>LR999964.1:57642642-58952642 GCA_905220375.1 Tachina fera | reverse complement strand
ACAGAGAAAGCTGCCAAACTACTCAACGTGCGTTAAAAGTTTAACAAATTTTGTTTTTTTTTTTTTCGTTGACGGAGACGTACTGAATGTAACAGACCTCATAAGAAATCATTTATTTCAACTTAGCTGTCAGTTGAAAAAGGCGAAGTTTAACGTACGACGGCAGTGTTGGTATCTCTACGAAGAGCAAACGCACAATGAGCTGTAGCGAAAAGGGTAAAAAGAGCAAAAAAATAAGAAAAAGAGGGTAAAGAAGCACAAATTTTTTTTTTAATTTTAATACATTAAGCCACTTAAAAAAGGAGAGTTTGGAGTGTAAACATCATAATATAATTTCAAGTTTTTGCCTCAAAATATTTAATACATATATGAAATATATGAAATTAAAAACTGCTTGAAATTTTCTTGTGTTATTTTTATTAAATTTATTTTTATACCCTTTACCAAAAAATGGTAAAAGGGTATATATAGGTTGGTTTTTTTTTTGACATTTCATTCAAAAAAGTCAAAGGGGCTTCATGAAACATATTTCCCCAATTGCACAAATGACAATTTTAAAAGTTCTCATGAAAACCCTTATTAATTTCTCAAAATGTTAGTAGTTATATGATCGGTGTTAGTTATTTGGTAGGTGAAGCTTAGGCTTAGATTAAGATACATATGTATGTATGTTACTGAAAAATATTTTAAGCATACAAAAGCATTAAAAGCATCACTTTTTTCCTTAAGTAACTTAAAAGTTTTTGTTTTTGCGATATTCACACTTATTCCAGTTGCCAACATTGACAGCACGTCAATACGATACCAAAAAATTGGGACTTGGCTACCCGTTGTCTAAAACAACTGACAACCTCATGCTGTCAATTTATCTACTATCAATAAATTATTATGCAGAGAATTATGTGGTACTTCCGCTTTCTATTTTGCAAGAAGTATTTTAATTTTTTAATCCCAATTATGAAACGTTTTCTAAATTGTTTTTAACATAGTTTCCGTTATTGTCATTAAAAATAATTAAGAAGGCTAAGTAAAAAGATGCTGATATTAGCTCTTAAAAGTACATTAGGTTTGTAAATTAAAAATATTTTCATTTTACAAAAAAGCACCAAAAGCCCTGTGAGAAATTGTTAAAAAGCACTGTAAATACCCGCTTTTTAAAAAAGGGTATTAACCAAAATTTCGCGTTTATGAAGAGGCAAAAAGCACCAAAAAAATACCCGAAACGCACCAAAATACCATCACTGTATGACGGATTGATTGTGCCCCAGCCTTTAAAGTACAAGTACAATTATACTCACCACTTAACAATTCTTAGTGGTGAGTATCACGTGCTACGATGCAAGATCATTTGCACAAGATTTTTAATTGGGCTAACATAATGTTTTGAAGCAAATGAGTTTAAAGTGGTCTAGCCACTAACAAAATAGTCAACAAGCATTGTCTTAGGATTTGTCAAAATGAGTTTGCATGAAAGTGCACTCACGTGAGCCAAAGAATGGATAGCGGATGGATGGATGACCGTTCATGTCAAATTTTTTTCCTCTTGAGATCGTTCATGATCGTGAGTAAAAAAGTTACCCACGTTCCCATCTCTACTCCTAATACCCTCCGCATATGCTTGTGCATACATATTTTCCAATTCACAAACTCTTGTTGTAGGAAAAATTAAAGTACACATTGTTTTATGGTAATTATCATCCCATTGCTTTAATGTTCCTCGCATCCATCAAATTGCAATGTAACTGCAACAAAGAACAAAAAAAAGTAGGATAAAAAGCAGAAGCAAAGCAAAATCAAATACTCGACCTAAATCCATATAAGAGTACCTCTCTAGTTGGTAAAATTTTAAGTAGCAGTTTGAATATGTAAGATTATAAATATAAAAAAGAAAACATTTATTTGTGTGCATATGAAAATAAAATCCTCTTATCCCACATTATAGCAGATCCTTGAAGGTATTACATAAAAGGGAAAGCATAAAATCAAAAATACATTATACAGTTGAGAAAAAAATAGATTCTTTAAATAGGATGGATGCATCACATACGAGTATGTAAGAAATGTACAAAATTTTTATTGGTTTTATGTTTTAACAAGGATAAGGAAATAATTATTTTTAAGCAAACTCTTTACTGCAGCCCGTTAACAAAAGAAAGGCATTTAATTAAAAAAAATTATGTAACTTAATGTCTCTTATTTAACTTTTGCATTAAAAATTAAATAACAAGTTTTTTTTTTGACAAAACAAAATGGAATCAGTACAGGTCATGGATCATTTTTTCATATTGTATTCCTTTTTACATCTTGGCCATATTGTTTGTTATACACTGTTCCTTTGTGCTTTCACTTTTGTTCAGTTTTCTTTTATCATTAACTTTGAAATTGCTGGTTTAAAAAAAAATATATATGTATGTATATGGAAACATGCAACTGTGTACAGGCACACGAATTTTACTAAATGCAACCAACTTTTAAATGGTTTTTTGTTAAATTGTATAAGGGTTTTTCAATAAGACGTTTCATTCTCAAGAAGCGCCCTCTCTGCTATCGATTGTGAAGTGAAGAATCAAACTCATGCAAGTCGCTCTAAAGTAATTGAAAACATTGCTGTTGTGACCCATAGTGCTGAGAAAAACACAGATTTATCCATTACCCGTACATCTTTGGAATTGGACCTTATACAAACGATATTACAGAAAGAAGATTTAGATCGTAAGGCTTTTAACGTTCAATCACTCACGCCTTCCGACCATCAACAACGTCGTGTTTTTGCTGATTGGGTCCTTGAAATGCATCAAACTGATTCGGATTTTTATCTGGAGTGATGGGTCCCATTTTCACTTTGGAGGCTGCTTTAACAAAGCAAAATTGTTATATTTTGAGCTCGGAAGCCCCAATAATTATTGTTGAAAAACTTCTTTCTACATATGTAACGTTAGATTTTCGAAAACGGGGTAACGAGGCCGGAACAATTGTTACGGTGAATGTATTGAGCTATCAAATGCTTATTAATGGTTTTGTATGGCCGGAATTGGAAGGTATTGATGAGAGCGACGTTTATTTTGAACGAGACTGCTCTGCGTGCCATGCAAGTAACAATACCATATCTCTTTTGCGTAAAAGCTTACTCACCCTCCTGTTAATGGGCGCATTAATAAGACGTAGCTGTTGAGCTCAACAGTTGTGAAACTGCTGGCAACTGTTGGCCCCAACAGTTTTTTTTTATTTGAATTTGGAATTTTTTGTCTTTCATCACATATATTAAAATTTGTGATTCACTGGGTATATTCAACTCCCACTGCACATACAAATGCGAAATCATTTTCTTTCCTTTCGAAATACAGAATAGACCCGCTGTACTTCCACTATCCCTTTCCTACTCACAGGTAGCACAAAGGGCCCCTTATTTGGACCCAAATGAGCTGAAAATTGCCTTTCTCTTTTCAGCAATCTTTCAAACATAACCCACGGAACAAGAAATTGCAACCATAAACAAATTCCTGGAACTGTCATTTTATACAAGAAAAGAAACTAATTTACTGTTACAATAATACGACATACTACAATAGCATTATTTACAGCAACTACAACAGAAATGCAAAAAAAACAACAACAATTTCACTACAATTCATTTGAATTCGTTGTTTTTTTTTTGTTCCTGCACTCTGCCCGCAGAAATTTCATTAAATGTGAGGGCACGATTTACACAAGGATTTTTGTTCCTTTTTCTTCAAAATAAAAATATAGCAAACAAAATAAAACATTTTAAAATATGTACTTGCATACATGTATGTACATGTACCATAAAGAAGGATCATGGACAAGGGAGCATAATGAAACAAAAAGGAAGAAAGGAAAATTCATAAGAAAGAAAAATTAAAATTTTACTACAGATTTTCTGCATTTCCTCGTGTTTTTCCTGTAACACAGTGCCCCAATTTATTCTGAATGGTTGGTTGGTTGCTTGTTGGTGGTTTGTTGGTTTGTTGGTGGGTTGTGTTAGCTGCCTCTTCTTACAATTGACTCCATCTCTCAGTCATGTTTTGTGATGATTGTTATTCAAGCATATAAATTCCTTCCCTTTCTCAAGCAGCAGATTTTGTTGTTGTATGTGTTGGGTCTTACATACAAATATTTGTATGAAATGCTTTAAGAGGTTAATTTTTTTTTGTTCTCTTACAAAAACGTATTTAATAATATTTGTTTGAAAATAACATTTTCCTGGAATTTTTTAGATACAAACGTATGTATATATATGTACATATTGAATTGTAGTGGTCATAAATATTAACACGAGCTTAAAGTTTAGGTAAGATGATTTTATATAAAGAATTAAAAAAAACAACACAAATACAGGGATAGATGAGAAAGCATGCTAAGCGACATATCTGGATACTGAGGTAGGAAGGTGGTTGGGTTTATATCCAAAAGTTTGGTCAACAAATTGTTGCAATGGCAGAACACAATATTTGATAACAATATGTAATAAGAAAAGCAAAAAAAGTTCGGCGTACACCTTCGAAAATAAAGTATTATTGCAAACCCATTTCGAACAAAATATTTAATTTTTTGCCGAACTTCGGTAGGGGTCACCTTTTTACAATTTTCGTTATAACTTTGATATTTACAATCGGATCTTAAAGTATGATATCCTACTTATGTTTTTGTTCTACGGCCATTGACCTCAAATATCCTGTCCTAGTATTGACTCATCAGTACCTGGAGGCTTATTCTGTATTGCGATGCGAAAGTCAATGCGACTCGAAAACATCAAATGCGAACACTTCCTATTCTGTCCCAGTGAAAAAAATGGAAGTCGTTCTAGTGGAACTATATTTTCATTGCTTCCAAAAAATCGATATTTTTAATTTGCCGAGAGTGAGCAAAAAACCATCTAGAAGCTTATTAGTCACACAAAACCTTGTAACTCCTCCATAGTGTTAGAAAATACTCACCAAAATTTAAAAAAAAATTTTTTTTTTAAAGAAATTTATGAACTATTTTTAGTCTAAAATTTAAAAGTTATTTGCTTAAATTTACATGAAAGCAAGCACTGTTTCGGAATTAAATTCGTATAAAAAGAAACGAATTGTTAAAAAAGGCAACTATTTACCATTTTTTCTAGATAAAAATATTATAAAAATATTATTATAGAAAAAAAAGGGAATTTTTCTTAATATCGCTTCCAATTCAGTGACCAGGCATCGAAAAAGAGAACTTCTTGCAATGACAACCCTATGTAAAAATCATTAGATCGGATCGAAATTTGCACTACTTCCGCATCGTAAACTCTACATTTTCATGACTTTTTTGGAGTCTCTTTTTTACTGGGGTGTTACGATGCTCGCAAAGTACTTTTTTTATTCGCATTTAAAATGCGAAAAGGTGGCAAAAGTCGGTATTCTGTATTGCGAAAACAAATGTCAAATACATACGAAAATCGGAAAATATATTCGAAGGGCAAAACAGCATTCGGAAAGCACCAAAAAGTAAGTGAAAAATAATAATTGTTTATTTATTCTTACAGTAATTGTTAAAATTATTCAGGGAAACAAACAACAAGACCAACAAATTACAACCAATTAGCACCAATTTGAAAGAATGGTGGAATGTATGATGAAACACAGCCAACTGGCAAAAGGTCCTTTAAAAACATTAAATGCACGTTGTTTTCAATGCTTCAAAATAAATTACCTTTTTGCATTCAAGCTTAGAATATCCGATTTGCTTTTAAGAAATCTTTTTTGCACCCTTTCATTTTGGTCATGCGCCTCTTCATCATGAAACCAAAGTGCCACAGAATCCATTTTTGGTAAATTACACAAATATTATATAAATGAATGTTATTTTGTAAGCACAACCACAAATTTCTTTTTCTTTTGCAAATTTAACTTTGACGTTTATTTTAGATCAGCGTTGTTCTTTCTGGTCAGAGTTGTTATTTTTGACCGGGATTGCCACGATTTAAAATAAAACTCGAATGCGATTACGAAAGCCTTATAGAATACCAATTTTCTTTCGCATCGCATTTCATTTGCGCAACGCATTGATTTTCGCATCGCAATTCAGATTAAGCCTTCTGGATTCTGTAAATTTTTTTATCTTAAAGAGAAGTAGCAGTCAGACAATGAATGCCCACTACTATTAATACCTCTGGCAATCTTGATGACGAATTAACATACGAAAAAAGGTGAATTTGACCGAATGTAAGAATTGGAGAGGAATACGTTAATCAGTATCAGTACAATTCCGGCCTACAAAATCTTGCGTTTTCCACATCAACAGCCTTATAATAATAGAGCAGTTAGTTGAATGGTGATTTCAACTCTATTTAATCTTCATCGATTTTGAAAAAGATTTCGATACCCTTCAACATTCTGCAATCTGGAATTCTCTAAGATGTAAAAGGATCCCCGAAAAACTCATATCTTTGATCCAGGGCATGTATAATAATGCAAAATGACGCGTTCTGCACGAAACTATTGTCAGGAGCCCAATCAACGTCAACATAGGTGTTAGACAGAGCTGTCCTCTCTCCCCTCTATTATTTCATTAATGTAGTTCTTGATAATATAGTGGCAAGGGATACAATAGCATGTAAGGGCATCACTTGGGGCTTCAGCAGAAAATTGTAAGACTTGGACTATACCGATGATATGCGGTCTGAAGATTAATACCGCAAAAACAAATTTAATGCAAATCAATAGCGCCGGCAGTCAGCAATTTCTCCTAAATAACCATCAGCTGGCAAACGTTGACACTTTATGCTACCTGATAAGTATAAGTAAGGACAGGTAGTCTTTCGGTCAGCTCAATTCAGTCTGGAACTCACACCATACTTTTATCCGGACGAACGAAAATTAACATATTTAATAGCTGTGTTGAATCGGTGGCATTATATAGCAGTGAAAGCTGGAACGCACACCGGCACGATCTCAATGCTCTACAAAAATTTCTAAACCGTGTCTTGGCAAAATTCTAAAAATTGTCTGGCCAAACGGTACACACAGAAAAAAATACCAATGTAAAATCAACATGCAAAAAGTTTGATTCAAACTCATTCAAATCACATTCAATTTACAAGAAATAATATGTTGTTTGAGTGTGTTGATGTTTATTTGCTTTGTTCATTGCTGCAATACACTTTTGTGATTAGTTGTGTAGGTTGTTTTTGTATTGTTGTTGTTTCTTTGATGTTTGTAAACAGCCGACAAGCTGCTGCTGGCTGCCAGGCAGTGTAGCAGTCTTTCAATCGAAGGGTCGCTGTTCAAACCCTGGAGTCGTCAAAGTATTTTGTATTCTTTTTTTACTAAAACTTTTCAAGTGAAAGCATTTTTTTTGTATCTAAAACTAAAACTTTTCAAATAAATTGTATGTTAAATGATAGATTAAATAATGTTAATTATAATTTAATTCAAGATTGTACATATTAGAGTGTATCTTAAGAATATTTAAACTAGTTATGGCTGCAGGGGTAAGCACGTTGACTACCACGATGAGTTCCGAGTTCAAATCTTGGCCGGGGAAGCCAATTTAAACTATATGCAAAAAAATTTCTGATGTCTATGTCAACCATAAGTAAGTTAAATAATTAATAAAGTACAATTACTACATTAAATTAAATTCATGTTTTTTCAACTTGAAATAACTTTGATTCAACATGATTCTTCATTTTTCTTCATATTAACAGTAAATAAAGTTATTTTAAAAGGAAAAATTTTTATTGACAATTACTATAAATCATGTTAAATTAACATGAAACACATATGAGGCAAAATCATTGCCGAAAAATATTAGATTAAACTTGTTTAAGTAGATTTTAAGTTGAAATTTGTCTGTGTTCATCAGCAACCACCGACTAAGGGCTGAGACTTGTCACTCGTCAATAGAAACAGAAATTACAAAATGTAAATGAAGATGGATCGGACACACGTTGCGCAGACCCCAGGACGACGTTACGAAAAGCGCCATAGAATGAAATCCTCAAGGCAACCGAAGAAGGGGACGACCTAATCACACCTGGAGGAGGCAGCTAGAAATTTAAGCGGGCACAGCAAACAAATAGTGGAACGAAGTCAAGATCATAGCAGCGAACAAGCAGAACTGGAACGAATTCGTCGAGGAACTAATATATGTATATACTATTACTATGTGTTATCTTCTTTAGAAATTCGATAGTGATAGAGAAAATAGGTGGTGAAGGAAGAGATAGAGTACAGCTTCATTCTTTTTACAACTCTGCTTTTTGCACGTTTTTAATAATGCATTGTTGCAGTGCCTCTGCTGTCAATGAGGTGTATTAAATTTTTTGAAGCTGTGTTTAGTAGCCATTTTAATGGTTATTTTACGTCGCCCATGTTTCTGCTGCACAATACCGACGAAGGAGGGCGCTTTGATGTTATATTAGGATTAGCATCCGCTGAAGCCGGGGTAGTTCAGTGATCAGTGTCTACAACAAGTGATACAATGGACACTAATGCATATCAGAAAAATTGGAAGTGTTGTTATTTAATTGCTGTCGGAGACAAGGCTCGAACCCAGTACATTCGGTTTTGTGGTCAACGTGCTAACTACTTCAGCCAACGAACCGAAAATAGTAATATTTATCGACATATTTATTCAATTGCGTTGACGATAATGTGATTCCGTAATTTCTTTTTTACACAATTTAATTCTACATAATGTTATATCTCTCTCTGTATAGAAAATGTCAAAAAGAGCGAAAAGCACAAATATTAACAAAGAAAAATTACAAGCTCAAATTCATTCATTCGATAAATTTTATATTTTTTTTAATAAAGTTATTTCAATTCACAATTTTTTTTTTATTTTAAACAAACACAACCCGCAAAGCGATTAGCTTGTCTGCAGAAAACACCCAGAGTCTATGGCGGGAATCGAACCCACGACCTCTGGACTGAGAGGCTAGCATCGCTACCATTCAGCCACAGGGGCACCCTGTTAATTTAGTAATAAAAGTTACTGAATTCATGTACAGATCTCAGTTCCTACCATCCTAATGTATCACCCAGTACATGTACATCGGCATAGTAAATACATTTCATTCCGCTTTTGTCGAATTACATACGTCAAGAAAACTTAACTTTACAAGAGCAATCAACAGTTGTAACTTGTTTAGTGTCCTAATTTTTTTTCTTTTATTTCAACTTTTAAACTACAATAAAATACATATTGTACACATTTAAAAATCGTCTCCGATTTCAATTTACAATACGAATAAGTATCAAATGCCATTTGGCATCACTGGCTGCTTGAATTAAGCGATGTGATGCGCACTGTTGAAAACTTTTTTTCAAGAAATATCGCTAAAGTAGACAAGAAAATAGCTAAATTTCCAAATGACTGGAAAATTTAGGGATAAATAGCTAAAAAATAAAATTCATTTTTAGGTTGTTTCAAAAATTGTATGGTAACTTGTTAACTTCTTTCGTACTTCACAAATTTTCCTACAAATTTTATAAAATACCAAATAAAAGAAATGTAATAGGTTAATAAAAGGCTTATTTTTATTAAAAAAAGATATACATATTATAGGCCTGCACAGATATACCTATTTGCACCAGTTTTGTTTGTGTCAGTTGTCGTATGTACAGAAACATATGTAATTCATCATCTCTGTTACTTCGGGACTTCCCCAGTTAAAAATCTCTTCAAATTATAGAGTAAAAATAGTGCTGACAAATCTGCTGATTTTCTATTGTGAGTTCCTGTTTTGGAGTACTACATTTTTCAAGTCTAATAAAACATGCAAACATAACACTTATCTAAAGCTCTATTCAAAGGATTAATAATATAAACGAACGTATTTACTTATGTATAAAAGTACTTATCAAGACGGATGTTAGGCTGGACATTACATTAGCTCACCTTTAAACCTGCACAATTGCGGCGCTATTCAATCATCTTTTTTTTTGTATAGTTTGCTTCATATACGTTCACCGCTTCTAAACAAGCTCACATTTTAAAGCGAATTATGATCGACAAAAAATCGCTATAATTCCCGCTAATAGCTAAATCATAATTTTTCCCACAAAATGTACTTAAAAATCGCTCAATTTTACGTAAAAATAGCTAAATTGGCAACAGTGGTGATGCGTGTGTGTAATTCGATTCCGTATCATCACACACAAAAAAAATGCACGCGCAAAGAGATGTTTCACACCTTCGGACGATAATAATGAATGAAACTTAATGATGATTATGAACAACATGTGTTAAGTAAAACAAACGAAGGAAACCAAAACCAGATGTGCCAACCGGCGTAAAGAAATAAATACATACATACATTTATAATTATTTGGTGCTTTATGTGTTTAAAAATAAACATGAAACAATCATAAATTTGTTACATTTTTTTTTTTTAAATTTAATGTTTGTGTTGTTTGGGTCGAACTTTATTGGAGAGAGCACGATTTCTTTCGGCAGGGCATGTGTTGTTGGTATTTTTGTTTTGATGTTTTAAGTCTTTCCTGTTTCTTATGACATTTTTTATTGCTTTGTATTATTGATGTAAAGAATGTCAATTTTTGATATTCGCGAACACGAATACGAATATTTCAAACGATATTCGCGAATACGAATACGAATATTATATGCAATATGAAATATAAAAAATTTTTATGAAAAATGACATCACACTCTTGTTGGCGTACTTTAAAGTTAATAAAAAGTACCCAAAATTTTAATGATCGCCATGGAATAATATTTGAAAATTATACAAAGCACAAATTTCTATAAGAAAATTAATGTATTTGTACAAACTAAAATTTTTAGTCATTTATTTATGGCCTATTTCCCACCTGCGAAAGAAAACGTTCGACTCACAATTTATATTGAAAACAAAAACACATTTTCATATTTTATTGTTGTTTTCAATATAAATTGTGAGTCGAACGTTTTCTTTCGCAGGTGGGAAATAGGCCATTAAATATCGTTTAGGATTTATGCATTTATTTATTTAATTTCTGTGGAAAAATATTCGTATTCGACTGAATTTAGCGAATGCGAATACATTCGTATTCGCCTGAAAATGTCCGAATATTCGACAATTCGAATACGAATGCGAATATTCGTGCATCACTACTTTGTATTTATTTATCGTTCATTTACCATAACAACGTCATAACTCAAAAAATTAGATTTTTGTGTCATTAATGCGGAATTAATTCTCATATCGTTATTTATATTGTGTAAAAATTTTATACAAATAGGTATCTTGCATACTCAACTCTCGAGAGAAAAATATAATTTTCTGTTGTTTAGATATTAAAAACTTTAAACTCGTTTTCTGTCAAACCAGTTTCTTTGAGTTGTGACATTGTTATAATAAATGTACATGCATACATGCATACGTACAAATAAAATTTTCGCAAATCGTTGAACAAGACCATATTAAATGATTTATATGATTTAGAGTGCTGCAAAAAAACCAACTTTAATTTAAGAGGGTTAACTTGAAATTTTTCAGTGAAGGCATACTGCAATAAAACAGCAGCTTTTTACTGCTGTTTTGATTAATAATTGCTGAATTTTATTGAAGTTTTTTTTAATCGCAAGCAAGTAAGTTTATAAACAACAAAATTTCTGTTCGGTTCATTTTAGTCGCGTTCCACTGTATGTATAAACAAACCACAAGACAATAACTAAAGGGTAAATACATAAATATGTACATATGTATGTATGTACAAACAAGTTTATGGGAATTTGATTTTTTCTTAAATTTTTCTTACTTAAGTAAAATTAACATTATTGTGGGTGGATTAAAAAAAACACACACTCATAGGCAAAAATATCATAAACAAGTTTATAATCGTTAGTGGACTATTGCCAGATAATTTTTTAAATAACAATTTTGGTATATTTGTTTTTATGAATATTTTCAGTATTTATTTTTTTTTTGAAATTTGCATGGCTTGATTCCAAATTCTTGGAATTAAAGAAGCCGAGTTACCGAAATTTATGTTTAGACAAAAAAACTTTCAGCTAATTGTAATACGATGAACCAAAACAATTCGCATATTCCATTTATAATAAAAGTTGCGTATACATATAAAGCAGAAATATATGTACATTAACTGACACCACACACACACAGTGGACCAAGCACAAAGAACGCTGATGATGAAGGAGTAGTGGCCTTCGAAAACAGCTAGTTGTTCCGTTCTACTATGTATTTCTCAGAATATTTACAGTTAACTTTGGTGTTATTTGTGTTCATTATTAATTATCACATGTAATTTGGCTTACAAAGCGAACCAACTTGAGCCTGATAAAAATCAAGAAATCATTTTAATTTCATGAGGACTGAAATAAAACTCAGAAAATGTGTATGTAACTTTTATTCTCCAAGCGAAAAATAAATCACAATAAATAATGATTAAAAAGTAATTTTTAAAATAATAAATAAATAAATAAAACTTATAACCGCTACAGTCTCTTATTTTAATATGTCGCAAATGGGCATCATTGTAAAAGTTGACATCACTATAAACTGGACAATTTTAAAAGAAAATATACAAAAAATATACAAAGAACAGAAACCGGAAAGTGTTCAACCATATTAAATAACAATAAAAACAACAATAACAAAACTTTGTTGAAAAACAAAATCAAAAGAAAAACATTAACAAATAAAAACAACAAATAAAACTTGGCAGATAAATAGTGCACAAGCAAAATATTACTTTTTTGTTTACGAGCATCAAACATGTAATATACATATGTACATATGTAAATACACAGGTATGTACACATGTAGTAAGTGCTAAGTCCATTTTTCAAATTATTCAGGAGAGACAAAAAACTGTCTAAGTTTTTTTAGTAGACTTTTTGAGAATCTGTAAATGCAGTTTTTTCTTTAGTCCATCCTCTTAAATTACCAGTAATCGTAAGATTTTAAAATAAATCATTTGCGGACTTATAGGCTTTTTTGGACTTAGCACATTTGTGCTCTTTGATATTTCATTATTTTAGTAGGGACTTAGCATATTTTCCTTAAATATATTTTCTTTTATTTCTGGAATTTAATTTGAGAAATTGTTCCTTATGAAGTATATTTCGTTACAACGGTGATCGTTGTAACCAAAAAAGTTCAATAAAACTATTAAAATAGTAAATGTATTTGGTGTTTACAAGAATGTAGTTATTTTATTGGTGTTGATAAACAAGATATTAATTGGTTAACAATAAATAAGAATAAGAATTATTAGTTTAAAGAAAAAGAAAGAAAGAAGAAAGTAGTACTAGAAAAGGTATATTTTTGAGATATAGGGAACATAGGTTAGTTTAGGTTAGGTAGGGGTGGCGGACTCATTTACACCGTTTTGTTCCATTGTGATACCACGGAGACTCTGCTTATGCGGAGTCCCCACCGTCGAACCATCCAGAGCTCAGTATAAAGCTGCTAATACGTTGAAGTTCAACACCAGCAACGTCAGAGGAAGTTCCCTGAATTCAAGAGAGCCCATTGTGGCCATTCTCTTTCCTGCAAGTCCAGGACAGTGACAAAGAAAATGTTCTATGCTTTCCTCTTCATCAATATCTTGGCAGCTACGTCAAAAGTCGTTGTGTTCAACCCTTAGCCTTTGAGCATGCCTACCTATGAGACAGTGTCCGGTTAACACGGACACTAGAATCGAGATTTGTTTCCTATTCTTTGAAATTAGGTAATCTCTATTTAGGTGAGTCCATAACTGCCTTGTGATCACGCAATCATTTCTTGTGACCCACCTTCTATTTGTTTCGTCCTCTGTCTTGCGCCTAAGTCTGAGTTTGCAAGAGTGTAGGGGTAGACCTACACATTCCAAATCCGGTGGAACCTGTAAGGTTGTCCCAATTCTAGCAAGCTCGTCAGCCCTAGAGTTCCCCTGTAAGCCTCTATGCCCCGGGATCCAGATGATCCTAATATCAAACTGCTCTGCCATCTCATTTAGAGATGATCGGCAGTCGAAGGCTGTTGTTGTTCTTAAAAGCGGGGATTCGAGGGCCATAATAGCTGCTCGACTATCGGTGTGAATGTTAATCAAAGTCGTTCAAGTGACATTCACTTTTACCCAGTTCGCAACTTCTCTTATAGCAAAGATCTCTGCCTCAAAGACACTGCAGTGATCCGGAAGTCGCCTTGCAATACGAAGACCTAAAGCCCTCGAAAAGTCCCCATAGCCCACACTATCATGTGTTTTGGAGCCGTCCGTATAAAAATCAACACTTTTTCTTCTACCTGGAGTTCTATTCATCCACATTTCTGTAGATGGTATCCAGGTTTTATAAAGACGTTCGTGTAGTAGAGCAGGGGAGGTTTGGTCAATCCTCGATCCCCTAACTTCACCATCGAGTATTCTGCAGTGGCCGGTTCCATTTCCGTTCCACATAGAGGTACATCGAAGACGGATTTCCGAAGACGTTGCCAGCTCCTTCCCTACTAGATCTAATGGTAGTAGATGAAGAAGCATCCACAGTGCATCCGGGAACATCCAATTGCTTAATATTATACGATTGTGTTGAATTAAATTGTATTTATATTTTATGTTAAAAAATAGGTAGAGCATATTTAGAAAAACAAATCATAGATGAGGTAGATCATCATAAAAGCGGTGATGGTCTTTGGGTAAAGTTAGTTTTAAAAATTGCATGTCTTCATATTTTCTTGCCGTTATATTCCTTCTTTCGTTGTAGAATGGTTTCAAATATCGAAAAATTAATATAATTTTATTTAGTTTCGGTGAAATGTTTGTTTGTACATTATTTCAAAATTTTTTGTATATTTAATTGCACGAATATCCGTTACCTTGTGATCTCCTTTACCTCATCCAGGCCGAATGCTTTTACAAAATTATTACACATTTTTCAAAGTCATATTTCTCAAAAGCTATACTGATTCTGAATACAATCTATATATTTCTCAAATATTTGAGGCCTTGGCTTTCGACCGCAATTGGCCGTATAACCCCACCATTTCGATTTTGGCCAAAATGTTGACCAAATTTTGTATGTATATAAGATTCGGCACAGCCGAATATAGCACTCTTACTTGCTAAACAGAAAATCGATTTTCGATTGGAATCGAAATCTATTTACCATTACCTAGTTTATGCAAGTCTTATTCCTGAGCCGATTATTTTGTAGGAGAGAGAGACGAGCCGAAAAGAAACGAGAACTCAGCTTCATTTACTGTCAATATGTTTTGCTTTCTCACTTCGTAATGTTAGAAAAAGCATACAAGTATACACAAAACTATGCATAACATGCATGTAAGAAATATGAGCTTAAATCTAAGACTTGCATTGTGTGAACATTGATGAAAGTTAAGGAAGAAAAAGTGATAAGCTTAGCAATAAGACTTGACTACTGTCAACTGGGGCTTATTGAGAATTTTTAACAGCATCTTGCTGTTTTCTATTCTTCAGAGAAAGTAAGTGTTCCATTTGGTATGGGAATTGTCTTAATGTTTATGTCGATAAAAAGTTACAAATATTTTATTGCCATTTCGTATCTTGGGATAAATAAGTTTGTATTTTTCCCACTCTACAAGGGAATTAATTTTTTTCGTTCACACACTTGTGTGTTTAAATATTGGCGTAATTCAATAGGAACATCATTGGTTGAATACTGAACACTGCCTTGGTCAATAAAATCTTAAAACTGCAACCGCGTTCTTTAGATATTAGAATTTCCAAAATTTAGATAGTAATAAAAAATAGATTACAATAGCCGGATAACCGATTTCACTATAAAATCGCATAAGTAAATCGATTACTAAAAATCGATTTTTTTGAACAGAAAAAAGATTATTAAATATTTGCGGTTAGAATTAAAATCGCATTTTAATATTGCAAATGACAAATCTTTCGAAACTTGATTAAATGATTAAATTTGTTTAAGATATACATACCCAGTAAAAAAAGAGACTCCAAAAAAGTCATGAAAATGTAGAGTTTACGATGCGGAAGTAGTGCAAATTTCGATCCGATCTAATGATTTTTACATAGGGTCGTCATTGCAAGAAGTTCTCTTTTTCGATGCCTGGTCACTGAATTGGAAGCGATATTAAGAAAAATCCCCTTTTTTGTGTTCTATAATAATATTTTTATATAGGAAAAATGGTAAATAGTTGCCTTTTTAACAATTCGTTTCTTTTTATACGAATTTAAGCCCGAAACAGTGTTTTCATGTAAATTTAAGCAAATAACTTTTAAATTTTAGAATAAAAATAATTTATAAATTTCTTTAAAAAAATAAATTTTTTTTAAATTCTGGTGAGTATTTTCTAACACTATGGAGGAGTTACAAGGTTTTGTGTGACTAAAATAAACTTCTACAAGGTTTTTTGTTCACTCTCGGCAAATTAAACATATCGATTTTTTGGAAGCAATGAAAATGTACTTCCGCTAGAATGACTTCCAATTTTTTTCACTGGGATATGTATGTACCTAAGTCATTTCGAAAAAAAAACATTGAAAAATCTGAACAAGAGTTAGTTGAAAAACAATTATTTGAATTCACTTATATATATATGGTTTTCAACATATGTATGTTATATACATATTTCTCTTTTCTAGTTTATTATGCCAAATTTTTAAATTTTAAGCTTTTTAAAAAGAAAATTTTTAAAAATATGGAAGTAAGTATGTATGTACCTATATCTTTTATTTTCTAAAACAATAACACAACTTCTACTTTTTTATATAAGTAATGAAAAAAACTTATTTTAAGTACAGAATAAACCCAATTTTTGGACATCAGGTGCTATTCATAAAAACCAGATATTAATATATATAATTTCATGTTTAAGAAGTTTATTATTCGACATATTGTCATAATTATATTTTAATTTGAAATTTATTTGCTTGTGGTTTAGCTTGGTCTATATACGTATTTCATTGGCGCTTAAACCAAATCATCAGTAGACTTCAACCACAAATTTTGAACAGTCACAAACCTCTTACTTTATGCACAGACTTTCAAAAACTATATGAGAATTCATAGAATAATAATATTTTTGTAGAAAAATAAAATAGATTCAAATCGAATATAAATTATTTGCTGGGTTTTGTATGAGTTTCAAAGCCTACCAAACTTATTTTGTCTTTGTGATTTTCAAAAATATTATTATTCTATGAATTCTCATATATTTATTTATTTATTTATTAAACATATTAATGCAAAGTAAATTTGCATAATATGGTGTTGCACAAATATGGGCGGAGTAACGTAGACCATATGCCCAAGATGGTATTAACAGTATTTTATAAGGTTTTGTGACTGACTGTACACGACCTATGCCTTCACATAGGAAGTAGGCAACGTGGTTGTTAAAGAAATTCCACAAAAAACCGCAAGGTTATACGGTTATCCGTGGCAGATCAGTCAACCAGTGCGAGCGAGACGAAAAACTCTCGAAGGTCAAACAACAAACACAAGCCTGACCGCACTTAAGAAATAATTACGATGACGAGAGAGATGTTCCCCGACCCAGAGCTGCTTAACGAGTGAATTCTCATATAGTTTTTGAAAGTCTGTGCATAAAGTAAGAGGTTTGTGACTGTTCAAAATTTGTGGTTGAAGTCTACTGATGATTTGGTATAAGCTCCAATGAAATACGTATAAAGACCAAGCTAAACCACAAGCAAATAAATTTCAAATTATAATTTCATGTTTTTATAACTCTTTTCAAGATTTTTTTATTAATTCTTTGAAATCAGTGATATAGTAAACAAATACAAATAAAATCATTTAATACAAATTTAACATAGAAAAATATTTGCATCGACTTTTATTTTTATTAAAAATTAAATTTAACGCGTAGGAAAACGCTTTTTTATAAAAAGTTGACAACGCTGTTAACGATATTAAATTAACTTACCTTATTTCATGATTTGTGGAACGTAAATTGTCAGATTGGTATTCCCGCAAGGGGTTAATGTAGAACGCAACGCAAAAACAAAATATTTGGTTTGCTGATGTGTGTTTTGTTTTGTAAGTAGTAAAACAACAACAAACGATAAATGTCAAACAATGCAGATTTTTTTTGGTTATTTCGTTCTTCAATTTTAACCTGTTTTTGCAATTTTTTCTTATTTACATGTCATTTTGCTTATCTTTTGCATTTTTTATATATTCCTTGTTATGTGTTTCGTAAAACATATGTTTAATTTTCTTCTTCGTATTCAAATGCTTTTAAACAATTTACTATTGTATATTCCGAACTTATTTCTATAATATTTATTCCGACACATGAAACATTAATTAGTATTTCAGGGTCAAAATTTTGTTTACTTATGGGATGATTTCAAATACACACATTTTTATGTTTATTATCTTTGCTGTTATAATTGATTTTTCACGCCAGTCCGGCTTTGGATTAAAATGTATATGGCTTTCCTTGAGATTTTTGTTAAGTAATTTACAGAAAGAGGAAAATTACTATAAGAATTTCCTAAATTTTATTTTAATAAACTTTATACGAAAACAAAACACTCACGCAGTCACACACACACATGCACGCAAACAACAATTGCATTTACACAAACAACTTTTTTGTGGGGTCTTTTTCTTTAATTCTTTCACCATTTCTTTTTTCCTTTAATTTTATAGGTAGTAAAGTTTTATTTCTTGCCTTTTGGTTTGTTATCATTATTGGTTAACTCATTTGCCATGTACTATATATTACTTGCTGTTTAAACATGATTAAATAATTTGTTTGAAGCACGAGACCAGGAATATTTTAACAATAACAAATTTCAGACAGGCGTCAGAAATGTCATTTTAATTTCTTGTTTTTATACATTTTCTTTGACCACCTTCTTTCTATTGCTAAAAGTTTTATCAACTTTTTAAGTGCCCACATTCTCGGTAATTTTTTTTTTTAAATTGTTTTGTACACTTTCATAATTGACTTATTGTTCATATGGCAATCACGTTCAAAGTTTTTATTTTACACTGATAATTTTCACTTGGTTTTTGCTCTCAACTAATTTTTACTACTTATTTAACTTTATAAACTATTGGACACAATTCTTTCATTCATTCAACGCGACTACACTAACTTTGATTTTTCCCTAGTCACCCGACCAACTCATCTTAACAGGCATCCACACTTTCTCATGAATAAACGAAGACTGATTGACAAAATGGAAAAAATATCTTCTTTCTGTTTATTTTTCTTCTACACATATTGTGGATTGTAAGTGCAACTGTTCGCCAGTTGTTGCAGGGTTGCACAGCATATATGAAACAGGGTTAGGAAAACTGACTTTTATAAGAATTATCGTGCTTCCACGTTTCAAAAATTTATGAAAACATGGGATTTTCCATACAAAATTACTATCATCTCCAGTTTTTATCGCAAGTTTATCTGAACTAGCTAGTAAACCAAATCATCTCTGTGCCACAAAGTACAACTGTGCTGCAAGCAAAAAAACGTACAAATTGAAATCAATTCAAATGAAAAATATAGAACAAAACTTAAAAAATAATAAAAAATATTGCACAGAAAGTTTCAATTTTTTAACAATAAGTGGTGTAGTGAATATGCGAATAAATTATTTTATTGTGTGTAGTGTATATGAATAAAAAATGTAGTTTTAAATGGAAGCACGCAGGAGCCACAATTTATGATAGTTGGAAGCTTTTCAAATTTGTTTTGAAAAAGAAGTAAAACATGTAAATGTTTATTTCTATATATTTGTAAGTGAAGAAATATATCAATCAGTGTAACAGAAATAGAAATAAAAGCTAAAAATAAAAAATTTACTGCCAACGCTCTGAAAGGAACATATAGACTATCTTCGCAACGGAAGCCATCAGCACCCGAGTGAGTCGGTTTCTAATGGAACTTGTAGCCTTTAAAATGTAAACTAATCTATAGAGTTATAAATCAACAACAAACTCATGCGGTACGCAGGTAGGTGCGAATATAATTTTGCTTTTAAATTAAAAGTTGTAAACGATTCAGGAATATACATATGTATTATGAATATGAAATGTATTTCATAACATTACATAATGGCGATCAAACTAAAATGTACAAATACTTGTAACACTCTTCTTTGTAAGGAAACACTCCTCTAGTAGTGATTTTAATTTGGTTTCAATAGTCACTTAAATTTGTTTATATGGAACACTCCCTATAAAAAAAAACAAATTTTACTAGTGGCCAGGTGTGCTCTGAAAAATGTTGGATTTGAAAAGATGTAGATGGTCGATGATACATTTGAGCCCTCTAGGGTAACCTTTAGAACGGTTACAAGAAACTTAATATAATAATTTTTGTATATCAGCGTCTTTAATGAGTGTTGGCAGCAGGTGTGTTCGCAAGCAATGTTGCCGAGAAAAATTTAAGGGAAGTTGGTCATACATTTGAATTCTCGCAGATCTATGGAATCAAATTTTATTAAAATTTGCTTTTTAATATGGGTGACTCCTTAGAGAAACCCTTAGACATGCTTGCAGATAATGTTAGAAGAATTTTTCAGGAGAGGCTTTTTACAATATTTCAACTTTATCGTAAGCGTCATTTAATCGATAATACATTTTTTTATTGAAATTAGAAATTTATGGGCCTACTTAAATTGTTACAACTTTTATGATAAAGACTGTAAAATTTTATCGTAAACGACATTTTACGAAAAAAACATACTTGAATATTTAAAAAAAAAACTTCTCGTGAAAACTTAAATTTTTGTTGCTTATGTGCGTGAAGATAAATTTTAAAATTTATAACCCTAGACACAAATCGTCTTCTTTAACAGAGCTCTGTTAACAAAAAAACAGAGCTCTGTTAACTAATAATAATTAGTTTTTTTTCCCACAAAATGGTCTTAATACCCAATTTTTCAAGCAAAATAAACCAAAAAATTTAAACCAAGAGACTTCTCTATGCCTCCTTTATATATAGATATAACATTCCATAATACCAACAACACAAAAAATCCATATCTTCACCCACAGTCATAAATTTTAGTAATTTTTTTCAAAAATCTTAGATGGGGTAAAAAAGAATATTGGAGGAGACTCCTGGACGCCTCTAGATCAATGTCCAATAGTCAAAAGTCATAACAGCCTGTTTTTGTAAAAATTACAACACAATTTCAAAAAATAAAATTTGAATGGGCGTGGCACTACCCATTTTTATAATCGTAGTATTCCATTTATAGCGGAGCTTAATGTATGTGCCAAGTTTTTCATAAGATTGGTTTAAGTAGAATAAAAAGAAAAATATCTAATTTGAATGGGCGTGGCACTGCCCAACTTTTTAGTCATTATATTGAGCTGTCAGAGAGCTGTCAGAATACTGTGTTCATTTAATATTTATTTACAAAGGGAACAGACCTTTGGTAAACAAAATTCCTATACAGGCTGACGCACATCCCAGCTAGAAAAATACATTTCTTTACAACTTATTTTCTTCTATGTTTGTTCCCCGAGTTTTAGTAAAAATTTAAAAATCTCTTATAGCAACTAACTTTAAATACTTCCGTTGAAAGGAACTGTATGAAAGGATAAACATACATACATACATACATACAACAAAGTGAATAGAAAAAAAAAAAATAAAACTGCTGGTTGACATCGACAATTGCTTTAAATTGCAATAACATTAAATTTTTAGCGCAAAAACTTGGTGACAAAAGTAGATGAAAGAAAGATACATTCTTACTAACATTTTGCTTAGACGGCAAATTAATATTTTATCTTTTTTTCTTCTAATAATTCATAAAAAAGCCATCCAGAAATATAATTTTCTTTTTTAACATGGACCTATGTAAGTGTCAACATGTTTTAATAGGACAAGAAACCCAAGGAAAAATGTACTATTATAGAAATATTTTAAAAAGAAAAAATTAAAAAAATTCTCAACACTTAAATCAAGAGTCAAGGGTCCTTTATTCTATATTTTTTATACATTTTTCATTTATTTTGGCATTTGTTATAAATCACTGACATGAATGAAAATAATTTAAAAAAAACGACTCAAAATTTAATGGATACCGTTTTGCCAGATACAAATTTATGCAAATTAGCGTTTTATTTTTAATTTTTAAGAAAATTATAAATTGAATAGATGTAAAATTGCATAATAATATACTGATATTTATTGCATCATGATATCTAGCCACAATAAATGCAATTATATGTTAAATAATAATTTTTGTTGAATTTTTAAAGAAAAAAGGCAAGTACAAGGAAAAATCGAACAACTTAGACAATCACACAATTTCAATTGTTCTAAACTATATTTTTCTAAATCCAAATGATTTTAAAGCTTATTAATTTTTAACCCCCGACTAAAAAAAGGGGTGTTATAAGTTTGTAGTGTGTGTCCGTGTCTCTGTGTATCTGTGTGTCTGTCCGTCTCCACATACATACCAAACGGCTGGACCGATTTTGGTTTAGTTTTTTCTGTTAGGTGACTTTATCGAGAGGACTCTTAGGCATGTTTGAAAAAAATCGGTCCAGCCATTAAGAAGATATCGCATCTTCTCTAGATATATTCGGAGGTTTTTACAATTTTTAATTTTTCTTATTGTTTTAAGCTGACTTTAATTTTTTCATTTCATCTTTGAAATTGTATTAATTTCCACATTATGAAATTCTAGTTTTGCAATTTTTTATTAAAAAGTTCTATTACATTAAAGGTATTCATTTCAGTTTTTTTCTTCGTTGGAAAAATGGAAAAATGTAATTTTTTACAACAAACACAGAAAAAAAAATTTCAAAAAAATTATTGAATTTTTTTCCCCTGTGTTTGTTGTCAAAAATTACATTTTTACATTTTTCCACGGGGAAATACCTTTATTATAAATTCCCTTGAAAAATTTTATTTATTTTTTGTTATATTTTGTATTTTTCATACAACTGAAGAAAGAAAATAAAATAAAACATCAAATACATTTAAATTATAAAATGCGAATTTCAAAACTAAAGAGAATTGCCCAGCACATGAAACTGTGTATCCTTCCCCAATATTTTCACCTCTCTCACCTATAAACTCAAGAATTGCTGCAACAAAAATTGTAAGTCTGGACAGGGACTAACAAAAAGTAGATAAAATTGTTGATTTTTCAAGGAAATTTTTGTTGTAATAGAATTTTTTAATATAGAATTTCATAATGTGGAAATTAATGCAATTTCAAAGCTGAATTTTAAAAAATTGCATCAACAAAAATTGTAAGTCTGGACGAGTAGATAAATTGGACTAATTTTTCGAACAGAAATGAGAGTTGCATTTTGGTAAAAAAAATATATCGCTCATTTACTCAAACAACGTCATAACTCAAAAAATTAAATTTTAAAGTTAATGATGCAGAATTAATCCTCATATTGTGTAAAAATTTCATACTAATATCAACTCTTGAGAGAAAAATTCAATTTTCTTTTTCCATTTAGTTGAGTGCAAATTGGGAAATGTGTTTGTTAAACGTTTTGAAAACCAAAATTATTTTTTCTGAATAAAGGACTATTGTGTTACACCTTTGTATAAACAAATGAAAAGTTCAACTAATACCCAAGTTGAAACATGGGCTGATTTTTTTCAGATCAAATTGTAATTGTAAGTGCGTAAAAAAAATAAATGTAAAAAAACAACAACAACCCGTTTCAGAAAAACGGGTGCACTAGTTTTGATTTATCTGCCTTTTGTTTAAGTGCACTTTGGACTTAACTGCTTAAAATTAAAAACTTCTGTCACTATTCCTTAAAATCCAATACAAATTCGTTTTTAAGTGCACTTTCTTCCCAAAAATTTGACAATTTTAAACCATTTTCATACGAAAATTCAGCGTTCGCTGCACATTGACTTAACTGCACAAAATATATTTTTCCTGTAATTATTCTTCAAAATACTTTTTTAAGTGCACTTTGTATACCTGCGCATTTAACATATTTTTTTGCAATTTTAAATTATTCTCATATAAAAAATTTAAATTAGCTTTAAATTTAAATTTAATTAATTTAAATTTTAGCTTTTTAAATTTAAAAAATGTGGCTACATAAATATGCAACGATGTATGTGTATACAACTGAAGTCAAACATTTTATAAATTTTATTTAGGCTGGTAAGTGCATTTAAGATAACAGCATTTTTGACTTATCTGCATCAAAAAGTCATTCTAAATTTAATTGCGCAGCTAAGTCAAAATTACTGCATTTATAGTGCTTTTTACAATTTCTCGCAGTGCTTTTCCTATAATCAAACGGAACAAACGCTTCGACTTTTCTCAATAATTTTTTTTTAATTTCTTATAAGATTTTTTTTTATTCATTTGCTAAGCAAAGATTTTACGATTTTAATTCGCTGTAGTAATAATTTGTAAGATTTTTTTTCTCTCGATTTGTTCCTCTCTTTTGACGGTCTCTCCTTGCAAACTTTTTGAGTTAATGAACAGTGATACCCACTTTTTGGCTCTAAAAGCACATCAAAATTTAAAAGAAGCAGTAACAAGCGTAATTTTAAGATCTAGAAAGCATAAAAGGCACTAACGTCAAAATAATAATGTGAAGTTTAATATTTTCTAAACTATTCTCTATTTCGGCAAGAGTATCAACATCTTTAGTGAAATATATCAGACGAAAAAGGCATGTTTAAAACTAAAAAAATAAATACAGCAAGTTTTTATTAAAGTTATTTTAAGAAATACACACATTTCTTAAAAGGACTGCTTAGTGATTTTTCTTAGTTTGGCTCTTACGCTAAAAGTTTGGCGTTTTGAGTCTTAAAAAGTACTAAAAATAGTGCCAAAAGCACAAAGTTGGTATCGCTGTTAATGAACACTTTTCAGTAATTTTTTTTTTTACAAAATTCGTAACAATTTGTAGTAAATGAACAAACCTAATATATATCACATTTATAAAGTTATTTTTGTAAAACAAAAAAGTAAATCTGAAATCAAAGAAAAACAATTTTTTTAAAAATTTTAACAAATGTATAGAGCCATAAAAATATAAAATACTACTCACACGCAAGTAGGTCAATTGGTTTATAAATTATGTATTATACTTTTCGCCAGAACACTTTCCTATCATGGCAAAATTGAAAACAAATTGCAAAAATATTTTAAAATCATAAAAGTTTCATAATCATCTTTCATGTAAAATAATTCATTTTAATATTTAAAAAAACGCATATAAATCGTATTATCCTTAAAATCTATTTATTTTCTTATAAGATGCGAGCCACATTATAAAATATATGAATATTAAAAACATGTTCAAATTTGAGCTGCAGTGAGTGCAACGTACTAAAAGGATATTTTTCTATGCACATTAAAGCCTACACACACACACAGCTACCCATACACACCCTGCAGGAAATGTTACTAGTGAATCAGTACTGATTCACTATTGACTTTGTCGCCAGTACTACTGACTAATTATACCCCACTCAATGCTTTTTGCTATATACATTTAACATGTGCGTGTCATTGAAAAGCAACTACTGACATTGGAACTACTGATTAGATAGTTCTTTAGGGACCATATAAAGACATTGGAAACAGATAGTCCCTAGCACATTTTAGTTATTATTAAACAAATATATAAAAAATGGAACTTATAATTAAAAAACATACAATAACCGGGATTAATTCATTTATTCGTTCAGCATATCACCAGCAACTAGGGATTTTGTTTGCCATCTCTATTAAATAAATACACATATGTTAATCAAACATTTTATGTTTCGCTGAATTAGTAAAATCAAACACTTATGAATGTATAACAAATTTTTAACTGATGGCACAAATTCTTCCACAGGGTAAAACAATTTCCATAATTGGCACTTTCGCTTAAAATTTTAATTTAATTTTAACATTTTCTATTTTTTACAATATAGATTGTTATTTTATATCGTTTTTGCAAATTTTTTATGTATTTTTTTTTAAATTATTGTTCAATACATTTAAATTCACCTTTTAATTTCACTTCTTAAACTAATTTTTATAAACACTTAAATTTTGCTTTACGTCACTTTTGTTTTCAACAAACCAATAAAACAAGAAGAAGCATAGTTTTGTGTATATGAAAAAAAATTTTCTACGCATTAAGAACAATACTAATAGACGCTCTGTTGACAATGTCACTAAAATAGTCGACAAAAGTGGTGACTTGGGGACACTTAACCCCACGTTTCCTTCAGGGCATGTACATGCATACATACATACATATGTACATACACATGTGCATATGCCCACATAAATGCATCTATTGATTTCATAAAAGGAATTTAAGGAAAAGTTTTTTCGGAAGCTGATGCATAAATAAATTTTTACACAAACGTACACAGATATGCATAAATTAAACAAGGCTGTCTCTATTCATAGTGATAGTTGTTTTTGAGTCCTGCTCCTATTTTGTTTCATATGCAATCAATGTTAAGGGCATGGGGCAAGTCAGATGATGATGAAATTGAAAAATGTAATTTATTGCTAGAAAGTGCATTTCGTTGCAAAGCTAGAAAGCGATAAAATTTTGTCTAGGGTAGATCTTGATGAGGCAGAAACTTTTGGTTATTTTATAGGCGAAAAGCTTCATTTTTATAAAGAAAATCTTGTTGATGAGAAACCAAAATGTGTCTAGAAAAAATTATGAAAAAAGAAAAAATTCTCAGAAGCAAATCTTTTATCTATCAAAAAAAAATTGCCTAATGATAAGAAATAATTTCCTGTAGAAAATACAGCCTGGTACTCTGTTCACAATTTCGTGCGAAATAAATTCGCAAGGGTAGTACTCTGTTCTTGTTGCGAAAAACACGAAAATATATATCTGGCAGCAAGTTTTTCCATGCAAAATTAATCTGGCATCATTTTAGTTTAGCTGCATGACAACATGAGCAGTGCCATGATACAATTATACTAGGTACATGCACAAGTCCAGCCTGTTTAACGAATACATTGCATATAATTGTCAAACTTTGTTTACAAGCTGCAAAAATGTTAGTGTGTGTGTGTGAATAAAATGATTACAGTGTTGCCAATGAATTTACACATGGATGTGTCTCCAATTACACATTGAAGAAAATTACACTACACATCTTTTGTGTAGGTTAAAATTAAAACAAAAATAAATAAAAATAGAACCCAAAGTAGAATTACACACAGATTATACAAGAATTTAATTACATGGTCTGCACATGTGAGTAGAAATTACACACTGTCTAACTACACACAGACTGGCAACACTGAATAACTATAACACTATCCTTAATCATCATAATTGTACTTTAGTTACCCTGTAATTGTTATTTTTATAAACAAAAGTCAGTTGTTTATGACAACTATTTGTTTGTTTATACCAACAAAATACATGTGTTTTTTGGTGTTGTATTTTTGTTGTAGTTGTGCATCTACCTAGTATAATTGTATCATGAGCAGTGCTTTTTTCTCAAGGAATTTTAACCATGTTGCATACTTTCACGTAACAAAAGCGAGAAATTTATAAAAAGAACGCGACTTGGGCTACATTTAGTACATGTCAATTTTTTAACGCGAAATAATCAATGAGGTAGTTTACACGGGATTAATTATTCTGGCACAACATGCCAGTTTGTAGGCAAATTCGGTGAAGAGAGTGGTTTTTTGGTTGGCATAATTTTTCAACCAGCTTCAACCCCGCATTAGCAGCACAAAACCAATACATACACACTTGCGAAACCACAGGTTCGGTGTTTTTTATTTTACAGAGCGTATTTAGTCTTTAGTTGGCCATCGTCGTGGAAACATGAATTTAAAAGAAGAAGGGGTTTGGTCACGTCAACAAACTTTAAAACTAATAAGTGAATTTACATTTTTTTTCGTGTTAAATAAATTATATCAGTCTTATTTATAAAAATTATTAAGGCTTTATAGACTTTTTAAGAAAATTTTTTATGAAAATTTGTTTTAAAAAACCTTTTTAAAGCCTTAATAAGTTTTATAAATAAGGCTGTATGAAAATAAAATGAACGAGATTTTATTTAACTCTTTTAAAAAAAGTTACAAAAAGTACTTCTGGATAATGTAACTATTTAGAAATGTGAGCACATTTTCGCATTAATTCATAAAAGATAATGAAAAGAATTTTTTCATTTTAATTTTTTAGTAAATATTGCCAATAATAAACAATTGCTCATTTATTACCATTTTTCCTGCAAGTATGATCCGATACGTTTATAACGAAAACCAAACTTCAAATGAATAAATAAATAAAACACTAACACACACAAAGCTATGTATACGTATACATTTTATGCCAGATTAATTAGTCTCGTGTAATTTGGAAAAGAACGAAAATTGTGCGCCTTAAAAATTGTTCTCGTGTAAACTACCTCAATGGTACTAACATTTTTTCACAACTTCGAACAGAACTTATAGATTCTTGCAGATACGAAAAATTTTCCTTATAGAAAATTTTTATGATGAGACATATTTTTTTCCTGTACGAAATCTTAAGACAATAAAATTTTATTTCGTAAAATAAAACCTTCCTATAGAAAATCTTCTTAGTTAAACATTCTTAGGTAGAGTAATGTAACTCCGTGCTAATCTAAATAGATAAATGAAATAATGGAAAAACAGAAAATGAATAGTAAAAAAAATAGTAAAATTCATTTTCTGTTTTTCCATTATTTCATTTATCTATTTAGGTTAGTACGGAGTTACATTACTCTACCTAAGAATGTTTAACTATTCTTAGTCCTAATTTACACTATGCAAGTCTTATTGGTAAGCTGATTAGTTTCTTAGGAGAGAGAGACGAGGGGAAAAGAAACCGTTCTGTTCTCTTTCCCACAAACTAATCAGCTTTGCAATAAGACTTGATTATTGTAAATTAGGACTTACTTATCTTTTACGATCATCACATAAATTATTTTTACTTTTTCGATGTACCGTCGGTATTAAATGTTATATCTAAATAAAGCAGGCATAGAAAAGAAACTCGGCTTCAATTATATGGTTCATTTTGCTTAAAAAGTCTGATTCAGGTCCACTTTGTAAGAAAAAACTAATCTATCTATATAATTAATAGGCAAACATGTTTTTTGTAATCCGTTTTACGCTGGTAATACTGCAGCGATTTTAAAAAGATGTATATCGTTTTAAAGGTTTTTCGGTACAAATGTGCAGAATCTATATTTTATTAAAATCGGTTCAGTATTTTGGGAGCTATAAGCGTTTAAAGTTGCTACTACTACATGCACACATATTACACACTCATTTATTAGTTTACAAGTAAACAAGAAACAAAACATGAGATTGTGTGTGTGTTTGTAGTATTTCTCTTGATCTAACATTTTTTTCTCTTATTCCATAATACTTAAAGCAGGAGAGTTCAATAAATTGAATTAGCGTAGTTAAAGGGATTTCGTTTGTGTTTTTAATTTCATGTATTAAGGCCCAACTATAATATGAATATGCTGGCTTAAGCTAATGCCAGAAGTGAACGATAAGTCTATCAAATACGTAAGAAATTCAGACGTGACTTTTAGGTGGCCACAATGTACTTACTTATATGCACTTAAGTATTCTTTAGCCACAGCTGCACATATAGGTATCACAATTTTTTAGTAATTTCGTTTCTTCTTATAACTACTAAATGAATGCAATTCAATCAAATTAACTTGTTGGAATGTCCTAATCTTTTAAACTTCCCGTATAATTATATTTACCACTTTTTTACTTGTTTTATTTCTTTTGCCTACTAAAAAGTACAACAATGAACATACATACATAAATAAAGTCATGTGTATTTGTGTATACGTGTATTGTAAAACAAAGAATGAAAATAAAAGTTTTGCTTTGTTTTCTGAGTTTAAAATAAGAAGCAATAAAAATATATTTAAAATCAATGAATATTTTCTGATGATGTTTGCTTGAGTTTAAAAAAATACACAAACCGTGTTTTCCGTACGGAATATGCGTTCAGTTTGCCACTTAGCTTAAGCAAATGACATTTGACGAAACTTGACGAAAGGTTCTAAAAGTACATTACAGTTTGCCACATACGTTTTATATGTAACCGCACAGTTGCTTAAGTTCGGTTATTCACATTATAGTTGGGCCTTTACTTAATTATGCATTTGTATGTAAGTATGTGGGTGGCTGTCTGTGAGAGAGAAAATTTCATCTAGAGAATATTTTGTGAAATTAGAGACAAAATTTTGTCTGTGTGATAAAGCTTTGAGAATGAAAAGAAAAATGTTCTATTAAAAATGTTGTCCAAGAAATACAAAATAAAATATTATATTCTGTACAAAATCTTATTAATGAGAGACATAATGTTCTGTCATAACCAAACTGGCTTACACAAAAAAAAACAAAAAGTTTTATGTAAAATTTCCCTTGGAATTGTTTTTTTTTAAATTGCCGATGTCAGGTCGCCTTAATTAAACATAATTCAGTTGAAAAGTTTTGCATTTATGCACATATGTACATATCTATATATCCGTATGGTTTAAAGTGCATAAATGCAAATGAAAATGTTTAATATTGCAAACGGAAATTATCGAGTACTGTTTACATGCAACACATGGGTAAGCAAAAAATTTCTATTGCATTTATTAAAAGGCTTTTTACGCTTCCGATTGTAGAGTAATCAATGAATTGTTTTTGGATTTCAAAGGTTGTAAACTTTGTTTTTGTTAAACAAAATATATGTACATATGTACAAATACAACTGTATATTTGCGCAAAACAATTTAAAATTTAAATAAAAATGTCTTTGATAGACCACAGTATGTTACAGTATGTATTCACCTTGATTTTCAGTAATTTAATTAGATGCGCAACAAAAATTTCGACACTGCTGCTACTCTCTGTGGTATTGTACTATCATACTGCTGGAAGCGTATTGATAATCCAGCTGGTGCAATAAGTCGTCATTTTCCATAGTGAGAACCCTGTGGTTTCGCAACGATACAAGCAGAATGATACAAGTTTATAATTTTGTAAGAGTATAAATGCGAGGCCTCGTGGCTATGATCGCATGCCAATGCATGTTAAAAATCTGTATCTTTCCTATAATGACTGTTATTCGAGTTGTCTGGATGAATAGGAGAAGGAAACGATAGTACAACTTGCATATGTTTTTCTGTTTTGTGTTAAAGAGCCGCCTTAGTTTTCTGGACAATAGATACTTTGGAAACCTCTAGGAAGCATCTTTGCAAGTCATTTGCGACTTTGCATGGTGCTTTCGCTCACTCTCTCCATCCCTCCCTATCTCTCCTCTAGTTCTTTAATGTTTCTTTCTCCTCTCTCTTAGCTCACCTTCTAGCGATATATATTCTTCAGCTGCCATAATCGCACTGCTCTGTCCTATCCACTTCTGTCCTATCCACTTTTAAGTAACGCAAAGGCATCATAATTATTGGACCTCAATGGGCCAATAGTGGAATAAAGACTTCAGCCCCCCCCCCAAACAACCTTTTGCAAATTCAGAGTGTAGTAAGGGGTCATGACAATTCTGGATCCGCGCTTGCTTTTCTTCTCCCACCAGATAATAATACGAATTTTACATTATATACAACTTAAAACAAATAAAGATCCGTATCTATTGCTCTAATTAATTTTTTTTTACCTATTAAGTATGCGGTCATTCGCTTTTTCTCTTTTCAATCATAAAATTTTACCCTACAGCCAACGCTTTTCACTTTTTAAGGGTGATACTCACTATCCTACACAATCACTCGACTAACGAAAAAATATGACCCTGATATGTGACAGCGCTAGAGAAAGGGACCCAAGGGTAAAAAAAAATCAATTTTCACTTTTTTTTTTGATGTGGACAACATCTGAGCATCGAATTAGACCGATCCTATGCCCCAAAAGTGTTCCCTCCCAGAAACATGCGCGTTTTATGAAATTGAAGTCAACCAACACAGAAAAAATTATTCCCGCAAAATTTTCAAACAAAAGTTTGTTTTTTTGATTCAGTAAATATTTTTTACTATTCCAGTAAATAGTTTGATCCAATTTTGTTTTATTAAGCAAAATAAAAAACAATATGAAGTGAAAAATTCCAGTTGATACAATTAATATGTATAAAGTAATACTTGTAACAAAATTGTTAAGAGAACATTTCTGTTCCAATATAGAAATTGCATACTGTACACAACAGTTATTTATTTTATTTAATTTTTATTTCCATTAAAAAAATTTGTTGAGTCAGACAATCTGTTGATTGAAAAAATCGGGGTTTTTCTCCAAACAAATTATAACAAGATTTTGCATTTGAATTTACAAATTTCTTTGTAGGACCTAAATTGAAAAAATTATTAATTGATTCAGAGAATTTGGTGTTTGAAATGGAAAATTAGTTTTTTCTGTGTAAACATACACGTATTTAAATCTTTAAAATGGCTCTCCTAAACAAACCCGGTTTTTACCCTTAGGTCCCTTTCTATTTTGCGCGTCACATATAATGAATTGGTTTGAACATTTTTATAATATACCAGGCTCGTATTTTTTTTAAGGTAGCACGATTTTATAGGATAGTGAGTAGAGTACCAGCGTTTACTAGTATTCATCATTCTTGCTTTGTTTTTTAATTTATTGTTTTGGAAAAATATTTCATATTTCTGCAATTTTTGTTTTCACCGTTTGCAACACTCATTATTTTCTCGACGTGTTTTTCGTCTTAATTTAAATAATTTAAAAAGTGTGAACATTTTTTTAATACTTTGCACTTATCATGTCGCAGGTGGCCAACTATTTATTGGTACCACGATCACAAAACTTCATATTTTTCAGCGACATTTATTTTATTTTAATAGTATTAGAGACCGTGATTCACTATCCTGCATAATCGTGCGACCTTTGAGAAAATACAACTCTGGTATGATGAAGTTTATGAACATTTTCAAAAGTCAAGAACAATTCCTCAGATCAGGGTTGTATTTTTCGTAAGTCATGCGATTGTGTAGGATAATTAGTCATGGTCTGAAATATTTCTGTTGTAGTTGAATATATGATGAGCTTTCTGCATATACCCTCGATGCACTGATAGCAAATGTTATTTTGAAATGTCGCACGTTACATCGAAATATACGATTTCGGAAAGCAAAAATTTACAGTTATTTGCAGTCGCATAGTTTCTTATGCATTATTTTTCTACTCTTTGTACCGTCAGAAAATTTTTAGAGACAAAAAGTCAAAAAGAAATGTTTATCAAAACGAAACATGCAAAAGATGTGACTGTATTCAAATAACTGGAAATGGATTTTGTATAAATGCAAAATTTGTTTAAATTAACTTTTAATTTGTTAGTTGTATATTAGGTAACGCTTAAGGGATGCTGGGGGTGGGGTTCGAGTTTTGTTACGATTTATTATATGTTATGAAGGGGTTATTGAAAATGTTACGTAACAGAAAAAAATTACTCATTTCATATATTTCATTTCATCATACGTGTTACCTAAATACAGTGTGGCCCAAATTAGACCTAGTGATGTTAAACACGTGTAACTCTTGTAATAACGGTTTTTTTTAAATGATTTATTTTTATATGTTAAATACATTTTATGGAAATTTAACGTGAATATGTGTGAAATATGACATCAGACAAATGATCACTATTTTGCTCGATACAGGCATTCGCTCTTTTTAGCGCATTTTGCATTACATGGCGTAGTGTTTCTGGTTGCAGGTGCCGTATTTCGTCTCGAATATTCTGCTTGAGCTGTCCAAGTGTCTGTGGCTTGTTAACATATACTTTGTCTTTTAAATATCCCCATAAAAAAAATCGGGGGTAGTTAAATCTGGTGAACGAGGAGGCCAAGGGAAATCTGAATTTTTTGAAATTATGCGTTCACCAAAAATTTCACGCAGCATGTCCATAGTTTGCTTAGCAGTATGCGTAGTGGCTCCATCTTGTTAAAACCACAAATAAGGATGTTTAAAATTCTCTGTAATGTTGTTCTGGGTATACCCACTTGGCCGGAAAGGCGACGATTTGAGACATATGGATCATTTGCAACACTCTGCTGTACACCTTCCACGTTGTCTACAGTACGAATATTTCGATGAGCACCTCTGGACGACTGTCCAGACTGAACCCAGTTCCTCAAAATAGCGAACTAAACTTGTAATCATGGAATATGTGGGCGCTGATCTTACGTTAAAAAAACGGCGATAATTTCGCTGCGTTGATCGTTGAGAGGAATAATAAAAATCGATAATTTTAATGCGTTGTTGTGGACTGTACGTATTCATTTTAAATTTGCAAGAGTTCAGTTATAATCTGCAAAAAGAAAAAATAAATTATGTTGAAAAATAAAAAAGTTATTTGTGTTGCATATCAGCTGGTCTTATTTGGGCCACCCTGTATATTATGTATGTATTAGTGATGTAACGAATGTTAAATTTTGATATTCGCCAATACGAATGCGAATATTAAATGTAAAACTTATAGACAAAAAATTTGTGTTCTGTTATGAAAAAGAACTTCATAGTCCTTCTGGTGTACTTTAAAGTTAATAAAAACTACCCAAAATTTTAATGATCGTCATTAAATAGCATTTGAAAATGTTAAAAAGCACAAATTTCCATACAAAATTTAATAAACATTTATTTTTAGCAATTTATTTAAATTTCGATTAGGATTTATGCATTTATTTATTTAATTTTTTTATAAAAATATTTGTTCGCATTCGCCTGAATTTCGCGAATACGAATATTTGAAAATTGCCGAATATTCGGCAATTTGAATACGAATACGAATATTCGTGCATCACTAGTATTGTATGTATAAATACATATGTACATGTGCCGAATGTCAATTTTTGATAATTGTGAATTCGAATATTTAAAACGATATCCGCGAAAACCAATGTTTTGCATGTGCAATTTATAGACATTTACAATTAAAAAAATGTGTATGGGAAATAACTTCATACTCCTGTCCGCGTACATTGAAGTTTATGAAAACTATCTAAAAATTTAATGGTTGGTAAATAATATTTGAAAATAATACAAAATTGTTATAATAAATTAAATAAATTGCAGTCAAACTGGTTACATGGTTCTCAATTCCTCATCTTTATCCATTTACATTTTTAAATATTCTTAATATATATACATAAAACTTCTTTCCATATCAAACTGCAACATATATTAACATTAAACCACCATATATGTAGAAGGAAATGGTATTTGCAGAAGTTTAAGAAAACATATTGTTACGTAAAAATATTCCTACAGGGTTAATGCAAAGAACTATCTAGAAGTATTTAACTAAAGCACTAAACGTACACACATATTCACGTGCAAGCACTATAGCAACAACAATTGTGTACAAAGCTACAGACATACACGTATACAAATAAAAGTGCGAGCACTTATGGTAACCACCCTGTATTAAAAATAGCACACTGCACTACCAACATACTTTGTTACTTTACTTTGAAAATTCAAAAACTAACGGCCAATCGAATCACCTACAAACATCTAGAAACGGCGACATGAATTTTCCCGATTGTGCCAAAACGTTTGTAGTATGTGCAAATGCCCAAAAAGCTGCGCAATTCGTGAAGATTTCTTGGACGAGGCCAGTCTTTTACTGCTCGTATTTTATCTTCATCTGTTGAAATGCCATCTGCCGTAACTTTGGCCACCATGCTGGAGGCAAACCTCGAGAAATTTCTGGACCAAATAGTTGAGGGATTTGACAAATGGATAGTTGAAATGGAAGCTAACAACAAGAAATTTCTGTTAAGTTTACGAGAAACATCGATTGTGAAAGAAGAAATTGACAGTGGTCAGTGTCAACAAGTTGGAAATGAGCGAAATTTGCCAGAAGTCTCCAGCGAAGTGAATGAAGCTTGTGACTTGGAAGATAGTCAAGCGGTCTGTGAAACAGTGGAACTAGCTAAGGGTGAAATGGTTTCGCTTGCTATGGGTAAAGAAACTGCTACAGTATACAAAGCGCGCAGCATAAAAGCGGCAAGGAAGAAGAAGACAACTTTTGTAAAGAAGAAGTCGAGGAACAAAGTAGAGTCAGTGCAATAGGCCATAAGTGTGGAAGGAGTGGTCATCTCCAGTGTATGGTAAGGCAAGCTCTAACCAAGGGACAAGGTAGAGTCAGAGCCAAAGGCCATAAATTTGGAAGGAGAATTCATCTCCAGGGTATGGTAAAGCACGCTCTAGTCAAGAGGCAAAGTAGACTCAGAGCCCGATGCCACAAATGTGGCAGAAGTTGTCATCTACAGCGTACGGGATGGCAAGCTGTAGTGGAAATACCAAGCAGATTCCGTACCAAGGGCTGCAAATGTGGAAGAACTTGTCATCTTCAGCGGAAGGCAAGGCAAGCTGTAGTGGAAACAGGAAGCAGAGTCAGTACTAAGTGGAATTTAGTGGAGTGAATATCGTTGAAAGTAAAAGACATTGTGCCGTGGATAATAACGTTCAGAAGTAAATAAGAAAAGACAAGTTGTAATTTGTTTAGTCAAGAATAAAAGCAAGTTCAGTTGCAAATAAGAAAATCGTGTTGTTATTTATTTTTATTTTTGAGCAATCAAAAGAACTCACACGTTTAATAAAATTTAAACGTAACAATATCTTGAAATTCTCATGGAAAAAATGTCCTTTCAAAAAGTATATTCTTCCATACATACATATGTGCATGACAATATCTAACTATCAAGTTTTCAAATTTTTGTTGGTCAACTTGAGGCTACAAGGTTTAAGTCTGAGAGATATTTTCATGGAAACGCATTTTCATAAGGATATTATATTAATTTTTTGTACAACCGAACAAGATAAAATATTTAGAAAACAACAGTGTATAGGAACTAGAATGTGTGCCCCTCTAATTTTAAGGTATTTTTAAGGATTATTTTTTTAAATGAGCAAATATTATCTATTGAAAATGTAATGTCGCAGAAAGGACAAAAATTAAGAAAAGAAATATTACATATCTTTCGTAATGGACTTCATTTTTAGTCATTTGATCTCCCAAAATACCCCACCAAATGTGTATGTTTAAAGCCCTCTCGCTAAGTGCAATCGTTAAAAAATGTTGTCTTTTAGATAATGAAATATTTTTCACCACGGCAACTTTTATTGATGCAAGATATAATTTTTTTTTAGCTTCGCGCACATTTTAGCTTTATTTGAAGATGGTCAAACGGAGGTTAATGCCAATTCTCATCTTGGTGCTTCAAATATTGCTCAGTCATCAATACGGAACATTATAGCAGATTATTTGGCGCAAGAACGGATAGCAAAAATATAGTAATAATTTTTTTTTAATTATTACAAACTAATATTTGTGTGCCATTCATTTAAATTTCGTTTTGAATTTATGAATTTCTTTATATGTACATATATTTTTTAAACGAATACGAGTATACATCTAGAAATGGCCGAATGTATCAGAATTTGAGTACGCATCACTAATTCATACATAAAGTTAAGGAATAGGCTCTCCATAAAACCATAATTTTTGGAGTTTGAGGACACTTGGGAAGAAATTTATGCCCCTATCACGGCTTTTAACTTATAAAATAGTTTGGTTGGGATTAATAAATTTGCATTGCCATTCTCCACTAAATTAGCAGTTGACTTTTCAGTTGTGTTTTGGTACTGTCATTTACAACTCTGCGTAAGTTTGGTTGAGAAAAACGTTGAAACTGCTTTTTAGTAGTTGGGTCTGTGGTTGTGTTTTTCTAGTTGCAGGATCGTAACTAGAAATATTTGTTATGCTTAATAACAATATTTTTTAAACAGTTTCAGTATCGGCAGTATACCGGGCATATACAAGGTTGCAAAGATTTATGCTGTTAGGTGATCAAAAAATAACAAAAAGTTTTTTTGTTCTGCCAAAAATAAATAAAAAATGTTCAAAAATTATTTTTTTAAAGAATTCGTTCCCTATTTTGATTATTCCTTACCTTGCATTAGGTAGTTCAAGAGGTTTCGAGTCAGCACGAATTTTTCTTCTAATATGTAGCACATCTATAATTGTGACTTCGTTTTCGTCGTCATAAAATAAATCTACACATATTTGTATCCATTCTTTGAACTAGGTTACGTTAGCAGGCTGCTGGTAAGGATAGAAAGTTAGAGTCCAGCTCACTTGGGTCCAATATGATGATCCCTTTGAATTAACACAAAAACAATAATTTTTCGACAACATTGTGTTTTTTCCTGTCAAACTTGATATTTTAAGTTGGCAACGCGATGATGATTTCGACTAAAAAACAGTTGTGGTTCAGAATACTAAAACATAGTTTTAAGTAAGTAAGTTTTGTCTACTCTTAGGCGACCAAACTAAATTTAGTTGCGAACCGTGATAGGGGCATTAAAAATATTTTTGCCAATATTTGGAGTGCGTTCATGCACAGAGAAAAAACTGCCTAATAAGATCAATAAGATTTTCTCTATGAAACGTTTTTAGGCTAAGGGGTATCCCAGCAGAAAGAAGCGAAGATTTTTTCATAGAGATTCCTTATTGTTTTTGTGTGGTAAATCTTATTAATTTTATCAAGAAGAAAACCACATAAAATCAAGAAGAAATCTTATTATTCACAACTTTTTTTACTCAATTTTTTTTTTTAATTTTTTACTCAATTATTTTTGGCACCAAAACAAACAATCCATAGAGAAAATCTTCTTGATTCTATTAGGTTTTCTTATAAATTGTAAACTATAAGAATTTCTTATTGATTTCATTAGGTTGCCTTATTGATTTTTTAAAAAAGGTTTTCCTTATTGATTTCATTATTTTGCCTTGTTGATTTTTTCAATAAGGTTTTCTTCTTGATTTTATTAGGTTCCTATATGATTATGTGTAAAGCATCTTATTAATTTTTTTAATAAGGAAACCTTCTTGATTTTATTAGGTTTCTTGTTATTTCATATCTATAAATAAACATAGAGACAATTTTTTTCATGATATTTTTCGTTCTTGTACCTATAAGCATTTTTTTGTACAATAATTTCATTGCGGATTGAGGCTGCTTGTTAGCATATTGGTTAGAGTTCGTGTCTATCAGTCAGAAGGTTGCTGGTTCAATACTTGTCTCCTCCCAAGTAATAAATATGTAAGTATGGTGAGTTAGTTAACTAAAAATGTAATATAATATGTATGTATGTATAAATAACATCTAAATATACTACATACATACATACATATATCGTGCAGAATTTAAATGAAAATACATAAGTACAATTTATTTCATGTTTTATTAGGTTGCCTAATAAAATCAAGAAAAAAACCTTTTTGAAAAAAATCAATAAGATAACCTAATAAAAACTACAAGATTTCTTCTTGATTTTTCAAAAAGGATTTCTCTATAAAATTAATAAGATTTCCTTATTGAAAAAATTCCACAGAGATATCTTATTAATTTTGTTCTATTTTATGAGGTATTTATTAGACAGTGTTTTCTCTGTGTGAGTAACCTTATTTAATTTTTGTCTACACAGAGAAAACACTGCCTAATAAATACTTCATAAAATAGAACAAAATTAATAAGCTATCTCTATGGTGTTTTTTGAGAATCGCCATACTAAAAGAAAGTTTCTTTGATATCAACAACTACTACTTTTAATTCATTTCAATTTAAACAAACATCTTAAAGCAAAAAATATAAATCGAAAAATGCAACTGCATCTATTAAATACTCACCTTGAATTTTTCAATACAATTTATAATTTTAATGTATTCGTCAGTGCTCAAAATACCATTTTGTTGTTTTAACCTTATTTTAACCTCAAAACAACAAAAACAAACTAAACTTTACACATGTGAACTCGCAAAGAGAGAAATAATCAATTTCTCAAATTCATTCCTCATTCCTCTTTATTATTGTGTTGAGGTTGTGTTGTGTTGGTTTTAAACAATAAAATCAACACACCTCCCACATCCAGGCTTAAAGTTTAAAAGCTACAGTCAGACTAATTATAAATCATACGAGCATGTATGAATGTACTTTGGAAGTGTGTATGTTTCAATCTGAATTTGTCAGATACCTTATAATGTTACAAATTAACAAATATGTATATTGTGCAGTCTTGTTGAATGCATGTGGTACTTGCTGCATGTCTTTTTTGTTTGTTAAATTTTACAAACAACACATATGTTCCTTTACAATTTCTACCAACTCTGTTTGGTACTTTTAACTAAATGCCTCCTATGTTGCCATATGCATTTGAGGAAAAAAACTACCGATATCGAACAAAAAAAGAAAAACTTTATTTCAGGAGAGAGAAAAACTGCAAAACTAAAATTTTTTAATAGCAGTAGCATAATATTTTTCCATTAAAACGTATATGGAGCCAGGCCGTTTATGAACTTGCAAAGTTGCAGCCTTCTCAACACTTTTTGATGTTAACGGTTATGCCTTTAAATGCGTTATTCCACATTATGCATTTCGTTCGCAGTTACCAACTTCAACGGAATTTATTATAATTTTCGATTTACATTTTAAAATTTTAATTGTATGGGGTTGAAATTCGGCAAATAGTTGCACATAAATTTCTCGTAAATTAAAAATTAATTAAATATTTATCTAAATAAGTATTAATAGTATTAAATTATTTGTTTGAAATTAAATTATTATTAAATTATAAATGGCTTGTTAAGAAAAATTTTTTAAGAAAATTTGTTTTAAAAACCCTTTATAAAGACTTGTTAAGTTTTATAAATAAGGCTGTTAAATTTTTAAATATTATTTAAATATTTAAAAAAGATTTGTTTTAATAAATGAATGAATAAGTCGAAATGAAATGGTTACATAATTTTTAGGATTTTCTTTTCCCAAAAAAAAATTTGCAAATTAAGAATTCAATAGTTTGCTAATGAAAATAATCAGGCATGAGACACAAAACCGATTTTAAAACGATAAAAAGTATTGTTATGTATTTGCTATAGTCGTTTTTCCAATCGAATGGAATGCCCAGGGAAGCAGGCGTAGAGGTCGACCTGCTCATACATGGAAGCGTCAGATCGATATGGAATTGACAAGACTTCGTAAAAGCTGGAGGGAAATTAAAGCCATTGCATCCGACAGATCTGAATGGAACAATCTAGTTACGGCCCTATGCTCCTTATAGGAACAAAAGGAAATAAGATATATATATATAGTCGTTTTTAGGGTTCCGTACACCAAAGGTGCAAATTAACCCAATTGTTTTCGCTACGCTGTCCGCTATTTTCTCGAGAACCGTAAGAGCTACGAACCTGAAATTTGGCAGAGTGTGTAGAACTTTGGCCGCTACAACAACAAATATATGAGGTTAAAAAATTAAAGGGTGTTCCAAAACGAGCAACGAAAAATGCTAAAATCCCTTGCAGTATACATACATACAATTATATATAGACATAGTTAGTGCATTTTTATACAAACTACAACAATTAACACTAAAATTTAAAAAAAAATCTTAATTAAAGGCTATTATATCAGTTAATATACGATAAGATACTTGCTGTGTCTTGGAAACCGTAAGAGACAAACTCTTGAAGTTTTCAAAAACGCTAAAACTAAAAAAACCCAAAATTAAAAATTGCCGAAACTAAAAAAGCTCCAAATTCCGAATAATTAGAAAAAAAAGCGGAAAAAATCGCCTAAATTAAAAAATGGCTAAAGCTAAAATACCAAAAACCGAAAAATATCCCAAAAGCGAAAAAACCACCAAAAATTGAAAAAGCGCCAAAAGCCGAAAAAAAGTTTACCGGGTGCTTAATTTTTTTTTTTAAATTTCTACATCAGGTAAGATATTTAATTATATAAGTTAAAGTTCGTATATTAGTGTCCGTATGTAGTGTCCGTACGGAAGCTTTCGTGTGCGAGTCACAGTCGCACTTTACTGAATTTATTTACGGGATGCATCTTTAGTTTAGTTGTTTTAAAAATCTATATATGTTAATGTACAATCTACAACAATATATTGTACTTAAACTTAAAATAACTTTGTTTATATAAATCATAATAACCTTTTGTAAAACTGTTTGATGAATGAAAAATATTGAAAACTATTTTTCATTACCTTAAAAACTTTCAATACATTTATAACGTTATTAAATAAACTGTGTTTTACTTTGTTTAAATAACTAATAGGTTATGGGCCCAGACTTACGCGATTAAAACCGTTGTAAATAGTTTTTTATTTCTTTTTTCTTCAATTTAAAATAAAACAAAAAAAAATTGCCGGCAGTAAGATTAATGGTACCAATATGCAATTTCCCAAACTTTCAAATTCTAACTATCATACTTGGAAATTCAATATGGACTTTACGTGATGGCAAAGCAAGAGCTACTATTGGTCTAGCTATTGAAGAATCCCAGAAGGTGCATATCAAGAAATTGAAGACTGCCAAGGATTTTTGGAATGCCTTGAACAAACATCATGAAAAATCAAATCTTACCAATAAAGTTAGTCTTCTTCGTAAACTTTCAACGAAGAAAATGAGCACGGGACAATCGATGGAAGAACACATAACGGAATTTTTGAACATTGTGGATCGATTAAACGATTTGGGTGAAGAAATGGGAGAGCATAGAGTTGTTGCTTTTTTACTCGGCAGTTTACCAGAGGAATACAATGCGTTAATTTCTTCATTGGAAATGCGTCCTGAAGTTGATTTAACAATTGACTTTGTTAAAGAAAAATTGATTCAAGAATTTAAAAGGAACTTTGGTAATGAGCAAGAAACAGATGTCGCATTCAAGATTCAGAAGAAGAAGTTTATTCCTAAATGTTATTCTTGCGGTAAGGCAGGGCATATTAGAAGAAATTGTCCTAAAATGAAATCGAATGGTGGTAATCGGGCAAAAATTGCAACTAATAGCGAAAATCGAAACTTCTGTTTTGGTGTTACGTCAACAAAAGGAAATACGGATTGGTATATCGACTCTGCAGCAACATGTCACATGTGTTGCGAAGAAAGCTGCTTTATTAAATTGAACAAACAACAAAATGATGTCATTTATTTAGCTGATGGTACAGAATTGAAGTCAAGTGGAACTGGTGAGTGTCAATTACTATGTGAAAATAAGAATTTCCGTATTCGAGATGTCTTATACGTTCCAAAATTAGAGGGAAGCTTATTATCAGTGAGAAAATTAGCTGCCGAAGGTTTTCGTGTATCTTTTGATGCAAATTTTTGTTCAATTTCCTTAAAGGGGAAAGTAAAAGCTACAGCAACTTTGAAAAACAATTTGTATGTTCTTAAACAGTCAAATAATGCAAATAAAGTTTCTTTAAGCTCATCAGAATGTATTCATGTATGGCATCGTCGTTTGGGCCATAGAAATATTCAAGCAATCCAGTCAAGTATTGACAAAGGTCTGTTATTGGGACTGAACATTAAGAAATGTAATTGTGATTTTAAGTGCGAGATATGCTTAAAGTCCAAATTAACGAGAAAACCATTTCCAAAAGTTTCTATGTCAAGAGCTGATGGTATTTTGGATTTGGTACATGCAGACTTATGTGGTCCAATGCAACAACAAACCCCTGGAGGAAATCGATATTTTTTAACCTTGATAGATGATTTCAGCCGTTACTGCTATGTGTACTTTATGAAAACTAAAGATGTTGCTTTCGAGAGAATAAGAGATTTTATTGAATTAACAGAGAACAAATTGGGCAAACGATTAAAAACCATCAGAACTGATCGCGGCGGTGAATTCTGCAATAAACGGATGGACAAATACTTAAAAGGTAAGGGAATTAGTCATCAACTTACTGCTCCTTATACACCCGAACAGAATGGAGTTGCAGAAAGGAAAAACCGAAGTCTTATGGAAATGGCAAGATGTATGTTAAATGATGCTGATTTTGATTTAAAATATTGGGGAGAAAGTGTGAATACTGCTAACTACATTCAAAATCGTATGTTATCTTCCGCTACCAATTTTACTCCATACGAAATGATGTTTAAGAAACAGCCAAATCTAAAAAATATTCGTGTTTTTGGATCAACAGCATATGCACACATCAATAAACAAAAACGAAGAAAGCTGGATGATGTTGCAGTTAAGTGCCATTTGGTCGGTTATTGTGAGGAATCAAAGGCTTTTCGGCTAATAGATGTGAATACTAGCAATATTATCATTAGTAGAGATGTTGAGTTTATTGAGCCAAAGAAATCTTGCATAGATACCTGTTATGGAAAAGAAAAACAATATGGTGAGAATATGGTTAATTTTTTTATACAAAATGAATATGATCGAGAAAAAGCACCGGCGACACCAGAGTGTGCAGAATCGTCAAATTCTGAAGATTGTAATGGATTCGAATCAGCTGAGGAATATTCTTCATATTCTTTATCTGAATCCGAACCTTCATCATCTTCAATTGAATTACCATGTGAACAAGATGTACAACCAGTTGTAAGAAGGATTTCTTCAAGAAACAATAAAAATGTTCCTCCTAAACGATACGGTTTTAAAGTCAGTGAAAATAAAGATCCTGTTACTTACAAAGAAGCTATATCAAGATCAGATAGCGATAATTGGTTGTTAGCTATGAAAGATGAAATAAAATCTATATATGACAATCATACGTGGGAGCTTGTGGAAATGCCTGAAGCCTCTAAGTTAGTTGGCTGTAAGTGGGTGTTTAAAATGAAGAGGTCTGCAGATGGAGATAACAAATACAAAGCAAGATTTGTCGCTAAAGGGTTTTCACAGAAATATGAAGAAGACTATGACGAAGTTTTTGCACCGGTGCACAGTGGCTGAAAATCGTTTTTCATTGGCCAAAATTCTGTAACTTTTGAACTGATCAAAATATTGAAGTAATTTTTATTTTAGTGGATAGATATTTAGTTCAGTTTGACTCAGTTTTAATTACATTAAAATTGATTGAGGACTTTTTAAGGAATTCTAGCTCAAAGTTGAACTTTTGAATTTTTTTAACTTTTAGAGTGAAATATGGGTTTATTATTTTTTTATTTATTAAAAAATTTAATATATGGAAATTAGTAATAATTATAAATATGTTTTGTAATAATGGAATTTATTTAATGTTACACTCAAAAAAAATTTTACACTAAAAAAAAATAGTAAAATCAACGATTTTGCTATTATTACAGAAAAATTAAAAATTTTTTGCTGTCTAATTTGCAATTTTGTTTACACTCAAAGAATAGTTACACTTAAAAAAAAACTTTAATAATATTATCTAAAAATATTGCTATTACTACAGAAAAATTTATTATTTTTTGCTGTCAAATTTGATCATTTTAAAAAACATATTAAAAATAAAAACTGCAATAAATTTTAATAGCATTTGTAACAATGGTAGGTTCTGTTTATTATTATTTTTTACTAATAGTATGCTTTTCGTACCTTAAATAACAATGAAAGGCAATTATGATTATTATTCATTTGACTCAAATATTGATTGTAAATATTCCATATTTTGTTCTGTGCTATTTCTGTTCTTTAGTAGTTTTTTGGCTTCTTCATCTAAATCCCGATGTTCCACTTTCCATTGATTTCGAATACTGGAGATGAACGGATCTGACGTTGCCAATAATATATTAAATAGATCTTCATTTGTTGAATTTCGTGAAATTTTTCTAGTATTGTGCTCTCTATAAAATCTGTAATCCTTGTTTCTTTTTTCCTGAGCCTCCTCTGATAGATCTCCAAGTGGCACCAAATGATATTTAATGATATCTTCTCCATGATAAAGGATTTTATGAACTGTTGCAGACATATTTCTCCATGGGTAGTTGGTTGTATATATTTTTGCAGTTTCCTTAGCATAATCTCCAAATTTTCTAGAGTCAATTTCTTCATTGCACGCAAGTACTTCTAGGATTATTTTAAACCTGAAAATAAGGTTTAAATCCACTCCTGTTATTTCAGATGCTGTTTCTGGATCTGAAAAGAATCTTCTTGCGGTATTGCCATCATTTGTATTGCCTGACCCTTGTTTTGGCTGATCTATAATCAATCCTAATTTGCGATATTCATCTAGAACATGTTTCTTTTTTGAACTTCTTAACTCTTTGTTGGTTTCGTTGTTTCTTATTGATCCTGAAGACCCGAAATCCAAATCATAACTGATTTTTAGTATGTGTTCCATAAGTCGTATTCTTGCATGTAGTGGTGATAATCCAAATTCATATGCATCGGTATTATCTAATGATTTTGTCGGGACTTGGTTTAATTGGGTTGATGTTGCTTGGCATATAATGCAGCTGGATGCAGCCTTCGTGTTAGTCAAAGCCTGACCTACTTTTCCATCTATCATTGTCAGCACTAATTGGTAGCTTACTTCAGTTTGCTGCCCATCTAACTGTAATTGTAATGGCTGTAGTGTTGCAATTTGGGCCTTGATATCACTAACTTCTTTGTTAATGGCATCATGAGTTTCTTTTTTGAATTCAAATTTAATTGGCCTGCAGTATTTCGTAGAAGATGGTGTCTCATTTTTCCAAATATCCATTGTTTGCGTTGTACTAGTCGAAGGCTCTGAATCTTCCAAAATCTTTTTCAATCGCAATGGTACAAATGATACCATGAACATATCTGAGTCCGAAATATTTTCACATACAGCTTGTTTGTATTGTTTTTGTCCCGAGGAACCATCACATCCCCATTTACAAAAAAGAATTAACTTTGTGTTTCCATATTTCTTTAACTCATTTCCTGTTATTGATTGTAGCAAGCGTTCGGCTGTGTGATCAAGTAGAGATTGTAGTTGTACCTCTGCCGAAATTGGTGTGATTGTAATAGTGTCCTTTGATGGCAAACAGTCTATTTTAGCAGCGGTTATGTAATGATATGCTGGATACATATTTGACCCTTTTTCAATCGCACGCAGTCTGAGCTTAATATATTGCTGTTTTGTTAATTTCAAATCCAGAAATAATGCTAATGCCTCCTCATTTGTGTACTGTATTGCATCACTCGGAGTTGGTATACTTTTAAGAATCCGTTTTGTTCTCACTGGACTAGCTTTAACAACTTTTTCAATGATATCCACTTTTGATAATTGGTTCTGTGATCGTAATTGATGTAGGAAAGATTCTTTTATATTTGTACAACCAATTGCATCGTTAAAATCTTTAAGTTTCCGCCTCTTAGATCTATCACTGCAGTTGCCCATTAATGATTTGCGTGGTCTTCCAGCCTTATCTTGTTTTGCTGTTTCTGCAGCGACAGTAAGTTGGCCTTCTAACCAGTTTGCACTTTTTATATAAAAGTTTTGTTTACTGTAGCTAACTTCTTTGTAGCGTTTTTTTAGTGCTTTGACGAAATTAGATAATTGCTCTTGCATTTCGGTGCTACACGAATTTAAGTTTAATTTTATTTTAACGTAACTAAGAACATCTTCCTGGTTTTTGTTTCTAAAATACTCTTCGGCCAGTTCTTTATAACTGAAGCTCTCCATATTTATCTGAATATTTTTATTTGTTATATTTTATCCGTACAATTAAAGGATTAACTTATTACTGAGTAATCCCTTATGGAATCCGTAGTTTTATACATTTTTAGATACATGTTATTCACACATTGATCTTCAATTTCATAGCAGGTAGTGCTTAAATTGAACAAAACTGCACATGTTATTCAGACCTTAATATCAGGTAAAACTGATTAGTATCTCGCCAATATGGGGTTGTTTTTTATCTTTAGTGGTTTAATGTCGCCATTATTGTTATAAAAATGTTTATGACTTTGGTTGACCCTAACATTTGATAACAGGTAAATTCAGAAAGAGATCATATGTTTACTGTAGAACCTATTGTGATAATTTTATGACTTATTTTTTGCTGATAAAAACAAAGCCATTAAACCCTTTCGCAGGTATTATATTTAATTTTTTTCGTTTTACGTAGTCTAAAGTAAAAAAAACAAACTTTTAGGCAAAAAAGTGAAAATTTAAGACACTATTGTATACGAGTACTTATAGGGCTGTTTAAATTAATTTGAATTTTTTTTAGAGTAATTTCATTAAAATGAAAAAAGTGTTCTACCCACGGGTCGTCACGGGTGCAAAAGTATATATAGCGTTAAAGAGGACACTTTCACCTTTCTCCTGGTGGTATACGTTTCTTGTTCCCTTTTGTTCCCTAGAAGTTCTATTCCACTAAAATTTAAATTTGAGAAAAATATAGTAGTTTCATAAATATTTCATAACGCCCGTAATATTAAACGCTAGAGCTGTGACCACTTACAACAACTAAAGACTATAGTCCTACCAACATTATAAAAAAGACCGCAGGCCGTTATCGATGATAGCTTGCGAGTAGTAACCATTTATTTTTGATAAAAAACAAAAGAAAAACACCTTTTTCTGAAATTAAAAAAACGGTTGAGTTTGACAGCATGCCACGCCCACAATTATCAATAGTTTAACCTAAGTTTTTGGCTACCTTAATCTGGATATATTAGCTACAAAAAGGCGTAAAAATTTTAAAAATCGGTGACAAAAAAAAATTTGACTTTTGGCCAATGAAAAACGATTTTCAGCCACTGTGCGGTGGTTAAACAATCAAATTTAAGAATATTACTAGCAATCGCAAGTTTTTATGACATGAAGGTAGAGCATGTAGATGTAAAAACAGCATTTCTTAATGGTGAGTTAGATACCGAAATTTATATACGTCAACCGGAAGGGTTTGTAGAACCTGGTAAAGAAAATTTAGTGTGTAAACTAAAACGTAGCATCTACGGGTTGAAACAGTCAGCGCGTTGTTGGAACCTTCGAATTAATGAAGTTTTAATTAATTCAGGATTCAGAAGGGGAAAAGCCGAACCATGTCTTTACGTTAAGACTATTGAAAATTCAAAAGTCTACATATTAATTTACGTAGATGACATTATAATTGCAAGTAAAGATAGCACTTTAATCAAAAATGAAATAAGTAATTTGAAAAGAAATTTTGATATAACTGAACTGGGTGATTTGAAACTATATTTGGGTCTTGAGATTCATCGTAATGAAGAAGGAATATTTTATTTATCTCAGGAAAATTACATAGAAAAAATTATAAATGAGTTTGATCTTTCTGATGCCAAAAATTCTTCAGTCCCAATGGATCCAGGATATTTAAAAGATTGCAATGATAGCTCTTTTTTAGTAAACAACAATTTATACAGGAAAGCGGTTGGATCTTTACTATATCTTTCTAATAACACGCGACCTGATATATCAGTTGCAGTATCTATATTATCTCGTAAAGTAAGCAACCCTAATGAACGCGATTGGTTAGAAATAAAAAGAATTATTAAATATCTAAAAGGTACTAAACATTTAAAACTATGTGTCGGAACTAAAACATTGTTAGATCTGAAAGCATATGCTGATGCCGACTGGGCAGGCGAATTAAATGGTCGAAAATCCACAAGCGGTTTTGTATTTATGCTTGGAGATGCAACAATTAACTACGCAAGCCGAAAACAACAAAATGTTACATTATCTTCAACTGAAGCTGAACTAGTCGCCTTAGCAGAAGCATCTCAAGAAATGTTCTGGGTATTACAAATTTTAGAAGAGTTCGAAATAAGAATATCACAACCCGTTATTTTTGAGGACAATCAAAGTTGCCTTAAGATAATACAAGAAGAGAAAATTAATCCAAGAAGCAAACATATTGACGTTAAGTATTATTTTGTAAGGGACTTGTTAAGACAAAATAGAATTATTTATAAATATTGTCCAACTGATCAGATGTTAGCAGATTTATTTACTAAACCTTTGCAAAAAATTAAAATTTGTAAATTTAGAGAATTAGTAGGATTAGCTTAACTTAATGTAATACTTTATATATTATGTACAATATTTGTTATATTGAGAAGGGGTGTTAATGTACAATCTACAACAATATATTGTACTTAAACTTAAAATAACTTTGTTTATATAAATCATAATAACCTTTTGTAAAACTGTTTGATGAATGAAAAATATTGAAAACTATTTTTCATTACCTTAAAAACTTTCAATACATTTATAACGTTATTAAATAAACTGTGTTTTACTTTGTTTAAATAACTAATAATATATACATACATATATATATAGTATATGGGCATTTCCCCCGAATGGTCTACCAGGATGGAAAAATGAAATGTTGATTATCATGGTGTTTTATTGGTTTTAATTATAAAAAAGCCTATGTTTATATAAAAGAATGGTTTAATAGCATATCTCAGCTAGGGATGGACAAAAAATATCGATGTTTTATGTCGAAACACCGATATAGTCCGATGTTTTATTTTTCTCCTAAACAATCGGAAAAGATCGATGCATTCTTTCGATGCATCGAAATGAAAAATTGTGTACAGAACGTGTAGATTGAAATCGAGCCTAATTTTCGATTTTATCGTGAGCGACAAAAATTAAAGCTTTTAGGAGAACGTTTTTTTAAATATTTTTAAGTTGTCGTTTACGATAAAAATTTACAGCCAGTTATCAACAATTTTGGCATTTCTATAATTCTAAACTACGGGTAGGCCCATAAAATTTTAATTTCAAGAAAAAATTCTATTTTTCGATTACATGTGTCGCTAACGATAAAATCTAAACTAAGGTTGGATATGTATCGATATCTGTTGACAGAATTCAAGTTTGTACATACAAACGTTGTAAATATTATGTGAACAACTCGTCGGGTGATTACTGGTACCCGGAATAATAAAGTATTCTTAATATATGTGTGGCAAACCAGTAAGCACCAGACGAACTGGCAACACTATTATAAGCGGCGAATAAGCTCGTGTCAGATTGAGTGGTAAAAAAACTTGCTAAACTTTTATTTGTAAATAGTATTGAAAAATAATATTATTAAGATTTTTTTAAATATGTTTGCGATGTATCGCATTGAAAAAAATATCGATGTTTTTTTTTACAAAGTCCATCCCTAATCTCAGCTGTTTTACTTGAGAAAATTGGCCTGGAAGCTGGAAAATTTTATATTTTCTTTTTAAGCTACTTCTAAAAATGTTTTATATATAACTATTTTACATGCAAAAAATATCTTATGTTTGCACTCTTTCTTCCAAATCTCTCTATAACAATCAAGTTAGAAGAGAAAAGTGTAAGGAGAAAAAAGTTCGAAAATGGCAAAATGCATGGTGATAATAATAAAAAAACGTGTGAAAAAATCGTACGTTCGTGACCCGTACGTTCGCGACCGGTAATTAAGCTAATTAAACAAAAACCAATAGAGATATTTTATTGTGTAAATACTGGATAGAGATCTACATTAATACACTTTTAAAATAAACTAATGAAGAATGACATTATTCTGTTCTATTTTGCAGATTTTTATATTTCACTACTGTCAGCCAAAGTTGACTTCTATTTTGCGTATGTTTGTAGCCACATGCTTATAACTATTAATATGAAAACTTAAACTCGATGAAATCCATCTTTTGCACTAAACATAGAGCTACCAAAATGCTATCAAATCGCAAAAAAATGCTTTCAAAAGTTTTGTTTTCTATATTTTTTGTACATCAAAAGCGTACCAACGTACGATCGTGACCACAGGAAATGCCCATATACATATTTTCAAAATTAATTCTTTTTTAATATGCACTTTTTGAGAATCAAAATTTCCCTAACAAAGTATATTAAGGGCTAATAGATCAGTGCAAGTTAATCTCTGTTTTAAACACCTTTTTAACCAGTAAACCTACAAATCAGTGCAGTCTTTAAACCATCTGTAAACGCACAAAATTGGGCGTTTAAACTACTCATACAGGCCATATGATTTCGTTACTTACAGACTTTTGACCGTATTTAAAAAAAATTTTTGAGCTTAAAGCGCATTTCGCATTTTGATAAAAGAACACTTGAAGTTCAAATGGTATATTTTTGGATACAGCCTTATATGTTTTGCATTTAAATAGCACTCAAGTTTTTTCCAAGCATCTACTTTTTCTTCATATCTTGTTCGATTTATTTTCTTTCTTTTTATACTATTCTACTTTTATTCTTTCTTAATAAAATTTGGAAACTTTTAATTAAATTTTATTAAATATTTTTACCTTTTTGATTGCGCAAAGAACTGATGGCCTGATGCAAAAACAGCTGTTTTTTAACAGTAATTCTAGTGCTGCCACAATATTATTTTTTAAAGAACACATGAGGTATGGTTCACTGATTTGCTCCTGTTGAGTTTAAACCCCATATAAAGTTGACTTTAGTTTAACTAAACCATCGTTTAAACTTTCACTGATTTATTAGCCCTAAAATTTTTCTCCATTGAGTTTATTAAGTTTATTTTTCAAACTGTAATTCGTGCTAACAAATTTGTCACATTAAGCAAGCTTTTTTATTTTATTATATTTATTAATTTACTTGGTAGCATATTCGGAGAAGTCACTCTTTTAAACTATGCTTTTCAAATGCTTATTTTTCATGGCTCATCCTTCATGTTATTTTTAGTTTTCATGATGTTGTAACATCGCATTTATCAATTTTTTTTAATATATTTTGAACTCATATTAATTTAACTTTTTTCCACTGAGTTCTGTTGGGTTTTCCTCATGTCTGAACTTTTGCAGAAGCAACTGTTTGTAATTCGTAAAACTTTCCATATTCTATGGCGACATATTGTCAACGCGGCAGAATTTGTTTCATGATGAAAGCAAACACAAAAACAAATATCAGTTTTTTTAAATAAATAAATCAAAACTTGTGTATTGCAGAGTAAGTTTATTAAATTTATGCATGTTGCAGCGAAAAAATTTTATTCGTACTCCCGTAACACTTCAAACGAATTTTATTGTTTATTGTCTATAAGGACGACAATATTGTTGACCAATTTGTTGCATCCAAGTATTTACATTCATATTGAAGTTATAGAAAAAATGTTGGCAAAAATATTTTTGCATTTGTATTAAATGTGTTGTAATTCAATAAAATGAGTATTTGGAAAAAAAATTAAATTGAAGGCATACATACATACGCACATATGCACTTTTGCATACATACTCGTACATATATACATCAACACGGACATTGTCGCGAAAATAGTCAGAATTCGCTGCCACGACATCAAAATGTCGAAGTATGATAAAAAATTTAAGTAAAATCAGCGGGAAGTTCCGTATGGATATATATAAAGTTTGTTGTCGACATCGTGGGCCAGGCGGTTAAATTTTTTGCCGATGTTTTCTGTTTTTGGCGATTTTTTTAGTTTTTGCGCTTTTTTCGATTTGGCGATTTTTTTAGTTTTTGTCGATTTTTTTCAATTTTTATTTTTTTGCGTTTTTTCCTTGGCGATTTTTTCAGTTTTTGGCGATTTTTTTTACTTTAACGGTTTTTTAAATTTTGGCGATTTTTTCCGGTTTTTTGAGATTTTTCTAGTTTCTTGCCGACCTCTTTACTTTTAGTGATTTTTTTTTAATTTTATCGATTTATTTTATATTAGGTGATATTTTTGATTCGAGCACTTTTATTCGTTTTGGCGATTTTTCGTTTCTGATTTTTATTATTTTGTTATTTTTTAGCTTTGAAAATTTCAACTTTCATTGCCTCTTCCGATTTTCAAGATACAGCAAGTGGTCAATACTACATTAACTGATAGAATACCCTTTAGTTTTAATTTTTTAAATTTCGGTGTTAAGCGTTAAACACATTCATCACAGCAGTCTACACGAACACACGACTTCAAATGCCGCTAGCATTCATCACAGCAAGCTACAGACTTCAAATTGTCAAGGATAGAATACAAACGTTTATATTGGAATGATTATTTTGATGGCAAGAAGGCAACAGGCTGCAGGTTGTTGTACGTGCTACATTTGTCGTTGTAGTCAAATTAAACTGATTTCTAGTTTTGATGGCAAAACAACAAAAACAAAAACTGTGTTGACAATATAGCAAAATATGTAAATCAAATTAGTGCCTAGAAAAATTTTTTAATTGCAAATCAAAAAGAAACTTATACAAGTTTAATGTTAATTGCAAAAGTAATTATACTTTTACAAAGCGAAAAAAATTATAATTCGCGAAAAGTAGCAAAATTTAAAGAAAAACATCATATTGATAGAATCGCTAAAACTGTAAGGAATGCAAAAAAATATTTCGAAATCTATCTGATTTTTATTTTTCTAACAAATATTTTATATTGCAGTTATAAACCCTATTCCAAAATATTTACATATGTATGTATGTATACTTACAAATTTTTCTCTAACGACAATAGGACAACACCTAATGAGCAGTCGTCAGTTTTTCACAGTTCCAAGAACACATGTTGTATGGCCACAATCGCAAGAACTTCAACATAGACAACTAATATGGCAACACTCAAATAAGTGTTGCAAACCCTAATAGCAATTTGAAACATACAACATTAAAATAACAGCTGTGGTAAACCATAATCGGGCCCTTATAATGCGAGGGTGGATCAATAAGTCCGTCACTTTTCGAACCTCCCTGTTGTTATCTATCTGTTTAAAGCATATGTTGCCAGTGATATTTGTGACTTTGGAGTTTACATTATAAAAGATTAAAGTTAATTTAAGATTTAATCTTGAGCTTAAAAACTGGCCCTCAGAAAATAATGAATACAAACCTTTTTGGTAAACCTTATAATTCACACGTTCCATAACAATTTGTTCTAGTTGTTTTATTTTAAACTTTTGAATGTTATGAATATCAGTTGGGGTTTGTAATTGCTGTTGCCGCTTTGATTTGATTTTTCACACTTTTAACTTTTCGTTCTAAAATTGTTCTCTTTTTTTTCTGGTTAAACCGAAAACCAATTAAGTATACTTATGTACATATATGCAACATAAGGAAAATAGAATTACTCTTATTTAAACTAAATGCATACATGAAAGTTCCTACACTTGTCTGTCTGTCTGTCCGTCCGTATGGTGGGCTTTGCTTTTCGAAAGTAAAATAAAACAATAATATTTTATATAATACGAAAATTTTCACTAACACTAATTATAGAGGAAACATTGTCTGAAAAACTTTATTCCTGGATATCCTGCGGTCTTTTGTTTCATTACAGTGGCAGGAAAACTTTGTCTTTTACATGACTGGCTATGTACATACATATGTGTATGCTTGTGTGAGTGTGTGTGCTTGTGTGTGTATGGCTAAACTGCAAAATACAAAAATAGACGAGATATAACAATTGTTAGGTTTTAGTTTTATTAAGCCATCAGAGTTTTTAGCCCAGAATGGTTTTAAACAAGTTTTCTTTTTTTCTTTTCCTTAAATATGTGCGACTAAGTATCATCAACTTATGTATGATTCTAGTTGTTGTGGTCTTTTATAATTTCTTTTATTTTTCATTAGTTTATGCAGCCAAGAGTAGTTTTCTTGTTCTTCATTTTTGATAGTGTTGTAAATGTCATTTACGTTAATGTTTTTAAATAGTTTGTTAATAACATTAGTAACAACTCATACAGAAGTTTGAAAATGCTTAGAAAAAAATACATAAGTTCATATCTAGAAGTAAGAAAGTAGGAAAAACTTTATAACTACTCGTATATACATTTCCTTTCTTAAAATGGAACCATTAGCCTAATTTAAAATAACTTTGGTCTGAAATCCAACAATATAAATTCAATAAAACTACTTACAATTAAGTAAAATAATGTTTAAAGAACCACTTGTTTATACATACATATTTATATACTTAAATACATAAATACATACATACGTTTTATTGCAACATTCATATGTTTGAATATAAAAAGTATTTAAGTTAATTTTAATTATTATTTTTCGAACTTAATTTGTTTCTAAAGTTTCGTATATAAGGCAGAAATTTACATCAACTGATACCACAGACAGTGGACCTAACACAGAATAACATGGTTCAATAACATGGTTTTGTTGAACATAATTCTTATCTATTTTTTTCTGTGTAGGGATTAAAGCGGAACTACGTGGATCAAATTTAGTAAGTCACATTTTTGGAGATCAGTTTTTCAGAGACGTCAAATCCCTGACTGATATCGGGGGGCTTTTTATCTTCATGAACATACTGATTAATACTTCCCATGTTTTATACCGTTCTTTATGATCTCTATGCCGAGAAAAAAATATTTGGCATTTCTTCTGTTGTCATTTTGTGGTGTCATTTTGAAAATTTATGCAACACCGTTCACATTATGTGTTTTATATAAAAAACAATGCCACACAACGAAAAATATCGGAAATGGCTAACGTTGCCACTAGCAAGTTATTCACATATTACGTAACACTCCAGAAGGGTGTGTTACATATATTAAACTTAAATTTTAACAATTCCCAAAAACACTAATTATTAACTTGACTGCATCCGGTCAAAAATACTTGGGTGACAACACTCTATTCTTGAATAGCTGTTGTTGTTATTTACTTTTATTTTTTTTACATACTTCTTACAACTACAATTCGAGCTGAAAAAAGGCAGTCACTGTAGCAAGTAAAGTAAGAATATAAAAAACATGTTGATTTTGATTTCTTGTATCAACTTTGATATTTGTTGAGCTTTTCATTTGTTTAAAAAGAAGGTTTAACATAATAATAAAGGTGCCCCGATGATATGCATTAGCAACAGTTAAATGCGCAGCTAAACCGCCCAATAATAAATTTCAATGTATTTTTAATAACAAATATTTTACTGAATAAGTAAAATAATAATTTGGGATTATTAGCGCGTTAAAAAATTTTAAACTTAAAGGGTGGTTAAGGATTTGTTACGGGGTAGAAAATTTTTACTGATTTTTTTTAAAGCCTTACAAGGGAGTGATGTATAAAAACTCTGGAAATAGCTTTACGTAATATCTGAATAGGCCTTAAAGTAATATAAATTTTCTCTTTACACATTATTTTTCTCCAATCTGCAGTGTACAATGGCCGGGAAAGTGTTAAATGGATTTAAAAGGTAAAGCTGACGACACTTATAATATTAAAAGTTATTGTTTTCCTCGTTCTCTTTTAATTTGTGTTAAGTACAAAAAGTTTGTAAAACAACAAAAAGATTTTCCCTTTTACAGTTTCTTAAATAAATATGTACGTACGTTGTGACAGTAAAGAACTGGCAAGAACAACACAAAACAAAAGTATGTAGTTTAAGAGGAAATTAATGTCTGTTTTTCTCCATTTACACACTTACTCACAAATACACACATCAACTAGCAGTCGAATTACTTTTTTTAATTTTTATTATTTTAAACAAACTCCCTTTGTTTAAGTGAGGACAATGTAAATATTTGTGTTTTAAATGCATGATGAAAATTTACTTAATTATATGTAACTAAAAGTGGCATTTGTTGCGAAAATAAACAAGTGATAAAATGACTGCTGTAAAGAAATAAGATATTGCAATTAACACAGATTGCGCTTAATAGTTTTTGAATGGTAACAATTACTTAAAAATTCATTAATGAGACAACTTTAAGTAAATTTATCAAGTTAAAGTTCATTAAAATTGATTTCTTTCAAACAGCGTAAGTTCCATTATTATAACTTCTTGATAGTTAATGTTAGGATATTAGCAAGCAACCCCCCTAATCTGTAATTCGCTAAAGCTAAATCTGTATCGCTAAAAATCTTTAAGGGCAATTTTTCGATTTTCGACTGCGAATGCAATTTTCAAATCTGTATTGCTAAATCAGGCAATGACATAAAAATGTAATTCACCGAAATCTTCATGTTTTAAGTCATCGCCATTAATTTTGAATTTTCTATTTGTTAAGTATTTTAGCGATAGAATTTAGCTTAGCTTTACCGACTTACGGAATACGGGGGCAGATAAATTTTTTTTTGATTGTTATAACTTAAATTTAATCTAAATAGATGGTTTTGCCTGTTAAAATACATAAAAGAAAATAGTACAAAAAATTAATAACAGAATTGACCCAACATTTTTCATTATGTTTTCAATTGAACAAATAAACAAAAGTAGTCCCATCGTATAACAAAAGTATGCTGCGGCAAAGTCTACTTTTCTATAAGTATGCTGAGACAACGTCGATTTTTCTAAAAGAAAAGTATGCTCGGACACCGTATATTTTTTTAAAAAGAAAGTGTGCTGTAACACTGTAGACTTTTCTATAAGAAAATTATGCTGTAACACTAGGACTTTTATATAAGAAAAGTTTGCTGTAACGCTGTCGAATTTTTATAAGAAAAGTGTGCTGTGATACAGTCGGCTTTTCTGTAAAAAAAATGTGCTTAATACCTAAAATTTGTCTAAGAGAAAAGTGTGATGTGATACCGTAAATTTTTCTAATAAAAAAGTTGGCTGTGACACCCTTTAGATTTTCGTTAAAAGAAAAGTGTGCTGTAACACTGACGAATTTTTTATAAGAAAAGTGTGCTGTGACACTGTCGACTTTTCTATAACAAAAGTGTGCTGTGACACTGTCGACCTTTGCCAAAAGAAAATTGTGATGTGAAACCGTCAATTTTTTTAAAGAAAACGTGAGTTACCCATCAATTTTTCTTAAAAGAAAAGTATGCTGTGACACTAATGACTTGTTCTATGAGAAAAGTATGCTGTGACACTAGACTTTTCTATAAAAAAGGGTGCTGTGATACTGTCGACTTTCTAAAAAAAATTGTGCTGTGACAATGTCGATATTTTAAAAGAAATGTGTGCTGTGACACAGTTAGTTTTTTTATGAGAAACATTTGTCAATTCTGGCAGTATATTTTCTCAGAAATTCTTGCATTTAGTTTTTTTTTTTGTAAGTTATCAGATTTTTTACAATATAACTATACAACCAAGCTACAGAAATAAAGTTGGCCGCAATAACTAAAATACCTATCAGCTGTTTTTTGTTTATAATATTTCAAAGTTCAGCTTGATACATGTGTCTTGTCTACAACAAACAAAATTCTTTTAATGTAACATCACTTAAAAATTTTAAACTTGGTCATGTGTAGTGTAAACAAACAAAATATTTCCTCAAACAGAAATTTTATTTAAAAATAGCATAATGAAACAATAAGAGATAAACTGCTTATAGCGATTTCTTTTCTGACAAATATGTTGCATATATGTTGCATGTTTTAATTTCTGTGTTCGTTTGTACAAAAAAATACAACTGTGGGAAAAATTTTCAATTTCTTTTCTGAATATGTTGCATGAAAAACATGTAAATATGTTACATACTGCCATTTTTTTCAACTGTGGTAACGAAGGTTTTATTTGGCATGTCATGCTTATAATTTCGAGATAAGGTTTCTTAAATAGAAAATATAAAAATTATTATTACAAAAATTAGTATAAATAAATATTTATTTAAATATTGTGACTGTTTTGCTTTTTTTAAACATAAGTATTGATGTCAATGTGTGCTTGGAAATCATAATAGTGTGCAGAAACCCTCTGAAATTAAAAATAAAATCGCGAATGAAGTACATTAATGATAAAATGTAACCGTTGTAAATAAAAGCAGTGGGGTTACTCTCTATTGCGATGCGAAAGCAATTACGATGCGAAAGCTAAATGCGATGAGATGCCAATTTGATACTCTCTATTACTTTCACAAGTCCTTTCGCAAAATTCTTTGATAAAGTGGCAACATTGACTTTGCAAAAGAAAATATGCCAAAGATTGACAGTAATGAAGTGTCAAAATATGTGAAAAAACGTTTTTTCGAAAAAGGAAAGTTAAGAAAAAGTGATAAGTAACAGTTTTTAATTAAAAGTAAAATAGGGAGTAGTCGGTAGCATTATGGTTTGATGAGGAAAACGACCGTGTAGAACGAGTCTTAAGAGATATTTACATAGGTAGGTCCGATATACTTTCTTCACAATTTCCGTTTGAATAAACGGAATTCAACACGAGCTGAAGGATCCACAACAATTCCAACTATTATAAAACTAACCGCTGTATTAAAATTAAAACGGATAGACCGCCCAAAAATAAGCACTAACACTTCAACAGAAAATTGCAACACAGTATGAATGATATGGTTTGGTTAATTATATTTCACCTTGATTTTAAATTTTTAAATACATAACATGTATGTTATTGCAAAATCTAATATATATTTTTTTTTTTGCTCAAAAAATAAAAATTTCAATATCAAATATAAATATTTTTTCAACGTAGTGACATGTTTTTCTCCCTTTGCGTTTGCTATTTAGCTATCGCAAGATATTTGCGATTATTGAACGATTTTGACAGACATTTTCGCATTGCGGATTGCGGTGATACCAGGCTTGCGAATGAAAAAAAAAATAGATGCGAAAAGCAAATGCGCAAACGCATTAGAGAGTACCAATCGTTCGATTTCGTAGCACTTTTCTTTCGCATCGCAATAGAGAGTAACCCCCCAGCTTATTTTGTTCGATTGTAGTAACAGAATATGTAGCACTTTGAGTGATTGTAGGTAACATTTAAAAATGCTGCACATATATACTGTAACATATACTTTCTGAAAGTACACTTTTCCGAGACAGCTGCGGAATTTAAGTTTAAGTTTGAAAAAAAAATTATATAACTATCTACTGTAAGCCTAAAATACTCGTCACCATATTCAAGTGATTTGTAGTGTATGCCAGTAAAAAGATTAAAGTATTAAATGGAAATCTAAACGTTCTATGTGCCAATTTCAAATAAACAGTTTTTATAAGAAAATTCTAAGGCTTTTGTTTTACTTCCTTTCTGGAAAAAAAACTTAAAATCTCATTATCCTTATGTGCGTTCGTTCCATGCACACAATATAAGCAAATAGTATTTTGCAACACTTTATTTTCCTTATTCGCTTTATAGTATGTATTTTTTTTTTGTAGCACTTGCAACAAATAAACGTGTACTAAACTAAACACATCAAAAGTTAGTTACCATTTTACCACAATTTATTTTTTTAGTCCTTCAATTCACAACTTTCTTTCCGCAGAGTTTTTTTATCCATTCCATTCGTTTCTATACTTTCTTTGTTGTTGTTGTAACATTAGATTACAAAATGTGTTGGCATTTTCATTTAAACATCTTGTGTGTGTTTCAAATGAACACCAAATAACAAGAAAAAAAAAAATAAATAAATACATATATACACACTTCCTTACAGAAGAAGGAAAAAGGAAATAAAGCACAAAAATAAAAAATTTGAGAAATAAGGAGAGTTACCAACCAGTCTTTTAATTCACAATGAAAACAGGAAAGAATCTTAAAACTTTTAAAGCAGTTAGATAATTGCCTCAAGATTATTTAAATATTTGTTTAAACTAAACGCCTAATGGCATCAATCGTCGCGTAACGGAAACGCTGGAATTTGTTTTTTTTTTGTTCTTCAATCTAGAACAAAACATTCATACTTATCGGGAATAAAACGCGAACACTTTGTTCACATTAAATATTTCCCACACTAGTGTAAAAAAACATTCTAAACGTGCACTCTGTTGAATGAAAAAATTCTTGATTCAAGAATAAACTCATAATAATTTTTTAAGATCGAATTTAATATTGTAATCTTATAATCTCATTTTAAGATCGGATTCAAGATTTTGATCTAAATAAAAATCTTAAATTAAAATCACATTCTTAAAAATTTAAGAATACGATATTAAAATTAACATTACGTTCTTAATTTGAAGAATACGTTCGTAAAGTTTAATACCACGTTCTTAAATTGAAGATTACGAACTTAAAATTAAGATTACATTTTTAATTTTTAGAGTTCATTCTAAAAATTAACCCCATATTTATAAAAAAAAGTAAAATTAATTTATCGCTTAAAAAAGCGATACGAACTTTAGCCCGTTCAAATAAATCATAAATATAGAAGGAAATGAAGTTCGAAAAATAATAATTAAAAATTAACTTAAAGTAATAGCCAGGGGCCTGTGGCAAAAATTAAATAAATATACTTTATAGTAACAAACCAAAAAAGTTTGTCTTAAGTAGAACAAAAAATAAGCAAATTAACTAACATGTGCATAATTAGTAAAGAATAAACGACAATGGTAAGTCTGTTGGAAATTAGAGATGGTAAATTTGGGCTTTCATTACAAAACACATTTCAGCAAAATTGAAATACGATGAATCAACACAATTCACGTATTCCATTTGCAAGAAAGTTTCGTATATAAGGCAGAAATCTACATCAACTGACACCACACACAGTGGACCAACACACAAGAACGCTGATGATGAAGGTTTAGTGGCCTTCGAAAACGGCTGGCTGTTCCATTCAACTATTTGTTACAACTAACTTTGATGTTATTTGTTCATTAATAATTATCACATGTAATTTGGCTTAAAAAAGCGATACGAACTTTAGCCCGTTCAAATAAATATAGAAAGAAAAAAATAAAATGTGTTTGAAATACATTTTAAGAAAATTTTTTATGAAAATTTTGAAATGAAATACATTTCAGACTCATTTTAAACTTTATGAATATGGGCGTAAGAATTTATGCTTAAATTTGAGAACGTCAATCCTACTGACCAAATTTAGAGATTGAAATCTGAAGATTTCTGCAATCTTGATTCAAGAATTTTGTTATTGAAATTTTCTCTTAATGTACATACATTTTCTATGTCTACGTCACACCAGCAGCCTAATTAATGGAACCGCACAATAAGTACTCTATGTTTTTTTCTGATTCATGCAAGGAACATTTCTTTTGTCGTAGTGTTGCCAAATGTGAAGATTTTTTCAGAGTTTTTTAGTTTTTTACAACACTAGCATTTATAAATGATTTTTCTACAAATTTGTCACTTTATAAATGAAGTGTTGGATTTATTTTTACTCTTTCTACTCTTTTGTTTGTACATTTCAAGTAATATTCGATTCGTACGAATCATCGATAGCATTCAAAATGAAATAAAACTTTTCATCAGTGAGTAGCAAAATTAGTTGATTTTCAAAACCTTTCTTACATATGTTATAAGCAGGGAAACCACAAGTATGCAATTGCATGTTTTTTCTTGTCTGATATATCAATGCGGAATTAAGATATTTATCCGTTTCAGAACTTTTTATGAATTCTGGCATCGATTTGTTAGTGCACATTTTTGCATATTTTTCCCTTTAAAGCATGTTTTTGCATACTTCGGTCTAACACGCATATTTTGAGCATTTTGCAAATTTTTAGAGCTTATTTGGCGTTTTTAGAGCATATTTTGGTACTTTTTAAAAAAAATTATTTTAATATTTAAAAAAAAAATGTAAAAATTTCAACTTTTTTGGTCAAAATATCATTTTGTAGCGAAAGAAACAGTAGTGTGGGGAAGCAATATTTTGCTACCATTATGAAGTTAGACTTTAAAAAAGTTGAAATTTAGAATATACTAATTATTATTATGTTTTCTAACATCGAAATTTAGAATGAACGATTTAAAACTTTTTAATTTTCACTTAATTGTAAACAGTCTTGTGAAAGAAAAAGGAAACAAGAAACTTATAAAATTTTAAATCGTCCATATCCAATTTTTTTTCTGCTAAATTTTAATGCTGGAACTAATACTATTGATTTGTATATTCCAAATTTCAACTTAAACTGGTGTATCATGTGTTTTAACATCCTCACTGGACGCTAATTTCAATAAAAAAAAACTTGGTTGGGTAATTGTGACGAACGCTGCCCCGAACATTTTCAATGTATAAAAGTTTATTTAGATGTGACAGGCGGCGATTTTTGTAAAAAGCTAAGTGAAAAGTTTTTCTTTATTGCAATAACAACTATAAATAAAAAGCTTATCTTATTATTCAAAATACATTTCCAAAGTCGTGATCGCTTTTAAAGTAAAAGTTAAATTTTTTTTCTTAATTAATTTTTTTATTGTTGCCTTCTGTTTATTTTATTTTTGTCTTTTTTACAGTGAGATTACACGAGACATAAGATTGGAAATTTTTGTGTTGGCAATTGTCAAATTCTGTTGCTAACACAAAAAATTACTGTGTAAACCGTAAATGTTAGTCTTCGAACACATGTTTGCATAAAATATGTGTTTTGTGACAGAATGATTAAAAAATCAAAACTTAAAACTCGCATTTTGTATACATACGACAAGCCCAATTTTGATTTTTAACATTATACGTCTAGCCACCCCTTAAAGTAAGTTTGAACACAAACTTTTTTCTGGCGTCATTTTGCCGACGTTTGTTCTTATGCTCAGAAATAAAAACTGCTCGTGCATTCGTACTGTTATATGTAAATTTTATTGAATTGCTGAATTAAAATTAGATTTTCATTTCCAAATAATCCAATTTATGTTATTTTTAAGAGCATATTGTTGAGTTTTAAGTGCATATTTCGAAGTTTTAAGTGCATATTGAATGCGCATAAAACACTTTTTTGGAGCATATTTCTGGTTTCCCTGGTTATAAGTTTAACCTCATAATACACCTTTTAAGCCCACTGTAATTGCTTATTTGTATTTAGGTTCTGTAAATATTAGTAAAAATTTTTTTTTGCTTTTTAAATGTGCCTCGCTCGTCTCTGTGAGTGAGAGCAAATGCAATCGTCGTCCATTTACTGGAGTCTTGTGTAAGTGTTGAGGAAAAACATGCAACATTGTTTTGCAAAAATTATTTCCATAAAATGGCAGTGATTTATTTGTGTTCACTGAAAAGTTCCGTTTCCTTCTTTTTTATTTATATTTTTTTTTATTTGCTGCACAACTTCTTGTTTTGTATGCGAAAGGATATTTCATTCATTCAACGGACTATTGCTGTGAACACAAAACACAACCAAGAAATGAACACACACTGAGAGCCACTTTAGACAGTTTTGTTTTATGTTTTTGGAATTTTTTCAATATTTATTTATATATATTTTTTCTTTTATTCAAGCAATTTGCACGAATGATTTTGTAAGACTATGAAACAATTTTGCTTATTATATATTGTTGGCATATCTTGAACTGTGCTAGCACAACTGTTTTAGCTCAAATTAGTCTAAGAGGAAATCGAAAATGAGATATTTTTAAATTGCTATTTAGCAGACGTATTATTTTACATAAAAATACAATAATTTTAGCAAACTTCAGTGTGAAATAATGGTCAACAGTTTTGTTGGGGCATGATTAAATCCGTAAGAGATGTATAGATAAATATTTTGCACTATGGAGTGGTTTAAAGAGTTTTTTAATAAGAAATGACAAATCATATAGTTGGTGAGTTATTAAAAATATCATAATTAAATTTTATTTCGGTTTCGCTTAGTTGGTGCTAACTCAATTTACGTAAAACTTTTGGGTTCAAGATTAAATTTTGATTTTCTGTAGGGAGAAGAAGAAACTTCCTCATTCTATAATTTACAAGTATAATACGAGTATTGTGCGTGTTAAATAAAAACGATAAATAATGTAAATTATAAATATTTATTTATGTGTTTTTTAATTATTTTATCATGTCATGTGATTTTTTAAATTCTGTGTTTCACAAGTGTTTGTTGTAGTATTAACGAAACTTAAACTAGCAAACAAAGCCATATAATCGTAGTAGTAGGCATTCATTACCAGGGGGTCTACTGTGTAATTCGAAACGAAAGAAAGAGCTTTCGAATTTGTATGCTTATAACATATAAATTCGAAATCATTTTCTTTCGAATCGAATTACAGAGTAGACCCCCTGAGTATTAGCTCTTAAAAAGAAATATAAGGGTTAAGTTTAATTTAATCTTTAACTCAAAAAGTTACTCTTAGAGCTAGTTTTTAACATAAAGGTAAACTCTACTTGTCAGTTAACTGTAGTTTAAACTTAAAATATTGTTTTTCAGATAAAGATTATATAGTTAAAAATCTAGGTTTAACCGAGCAACATTACTCAGTTAAACTCAAGTTAGATGATAAATATGTATGCATATGAAATGAATATTACGCAATTGAAAAAAAAAATGTTACTAAAAATTGTAATAAATATAGATATTCATACATAAATAAAATTGTTGCTTGTTATGACGACGACCAGAATAACTTGGACAATTGTGAGAAAAATAAGAGTGATAAAAACACCTCCAAATCATTTTTATGTGTATAATTTTAGTTCTTGCAAAGATTTCTTTTAACAAAGAGGTCTGTCTGTGTATGACGATTATAGAATTAGAAAGGGAAACGTTTAGTTTGGTAGCAATTTACGGTTGGGTAAGATGGAATCATTTTGTGTTTGGTACTCGGTGATTCGGTTTTTTTAATTTTCTTTGCTACATATACATACATACATACATACTTATACAATAATATAACTTTTGTTGAAAAAGTCAAAGTTTAACGTATGACGGATTCATTGTGCCCCGGCCTTTATAAACAAGACGTCTTGGAGACATCGCTTGTTAACAGTCATATACACGTACACCAATACATCCATCGTGCTTCGTTTATAGTACGACAGCATTTATTATTGGCTTAGTATAATACATGCCACGAGAATACATATGAAAGACATGACGTATTTACACTTCAAGACTGCTTACGCAGGTCTCTAATACATATGCACAGCAGTTCATCTGATATCTCAGAGATGGAGTAGTAACACATAAGTTTTGTGCAAGCTGGTCTGGCTAGACTAGTGCCTTTCAATTGTCAAACCCGTTATCTCATAACGACACCCTAGTGGTAGTGGAACGTGATACAAGAAAGAAGAACTTTTCGCAAGTGAAGATCAGTATTAAAGCTTCTGACTTGGAATAACTGTTGACGGCTTTAAAAGATATTTTAATCCTTAATATTAATTGAAAAAAACTGTATCCTTGTGAGAAAAACAAACAATAAGTGACCAAATTGTTGTACTTTTCAACCGTTTTCTAAATACTCGTATTTATTCCTATTTAAAAATCAAACGTTTAAAAAATTATCCAATAGCTGAATGTTAGGTTTAAAAATATTTAGGAAAACCCCCCTCAATTTTATTACATTTTCCATACAACAAAATTTTTGTTTTTTACTCAATTGAACAACTTTTTTCTTGTCACTTGTTTTTAAATGTTTTAGTTTCCCAAAATCCGTCTGTTGACATCAATTACTTACGCCATGAACAAAAAGTTTCAACACCAATAAAAAAAACTTTCTAGTTTTTGTTATTATAAAACATAGAAAATCTTTGTTTCAGCAAATAAATCATAACAATAGTTTTAGATTGCAATTTCATACAATAAAATGGAATCAATGAAATAATTTAAGTCCGGTATTTTAAAAAGTTTTATATATATTTTTATTTACTTGGTATGGCGATTATTTTTTTTAATTTTTATTTTATTTTCTATAAAGTGTTAAAACTTTTTGTTTTGTTTTATGAATTGATTCATTTTAACTTGTGAGTGTTGTGAAAATTTTGAGGTTTCCACTTTCGAAATTAGGAAAAATAAAATTAAGTGCAGAAAAAAACATACATACATATAAACTAAACCAATAAAATTTTGTGCATTTAGAAATATTTAAAAATCTCAATATATAAAAATAAAAATATTTTTAAATTTCATTTAAATGATTTTTGAACTAATTGTATATGTTGCAAATTGTTAAATTATGTTACAATTGCATGAACCTTATGTCATCACTGTGATATTTTAATTAACTTTTAAATATTTGGAAGATTTAAACTGTAGTCATCAAGCTCATAGCGTCATAATCTGGGCAAGTTTAAAATGGCACGAAAAATTTTTCAAAATGGTTGGAAAAATGGCATGAAAAAGTATAATAAATGTGACACAAAAAATAGCACAAAATGGCAAAACTGACTAAAAATATAATAGCCCACTTCAGGATCTTGTGCAAATGGTCTTGCATCGTTGCATGTGCAAAACCATTTGCACAAGATTGTGAATTGTGCTAATATATTTCTTCAGCTAATATGTTTTTCTTTTCCATATTGTTTAGGACGGGTTTACAACTGTGTTCCATGTGCCACACAAGCGTAAAAAAAGCGTAACCAACTAATTACTAATCAAAAACTGTAGAATGCAACAACAAAGTAACATAAAGCCACTACAATAATGCTTACATGCATGTACCGATGGTACATCGAATAAGTAAAAATAATTAATGTGATGATCGTAAAAGATAAGCAAGAATAATTAAACATACTTAGGTAGAATAATATAATTTCGTGCTAACCTAAATAGAAAAATGAAAAAAATGGAAAAACATAAAATTAATAGTGATACTTATAAATGTGTTTACCAAAGGTAAATCAATTGTATACACAACAATCGTTTCTCATATTCCGTTTCATTGAAAATTAAGTTAAATAGCTGATGTTAATAAGAATCTCTACCCAAGTAGATAGACTAGGGTGCTGATGAAGAATTGTCCCAATCAAAAATATTGCAGTCACATGATTGCCCCCTTTTATAAAAATTTGATTGACGCAGATTGGTGAAGAATGAATTTAGGACAATAATTGCCGCAGCCCAGTCATACGATTGTTCTAACTTGCACAATAAAAACAAGCAGCTGTTGTGGTAGTTTGTTTTGTTTTACGTGCTAATAGTTTTTTTTAAGAAATAATTTTTTTCTGTTTTATTTTGTACGTACTAATGGTTTGTTCCCTTAAAACAAATAAAATTGCCTCTGCCTTTTATATTTTGTGCTTATTAAATATACAGAGCAGAGGCAATTTTCGTTCTTTTAAACGATTAAAAACTTAATATATGGGTTAAGGATTGGCTCACAGTACTTAGGAAAACACTTGGCGCACACGAAAAAATAAATTAATTTAAGAAATTGTCGCGTATTGACTACTTTGATTACTGCTGGAGAACACAATAAATATTGGCGAATTTTTAACATTTTTATTGGGGCATTAGGCAACCATGCCGTTCACACGATTGCCGTACCAAAGTTGCATTTGATTGCGGAAAATCATCAGAATATTGATTCGATTGTCGTATGGGACACTAAATTGTGAAATCACACGATGGGCATATAATATGGACCAATAATTGGTGCATTGAGGCAATCGTGTGATCCTACCTTAAGTTTAATTTTTCTTCTCTTCTTTAGAAACTCACATTAATTAATAAAAATATTTCATTCAATAAGAATTGAAATTACTGAACTTAAGCCTGACTAAAAATTATTTCTGATTGAAAAACTGTTTGATTAAGACGTGTATTTATTAAGTTAAACAGTTTCATACATAATTAATAGACAATTTTATAGAATTCAACATGATTGCAAACTGTTTAAATCAATAAATAAATGTCTGAATCAAGTAGTTTTGCATTAGTAATTAGTTGGTTTCGCTTTTTTGGGCAAATGACACACAAGGAATGCCAGATGTAAACTCAGCCTTAGTTAATTTTTTGAGTTCCACTCTGATTAAACCATAAATGGTTTAATGCGATCAATGCGTGCTACGCAAGCAGGAACTCCATATGGAGGAAAGTGGGGTCTGCAACCGAAGGTAGTAAACTGTAATAATACAAAATTAAAAAGAAAACTTTAACCACTTCCTATTTACTTTTTTCTTGTGTAATTCTGTACTGTAGAAAAAAATTTCACGATGCAAATTTTTGTATGGCAGAATTTTTTTTTAGTTTGTACAACAAATAAAAATAGTAGAAAACGAAATGGAAAACCGAACTAAAGGAATTTTCCATTAGCACAAAATGTAATTGTATAATTAATTTGGTTTTCTTTGCATTTGAAATGCAACAAGAGGAATTTTTTAGGAAAATCTGTTTGAAAATGGAACTGGCAAATGTTGTACTATTTGAGGTAGAATTACAGCTTTGCATAAACTTTGTTTCAAAAGCGTTTTTTTCCTCCTTAATTTTATTTTATTCCGTATTTTCATTTGAATTTAAAAGCCATTTATTTTTGCAAATTATATTCAGCTGTTTGTCTTTTTATTTAATGCACTTAAAAGGCATTAAGCTTGATAATGAAAAAAGAAACAAATTAATTAAGATACAAATATATAAACACGTGCGTACATATGTATGTACATATATATTAGTGATGTAACGAAAGTCAATTTTTGATATTCGCGCATACGAATACGAATACGAATATTTCAAACGATATTCGCGTTAACGAATACGAATATTTGAAACGATATTCGCGAATACGAAAACGAATATTATATGCAATGTGAAATATTAAAATATTTTTATGAAAAAGGGCTTCACACTCTTGTTGGCATACTTTAAAGTTAATAAAAAAATTCTATAAAAAAATTCATGTATTTGTAGAAACTAAAATTTTTAGTCATTTATTTAAATTTCGTTTAGGATTTATGAATATATTTAGTTAATTTCCTTGGAAAAATATTCGTATTCGTATTCGACTCAATTTTGACGAATACGATTACATTCGTATTCGCCTGAAAATGGCCGAATATTCGACAATTCGAATACGAATAAGAATATTCGTGCATCACTAGTATATATATATATTGTTACCTTAATATGGAAAGGACCTAACTCATTATTTTTGTGAGTTTTTCGTATATTTCGATAGAAGAACATCTAATGTATCGAAAAATTTAAAAATTTCGTTTAAAAAAATAGTGAACTATAAGACCTTTCTATATTAAAGTAACACTATGTACGTTTGTATGATGTGAAAAAATTTAACGTTAACACATCAGTTGATATATTTGAAAAACAAGAGCATCATCTGTTATTTTTCAGACATTTGCTACCACAACGTCATAACTCAAAAAAAGAACAACATTTACTTAGCAAAGCGTAATTACTAAATACTATTGAAAACCCTTTTGATTCAGTCGCATGTTTATAAAGTTAAACAGTTTCAAGATAAGTAGTAGATAATGACATAAAGTCTAATATTAGGTCTGTCCACGTACACATATTTTGCATAATTTTGTGCAAAATGTTACAAAATCTTGCAAAATGTTGTCTGCGTACTCCAAATCTCTTGCAGCGAGAGAGCCAAAAAGAGAATTTTTTGACAGTTGGAAGTTAGAGAACTTGCAAAATGTTGCTGGATAAATTTCTGCTTGCAAGATTTTGCAACTAGTTTGAACAGATGTTTTTATTACTTTTTGAATGATATATTTTTTGGGAAATGAAAATAAAAATTGTAACTTAACAATGCCAGAGGTAAATAGTTAGAATTTTGTTGATTTTTAAAGTTTATAATAAATTATAATAAACAAAACATTTTGTTTCATGCTAGAAACGTAAATTCTTTAGCTTTGTTATTTCAATTGTTTCTATACCGATCAGCTGTTTTCTTGCAAGATTTCACTGGATACTGTCTGTGTACTTTTTGAGATATTTTCAGCCGACAGAGTAAAATTGGTCTTACTCTTCCAAAACAATTTACCGAGTATTTGCTACTGGAAAAGTACCCAGACAGACCTATTATTGGAAACTGTTTAACTAATAAACACATGTCTGTAGCAGCGTTACCATATGTGAAGATTTATCTTATTTTTGAAGTTTTTCGAGATGATAAAAAGACCCATTTAATTTACATGGGTTTGATGATTGGTTTGTGTCAAAAACGAGCTACTGAAAGAGTTCGAAAAAAGTCTAGTGTAAATGGCAGTGCAATGACAATCTATGTACGAACATTTAAACCACTTGCGTCTCCTAATTGAAAGGTTAGGATCGTTCTTAGTAAACTAATTAAAACTTTCACGTTTTTTGTCGTTTTTATTTAATTATTTATTTATTTATTATTATTACAGTTCATTATGAACCTAATTTAGAGCTATCTAATAAGTATGTTCTTACAATATTGGTATAACAATTTCTTAAATTAATTTATATTATCACAATTTTTAATTTCATTTGGTAATTGATTAAATTGTTTCAATCCTTTATAATAACGATTTGCACGGTATGATTCACTTGTGATTTCTACTACCCGGAAGTCATTTCGCCTTCTTGTGTTATAATTATGTATTATGAGAGATCCTTGAGGCAGACCTATGTTCACAGGTATTGCTGTAGATATCACGTTATGAGATTATCGTTTGTTGCATTCTATTCGATAAATAATCTTCAAACCACTTTAATTCACCATCCCTGACTCCGATTTTATTAAGTTTTCGTAGTCTTAGTCTTAATAGTCTTCTTCTATCAATTGTTTCAAATGCTCTCCTTAAATCAATAAACGTTGATATAATATATTTCTTATTTGTTAAATCTTTACGCCATTCACTTATTACATAGTTTATTGCTGTTTCACATGAATGTTTGCTTCTGAAGCCCGATTGTTCTTGTATAATAATGTTTTTGTCATTTAAGTATTTTAGTAGCTGATTTTTTAATAATGTTTCAAGGATTTTTTCGTCACGTGAAAGCGTATTTATTGGTCGAAGCTCGTCAGGTTTTATAGTATTTTTTATTTTTTTCTATAGGTACGATTTTAGTAGTTTTCCATGAAATGGGAATTTTTCCATGGCTCATGCTGTTATTAATAATATTTGCATAAAAGAAAGCTGTGTATGATATTGAGTCTTTTATTGCACCTTCAGATAACATATTTTCCCGCCAAATTTGTTTTTGAAACCCTTCACTATTTCAATTATTTCATTGCTAATCACAATTTGAAACTTAAATTGCCAATCACATGTATCTATATCTGTTGTAGTGTTTTGGATAACTTCTACACCATTTTTAGGGTTCCGTACACCAAAGGTGAAAAAAGGACCCCTATTGTTTTCGCTACGCTGTCCGTCTGTCCGTCACACGGTATTTTCTCAGGAACCGTAAGAGCTACGGACCTGAAATTTGGACAGAGTATGTAGAACCTTGGCCACTACAACAACAAATACATGAGAATTAGAAATAAAAGGGTGCTCCAAAACGAGCGGCGAAAAATGTTAAAATCTCATGTAATATACATACAATTGTATGTACATTTGTATATTGACACTTGAAATTTGTAAAATTAGTGTATTTTTATATCGACTACAACAATAAACATTAAAATATTAAAAAATTTAAATTAAAGGGTGCTCCATCAGTTAATGCAATTTTGACTATGTAATTTTGACAAATTGCTATATCTTGGAGACCGTAAGAGGTAAACTCTTGAAATTTTCAAAAACGGTAAAACTAAAAAATCCGAAAATTATAAAATGGCCAAACCGAAAAAAATCGCCAAAACCTGAAAAAAATCGCCAAAAATTAAAAAAAAAATCGACAAAACTAAAAAAAAATTCTAGCACTAAAATAAATCGCCAAATTCGAAAAAATCGTTTAAATGAAAAAAAATCGCCAATATGAAAAAAACGCCAAAAACCCAAAAAAATCGCCAAAACGCGAAAAATGCGCCAAAACCAAAATAATTGTTTATGTGAAAAAAATCGCCAAAATTAAAAAAAAAATCGCCAAATTAAAAAAAATCGCCAAAACGAAAAAAATCTTCAAAATTTAAAATAAACGCCAAAAACCGAAAAAAAAATCCTCAAAACGAAAAAAAAGTGCCAAAACTAAAAAAAATCGCCAAAATTAAAAAAAATCGCCAAAATAAAAAAAACCCCAAAATAATAAAAATTTCCAAAATTAAAAAAACTTCAAAAACCAAAAAAAAATCGCCAAAACGTGAAAAAAGTGTCAAAACTCAGAAAGCGCCAATAAATTCAAAAAATCCCCAAACTAAAGAAAACGCTTAAAACCGAAAAAACTCAAAAACGAAAAAAATTCTAAAACTATAGTTTATATTGTTCGTATTGAATTACATATCTCGTGCCTGTACGGAACCCTTCGTGCGCGGGTCAAAGTCGCACTTCACTGAATTTATTAATATCAATTATACTTTGTCCCAATTTTGGCTTTTACTATGTTATGCCGGTCTCTTTGAACTTTTTGGTGCATTTTCAATTGAGAGATATGCTCGGTGCACTACAGTCCTCGAATTGCCATTTTCATAAAACTTTTGCACTCCCAATACTCCATGGATACTAAATTCCCTAGAACCACTCTACCGATTGGTATACTCCGCATACCCTTTCAGTTCATGTTCATGCAGCAATTTAAAAAAATGAATAATATAAAATTTATTAAGCAACAGACCATCTTTCCACTTAGTATAAAAGTAAATACAAACTTATAGTATCTCACTATTGAAGGAAAAAAATATATGTACATGCATATTTACGAGTACATGCAATGTATGACCCGGAGACAGAGTAGCAAGCCGAGCAAAAAATTTCGGCGGCGGCTGAAAGACAAATATTTTCGGCGGCGGCGGCTGTACGGCTTAACGCCGATTTGCTTAAAGCATTTGAAAAAAAAGTTTTAACCCAGTGTGTTTTGAGAAAAATTCGTGAATTATTGAATCACCATGTTGTAACATTATTTATATTTCAATAGTTTGAATATTGCAGTAATTGATGTCCTAAAAAATAGCTTCGTAAATTATTTGTTAAACCATAGAAACATATTCTAGACTATCAGGGCAATTATGAATAAAATTTCGCGAGAAATTTCTCATTTTTCATATTAGAATTTTTTTCCCTATTACTTGCTATTAGTTGGAATTTTTCCCAGGGAAAAATTTCTCGAGTAATTTTATTCATGATTGCCTTCTACATAAATTTTATTTAAGCTTTCCAATTGAATTAACATTAATTACTTTGATCCGTAGGATCAACAAACAAAAGGCTTTGAACAATTAATTATCAAAAAGTCGCTTAAACAAAAAAGTCTATGTAAACGTGAATGTATTTAAGAAGGGACTCCAAAAGAAAACGTAAGTGTTGTCGCAGCTTCGTTACCATTCACATAAACATTTTCTTTTTATGTGGAAGCAAAAATAACTATCTTTCTGGGACGCTCGCTATCATATTAAATGCGAAATTTAAAAAAGTATAAAAAATAAAAGACAAAATAACGGCTAGTACTAAGCCGCCGATAAGCCGAGTGGTTCGGCGGCGGCTCGGCTTGTCGAAAAAAATCGGCTGACTGGCTAGCCGCCAGCCACGCCGGTACGGCTTGCTACTCTGCCCGGAGACCAACATGTTGTAGCACAATTGTGCATGCAATTTGTATGCATACAAACACAGCATATGTGTATGCTCATCAATACACTTGGGTAAATGCCTAAAATTATACATTGTTTAATTGAAATATTAAGCCCGCATTGAACATAAAGTACATACATACATAATTGTACATATATAATTTAAGTATATTAATATATTTTATTTAATCATTAATCAATTCTCATTAAAGTACAATGAGAAATTTATAAATTTTTAAAATAATTAAATACTTGTTTGGCAACACACTATTCTTGCGAAGGCAATGATGAACTGAACAAGTTATACATATGTATGTATATTATTTTTTTAATAAGTGCGATAAAAATACTAGAACTTAATATAAAAAATCCCTAAGAAGCACAAACTATAAAAAGTCATAAGTAATAAGCTAAATTGGCTCTATTTCTCAACTAGTTGATACATAAGGACATAATTGCACCACACTGCATTGGTAATAAAGCTATCTACACTTATTCTGGATTTAATTGGGAAATAAGGCCATTTTGGTTTATTACTTATTACAGTGAGGACTTTATTACAGTGAGCCAACGAAAATTGGCACATAGTGCCGATAGTGTGATCTCTCCTTAAGTCTATTCTTTCCAACTCCTTTTAGATATGCTATTCAACTAAGTTATGTACAGGTTAGGGATACCAATCCCGAAACCCCGATCCCGAAAATGTCGGGAAATAATTATAAAATTTTTGTTTGTTCGCAAGACGTTTTTGTTAATAAATACCTTTAAAAAGCATCTGTCATTTTTAATGTTCAAAAAATCCAGATTCCCGAAATATCCCTGAATTTCAAAAAATTTGGGGATCCCAAAAAATCCCTAATCCCAGGATCATAAACACCAGTCCCGATTGGCATCCCTAATTCAGGTAGATGACTGCATACGGTTGCTAAAACCAGTTTCTACCCGCAACTCAATATTTTTGAAGTACGAGTATCTTCAAAATTTCAAAAATGATTTTTTTATTTACTCGACAATATTTATTACCCATGTATGTAAGTACGGAATAGTTTTTGCCCGATTAAAATGTGATTTAACCGTGTACATGCTACATGTATTAATTTTCGGCTATACATATTTAAGGAAAATATTGCGAATATCATTCATTATACACGACCTTAAATGATGTGCAGGTAATGTTGCATATGGAGTGTAACAAATACTCGTAGTATAATCTTTGAAATTACATAGAGTCTGAACACAATGTAACGATTTTTTATTGCGGTGCGGTTTTCCATACGATTTTGAAGTAAAAATCCGCAGTGCGGGACGGAATAAAATTAAAATCTATTTTATTTTCATTGCGGACTTTCTTATTCTCTCAATTTTGATACTCTTTCTCTTGCTGACGTTGCCGTAGTTTTTGAATAATTGGCTGTGTTCAGAACATTTTTGTAAAAAAAACATGATTTTGAAGTTCAAACATTTTTGTCATAGATTACAAAAGTTTAAAAAATATATCAAATATATCTACGAATGTATAAAATGTTAATAATTTTTTGTTTTTAGTTATAAAAATGTATGCACAAAAAAATTAACGAAAATTTAAACAAACAATGACAAGTATTGCTGGCGCCGTCTTCCGTTGTATTATGTTTATTTTTCTCACCCGCAACGAGAAATCGCTCCGCACCGCAAACATTGTGTTTAGACTCATAGTTGTACAATTTTATTAAGGGTTTTCATGAGAATGTTCAAAAGTCTCGCAAACTGTGCAATTGTGCATTTTTACACTCGTAAATAAAATGTCAAAAATTTTATGTAAATTTATTTACACAAACCTGTTATGTTTGCCCAACATTTTTCTCTCGTAAACTTACGCTGTGCAATTGCGCATTTTGTAAACAACAACTTCTTGTTTCTTTGGCTTTCTTTAGCATTTTATATTTTTTTTATAGAAATATATAAATATGTACTTAAAAGAAAAACTGCTTGAAATTTTCTATTTCTTCATGAAACAAGTCTCGTCTCTTGCCACATTTCACAAATGGCAATTTTAAGAGTTGTCATGAAAACCCTTAATGTAATTTGCAATAGCCTGTATAGCTCTTTTCATATCTTCAACAATCCATTTTCCTATTTCACCTTTCTTCGGCATTCTGTTTCAGTTGGAAGGTAATGTGGTACACTCAGAGTTGGGCAAAATACATGGCTTGCGGTATTTAAAATACAAAATACAAAATACTTGCTGGTCATGTATTTAAAATACAAAATACTTTCAGGCTATGTATTTAAAATACAAAATACTTACACGTCATGTATGTATTTAAAATACAAAATACTTTAATTTTTTGTACGTATTTTATGGCGTTTCCTTTTCTGGAAAAAGTGTAAAATTTTTTAACTTTTTATTGAACAAAATACAATTAAGCGTTCATTTAAATAAAAAATTTAAGCTCGCAAGGGATGATAAAATAATTTCTAATGAAATGTTTATTTCAGAAAATCATTTTATTGTGAATTTTTATTGAAAAGTGTAATAAGTGTAAAATTTTTTTCAAGAAAAGAAAATGCCATTAAATACAAAATACTTCCACATAATTTATACATGTACATACATATGTATGTATTTAATAGGGTATTAAATTAATCTAGTTTTTGTTTTAAACGATTATTCACTCGATAATTTAATCTTGATTTCGTTTAATCGGTTAATAAATGGTTAACTTGTGATTAATCGGTTCGCGGATTAAAAACAATTTTTATAAATTTATTAATTCCAATGAATAAAAATACATAATTATTATTCATTATTTTGAGAATTTATTAATGAAAAAAGGATAATTTGACATAAATAACAATTTTCGAACTAAATTAGACGAGAAAAATTTATATACATATACATATCTATTAATACATAAACAAATACATGAGTTTTTTAAATTGTTTAATAGATTATACAATCATTATCGCATAAATCAAAATGTTTTTTGGTCCTTTATTTAATTTTATTATAAAATTAAATGCAAGAAAAAACTGTTGAATTGTTAAATAAAATGCAGCTGACTGAAAATACTTCTTTGTCTGCATGAAAATCAATTTCACAGAACAAATTCTTTGCTTCATAAAAAATATATCTAACTTTTAACTAATTATTAAATTATTAATTATTAAGTTTTTATTTAATAATTTAATAAAAGACAATAGTACTGTTGACAACGATTTAATTAAGTATTACATTTAATGAAAGAAATATTAAATTTTTTGCGAATATTCGTCACTGAGCTCTACCATTATGAGTCAGTTGATGACCCGCCAGCAATAAATTTTCCAACAAAATTAATCGAATTAGTGTAAGAATTATTGTTTGTGGTTTTATTATTAATAAACTCAAATTAATAGGTAATTTATGAACTTTTATTATTTAAAAACACTTGATTTATGGAAAAACTTTATTAATCGGTTAACCGGTTAGTACCGAAATTGACGGATTATTGACCGATTAACTAAAAACCTCGATTAATTAATCGAGCGATTAACCAACTAAAGCAAAACCCCGATTAAATTAATACCCTAGTAATGTACAATGTGGTGATGCCAACTCTAAGAGTTGGTATAGTTATATTTTTTTGGCGATTCTAATATTTTTTTGTTCTAATATTGGTTTGACGAATGATACGTTATAAATTTATCAAAATGAAAACACCAACAATTTAATGTATTTTATATATGTATTTTTGTAAAATATATATTTAAAATACAAAATACTTGAAGGTCATGTATTTAAAATACAAAATACAAAATACTTCTTCTTCATGTATTTAAAATACAAACACAAAATACGTATTTGTATTTTAAATACGTATTTGAAATACATTTATTTCAAATACTGCCCAACCCTGGGTACACTACACGAAACTAGATGCCATTCGTCATTGTAGTTGTTACCAATTACTTTAATATTACACTCAAGTACTTTAAAATACGCTTTTAAGAAAAAATCTAATTTTTTTATTAGCGCCAAAAAAACATTACAATTATTCGATTATTTGCATCTGAATAACTTCCAGAAATAAAATAGATCAAACGTCTCTAAATTAGCCGCAAACCATTTAACATGTTTCCGCTATTCTAATTTTGTCAGTTCAAAAGAAAAGATACCACTTTACTAAACTGACCAGATATCAGAGACAATGCACATAATCAACAGAGTTATCCCTACAAAATGTTAATGTTCTAAATATATTTGTTTAGTTAAAAGCGTTTCTTTTGAGTTGAAAACTGTGTTTCTTAACTAGATGCGAAACTGATATTACACATCGCGCTTCCTAAAACATATTTATTTTTAAGCCCCACTTTTTGACGGTATTTTCTTTAAAATCCCGTTTTTTGACCGATCATGTCTAGCTTTTTGTAAAAACCTTCTGGTCACGTGACACATTACCAGGAAACATTTATAATTTGCTTAAAACAAAACTCTATTTTTTTCAATGAACAAATTGTTTCAAACAAACAAATGAAGTTCGAAAAATAATAATTAAAATTAACTAAAACAAATTATTACCGAAACTAAAAAGCAAATCACACGATTAACTCTGTTCTTGACAGTATGCCATTGCCATATCTAAACAGAAATCTTTCTTATCTAAACAATCTTGCTCAAATGTTATTTTATATTAGTTGTGTGAATTAGAATTTTTCACTCTACAAAGAAACATCACAACACGTTACGACTGTACTTACAAACACGATTCTTGACTTTCAACCTTTACAACAGTTTTTTTGCATAAAATAAAATTGACACAAACAATTTACTGGAACAGTAAAATATGTTTAGTGAAACTAAATTTTATTTCATACGAATATAAACGTTTCTTCGAGAATTTTTTTGGGAATGCATAATTTTTCTGCGTTGAGAATTACAACATTGTTGTCATTTGGGTATTTTCACTGCCAGATCTGGTATTTTCATTCGTTGAAAAGCATTCAACTTTTAAAAAACTCTGGCAAAAAGCATTTGTTTCAAATAAAAAATGCTGACTTGTTGAAAAACAAAAATTTAGTGTGTAATATTATTCTCGTCATAAATGTACATTTTTGCTTTCAATTAAATCGAACACAGGTTTTGATATGCATACATACATCATACAAATGTAATGCAGTAAATTTTTTGAATTTTTGAAATTTACTGATTAGTGGAAAAAATTCCATTAACCAGTAAAATTTTACTGCTTACTGAAATAATTTCCAGTAACCAATAAAATTTTACTGCTTACTGCAATAATTTCCAGTAACCAGTAAAATTTTACTGCTTACTGAAAATATGGCAGTAACCAGTAAATTATTGCTACTTACTAAAATAACTGCAGTAGCATGTGCAAAATAAGTATGAAGAAATCTTTGATAGTAAAAGAATAATTAATAATTTATTTACGCACATTATATTTCTGATGACTCGGGAAAATATCGACAGGAAACAATTCTTTACCTAGCTGATCGAGATGTAACCACAAATTGCCTAAACAACCACAAGGGTATTAAAAACTTTTTTTAAGTGTAATGCACCATTGCCATCATATGCACCTGCAGAAAGGCTGTTCTCTTTTACCGGTATTATAAATCTCTCCAGAAGGCAAAAACTTAGTGACTCAAACTTTGAAATGCTTGTATCAAGAAAAGCTGATAGCCAAAAACTGAGTTGTGTTTCCCCGAATTAAAAAATAAAAAATTAAAAACAAAAACATGATTGGAATTTTACTGGTACATACTGCAATATTTTCACTAAGAAGTACAATTTTACTGGTACTGCAATATTTTCAGTAAGCAGTAAAATTATACTGATTACAGCAATATTTTCAGTAAGCAGTAAGATTGTACTGGTTACTGCAATATTTTTAGTAAGCAGTACAATTTTACTGGTTACTGGAAATTGTTTCAGTAAGCAATAAAATTTTACTGATTACTGGAAATTATTTCAGTAAGCAGTAAAAATTTACTGATTACTGGAAATTATTTAAGTTAGCAGTAAAAGTTTACTGGTTTCCATAATATTTATTCATTTTTTAATGCTGCCGTACTTTCAACGTAATTTAATAAAAACTTTAATTAACCACTGAAAAAATTAAATCGCATTTAATCACAGCTTAATTTTAAATAAAAATTAGCTAATTATGTACTTAATTATTAAGTTAAAAACTAGGGGTAAGCCACATGCATTTATGCTTCGAAATATTAAAAAAATATTGAAAACACTTCAATAAATATTTAACAAATATTGAATAAATTTATATTAATCGAGAGCAGAACAACTCTAAATTAAAATGTTGTATAATATAAAAATATTTTTTTATTTGTTCAAATGAAATCTACTAAATATCTGGACTAAAGAATTAAGGTCACATATGCACATATGTTTGTATAAACATGAAATTGAAAGCTATTTTAAATTTAAATCTGGCATTCGACTTTTCTTCTGTAGACCATTTTAGAAGTTTTTTTTTACGGATTTAGCATTCTCTCTTCTTCATTTTCTGGCAACACTGAATTACTTAAAAGCGCAATAAATATAACTCATACGTCAAGATTACTGGATATCAGGTTTGCTGCACAAAAGTAATCAATAATTAAATATTACTCATACGCCCAGATTGTTATTTTTTTAATTATTGCGATGCTCACTGTTGGCAACTTTTTTTCAAGAAATATCGCTAAAGCAAACAAGAAAATAACTAGAAAATAGCTAAATATCAAAATGACTTGAAAATTTAGCGATAAATAGCTAAAAAGTACATTTATTTTTAGGTTGTTTCAAAAATGTTATGGTAACTTGTTAACTTCTTTCGTACTTCACAAACTTTCCTACAAATTTTATAAAATACCAAATAAAAGTAATGTAATAGGTTAAGAAAAGGCTTATTTTTATTAAAAAAGATATACATATTATAAGTCTGCACAGATATATGTACCTATTTGCACCAGTTTTGTTTGTGTCAGTTCTCTTATGTACAGAAACATATGTAATTCATCATTTCTGTTACTTCGGGACTTCCCCAGTTAAAAATCTCTTCAAATTATAGAGTAAAAGTAGTGCTGACAAACCTGCTGATTTTGTATTGTGAGTTCCTGTTTTGGAGTACTACATTTTTCAAATCTAATAAAACATGCAAACATAACACTTATCTAAAGCTCTATTCAAATGATTAATAATATAAACGTATTTACTTATGTATAAAAGCACTTATCAAGACGGATATTAGGCTGGACATTACATTGGCTCAACTTTAAACCTGCACAATTGCGGCGCTATACCACCTATATCACCTTTTTTGTATAGTTTGCTTCATATACGTTCACCGCTTCTAAACAAGGTCACATTTTAAAGGGAATTATGATCAACAAAAAATCGCTAGAATTCCCGCTAATAGCTAAGTCATAATTTTTCCTGCAAACTGTACTTAAAAATCGCAAGATTTGACGAGAAAATATCTGAATTGGCAACAGTGGCGATGCTACAAAATAGTGCATACTTGACAACGATTGTCATTTCCGGTATTTATCGTTGTATTGCATTGCTTTCCATATAAAAAACATAATGTGAACAGCACTGCTCATATTTTGAAAATGACACCACAAAACGACAACACAAGAAATGCCAGTTGTGTACTCAGCATTATACATATGTACATACATACACATATACAAATAGTGCTTTAATATCTTTCAATTTAATTAACCTTAAAACTCAGCTTATATCACATTCTTAATAAGGCTCAACTAAATGTTAATTAAATTTATAAATTCTTTGAATTTCCATTCAGTTTATTAATTTCTTTGCAATCATACAATATACACAAATGTGTTAAAAATTTCATATATAAGCTCATTTTTTCTCAATTATATGTTTTTTTTTGCGGTTAAAAGAAATGTGTAGATTTCAGCACGAGTGCATATACGGAAATAGTGATGTCACGATTAATTATAGAAAGAAAAAAAAAGAAAAGAAAAATTACCTCATTCCGGATAAATAAACATAACTCAGTACATGAATATGAAAAGTTTCCTGAGCACATCGCTACATGAAATTGGAATAAAGAATACTCATTCTAGGACAGATGAGAGCCGAATTTAGTTTGAATAAAATATCACAAAAAATAAATAAATAAATAATAAAATATGTAAGTAATTTGGCTTAAAAAACCGAGACTGAGTTGTGAAAATAAAAAATAGTATAAACAATTTTTATACATTAGTTAGCCAGTCTTATATTCACATATAGTGCGAGCGTAATAGTTGATTTTTTACTTTTTTTTTATTTATTTATCCCATCCTACTAATATTAAAAATGTGAAAGTTTTTTCATTCGAATGTTTGTTACCTTTTAACGAGAGAATCGCTGAAGGGAGTTTAATAAAATTCGGTGCACAGGTTAGTTATCGGCCTGGTCTGTATTTAAAAATAATAATCTTTTGAATTTTAGCATGAATTAACCATTTGTGATAATTTTTATGTTCGTGTCTTTGGGTGTATGTTTCACTTTAAAGCAACAACGGCATAATCGATCAGGATGGTTAAAATATACATCATACATCATTAAAATCTGCATCATTTCTAATAATTTTTATATAGGGTTGTCATTCGGAAAAGTTATCTTTTTTTGGTATCTATTCAGTGAAACATGACTTCTCATTGTGTTAAATAAATCTAATTTTTTTGTATATTCTATTTAATAAATTCAAAAGGGACACATTTTTCACTACTTTTACCGAAGTAGAAAAAACTCCACGACACCACATTTGGAAAGGCAGTCGACGCGCTCTTTGACAACTCACGCTGGCATCGATTTAATTTGCCTGAGAATATTAAGAAATAACTTCTGAATTAATTATCTGAATATTGTTGATAATCACCTCTTGAAAAGTTCAAAATACATACTGCTTGATATTTTGCGTGTAGAGAAAAAGTAGTTCCTCAATAATAACTTTAAATTTTTTTCACTGGAAGTTAGTAAAAGGTAAAAGTAAAGAAATGGAAAGCACTGTTTACGTTGTTTATCCAATTCTTCAATGTGCGAGTGGTATTCGTGCACATAGGACACCGTATTCTTGTTTCAAATCGCTTCAAGGAAGCTTTAATTCATAAAAATTATGTACAGCAAAATTCGTCAAATGAAGAAAAGCCGTCAAAATGTCCAAAAAATCGTTAAAACTGCACATGTGACTCTGACGTAATTTTGACGTCATCATGAATTGAGAAATTTACATTACTACTCATGTGCTGTGTCTGGAAATGTGTCCGACTCGGCTAAATTTGTCATATTTAGATTTTGGAACAAAAATACTATCAATATTTTACGACATGTAGCAACTACAAATAATTAAAAAAAAATGCAACCAACTTGCTGAAAATTCTCGTGACGTCATATTCACGTCATACATGCCGTGTACTGTAAGCTTTAATCTGGTGTGTCCACTTAAATGTACATATTTATAATTTAAATTTCATAAAAATCGTTCGAATAATTTTCGAGAGGTATAAATTCCGTTCGAGCCCCCAAGAACGTGGTCCTGTTATTTAAATATTTGAAGTCTACACAGTCTTCCTTCTAGATGCAGATTTTTTTTTTTTTTTTTTTAATGCATGTATTTATTTATTGTATCTTCAAATATGAACTAACAATAAGTATTCAAATCTTAAATCTAAAAATATAATTATTAGGACCGACCACTGTCGGACATAAACTTATTAATAGTTATAAATAATACATAAGTAGTGATAATCAAAAAAGAAAAAAAAATTTATAAAAAAGTATAAAAAAAGTATTTTCAAGAAATCCCATCTGGCGTGTTGAGTAATAGAGCCCTTGTGTCCCTCTTTTTTAAGCGGATGTGTCCAGTAAAGTTCAAAATATTACGAGCAAGCGGATTAGGATGTGACTCGAGTTTTGTTAAATATTTGCCTGCGTATTTTGCAATTTCTTCAATCACTAGTGGCATATTTAAATCACGATGTATATTAGAATTTTTGATGTACCATGGTGCCGATGTTATTAACCGTAAAATTTTGTTTTGCCTTCGTTGGATTCTCTCTACATTGGAAGCTGAAGCAGTGCCCCATAACTGGATACCGTAACACCATATTGGCTTTAAAAGCGACTTGTATAATAAAAGTTTACAGTCCAGGCTAAGTGTTGAATTTCTGCCAATCAACCAGTGTATTTGAGATAACTTAAGTTTCATCTGTGTTAGCTTAAAGTCAATATGATGTTTCCATGTTAGCCTTCGATCAAGGTGTATACCAAGGTATTTCACTTGGGAATGTTGAGGAATATTTTGATTATTGATTCGAATTGGGGAACAAGTATCTCTTCTTAGGGTAAACGTTATATGGACACACTTTTGTTCATTTACCTTAATTCTCCATAAGTTCAACCACATTTCCAATTGTGTAATATGTTCTTGTAAATATCGGGAAGCCTCGTGAGGGTTTTCATGCATACTAAGGCAGGCTGTATCATCGGCAAACGTAGATGTATGGATATTGCTGCTCAAAGGCATATCACAAGTATAGATCAAATACAAAACTGGCCCCAGTATGCTCCCCTGTGGCACACCGGATGATATAGATTCGGGCACACTCACGAATTCTCCTTCCACAACCGTGAACTTCCGGGTAGTGATGTAACTTTCTAATAAATTCACTAAATTTATTGGTAGATATGATTTTAATTTTAGAATTAGACCTTCATGCCACACTTTATCAAAGGCCTGAGAAACGTCAATAAACAGGGCAGAACAATACATTTTTTCTTCAAAAGTTCTTCTTAAAAATTGCACCAATCTATGAGTTTGTTCAATGGTGCTATGCTGACTTCTAAAACCAAATTGATGGTCTGGGATGCACCCACTATCAGTTAAGGTTGGGGACAATTTTGTCATGAGCAGCTTTTCGAAGAGTTTTGACATAGTTGACAGCAAACTTATTGGCCTATATGACTCAGCTTTAGTAAGATCTTTGCCCGGCTTTGGAATCATTTTGATTTTTGCAAGCTTCCAGAGTTGTGGATAATACTCCAGTCGTAATATGGCATTAGAAATAAACAGCAAGATTCTTATTGCAATATGCGGCAAGTTCATCAGCATCTTGTTACTAATTCCATCAATACCTGGAGCTTTCTTTGGCTTCAGTTCAGCAATTATTTTATGTACATCACGCATCTTAAACTTTAAGGCTCGAGGGGGTAGAGCAACTACACTCGGCAAATCAGCAACACCAGTACATGTATTTGGGGTAAATACGGATGCAGATGTATGTATTATTTGAATTTCAAAATAAACGGTTGGAAAGTTTCGGAAAGACAGAAATTGCCCCAGCCTTCTTCTTTGTCCTACTTCTTAAAAATTCATGTTTGCTGAGATGCAAAGGTATCTTTGTTTTGAATTTCATAAAAATCTTTTGGATGACAGATATTGTCCCCGGCCCCTGGTCCTACTTTTAAGGAAATATATAACCTATGTATATGCTCTTCTAGATGCAGATCTATCTTATGTTTTAAATTTTATCAAAATTGGTTCAGCTGTTTAGCTAATAAAGCGTAATAAACAAAAATTGTTACCCTTGCATTCGGACAGAAGATGGCGATATCAAGGAAAAAATAGTTATAATGTTATTAACGCACTTTGACTTTTTGTAGGAAGAAGAAGAAAATGCGTAATTTGATTATTTACAAGTAAAATATTGTGCGTGTTATAGGAAATAAAGGGCGTTTTTATAGAGGTATATAGCTTTTAAATGGAGAAATACAAAGATGAATTTTTCTTTATTCAAAAATAATATTGTCAATCGTTTCGGGCTTATCGGCGTAGACTAGCGACTTCTCATATCACCACAGAAAATATTCTAGCGGCATTAAACCTCACGATATTTGTGGCAAACTCGTGGCTCCGAAACGTGAAACAATGCGGTGACCAAGCGTTTCCTTCAACAAATCAATTGTAGCACGAGCTACAATGTTGCGGCGTCTTGTTGAAACCTGCTCATCATGGTTGTTTAATCCAATTGGTTGTCCATATCCAATTCCCGTGCACGATAGCGAATAGACTGTTTCGGGTCTTCCTCTACGCTACGCTCTACAGCAGTGCTTAAAAAACTGAAATGATTTTCATTTTCATTTTGTTTCTGCTTTAGTTTTTGAAAACTATAACAGCTTCAGTCAAAGCAAAATCACAAAACGAATTATGACCAATTGCGCAGTATTTTCAGCAGTCGACGATTTGAAAATTTTGAATTTGATTTTTGTTTTGGTTAGTATCGCAAGTAAGCAGAAGTAATCTTTTTACTTTTGAAAGTCACAAACAGTTACAGTCAAAGAAACAACGACTCTCTTGCTGTTGCAACTTGTAAGCAATAGCAATCAGTTGATTTTTGTATTTGCTTATAATTTCATTTAATACATATGGGTATGTATGTATGTATGTATGTATGAATGTATGCATGTGTGAAATTATCAAGAAAAGATAACAAAAAAATCCTTAATGAAAAGTTTTTGCTACTTCGACTGTAACTGTTGCGAATTTCAAAATCAAAGAGACTACTACTTGCGGTAGTAACCATAAGCAACAGCAAATCAAACTGTTGAAAGTACTGCGCAATTGTTCATAAATCATTTTCTGCTTCTGCTTCGACTGCGACTTCTGTTTATATTGAAGCATACGCAAAAGCATTAGTTCATTTTAAACAGTTGGAAAAAAGTCAAAGCAGCGAAAAGTTAAAACTTTTGGTACTTCGACTTAAGTTTTTTAAACACTGCTCTACAGCAGCAATGAATTCTTCTGTACGCACTGTACGACGTCTCTGTGGATGTGTATTATCATTTAGAGTAAACGTGGGGCGAAAACGAATTATAGTTAATCGAATTAATTACTCTGATGGACGATTATGTTGACGTATATCACATATATCTGACCTCACGGCCTGATAAATTCATATTGATATCAAATATCATTTTGTGTATCACTGTATGTTTAACGAATATTTATTGCACAATTTTCGTTTTTTTAAAAGGCGTCACAACAATTATTTGTGGCCAAAAAATTAAACAACACGCTAATTAGATATTTTTGGCAAGTATTTTTCAAATATTTGTTTGATTCATTATGATATAAAATCATCAACGTCTAACCTTTTGTGCAGATATATATTAATGAAAAAATTACGGTTGCTCTACCGGAGTTAAATTACAAAAAAAAATCATAAAAAAATATAAAATCATAAGGCTTAAACACTGTGTTAATATATAAAATAAATATACATATTTATATATGTGGTTTTGAATTATTTTATCACATAATTTTTTAAAAAGTTATATGTTTTAGAAGTGTATGTTGTTAATGTAAGATTAAACCACCAATTAAAACCATATTGTAATGTACCTCACTTACTGTAAACCACTGTACCATAGTTTAATTTAATTGCAACACAGTTCATTGTAATAATTAACAAAACGCTTACATTATAAAATTTAAATGACACACTTTTATTTTTATTAATAATTTATGTTATTATAGCAAAATTAAAGACATAAAGAAACACAAAAATTGAAGAATGTAAAATAGTATATAAGCAGAGCAAAATGTTAAATAAAACAGACTTTAATTTCTAAACGCAAACCGGCAATAACTTGCCTAGTTTTTTTTATTAAATTCTCACTTTTTCTGGCAGTTCCTTTGAACGCCTAGTTATAAGCTGGACCCCCTGTACAGCTGGATAAAAATAATAATTGGGCTATAGGACGTCACAAACACACTACTGCATTACAGTACTCATCCTCCTTTTAACTTTTACAATATAATCGACTACCCTAAGACCACAAATAAAGATTAAGGTTAATTTAATATTTAATCTTGAGATCAAAAAGTGGCCCATAATTTCTGTAAGAATATTCACATTCATACTTACCTGAATCAGACACGTAGTGCAGGCAGTCAAATCACTTGAGCAAATTTATATTAAAACTACCACTATATTTTTCTTCTAATATACTTACATATTCTCTATAAGGTCTCTAAGCAAATTGCCTGTGAACATTAACTGTGAGTTTATTTAAAATAAATTTATAGTATCAGCATATTTTAACAGACACATGCAGACTTACACATAGTTATATCTATACTCCATTATATTTATTTACATTAGGAGTATATAAATTCATATACATATGTATATACAAACATAAAGTGTGGCACATATTTAATAGAGTCATTCATCCATTTGAGTGTGTATGTAAAATAAACACTTTGGCAAGTAGAAGAGTGAGTTGTTACATGTCCTTTGTCTGTCTGTTCGTATGTATATATACACAATCTTTTGTACCTGGCGATCGTAATGTATCTATTGAATTTGTTGACTTCAACACGTAGAACAGTCGGTAGATTGTTTCACTACAAGTATTTATTGCATTTTAACTACGACATTTTAAATATCAAATTCTCAGTAAGTCTAGTCCTGCAATTGTGGTGGATTGAGCGGTTGTCATTGGAGTCATGTATGTAGTTGTCCACCACCAACAGTACTGCGTCAAGTGTGTAACTACAATCAATTGACCATTAATGTCATGCCTCATTATGGCCATAGTGAGGATGGTGAAGATGCACAGTGGAACTTATTGCAAAAATAATGGTAAGAAAAATACATCTGCTATGTGCTTTGTAGCTAACGAATGTCAGAAACTTCGTTTTGTTTTGGTTTTGGTACAAAAATTTTTGTTCTTTGACCTTCTTCGGTTCTTTACACAGCTGCGGTTGCCGTATTATTGCATAACAAATCCTTATGCAGTCACCTGTATAATTTCACCATGCTAGAGTACATGCGCCAGTATTTAGAGAAATTATTATTTATAAAATTTAAAATTTAAATTTCATTTGCAAATAAGAAAATTAAATTACAGGCAAATCCCGGTATAACGAACGATATAATGTCAGTCCCATTCGTTATACCGAAAAATTTGTTATATCGCAAAGATTTTTTTCAAGTGTTATTTTAATTATTATTGTAGACATGATACAATACAATAACAATAATGGGGGTAATTTATTTTCAAATAAGCTACCAAATACAAACTAACGGAATCAAATTTTTTTACATATACATTGCTGCTGTATATTTTTTTAAATATTTTTTGCCATTCATTATACGGAGCACAACTGGAATCACAATGGACCCAATTGGGTCTCCGAGTGGAGGTGCGGTAAAGCACCACCCTTCCTAACCTATACAGAGCACACATTTATCAAAATATTCGCTAAACAAAGTAGAACAAAATCTTCGAAATATGTTCCTAGCAAGTTTTTGTTTTTTATTTTGCGATTTTTTCTTCATCATTCATTATATCCAGTATAAAATTAGACTATTATTCGCTTTATAAGGTTGTTAATGTAAAAAATTTGGACTTGCGTTATATGGGATTTTCGTTAAAGTGAGATTCGTTGTACCAAGATTTGCCTGTAATTCAGAAATTCAAAAAACAATAGGTTTCGCATATGATATAAAAAAAAATAAATAGAACCGGAATACACACATTGGAAATCAAATTTATTAAAAAAACAAAACAGTTGTATTGCAAAGAGTTGCAATGTAAAATGCACTAGATACTGCTTATCGCTAATGTCGTGCTTTTAAGTGCAATAACTCGCGTTCATGTTTTGAAAGACAATCTTGTCAAAATAATAAAATGTATTTACAATATTCATATGTATGTATATATTATTTAATACCAAATTTATTATGATTACCTTTCTACTTGTTTCAATTTAAAATCTGTCCTTGGTAAATTGCTAGTAAATTCAATTTATCTAGGCGCAGGGCAGTGCGCCAGGCCAAGTTCCGGCCAATGCACGCAGTGTGTATATTTACAGGAAGCCATTCGTCTGTTTTTACCCCCCTGATAACTTTTTTCCACGCCGTCGTAAAATTCTAAAATTTAATTCATAATTAGAATAAATCCATGTTACCTCATACGAAGTTTGAAAATTGTAGAATAAAAGGTTCTTGAGATATGGATGTGCAAAAAGTGCATATTTTAAGACATACTCACTGACCACTGACTACTGACACACTCATCAAATTGATGAAGCACTTCCACTATAGCTAGAGATCTGAAATTTGGTACACAAGTAGATCGAGGTGAGCGATTAACTAGAAAAATCTGAAAACCCTAAAATCTTAACCAAGGGGGTGGGGCTACGCCCATAAAAATTTAAATCTGCGCTAGGGAGCTGGATTTTAGTGCACAAGTAGAACTTTGTGAGTAATCAACTAAAGAAATCTGAAAACTAGAAAATTTTTTTTGGGGCTACCTACGCCCATAAAGCTCAGAATTAAAAACACATATCTAAGGCGCTTAACTCAAGTGATTTTATTGAAATTTGGCACACATGTTACAATAATACAAGGCTATAAATTCTTGTTACAAAAAGTGGGCGTTAATACGCCCATACAGTTTAAACCTCCTATCTCATGTACTTCCGGTCAGCACATTTAAATGTACTATTTATGTAATTAATATTTTAGGTTTTCAACGAAACTAAACAGGAAAGATAAACTAGCCAAAGCAAACATTGGAAATAAAAGAAAAGTAGGCGGGAACACGCCCATAAGAGCAGAAAATAAAAATTTGCGCTAGTGATCTGAAATTTGACAAACGATTAGTAGTAATACATTAGCAAATTACTAGAAAAATTTTAAAACCCAAAAATTTTTCCTAGGAGGGCGAGGCTGCGCCCATAAGGCTCAGAATTCAAAAAACAAATCTAAGGCGGTAAGCTTAAGCGATTTTATTGAAATTTAGCACACATGTTGCAATAATACAAGGCTAAAAATTTTCGTTGAAAAAGTGGGCGTTACCACGTCCATACAATTTAAGCTTCATATTTCATGTACTTCGGGTCAGCACATTTGAATATACTACATATTTGGATGAATTTTCCCAGGAGCACTCTTGGGCCCCCACGCCAAAGTCTCATACATTCTTAAAGTGGACACTTAGGAGAACAAAATGAGACTACCATGCAAAAATTCTAACGAGCCGTTTTCAAGAAAATCGACTTAATCGAAAATGGCCAAAAAAAACCGTGGATGAATTTTCCCAGGAGCACTCTTGGACCCCCACGCCAAAGTCTCATATATTCTTAAAGTGGACACTTAGGAGAACAAAATGAGACTACCGTGCAAAAATTCTAACGAGCCCTTTTCCAGAAAATCGACTTAATCGAAAATGGCCAAAAAAAACCGTGGTGGAATTTTCCCAGGAGCACTCTTGGACCCCCACGCCAAAGTCTCATACATTACATTACATACATGCATGTCCACTTTAAGAATATATGAAACTTTGGCGTGGGGATCAAAGAGTGCTCCTGGGAAAATTCATCCACGGTTTTTTTTTTTCATTTTCGATTAAGTCGATTTTCTCAAAAACGGCTCGTTAGAATTTTTGCACGGTAGTCTCATTTTGTTCTAATTGTCCACTTTAAGAATATATGAGACTTTGGTGTGGGGGTCCAAGAGTGCTCCTGGGAAAATTCATCCACGGTTTTCGATTTGTTTCCCCCTTGAATTCCCAAAATCGTTGCTAGCCAGCTGATATATTTTTAAAAATACCCACGATTTTTCTCCAATTTTTCCCGGTTTTTTAATTCCCAAAATCGACGCTATTTCGTCGACGCTATCTTGGCGCACTTTTTATTTTCAAGTGACAAATCATCTGATATCAGCTGGTATAAATCAAGCAAGTGCTGGTACATACCAATGTGTGAACACAAAAATTATAAAGTGTATGTAAAGCGCAGATTTTGACATACCCAGAAAATATCATGTGTATAAAAAAGTGGCATTACATAAAGAGCGTTCTGTTATGATCTTACATCAGCTGTTTCGATATAACGAGGCAAAAATATAAAGAGAGAGGCTACGTAAGATCGTCGGTTTGTTTCTGTTTTGATGTATTGGACAAAAATGTGTTTTCGAGAAAATTGATGAAGAATGTTTAGTTCATTAGTTTTATAAAAATACACGATAGAATTTTTTGTTTAATAATAAAAGTAATAGATACATATGTTTTTTATTCAAACTTAAAGTTGATAAGCTTTTTACATCGAACATGAAAAGTTATTAGGACTTAAAAAAAATTACAAAAGTGAAAATATCAGTTTTATTCATATAACATGACTTATAGGTAAAACAAAGGAAGAAATAAAAGACAGTGAATTTATTTAATAAAACAAATTGTATTAATAAAAAATAAATATCAATTAATTTCATTCACAATAGTTAAATTATTGTACTTTGCTTTGATTTATGTTCTTTTAGTAGAATATGCATTGATATACATTATAACAGACTTGAATAACAATGTTAATACTTTTACTTGAGAAATGTGAAACATATGAAAAAAATTGTCGATTGTCGTAAAATAGACTTTACAATGTTCAAAATTGTGGAAATGACGCAAATTTTCACTTCTATATCTCCAGATATATTCAAGATATCGGAAAACTGATAACGAATTTGCAAAGAGGACACATTATTCACATATATTAACAACCAATAACTCAATTTTATTACAAATGTCCCATACATCAAAACAGAAACAAACTGACGAGAGGTAATTAAACATGAAAAGTCAGATGTAAAATACAAACCGTGTGAAAGAACCTTAAGTGAATACAACACCAAGTTTTTGCCTGGCCGCTGCCGCCAAAATTTGTTAGATGTGACCGGCTATTTGTATCACCCAAGTATACCGCCGCTGACCGTCAATCAATATTGGCTTTGTGATCTGCTTAAATTCAGTTTGTTTATATTTCAGTACATTGCTGACATTGCGGCAATTTGTAAATATTGGTAAATATACTTGAAAAACGAAAAATGTTGGTTACCACAGGAAATTCATTAGCAGCCACAGTTAGTATACCAGATAAATCATGGCAGCCTAATTTTGTTACAATAGAAACAACGTAAGTCTTGTTAGATATGTATATGTAAATAAATATGAACAAACTTTACAACACCTACAACTTTCAGCATGGGCGAAATTACAGTTGAATTGTATTGGAAGCATGCACCGAATACATGTCGTAACTTCGCAGAATTGTCAAGACGTGGTTACTATAACAACGTAGTGTTTCATCGAATCATTAGAGATTTTATGATACAAGGTGGTGATCCCACAGGCACTGGCCGTGGTGGTAGCTCGATATATGGCGGGGAATTCGCCGACGAAATTCACCCTGACTTAAAACATACAGGAGCTGGCATATTGTCGATGGCGAATTCTGGTCCAAATACTAATGGTTCACAATTTTTTATAACTCTGGCGCCCACACAGTGGCTAGATGGCAAACATGCCATTTTCGGTAGGATATATTCCGGTATGCAGGTTGTTAAGCGCATTGGTATGGTAGAAACGGACAAAAATGATCGACCCGTGGATAGTGTGCGTATATTAAAAGCAAAAGTGGATAAATTATAGTTTTAAATAAATTTTCTTATATTTTTCAAATATTTTAATTAAATTAAAACTAAATCAAAGGGCATTTTGGTTTGGTATCGATGAAATAAGTGGGCTCAACATCCAAGTCCTATACTGTACTGTCTAACATATCAACTAGACGTTTAATTTCTCGTCTGTAAACAAAACCTGAATGGTAATTTTTTCATACATGTTTTCAAAATCTGAACTTACATTCGGGCCCCGACTTGTTCAGTGGGCTGCATGGACTTAGTAATTTCTTCTGTTTTAGCCATTATCGTATACATACATTTAATATTAGCATCCATACTGTCAGTCAACTTATTAACAGCATTTTTATGTACCTCCACATTATCAGCAGTTATAGATGAAATGGAATGAAGAAGGTTGCACAAATTCTCGGTTAAATTGTCTACAGATGCGGCCAAATATTGTGCCTCAATTTCTATATCATTCAAAACATTTGCATCTATTTGCGGCAATTGGGGCATAAGTAAAAACTGGCGTGTCATGCCTCCAGCCGTAGAAATGGAAGGTGTACTATTGTGTGAAGGATCTTTTCCATACTCATAGTTATCTTCTTTTTATGAGACAAATTAAAAATATTTTACATTTAGTATCTAAATAAATATAAATCAATAAAATTACCTTCTCTTTCTGCAGGGCTATTCAGTCGTAACTTTTCTTCTAAATTTTCTGCCACAAAATGCCTCATTTGTCCATTAGAATCATCAGCCCCCTCCAACTCATACGGTATTGCATCACTTATTAAGCTTTGAGGTCGTTTTGGCGTCTTACTACTATTATCACAGGAGCTGCTCTTGGAATTATCATCATCTTCGTCATCGTCAAGGTTGTCGGCTCTGTCCGTCATTGGTTTGTTGGCTGTAGGAGTTAAGTCATTTAAAACACTCTCTGGTACAGCTCCTGCGTATTGTGCCAAAAATGGTATTTCTTTATATGAGGAAGCAACGTCCGAGTTGGAATTTGTCGACGTTTTGCGAGATCTCGTTTTTGTTGCTTCACGCTTTGCTCTTTCTTCTTCAATTTCCTCCTCGGTTAGACCATAGCGAGGTCTTATAGGAATATCTTGAGTTTGTCTGGACATTCTATGAAGTTTTTTTTAAGTCTGTTTTCAAACTATTTGTTTATTGATTTTCTTGACAATAAACAAAACAGATGACAGCTGTTGATTACAAATAAATGGTTGGGAAACACCCTGTTGATTATTAATTAAGCGAGTCCAGTGTTGTTGGTTAAATTTGTCAACAAATTAGGGTTTTTCTTCGCGATTGGGGATGAAAATTTCGTATTGGGAATCCGGGGATTTGTTGGGCATGATAAGAAATTTTAGGGGTTTTTTTGGGAATTTTTTGTAACTAATGGTAACAATGGCAAGTCTAAAAATGTGTGTTTCTAATAAAGAAGAAGTATGAAGGCAGATTAATAATTAACACTACCAAAGCAAAAATACGTAATAAAATGCATTATGACTTGCTGGAAGAATTTCTTAAGCCTACATATATAAAGCCACATACGTATGTGGCTATGACGTCACTAGAATTTTTCAGCATGTTGGTTGCATTTTTTTAAATTAGTAGTAGTTGCTATATGTCCTATAATATTGACAATATTTTTGTTCCAAAATCGTAAATATGACAAATTTAGCCGATTAGGACACATTTTCAGAGGAAACAGCCAATGTAGTTTCATGGTGACGTCAAAATTACGTCAGAGCCACATGAATTTTTACATGCCGTGTACTGTAGGATTTAGAACAAACACACACTGTAAAAATTATTTAATTTGTTATGACAAATTTAATCCTGCTGAAATGCTAAAGCTTTCCAATCCAAGTACCTATGTATGTACAACAAAGTTTCTGAAGCTGATGAATCAGAAGACTTCGATTCTGAAGTATTTGAAATGGTAGACTTTGGTTAAAATATTTTATACTTGTGTATATTAAACTATGTGTAATTTTTTCTTTGCAAGTTTTATAAGTATAAATTAAATTAATATGAATGTAAATATTCTATCGATATAAATGAATTTTATTGAATAAATATGTTGTTGTTTTCATTATTTTTTAAATAAAATTGAAATTTTTTTATATCTTTTCACAAAAGAAAAAATTTGAATAAAAAACTCAAATTGGGGATTTTTTGGGATTACAAAACTGTTATAGACTAGGGAAAGGATTTTCATGCATTTAAAATCACGTTTTATGTACATAAAATATGCAGTAAAAATATAAAAATATATATTTAAAACTAATAAAATATGCATTTATCTAATTTTTTTCACCATTTAAGAACATTAGAAACTTAAAAAAATTAGCTTCATTGCTTTTGTAACAAATATTTTGTCAAATCATATGGAATACAAAATACGAGTAAAGTTCAGTCGAACTTTTATTTACGTAATTTAATGAATAAATGTTTCTTTTTAAATTGTCAAAGGTAATCGTTGACGATCTTTTCTGTAATAAAAGTGAAGTTATTTATTGGTACTCATTTATATTCTGCTATTTTGTTTGTGGAATATTCAGTTTCTAAGTTCTCGTTGTTAGAACTATTTTGATACAATTTGTTGCATATAGGTATTTTAATTTATTTTTTACCACAACTTTAATTAATTCAACTTGAGGTGTTAAAGTAACGAAAGCCTCTAATTGGTATATAGTGTGAACAAGAAAGCAATACTGTGTATACAAATTTCAATTTAGGCAGTAGGCTGTCGGATACTATATTTCTATTAATAAAATTAAAGAAATTTTAAAGTAAAAAACTTGCCCCACATGCAAAAAATAACGTGTGCTTCAAGTGTACGTTAAAACCAGTTTTTGTATGAAAATTTCGTTTTAACGTACATTTCAAACACACGTTAATAGAAATATAGTATCCTACAGCCTTCTGCCACGTCCCCCATTTAGTTACTGTAGAATGTATCCGTATCGTATCTCTGAATATTTTTCATTAAAGGCTTTCTTTAATTTTCAATGGTATTGATATTCTTGACCTAAGCCAAGGTATTGAACTTTGAGTCCTACGGTGTTTTTGAATATCGATTCATATCACAAAAAAAAGGATCGTAAATTTTTCTCGTTTTCTCCTTTTTTGTTCTTACACAGTCGTAAAAACTTCAGCTCTTATACACTTTTCAACTAGTAAAAAACCAAAATTGAATTTTTATAGCATGAAAAAACTAAAAAATGTATTAAAAATATAAATTTTTGATGAAATATGCAAAAATCGATATAAATGAATTTTATTGAATAAATATGTATGTTATTTTTGTCATTATTTTTAAATAAAATTAAAAATTTTTTATCTTTTCACAAAAGAAAAAATTTGAATAAAAAACTCAAATTGGGGATTACAAATCGAAAATTGGGGATAAGCTCCAGAATAGAAATGGCAACACTGTACGAGGGTGTGCTGGAAAACTCGTGATTTTACGACCTGTCCCACGATGTCACCAGAAATCGTTCGATCGACAAGTTTTATTGCAAACAATAATATTAGAAAATTTGTTGTTGTTTTGTATGCAAGTATTCGATCGAACGATTTCTGGTGACATCGTGGGACAGGCCGTTAAAATGCAGTGGGCAAATTACGGCATTCGTTAACGAACGAAATTACGAAATATTTCAATAGAGTTTATATGGAAATATTTTCAAATTTCGAACGGTATCGAGTGCCGTTATTATGTAATTCGATTCGAAACGGAATTTTTTCGAATTTTAATGTTAATAACATACAAATACATTTGTTCGAATTGTAATGTTAATAACATACAAATTCGAACAGTATCCGTTTCGAATCGAATTACATAATAACCCCACAGGCCTTCTCGTACGTAATAAACTCTAAATTGGATGCCTAAAATAATTCCTACAAAATTAACTTCTAGTGCACAAAATTGTGAAATGTCATTTATTAACGGTTCTGAGGGTATACCTTGTAATATATTTAAAAACGAGAATTTTAGTTTATTTTAAAAACGAGAATTTAATGAATATTTTATACATAGTAGTGTGTTATTTCGGTCATTGGTCAACTGCTTGATTAATTTTGTAGAAAAACGATAATATTTCCAAGTTTTAACAAAAAATGTTCCAATTCTGTATCGTTAAAATGTTCATTCGAACAAAATGAAAAAAATTCGAATAATTATTGTTCGTATAACAATTCTTTTGTAAGACTAATCTACATGAATATGCCGTGGCTTATATTATAAACGAATCTAACAATGGAGTTAGTCAGACGTTTAAGTCTAGCAATGAGATACCCAACAGTACCAGAGATTACCTCTAAGCAATATATAACTTGAGACAACAAAATCGAATGCACATGCCTTTTTCTCTTATACGTAACTTTTATGTAAATGGAATATGTGAATTGTTTTGATTCATCGTATTTCAATTTGCAGAAAGCTTTTTTCTAATGAGAGCTCGATTTTACTATCTCTAAATTTACAACAGTTTTGCCATTGAAAACAGCTAGTTGTTCCATTCAACTGTGTGTCAATCAGAATATTTACAACTAACTTTAATGTTATTTGTTCATTAATAATTATCACATGTAATTTGGCTTAAAAAAGCGATACGAACTTTAGCCTGTTCAAATCATAAATATAGAAACAAATGAAGTTCAAACAGTAATAATTAAAATTAATGACAGTTATTATTGTTTTTGGTATTCTGGAAAATAATGTCATGAAAAAATAAAAATATATTTCATTACAATATTTTATAAAATTAATATGACGAATATTTGTTTGTTGTTGGTTAAGCAAAACCGTTTAATTATAGTTTTGAATTTCTCGCAAAGTTCAGAATACGGATGTAAACATGTAAATTAAAAAAAGAAAATAATTTTTTTTAAATACAATTTATATAATTAATAAACTTAGATGATATATTATAGATTAATACATACATATAGACATTATAATAAATAAAATAGAGGTTATAATATAAATAAGCCAATTAAAAAAATTATAAAGAAAAAATATTACAAAAATCAATGAGAAGATTAAATAAACTGGAATAAATTTTGGATTTAAAATTTAAATAGACATTTCATTTAAATTTTGTATTAAAAAATACATACATATGTAAATAATGGTTATGAAATTATTACATCATATATTAGAATCTGATCTTTATAATTTACCATTTATTTTAATTTAGGACGTTTTGTTTTATATTTTTATTTAATTATGTGCAATATTTTGCAATCAATTCTTCAACATTAATTATTGTTATTTTCTTAAGAAAAATTTTAAACCATCACATAAGCCCTTTAACTTCTTTTATTAATATGTTCAAACTAGGGAAAGTAGAAAAAAGTGTTTATAACTAACATCAGGTTTAGTTTTTCATTTCCAACACAATTATTAAAATAATTATAGCTAGTACTGCAGCCAAGATACCAAACATTATTAATTTCTTTTTGCGCAATTTGTTCTGCAATAAAGTAATAAAAGAAGTCATGATATATACGTTTTTTTAAACAATTGAAATGTTTACCTTATACGAACCAGCTAAGCGTAAATTTTCAGTGCCCTGAGATACATAAACACTAGTTTGTTCCACCGATGATTCTATAGAATCCACGGTTAAGCCTTGTTCATAAACCATGGCTCCCAATTTTTTATAAATCTCGTTTACACCCACAATATTTTCCTTTAGAACAAAATTAGTTAAACTTAATTTCACGGTTTAGATTTTACATTACCTCCAATTCTCTAATGGCTCTTTCTTGTTCTTCTAAAGCTTGTATATCAATATCTTCTTGCATTTGTATTTGTTGTTGCTGCTGTGACTTACGTCCGAAAAGATTGTCTTCAAAAAAGGAATTATTGCTGCCATTTGATGAATTTGTAGAGTTACCTGGGGGTTTTGCAATATTGTACTGATTTGCCCGAGCCTGGCGTACTTGGTTCTTTTCAATATCGACTGTTTTACGTTGAACGGCCTTAAAACCGATAAAAAAGTAAGTTAATGTTAATGCTCTAATAGTATTTATATACATATATACATACGATCAATAGTATTGTATATATATATATGTATATATTGTATATGTTAATACGATCGAAAAGGTATAGCAGTAATTTCAAGCTGGATTTTTTCTCAACTATCTAGCGTTTGAGAATAACTATAAAATAATTTGAGAAATATTTTGCTCGTTAAAAATATGGAAAAGAATTCTAAGCCCGAAATCAGTTTTTCTTAATTTTTCTCAGAACATACTATTATTTTAAGACTTGAAACTGATTTGAAAAAGTATCGTTGATATCAATTTAATTTTGATTTAATTCATGTATATATCGATGGTCATAAGTAGAATGGCCCTAACTCGTATTTTTTACGAAATTTAGTTTTTCAGTGATTCCAATACATTTCACACAAATATATCTCGTCACAAAGGCTGTAAAGTTAAAATTATTTGAGTTAAGCCTTTATACTTGAGACCAACGATATACTGCTACTTGCGTGCCCACCATCGGGGTCAATTTAGCATTAAAAAGGCAGTAGTACGATTTTTCGTGGCAGAAAAAAATTAAATTCTTTTTTGTTTTTCACTCTACTAACAAGAAAAAAATGCGACAGTACAAAGTATTAAAACTATTTATTAATAATTCCTTATTATAAAAAATATTTAAATTTATACTAGGGACGTAACCAATACGAATACGAATACCGATTCCGATATATCGGCGATAATTCTGATTTGCCGATATATCGATATCGGCGATATTTTACTGTCGATACGACGATACTTCTTAAATTTTTTAGAGCTCTTTTGAACAATCAATTAAATTTTCAACGGTTTTTTTGCATAAAAACTAAGAGAAATAACGTATTAAAAGCAGAACATAAAGTCTAAACAGAAAAATTAAACGTTTCTTTTGTTTTGCTTTGCACCATAGTAGTGAAATGTTCTATCAATGCTAAATCATGTATGTATTAAAAAATAATAATTTGTTTTTTGTTAAGAATGAATTCAAATGTCAATTTTAAATATTAATGATCTCTTACACTATAATTTTGTATAATAAAAGGTTTTGTTAACTTTAACTTAAGTTGAATACGCGTATCGGAGTCGGTATCGTCGATATTATTTTGCAAATATCGGTATCGAATCGTCAAAACGGCGTATCGCTACATTTCTAATTTATACATACATACATACATACATATGTATACTCATATTTTTTTTTTTATATCGAGATTTTTGCATTTTTTGAAAATGTATAAGCCGTCTTGCGTAACTTTCTCGTAGGAACGCAAATTTTAACCGTTTTGACTACTTTTTACATTAAATAAAATTTAAGTTTTTTAACCGCAAAAATTGCTGACAGAGTGTGTGTGTGTGTTTTTTACTTTTGCAGTAAAATGTAGTAAATGAGTAGTTACTGCAAAAAATATATGAAAAATATATAAACTTTTGACTATTAAACTCTTTTAATTATTGGTACTCGATAGAATATTTTTATAACACAAACAATTTAAGAATAAATGTTGTAATTTATTTCCTGTAATATTTTTAATTAATTTCATTTTGATTTCCTTGTTTTGTTGGTGTTTAAATTAATAAAAATTACATGACTATTTGTTAATGTTATTGATTACATTGAAAGCAAGTACAATACTAGGTAACTAGATACTTCAATACAGTTTTACAACTCGGAGTAATTAGAATAATTTGCAAAACAAAAAGATTAATAAAGTAAATTACAATATGCTTATGTAATTACTCGTATATTAACAGAAATTAACTTTTAAAGATATTTTTTAAATTAATTTCTCAATTTTTATTTAACCTTTACTCAAATTTTTACACTTTTCGTTTGCTTACTTTTCATTTGTTTACATTTTGAATCATGTTTTATCTTACTAAACTTTACTACGAAAAATTTCTGCAGTAAAAATTTGCAAAACATTCATTCTATTCACTTTACTCTCTCAATTTGTGTTCTCATTTACTGCATTTTGGGTGCGCGAACGTAATTTGGTAAAATGCAGTTCAGTAAAAATTGTAAAAACTTTTGAGTACGCGAACGCAATTAATTTCTAAAATTACAAGAATTGCAAGATCAAAATAAAAATTGTCAAAAGAAATTGAAATAAAATTTCCAAAACGAAGCAAAATGAATACAAGATGCTCGGGAAAAAATAGACCTTCCTTTTGGTAGTCGTGTAAAATTGAAAAAATTAAACTTAAACCCAAAAAAAAAACAAACTGGAAATTTTGCCAAATAGAAAAAAAATTTTAAAAAGCAAAAGTAAATCAACACGCAAAAATCACTTAAAAACGTAAAAATCCAAATTGAAAATCATCACACAAAAATACCACAAACCGAAAAAACGCCATAATGGAATAAAATCAGTTAAAAAGTGTCTCCATAACGAAAAATGCGTTCGATTGGAAAAATCGCAAAAAAAATTGGTTACAGTAAAAATTTGATCAAACAAAATTGGCAAAACTAACAAAAAACACTTAGTTATGTTTTTTGTTTTGTTTTGGCTATCAGTGGTGACCACTTAGATTGGCAAATTGTCAACTCGGAAAAATCCTTTGAAGGAAATAAAATAATTGGCAAAAACTGAATCTGCCAAATTTGTAATAAAATCTCATAATTGACCAAATTCAATATCAAAAAGACGCAAAAAATTAAAAAAGAATATACATATAATATATTTGTAAACAATCTGGATAGTTCAGTATCACCATTATGCTAGACTAGTTTAATGTATTCTTGCAGGAACTACATAATATGGCCAGTATATCGTTAGATTCGCTGAAGTTAACAAATGATAATAATTTTGTACTCTTTGTAGGTATTTGTACTGCAAAATATTTGTTTTTAGTTTCTTTTTAGTAAATTTTAATTTAGAAGTATAGTACTTTGTTGAAAGGCTATTTTTGGAACAGGTATTTTAATTTACTTTACTGAAAAGGAAATTTCATGCTAGTAAAAATATCGGTTGTTAAACGGTAATATGATATATATTTATCATAAGAACACAACATATTGGAATATGTAAACTTAATAATTTAGATACTACAGGATGCTTTAGCTGAATTCATCGTTCTCTAAAAAAACAAATTGGCCCATTCTATATTGAATAAAATTTCAAACAAAATTATCGTACGAATAAAGATTACTGCACATTATAGATATTAATATCATTCACATACAAAATTCAGAGTTAACAAAACAATCTTTGTTTAAATGAGTGTATATTTGATATTCAACTTGTTTGTCTGTTCTCTCGACAATGACTAATGATTAAATTGAATTATGAACGATAAATGGAAATAACAATAAAAAAAGCAATGCTAACCTGAAACGATGTTAAAGCAGCAGTAAATTCATCGACCAGGCGATCTCTTTGTATTTTCAAATGACGTTCTTTACATTTGTCCACTTCTTTTAATTGGTTATTGGTGTCAGAAACTAACTGATGAGTATAGGTCATAATTTGATGGCTAAAAAATTTTGAAAAGTCGAAATTTTAATTTTTTTTGTTGATAATTTTCAATGGAATATACTTACAGTTGTTTTTTTAAATCGGGTGAATCCTGAGGTGTATTGCATTGATTAACCATACGCTGCATAGTTGAAACTATTGAAAGAAAATATCAATTTATTTACATACCTACATATGTACACAATTTAATAAATTTATTCACTATTTGCTTTAATTTACCATTTTGTAAAATTTTTTGTATGCTTGTGGCTATAGTTTGAGCCAATCTTTGAAAATCAATTTCACTCAAGGCTTGTGTGCTGGCATTTCCATTTATGGCATTGCCTCCACCTCCTCCTCCACCACCTCCTATACCATTTTCTAAATGCTGCAAGTCCATGATTTCGTATGCGCTCAGTTTGAATGAATTTATTTCACAAAGTTATGGTTGAAAAAATATGTATGTTCTTCCTTTAAGAAATTAGAGGGCAGCTCATTAAGCGTAAAAAATAAGAACTGAAATGCTAAAATACTTGGTAATTAAATTATATATTTTTGGCTAACTACGTTTCACTTTATACCCAAGATTAATTTATTACACCATTAGCGTAATTGTTTTATGCTTTCGACAAGAATATAAAACACAATCTCACAATTAGTGTAAATGTTAACTATCAAATGCCAATATGTATTTTTTTTACAAAATTTTCACTGCGACCCTTTTGTGGGACTCCACTTTTCTTTCTTTTCCGTTTTCTAAGTGACGTATTTTTTAATTTTATACATATATATGTACACACAATTCAATTACAAGCTAACTTAGTAAATATTAATATTGTCGTATGCAGCTATTTGTATATTAATAACTTTACTTATTTTATAACAAAAGCATTTAATTATGACAATCCCCTTGCAGAATAATATTTGTTTAATTCTTTAATTTTTTATAATTCGCGTTTTTGTTTTACACTTCCATTCGTTTAATCATCAAAGCATATGTCAAGAATCTCATTTCACCTCAAACAGGGTGTACAATGTGTTTTATTTTATTAATTAAAGTTCATTGGAAACTACAAAAATTGTTTACAAAGGGACAAAAATTTCAAAAAATATTTTTTATAAAAAAAATTTTGTGTAAACAAAATTTAAAATATGAAATAAAGTATTAAAAAATTTTAAAAACTGCTAAACGTTGAAAATTTTCTTAGTGGTAGCTGCAGTGGAGAAATTTTTTCAAATTTATGTGAATAATTTTTATTTTTAGTGTTTTTATGGGAATTTTTACAATTTAAGTTTAAAATTTGTAATCGCACTAATAATCCCAAAATTATATTTTACTGAATAAGTAAAATATAATTTTGGGATTATTAGTGCGTTTACAAATTTTAAATTTTTATTTTTATTTTCTTAAATAAATTCTATTCTTCTTCTATTCTATTAGATAAACTAACAGCCAGGATGTTAATTTTCATTATTATATATTTTCATTGTTTTGTAATCTTAATATTACCTGGATGTGAATTTGCCTTGCTTAAACCCAAGCACCTTAGACCCCTTTTAGACACGCAAAGTTTGCTGTAGAAAGTCTTCATTTAGCTGGGAGAAATAAAGAGATTTTTTTTAAAGAATCAACACAACCCACAAAACGAATAGCTTATCTGTAGAAAACATGCGAAGTCTATGGTGGGAATCGAACCCACGACCTCTAGACTGAGAGGCTAGCATCGCTACCACTCGGCCACAGTGGCACTCAAATACAGATAGTATTCCATCTGAATTAGGACTGCAAATTTAGTTTAAAGGGGTCTTTATAGTGCACTTATTTGTGCCTGCAGGATACATACCACATCGTGTCATAACTGCCAAAAAAAGCTTTAGAGACATAATCCCCCTTATCGTGGTTGGCGTTTTTCGACTTCAAATTCGACTAGTTGTTGTTTATCAAAGAAAAGAAGCTAATAGCTAATAAATCACTGAATGTTTAAACATAGTTTAAGTTAATTTTCACAAAAAATTAAATTTGATTTAAATACACTTTCATTTTTTCAGTGGCTAATTAAAGTTAATATCAAATTACGTTGAAAGTATGGTAGCACTACAATATTTCCAAATATTATGGAAAGCTTTCCAAAGAACAGCTGTTCAATATAAATAAGAAAGTTGATTTATCAATTTGCAGAAAAATGAAATAGCGAAAAACACATTTTATGATACAAAAAGAGCATCAGAATACATTTTTCTATTTATATATTTCATTATATGAATATATGTGTTACATTTGTTGTATATTTTCGAATATTAATCGAAATTCATTTTAATACGACCACATGATGTTCATGTACATGCATTCAAAAAACACACACATGCACAAAACATATGGTATGTTTGCAAAACTTAAACAACGCTTAAATGCACAATGTTGGCTATTTAAGATTCATTTAATTTTGTGGTGAAAAACAAAATTTTGTGTTTAAATCAGATTTAAAAATAAAATACATATCATCATTGACTGATTTATTTGCCCTAAGTTTTTTTCTTTAATCTAGAACAAAATACCTGACTTTCGCCGCAAAATCACCAATCACAATAAGAGGAATATTTTTTTTACGAAAATTTATTATTTACGATTGTAGGTAGTCGGTTTTCGTCAAAAACTATGTTAAAAAAATGTCGGTTAAACTTTTTCGACATTTCAATTAAATTTTATATAAAAACCTTAACTGTTTACACCTTTTTCTTTTGATATGTAATAAGATTTCACATGTGCCAAAATATCGTCGACGAATTAGCGTCGATTTCGGAAATAAAAAACGGTATAAATTGGGAAATTTTATGAGTATTTTTTTTATCAATAAGACCCTTCGATTTTAGGAATTCGAAGGGCCACAACCAGGGCTGCCGTTTTTGGTTATTTCTAACCAAAAGTGGTTATTTTTTTCTTTAATGTGGAGATGTGAATATTTTTCTCATTTTGGTTATTTTTTTTCCAAAATTATGATACACATGTACATATTTTTTATGTTATACTTTTAAGTTTTTATTTTCTTCAATTTTTAGTATTGCTACCAAGATAACTGAAAATAAAACTGCTGTGACTAAAATCGCTAGTGCAGAAACCTGTTATGAATTCGCCTTGATTGCTACTAACTTGCTTACAATACTTTTCTTTTACAACACTGTCAACAACTTTTAATTTAACTAAATGGGCGCAACTCTGTACTACAGAGCACTATGTGGTCCATAGGAGGTGAGTTTGTTTATCAGTCCGTATCGCGTCCTTCCTATAAAAAAAATGGTCACATCTTGGAAAATCTTAATTAGTTGGACAAATTTAAAGTTTTTAGGAAGTCTCCTGAAAACTCGAACTTCCAGTAATTCTGAGTATGCACGTTTTTAGAGTACTATGTCGTCCGTAATAGGTGACCACTTTTGTCCGCCCGCATCGCCTCCTTTCCAAGAAAAGTGCGCAACCCTCAGAAAATTCCAAGTTGAAAACTTGACGATGTTTGGTTCAAATTCATGTTTTTCAGAAATAGATTGATGGGTTTTAAACACCTTATCTATAAATTTGCATTAGTTTTTCCCGTCTCGGTTGCATCATTTAATGGAAAAGTCCTTTGGAAAAGCATTATTCGAATTTTTATAGCTTAACAAAGGTCTGTTAACATGCTAACAGAGCTCTGTTAAAGCACAAGGTTTGTGTCAAGGGTTATAAATTTTAAAATTTAACATCACATACATTCAAACTATTATACTGTGAACTGTAAGTTTTGTTTACTTTATATTAAAAAAAACTGTTATTTTTTATATACATGCATGTGCAAGCGTTAACTTATTACATACCTACATACATATGTAGGTAAAAGAATTACATATATTTGTTTTGTTGTTATTATTATTAACTGTATTCAAATCACATGCGTTACATTATAAATATTTATGCATTTTAAATTCCAGTAAAAAAATGGAAGTCATTCTAGTGGAACTACATTTTCATTGCTTCCAAAAAATCGATATTATTAATTTGCCGAGAGTGAGAAGAAAACTATGTAGAAGCTTATTTTAGTCATACAAAACCTTGTAACTCCTCCATAGTGTTAAAAAATACTCATCAGAATTAAAAAAAATTATTTTTTTGAGAAATGAACTAATTTTAGTCTAAAATTTAAAAGTTATTTGGTTAAATTTACATGAAATCTCTGATTCGGGCTTAAATTCGTATAAAGGAAACAAATAGTTAAAATAGGTAACTATTTACCATTTTTCTAGGTAAAATTTTTTTTTATTATCGTTTCCAATTCAGTGACCAAGCATCGAAAAAGAGAACTTCTTGCAATGACAACCCAATGTAAAACTCATTAGAACGGATCGAAATTTTCACTACTTCCACATCGCAAACTTTACATTTTCATGACTTTTTTGGAGTGTCTTTTTTTTGCTGGTATGTTATTTAATAAAAATACTACATATTGAAATTTGGTTATATTTTTTCTCATTTGGTAACTTTTAAAGCGAATTTTGGTTGTAAAAATTTTTTGGTTGTGGCAGCACTGGCCACAACAAACAAAAACTTTTGATGAATTTTCCCAGGAGCGCCAAATAGTCATATATTCTTAATGTAGACACTTTAGTAAATAAATTAAAACAACCCTGCACAATTTTTGTTGTCCCGTTTTCGAGAAATTCGGGTTAATCGAAATGGCGGAAAAACATGGATGAATTTTGCCAGAAGCATTGTAGGACTCCCAAGCCAAAAGTTCATATACATTCTCAAAGTATACACTTCAGCGAAAAAAATGAGGCAACAGCGCCAAAAAAAGTTCTCCTGGGAAAATTCATGTTTTTTGCCATTTACGCTTAACCTGATTTTGTTGAAAATGGCCCGATGAAAATGTTTCACTGTTGTCTATATTCGTTCAATTTAAGAATATATGACCTTTTGGCGTGATAGTCCAACAGTGCTCCTACCAAAATTCATCTCTTGTTATTCCTAAAATCGACTATAGCTTGTTGATGTATCTTAAAAATGCCGGCTAAATATAGTTTAGGGGACCTCCTAAAAATGAAAAAAAAGTATCCTATCCTATAGTAAATTGAAAAATAAGAAAAAAAAATTAAATAAAATTATTGGGGCGTGGCTTAGTTTCCGAGTTATGGGCCTCTGAAATTTTAGTGCAATATTGTGATTATTCGGTGTTTTCCAACGAATATGACCAATATTGGTATCATCTTAAAGCTTTTGAGCATACGTTTCATGATATGGTAAAAATAGATTCTTTGTCGATCATGCAGGAAAACGCTATTAAGCAGGAAAACTTTGCAACACAGAAAATCTTTACTAGCCAACGCCGTCTCGGGAAACACCATGGTGGAGAAAATCCTTAAGCCCGGCAATGCAAGAAAACGTTATTAGGCAAGAAAACTTTGCAAGACAGAAAATCTCTACTAGGCTGCGCTGTCTCCGAAAACACCATGTTGAAGAAAATCCATAATCCCGGCCCAAGGCCGGCAATGCAAGAAAACGTTATTAGGCAAAACTTAGCAAGAAAAAATCTTTGCTAGGCTGCGCCGTCTCGGGAAACACCATGGTGGAGAAAACCCTTAAGCCCGGCCGAAGGCCGGCAATGCAAACAAACGTTATTAGGCAAGAAAACTTTGCAAGGCAGAAAATCTCTACTAGGCTGCGCTGTCTCCGGAAACACCATGGCGGAGAAAATCCATAAGCCCGGCCCAAGCCGGCACTGCAAAAATGCTGACAAACGTTATTAGGCAAGAAAACTTTGCAAGGGAGAAAATGTTTAATAGGATGTGCCGTCTAGAGAAACACCATAAATATATATAAAATTATAATATTAAATTATAATTAAGCCTTGCCGCCAGTCTTTAATTTTTGTTTAATTTTTTCCTCTTATTTTTAAATTTTCTATAAGATACGGTACTTGTTTTAAATTTTTGTGATACCAATATTGGTCATATTCGTTGAAAAATACCGTATAATCAAAATAATGTACTAGAATTTCAGAGGCCCATAACTCGGAAACTAAGCCTCGCCGCCAATATTTTTTTTTAATTTTTTTTTCTTATTTTTCAATTTACTATAGGATGGGATACTTTTTTTTTAATTTTGGGGAGGTGCCCCTAAACTAGATTTGTTCCAAAACACCCACGGCATTTCCCCATTTTTTCCCAGGCTTTTAAATTCCTAAAATCTACGGTAATTCATCGATGCTTTCTTGGCACACTAGGATTTCATAATATTCACACAACAATTGTTGTTCTTAAGAACAGCTTACTAAAATTATAAAAAAAAATTTATTGTAAATTGATCAGCGATAAAAATAAATATGGAAAATACAGTAAATATATTATTACATTGTGCATTAAGAGCTAAGAAAATTCAATATGAGTTAATGTTGTTACGGAGAAAAAAGCGCCAAATTTTGTTGAACATTAGATTTCAGCAGCAAATGCAAATTTATTATTCACAAATGATATTCAGCAGATTGGAATGGGCGCATGTAAGTGTGGAAAATAACTTAAAAAAGTGTTTAGTTAATACATAAGTTTTTATAACAGGTTCGTCATGGCTCGTTTTGGGAGAAAGACGTTCCTTTAATGTCGGATGATATGTTCATAGAAAATTTTAGAATGAGCCGGCAAACTTTTCTCTTTCTTTGTTCGAAACTAACGACGATAAACAAAGTCGATACAAATTTCAGAAAGTGTATTCCACTTCAAAAACGAATTGCAATTGCCCTTTACTGCCTGAACTCGTCTTCTAAATATGCATCAATAGCTCACATGTTTGGAGTATCGAAAGCTAGTGTAAGTCATATATTGAAAGAATTCTGTATCGAAGTCTGGAAAGCTTTTTCAAAAGAATATTTATCACTAAACTTTTTAACTGACGCAAAAATTAAGGAATGCGTGAATGGGTTTAAGACACTTGGATTTCCGCAGTGTTTTGGGGCAATAGGTATGTATAGAGTATAATCTTCTAATTATCGTGGGCTTATTAGGTTAAGTGTTTGCCTTATTTATTTTTTCTCGAAATAGATATACACCATTTTGAGATTCAACCCCCTTCTTCAAAAACTTCGGATTATTATAATGATAAGGGGTGGTATTCAATTATTTTGCTTGCCGTTGTTGATTTCAGATCTCGATTTTTATATATAAATGTTGGATGTCCAGGTGGATGCAACGATTACAGTATGTTTGAGAGATCTGTTTTAAGAGAGCAAATGCAGGACCCGTTATTCCACCAACAAGCTGAATTTTACGATGGAGTGAAAGTTCCGGTTTTATTAATAGGAGATTCTGCATTTCGGTTATCCGAATTCATGATGAAACCCTATCCATTGCATGTAAATACATCCGATAAAGAACAACATTTTAACTACACCTTGTTTAAATGCCATAGTGTTGCTGAAAATGCATTCGGCCAATTAAAAGCACGATTTCAACGTCTTGGAAATGGTATAGACAATAAAATTGATAATGTAAATGCCTTAATTAAATGTTGCTGTGTCCTGCACAACTTTTTAAACGACAATAATGAGGTTTTTAATGATACGTGGCAAAATAATTGTGACACAAGTAATCAGCCAAATTTTGAAGAGTTCACCTATGATTATGACACCAAATGTGAAGAAATAAGAAACGCTATTGCAAGTTTTTTACTTAAAAATTAATTTTATTTTAAAACAAAAAGAAACAAAAATATTCATACTAATAACAAAGCATAAAAAAACTTTATTTGGTGTCAGTAAAGCACATACAGATGTATTTTGTTACTGCTGAAGCCACTCGTCTCGTTAGTAGATTTTATCAATAATACAAAAAGTTTCCTGGCGTACTTTGATTACAGTTACAGTTAATTCTAAATAATTTATTGAGTTTGTCTACAAGCATTGGCATTTTGTGCCCTTTTTTCCCTTTTTTAAATTGTAATTGAATGAAATCTACTTATTATTATATGATTATCAGCATGTGTTGCCTATTTAGTTTTTCTACTAACTTTATACATTGGGGCAGCCTCTAATTGTGTTTAAATGTGCTTAAAATCAGAAATGAAATATAATTTTTTTTAAATATTTGCTTTAATATTTTATTTCTAATTAACACGCCAAAATGAGTATGATTTTAAACGATTTATTTTTTGATGGTAAATCACATGTAGATGCATTTCGTTGCTGCTGAAGCAACTCGTCAGTAGATTTCCCAAGAACAAGAATTTTTTCGTTTTTATGTTGCATATTTTTAAATAATTTTTAAAATTGGAATGTTTCTCATAGTATTAATAAAAAGAAATGTATAACCAAGCAGTTTTGAAACAAAAATTTGCTCCTTTTACTTTATAAATTTAAAAAAAAACATAAGTCTAAGCTTAAATTAATATCAGGTGGTTTAATTTGAGTATCCCTTAAAAAAATTAAAAAATTTAATGAAAAAGTGTGTGTTAAAATAATTTAATAATAATTATTCAAATGGTGAAAATAGTTATCTGAGCAGTTAAGACCGCCTGATATGGATTCGCTTTGGTTACGTTTTTAAATTGAAATTTTTTTCTTCTTGATTTTAAAACATTTCTTTTTAGTGTAGATGTGCTGAACCATCAATAAATTAACTTTTTCAATTCATATTCCTTTTGACAAAACGTGAAATAGAAATAAAATACAAACAAGACTTGAAATAAGTAAATGATTTTTAAAGCCTTACATTTAAGTTTAACTTAGAGCATCAAACATTGCGTAAGGAGCAAAGTATGTATTTTTATTACGTTGAAAATATATTTTATATTTTTAAATGTGCTATATATAAATATGTACGCTGCTTACGCAATGCTTAACGAACGCTATAATTTAATTTTGGCTGTTATTCATAAAAAATATGTTGGTTTTATAAAAAGTCTATTAATAAAATTTCCATAGGAAATGTAGAAATGTGTTTTATAATAAACCTCTTATAAACCAAAAATATATTTTTTTAAATAAAGCAGTCACGTCAGTCAGTCTTTAAATTTAAAATGATAATTTCATTGTGTGTATTCAATGTTACTTTAAAAAATTTAACTATTCCTTAAAAGAGATTTTAGAATTTCGTTTCTTTCTCTCTCGATGTCTACCATATCTTCTTGCAGCTTCAACATTTTGGCATCCGTTTCGGCATGTTTGTCCAACTCTTTCTTTATTACTTCCGTGGACTCCTGAATTTTTTTTAGCAATTCCTGTTGGAAGTTAGATTTCTTTTTTATTTTTGGAGGAGGAGCATCGAGCGATGCATCGGTAGACTCATATAAAAATTCAGCAGAATCGCCTTCAAATGTATCGTACCAACTTCTTGATGTAGAAGGAGCTTCTGTTTCTGAGAGCAAAAATATAAATTAAACATATGAATTCATTAATGAATATGATTTACCTATTATTTCCTCCTTTATTAATTCTATTGAATCCGATTGGAATGTTCCCAAAATTGAGTCAACCATTTGATAGAATGGCCAACTTGACTTGGACTCGCCAGAAGATTCAATTTTTCGCTTTTCAGCCCTAAAAATATAATTTTTAATTACGAATATTAAGCATAGAGTACTAATTTTTGTCATTTGGACTAACACTGTTCTTATTCTTGCGTATAACTTTTTTTTATTGTTATAAGTAAGTGATGTTTTTAACATTTTGAGCTCATGCTAGTCGAAATGACTTTGGATATTTGTTTCATAACGCCACATTTCAAAACGCTGACAATATGCACCGTTTAAAAACGTTATCAATGCATCGGTTGCAAAGTTCATGCTCACGGTTACAATGTTTCGCAACTTTGTATTTGTGCATAATATACATACATACATATCGTCACCTAAAATTCAAATTCTGTAAAAAAGTAAAAAGTGCACTTACGGCCTTTGGATTTGGATTTTATTTGACGATATGTAAATAGAGCATAGCAAATGTATGTAACACAATTTATAACATTGATAAGTTTTGGAAGTCAGCCCATATATTTTGACTCTAGCTGTAAAGTCTTCATTTTATCACAAAATTTTTAGAAAATTATGACGAAAATGATTCAGATGAAATTGTATTCAGTGATATTGAGTTAGACTGCAAAAATAATTTAGTAATAAAAAAGGAATAAGTTCATCAAATATCTTTAATATTAATTTCAAGAATACTTCGTGGAAAAAATAGACATTAAAGAAGTTCTGGAAAACTTCTGCAAGGAAAGCTAATAGGAATTAAACTAAAGACATCATTGACCATTGTCTTAGGAAGGGTAATTCAATAACACACCTCCACTCGGAGACCATTGTGTGGGTCCATTGTGATTACTTAAGTTTGGTTACAAATAGAAAGACCATTACTTTCTTTTAAGAAATTAAGTTTTTCAGTGATTCCAATAGATTTCACACAAATTTATAGTAATAGTGTATAAAATAGCACTTTTACAAGCAGTTGTACAAAAACTTTACTTTTTGAATATTACACTTACATATGTATGTATATTATTACACTTATGTTTTTACCTTCTCCGGTAAAGTTACGATTATTTGAGTTAGGGCCTTTCTATTTGAGCCCAAAGATACTCGTATATGTACATATGTACATATATACATACATACATTTATTTATTTATTTCAAAAAAACCAACCAAGCTCATATAGCCATACATATTACCTTACCTATATTTATTTGCGATGTTATGTATTTTCACCCTCACTTCCTCTTGATGGAAGTGAAAGCCACTACGCACCATAGACTCTGTTATTTCCCTGTATATGTGGCTATTTTTACGGCATCCTCTAAATTGCTCAATGTTATCTCCCCATAGTGTAATCAGGAGAATCTCCGCATCACTGCTCCAGGTCTTCCTTTTTTTATATGCTCGTTTTCTGTAAAACAAAAATACTACATTACAAACATGAACCCTCATATATATTTAAAAAAGTTTACATACCGCGAATTGCCTGAGTCCTCCATAGTTGTTTTTTCCTAACTTCTTTTATTTATTAAATTTTAATATTTTTGTTTTTTCTTATTAATGGTGCGCTTATATCTGAGCGAAATCTAGTTCTTACGAGATTTCGAGCAAAAAATAATAATTTTGAGTAGATTTCTTGTACAAAACAAAATCTACTACCTTACCAGATTTCAGCAAAATCTTGTTTAAATCTGTACTACCAAGTGATACAACTGTTTTTCTTCAAAAAATTACTAACAACCGTTGCAGTGTAAAGGCCTGGGCACAATGAATCCGTCATACGTTAAACTTCGGCTTTTTCAACTGACAGCTAAGGTGAAATACATGGTTTCTTATGAGGTCTGTTACATTCAGTACGTGTCCGTCAACGCAAAGTACAAAAATTTTTCAACTTTTAACATTTAGCGTAATTTGACTAGTTTAACAGATATTGGTTGGTTTTTTTTTGGTATGGTAAAATTAAACAAAAGAAACACGAAATAAATAAAAAAAGTTGAATTTAATAAATAAAATGGAGAATCAACCTATTGAAGCTGTTCAAATACTTCCGTCAATAAAGTACTGTGGAAACCTTCCGTTATACGTTAAACTTCGCCTTTTTCAACTGACATTAACGCAACGACGGAGCAGGTTGGTATAATGAGTACTTTATTGATGGAAGCATTTGTAGGTTGATTTTATCGACATCGATAAAAAAGCACCTAGTTTTTAATTGCTATAAGAAACTTTTTAAAAAAGCTTTTTTCCTATACATTTTAAGCTACTTTTTTATTATGTACATACATATATATGTACAAACATATGTATGTATATATGTACATAAGTGTCCGATATGTCAAAAATTTATATGAAAAATACATCGATTTGCAGAAAGATTTTAATTGAAATCTACTAGATTTTGTCCAGATCATGGCGATTTCATTTGTAATCTGAATCGAACGGCAATGTTTTCGAATTGTAATGCTTATAACATACAAATTTGAACAGTTTTCTTTTCGAAACGAATTACATAATCACCCCCCAGATATTAATTTCTTTATTGTGAAATCAACCAAAAACGTTCGCATATTTTTTTCTACAGTGTTACGTTTCATTTTAAAATTAGGTCACCTTTGGCCGGTTAAAAGTATAAATTTCTCAAAGTGAATGGAGCTAAATATACCAAGGCGAATTCATAGTAGGTGGTCGCAAGAGAATCAGGTGACTATTTTCGTCGGTTGCAAGGCGAATTCAGTATCGGGTAACCTTATCACTACAACAATACAACTACAAAAAAAAACAACATGTAGTTTGCTATGCTACAAAACCAATTTATCAGAAGATTTCTAAGCATATTTTGACATTTTGGTTCAAATTGTTCAATTTGGCATCAACAGTTGATAATCAGCTGGGCGGAAAAGGTCACCTGATACTGAATACGCCTTGCGTCGCTTGTAATTTAAATATACGTTGGATGTCAACACACATTTTTCAGTATATTTTTTAAGTATAAATTTCTCAAAGCTAATTGAGCTGAGTATACCTTATATGAAAGAACCTTTAAAAAAACACTGCCAATGTGAATTCATACTGGGTGGCCGCAAAGGATCATTTGACTAATTTTGCCGCTTCTAATTTGAATATACTTTGGATTTCAACACACATTTTCAGTACATTTTTTTTTCATTTAAACACGTAATTCACACTAAGACTTTTATGAAGTTTATTTTTCGATGTCACTTTTTGTTTGAAGCGAGTGGTGTAGAGAAGAAAGAGGCGTAAAAAAATTACTCGATTTCTGTTTCATGGTTTTTTTATATTTCTCTTTACATTGGTCTTGTTGTTATTGTTGTTAATATTTAATGTTACTCTTTTATCTTATTGTTATTTTTATTGGTAATCTTCTAGCATATAGACAATATGGGTGGAGAGAAGTAAAATTAGACGTCCAAAAAAACCATCGTGTGAATGCAAGGAATTTTTGGAGCAACTTCTAAGGGGAATTAAGAAAAATAGACGTCATAAATTTCACCGTGTGAACTAGCCCAAAGTATAAATTTCTCAAAGCGAATTGAGCTGAGTTCACCTTATATGAAATTGCCTTGTACACTGCCATGACAACTTGGCACTTAAAGTCGCTTTGGTATTATTTCTATTCCCTTTTGTTTGACATTTATCATGTAAAAATTTGTTTGCGGAGAATTTGGAGAACAAGAAATTCACTTTTTTCGTGACCAAAGGGCGAAGCCGATAAGCTCGCAGCCGGTTTACAGCCGCCGACGAAGAGTGTGGCTGTGATCTGCTGGCCGATTCTATGCACGGGCTGAGCCTATTTTATAATTCTGTTATTTGCAAGTTTTAAGGCTTCATTAGTCTTTACTTTCTGTTGCTGTTCTGTGCCGTTCTTTTCCGTATAAAATATTTTGCAATTACTTTTTCTGTGAAAAAAAATCACCTGGCAACCTATAGAATTGATTACACTTGTACAAAAAGTATCATAGCACACTAATACATACACACTTTTGGCTGTCACTTAACGTTGAATTCTATTTTCTACAGATCTGTCCGCAACAGAACAGAACGAAAAAGGAAAAACTAACCACACATACAGATTTTCATCTAAACAGAAACAAAACAGCTGATTCAGAACAGAACAGCACGTACAAACTAATTCTGCCTTTCGTGTTGTAAAACAAAATCAATGCTTTAGCCGAATTTTAACAGACACATTTGCTTAATTCACAACAATTTGAATCATGTATTTGTGTATCAAATACACTTTTTGTTTTTTAATTGTGAACACACTCTGTGTAGTGTATTAATTTATTTTGTATTTTTAATTAAAAAAGAACAACAAACTACATACAAATTCTCTCAGAGAGTCTCTCTCTGAATACAACATTTTAAAAACATATGAAATAAAAGTGTAATAGTGTATTTCATTTTTATATGAAAATTTCAATCAACAAATGTTACACTCTTGTATTTAATATGATAATACAATCGATACAGAGATACAAGAGGTTTTGTGAATTAAGCAATTTTGTTTTGCTGCCGTCGCCAATAATGTTTAAGCCTTAGCGGGCTATTAGCCGTCGCTCGTAATGTTTGTTTATTTGCCGCCGACCACCATTATGCTTCGGCGTCGACTTCTGTTCGTGACACATCTAACATTCGGTCGAGGTGTGGTTGTAAAATTTTTTTTAAATTCCTGATAAATATTAAATAAAAGATCAAGATTTATTTAATTAGTTGATAGTATATAACTAAAGTATACATTTTAACTGTAAAAAACGAAATGGCAAATAGATTACCGGCTTGTGTAATTGATGTAGGCACCGGGTAAGTGTATATGTTTTTTCATCGAAAAATATAGTGGGGGTGCAAGTAAAACATTTTCATTTATGGAAAAATGGGACAATTCAAAAAACTAGTAAGTGAACACATAATATATATGTGATTGATTTTTGCTTTGTCTTGTAGCTATACAAAATTGGGATTTGCTGGTAATAAGGAGCCTCAATTTATTATACCTTCGGCTATTGCTATCAAAGAATCTGCCCGTGTGGGTGACACTAATACCAGACGTATAACAAAGGGTATTGAAGACTTGGACTTTTACATAGGCGATGAAGCCTTCGATGCTACTGGTTACTCAGTTAAGGTAAAAATAATTGCTTTATATTTAGCTTCAATGCAATGTATGTTATTGATTATGACTAATCAAATGTTATCTTTTTATTAGTTTTTATATACAAATATAGTACATACATATGTATACATATATATATATACATATGTATGTACCTATAATGTTTGTACCACAGTATTTGTAATCGTTTAAATAATTTTATTACCTACCTTCTCCGTTTTTTTTTTGTAGTACCCAGTACGACATGGTTTAGTGGAAGATTGGGACTTGATGGAACGGTTTTTGGAACAATGCATTTTTAAATACTTAAGAGCTGAACCTGAAGATCATCATTTTTTACTTACCGAACCTCCACTAAATACTCCAGAAAACCGCGAGTATACCGCTGAAATTATGTTTGAGACTTTTAATGTTCCTGGACTTTATATTGCTGTGCAGGTTTGTAATTTAAGTTTAAGAGAGAAATATCAATAATGTTTGTTTTATTTCATTTTCATAAGGCCGTCTTAGCATTGGCTGCCAGTTGGGCTTCCAGACCAGTTGAGGAACGTACCCTCACTGGCATAGTTGTTGATAGTGGTGATGGTGTTACTCATGTCATTCCAGTGGTAAGTCATTTGGCATTTAATTCTTATGAAATGTAATTTAAGTTCATAATGTATATATTACGACTTTAATTACATTTTAATAATTTTTAGTTTATATCCTTCACCAAAAATTTGTCATTTCGTGTGTAATTTCCACAATATTCATATGCTATAATATGGAGTATATTTATGGTCTCAAGTAGAAAGGCCTTTATGCATATTTTTTACGAAATTGAGGTTTTCAGTGATTCCAATAGATTTCACACAAATACACCTCGTCACAAAAATTTATTGCAATATTTTAAAAATAGCGCTTGTACAAAAAAAGTTACATTATGAATATTACATTATTATTATTAGTTAGGGCCTTTCTACGAATGCATATGGTTATCTAAAATGCAAAATCACGTAACTGCCCATTTTAAAATGTTATAGGAGAAAGAAAAAAATAAGCAAAATTATTCAAGTGACTGAAGTGAAATTTCTTTATATTCATTTTTAATTAGTCTTATTGTTGTCATAAAGATTCAAAGATTTGTAAGGACACGTTTCGGTATATAAAACTAAATAGAACTATTTTTTTCTTTATTTAAACATCCTAACGAAAAAACCGCTAAAGGAATTTTATGTATACATATATATGTATGTACATACATATATGCAGAATTGAAACATAGAATATTTTTGGTCTTACAAATTTAAAAATTTACTCAGAGGCAAATTTTTGATTGATGCTGTTGATCAATGTTTAAAATCAATTTTGGTTTCTTTCTCGATGCAAACGAGTATTTTATGTTTTAGAAAGATCTTTACTCTAAAAAATTTTTATATTCGAAAAATTAAAAAAAATGGACTAACATACAATCAAGCTTTTCTTGATTTAATTCTAGTGTTTAAGTTGAATTTCGAGATTTGATGCATTCAGGATTTTTATAATTTAATTTTATGGCCAATAATAAGTTCAGATGTAAACTTTAGATACGCCATATATGTACATATTCCCCCTTATTGTGATTGGCGATTTCGCGGCGAAAGTCAGCCGTTTTGTACTAGATTAAAGAGAAATGTAGTTTGTTTTCTTTAATCTACTACAAATAGTCGAATTTGAAGGCGAAAAACGCCAACCACGATAAGGGGGACTATTTTCCGGCCACCTCTACCAGAATCAATCGATATAACTTTTGTGTGTGCTCCCTCTTCCCTTTATCTTACAGGCGGAAGGTTATGTTATTGGATCGTGCATTAAACATATACCAATTGCTGGCCGCAATATTACCTCCTTCATACAGAGTTTGCTGCGTGAACGTGAAGTTGGTATACCACCTGAACAAAGTTTAGAAACTGCCAAAGCTATTAAAGAGAAACACTGCTATATTTGTCCCGATATTGCCAAAGAATTCGCTAAATATGACACAGAACCAGGTAAATGGATACGCAACTATACAGGTACTAACTCGGTCACAAAGCAACCATTTACGGTTGACGTCGGCTACGAGCGATTTTTGGGTCCAGAGATTTTCTTTCACCCGGAATTTTCAAATCCTGATTTTACCATACCTCTGTCGGAAATAGTTGATAATGTTATACAAAACTGTCCAATAGATGTGAGGCGGCCATTATACAATAATATTGTTCTGAGTGGTGGCTCGACAATGTTTAAAGATTTTGGACGTCGCTTACAGCGCGATATTAAACGTTCAGTTGATACACGTTTGCGTATTAGTGAAAATCTTTCAGAAGGTAGAATTAAGGTAATAGTATAAATATATTCAATACTTAAACAAGTTTGTATCGTATTTGAAATATTTTTATAATTGTTTTATTAGCCAAAACCAATTGATGTTCAAGTTATTACACATCATATGCAACGTTATGCTGTTTGGTTTGGTGGCAGTATGTTAGCTTCAACGGTAAGTGCAGTCTGAACTATTCATTAAAAGAAAATAAGAAGTTTTGTTTATTTGAAATCTTAAAAAAAAAATTCTAGCCGGAATTTTATCAGGTCTGTCATACAAAAGCTGCTTATGAAGAATATGGACCTGGTATTTGTCGTCACAATCCTGTATTTGGTACCATGACATAAAATCACATTTTTAAGTGTATATTATTTATTCTTCTGTGAATTGCTCTTTATGTAATTAACTGAATTTTTGCATTTTTTAAATTTTATGGAAATTTAACTTCCACTTGTCATATTATTTCTTTGCTTTCCTTTATTTCCTTAAGCAAATTTTCTTTTTATTAACAAATCTTTTTTTACATTTTAAACTTAGAAATTTGTCTATTTCCTAGATAATTTACATAATTTAAACATGCATTCATTTTCTTCAGCCTGATTATAAGTATTTTTTTTTATATTTAATTGTGTGGTTTTTTAATGAAACAAAACATTTGATTCGGCCAAAAGAAGTATAAAATTATAGAAGAACAAGTTTTCCTTCAGTATATAATTTGAATAATAAATGTTTTTTAAATTCATGTTTAAAGTATAAATAAAAAATGCGGACAGATTTAATCTGTTTAAAATACATTGGAAGTCTGCACATATTATTGTTTTTATTTTTCAATATACATATACATAAATTGCATTCATTATAATAAGAATTTCAGCTCACAATTTCTTAATCAACCCTGGGGTCTAATTACGGCATTCGAAGTGGATTGAAATTTTAAAAATAATAGATATGAGTAAAGAGATTATTTAGGTAATCCATCATAAACCAGAAAAACAAAACTTTGATAAATTCCCATCGACTATAATTATCGAAATTTGGAGAACAAAAAAGAAAAAAAAAACAACACCAACTATAAAATTGCCAAACTGTTGAAATTTTCAAAAACGCTAAAACTAAAAAATCCCAAAATAAAAAATTTGCCAAAACCAAAAAAATTACCAAAACTAAAAAAATCATTTGAACTAACCCCCCGTCTAGACTGGCAATAAATGTATTAACATATCGTCGGTTTGTTTCTGCAGAAAGTTTACTTCATTCGTTTTTTAAAAATACACTATAGATATTTTTGTTTAATAGTAAAAGTAATAGATACATATGTTTTTTATTCAAACTTAAAGTTGATAAACTTTTTACATCCGACATGAAAAGTTATTAGGGCTTAAAGAAAAAATGACAAAAATCTTTGGCAAGGCATTCCACATTCATAACAATATTGTTCACTACTTGCTCAAGTGGTTTAAATTAATGTATATATTTAATTAGATATAAAAGATGAAAATATCAGTTTTATTTATATAACATGACTTTTATAGGTAAAACAAAGGAAGAAATAAAAGACAGTGATAATATTTAATAAAAGAAATTGTATTAATAACAAATTAATATCAATTCATTTAATTTACCATAGTTAAATTTTCGTACTTTGCTTTGATTTACATTCGTTGAGTAGAATATGCATTGATATACATTATAACAGATACGAATAACAATGTTAATACTTTTACTTGAGAAATGTGTCACATATGAAATAAAATTTCGATTGCCGTAAAACAGACTTTACAATGTTCAAAAATTGTATTGTAGATATATTCAAGATATCAGAAAACTGATAACGAATTTGGAAAGAGGACACATTATTCATATATAATCAATCAATAACTCAATTTTATTAAAAATGTCCCATATATCAAAGCAGAAACAAACCGACGAAATGTCAAATTATTGATATTGCCAATGGAGACTGCTTATTGACAGTACTTGCAATAATGGCGGCAATAATTGTCAACAGTTTTTCGTTAACAATTATTGCGAACATAAAACGTCAAACTCGGTGTTTATTTATGTTCGACTTTTCTGTATTACGTTTGGCATTTAGATAATATTAGTGAAATTGAGAAAATATACAAATGTATGTATATTAAAAAAGGAAAATAGTCTTTCAAAAACGTGTGTAGTGAAATAATTTATATTCTTATAAGTTTTCCATAATAAAAAATTTTTCGATTAACCAGATATTTACAAGTGAATTATATTTTTATTCTGCAGCTTTCTTGTTGACTTTTTCCATATTGTGGCTACGATTTCCCATAGCCTTAACATAAGTAAAGCAATAAGCAATATTGTTCCGCTATTCTGCCGGCATTATTGCTATATTGCCAACATATTTATTGCCAGTCTAGACGGAGTGTAAAACAAAGCGCCGAAATTCGAAAAACTATAAAAATAAAAAAACAACAACGTCAACTATAAAATCGCCAAAAACCGAATTCCCAAAAACGAAAAAAGCGCCAATACTAAGAAAAAGCACCAAAGCTAAAAAAATCGCCAAAAACCGAAAAAAGTTTACCGGGCTTTTCAATTTTTAAATGTCTACATCAGGTAAGATATTTTAACCTCGCTTGCCACAAAGCGGTCGACCTTGGACTGAATAAATTAACAACTCTTCATTCACTTTTGCATTTTCACTATTTGGTTTAAGGAATTAAAAGTAACTTTATTTTTGAACGTCGCTGCTCTGCCGGTCAAATATGACGCTCATTGCTTGGCCATTTCGGTAATATCCGGTGTTTTAATTTTTTGCTTCTCATTGCGAGACCTCAGCCTAATAAGTAGTTGTAAAAAGTACACACAGATGGGCCGGGTTTACATCTGTGTGCAATGTGCCACACAAGCGTAAAAAAGCGTAACCACTAGTTACTAATGAAAAACTGTTTGATTCATACACGTATTTATTAAGTTAAACAGTTTCATACTTAACTAATAGACAATTTTATTGAATCCAACAATTAGAAACAGTTTAAATCAATAAATACATATCTTAAACAAACAGTTTTTCATTAGTAATTAGTAGTTACGTTTTTTTTTGGCAAATTACACACAAGAAATGCCAGAGGTAAACTCAGCCTTACTAACATTCGACTTGAAAATAGAAATCAATTGTCATCAGTTTTTTTTATTATGAAGCATAGTAATTGTTTGTGATTTTATTAAGTTTTAATTACCATACCAAACACATGCATATTTATACACTTTACATTTTATATCTTTTAACTCATAAATATCGAAAAATTGTAAAAGATACCAAATATTACTTTCTTCCTTAATTTCATATACAATAAAATAACGTTTTTCAGTAAAAAAGAAGAACATGTGTGTAAATACTAATTTGAAATATTTCGTTTAGAAAATAAGCTGCATACATACATATTTTGTATTAGCTTTTTTTAATTTTTGTATAATATTTTTTCTTGTGTAATTTGTATAAATTTGTATATATAAGAAGTTTACAATTATTTGCAAAAAATGGGTACATTTGTGATTAAAAGTTTTCCGTTAATTTTTTAACAATCAAAATTAGGTAGACGTAATGAAAATTTGATAAAGAGAAGAATATTTAAATTTGCATTAGAATCTGTTAAAAAATTGTTGCATTGTTTAAGATCTTCCGCGTGTTAATTATCAATAATATGTTTCTTAAAGATTGATTATTTTTAAACGAAATAGCATTTAAAGTAATTACTAATTTTTTTAATAATTAGTGTAAAGTGCATTGTATTGTATCTCAAATTTATATCTTAAGATCCTTATGCATTAACCAAAATAATCACTTGTATCTTCTTCACTTGTATCGATTTCATCATTTTCAGCCGTTTGCAAATTTTCGGAGGTCACGCGGAAATTTTGCAAAAAATCGCGCATAGCGTCAACAATGTTCGTAAGCGACTGTGTTAATTCGCGATACGAAGCGCCTGCTTCCGTGCCCTCTGCAGCTCCTAAATTGAATTATTCCCTTATTCATTATACATAAATACATATACATAGTCAGTTAAATAGGAACATACCGCCCACCGCATCATTTTCTAAATCCATATTAAGCGCTTGCAAATGGCGATCTACTTCGGCTACTTCATCGTTCACCTGGGCAACACGTGCGGCTATATGCTCAACATTAGGAACCACATTCTGCTGCTCTGCAATAATGTTAGCATTGCCCGCTTCAGCATTATTCAGATTAAATGAGGGCAACATCCACTGGAAAAAATTTGAAACTGATTGATTTGTGGCTGAATTCGGACTACTTGAAGAAGATTTTCTAAAAGATTTCAATTGGTTTTATTTCTTACATTACTTTTTATAAATTAAAAATCCTGCATACCTTTCATAAAAGTTTATAGAGTCTAGTGGAGGCAAGGGATCATACATCATAATGGCTTCCTTTTCTCTCACTACAAAAGGTGCTAACGGTACTTTCTCTTTGTAATCGGATAATACAACATGCCTTAATATGGGTCTTGGTGGCTGCAGATAACGTATCGATCTTTTTTGGCCATACTCTTTTATAATATCTTCCTTGGCATCAATACGATCTAAGGCAGTGTGCACGTTGCGTTCCAACCAATGTAAGATGTTGTTTTGGCGCCATACCACTTTGGCTCGGCATATGTATAGGGAAACCAATTGATGCAGGGCAGGAGATTGACTACCAAGATTTAAAAATGTTTTAAGATGCAGCACTTTATTTGCAATTCTTTACCTTCCCGAGACTTCTGAATTAAAATAAGAACATCCTAAAACTCTTTTATCTGTTTGTACTGACAATTCATCTAGTAGAGGCTTCAGAACACCGGGAAACATTAGCAAGGCATACTGTAAAGCACCATCGGCCTTTTCACACTCTAAATTTAAATAAAATGGTAAAACTTCAGCATCTTTCTATATCAAAAGCGGAATCTCGCGGTTCATATTTCTTTCTAACAGACAAATTAACTTACCTCCTTGCAAGCAAAACACCGCCAAGGCATAAGAATACGCCATGTTTGGCAGCTGTGATAGATTACGTATGGCATCATATTCCTCATAAAATCTCACCAACCAATTATATTGCTTGCTGCGCAAAGCATAGTAATCAATAATCAAAACCATGGCCAGTGGATCAACGTCAGGATTAAGACTTAAAATCAATTTAGAAATTTCGAATGATGTGCGACAACACGCTCTTGCTTCTAAATATTGAGCATGTTTAAATAAGACCACAAAAAATGCACGATTCTCTTGACGTTTGTAGTCTAAACGGCAATTTCCATTAATTAAGCTGAAACTAGGATGCAATGATGACTCCAAAACCAAAACTGCTCTTTCTATTAGCTCACTTGCCAAAGAGAAATCTTCGGTCATTTTGCCTTTAAATTAAATTATAATTTTAAATATTTACTCAAAAAATATCAATACGAACTTCAGGATCTTACATAATTCACTTAATTGTATTAAGGAATCCACATGATATGGACATCTTCTTATAAGATTGATCAAAAAGTCTGAATCGGTTCTTTCCAAAGCGGTTAAAAACAAATTTTGTACACCTTGATAGTATTGGCTGTGTTCAAAAGCAAACCACTGTATTTTATCAATGCCTTTGTATACTGTCGATTGACTGGTGCCCGCATTGTCGGGAATTTGTATTGGTTTCATTATTATAATATTTTTTGTTATTGGTGGCCAGGATTCTTTAGCTGTGACCATATACGTGGATTTTAGTGTCAACTTTTGGCGGCCACGTTTATTTCTATATAACAACATACAAAAAATAAATTAATAATAATGCTTCTTATCGTGATTGGCGTATTTCAACTTTGTTGTAATCGAAGTCGAAATACGAAAAACACGATAAGGACCACTATTTTTAAATTTCAAGCCTTACTCGATTTTGACAACTCTTTTGCCAAATGTTCTCCGCATTTCATTTTGTGGGTTAAGATTTTTCAATTCAACAGCCAAAAGAGATTTTTCTACGTCAATGCGAGGTGTTGTCAACTTTGGATTTTTTGTAGTTGCATCGCAAACTTTATTAAGTAAAGGATCAATATCACTGATGTACTTTTCGGTGAGCTGAAATTTCAGATATAAAGAAAATTTATTTTTTGTGTATTAGAGCGACTCAAATTGTATGAATATGAAAAACGTGTTTTTTAATCCTCTCAAATTAGGTATTTTTAAAATATTTGACGGTTCTAGCTCATTTGTAATGTATTTGGATTTGAACATACATGCGTATTTTAAAACTTAAATGCTCTTTTAATAACTCTGTACTTCAATTCAATCTCCAATTCGTTTTGATCTCACTTCAACATACAAATTGAATAATGTAATGTGGCTTCTTAAAAGCATTCTAGTAAATTTATTTTGTCGTTAATTCTTTTCCATTATCTTGCAGAATGAATTTTTATTTTGTGTGTTTTAAAGACATACAAAGCCCAAGCTTCCCTTTGTTCTACTAATCTACCCATCAATAAAAAAGGTACGATTCCACCTATGTATAAGTTAATGTAATGCATGTTAACCTGCTAAATAAACTTTTTATAACATATGACATTTTAATACAGCTTGAAAGAGGAAGAGTCGCCGCATCGACTGGCTAAATATTTATTTTAATTTGAAACTCTAGAAAATGTTAACAGTTTTTTGTTTCTTCAGTAAAATTGGGTTGAAGTGAATTAGCAGGTTTACACTCTAAGCCGACGATATGTAATTAAATTAAAAAGTTCGGTGTTCGGTGAAGTTCAGTAAAAATCCCGAAAACAGAACTTTCACCGAACATCATTTCTAACGATCTGAGTACCCGAATCAAAACATTCAGTCGGACACTAATTACTTTTATTCCTACAGTACACGACACCTAAAGAGACACAAGCGCATGAGGCTCGATAGTACATACTGGGCGAGCATTATAAGGGTCGCATCATGAATTTTATGAGCTGCCCAAACAACTAATGGCAGTAGATTTCATTTCCGGACAATGTTGAAACCAGCAAATAATTCGCTTTGCCTATAGTCAAGTCATAAACAATTTTTATGATTTTATTTCCAATCTATCTACGTACTATGTATGTATGTTAGAAAAATTCTGAATGAGTAAAATCATCGTTAGACTTTCTCTCACCTCATTATCTTCACTGCTTATATGGTTTCCCGTATATTTGGCCTTCTTCTTGCGTTTCTTCTTTTTCTTTTTAGAAGCTGATGTACCTGCAGGTAAATTTGTAGCAGCTGATGCATGTTCAGTTTCATTATCATCTTCTTTGACTTCACTTTCCGAAAGACTTTGTTGATTCAGCTGTGTAAGAAACAAATAGCACACGTGGAACCAAAATATAAATTACAGCAATATCCATATGTATATATCTACATACATATGCATGTATTAAAAAGATATATGATTGACAAATCCAATTTGATAACTAATTTTTTCTCTATAATATATAAACAAAAGTATATCAAGTAAACAACACACCGTCCATCACAATGGACCTGTGACCAAGCCATTCATTAAATTTTCATAATTTTTTAATGTACATCAATATCCATGCATACGTATATGCGGATATTTTGCTTGATTTATTTCTATAAACTTACCAAATCGAAAAATTTATTTTGTTTCGCTGGTTGCGTTTCCAGTTCGTCGTCTTCACTTGGCTGCTCGTCATCACCACCATTTTGCTTCAGCTCTAAATCGCCACCGTGCAATTTCTTCAGAACTCTCGAGGACATTTTCACTGAATTCGTCTTTTAATTTATGTCAATAAATAATTATTTAGTGTTTGTAAGATGAATTAATTAATTCAAAATAATTATTTTATTCTTTCCAAGTTTCCCAAGTGATAGAAAACCACATTTTTGTTCCACAAAATATAAAAATATATGTATGTAAATAGGCGAAAAATTAAGAAAATTATAATTCAGCTATCTTTACAACATGGTTGTCGTTTTAAGTATTAAATAAAAACATGCAGATAACCGAGTTTATACGACTTTTAACCACTAAAGACTCAGTTAGCCGACCGTAATGAAAACAAAAAAAATTTTGCTGCTGCGAAGTTTTATGGGATTTCACGTATATAAATTTACATTTATTTCTACACGGAAAAATAATCAAGTATCCTTTGGTAGAGAATACTGTTTGCAACTTGTGTGTATGTGTAATGAATTTGTTGTTTAATTTATAGCAAATAAAAACAGTAAAAATTAATTACAATGTGGGAAAAAAAGAAAGGTAACCAAGAAATTGTATGTACGTTAACTTTCGGTTCAAAAAACGGGAAAAGTCAATTTTTTTAGTTATAACATGCCTGTTACAGACAATAAATAAATCTGATAAACTCCGTGTACCACATCCGTACTAGCAAACGAAAATTTTCTTCAAAGCATTTCCGTAAAAACTGATACGGAGCTCAAAATAAAATAGAGTTTCAGTATCACGAAAATTGCTAAAGTTATTCCTATCAGAAAAAATACATCTACTGAAGATTTTAGGTTCATTAAAGAAAAATTAATTAATTAATGATTTATTTATTTTTATTTAATTTATTGGGCCGACTACTACAGTTTTGTCCCAGAAGATTGTTTCTGTAATTCTCGCACCGTAAAATTTCTCACTTAAGGTATCAAACACACACAGTTGACCTGATTAATGCTTTATCCAAAATTAAATCCAATGCTGCTGGTCATGACTATTTACCTCTAAAATTTGTAAAGCTAATTTTTCCTTTTATCCATCATCAGCTCTTATTCCTAATTAACAATATTATCTCGAATTCACAATTTCCATCTGATTGGAAAATTGCTAAAGTTATTCCTATCAGAAAAAATACATCTACTGAAGATTTTAGGTTAATCTCCTTGATTCCTGTTTTATCTAAAATTGTTGAACATGTCATCACAGAACAAATAGTATTGTTCTTGAAACAGAGCTATTTACTGAGCCCATACCAATCGGGGTTTCGTGAAGGATACAGCACTACTGCGCTCTTAACCGGTTTGACAGATTCCATTAGACGTTGTGTTGACAAGGGTAATTTAGCATTGTTAGTATACCTCGATTTGTCTGGCCTTTGACAATGTAAGCCATGCAGTTTTGATCCGTAAGCTTTGTACAAATTTTGGGTACTCTCTATCTGCTTGCAGATTAATTTTTTCTTACTTGTGTAATCGATACCAATTTGTACATTTTAGTAATACGAATTTAGAATGTTTGCCGGTGGGGTACCACAGGGATCTGTCATAGGCGCTTTATTATTTATGCTTTATATGAATAACCTTTTCATGCTGTTACATGATATTGAATGCGAATCGTTTGTATTTGCAGATGACATTCAACTTTTGTTTAAGGGCAGTCCTACTTGCAGCAATGTTTTTGAAATTGATGTTATAAATTTCATGTGCAATGTCTCATTGTGGATGAGAAATAGCAATCTGCGTATAAATTCTGCTGAGACTAAGGCTATGCTTTTTAAATCACAAAACTGTTTAGTTAATGTGTCCATTTTTGTTGATGGTGAGGCCATTGAGTTTGTTGAGCGCATGAGATGCCTAGGTGTCGGTTTGGATAACCATTTAGGATTTAGGCACCATATTAGTGTTGTTAGCTCTAAAACTAATTTTACCTTACGAAGGTTATATTCTTTAAACCTATATCTGCCGCTGTCGATTAGGAAACGTGTTGCACACTCTCTGCTAATGTCTACTTTAGTTATCCAGATATATATATATATATGTATATATGTACACCTTTATGAAGAATAAATGTTTCTAACCATTGTTTGTTATATAATCTTTATTGTTTTAATAGTTGTTGCCTACATAATTATATTTAAATTTTTATATTACTCTACCAACTATACATAGCTCTATGAGCTCGGTGGCTTTTTTTGAAATAAATGAATAAATAAAATTCCATCGTTTTCGAATTTGTGAGAAAAAGTGTTTCTGTATTTGAATGAAACACTTTTCTGTATTTGAATGAAACACTTTTTTCACACTTCATGTGAGAAAGTTTACGATGCGAGAAATACAGAAACGAGCTACAGGTTTCTAATAGTATTAGTATACAGTTTGCTACTGTGGTTTGCTGGGATCACTTGTAACAGCCTGATTAAGTATTAATTTTTTTGTGGCCAGGCTGTTAGTTTGACATATTAACCTCTTGTTGTTATTTTTTGTTAATCCCTTGTACTTATCTTTCTCCGTTTTTGTTTTGGCGGGATTGTGTTATGCAAAAAAACTTGCATGTGCGCCATGTTTGCTTAATTTGTAAATAGTGTTACCTTAGTTAATTTAGTTAAATTCAATCATGGGGTTTAAATAAAAGAAATACAGTATAATTGTATTTATTTAGTTAATAATTGCATTCTTTTTATTGTGAAATACTTAAAAATTGTGAATATTTTTATAAATCATTAGATTTATAGGAGCTTTGCTTATATATTTAATTTAAATACCTCTTGTATGCAACCTTGCACACACGCTTATTCCTGTCATTCGCATTTTCTGCGTGTTCCTCTTTGTGTGTGGATCAAGATATAATTTTGTGAAAAATTCGTCTAAAAAGAATTTTCTGTGAATATTTTTTTAAAATTATTTATTGGCTTCAGGCCTTGCAGCAAAACAGATAGAAAATCCGGTGTTTTCTTCGTTTGCTGAAGTTTTGTGTTATATAAATACATACATACATATATTTGAAGTAATATAGTATTGCAAAATTGTGAAGGAAAAGTGGACCAAGCATCAAGATGTCTAACATTGTGCTGGATAAAGACACATTTTTGCGGCGAATAAAGCGTCTGTATAATGAATGGAATGTAAGTAAAATATATGATTTTACCATTTGTATGTATTTCGTTATGAAATTACTTTATTAAAATTACATACTGCATGTACATATCTCTCCTTTATTACAAATATCTCAAAAAATGCGTTTTTGGACTTAATAATGATGAACAAATTATATCATATATAATCTTATGTGAAAATTGCATAAAAATGGATTGCACACGCACCTCTTGATAGAAGAAAATACCTTTATATCTTCGGTCGGTTGTATGTAATTTGAAAACTTGTTTTCTGTACAACTAGCATTTTGGAGTTGTGCCTCTGTTGCAATAAAGGAGCGATATGCACTTGGTAGCGTGCGATTATATTCGTTTAATAAATTCGCGTTGTAATGATGCTACTATTCGGAAATCAAGAAACAATTATAATTTGTACGATGTCCTATTCTATAGAAAATTGAAAAATAAGAAAAATAAATTAAACAAAAAAATTGGCGGCGAGGATTAGTTTCCGAGTTATGCGCCTCTGAAATTCTACCACAATATTGTTATTATACGGTGTTTTCCAATGAATATGACGATTCATATTAAAGCAGTCTTGGTCGGCCATGCAGGAAATCTTTATTAGGCAAGAAAAATTTATGGTACAGAAATCTTTATTAGGCTGCGCTGTGTCGGGAAACAGCTTGGTGGAGAGAATCCTTAAGCAATTTCCAAGGGCGGCAGTGCAAGAAAGAGTTATTAAGAAGGAAAACTTTGCAATGCAAAAATCTTTATTAGGCTTCGCCGTGTCGACAAACACCATGGTGGAAAAAATCCTTAAGCCCGGCTGAAATCCGGCAGTGCGGAAAAACGTTATTAGGCAGGAAAAATTTTGCAGAGTAGAAAATATTTGCTGGGCTGCTCCGTGTCGGGAAATACCATGGTGGAGAAAATCCTTAAGCCCTGCCGAGGGCCAGCAGTCAAGCGAACTATATTAAGTAGGAAGGCTTTAGATCGCAGAAAATCTTTACTGTGCTGTGCCGTATCGGGATATACGGAAAAACGTTATTAGGCAGGAGAACAATGCTAAAAATCTTTATTAGGCTGCGCGGTGTCGGGAGGGAAATACCATGGTGGAGAAAATTCTGATGGTATAATTCAGTTCGAAAATTGTTTTGACTTGTCCATAGACGGACAATTTTGTAATATAATCTCAGAGGCCCATAACTTATTATTAATTATTATATATAATTTTTTTTCTTATATATAATTTGTTTTCCTATATAATTTTTTTTTTCTTAAATATAATTTTTTTCTTATTTTTCAATTTTCTATAGGATACTTTTTTAAATTTTTAAGAGATGCCCCTAAACTTTATTTATTCCTTCATCTCGATCGCCACCATACGATTGTGGTGTACAGCTAATGCATTTGAAATGCTATCGAACATTGTGAAAAGTAAATATGTATAGACCTCTTAATTGGGCTATTTCAGGAAATATCAAGATCAAAACTATGACTTCCATTTTAGTTTTTGAAAATTTAATCGAAGTGAATTTTTATATAAAGTTAAGATGTAGGTACAAGGTCAAACAACCGTTTTCGAAGTCATCGCAAATTCCAGATGGTGTATCAAGTGTACTGAAAAGAGCTTATAAAAAAATTAAAAAAAAACAACAGGTCTATGTATAAGTGCTGGAAAATTATATTATTCTATTCTATTCTTATTATTAACTCAAGCAAATAATTTAAAAATAATTTAAAAAAGGATTTTGAATAAATAATAAAAAGATAAACACTATGGACCTAATTCATAAAAAATATTTTGATTTTATCAAAATATGAATAAGGCAGTTTATAATAAACAAAAAAAATAATAATTAACAATGGAAATAGCAATAGCTAATCATTTGGTGATATAAAATACAGTGATTGCTAAAGATGCACAATTTAAATCTAATACCTTATCAAACATAATAAATTCGTATGAATGTATCGTCACCTTAAATGCAAACGGATGTAACCGCAAAAATTCGACATCGAGTTTTTGATTGATTATGCTTTACTTTATCAAACTACATGTTCACGCTGAAAAAATTATTAAAGTTTAAAAAAAAAACTTAAAAAAATAAATTTAAAATTTAAATGAATCAATTGTAGTGTGATGATAGTTTCCCTTATAATATTTAAATGTTGTTTGTGTAGATACTCGTAGGATAAAAATGAAACGAAAAATACATCCAGCGCGGACTTGATCTAGTCGCTTTTCAGTCAATACTCTACATCAGGGTTTCCCACCAAAAATTTCTGTTCACGAGCCCTTGTAGATTTTTCTTTTTGTCGCGGATCCCTTTGTAGCATAGTCTGCATATTGTTTTTTATGTTGAATTAAAAATAATGCAAAACAGGAAAAGACAAAAACATATTTTTTATTTTGGTTAAAAATTTAGAAAACTCCATAAATATGTTTAATAACAAAAATTAAAAATTTTAAAAACCCCCGAATATATCTAGAGAAGATGCGATATCTACTAAACGGCTGGACCGATTTTCTTAAAAAACATAGCTAAGAAGCCTATCGATCAATTCACCTTTCAAACCGAAAAAACTAAATCAAAATCCGTTCAGTCGTTTGGTGTGTACGTGGAAACAGACAGACACACAGATACACAGACACACACTACAAACTTATAACGCCAATTTTTTGTTCGAAGGTTGAAGATACACCGCTTTTATTTAAATGTATGTATGTATGTATAAAAGCCAAATTTTTAACAAAGTTAATTTTAAGATTTTAAAAGCAGTATTTTGTATGGTAATACTGGTTTTAAGCAATTAATTTATACTTTGTTTATGACTATGATTATGGTTGATTGTCTCTTCTTTGACATGTTTAAGGTTCATTTCATATTCCATCAAACTAATTGATATAAATGGCAATAAAAACAATATCAGCCGTTGTTGATAGTAGTGATGGCAATAACAGCCAGTCAGAGTCAAAACAAATTATACTTTAAAAATTTAAAATCAGTATCACCATATAAAATAGTGGTTTTAGATTCTTCAAATATACATACATATGTATGTACTTTGTTTTGACTGAATATGTGCCATTATTTTTCGCCTCTTCACACGGATCCCTTGGATGATACGAGTAGATACGTACCACCATATGGGAACCATTGCTCTACATTAAACTTTGAAAAGAGTTCAATTTGCTGCAATATTATTATATTTTCTTTCTAATAGACACCTACTATCACTCATGATGACTCCCTAAAAAATGTTGACTGTATTGTATCGGTGGTGGGCGTTGATGAAGACATTGTTTATTCAAAATCCACAGCACTGCAAACGTGGCTTTTAGGATATGAACTCACCGACACGATATCATTATTTGCAGCTGATGGAGTTTATTTTCTAACTGGAAAAAAGAAAATAGAATTTCTTAAGCAAATAGAAAGTTGCAAAATTGACGGAGTTCCCGACATTAAGCTGCTCACCAGGGACAGAGTAAGTTGTAGTGTCATCCTTTTTTAGACACAGTAGTAGTAAATATAATACAATAATTAAATTTCATCACGTTATTCGCAGAATGACAAGGATAAAGAGAATTTTGTCAAACTCAAGAAAATTATGAAATCATCGAAGGGAGGAAAGAAACTAGGAGTCTTTAGTAAAGATGGCTTTCCTGGTGAATTTTGTGAGGCATGGAAGTCGTCGCTAAAATCAGAATCATTTGAAAATGTCGATATAAGTGGAGCCATAGCGTACATAATGTGTCCTAAAGATGAACCTGAAATTAATAACATACGCAAGGCTTCTTTGGTGTCTGTGGATCTCTTTAACAAGTATTTGAAGGATCAAATTATGGATATTATTGATTCAGATAAGGTTTTTTTAAATCACCGCGTGTACATTTTTATAGCGTTTTAATAAAGCTAATTTATTATATTTATTAGAAAGTCAAACATGCAAAATTGTCGGAAGGCGTGGAATCAGCTTTAACGGACAAGAAATATGTCACTGGGGTTGATGCATCATTGCTGGAAATGTGCTATCCTCCTATTATACAATCGGGTGGAACATATAGTTTGAAATTTTCAGCATTGAGTGATAAAAATATTTTGCATTTTGGTGCCATCGTTTGTTCGTTAGGTGCCCGTTATAAGTCATACTGTTCAAACATTTCACGTACATTTTTGGTCAATCCTACCGAAGAAATGCAAGAGAATTATAATTTTTTGGTTAACGTACAAGAAGAGATTTTGAAAATGCTTAAACCAGGCGTTAAACTCAGCGCAATTTATCAGCATGCTGCCGACTACGTGAAGAAAGAAAAGCCCAAACTTTTAGAAAATGTTACAAAGAACTTTGGCTTTGCTATGGGTATAGAATTTCGTGAAAACTCAATTATTATTGGACCCAAATGTCAAGCCGAAGTAAAAAAGAATATGGTATTCAACGTCAATATAGGCATATCCAATCTGAACAATTCAGCCGCTAGCGAAAAGGAAGCTAAAACTTATGCCCTGTTCATAGGTGATACGGTGTTGGTGGGCGAACAGGCACCAGCTAGTATCATGACTCCATCCAAGAAGAAGATCAAAAACATAGGTATTTTCATTAAAGATGACAGTGAAGAGGAAGAGGATGGCGATGAAAAGGAGAAAGTGAAAGAGGATAAAGGCACAGAAATCCTAGGCAGAAGTAAACGGAATGCTGTGTTAGAAAACAAACTGCGCACAGAAACTAACACTGAAGAGAAACGTAAACAGCATCAAAAAGAATTGGCTCAATTGCTTAACGAAAAAGCCAAGGAACGCTTATCGAAACAGGGTGACTCCAAGGAAGTCGAAAAAGTTCGTAAAAATACTGCTTCCTACAAGTCGATGAGCCAAATGCCCCGCGAACCCGAAGTTAAAGATTTGAAACTGTACGTGGACAAAAAATATGAGACTGTTATTATGCCTATCTTTGGCATACCCGTACCCTTTCATATATCTACCATAAAGAATATTTCACAATCAGTGGAAGGCGAATATACGTATTTACGTATTAACTTTTTCCATCCCGGCTCAACTATGGGCCGCAATGAGGGCGGAGTTTATCCAAATCCCGAGGCAACATTTGTTAAAGAAGTGTAAGTTATTTTTAAGTCGTTTTGAAAAGGATTCACATTCAAAATATTGTTCATCCCACAGCACTTATCGCAGCTCTAATTTAAAGGATCATGGCGAAGTTGTTGCACCTTCTTCAAATCTCAACAATGCTTTTCGTCTTATAAAGGACGTACAAAAACGTTTCAAAACTCGCGAAGCCGAAGAACGCGAAAAAGAGGATCTTGTCAAGCAAGATGCTTTGGTACTTTCACAGAACAAAGGTAATCCAAAGCTTAAAGACTTATATATACGTCCAAATATTGTCACCAAACGTATAAGTGGCAGTTTGGAGGCACACACCAATGGCTTCCGCTATGTGTCCGTGCGTGGTGATAAGGTTGACATACTCTACAACAATATCAAAAGCGCCTTCTTTCAACCTTGTGACAACGAAATGATTATTCTCTTACATTTTCATTTGAAACATGCCATCATGTTTGGCAAAAAGAAACATGTCGATGTACAGTTTTACACAGAGGTGGGTGAAATTACCACGGATTTGGGTAAACATCAACACATGCACGACCGTGATGATCTAGCAGCTGAACAGGCAGAACGTGAACTGAGGCACAAATTGAAAACCGCATTTAAGAGTTTTTGTGAAAAAGTCGAATCGATGACTAGACAACAAGTCGAATTCGATACACCATTCCGTGAGTTGGGCTTTCCTGGTGCGCCCTTCCGCAGCACAGTTACTCTACAGCCCACATCGGGCAGTTTGGTTAATCTCACTGAATGGCCACCATTTGTTATTACTTTGGATGATGTCGAGCTGGTGCATTTTGAACGTGTGCAATTTCATTTGAGAAACTTTGATATGATTTTTGTATTCAAAGATTACCATCGGAAAGTGGCTATGGTAAATGCTATACCAATGAACTTGTTGGATCATGTTAAGGAGTGGTTAAAGTAAGTTTTCACGTTTGAAAATTTTAAAATATGTATGCATATTTATTTCATGTTTGTATTTTTTTTTAAAAATAGCTCTTGCGATATACGTTATACTGAGGGCATACAATCTCTTAATTGGGTAAAAATTATGAAAACCATTACCGATGATCCGGAGGGATTCTTTGAACAAGGCGGTTGGTCCTTCTTAGATCCTGAATCGGGAAGTGAGGCTGAAGCTGAAGATGCCGAATCTGAAGAAGATGAAGTTTATGAACCCACCGACTTAGAATCTGATTTAGAATCCGATGAAGATTCAGAATATTCGGAAGCATCAGAGGATGTGAGCGGTGATGACAGCGATGGTAAGTTCCTTTTTCAGATGAAAGAATTCTTTAGATGCATTCTAAGTACATATTTGTTATGTTTTCGTAGAACTTGGCTCAGATGAGGAATCAGGTAAAGATTGGTCCGATTTGGAACGTGAAGCTGCCGAAGAGGACCGCAATCATGAATATAGTGGCCCAGAACCAAAATCAAATGGCAAACATCATTCTAAACATTCTAAAAGTTCAAAACACAGGTGAGTGTTTATATTATAATAGTTTTGTTGAGAATCATGACATGTTAATTTTATTTATGTATGTAGACGATATTTTCTTAAATTAATTGTAAAAGTTACAAATTTTTTTTGTAAGACAATTGTGTTTTAGAAAAACGTAACTTCTAATGATGGAATGCTTAAATTTTTATAAAATCCTATTACTTTGATCCCTTTACCTCATACCTCTTCCCTAAAATGAATTCTATACTTAGTCGCAAAACTCTCATGCGATTTAAATTTTTTGATATCTGTTATTCATAATTCTTAATTGATGTTAAATTTTTGAAATGATTGCATCGTGAGTATAACATAGGACCGACCGACCCCAATTTATAACTTAGAAAAAACAAAACAATAAAAGCAAAGTTGATTTTATGGTAAACTAAAAATAAGTGCAAAATGAAATAAAGAAAACGCCCCGAAAGCGTACATACGCTTTTGAATTGTATTAAATATAGTTATAATAAGACATTTTTAGACTTGCAGAGGCATATTTCTTATTTTACATTTGGGAAATTGAAAGACAGACAGGCGAAGTTTGTATAAGAAGGGGCGAAGATGCAGAGTTTGCAGAACACGACGCTCTGTACCGGAAATATTTTGTTTCTCTTTTCTACTTTTCGCAATTTCTTATTATTGCTTCATATAATTTTTCTCATTTCAACTTAATTTTTTGGCTTTAAAATTCCTTCTTAGCTCTATTTCAAACCTGACTTAGCTTCATATTATTTTACAATCTGGTCACACTGCGCACAAGCAGCAACACACATTTTTTCAGTTCCATTGCTCGTTTCGCTTTTACAAACGAGAATAGGAAGACTGTTTGAAATTTTGAGAATGTGTTGAACAGTGTTTCAATCATACTCGTGCAGATCATTAATAGATACTTGATGTGTATTATCAAGGTATATGGTATCTATTACTACGTTTATACGCAGGGCTTATTTGCAAATAAAACTGTAAATTGTTGCCATATTATCGTTTTTATTGCGACTGACTAATTCAGAAAACTATTCACGTTTAACGCACTATTTGCAAATAAAATGCTTGAAGTTGCCACACTTCCAAATTTTTGCTAATAAAAAACTAAATTGATAAAATAATGCACAAAAAACATTGATAGAAGAAAAAATTATCATAAAAACAAATTATTATTTTTTATTTTACACATTTGCACAATTTTTTTCAAACATAAGTAACATTTCCATGTAAGTGCTACCAAGTTTTTATACATTTAAAATGCCGTATAAACAGTGAGTTAATTTATTTGCAAATATTTTTATTTGCAAATAGTGCGTGCATCAACGTAGTATATGTGTGTGTTTAATTAGCAAACGCGAAGAAGAAGTAAACAAAATACTAAACTTCTGTCTTTCTATAAATGTCCAATATGTAAAAGTTTCGGGCAAGAGCAAAAGAGAATTGAAAAAATGTCCGCCAAGAAATGTCTCAAATGTAAATTGGGACTTAGTGCAAAAGTCATTCTTGTTACCACCAGTTATAAAAAAAAATCCCTAAAAAATCCCCAAAAATTTGGTTATCATCTTCGACAAATCCCCAGATCGCCAATACAAAATTTTCATCCCCAATTGTGAAATAAATCATCAGGTGTGGACACTATGTAAATTACAACAGTCTTGCCATTGTTGTTTGTTATTTACTAATTACATAAATGCCTGTTAACTAGCTTATATAATAACATAGAAAGAGGACAGCTTTAATTTGCATTAGCAGTCTTATTTCAAATTAACTTGTGAATTATCCCCATCCCAATGCGCATTAGACTTATCGTAAATGCACTAAATGAGAGTGAATTAATACTGGATTTAGCTATTTCAATATGGTAACACAGTCAACAATCAATCAAATGTTGGCAAATTGTTTTCGTTTTCCAAATTAAAATGAATTCAAAGTCAGGAAATATAAGTTATTTTAATTGTTGTTAGATAAAGAAAAAATAAATATTAAAATCTGTACACATTTATTTCCAAGGAAAATAATCGAAGTGTGCGGTATGAAAGGTATGCACAGATTTTGCTAGTTGTCTACTTAACTCAAATATGTACTGTCATCTGTCAGGGTAAATTTTTAATTGATATTAGTGAGCTTTTAAATGAATTCGTCATACGTTAAACTTCGCATTTTTCAACTGACATCTAAGTTGAAATACATGTTTTCTTATGAGGTCTGTTACATTCAGTACGTGTCCCACAACGCAAAGTACAAAAATTGTTCAACTTTTAACTTTTTGCGTACGTTGAATTGTTTGACAGATATTTGTTGTTTTTTTATTGTTTTTTGGTATGTGTTTGTGTTTTGTGGTAGTAAAAATAAAATTAAACAAAAGAAATAAACGAAATATATAAAAAAGTTGAATATAATAAATAAAATGGATAATCAACCTGCAAATGCTTCCGCCAATAAAGTACTCATTGTGACAATCTTCTCCGTCAATGCGCTAATGTCAGTTGAAAAAAGCCAAGTTTAAAGTATGACGGATTCATTGTACCCGGCCTTAATGCAAATTAACGCTGTCGTCTGTCTACGCTATTAGTTCTTCTCCTATTTTAGTAATTTAAAAAATGAAAAATTTAATGCCTTTCCTTTAGAAACACAATTTTTTAAATATCTTAAATCGTATGCAGAGTTTTACTACTAAGTTTGTAAAATTATGTATTATAATGTACTTATTCCTTTTTTGAAAATGTATATTGTGTAAAAACCTTCAACTTTGAGTAATATGAATAAAAAACAGTATTTGCTTTTTATTTAAAAATTTGTTTTAAAATCAAAAATTTTTATGTGTTTTTTGTTTTTTTTTTAACCAAATTTTTAAGTAAATAGCAAATACTTTTTTTTATTCATACTATCCTTTATATAAACAAACAAACACTTTAATAATTTAATTTAATAAATACTGTTTTTATGAAAATGAAAATAGTAAATTATTAACATGCCATAAGAGGTGACCAAAAAATATAGAGAAAAAGTTCATAAAAAAGTACTACTGTTTAATTTTTTATACAACAATTCTAGTTGTAGTTAAATACATATAGAATAAAGCAAAATAATAATGCCAAAATAAGTTGCCAACCGCAAAATGAAATAAGTAATAATTTTAATCTTAATCATTTTCTATACATAACTTTTCTCCCAAAAACATGATCAACTGAAAGGTGTATTTAAAAGTTTTTTTCAAGATTTTAAAATAAATTCGGTTGGCGAAATGTATATACATATGTATGTATGTATATATAAAAGTATTTCGTTTGGAGATTTGAAACTAATTCGGGCCTGTAGATTAAGGCTTCATGCACCCCATTCATATTCTTATTGTTTGTTCATATATGCAAATTCTTATATACATATGTATGTGTGTATTTAATTTCATATATTTTTATCCCTTATACAATTATCTCGACCCACCCTTTGCCATCTTTTTATGATGGAACTAAAAATCGTTTACCATATTTGTATTTGTCTTGAAAAGTCGCAGAGATCGGGCAATGCAAGAGCAAAATCACAAGAAACATAAATCAGCACATAAATCCTGCACAGTAAATAGGTTTGTGTAATTTCTCAATTCTTATATCCTCACATTTTCTCTTTACACGAAAAAATCTCATAATTGGCCCAAAAAGACTTCAAATCACAAACATGTTACCTATCACTTCTTCTTATGAAAATTACACTTCAATTAAAAATACATACATACATACATACATACAGTTCGAATATTTTTTATAATTCATGCTTTTATCATTTTTATTAACAGCCCCGTGAAATCCTCTCACAAGGACAAACATCACGACCGTAGTCGTGATAAACATCATTCCTCTTCGCACAAGGAAAAGGATAAGGATCGCGATAAGAGTCGTCACCACCACAGCAGTAGTAGTAGTAGTCACAAACGTTCTCGGGATGACAGTAAAGACGGCGGTCATCATAAATCGAAAAAATCACGTCACTAAATTTTCCTCATTTTCACCTACATACATGTATTCGTCAGTAACTCCATTTTTTGTCGGTTTTGAAGAACAAAAATAAATTTTCTACGTTGCATAAGTTCTACATAAAAGTTTCTTTATTTCTTTAAAACAAACACAAATTCAGGTATGTGCTGGAAATTGATTTTTAAAAACGAATGACGATTTGAAATCGTCTTATTTACATTCTTATTTTTATTTAATGCATCTTCAGAAAAATATGCTTCAGAGAAAAAAAATGTTTGTGATGAAATCAAACGCAAAAATTAGGGCGAACTGAATTTTCTTTATAGCTGAATATTTATAAAAATTATAATTATAATTATAAAATTTTATTCGAATGAAAATGCTTTCGCATTCGTATGTTTCGAACATGCAAAAGCATTTGCATTCCCTTCAAACTTTTCTAAATAATTGGTTCAAATTTAATTCTGGAAATCATTTGAAATTCATCACACGTTTACAGAACATCGTTTTAAAATTATTCGATTTCCACCTTTTACCTGTTCTTTTTTTTAACGTAATATTAAGTCATTTTAATTCGTTCAAATTAAATTTTCTCCATAAAAAATATTATTATTTCACTTACCTTCCATTATTTCTGCTATAATTTTTTTAAGGAAAATTTAATGAAAAACCTCGTTGAAAAAAGTAAAAAAAAAAATAAAATAAAACATCTAAAATGAAACTAAATAACTAAAAACAAATCTTATTTTACATTATATTTATATGTACGTAAAGCTTAAGTAAACCTAAAAATGTTTATACCTATAAAACAATCGGACGTTTTTTTTATTATTTTTGGAGTGCGACAATACCAAATGAAAATTCCCTCGATAAGCTTTGTCAGTGACAGGAAGATGCTCGAAACATACTTACATATGTAAGTTTTGCTGCGTCCGTGTAAAGTTTAATTTTGGTTGCATTAGTCGTTTAGAAATAAGCGATTTAAAATAGTATTCCAATTCTGCCCTACTATGCAGCGTTATTATATTCCCTCATCTTTTGAAAAAAAGAAGGGGCACTCGTACCACATGTCATTGAGAAACAGAGAGTCAACTTACTAAAAACCTTTTATTTTTATATTTTTTTTCATTAAGCCTAAATTTCTATACTCTGCCTCTGCTCTGAAAAAAATCGAGTTAAACAATTTTCACCAGAGATCGCAAATAACGATTATTTTCCAAATTTAATCTAAAAAAATCACACTAATACAGAAGTGCTATGTGCACAAGGAATATATTTACAAACATACTCCATGTTACATGGACTACCTATAGATGTAATGATGTTTTTTTTTAATTTTTATTGAAAAATACCTGATTTACATTAAGCATTTTTTTCATGCAATTAGTTGCATGAAAATTTTTTATTTTTCGATAGGAGGCTTAGAAGAGAAACTTATATCAAAAGATTTGCCAAAAATGCATCAGAGATTCATTCTACGTCCTTTTTTATATAACGTTCTCTTTTATATCGCTGTAATTAGAAAATAGAAAAAGTTGCATGCAACAAAATTCATGAAATTTCATGAAAAAATGCTTAATGTAAATCAGGTAATACTCAACTTTACCGACATTTTTAATTTTTAAACTGAATAAAAAAAAGCTAGTTGTTCCGTTCTACTACGTGTTTGTCAGAATATTTACAATTACAATTTGGTGTTATTTGTTCATGGGAATAAATAAAAGTCACAAAATAACTTTTATTTTGTTAGGAATAAATAAAAATAAAGAAATAAGGATTAAAAAGTAATTTTTAAAATAAAAATTATAACCGTTACGATCCCTGATTTTCACTCTTCTTATGCCGAGTACACATCTGGCACACATGCGTATAAAAACGTAACCAGTAATTACTAATGAAAAACTGTTTGATTAAGACACGTATTTAGTAAGTTAAACATACTAATAGACTATTTTATAGAATCCAACATGATGGGAAACTGTTTAAATCAATAAATACATGTCTGAATCAAACAGTTTTTCATTAGTCATCAGTGGTTACGCTCTTTTGGGCCAGATGTGTATTCACTCGGCATAAAAAGGGTGAAAATCAGGGATCGTAACGGTTATAAGTTTTATTTTAAAAATCATTTTAATAATTATTTCTTTATTTTCATTTATTCCTCACAAAATAAAAGCTATTTTTATAGATATTTTACTAAACTTTTAAGGCCAATTTTTGGGTTCGATATTAAACTTAGTTTCTATCTATAATTAGCTAATCCGTAAATTACCTTAATCTCACATTAATTGAGTTTGATGTGTTTGAGCGGTAGTTTAAACTTGTTTTTGTATGTAATATTACCATACTGAGGAAAAAAATAGTGGCAAAATTTTCTGTGCAAAAGTCAAATGAGCCTTATCGTGGTTGGCGTATTTCGACTTCGACTACGACAATTTGGTATGCGATTAAAGAAAAAATATTGCGGTGTTCTTTAATCTATTACAAAAACGTCGCAGTCGAAGTCGAAGTCGAAATTATATTTATTAACACATTTTGATTTTATTTTTGTGGGTGGGAAGAAAAAGAAACTGTCTAATTTTATTATTTACAAGTAAAATACATATTGTACGTGTTAAAGGAAATACATAGATCCCAGCCAGCATTTTATACTTTTGTCGGTAGAAAAACTTGATAAGTCTTTTTTTGAGAAATTTATAAGTCTGCTTAGGACTCCTTATTGTCATTTATTTTTATTAATTTTTATTTAATATTTTTATTTAATATTTATTTTTATTAATTTGAGTCATTTACAAATATGTATAGCTTTGTGAAAATTAATAGTAGCGCTGCCGTATGGATTCGATTTTTTTTCAATTTCGTAGTGCGTACACTAAAAAACTGAAAACAAAATATTCATATGGAATTACTAAAAATTTAATTTGGCTATGACAAAATATATTTGTCTTCTTCTATGCATTTTTGGAAGTTATAGTTATTTTATTACAACCGCGTGGTTTTTGGTCTATGCATAATAATAGTAGTAGCCTATATAAAAGCCGAAAGTAATAAATATTTCAATAATACTTTGCTGTAATTTAATTGCTGGTTAAAGTGCAAATTCGTTGATTTTATTATGGGTGGAATTTTTTTGTTTTAAGTATTTAAAATGGGCCATGGTAAACACTGTACCGAAAGTACCAGAAATTTAATTAAAAAATTCTATTCAAAGGTAAATCATATATATTTATTCAAAATGCAGTGGGATGCTCACCAACAGTTATTGCAAATTTTAAAAAATGGAAACCAAAGCATGATGCACGTGGACACAAGTTAAAAATTTGCCAAAATGACTATACGTATAAAACGCATGGTGACCTTTAACCCTTTTGTGATATCTACAAAGGTAAAGCAGGACTTGAAGTTCACAACCCAACTATTCGTCGACATCTCATTAAACAAAACCTATATGGTAGAAGTCCAAGAAAAAATCCATTGCTGAATACAAGACAGGTGCGCAATCGAATTAAGTTCGCTAGAACTCACTGTGATTGGTCGCAGACTAAGTGGCGCAACATTCTCCGGACAGATGAGTCCAAAGTGGTTCTTTTTGGTACACCTCGAACAAGGACATTTGTTAGAAGACCCCAGAAAAATAAATACGATCCTAAATTTGTTTTAAAGACTGTCAAGCACGGTGGTGCAAAAATATATGTTTGAGGGTGCTTTTCATACAATGGTACAGGTCCCATACATTGGATAAAAGGCAACATGGACTCCCTTATGTATGTGGAAATTTTAAGAACAGCCCTGCTACCTTACGCGGACTACAATATGCCGCCCAAATGGGCGTTCCAACAGGACAATGAGCCCAAACACACTAGTAGGTTTTCCGACAATAAAGTTGAGGTTTTAGAGTGGCCAGCGCAGTCTCCAGATCTGAACCCCATTGAAAATCTTTGGGGCGATGCCAAAAAGTCTGGAAAGCCTGGAAACGTACAGGAATTGTGGGCGTCAGTAAAGTTAGCTTGGGAAAATATTCCCATTGAGAGGTGTAGATCTTTAGTTGACTCCATGCCGCGCCGTCGCGCCGCTTATTTAGCTAATAAGGGATATTCCACAAAATATTAAGGTAAAAAACAAAAAAATAGCAAAAGTAGTAGCATTAATTACATTATTTTATTTTTACGGATCTTGAAATTGGACAGCAGGGTGATTTTTCAAAAATTATCTTCCAAATGCTAGATGGGATAAATAACATAAAATGTACATATGTATATATCGTCACCATAAATGCAAAAGGACGTAACTACCCAGCAAAAAATAAATGAACGCGTTCAAAATGAAGTAGTGTTCATGATTTCTTGAGCATGTGTTTCTTCGAATGCGTTCTGAACGCATGCAAGCATGCATGCGAAAAAGGCATGCAAAAACGGAATTAAATCATCACGTTGACACATTTTCATAAAACAAGTTTTATCTCCAACAAATAACAAGAGTGCAATAGCTCAGTGGTAGAGAGTGTGCCTTAACAGTCAAAGCAACACGGTTCGTATCTGGCTGCGGAATTTTTTGTTTTTTGTTTTGTACTTACGTGAAAAATCGTCATGGAATCATGCGTTCTTGCATGGATTCTAAGCACTCATTCGAATGATGAGCATTCTTGCTAAATTTGAACCAATGCTCGTCAATGACACGCCTGTGTTAAAATCATGCGTTCTGCACCTAAGTTGAACCAATGCATTCGCAATGGAACCCATGCATTAACTATTTCTTTTGCATGTATTTTTTTGCTGGGTACACAAAAATTCGAAATCGACTTTTTTATTAATTATGGTTCATTTTATCATTTTACATGTTCACGCAAAAATTTAGACCTCTGCGATCAAAAATGATGACTTTATTAAAGAAATTCAAACGGACGTAATTACGAATGCATCTATTTTTTATTGCAAAGAACTTAATTAACATAAAAGCTTAACTGCCATATTCATAAAAAACATTTTAGGTTTATTAGCGCTTATTTGACGTATTTCTATGGGAAATTTGTCAAATAAACCTGTGATAAACCTAAAATATTTTTTATGAATTAGACCGTAAATATATATAAAAAAGAAATTAATCCATACTTTAAGTAAATTTCGAAGAAAATTTTTACGAACACTATAAATATTGATTTTGAAACGTTTTTTGTTTCCCCTGTAAGAAATATAAAAGTGTAGTTACGTCCGTTTGCGTTTAAGGTGACGATATTTATTTGTGTTTTTTAATTGTTTTATGATATAAATTTTTAAAAAGTAATATGTTTTAAAAGTGTATGTTGTCAGTAGTAATGTAAAATTAAACCACCTCGATTGGCCGCTTAAACTAAGAACAAAACCATATAACCGACTACCCAAAAACCACAAACAAAGATTAGAGTCAATTTAATCTCTAATATTGAACTCAAGAAGTGTTGAAAGCTTCCCTAAATCCGAATAATTTAGTGAACATTTTCAAAAACTTTGGAATTCACGAACACAGCTATTAACAACTCATTATATCAGAGTTGCATTTCTCTTAAAAGTTGTACAATTTTCAAGGATAGTGAATATCTACTTAATTACGGCCCTATGTATAAGCAAAAATTGGCATGAAGTTAGCATAAATGACGAAATTGAATTATGTGTTAACTGTGTGTTAATTTTAACCCACCCCTAAGTCCTAGCATGATTTTTAATGTGAAGTTTCATCGCAGAACTCTTTGAGACCATGTTCAATTTTGCAACTTATGCTAACTTCATGCCAATTTTTGCTTATACATAGGGCCGTCAATGTTAAATTTTTTATACAGTATTTTTAACATGAAAAAATATTTTTTGTTTCTTAAAAGAAAAAGTTTCACGTGCGTGTTAGTGAATACGAAAAGCAAAGTGTACAAAAGCTTGGAACTTGCGGGTATGTAGTAACAAATGGAGACTTTTCCAGTAAAACAAAAACTAGTGTTCAGAAAATTTTTCACATTTCATACATATTCTTTCGTCTTATTAATAATATTTAATTTAATAAATTTAAGCGTTATACGAAATAAATAAAAAATCTAAATGATATGAGTTATTAGCAATAAGTATTTCTGGACACACTTCTACACAACTATTTTTCCTTGTAGGTTTTACAGGCTGGACGTGTTGTAATACAAGCAAAATAGTTGTGAATATATATGAAATAAATGAAATAAGTATCTTTTCACAACTAGTTTGCCTGTATTACAACACTTGTAAGCTTTGAGCAATAGGCCGGCACCAGATAGCTGCCGTTGTGCTGTTTTTTTTTTCAAGTAGAAATAAATGCAAAATTCCATACTACTGAAGGTGAAATTTAGCCAGACTTCGGGGCCATGCTTTAGCTTCTAAAATTACACTTTTTTAAGTTGTGCACTTATACTCCGGTATTGCGGTGCATTTAAAATCCGTTTGGTATCATCACTTAAAGCATTTCCTCCTAAACTTATGCATTTCCTTAGACCAAAAGGCCGATTAACATCAAACATGTTTTTTGTTTTATTAATAGGAAAACGCATTTTATTTCTAAGCCACGTGGTGAAGGCCCTCTCATTATCGTGCATTTTACGCGTTTCAGCTTCCGATGCCTTACATTTTCCGATAATCTTAACCTGATGTTTTTGTTGCAATTTGAATTCTCGTTGTACCAACTGTTCTCTGGAGAGACCGTATTCAGAAAGATAACCTGTGTAGTTGGGTAATTTTTGTTGGGCATTTTTGAATTCGCAGCATGTCTTGTAGTGCAGTTTTAAATCGGTTACTTCGGGTGGAGGCATGAAACGACAACTGCCGGAGGCATTGTGATTCGAACAGCAGCCAATGGCATTTGAGGATTTTGTCTTGCGGCGAAATGAAAAACATTTGCGTGGTTTCGTGATGCGTGGAGAAGTCTTTATGGAGTGGAGTGGAGTCAAAGAGTTTTTATCACAGGCCATATCGTCAGGCAGATATGAGGCTACTATAATTGATAATTTATCATCCTCCTCATCATCGTCATAATATTCACTATTTGTTAAAAGCACTTTATCTTCAGTATCGGAGTCATCGTTAATGGACTCATTGCAATTATATTCTTGTTTGTCCACCTCATCATTTTCACTATCTGATATTAAGAGATTTGTTAAACTTTTATTATCTGATTCGTCATCGTCTTCCGTACAATCGAATGTTATTTGTTTTAAAATTTTGTGCTGCATAGCACTGGGAATTTCCAGTTTTGTGGCATTTATCTCTTCCACTTTATCGCCTTCTATGTCCATTATAAGAATTTCTTCACAAATTTCTTCCAGAACTACATTTTCGTCAATGCTTGATTTTTGTTCCGGTGTCTTTAGAATTTCTGCACATTCATAATGTTTCATGGATGTTTTCAAAGAGTCTTCCCCTTCTTGTTGTGGCTCCTCCAGAGCTACAGTTTCACAAGTTTCATTGTTTTCATTTTCGCTGACTGCTTCTTCTTCGGTAATAATTTCCAGCTTGTGATCTATTAAGATTTGTTTTGGATATTCATTATTTTCTAAACCATCTTTACCCAATTGGTTTTCTAGCTCTCTCAGTGTAATGCCATTATGTGGCTCATATTCCTCTAGATTTGCTGCAAAGCTTACTTTACGATTTTGTTGGGCTTCAAGCATTAATCCAATGCCCTCCCCGGCTTCATCGCTGAATAGTTCCTTATTTGCTTCTTTAATCTTATCCATTATATTGTAATCATTTACCGGTTTTAAGACTGTAAAAATAGGTATTCGATATTTTTTTAAATTTATCTCTTATTTAAATTTTATACTTACAATAAACTTCACAATCTTCATCTGATTCCTGTTCCGTTTCATGTTGAAGATTTGCCATAACTAGATCTTTTGACAACATTGAACTGTAACTGCCTGCTAACTCTATTTAATAGAAATTTAATTTATAAGTACATAATTATTTGATAACAGTTTAACTACTAACTACATTTGGTTATAGTTATGGCGACAAACCACAAACGATAATAAAATAATTTTTGGGAATAACTTTTGCATTTGGAGACATTTTCTATTTTTTTCATTATTGAAAAAACTCTAAAACCATTTGTGGATAATCGGCCATAATTTACACTGCATATTAATATTAAACAGTGAGTGTTCTGTAAAACACGCGTTTTGAATTCGTGCGATTTCCAAAAACCAAAAGCAGTGTTCTGCTGATCGCACGTTTTAGTGCATTCGAGGATAAGTTCGTATAAAATATCTTAAATATCTAAAACATTCAAACCAATTAAAAAGCTCCAATAAGTCAACTTTTAAAGTGAACTCTTTCCTGGAAATCAGGCGATTTCAAAGCGTTCGATTTACCGAATACCCGTGAAAATCTTGAATTAAAGTTCAAAAATACATATATCATAACTAGCTGACCCGGCAAACGTTGCTTTGCCACATAAATTATTTTTAGGACATTTCTAGGGTAGAAAATAATTACTAACTTATTGTAGGTGTGTGAGGATGTGGTATATGAGTGATATAAGCAGGGAGCGCTATGAACGATGACGGAATATAAAAATAACAAAACACCAAACATTTATTGTTTTAAATTTATTATAATTTATACTTATATATATATACAAATTAATTTATAATAAATTTGAAGACTTGCTATTATTGCTTTAAAGATATAAGATTTTTATAATTACTTTGTACAGGGCATGCCCCTTCCCCCGGTCTTATTATACTAATATCTTGAATTACTTCACACTTCGCTCTCAAAGAGTTCATACTAAATTTGAATACTCTGACTCCTATAGCTTTCAAGATACAAGGTATTTTGTTCGTATGGGCGTCGCACAGACCACTTAGGGGTATGAAATATAGATTACGAGGTCTTCTCAGACTTACCGAATACACATACAAAATTTCATAAAAATCGGAAAAGCCGTTTCGGAAGAGTTCAATTCCAAGCGCCACGATGGAATAGTGATACTGTGGGTAATTTAACCAAGGTTCTATGGGGCGACCAGGACGAAGACAAAACAAGTGGGCTGTTGAAACTGTGCCTTAACGGGACACTCTAATTTAGGACGCAATTTGTACCGGATTTGAGCCACAGATGAAAATGAATGCAGGGCATGAATGGAGGACATGACATCGAGACAATGCAGCACTTCGTATGTCATTGTCCAGCTTTTGCCCAGGCTAGATCCTGTTATTTTAAGGATGTCACCTTACCAAACATTACCCACCTTAGAGGTATTTACTGTAATAGTGTGAGAGACTACGTAAAATATACTGAGTTCCTTTTTTTGTTTTTAATTGTCGCAAGAGTGCATAACAGGCCAATACTGGTTAACGTGTATGTCCCCGGACATAAGCACAATGGTTCCTCTTTTCAACGTACCTTTTCACAATGTATGGTTAAAAGATAACATGGACTTTAAGGGCAAGTTTTGTATGAAGAACTGTCAGTTAAAGTTAACATTAACTCTTAACCATACATTGTGAAAATGGAGTGTTAAATAAAAATTTATTCAGGTATGCCAATTACAGACATTGTATAGTTTTACTGAAATATTATCGTAAAACCGACAACTAAAGTCTTGGGCTAACTTTAGCTTTGACTGTGCTTTTTGTTAAGCTGACCAATATCCTCATTATTATTTAATATTTTTATACCCATATGTGTATCTCAGAGCGGTTCAGTTATATGACTCCTGTCATACTAAACACTTAATGAAGATAAATAAATTTTATAAACATATAGTATATAGTATTAAGGAACTAACTATCTATTGAAAATTTATAAATTTAATGAAATAAAAAGTGCAAAAAATGCCAAATAGTTTTAAAAAGTGCTAAACAATCACATAGCGTTATTTAAAAAATATTTAGTGCTAAACGAAGAAAAAAGTGCTAAATCTAGCAATAAAAGTGCTAAAATGGCAAGGCTGTAGTGGTCGCAATAACAGCCAGCGCAGAGTCTGCGGAAGTTTATATTAAGCAGTAAAGAGTAAAAGTTCCCACAATTATTTATGGCCTGTTTCGCACCTGCGAAAGAAAACGTTCGACTTACAATTTATATCTGTGGCAATATAGAAAAGAAGCTTAAGTAGACTTAAGAAAGTTAAGCTTATTTGTGCTGTATTATGTTCCAGTTTGAATTTGCAGGTGTTAAAATGTTGCATATGGAAAAAAAGAATCAACAGAAAGTATAATCATGCATTCTAGCCTTCTAATCTCTTAGCGAAAGCGTAAAATCTTCCGAAATGATCTGCTTTGCTTAAGTCGACTTAAGCTATTATTCCATATTGCCACAGATATTGAAAACAAAAACAAATTTTCATATTTTATTGTTATTTTCAATATAAATTGTAAGTCGAACGTTTTCTTTCGCAGGTGGGAAACAGGCCATTAGCTGTTCGTGTTTGAAAATTTTGCAACTGGTCATATGTACATACATACGCGAACGCCTTGTCGCTGTCGTTCAGTTTATGTTTGCATATATATTTTATTTGGATATTATTTATAATATGCATTAAGGTGGGTCGGTCACTCCTAACAAAAATAAAAAACATCCAAGATTCCTTAACAGTTTTTGTGATGCCAAATGAAAAGAGAAAATTATAGATTTGGCGCTTCGGAACGTATGTAGATTTACACAAAATGTTTTTGTGATATTTATTTGCTATATGTATGTGTATATAACAAGTATTTTTAAGTGAATTCATTGAATGTTTATTCAATTGTAAGGAGAAGACTTTGCCATTAATAATGCAAGAAAATATCAGTCAAATAACCGCCATGGTAACGCTTCTAGGATTATATTCTTTTCACGAAATTTTCCACCACCGCTTAGCACATTGGCTTTCATCTATATGTCCTCGATAACTTCACGAAAGTAAAGGTGTAGGTCGCAAATTGCGATCTCCTCTTCGAGAAACCATATGATCAGGAAACTTTTTACGCAAAAGAGCGTTAGTATCGCTCTGCTTAGTTTTGTGAACTCTAACCGAGAAATTTTCACCATTTCTGCAGTGAATTTCAATAATTTTTATTACTGGGGTACTTTTTATTTGTCATTCGTCAATTTCATAGTTGCAGGTTGAGTCCTCACCAGGGCTCGGATTTTAATAACCTAAAAAATACAAAAGAAATGCCCCTCACAAAAATACAAAATTACTTTAAAACACTACAAATGGCACAGTCGTCGTTAAAAATGTAATTAAAACTTGTTTATTTCAATCAATTTGCTGTTAATTAAAGGAAATATTTTCCCTTTTCCCCTAATTATAATAGTAAATATTTTTTTTTCACTTTTCCCTTGGTTTTGTTAACTTTATTTTTGCAAGCGAACTGAATTAATACATCGCGTAATTTCAATATTATATTTCCAATTATACATTAAAAGTTATAAATAATTATTTTTAGGATAAGGTCAGTAAATAATGTCCATGATCAATAACAATAATTCCCTGCAAAACCTTTTTTTCATTGAACATGAATCTCTTTGGTTCACATGCAGTAAATTTTATGGCCGTGGTATACTAAAGAATTTTTTCCACGTCGCGTAAAACAATTAAAAACTCAACTTTACGTTAAAAAATATTTCACATGGAAAACAGCAAACTTAAATTTGTCTGATTTTCAATTAATTTTTAACCTATACAAACGAGAGGACGTTTTTTACATTCACTAAGCATTGATAGCGCGAATAAGCGTTCCCATGAAATTCTCTATAGCAAATTTCTCTTCATAGGGCATGGAAATTTCATAGGAAGAAAAATTTCACATTTTATTATTAAATGCTTTTTTTATATTTTGAAAGCAAGAAGATCTACAATTATCTGCTAAAATATATTGAAAAGTCCGTAAAATATAAAATATCGTTAGTACTTAAGTTTCCAATTGTAGCTTGTTGCGTCAAAATTAGCTCTAGAAATCTCTGTAGATATGTAGATATGTACAATGTCTCGACACTCTGTTTTCTTTACAATAAATTGTTAAATTTTGTTAAATAATTTTACAAAATTTTACCAATTTCACCTTTAACGGAACTTAGAGTATTTTTTAACTTTTTGATCAGCGGTAACCCCTTTCTTAGGGACAACGATTTCGTTTGGAGCTCTTCAATAACATATACTATGCATAGAAAGTTCCTTTTTATGTCCTAAAATTTTTTAAATTTTTTTGGGATTCTTCAATTGTTTTGAAGTCAGCAATGTCAAGTGCATCTTAATTTTTAATTCTTTCAAACTATTCGCAATAATATTCACACTATTAAGGAATGTAGTTCCTAACATTTTACGTACCTTAGAAATTGTCCCTATCCTCTACTGGGCTTATTTTTGATAAAATATATAGCTTTTGTGTCCTTCCAGACTCAGATCAATCCATGTTTTGAATTTCATCAAAATCGGTTATATAATTTCAAAGAGGAAGTAATTGCCCCCTAACCCTCCTCATGCTCTTTTTATTAAAAAAGCCACGTGCTCTCCTAGACCAGCAGTTTAATCGATCAATGTAATAATATGGTTCGAATGCCATAATCTCAAACTGAAAAAAGTGATCGAATCATAGAATTATCGAAAGTGACGATTAGACCCCAGGTCTATCTATGGTTCGAATTTCATAAAAATCGAATATATACTTTCAAAGAGAAATAAATTTTCCCTTACCTCCACATGTGCTCATATTTTTTTAATGTATAGCCTATGTATGTCTTCTTTTAGACTCAGATCTGTCTACGTTTTGAATTTCATAAAAGAGAAAGAAATTTAACTTATCTCGTGGTCATATTTTTTAGAAAATGTAATCATAATCGCATAGATAATTAAAAAGAGGAAGGCATTGCCCATTACCTGCCCTCGTGGTCCTATGTTTGAAAAAGTGAATTCCATAAAAATCGGTTAAGATAGTTTCCGAGAGGTAGAATTTTCCCCTACCTCGCCATGTGCTCCTTGTTTTTAAAAGACATGTAACCTATGTGTCCATCTAGACTAAGATCTGTCTATGTTTGTAGGAGACTATAAACACAAAACTTAAAATGGTTTTAATTTAAGTGAGTTAAGCTTATTAATATGTATTTAAAAATATAAAGTACAAAAATATAATTTAGTGTGTATGATACTTCCTTTGGTTTACTCATCGCGTGTTCAATGACTAGTGTCGTTATTTTAAAAATTGTTGTGTAAGGCAGAGAAGAAAAGTACAGCGTTGTATTTTATGCCAGTGATGACAAAAATTTTCTTAATTTCATCAAAATCGCTTCCGTGGTTTAGCCGTCAAAGCGCAACAAACAAACAATAAATTTACTTTCGCATTTATAATATTAGTTAGCGGAGATATCTTCAGCTATCACTGCCACGAATCACTTACCCAAGTCCTGAACCTTTTAGCAAATACACAAACCATATTGTAGATTCCCAAAAAACTAGTCTAAAAATCCCAAAATCCCAGGAGCTCCCCGGGACTTCCTCGAAAAATTACTCCAACACTGAAAATCCAAAACATCCGCAGTATCAGCACTAATGCTATGATCTAGTTGTTACTACTTAAAATAAAAAACTAAAAAATTACTTAGAGTATTAAAAAGTTACCTAAAACTAAAATGTACAAAAAAATTTCAAAAAGTTACCAAAAAATATTTTTTTGAAAAGCAAATCGTTTATGCGGCTTTTCTGTTTGTACAGCAATCTAAAAACAACTGCAAAAAGTAGGACTTCATCGAACAACAACTGACAACTGTTATAATGGCGCCATATGCTCTCTAGTAGAACTGAAAAAACGGTAATTAAAAAACTAAAACTTAACATCACTGTTATGGACAATATAATTGGCTATAATTTGCTTAAGATAAAATGTGAAATAAAAAACTTTTATGAGCTGCACATCTTCATATAATATCTTTCATGGTTAGTTGGTTTACGTGACTGCCTTCTTCACGTAGGCATTCAAGTAGAGATGATTCTTTTTGAAAGACCACTGTACTCGTCGGTGTCAACCTATGTAGAACCGTATCTAAGTATACGGATACGGTGATAGGTACTAGATCCAACGCATCGATTGATATCTGATAAGGTCACTCAACCCAGTCTCAGATAAATCTGAAAAGTCCTCTGGTACATATCAGCCTAAAAACTTGTGTCTCGAGAGATCTAAAACTGGACATTCGCAAAGAAAGTTAAAGATTGTTTCTTCTTTGCTTTCTTCGCGACAACTTCGGCAGAATTCATTATAGGACAAACCTATTCTACTAGCATGTCTGCCGACCATCCAGTGCCACGTCATGACTGCAACGAGCCTCGAGGTGTTCCTACGGTTCCTATTTCTTAATTGTATTGAGCGCCTATCATTGTAGCAAGGCAACATTTTCGTAGCAATCTTATCAGCGCCATCTGCACTCAGCCTTACAGAGATAGAGTTTGAATATACCGTTTATAATAGTACTAAACGGTATGGCTACCGATTCGGCATTGAAGGCATTCATAGCAGAGCCAGCTCTAGACAGCTAGTCTGCCCGTTCGTTACCTAAATAGTTGCTATCTGCCAGATTATGATGACAGATCAACCTGAGGGGTTACTGTGTAATTTGAAACGAAAGAAAAAGCTTTCGAATTTGTATGTTTATAACATGTAAATTCGAAAGCATTTTCTTTCGAATCGAATTACAAGTAGACAACCACGCGCACTACTTGAGGATACCGCCAATAAATGAAGGTAGATCGGAATAAGGTTTAGTATTGCATTCATCAAAAGTAAACATCTTTTTATCAATACACAAGCGGATCAACCACGAATGTCTTACTTCTGGCAGGCCATCATACTACAGAGCCGTAATTCAGTATTGGACGCACAAGCGCTATATACATCGATTTAAGCATTTTTGGGTTTAGGCGCCATTTAGATCCAAACATTCTACGACAGGAGTAGTATGCTACCATTGCCTTTCTAACCGTGTGTTGAATATTCAGTTTCCATGAAGTTTTTTTTTTGGTCCCGTATAACTCCTAAATACGAGTATTCTGCGTTGTCTGATATCGACAATTCATGATTATGCAACTGAGGAAGTCTAAAGTTCTGTGTCTTGGTCTTTGTGGTAAATGGTACCAGTTCCATTTTGCTTGGGTTTACTCCTAGTCAACAGTCTGTAGCCCAGTTACTAAGTGTTCCCAAAGCCTTGGACATGATATCGCTTATCACGTCCGTGAATATCCCTGAGACCATTATTACCACATCGTCCGCGTACGCTACGACTTTAACCCCCCAAGGCATTTAATCTGAGAACCTTTCATACTCGTATCTTTGTAATTATAGACCTATGGTTCATTTGAAAAATTGTCTCAAAATTATTCCCAAACTATACTTTGGCTATATAACTGCTTGTTAAACAAAGTTGATCCACCCTATTATACTTACATATTATCCTTGTGTATGGATGTGTGTATGAGCCTATGTCAACCTGATTGTACGTGAAAATTGTTTTTCACTTAGTTTCAGCCTTAGAACTTTCTGTTACAAACACGAATATTATTATTATTTTTCTTCGTTGTTTTAAATAATAAAAATGTAGTTTAAGTTAGTTACGTTATTTGTGTTTTAGAAACATTTGTTTTGTAACTTTTTATTTATTGTATCTTCGGTTGCCAAGAAATTTTAGACTAAAACAAATTAATCAATTTCTGTGCATGATTCTTTTATAAATATTTAATTTTTATTGTCAAGTAAAAGTATTTGTCGTAGCACATGTTCACGTGCATATGTATGTGTAATTTTGTTTTTTAACTTTCCGTTTCCGACGTTCTATTTGAGTTGAAATTTCATTACTACGCCCTTGGAAGAATTTTCTAAATTCCATCGGCTTTTCTTGTTTAGAAGACAAAGCAGTTTATACAATTTTGTTGCATTGTATGGAACATGTTGGTAACCTGGCAATAAAAAGGATTATTATGTTTGATCGATGTATTATAGACAATAATTATTAGAAAGCAGTTTTATTTTTTTATGACCTTAAATGTTGATATTGATGGTATGCATTGTTGCGTATTTTTGAGATTTTATATTTAACATAAGTACATACGAGTACATTAGAGTGGCCGTTAGTTTTATGGATAATATTTGTTTGTTGATTTCTTCTATTCTCACCCCCCAATCGATTCAGTTTTGTGTAAAAAAAAGTACAAAAAAATTTCATAGCGATAAGTTCTGTTTTAGTGGGTGCGTCCGGCCCTCAAAGTTACCACTCAAGCCCATTTATTCAATGTATTTTTTTTTTGTTTAGATTTCTTATGAAATATGTATGAAATAATTTAACAGATATAAACTCTTATTTTAAACGCTTAGTAAAATAATTTCCATATAAATGCAGTTTTGGTATATATAATTTTTCGTATTTTGTTGGTTATTTTCTTCATTATTTCCTAAAATATTGATTTTAGCAAAACACTTTCTTTGAGACTAATGTTGCAGGCTAGAAGGGCTAACATATTGCATTGTAACATCATATTCTTGTAAAATGATTTTTTAATAAGATAGTCATATGCAAAAAATTCCATTGAAAAATGGGCTTGAAGGCCAACTTTGAGGCGCGGACGCACCCCCTAAAACACAACTTATCGCTATAATTTTTTTTGTATTTTTTTACACAAAACTGAACCGATTGAGGGTGAGAATAAAAGAAATAACAAAAAAAAAATAGGAATTGCATTTTGCTTTTCTTGAAGTCAATTGTAATACAAGGTTTAATTGCAGTATAATTCAAGGCTTGAATTACACTGTACTACAACTGAATTGTTCGAATTGAATTCAAGTTTCCTTTTCCCTGAAGAATGCTATTGATATAATTCAACCCTTGACAATTGAATTTGTGGTTTTACACTTGATTTCAAGATATATAGCTTTACATGCTAAAAAGATTTTAAGTAAATTCGATTATTTTGGCAGTGTTATTACAATATCAACTTCATAAAAAATTATATATTTTCTTTTCGTTTCCCTCAATAACTTTATAAGCCACACTAACTTTACTAGTTCTTTTTTTCATCGATGGATTTTGGTGAAACTGGAAGATTTTTTCTAGTTCTTCTGATATTTCTGTTAAATCAATAGGTATTAAAGTAGGGATTGCCGTTCGGTTTTAACCGAAACCGAAACCGCGGTTTTTAACCCATGAAAGCCGAAACCGAAACCTACAAAAAAAACGTCGGTTTTAAGTTTTACTTTAACATTATTATCTTGTTTAAAAATACAACAAATGTACCCTTGCGATTACGAATTATCGGGATTTGACTGTATTATTTTTGTTGATGTGGCTTACAAAGTTGTTGCTGTTTATAAAAAGATGTTTTAAGGTACGAAAGTAAGTTTTTTTTTTGTAATGTGCAATGACATTTCATTTTAATGCTGAAAACAGTGCATCTATACTGTACTCTATGTACCAGGAAATAAACACTGCAAAAATATTAAGATCAGCAAATAACACATTAAGTGGACTTAAAAAAGTACACTGAATATATTAAAATAGTGGCTAATTAGATGATTAATATAAAATCATTTCTGACATACATTGCACCAGTTAATCCAAATTTCTACTATAATTTGGACCGAAAGTGAAGTAGATGTTGTAGAAATTATTTATATATTGTTATCATTATTAGCAATTGCTTTTTGGTATAATTCTTAAAATTTATTTGCATAAATAAATTTGATTAACATTTTAAAATAAAATAATTAAGAATTTTTTATTGCAATTACTGTAAGCCACAGACAATATGAGAAAAAAATTTCTCTGTCCATTATCAATTCATCAAATAAATCATCCCAAATGTTTCAAATAAAATCTTTTTTAAAACATAATTTTTTTCTTTTTCTTTATTTTATATTTAATTTTATTTAAAACTATTTTTGTTTTTGTATTCATATCTATTACACAGTTTTCAACTTACGAATCTTAAAGTAAATGGTTTATGATTTCTTAAATATATATTTCTTTTTTGTTCAAAAGCTCTTAAGTTCGGTATAAATTATAAGATTAGTAATAATAATACGACGATATTTTTGTATAATTTTCTTATAGTTTCTATTGAAAAAAATGTGCATGTGTTATGTAAATTCAGTTTAATCCACTGATTAATGTTTCCTTGCGAGTGTAGTGCTTCGAGCTTATTTGGCACATTTTTATTGAGCTGGGGTCTAATCGTCGCTGTCGACAACGAGCTGATTCGATCACGTTTTTTCAGTTTGAGATTATGTCATTCGCTATCGAATAATGTAATAATATGGTTCGATATCTGATAAAACGTGATCGAGTCAGCTCGTTATCGAAAGCGACGATTAGACCCCTAAGCGGTTGTGTGGAAAAACTACCCTGTTAAGATTCAAGTTCAAGAATCGAAAATTAAACTATTATGTTAAAAAGTTAGTTTTATGTTAACTTTTTTTACCAAAAATTGTAACTCAAAAAACCTACAGTAAGAGAAAAATTATCTAAATTTCTGAGCAAAACTCTTGAATTTAGATTGCAGAAATCTTCAGATTTCAATCTTGAAGTTTGGTCAGTAAGATTGACGTTCTCAAATTAATTTTTTTATTTTTAAACTGAGTTCTAAAAATCAAAAACGTAATCTTAATTTTAAGAATTCTTAAACTTAAGAACGCATTCTTTAAATAAAAAACGTAATATTAGTTTTAAGATCGTATTTTAAAATTTTTAAGAATGTGATCTTAATTTAAGATTTTTAATTAGAACAACATCTTGCATCCGATTATTACAATCTTAAGTGCGATCTTGAAAAAAATTAATTTTTTATTTTTGAATTAAGAATTTTCGCATTTAAAAGACTATTAAGATTTAAATGATTTGATTTCGAGTGTAAAATCTTGATTTTAGCACGTTTTTTACTTAGTGTACTTTTGCAAAAAAAAGAGTTTGAAGTTTTCAATTTACATGTAATTCGATAGGGATAAAAGAGAGCTTACAAGGCATTTGTATGAAATTTCTACGCAAGATAAAACAAAATAAAACCAAAAACCGATGTTCAGAATTGAGAGGATTTTTTTACAATTGCATACCATACCACTTTCCAAATGCTTGGCAAGACGACTGTGAATTGGGTTAATATGAAGTATTGTTCTGCATTATTAACTCCAAAAGCGAATTTATTGAGATATTATCAAGATATTACAATAAAGGAGCGATATAAATGAACAAATCTATTAAAGAATGACAATAAGTACTCAAAACATATGCTTCAGTATTTACTTTTAAATATAATAACTGCTGGCAAGACACATACGTATTGTACGCATTGAGTTTCTATCAAATTATCTTTGGAGTATGCTTACACTCACAGTTTGGGTATTTATTCGGACAAAATAAACATACGCATGATATTTAGAATATTTATTCATTATACGCCTCCTTATGCATTTGTGTGTATGAAATGGTATGAAGAATTTGCTTTAGCTGTTTGAGGAGGTAACATTTATAATAAATATAACCTTTAAAGGATTGATAATATTCTTAATTTTTTTCCGTAAAATTTGCAACCTAAAATCGTCAGTGAAGTCATATTTTGTAATTTATAAAGTGATAAATAAGTTTCTAGTAAATATTTAATTGGAAACGTTTTTAGTGCAGTCGGGAATTATTAAATCGCACTTTCCATCCCTGCGATGCAATCAGTTGAACAATGTTGCCATTTCAGCATATTACCAATTCACTGTTCTGGCACCACTGGTGCTTGAAGTGTGTTTCAAATAAAATACCCCTCTATATATTCATGTGTAGCCGAATAAAAACTCAGAGTACTTATTTTTATACTTATATGTGTGATTATAGCTGATACACTGTATACATTTTTTTTACTTAAAGTCCTTTGTGCTGCGTAATTTAAGGAATGTGTATGAAGATGATGTTTGGTTTTTAATGGTTGCGAGTATGTATTGATTTGGTTGCACGCTTCACACAGCCATTCAAGTAGAATCTGGATCATTCCTTTTTGAGAATAGTTATACATACGTATTCAGTTTAAACTTGATGAGTATGTTTGCGTATGAGTGTGGTTTTTATTTTTAACTATACACATTTGTAGTTCTTTGACAGCCAATACACAAAGAATACTTAAAGCTATGCAAATATAATGCATTTATATACATATGTGATTACATAAATTTTTTTCTTGTCAAGGCTACGAAGCTTTATGTTAGACATAATGGAAAATTATTATATCGTCGGCTTAGAGTGCGAACCTGCTAAATCCACTTTTTATAAAATATGAGATTTTAATGCCGTTCGAAAGAGAAAAAGACGTCACATCGACTACATATTTAAATATTTACATTAATTTTAAACTCTACATGTCGAAAAAACTCCATGTATTAGGCTAATTTCATAAGCTATGTATGTATAGAAAATGTTAACAGTATTTTGTCTCTCCTGTAAAATTTGTTTGAAGTGACTTAGCCGGTTTGCACTCCAAGCCGACGATATGTGCTCGCTTGTCAACTAAGGCAGTTTTTCATAACGGAAACATTATTTCTTTAAGTATTTTTTTTTTTAATTCTGGCCATAATTTTGTGTAAATTCTATATGCATTTTACTGTGTATGCTGATACATATGTATGTATGTGTAAGTATATTTAAATTTATTCATACATATTTTTGTACATTTGTATTTTTAATTAATTAATTAATATTAAGCCTTTAAAAATAGCGGCGCTAATTTCTATTAAATTTTTTCAGATTCGCATAACTTTATTTCTTTTTACTTCAATAATGTGAAACTATTCTGATATACATACATATTAGTGTCCTGCACTATTTATAAGACCTTTCAAGACATGAGAGATTTTTCACATGCTTTACTATAGCAATATATCCTAAAACAAACGCTAAACAACACTTTTGGCAGACTATTTCGCTGCCTTGAAAGGTCTTATAAATGGTCTTGTGCAGGTCTCTAATACATATATTAATGTTTGATGTTAAACTGAGTATTAAATTAACTGCCTTAAAAAATATTTTCGGTTCCTTGTATACGCGTTTTCTACAAAAGTTTCTGTTTAATGTTGGATATTTCAAACAAGTGAAATAAAAATTAAAAATCGAAATGCAAGTAATATTGAAGAAATTGTGTGTAGAATTTGAACGTAAAAAGGAGCTAAATTAAATGGATTTTTTTATTCTGATTTATGTTCACAACCGCTCTTTACTTTTACTAATTTGAATTTCAATAGATTACGGAAATAATTTTTACATCAATCTGATATCATTGTCATCCAGAAAGCAGATAATCACCCCTGTCTTGAAAACGTTCTGCCTTTTCCCCAAATTGCAACTGTGAATAATTTTTCCCTAGAAAGGGTTTCCCCTTTATCATGAAATTTTTTTTAATTAATAAATCGCGAAATGTCAATATTATCTTTGCAATTAAATATAAGAATTCATACATATTTATAAATATTTTTAAATTTTACCTCAGTTTCTAGGAGAAGCAAAAAGGACGTTGACAAATACATATGTATATAATTCTCTTAAAAAAATACTGCAGCCCAGAAAAAATCCTGACAATAGTTTTTTATGCATATATGTTTGCAGTTCTTTATTTATTTTATTTTATTTGTTAATTGTTTCTGCTATAATGATCAATCATTAGCAGTTTTATGTGTCTTTTATGGATGGCAACAGCACTTTCGTTGCATTGTCGGTTGAATAAATATTATTACTATACTATCAGCTTTTAATTTCAGTTGTCAAATTGCAATAATACTGAAAACAGCAAAAGTAAGAAAATAAAAAACATAATGATTATTGAGTTCTTGTTTCAACTTTGATATTAGTTGAACTTCTCATTTGTATAAATGGAAGTTTAACATAATATCTCTACTTTGAAATTTATTTGCTTGTGGTTTAGCTTAGTCTATATACGTATTTCATTGGCGCTTAAACCAAATCATCAGTAGACTTCAACCACAAATTTTGAACAGTCACAAACCTCTTACTTTATGCACAGACTTTCAAAAACTATATGAGAATTCATAGAATAATAATATTTTTGAAAATCACAAAGACAAAATAAGTTTGGTAGGCTTTGAAACTCATACAAAACCCAGCAAATAATTTATATTCGATTTGAATCTATTTTATTTTTCTACACCTTCATACAATTAGAAATCCATTGGATAACAATAAAAGTAATTACAAGGCAAAATGAAAAATAAAATCTAAAATTTAACATTTAAGAAGTTTATTATTCGACATATTGTCATAATTATATTTTAATTTGAAATTTATTTGCTTGTGGTTTAGCTTGGTCTATATACGTATTTCATTGGCGCTTAAACCAAATCATCAGTAGACTTCAACCACAAATTTTGAACAGTCACAAACCTCTTACTTTATGCACAGACTTTCAAAAACTATATGAGAATTCATAGAATAATAATATTTTTGAAAATCACAAAGACAAAATAAGTTTGGTAGGCTTTGAAACTCATACAAAACCCAGCAAATAATTTAAATAATAATAATAATAATAATAATAATAATTTAATTTTAATTTCAAAGCCTACCAAACTTATTTTGTCTTTGTGATTTTCAAAAATATTATTATTCTATGAATTCTCATATAGTTTTTGAAAGTCTGTGCATAAAGTAAGAGGTTTGTGACTGTTCAAAATTTGTGGTTGAAGTCTACTGATGATTTGGTTTAAGCGCCAATGAAATACGTATATAGACCAAGCTAAACCACAAGCAAATAAATTTCAAATTAAAATATAATTATGACAATATGTCGAATAATAAACTTCTTAAATGTTAAATTTTAGATTTTATTTTTCATTTTGCCTTGTAATTACTTTTATTGTTATCCAATGGATTTCTAATTGTATGAAGGTGTAGAAAAATAAAATAGATTCAAATCGAATATAAATTATTTGCTGGGTTTTGTATGAGTTTCAAAGCCTACCAAACTTATTTTGTCTTTGTGATTTTCAAAAATATTATTATTCTATGAATTCTCATATAGTTTTTGAAAGTCTGTGCATAAAGTAAGAGGTTTGTGACTGTTCAAAATTTGTGGTTGAAGTCTACTGATGATTTGGTTTAAGCGCCAATGAAATACGTATATAGACCAAGCTAAACCACAAGCAAATAAATTTCAAATTAAAATATAATTATGACAATATGTCGAATAATAAACTTCTTAAATATAATATCTCTACACAGAAAAAAATATCATCGAAATGCAACCAACAAAACAAATTGTTAATAGTTAATTTAAAAATTAACAATCATCATTGTTGATATAACAAATTAAAATTTTTGTAGTCAATTAAACTACTCAACAAAATTATTTGTTAAATTATATCATAACGGAAAGAAAGAAGAACTCCCCCCAAAACGACATTTAATGTTTTTCGCAGGCAAACCAAAATGGTTTCGAGGATTGTGGTTGTGTATAAAAAACATTGTTAATTAAACAATTATGATAATCAAAATTTGTACGGAAATTCAATAATCCACTTTGTTAATATAATAATAGCTTTAATTGAAATAATTTTGAAATCTAATAAAAACAAATTTTGAAAAAATAAATAAATTTCAACAAACTATTTGTTGATGTATTAATTATTTAATTGATATAACAAGAAAACTAATTGTATTTACAAATAATTTTTTCTATGTAGTTGTTCTAAACAATCTTTGGGTAAAGGCTCCCTTATGATCTGCAATAGATCCCTGGAAAATACCACTTAAAAGAACTTTTAAAACATGAGGGATTTTTCAAATGCTTTACTACAGTTAAATATTCTAAAACAAACGCTAAACAACACTGTTGGCAAAACATTTGTTTCAGTTATTGCAGGTGTAAGAGTACAGAAGAAAATAATTCGTGACGGAAATGCACACATACAAATGTCCACATGCATTGTCATTAGTTGTGTGCGCTTGCTTTAAAAAAACACCCTACCATCTACATCTTAAACACACGCTCAAACGTATAATATGCAAAATAACAAGCATACGCGCATCAACACTACTTCTTCTGATTGTTTGTTACGCACAAGAAGTCTTCGGGACATCGCTTGTTAACTATCATATACACGAACATCAACACATCGATCGTATTTCGCTTACTAAACGACAGCATTTATTATTGGTTTAGTATAATACATGCCACGAGAAAACAGTTCAAAAACAAGACGAATTTACATTTCAAAACTGTTTACACAGGCCTGTAATATGCATTATCAACGGTGTGAAATGAGCATAGCATCCGGCTAACACCGCAATAATCAGTTTCAATGTATTTTTAATAAAAAAAATATTTTACTGAACAAGTAAAATAATAATTTGGTATTATTAGTGCGTTAGAAAAATAATTCCAATGAACTAATCATCTTTATGATAAGAAATTTATTAAACACTTTAACTAAACAATTTTCTTATATTTTGAAGCTTTGTTTACATTATTTTCAGTTACCAATCTTTCCAGATACATTTTAGGCAACTGGAGGCAGATAAATTTTTCCACACATATGTAATACTAACTAAAATTTCAGTTGTGTTACCACTTAATAAAATAACTGAAGTTTGGTTGCCATCCATAATCGAGCTATAAAGCTTAAATTAGAAGTGCCACAAACATAACCGCACAATACAGCTATTCAAACCAAACTAATGGGCAACACTGTATTTGATTATACGTCACTCGCCATACCGACATAGTCATAATCCTATTAACCAATTGAATTTTGCTCACTTCTATAGCAATATGGTATGGCACGTCTGATTAGGACGTGTCGAATTTGAGCAACGATTTTTTTTCGATTTTCGTAAATGAGGGGGTCTAGAAACAGGCCTATTGATGTGTTTTATTTGAATTTAAAAGGTTTTTGTAAAAAGTGATGATTTGTTATAATCATCAAAAACAGGTGTAACCCCCTGTTTCCACAACACGGAAGGTCGACTTGAGTAAAATATTTATATGAAAAGCACTAATTTTTTTGAGTAATTTTCATACAAATTTTCCAGACGAGTCCCTGCTTAACTTGTGGAAACAGGGTATAAGACTGCTAATGAAAATTAACGCTGTCATCTGTCTATGCTATAACTTGCTTTGTAATATTAGTAGGTGGAGTTATTGGCCAGTAATGGGTTAATTCACCTTAAAACTTTTTACTCAAAAACGTTTTTCATTCATGAAGGGTGACGTAGCTGCGACATCGCGTACTTTCTCTTTTAGAGCCCCTTCTTAGACCCACGCTCGTTTATATGAAGACTTCTTTTTTGCGCAGTAGTAAGTGAAATTTTGATATTAATTTGATCAATGCTTTTTATTGGTTCGTTCGCAGCAGTGTTGCCATTAAGGAATTAGCTGTGTGTGGCAATACTGCTCGTAACCAGCAGGAAAAGTGGTCATTTGTCACATATGTACATATGTACATAATGGGAGAAATAACGTTTTATTTTCCAAAGCTGCCTACATTGCGAAATTTAGTGATGTCTTAAAAACATAGTTCGGTGTAGTTTTAGCATTTGATGTAATTTTTTTAGAGACTTTTTTAAGTTATTAAAATTACCCATTACTGCTCAACAGCAGTTACGGCGGTCTTGGAGATGACAAACTCACGCAGTGATATTAATGTTCACGCGCTATCCTACACAATCGCACGATCTACGATGTGATGTGATTAATTGTTATTGTTTTTTGAAAAGTTTCATAAACTCCATCACACCAGGGTGGTATTTTCTCAAAAATCGCACATTTGTGTATGATAGTGTATCACGGTCCTTATTTGAGCTAAACTTAAGGCTGGGATCTGAACAATGTACGATTACCGCTAGCACCATATCCAAGATACTTTGGAACTCATTGGATGGTAACAAGCAGGAATTAGACGAATCATACTAACGCCTTCTCCACGACTAAATCGCCTTGCGTGGGCGTAGGCCCTTATCGGGAACTGGACTGTTTTACGGAAGCACCAACAATGAACTTTTTAAGTTTTATGAAAACTTCTGGCTGCTTCCTTGGAGCCATAGCCACTTGCAGCTCAGGGGGTCCAGGTTGTTTTTGGTTCTCTTCACAAAGGGCTACCTCCTTAATGACCTAACCTAGCAACGAAAATAACTGCTGTGCAAGGTAAATTTTGAATTAAGGAAACAAAATTAAATCAGCATGTAAAAATAATATGTGCAATGAATATTCGTGTTTGTGTATTTATTCAACAAACTTAATTAAAATATTTATTATTTTTTTTAAATATAAATATAAAAACTACGGCTTATGTTATAAAGAAAAAAATTATTTGTATAGTCTTTCGCATCAATTATAAAAATAAAAATTAGTACATACACATGTTTGCTTCAGTTATCAACAAACATTTTACAAATTAAATATAGTACAAGTTTTAATTTTTTGTTTGTTCACATTTCTTTTTTTTTTCTAAAGAAAAAGTAGTAAAACTAAATTTAAATAATTCGCTTTCATAAAACAGGTGGGGGTGTGTACAGCATTTGCAAGAAAACCCAAGACATAAAATAAAAATATAAATTTAATTAAACAAAATTTAGTTTTTATTACTCGTTTTCTTTCTTTTAAGTTGTGTGTAAAAAAATACCACCATAAAATTCGATTGAACTCGTTTTACTATTAAAAAAAAAAAATAATAAGAGATTATACGGTTGGTTTGTTCCTTTCAAATTTAAAGTAGTTGTAAATAAAAAATAAAACATTTTTATGTAAACAGTGGTAAATGATAGAAATCAAACCCTCGATAGCCTTTGGCAGCCAGCCATATGTAGACAACATGATAAGCTCCTGGTATAAAACATATTAGACCAGCTACGAAAAACACTACACCCTGCGATGTGTTCGCTGGATCGGCGACGGCAAATGTACCCATCACGAAAAGTCCGGTGCCGACAATTAACAAGGTAACAGCTGCTAGGACTGTGCGCCAATTTTCTCGTACTTTGGGATGTCGCCAACAATATGTGCTCACTTCATCTGTTGATATATTGCCATACTCTTGTATTAAAGAATCACTATCACGTGAAGTTGTGTCTTCGGCATATTTGTTGTAACCTCTGGAAATGAAAGAAAAAACAAGAGAATCTTGTTAACAACTAGTTTTTTTTTGCTTTTAATTTGTATTTATTTAATTATCAAGAAAATTTTCTACATTTAATATCGGACTTATTTTATAAGCCGCCTGCCTCTTTTTTTTATAAGACAATAATAACAAGGACATTGTGAAATATTTGCCCAATTTAAATTAAAATCCTACCCGAACGCCTACTGTGTTGTGGTATTTTATTGCATGTTGTTTGATTCAGAGATTTAAAGGAATTCGATCATTAAATCGGCAAATTATTTGTTATAATATTTTATATATTCACATGCGTTCGGGAGTAATTATACTTAGCTCTTGGGTAGTAGTAGTAAAAGTATTTTCATTTTACTTAAAAATTTGTTTCGAAACATAAAATTCTAGAAATTAGAGATTATAAAGCTAAGAATTTTGAATTTTAAAGCAAATTTTTAACTAAAAAGCAAATATTTTTTTTTATTCATACTACCGATTATATACAAGTTACTTATATGTTCATATGTCAAATCAAAAATTTCTTAACGCCCAATTTTGTTAAAATAAATTTCAGTTGCTCTACATATACAATCGCTTACTTCTCGTTTTACTGACAAGAACCTAAATGAGTTCGTCTAAAGAGAAGATAAATACATTGGCCGAAATAAAGAATACTTTAACAGCCGTATTCATAAAAAAAAGTTGATTGGCATTTAAAATGCATACTAGTTAAAAAACATTTTAAGGCTAAAAAGGTATTCATAATCAGTATTTTAACTAAAAATCAATTAACATGATTTTTTTTAAATATCGTGGCAACACTATATGCATCCTAGTTCTGCAAAACAACGATTATTAATTCACAAAGTACTCGTGTCTATATTTGTTTGATTGTCCCTTTTCAGAGAAATATTGTTTTTATAGAATAAAAAATGTATTCTAACTTGTATTGAATAAAAAAATAAAAAGAATTCATAGCGAATCTTTGTTAAAAGTGCTTTTTATATGATTTTTTATTGCGGATTAAGAGGCACTAGAATAACGAGTTTTATTTGACTGGTTTTAAGTATTAAGTAGTAGTACATCACTAGTTAATTTTCTACAATTATTATTATTTTTTTTATCACATAAAGTTAGAAAACAATGACTGTGAATGGAAAGCGGATCACTACTTTTCTTTTAGAGTCCATTTGATATTTCAGCAATAGTTTCTATAAAAAAGTAATTTTTTTTCTAAATAACACTGACATTCATAGGTACATACATACATATATGTATACATGCAAAGTTAAAAATGTAAATAAACACGAAGCAAAATTACAACAACGTCATCTTAAAATTGGTTTAAACATGGGTGCAGTCAATTTTAAAATTTGCTGATTTACACAAGGGTTAAAAACACTTTTTAAGGTAAAATTCCACTATGAATACAATTTTTGCGAATATTGCTTCAAGAACATTTGAAATGATGTTTAAATTTTTTATGAATAAGGCTGTAAGAGTTTAAAACCAGTGTCCAGACCCGCACTCAGGGGATAACCCCTACTCATGCAATACATTATGCAAGAACTAGGAAAATAGGTTATGGAGAGGATAGAGGGAGTAGTGTCTGTGGACATTCGATTTAAACTTTCCCACGTTGAAAGTGACAGAGTACAATAGAATCCTTCGGTGGCACGCATATTAATCCGTGGTCTTTTCGACCACTTTCTTTGCCCGTTTTTTAGATTTTCTTAATTTTTTCATATTACAAACCCGTCCGTCCTATAAGAACAGTGACACACAATTGACTAGTCATTTGACTGGCATTAGAACAACGTTTCTATTACATTTTTAAGGCAAAAATAAAACAGGTGATGCCAACATTCGTGTAAGTGTGAATTTTGTACTAAAATATTTGCAAATTATCAACCAAATCAAAGCAATAGCGATACACAAAACCAACTTATGCGGTTACACATGAAGAACAAGACACAAAGTGCAAACCAATATTTTATATCACTATTTTTTAACTTAAAACAACAGCAATATTTGAAGCAAAGATATTGCAATTTACATTCATTTAAGACTCTGCATTATACAAACTATGTATACTGAGTTAAGACTTTACAAGGTTATAAGTAAAAAATATATTATTCATATGTATGTATATTTGTATGTACATACATATGTACGAGTATTATAACTTTTTTTTGTTATAATTTAAACGTACAGCCAGTGTGGCCACAACTAAAAAAAATTTTAGTGCTAAATGGGGCTTAAAATAATGCTAAAAATGCTAAAAAAAATTTCGAAATGCTAAAAATAATGCTAAAATGTTCGATGTTATTTTGACTAATTATTTTTTTTATTATACATGAATTTTTCTTATTATTATTTTTTGATTAAAAAATAACAAAATCCATATAGATTTATTTAATAACAATTAATTCAGGAAGATAAAAAATACAATTCAGGGATTCAATCGGTAGTTTTAAGTGTCATAGTGTCCTAATGTCTTAAATTATTTTAATATTATTGCTTTCCTCAATTCTTTCGAACAGAAATTTTTAAACATGTTGATACTATGGCACTTAAGACCGCCGTTTGAATCACTAAAATATGTAGTAAATTAAATACATGTTTATATATTTTTATGCATTTATATGAAAATGGATATAATGAAAGAGATAGGCAGAGATTTTTGCTTATAAAAATGAAACATATTTTATGAAATTTACAAGATTAAAAAATGCTAAAAAAAATGCTAAATGCTAAATGAAAAATTCGCTGCTAAATCAAAAGTAATATTGCTAAATTTAGCAGTGAAAATGCTAAAAGGGTCACACTGCGTACAGCAATTATTTGAAATATTTCTCTATCCATAACATAGTATATATAAAAAAATATATCAATATATATTTTTATATTTAAAACGCATTTGTTGTTATACTTACATATATACATATACATATACAAAATTCCAGTACAATTTACATCAATCTATTTTGCATATCGGAATTGGCAAGTGAGCTTATGCATGGCGGGCATACTAAATAAGATATAGATACAAACATACATACATACATACATACATATCGTTACCTTAATATAGAAACGCCCTAAATTTTTTTTAAATCGAGTTTTTTTTGCATATTTCGTTATATTAGAGCTTCATTTACCGAAAAAGGCATAAAAATCGATTTGAAAAAAATATGAGTTAGGGCATTTCTATATTAAGGTAACGATATTTACTTGTATGTACCTGTGCAAACATTTTGCGTTTAATTCTTTGTCTCTAGTTTTCAATTCAGAAACTGAACACAAATAATTAATTATCTACATGCATACATACATTCATATTTTATTTATATTAATTTAAATTTTATTAAAAAATTTCAATACCCCTCAAATTGTTGTTGTACATTAATAATTTGCAAAGAAAAACAAAAAAGCACAATTTATTAAATTGAATCATTTGTTATCATGTTAAAACAATTGGATATTTACATATTTGTACATTTTGATTAAAAATTTTTGCTAAATATTTATTTTTATATTTTTGTTGTGTGTATTTTCAATATTGTCGTAAGAAACAAAGTATAACCGAATGATTTATTCAGTTTGTGGCTGCTGATATTGTTTGTTTGATGCAAAATTATTCATTAATTAGTAAAAATTATTTGTTCATTCATAATGGTCAACTATTAATGTATTTTAATAGTTTGTTTAATGTAACATTATTTAATTTAACCAAAAAGTTTATACGAATTTTCTCTAAGCAATCGTTTATCACTTTTAATAGATTTTGGAAATAAATCTTACAACCGAAATTTATAAATGGAACCGATATTTTGTATTGATTTCAGAAAATCATACGTATAACATTTCTGTCATCTTAAAAGTATCTCCGGATAAAAATGCATTATCACTGAAATCCTAGCCGAAGATCTTAAGGACCAAGAATTCGTAATTATTTAATTTAGTTATTAAGTAGGGTTATATTTAGTTTTCATTATGAGCCAACCAAGGTCTTTCGAACTAAACATTTCGAAGTGCTTCCACTACGAATTTTCGAAGTTAATTTGACGTTCATGTTAACATTTTCGTTGATTTTAATCAGGAATAATTTCTCAATAGAGCTTAAGTTCAGTATTTTTAATTCTTATAGAATAAAATATTTTTATTAAATAATGTAATTTTATAAAGAAGAGAAGAAAAATTCAAGTAGACTTTTAGCTTTTTTTTACATTCCATAAGAACTGAAAATACTGAACTTAAGCCGAATTAAGAAATTATGCCTGATTAAAATTGTTTTTAGTAATTAATTTATTATTTCAAAACGTAGCAAAACAATTATTAAAACCGATTGACGAAAGTCACTTTTACGAATCTGTCAATAACTTTTAGAGCTAGTTTTTAACACAAAGATAAGCTCTACTTATCAGTTAACTGTAGTTTAAACTGAAAATGCTGTTTTTCAAATAAAGATTATCTAGTTAATAATCTAGGTTTAACCGAGCAACATTACTCAGTTAAATTTAATTAATTAATTAATTAAAGTTAGAACTGTCAAATGATAAATATATGAAATAATTCATATGGCGACTTGGATAGTTCAATTGTGAGAAAAATGAGAGATATTAAAACACGTCAAAGTAATTTTTATGCGTATAATAAATCGGAATTGTTGCAATGATTTCGTTTAACAAAGAGGTTTAGAATTAATTGGAAAGAAAATCTGTTTCCTTGGATTTCAAATTTTATGATATTTTTTGGTTTTATTTTTGGAGCGGGGCTATTTTTTAAGTCCATATTATTTATTTTCCAAAAGTTTAGAAAAGTTACTGAAGTTTTTTTTTTAATAAATTTAAAGAATTGTCACATCGTTTTTAAGTGTTGCCCTATTTACATAAAATATTTTCAAGAATGCCACATCTAGATTGAAATTAAAGTCTGGCATTTTTAGCTTAATTGACAACTGTTAATCGATCACTGAAAAACTGCATGGCTGGTTAAATCGCGTTTAAGTTTGTTTCTTGATTAACTCAAACGTGTATTAAACTAAATTTAACTAATTATTAAGAAAGTAGCCCTTAATGGATGACCCATTGTTGCATTAGTAATCAAAACACAAACACAGTGTTGCACAAATCGTTTTGACTAGTTTTGAAGCAAAACCTGTTTTTGAGATCGTTTAGCTCACAGAAAAATATATATAGGAAAACCAATCCCACAGCTCGTGTATGGAAACGCACTACTATGTATATATCCTTATATCCTTTCTTAGGCGGTTTTGAGTCATTGAGATATGACGATTTTCGTCATTTTGACGGGTTTTTATAACAAATTTCAAAAAATTACGATTGATGATTATGTTTAAAATATTCCTAATATTTTGAAGATTTTTTTAAATAAGTATTTAGAAACATAAATATTCCTACAATACGTCGCAGAAAAGAGATTTGACTTCGATAGAACGATTATCAAAAATTTTAATTCAATTACAGCATCGGTTATTTTAAATATGGACTCGGAAATTCTTCCTTTACTAAGAACTTTTCCAAATCTTGTGTCTAAAGTAAAATATTAAGACATTAACTTCTTTTCATAACTCATAACTGTGAGTTTTTAAATAACATAATAACTTTGCCAAACTCATCAGCTGATGTTGAAAGAATATTTAGAAAATTTAATCTTACTAAAACCAACATTTGAAATTTACTGGAAACAGAAACCCTTGAAATAATTGGTGGTATTCGATGCTTGATGCAAATTGTCTTGCGTAAGTGCAAATGCAAACAATCGTAGCTTTTCTTTCAAATCCAACAACAAAATGCGCACACAATCCAAAGAAAAGCTACGACATTTTGCATTTGCACTTACGCAAGACAATTTGCATCAAACATAGAATACAGCTATTATATTTTCAAAAGATTATTTGAAGTGTAACCCTTCGGAATGTTACACACTATTATACAAACTAACTTTTTTTATTTAACTTTACCTGGAAGTGCACCTTAAAACAAAATTTCCATAAACATTTTGACAAAAGGACACTTGAAGTACAAATTAAGTTTTTTTTTGACACGATCGTTTATCTATGACAATAAAAAAAAGTTATTTATTTCTAATATAATATATTAGTTGTTTAGAAAACGGATAATTCTTGTATGAAGATTTTTTTCTTGCATTGTGACGATTATGACGATTTTATTTTTCAAATACGATTTTAACACTGAATCTATTAACTTTTTTTTAATATTTTATATCGTCGGTTGGTTATTGGTTTGCTGCAAGCATAATGTATTTTGAATATACTGTGCCGCAAACCAATAACTAAGGGCGATATATTCTCACATGGTTTTGAATTTCTCTAAGTTAAAAGTTAACTTTAAATTAGGGAAGTAACGAATACGAATATCGATTCCGATATATGGGCGATATTTCTGATTTGCCGATATATCGATATCGGCGGTATTTTACTGTCGATACGGCGATAATACTTAAATTTTTTTAGATATGTTTTTAACAAACAATTCAATTTCAACGATTTTTTTGCATAAAAACTAAGAGAAATAACATATTAAAAGCAGAACATAAAGTTTAAACACAAAAATTAAACGTTTCTTTTGTTTTGCTTTGTAGCATAGTAGTTCTCTCAATACTAAATCATGTAAGTATTAAAAAAAAGAATTTGTTTTTTGTTAAGAATGAATTCAAATATCAATTTTAAATATTAATAATCTCTTACACTATAATTTTGTATAATAAAAGGTTATGTTAACTTTAACTTAAGTTCAATATGCGTATCGGTATCGGAATCGGTATCGTCGATATTTCTTTTTGAGTATCGGTATCGGATCGGCAAAACGGCGTATCGTTACTTCCCTACTTTAAATAAAATTTTTTTAAACCTCCTAAAAAATGTTAACACACATTTAACCATCATAGAAATTAGGCCAAACTGTCAACACCTTTTAATCTATTGGTACACATTTCGAGACAAACATGCTATGAAAATAAAGAAACTATATAGAAGTAATTTTTCTTGAAGAGACAAAAAATAAAGCAAAAATAAAATAAAATAAAATAAAATAAAAAGAAAAAAATTATTTGCGATTCATTCTCAACTTAACAAATGTAGCTGATTTTACAAATCGATTGGTAATTATTTTTTTTTCGTTTTATTTTTAACTTATACAAAAAGCATGTATTAATCACTGTCTGCATTATTTTCATTGCTGACGGCAAGAACTTTTATAAATAAAAAGAAAGAAAAAGTTTTGAATAAATTGCGTAGGCATATTTTAACTCATTCAATTAATAAATAATGTTACCGACTGCGTATATTTATTTAATCCTAAAACTAGATATAGAATGGTGACTAACTTTTGCCAAAAAAAAAACTTATAAATTATTGAAAACTAAACTGTAAAAAGGGCCAAAGTGTCTATGAAATTGTTTAGGGAAAGAATTAGGAAGCAAAAAAAAAATTTTTTAATTACAGAAAATCAGTGAGAATGCAGGCTAAAGTTGAAACTGAAGAGAAGAAAAAAAAATTAACAAAAAAAAAAGATTCCGATATAAAATAATAAAAGTATTTTAACTGCTTTAGATCCCGCCGAGCGAACGAGATAGCATACTGCAAACACTTTGTATAGTAAAAATAATTATAATATAATTCTCATTCAGTTCATTTTAAGTTTTATACAAGTATAAAAAAACCATTCACTCTTACAGACCACGGATGGAAATCATGGTACAATTGTACTTTTTATGGTACATTTTTGACCTTGTTGGTACCGTGGTACTACCGGGAGTTACTTGGTACAATTTAAAAATGTTAATGTTTCACCATATGGCAACATTCATTTTGCCTATGTTCTCTTTAATTTTTTTGTATGTGTTTTATTTTAATCTCTAATATAGTAGTCGAATCTTCAAATGTACCTTTATGAATGTAATATTTAATATTTTTTGTTTTAATTATTATTGTGAATTTTTATACACATTTTTGTTAAGTTTCTGTTTTTTATTGTATACTTCAAAATTTTTACATAAATTTTTTACGTTTATGTTTTTATTAATATATATTAAATAAATTCAGTGAAGTGCGACTTTGACCTGCGCACGAAGGGTTCCGTACGGGCACGAAATATGTAATTCAATACGAACAATATAACCTTTAGTTTTGGCATTTTTTTCGATTTTGGGTTTTTTCGGTTTTAAGCGTTTTTTTAGTTTGGGGTTTTTTGAATTTATTGGCGCTTTCTGAGGTTTGGTACCTTTTTTCACGTTTTGGCGATTTGTTTTTTGGTTTTTGAAGTTTTTTTTAATTTTTGGCGATTTTTATTATTTTGCTTTTTTTTATTTTGGCGATTTTTTTATTTTGGCGATTTTTTTTAATTTTGCCGTTTTTTTCATATAGGTGTTTTTTTTTGGTTTTGGCGATTTTTTTTAGTTTTGGCACTTTTTTTCGTTTTGAGGATTTTTTTCGGTTTTTGGCGTTTATTTTTAATTTTGGTGATTTTTTTCGTTTTAGCGATTTTTTTTTAAATTTGGCGATTTTTTTTTTAATTTTGGCGATTTTTTTTAATTTTGGCGATTTTTTTTCACATAAACAATAATTTTGGTATATATATAACAAAAATGTATCGATTTTTGTAACATATTTTATCGATATTCGCTGTCGGTTGATGTAAAAATAAAATAAAATCACAAGCTCAAATTCATTTACTTTTTCTAATTATTATTATTTTTTGATTTTCGCTTATGTTGACATTTTCTATACAGAGATACCACTTTAAAAAAACTAGCTAAAACTTTGGAAAATTTTCTAAATTTTGGTAAAAAAAGTTGTCGTATGGCGCCAAAGCAGTTTTTTACCTGAAACCAGTAAAATATTTACCAAATTTCTAGTTCATTAATGAACTAGTTTATAGTAATTATATTTTTATATTTCAGTAACATTTTTCTAATATTACGCTAAGTAAAATTTTCTTATAAAATTCGAAGCTTCGCAAAACATCCTTTTCATTTTTGATTTCAAATTTAGTAAATTTTCCAAAGCTTTTTAGGTCTAGTTCTGGTACTTATTTTTATTTAAATTCTATACCAATGGAATGTTTTCTGTTATATCTTCATATTACATATAGTCTTAATTAATTCACCACAAACACATACATATTAATTCGTTGATAGGAGACAAGTATTGAACCAGCAACCTTTTGACTGATAGGCAAGCACTCTAACCAATTGCCTAAAAACCTGTTTACATTACATCTTTCATCTGTCATTATTATAATAGCAGTTTTGCTAGTGTGAGCAACTAAAAATTAAAAAATAAAATGGAATTAAAAAATTCAGTAGAAATAGATTTAATTGCTTCTCGTGTTGAGGAGCAGAAACAATTAATGCTACAATATGCAGAATTAGTAAAAATTATGATAGCGGACGATGATGATGCAGAAATACATACTTCGAGTACTTTTTTTATGTGCAAAAATTTCGAGTCCCAGCAGCTTGTAGAAATTTGCAATTACTTTTATGTCATTTATTTCGATTTGGAAAAGTATATACAAGATTTTATTATATACATACTAGAGTCCTGCACAAGACCATTTATAAGACATTTCAAGACATGAGAGATTTTTCAAATGCTTTGCTGCAGCGAAATATTCTAAAGCAAACGCTAAACAAAACTTGGCAAGGCATTTGCTTCAGTTGTTTGTCTTGCCAACAGTGTTGTTTAGCATTTGGTTTAGAATATTTTGCTGTAGTAAAGCATTTGAAAAATCTCTTATGTCTTGAAAGGTCTTATAAGTGATCTTTTGCAGGACATTAACACATACATATACATATGTACATATGTATATAATAAAATCTTGGAGTAGTTACACATCTTTCTGTGGGAATAATATTCCAAAAAGTAGCCCTGAATGCATGTACATATGTACATATATATATGCGTGTGTAGATATACCCTGAAGGAAATGTCGATGGTGAAAATGTACTGACTTTGACTTTGTCACCAGTACTACTCTACAATTATCCCCCATACAATACTTTGTGCTATTGACATTTAGCATGTGCTTGTCATTGAAAATATACTAGTAACACTAAAACAATTGACTAGGTAGTGAATTTATAGTTTTTATGGGAAAATGGAAACATACCAACAACACATTTACTGCTACATTTCTATACCTTACGTACATACAAATTTATATATGTTAAAAAGTTGTTGCAAAATCCACTAGAAATGCACCACATCTGTTTTCTTTTATACTGACGAATAGAAGAGAAATTGTAGACAATGTAACTACTACTAGAAATTTAGTGTTGACATAGAGACACTTGGCCCTAATCTGACTGCAGGGTATGTACATACATACATATATACATATGTATACATGTTTATAGTATGTATGCATGTATGTATATACACATGCATATATTTGTATAAATTTTTTCTAGTGATGACACTAAATTAATCGAAAGATGTTGAATGGAACAAAGCCAGATAGGAACATCTTCTGAAGATGTTGAAAGATGTATAATTCAGCCCTGTATAATTCTTATGGGAAGATGTTATCATCTTGGCAAATTGATGAAAGATGTGAGTAAGTGTGAAAAGGCTATATCAGGGCAGCCTGAATAAGAATTGAAATTATTGAGTTTTAAAATTTTAGTTTATTAAAAAAAAAACATATTTCAAGTTCAAATATTCCACGGAAATGTGAAAAATTTACTTAGATTTTTTCGATTAATGCAAACAAAAGATATACATATGTATTCTATAATTTAAAAAAATATTACTTAAAACTGATAAATATTTTTCTAAAATTTGGAATATCTTAGTCTAATAAGTAAGTCAAATTGGATAAACTAATCGAGAGTAAGTCCTTAAATGTGCGAATTTTTTCATGGATTTTTATTTTTAAGGATATAAACTTTTTTTTACTCATATTAAGTAATTTTTACTAGATTTTTGTAAAAAATTACTTGAACTTAAAAACAATTACTTAAACTTAGACAACTTGTTTACTTAAATTTAGATATTTTTTACTTAATAATATTATAAGTATGTCTTTTTTCGGGTGGACGTGATATTGAATTAAATGGTGATTAAAAAACATAGCATTACATTACGGAATCACATCATTCGTTACCCCAAACGAATAAATATGTCGATAAATATTACGATTTTCGATTTGCAAAAAGTTAGTGAATCCAGGTATAGATTTCTCTAGTTCTTTTCGTCTGAAAAATATTAGCGGAAATCATCCTTTGTTGCACATCTGCAATTTTAGCAAATATAGCATGATTTTTTGCTACAAAGCGTGAGTGTCTTTTTCTTTTTTAATTATAACAGCTGATTGTAGAATAAATATTAAAAGAAGTTTTTTTTGGTTTTTGTAAATTGAAAACGAAAAAAAAACGAAAACACAGCTGTTTTAGCATTGAGAACATTTGCAATTTTCAATATGCAATGGTTTTTGGTTATGCATATTTATTCAAGTGATGCAAATCTTAGTTGCATGTACTTTGTTGTTGTGGTCTTGCAGAATATAGTACGTATGTCACATTTGCAATATATGCAGGACTTGCAAGGGCAGTATGCAACGAAGAGTGATTTCCACTATTAATTAAAGTGATTTGGTGTGTGAATATATTTTGCTATCGCCCGCTGTTTGGGTTCTTTGTCAAGCATTGGAATCATCATCGTCGACAAAAATAATATAATAAATTTCACCGATGTTTTCACAAAATATTAAAATAAACGCTGAAATATAACAATTCACAACTCACGTATATAAAGCAAAAATCTACATCAACTGACACCACACTCAGTGAACCCAACACAAAGAACGCTGATGATGAAGGTGTAGTGGTCTTCGAAAACAGCTAGTTGTTCCGTTCTACTACGTGTTTGTCAGAATGTTTAAAATTAACTTTGGTGCTATTTGTTCATTAATAATTATCAGGTGAAATATGACTTGCAAAGCGATACGAACTTTAGCCTGATCAAATCATAAATATAGAAATACATAAATCAACTTCGAACAATAATAATTAAAATTAACAAAACTAAAACAAATTTATTTAATATATGTATGTAGTAAATCAAAACAAACTGCACCAAAAAAAAAACCCAGCCGCTTATAGCTATTAGTGTTGCCACTGAAAACAATTTTAATACCAACTTTTCCTCAGAAAACTACCGAAGTCGTTTAAAATCAGCCAATATTTTAAAAACAAACGTATATGTCATTATTATTGAATTATAAATATATATACATATACATATGTATGTATTAGTGATGTAACGAATGTCAATTTTTGATATTCGCGAATACGAATACGAATATTTCAAAAGATACGAATACGAATATTTGAAACGATATTCGCGATTACGAATACGAATATTGTATGCAATATGAAATATAAAAAAATTGTTATGAAAAAGGACATCACACTCTTGTTGGCGTACTTTAATGTTAATAAAAAGTACCCAAAATTTTAATGATCGTCATTGAATAATATTTGAAAATGATACAAAGCACAAATTTCTATAAAAAAATTAATGTATTTGTACAAACTAAGGCCGGGTTTACATTTGTGTGCCAAATGCTACACAAGCGTAAAAAAAGCGTAGCCAACTAATTACTAATGAAAACTATTTGATTCAGACATGTATTTATTAAGTTAAACAGTTTTATACATAATTAAGAGACAATTTTATAAAATTCAAAATGATTGCAAACTATTTAAATCAATAAATACATGTCTAAATCAAACAGTTTTTCATTAGTAATTAGTTGGTTACATTTTTTTGGGCATAAGACACACAAGAAATGCCTAAGATTTTTAGTCATTTATTTAAATTTCGTTAAGGATTTACGCATTTATTTATTTAATTTGTTTCGAAAAATATTGGTCTGAATTTGAAATATTCGTCTGAATTTGGCGAATACGAATACATTCGTTTTCCCATCCGCTTGAATTTAGCGAATACGAATACATTCGTATTCGCCTTAAAATGACCGAATATTCGACAATTCGAATACGAATATTCGTGCATCACTAGTATGTATTTATATCTATAAAATAGTGTATGAGATAAATATGTCTTAAACTTTTTCACCTTTGAAACATGTGACTTTCCCCACAGCCCTCCTAACAATAAAGACCAGTATGCTATCAGTTTTTTTTCAAATCACTTAAATTGGGTTAAATTTATGGAACATAAAAAGGAGGGTTAATGACATGATGCCGAAAAACATAAAATAAAATAAGAAAAGAAATGAATCTTTTAAATATAAACAAACGAGAGCAGTGGTTGCAGCTTGCGGTTATATTTTTTGTTGTTGCTTCTTTCAGGTAAACGTTGTAGTATATTTATTTAAACTACTCTAAAATATTTATTTATCGTACAAGTATGAATGGAAGTTTTTGCATCTTATGCAACATTCAGATAATGATGTTACTGATACAACAGCAGCCGCAGCATGTTTGGCAAACTTTTTGTATGCTAATAATTAAGTGATGCTATTGCATCATAATTCAAAGCGCATAAAAGAGTTTTTAAAAAGTAGGTAAGAGCTGCCAACACACATTCATACGTACATATATATATATACGTACGCAATTATTCACTTGTATTTTGCAATTAATAAGTACTTCAGCCTAAGTTTTGAACTCGAATAAAAGCATGGTGCTCGTACAGTATAAGGGGTTTTGATGCAATTAACCCGATTAAAATATGTAATAAAAGGGTAAAAGCTGGTATATTAATTAAACGGAGATCAATTAAGCGGAAACTACTGTATTTGTATATTATGGATACAGCCAATGAAATTTAACAAGTTGTGGCTGTTCCCGCTTTTGTTAAAGTTTTCTATTTTACCAGAATTAAATGCTGAAAAATGGTATGGTATAAATGCTATAAATGAAATAAATTTAGGTTCTCTACATTATTATCAGTTTTTTTAGTGTTTTCACACCTAAAGGCTCGTCTGTTCAAAGTTGTCGAAAATTTTCCGCACCATTAATTATTTCGCGTGAAAAATTTGACATCTACTAAATATAGCCCAACTTGCGGGTTTTTTTTTTATAAATTTCTCACTTTTATTGCTCGAAAGTATGCAACATTGTTAAAGCAAAATGTGTATGACACAATAAAAACTTTGACAACACTCACTAATTGTTTCACTGTTGTTGTTGTTTTATGCATAAAATGCAATTCGATTACTCTGATGCAACTAAATCATTTTCTATGTAAATTTACCGACATTTTAAGTAAAACTTCATATTTACATGCGAATTTGGTCAAACAAATTAAGAAAAGTATACCAACTGATTGTGAAAGCACGCAAAAAGTTGAGAGTTGCCTAACTTTTCGCTTCGCTTTGCGTTAAAAGTACTTTATGTGACATGTTTCATATAAGCATGTACATTTCATCTTATATGTCAACGCAACGCGAAGCAAAAGTTTTATCTGACATGGTCTTTAAAATTCCATGCAAAAAAAGCACTCATGTTGTTTGCAGCTCATGTTGTTTAGCTGCTAAACTAAAATTATTGTAGACTAATTTTGCATGGAAAGACATGATTTTATGGGTTTTTCACAACAAGAACAGAGTACTACTGTTGCGAATTTATTTCGCCAATATTTCATACCAAGTACTTTTATATGTAGTTTGATAGTATTTCGCAGGAAATTGCGAACAGAGTACCAGGCATAAAGTTAAAATCTGCTTTTAACATTAAAACCACAAAACGGCTGATTATGCTGTCACACTACATGTTTAATAAATGCAGCTTTTCACACACAGATTCTATAATAAATTTGTTAAAAATAAAATAAATCTGCTGTAAGAGCGAGTGTATTTGTAGCTGTACTTTTGTCTACTTTTTAAACGACTTCAAAAAAAGATGGAGGTTATCAATTCGTCAAATTTTTTTTTTGGTTTTACTTCATAAATCGGTTTATATTAGACCGATGGTAAAATTTGTTTATTGTTTAAGAGGGTATAGCTTCCCATTGGTCCCATTGCATAAAATGGGCGGGGACTTGCCCACATTTTTTTTAAATTGATTTAATGATATTGTACTTATTTGATTTCTGCGAAACCTAGCCTTTGGTTCTTGTAATTACACAATTTAAAAATTTAACAGATGGGCGGGGCTGCACCCACTTATTCAATTACTATATATTATTATTATATTTCACGTGATTTTGCTTAACCGATTTTTATGAAATTTACCACACACCTTGAGCTCAAAAATAGACACAATCTCCCATTTGAAAAATATGGGCGGAGTTACGTTCATTAAAATTTAATATTTTATTTTAAGTGGTTCTACTGTACCGATTTTTACAAAACTTAATACACACCCTGAGCTCTGAAAACACAAAATCTTGCATTTAAAAAATGGGTGGAGAGACGCCCATTTAAATTTAATTTTATATCCCATAAATTTTTTTCGAAAAGGTTCTATCATGGGAAAATCGTGGCACTCGTTATCGAACGAAATTACGAAATATTTCCATATAAACTCTATTGAAATATTTCGTAATTTTTTTTTGACAGAATTATTATAGCACTTATTTGACAAACTATACAACATCTGTTTGTTTGTTTGTTTGTGTGAACAACTACAAAATTTTAAAATGCGCTCTAAAATTTAACAGTATTATTTATTAAAATTATTAAGGCTTTAAAAAGGGTTTATAAAACAGATTTTCATAAACAAAATTTCTTATTAAGCCTTTATAAAGTCTTGATAAGTTTTATAAATAAGGCTTTAATAATTTAAATAAAATATTTTGTGAATGAATATTTTAAAATTATGGAACTATTTATGGAAAGTGAAGAAGTGCTTGGGAATCAAGATGTTACATATGTAATATATGTATGTGTGAAAAATGCTGTTGTGTTTTAAGCAGCTATCTAGTTTCAAAACAAGGACACGATTATAGCCTTTTTTCCCACCATGGAACCGTAGGAATAAAGATATGAAATGTCCCCTTTAAACTAAATTTTAATCTATAACTCCTCATCTACTAGAGGACGTGAGAAATTTTATTAAATCGTTTTGTATCAATTTTTCGAAACTCGAAATAAAACGAACATGAAAAGAAAAGACATCAAGGAAAAAATTTAAAGAGAAATGTGTTTGCTCACGGTCAAATTAATTAAAATAAAATAAAAATATATACGACTATATAAAGTTCTTGAGATTACATTTTATGATAATTGCGCTTTATTTTTAAGTAAAATGTTTACTTTCGTTAAAAAAAAAACACAGAAATACATAAGTAAATAATCTTATCTGGTAATTGTAATAAATTTTTGTCTTTTTATTTGTTGTACTCAAATAAAATAGCGTTAATAATAAATTTTTGAACAAATTAATTTTTGCATTCATTTTTAAATGAGTTGATTAAATAAATAATCAACGATCGCAAAAAAGCAAAAAAAAAAAATAAATAATAAAATCAAACAAAAGAACAATTAATTAATAAATAACACTTGCAAAATCAAAAGTCAGATTACACGAAAAATCTAACGAAGATATATGTATGTATGTAACTTTATTCAAATATTTATATCGAATCGTTTGATAAATTTATACAAATTTATTAAAAAAGATAACAAAATATTGTATTCAATCTGAGGAATTTTTTTATGTTATTTACATAAATACTAAAAACAATAGAAGAAAATAAAATTAATTTGTTTGTTCTCTTACTATTAAAATTCAAAACATATGCTAAATAAAAAATTAAGTCACATGAAAAAAAAATTAAGTCCTAATTTACACTATTCAAGTCTTATTGTTAACCTGATTAGTTTGTTAGAAGAGTGAGATGAGAGGAAAAGAAACGGTTCTGTTCCCCTCGTCTCTCTTTCCCACAAACTAATCAGCTTAGCAATAAGACTTGCATAGTGTAAATTAGGACAAACAAGAAATAGCCTAACAAAATATTCAAATCTATACACATAAATTGAAACAATTAAGCTTGTATGTATGTATACGAGTATATTTTTTGTCACAATTTTTGAAGTTAAAAAACTCATAAAATATCAACAGCTAGAAACCTTGACCCCTCATCTTATTTTAATTTGAAATTTCTACTTCAACTGTTTTGAAATTTGATCGACCCTTGACCCTTCATCTTGTTTTATATCGGAATTTCTACTGCAATTGTGTTGAAATTTGATCGATATTGTATATGGAAATGAGGATGAGTAGTGTTTGTAGACATTTGATTTGAAATCTCTTCTATTCTTTAAACTATGAACTCTATCGCTAAAAATAAGTTTCATTTACATTAGAGATGTCAAACTAAACTATCATTATAAAATATCTTCGATAGCTTAAGAAAAGTACGATATGTACACATATCGATTGTAAGATAACAAAACAAACAAAATATCAATATATCGTTATACTATAGGGTTTATCAAAGCAATAAAAAATTTTGTTTGAGTAAAACAAAATGTAACATTATATCCAGTGTTGCCGGAATCGAAATTCAATTTTACATAGACGAACTTTTCAAATTATCCAAACTGTTATAGATTACATAAAACAAATTTTGTGTTTTAAGCAATGCTTTTTATTTAAGAATATATATCCAAAGATTTTTTTTACTATATGTTTTTTCAGTGTGATTTTTTTTCAGTGTAAAAAAATATTCGTAATTTGTGGCAATTCTATTTAACCATGACTACACTAACAAACGAACAACACTTTCAAATCATTGAATTTTATTATCAAAATTCGTGCTGTTTGAGAAATGTGTTTCGTCAATTATGACGTCCATTTTATGGTCGTCATAATTGACCCATCGCATAGAGAACTATTTGGGTCAAAAAGCTTGCCAAAAGGTTAGAAATGAATTTAAAGAAATCTTAAGAACTTAGCATATATATAATTTTTTTTTATATATAATTTTTTGGTGGCTAAACGAATACCATTATTGCCTTTATTTTTCTTTTTGCTGAAAGATTTGGTAAAAACCTATTTTTAGTATTAAAACAAAAAAACTATCTGGAATATTAATGTTGAAACAATTCATTTAAAAATTAAAAAAAATTATACACTTTTTTTGCAAACAAAAAACAAGAAGTTAATTTTAATTATTATTTTTCGAACTTAATTTGTTTCTATATTTATAATTTTAACGGGCTAAAGCTCGTATCGCTTTTTAAGCCAAATTACATGTGATAATTATTAATAAACAAATTACATCAAAGTTAGTTGTAAATATTCTGACAACACATAATTGAACGGAACAGCCAACCGTTTTCGAAGGCAACTAAACCTTCATCATCAGCGTTCTTCTGTGTTGGTCCACTGTGTGTGGTGTCAGTTGATGTAGATTTCTGCCTTATATACGAAACTTTCTTGCAAATGGAATATGTGAATTGTTTTGATTCATCGTATTTCAATTTTGCTGAAACGTGTTTTGTAATGAAAGCCCAAATTTACCATCTCTAATTTACAACAGACTTACCATTGTCGTTTATTCTTTACTAATTATGCACATGTTAGTTAATTTGCTTATTTTCTGGCTTTTGCGTTCCGTTCAACTATGTGTTGTCAGAATATTTACAACTAACTTTGATGTTATTTGTTCATTAATAATTATCACATGTAATTTGGCTTAAAAAGCGATACGAACTTTAGCCCGTTCAAATTATAAATATGAAAACAAGAAGGTTTTAAAAAGTGAAGGTAGTCACATTTAGAATAATTTTTTATACCACAAAAAAATTTTAAATATCTAATTTTAGACGCAAAAAAAGTTTGCGCAAGTATGCGTCATTTCTTTTGTAATTTTTTTTTTAAATTTAACCTTTTTTAGGGTTCCGTACACCAAAGGTGAAAAGGAACCCTATTGTTTTCGCTACGCCGTAAAAGCTACGGACTTGAAATTTGGTCAGAGTACGTAGAACCTTGGCGCTACAACAACAAATACATGAGAATTACAAATTAAAGGGTGTTTCAAAACGAGCAACAAAAATGTTAAAATCACATGTAATATATATACAATTGTATGTACATATGTATATTGACACTTGAAATTTGTAAAATTAGTGTGTTTTTATATAGACTACAACAATTAACACTAAAATTTAAAAAAATTTAAGTTAAAGGGTGGTCCATCAGTTAATGCAATTTTGACTATGTAATTTTGACAACTTGCTATATTTTGGAAACCGTAAGAGGTAAACTCTTGAAATTTGCAAAAACGGTAAAACTAAAAAAATCTCCAAAATGAAAAAAAATCACCAAAATTAAAAAAAATCGCCAAAACGAAAAAAATCGCCAAAACAGAAAAAAATCACCCATATGAAAAAAAACGCCAAAATTAAAAAAATCGCCAAAGTAAAAAAATCTTCAAAGTAAAAAAACCCCAAAATAATAAAAAACGCAAAAATTAAAAAAAACTTCAAAAATCCAAAAAAAAAATCGCCAAAACGAGAAAAAAGTGCCAAAACTCAGAAAGCGCCAATAAATTCAAAAAACCCCAAAACTAAAAAAAAGCTTAAAACCGAAAAAGCCCAAAAACGAAAAAAATGTCCAAACTATAGTTTACATTGGCTAAAGTTCGTATTCAATTACATATCTCGTATCAGTACGGAACCCTTCGTGCTCGATTCAAAGTCGCACTTCACTGAATTTATTAATATCTTGTTATTAACGTTTAAGTTCACCTAGTGTTAAGACCATCGTAGAATGAGGCCGTATATCTTAGACACGTCTGTCCCTGGTAGATCTCCACAGATCTGCCTTGGAGGATTGTAGAGTTAGGTTAGGTTTGGAAGATTGGTGCTATAACGCACCTCCACTTGGATACCCAGTTGGGTCCACTGTTATTTCCTTCTATTGTCTGTTAAAAGTAATATTTATACCCCATTTGACTCCAGAAGTGACCCTAGTCACCGTTATTGAGCCACTGAATTCTCATGATGAAACCCTTGATATCCACATGGGGTAAAATATTACTATTAACTGGTCAATATAAGGGAGTCACAATGGACCCAACTGGGTCTCCGAGTGGAGGTGCGTTATAGCACCGACCTTCCTAAAGTAACCTAACCCATTTTCCTAAAACATACTTTCTCCCATTAGCAACCTAAGCTTACCCAGACCATCAATTTGACTGAACGAGTAATTAATGAATGATGAAATTACGAGTAATTGAAATCAATTTTAATTTTTGATGAATATTTTTATTGAATAATAAGTATTTTCTTTGCATGTAATTACGTCTTATTGTTTTCGCCTTACATTAAAATTGTTGGACATATATTATTTTTGCTATTTTTCTCTCTCTTGTAATCCGTACTACCCAGGTTTTTCAAAAACGTGCATACAACTTGTGTTTAGTCTTATTTCTTTTTACAAAAAGTGTAACTATTTTTAGAATTTATTTAGTCTTACAATAAATTAGTTTTAGAAAGCCTTATTGACTTATGACAAATTTACCACATTATTTTCTTAATTCATAACTTAAGTTAATTTTTTTCATAAAACGGAAGTAAAAAAATGATTATTATGGTTGTTGTTTACTCAAAAGGGAAATCACACCTACAAATAACCGTTAAATTATACAAACGAACATTAAATAACAAAAACTATGGGTAAATAGTCGTTATAAGAAAATGGGTAAATTCAAACATTACGATTTTCATGGCGTGTTCTGAAGGAAATTAACGAATGCGAAGAACAAGAAACTCAAATTGTGAGAAACGTGTTGTATGCATGCGCTTGAATATGGTTTTAAGTTGAAAATATACAAAAAGTTTTAATGACTTATATTAGATATGGACGTCACTCACGTGCTTTTAATTAATCACACGTTGCCCGCAAAGTCATGCTAGAGATCATTTTTTTTTGAATTTTCTAGTAAGAATTAAAACATATTTCTACAATCCCAAAATGTTAAAGTAACCCAGTGAAAAAAAAATGGAAGTCATTCTAGTGGAACTACATTTTCATTGCTTCCAAAAAATCGATATTTTTAATTTGCCGAGAGTGAGCTAAAAACCATATAGAAGCTTATTTTAGTCATACAAAACCTTGTAACTCCTCCATAGTGTTAGAAAATATTCACCAGAATTTAAAAAAAATCATTTTTTCATGAACTAATTTTAGTCTAAAATTTAAAAGTTATTTGCATAAATTTACATGAAAACACTGTTTCGGGTTTAAATTCGTATAAAAAGAAACGAATTGTTAAAATAGGTAACTATTTAAAATTTTTCTTAGATGAAAATACTATCATAGAACACAAAAAAAGGAGTTTTTCTTAATATCGCTTCCAATTCAGTGACCAGGCGTCGAAAAAGAGAACTTCTTGCAATGACAACCCTATGTAAAAATCATTAGATCCGATCGAAATTTTCACTACTTCCAGATCGCAAACTCTACATTTTCATGACTTTTTTAGAGTATCTTTTTTTATCTTTATAAAGATGATTTTGTTTTTTCACATCTAACATCCATGCCATCGTATCCAATAGAGTATTTTTACTCAATAAGAAAGATTCAAATCCCGAATAATGTTCCAAATAAGAATCATATTTGTTGTCATATACTGCGATCATTGCGCGTTGCTACAAATCTCATTAGTTTCATATTGAAATTAGAGTAAAGTATTTGAAGTTTAAAGTTAATATATTTTGGACTACTAAGGGTGTTTTTATAAGGTATAGAACTTTGAAATGGAATAAAAAAGATGAGTTTTTTAAGTTAACATGAAATTTACGATTACGTAAGAAATAGCGTTCATACTCGTAAAACATGCCACTATTTTGTCGTGTTACTTGCCTATATATTGACTCTATTGCAAAATGTTATGTTGCCGACTTGTCCAAAAATAGTTTTTGTTTACTTGTTTTTTCGTAGAAAATTATATATTCAACTTGAAAAAATGGCAACCCTAATTTTGTGCCCCATTTCTGTAATTTGTGAGAAGTTCTCTCATCGAGAAAAATTAAATAATTATATTGGTTGTCCTATTTGACACAGGGTTACTCACATAAAAATTTATATAAATTTACAAAAAAATATATAAGATATACAGTTTTTTCTTAGTCACCCAGTGTTTCACAGGATGATAAAAATTTTTTCGACTCGAAAATTTCTCACATTCCTTACGGAAACGGGGCACTGAATGGAAAATTATTTTTATATTTTTTTTATTATTTTGTTATAAAAAAATTAATTGTTCTTCGAATATCTATTATTATTTGAAGAACAAAAGGTGTAATTTTTAAGGCCGGGTTTACATATGTGTGCCATGTGCCACACAAGCGTAAAAAAGCGTAAGCAACTAATTACTAATGAAAAACTGTTTGATTTAGACATGTATTTATTAAGTTTCATACATAATTAGTAGACAATTTTATAGAATCTATAAATGCCAGATGTAAACTCAGCCTAAGAAAATATTTAAAATTCATGTGAGTGTATGTGTATTGTCAGTATTTTATTTATTTTGGTGCACTTTTATTGTATACGATTAGAATTTTTTAATCGCCCATCTTGAGACAAACCGTGATATAGAAACACAAATAAATTGGTGTTTTAATGAAGATCGTCAACAGTCGCCATCTAGAAACCAAACAAAGAAAAACGCTAACATTTTAGCGCTTATTATCGACGAGTCGTGTTCTACAAACAGGCTGCTACATTTCAAAAGTCAACTGCTACAATAAGTTTGTTAAATGTTTAAAAGCAACGCTACGAATTTTATAGCTTTGGCTCTTGTTTGTTTTTGGCGATTTTTTTCGGTTTTTGACCATTTTTTAGTATTGACGCTTTTTTTAGTTTTGGCGTTTTTTTTGTTTTGGTGATTTTTTTCATTTTTTTCATTGTTTTCGGTTTTTGTCGATTTTTTTCTTTTTTTTTACAATTTATATTTTTAGTTTTAAGGCTCAATCAGACGTGGCATAACCATAACCGTAGAAAACAGCCGTTCGGACCAAACTAGTGGGCAACACTGAATTTGATTATAGGTGACTCGCCACAACGCCATAACACTCACCATAGAAACCAAATGAATTTTGGTTTAGTTATGGCTATAGCATTATGGCTATGTCACGTCTAATTTAAGCTTTAGCCAATTTTTAGTTTTGGCGATTATTTTTTATTTTGATTTCTTTTAGTTCTTTGGCAAACTTTTTATTTCGGTGACTTTTTTTTGCATTTTAGCAATCTTTTTTATTATTGGTGATATTTTTTATTTAAGCGCTGTTTTCATTTAGGCAATTTTTAATTGTGGCATTCTTCAGTCATGTTTCAGACTTGGCAGTTTTTCTTGACACATTTGTCTTCAATTCTCTTTTAAAACTGCTCGATTGTTTAAACACGGACGGTTTCTTGTTTAATTTTCTATTGTTTTAATGCACAGAATGAAATAACAAAAGAGAATTGAAGTAATTTTCTGTACAAGCAAGTCAGTACTCCTCTTCTTTCTTCTCTCCGCTTTCTTCCATAAACTCAGACTTGTTGCAAGAAAAACTGCCGAGCCTAAAACATGAGTTAGTTTTAGCATTTTTGAAAATTGTAAGAGTTTGCCTCTTACGGTTTCTAAGATCCAGTAAGTTGCCAAAAATTCCATAGTCAAAATTACCTTAAATGATAGAATACCCTTTAATTTTGATTTTTTTGAGTTTCAGTGATGTGTTGTTATGCAGGGTATACACGATACTTAATTTCGTACTTAGCATAGTATGAGTTGTAGTACGGGTTTTCAGATACACGTTACTACAAATCATACTAATTAATCTGAAAAAATATTTTTAAGGCAATATACACGCGGATAAATGAATTATGCACTTGAAAAAAATAAAAAAATAATGCAAAAACTAAAGGGACATGTTGTAGAGAATGGTTAAAATAATTTTTTAGGTTTTATTTTAATTAAAATATCCATTACATAAAGCTTATTTTAAAATTGAGCCGCAGAAACACTGCATTTTCTAAATCAGCTCCTCATAAAACACGATTTGCTGTACTTATTATCGTACAGTACTTATTATCGTACTTCGCGAAGCTCCGCCCACAAAAATCAAAAATTTTTGATTTTCATACTACAAAGTACACTTTATAAGTACGACAGCATGATATACGTTACTAATTTCATACTTGCACGATTTATCGTACGATTTGTAGTATCGTGTACACTCGCCATTACACTAATTTTGAAAATTTCAAGTGTCTATTTATAATTGTCTGTTACGTGAAATGTTACTCACGATACCGTCTCTGGTTCGCAGTGAGTACCTTTAAATATTTTATGCAATTCAAATCTTTTTCGCTATGTTCATTTTTGTGGATGTGCACATTTACTTTTTTATTTTTATAACCTTACAAAAACAACATAAACCAGAAAAGTATTTACACAAGTACTTATAGTTCGAGTACTTGTAAGATTTCGTTTTGTATAAAAAATAAAAAAATATATAATAATATTTCATAACAATTGTGGTGAATTTATAAACATGTTTAGGTTGTGTGCGAAATTTTTGAACCTTAATATGCTTTTTTGTTGTTTCATTTAATTTTATTTCATGTGCATTAGTTTCGGTTAAATGCGTTAAATTTTAATTAAAGTGAATACAGTAAACTTGTTTGTTTGTTTGTTTTTTTTAATAAACTGCAGGTCGGTTTATCTGTCTGGCTGTCGGTAAGTCTTTTAATATTTCTGATATGAACGTATGTATGGTGTGTTTGTATGTATAACACTGCGGTTACCTTTTAGTTTTCATAATTAATGTCTGCTTTTATTTACTTTATTTACATGCCTGCATTTTATTTGCACTTTATGTGTTTTTAATAAAAATATGCATGCAGCGCAAAATTTATATTTCCTAAATTTTTTTTTTAAGAAATTTATACACGTACATACATATTTTTTGATAAGCCAATTAAAAGCTCAAACTGTGTAATATTGGCATAATAGTTGACCTCCATGTGCCATAATTCATAAAAATAAATAAACTCAAAAGAAAAGTGTGCATATGTAAACCGGCCTCATAATATCTGTGGCAAAAAGGAAAAAGTGCTTAAGTTGATATGAGCTAATTTTGTAATCTTCATATTCAAAAGTACTTCTCGGCAAAACGGATATTGTAGGAAGTTACAGCGCAATGACTTGCTGCAGACATTTATTCGACTTATACAGCCTTATTTTGAATAACAACTCCCCGGGAGTTTATTAGCTATTTATTGTGCCTAAATTTTAAAAAGTCATTTACAAGCTTTCAGATAAAATAAAACAACTGGAAACAAAAATACTGTCTTCGAAAATTCAAAAAAAATTAAAATTTTTAACTCAATGTGTTGTGTTTAGGTGGATTTTATTTCGATAAAAAAATAATTCTTTGGGAATTATTTCCCGGGGAATATTTGTGTGTTGGTGGTTATGATGTGAAAATATGAATAAGAAAAAGGAATAGGAATTTCCGAACTTGGACAGTTGATACCGGTCATATTGTCGATTTGACTGTCATATGGTCGGATATAGCGTTTAACAGCACGCGGAAATGATATCATTTCGGACAACGCACTGTGGGATTTTTGATACCAAAAAATGGGAATTAATTGCAAAATTAAATTTGGGAGAACCGAATAAACTCTTGTAGTCGTTAAAAGTACACAACATTCCACATCACTAGCGCAAAAATTTTATTTTTGACAACTACCGTTATGTCACTATGCAATTTTAAAGTTTAAGTTATTTGACGTTTTTCTCCCGTGCAATATACATTTTAGCTTTTGGTGTCTTAAAAATTAGTTTTGAATTATTTCTAAAGTGATAATTAAAAATATTTTAATTGGGCCTTCAACTTCAGGTTAGTAAGATTAATTTAATTTAATTTAAAGCTACAAAAAAACAACCTTGTTTACAAAATTCCTTGTAAAGGGAATGACAACAACAACTGCAACTTATAGCGATTTCTTTTCTGACAAATAATGTTGCATATATGTTACATGTTTTACATTTCTGTGTTCGTTTCTACAAAAAATACAACTGTGGGAAAAATTTTCAATTTCTATTCTGAATATGTTGCATGAAAAACATGTAAATATGTTACATATTTCACCCTCACTTTATTCAAGGTGTACATACTGCTATTTTTTTCCTACTTTGGTAACGAAGGTTTTGTTTTGAATGTCATGCTTATAATTTCGAGAGAAGGTTTCTTAAATAGAAAATATAAAAACTATTATTATAAAAATTAATATAAATAAATATTTATTTAAATATTGTGACTGCTTTGGCTTTTTTAAACATAATTAGTGATGCCAATGTGTGATTAGGAATCGCAGTAGTGTGCGGAAAACCTCTCAAGTAGTCTTAAAAATCGCTAATGAAGTACATTAATGCTAAAATGTAACCATTGTAAATAAAAGCAGCTGATTTTGTTCGATTGTAGTAAGAGAATATGTAACACTTTGAGTGATTCTAGGTAACATTCAAAAATGTTACAAATACATATATAGTGTATTTTCTTCAAAAAAGAAATCGCCATTAGTGTTACATGGGGACCACAAAAAGAAGTTTAAAAACAAGAATAAATGAGCAAAAAGCTGATAAAAATAAAAAGAAAGAGTGCACAGCGTTATCACAACACATATCACAAACTCATGGTAAACCTGACTTTGAAAATGTGGGAATACTTAATAAATTAAACCATGTGAGAAAGAGATTTATAACTGAAACAAAAAATTAACAGAACAATGGACAAAAAAAGGAGATACCGACAATTGAAGCGCTAAGTCCTAACTTACACTACGCAAGTCTTATTGCTAAGCTGATTAGATTGATGAAGAGAGAAACTTTTCTTTTCCCCTCGTCTCTCCTAAGAAACTAATCAATTTAGCAATAAGACTTGCATAGTGTAAATTAGAACTAACTACAAAATTATCATAGAGAACAGCGGATCAGTTTGAAAAAAGCTTTTAATCGATTGTGTCAAGGCACATTTAATACAGGTACATGCATTAGGCAAAACTCTCTGGCAACTCTCTGCTAACTCTATGGCAACTCTCTGCTTCTCACATAGCTTTACATGGTAATTGTCAAAAATTTGTATGCATCAAACAAGGCACAATTGATATTGTCAAATGAATTCTTCGTTATAAACTTGTAAACAAAAAATCAGCGGATGAGCAATATGCCTGATACGTGTACCTGTTTGATATGCCTTGGATTGTGTTATTTAAAATAACAATCCTAAAAATATGCATACGTCAATGCTGCTCACAGAGAGAGAGAGAGAAAGAATCAAGAGAAATGTATAATGATGTTCGGCACTCTGGCGCTTCTCTAGGCAGCCTGGCCAGCCTGGGCATACGTATATATGTATGTATGTAACTTGGAATTTGTTTAAACAAGTTTTATGCATGTATACACACAAAAAAAATGTAGAATCGTTAAAAATAGGGTTAATTTTGCATTTTTTGGCAATGATTTTGCTTCATGTGTGTTTCATGTTAATTTAACATGATATATAGTAATTGTCAAAAATTTTTTTTATTTTGCAATAACTTTATTTCACGTTGAATTAACATTTAAGTACTGTTAAAATCAAAATGAAGAATCAAAGTTATTTCAAGTTATATCAACATGAATTTAATTTAATGTAGTAATTGTATTTTATTAATTATTTAACTTACGTGTGATTGACATAGACATCAGAAACATTTTTGTGTATAAATTAAATTGGCTTCCCCGGATAAGATTTTAACTCGACACTCATCGCGTGGTAGTCAACGTGCTTACCCTGCAGCCACCACAATTTTAAATGTTCTTAAGATACACACTAAATATGTATGTACCATCTTGAATTAAATTATAATTTAACATTATTTCAAGCCATTTTACATACAATTTGTTTGAAAAGTTTTAGTTTTAGTTAAAAAAAAAACAAAATGCTTTGACTTGAAAAGTTGTATTTAAATAAATACAAAATACTTTGACTTGACTCCAGGATTTGAACCTGCGATCCTCCGAATGCAAGACTAGTACACTGCCTACCAGCCAGCAGCAGTTTGTCGGCTGTTTACAAACATAAAAAATAACAACAATACAAAAATAAATTCAGTGAAGTGCGACTTTGACTCGCGCACGAAGGGTTCCGTACTGACACGAGATATGTAATTGAATACGAACTTTAGCCAATATTAACTATAGTTTGGGCATTTTTTTCGTTTTTGGGTTTTTTCGGTTTTAAGTTTTTTTTAGTTTTGGGGTATTTTGAACTTATTGGCGCTTTCTGAGTTTTGGCACTTTTTTCTCGTTTTGGCGATTTTTTTTTGGTTTTTGAAGTTTTTTTAATTTTTGCGATTTTTATTATTTTGGGGTTTTTTTATTTCGGCTTTTTTTTTATTTTTTACGATTTTATCAATTTTGGCTTTTTTTCATATAGGTGATTTTTGTTTTGTTTTGGCGATTGTTTTAGTTTTGGCACTTTTTTTCTCGTTTTGAGCATTTTTTTTGGTTTTTGGCGTTTTTTTAATTTTGGCGATTTTTTTTCGTTTTGGCGATTTTTTTTTATTTTAGCGATTTTTTTTAATTTTGGCGATTTTTTTCATTTTGGAGATTTTTTTCATACAATTAATTATTATAGTTTTGGCGATTTTTTTTTAATTTTTGGATATTTTTTTTAAATTTTTGGCGATTTTTTTTTTGGTTTGGCGATTTTATAATTTTCAGATTTTTTAGTTTTACCGTGTTTGCAAATTTCAAGAGTTTACCTCTTACGGTTTCCAAGATATAGCAAGTTATCAAAATTACATAGTAAAAATTTAATTTTAATTATTAAATAACCTGCATAGAGTACGGACTGTGTAAAAAGAAAATGTTTATATTTTTAAATAATTCTTTATATTCCTTGAAAATGGTTAACGAAGTTAACCGAAGTATCGGAGAAAAAGAAAATAAATAAAAATAAAATAGTTTTATGTAATTAAACTTGCTTGTTTTTATTTGTGAAAAGGACTTTTGGCCGAAATAAAAATCTCATCAAAATCTAAAATTATAAACATGGAAAGTCACCAGGAATTAATTCCCATTTTAGCCATCGAAAACCCTACTGTGCAACGTACTGTGCTTTTCTCATTTTATGTTCGCGAGAGCTAATTAAAGAGCTATTACCAACTTCTTTTGGCCAGAATTGGATGATATAGGTACCAATGGAATGTGGTTACAACAGGGCGGTGCCACGTGCCACACAGCTCATGTCACATTGAACAGTCTGCACGAGCGAATGATTGAATAGTACTTTGGATTGAATATTATTTAAACATCAATCGGAACATTTTTAATATTAAGAAAATGATTGAATCAATCAATAGCACTGGCGGTAATTATATTACATGCAATATAATATTAAGTTAACACTTTATAGTATATTACACACTTTATAGCATATTAAATAATATTGCGATGGGAACGCCTTTTTACACAGGAGCCACCCTAATTAATATCGAAACCTTTATCCTATTGCGATCATAAGAAGGATAACAACTTGTCGGTACTTAGAAAAGCAAATGGAAATGTTGATTGAATAAGCGAATTTTCAGTATTTTTGAATGCTGGAAAAAAGATTGCATCAAAAAAAGAAACAAAAACTAATTGTTGTTTAATTAAATGGTTTTATACTTAATTTATGAAAGTTGAAGAAAGTTCACTCGGTGAAGGTTGCCAATTACATACATATGTATGTAAATACGCACTTCGTTCTTTTGTTCTAGTTTATTTTTGTTGACTCGTTAAACTATTTATTGCAAACTTTCCTTTAAATCTACATGCGAGTATGTATGTATGCATGTATAACTTGTGTAGATCGTAATAAATGACATGTCTGTATAAAAAAATAATTAACATTTAATTAGTATTTCTTTATGATCAGAAAACAGAGATGAGCAATCGGTTGACGTGAATCGTGCATGATCGCGAATGACATGCAACGACATGCATGCGAATGCAAAGAGGATGTCACTTTTTGTTTGTACATATCGTGTATATGTTTTTACTAACCGACCTAAGTGAAATTTTTTTGAAAAATTAGTTAAGTCCACTATTAGAGTTTATTATTCATAATAGACCTTGTCTACAACTTTTATGACTGTAAACATTACTGTTGAACCTATAAAAGTTAAACTGTTTCAGACGAATGCATGTAGAAAACAATCATAAAAGTTGAACTCCTGTAAAATTTTACAAATGTTAGATAGGTCAGTTAGATAAAACAGCGACGATATATGCATGGAAACACCAAATGTTTTTTTAATTTTTCAATAAATTAAGTGCCAAATCCTATTTCATAAATGCATTTCTTTGTAATATACATAACTACCAGATTCTGAACTAAAACCAGAAAGTTTTTAAGTGATTATAAACAATTTGTAAATGAAAGCTCTTTGAGTATTGTCTGGATTTTGCTTTCATCATGTACTCGCTCACCGCACAGTGGTTTAAGACTCTTTATTTTGGAAATAATTCATTAATTTGTAAACTATTGAAGATATTGTAATGAAATTTTGCATAAAGTTGAGCTGTTTTGGAGTTGATTTGCCTACAAACACCTCCCTAAACAGTAAAAAGTTGTGGTTTAATTTTTTTTACACTAAGCGGTTTTTAACTATTGACTATTTTGGAATATGAACTAGTGCAACCTAAATTTTTTTATATTCATAAGATTAGGGCATAAAGTGAATTTTTTTTTGGCCGATGACCTTAATATATATCTATAATATCAATATATGTAACGAATACGAATACCGATTCCGATATATCGGCGATATTTCTGATTTGCCGATATATTGATATCGGCGATATTTTACTGTCGATACGGCGATACTTCTTAAATTTTTTTAGAGTTGTTTTGAACAAACAATTAAATTTTCAACGATTTTTTGCATAAAAACTAAGACAAATAACATATTAAAAGCAGAACATAAAGTCTAAACAGAAAAATTAAACGTTTCTTTTGTTTTGCTTTGCCCCATAGTAATGAAATGTTCTCTCAATGCTAAATCATGTACATATGTATTAAAAAGAATAATTTGTTTTTTGTTAAGAATGAATTCAAATATCAATTTTAAATATTAATAAACTCTTACACTATAATTTTGAATAATAAAAGTTTTTTTTTTGTTAATTTTAACTTAAGTCTAATATGCGTATCAGTATCGGAATCGGTATCGTCGATATTTTTTTGGAGTATCGGTATGGGATCGGCAAAACGGCGTATCGTTACTTCCCTAATATCAATATTAATAAATAAATTAAATAAATAATAAATAAAAATTTTTTTTTGAATGCAAACCTGGACATCTCAGATGTATACTTAAATAAAATCACCAGAAATTCTTTTATTGTCCGATAGTTTAAATTTAGTTTCAACGATAATTGTATTCGAAAATGTTTGATACAATTTACAGCAAATAAACAGAACCCAGCAAAAAATTTTGATTTGGAAACACTAAAAACTTAGGAAAGCAATGTTCTTACTTGCTTACTTGATAACAAAAGCTTCGAAAAATGCTTCTGAAAAGCACTAACGTTGGGCGGAGAACACTAACAAAGTAGAAAATTATCGCAGGGAATATTTCAAAGTGCATCTGAGTACACAAAAATTTATATATTATTAACTCTGTGAAGCACTTCAGCAAGGTAAAAAAATTCATGGCTTCTTGGAAGCTGAATGAATTGCTACCAGCTGGCTAATCTCGAACAAAAAAAAAATTCCTTATTCATGCGCAACAGCAAGTGATTCTGCAAACATTGTCTCCCTTACAAAAAGCAATAATTTTTGCTGTGAATGATTCGTATTTTAGCTTGGATCACGTAAAAACCACAAATGTTTTTGAATTTTTATTGTTTTTCCCTTTTTCATTACCAAATTTTATGCCAAAAATTACATAAGAAAATTTATAATTAAAAAAAAACAGAAAATTACATTAAAGCTGAAAGTCCATACCACACGTTATACGCTTTCTCCCATCCTACGCTTCGTATAAGAAGTGTATTTTTATATTGCATACTACAAAGCAAAAGGTTTAGAGTGCTTTGACGCTTCGAATTCGGAGTGTAAATTTACTTTCTATTTTTGGAACTATCGTGGGTGAAGTGCCTATCAGCTGATTTTAACAATTAGTGCTGGGAAGTTGCACTCTATTTTCAATGCTATCGACAGTGTGACGGGAAAACACGTTGTATCGACTTTCAGCTCAGAAAGTGTTTATATTTTAATTAGGCCTACATGTTGTCTAAATATACAGAAAGTTATTTAAATATTATTTCTGTAAAAACAGATGTTTTAGAAAATTTTTTCCCATTTTATATATGTATATATGTACTGGGAAAAATGCTTAATAAACAAATAGTGCGTTTGTGAAAAATTTTAACAGTCGTACATTTTTTCTTTTTTTTCTTAATTTTTCGCAAATAGAGCAGTTGAAATCAGTGAATGTAATAATTTTTCAATATCGCTCTTCTGGATTAAAGTATGTATATTGAAATATTTTGCAAATTATGAGTTCCCTCATTCACGAAAAATCTATACAAATAACAAATGCGTTCGCGAGCTAAACACAGGCTGGCGTATGTGGAATTAATTTTCTTATTCGCTAGCGCGCATGATCGTGAGCGAAATTTTAGTCTTGATGCCATCTCTATCTTAAACAAGCAAAATCAAAATTAAAAAAAAACAACCAATACAACCAGAAAATGACTAAGGAATATTAAAATGATGTAGTGTTAATGATAAGAAATCATTGCGAGTAGACAAAAAGTATAAAAATAATGTTTAATTTAGGAATAAACACCCATATTAATGGCTCCGGATAGTCAGTCAATCGCGCTGCGCTGTCAATTCTTTATTCTTTATGGCTCGTGCATTTTTATATATTGACTGTGCATAAATAATTACTATTTTCAAGTTTTATAGAAAATAAAAAGTTCATTTGAACAAATATCTCTACTATTTATGATTTTACTTATAAAAACAAAGTGGCGTAGAAATGTAAAAAGAAATCTGCTACTGGGAAGTTTATTTGTAAAAAACGATATTAACCCATTAATTAAATTGCCACACGATCGGGCAAAGGTATGATTTTATACCACGTTCACACTTACATATGTATGTGTTTAACGTCTCATTCGTGCTTAAGAACTTAAGCTTGGATCACACGATTGGCACAATGTGCCGATTTTCGTCGGCTCACTGAAATAAATTCATAAGTAACAATGCAAATTTGCCTTATTTCTCAACTAATTGAAATATAATTACACAATTGCACCACACTGCATTGGTAATAAAACCATGTAGACTTATTCAAGAATTAATTAAGTAATAATGTCATCTTGGCTTATTACTTACGACTTTATTGCAGTGATTCGACGAAAATTGTTACATTGTGCCGATGGTGTGATCCCACCTTTAAACACGACGTTTTTGATATGTTTTACCATACATTGAATTGTTTTGGTAAACATCTCAATTGAGGTATTTTAGATTTAAACACTTCCTTAAACACGTAAATAGAGTATGTTCAGTGCGTTTTTTGATAACCCTTGCAACTTTGCGTTGTTATTAAATGGTGGCAATTGAATAACTATTTGGTAAACAAGTAATTAGTTAAAAAATACTAAATTATTTAAAAAAAAATTTGTTGTATTATTCGTAGTTTTTTACAAATATAATAATTTACGGACAAAACGTCAACCTTAAACATTTCAAATGCAAAGTTTAGTTAAACTGATGAGTTTATATAAAACCGATCTGCATCAAACTGATTTGAGGCCAAAAAATTATTTTAGTGTATTTTCAAATGAAAAATAATTCAAAGCAAACAGAAAATTGTATCTCAAATTAATACCTTCAATTAAAGCAAAAAAAAACAAATAATCCATTAACAAACAATTTAGTTGATCCAATAAGACTCTTGTTTAAGAATTTAATTGACTGAAAATTTAATAGTCAATTTAACTTTTGTTTAAAAAAATTATTTGATGAACAATTTTAACTTAAATTCTTAATTAATTTTTGTTTTTTTTTTCAATTAAAGTTGATAATTGGAGAAATAGTTCTTCAATGCAGAAAAATAATTTTATTTTGTATTTATAGAGAAAAAGTATTCACCAATTAATGTTTTCAATTTAGAATTTGGTTGAATCACTTAATTTTTTTTATTGTATTCATCAAATTGATGGAAAACTTAATTTATATTATCAAATTGTTTATAGGTGAAAATTAAATTAAGTTTAATTGATATTACAAATATTTTAATTGATATTACAAAATCATTCACATTACTTTTTTGTGTGTATGTGAAATAATGAAGGCAAAAAGAGGAAAAAGATATGGGAAACCGTTGATTACATTTGTGGCATCCGATATACTTTTTGGGTCTACTCGTATAAAAATCAGTGGCTATCTAAGGTCGATTTGACCTTAGACCTTTGCAGTTAATAGAAAAAAATTTTTTTCAACATTTTCCTGTGTAACAAATCACCAGATTTTACTCCAATAGGCAGCAATCGACATTTCCTTGTGAAATTAAGAGCCGATAAATTTTTCAACTTGGTAACAAAAGTAGTTTTGTGAAAATGTTCGAAACCTACCGAACCGAATTCATTCACCATTACGACCCCTAAGGGAGCTCAATATCTTTCGAATGCGGCAAATTTGTTTCAGATCAGTTAACCTGTTGTGAAGCTTTGAGATGTACATGTACATGCATACGGAAACCATCGCAAAAATGAAATCGAATCCCAGGACCTCAAAACGTCGAAATATGATAAAAACTCGTTTTTCGATAATTGTATTAAAATCTATAACTTCCTAAAGCGTGAAATTAAAAAAAGGAGAGGTGTCTTAGGAAACCGGTTATAGCTATGCTCCTTAGCTATATAAAACAAATTTCATGTGTTAAATAACAATGCAATAAAATTATTTGTTTTTAACTATTTATTTAATATTCATAAAATTTAAAAGGAGTTTGAAATGTATTTTATTTAAAATTTTTCATACAAAATTTTCTTAAAATGGATTTGAAACTAATTTAATTTTTCTTATAAATATGGGGGATAATATTTATTTATATTATTATTATTTATAAAACACAGAGAAAAATAAAGAAAATTAAAACTAAAAAATGCAAACAAAGAATAAAATTATAACTGTAATTGTGTTGATTATTTTTGTTTCGAAAATCACGTTCTAGCTGCTGTGTATGATATAAAGAGCATAGCTACAAAAATGCGAAATGTTTTCATTACTTTCTTGAAACTAATGCAATTATTGTAACCTTTGTTTTACAAAAAAAAAAAAACATTGATATGTATAATTTTCACATGTAAAGTATTCGCTTTTAAATTCACAGGATGGGAGTTTCTAAAATTTCTATTTTTCAAAATTTTTGTATATTTTTTCTGTATACTTTTTGAAAGGTTTTCGTCGTGCACAGGAACGAAATATGAATTAGGCTTATCATAAATAAAATTCCACATGGAAATATTCCAACAGTTTGTTTCAAAAAACATCATACGATTGCGAAATACTTTGACAATTCGTCGGTTGGTTATTGGTTTGCGGCACAGTATATTCAAAATACATTATGTCTGCAGCAAACCAATAACCAACCGACGAATTTGCGATGAAAATTATTCACAAAGATTTTTCTCTCGGAAAAAGTGGAAATATGTAAATTTTTAATTACAATTGGAATTGATGATACGAATTTAAAATCCGAAAACCGAATAGTTTTATTAGGAAATTTTCACATGTGTATGGATATTTTTTAGTATATTTAACTCAAATTTTTTTATATTTAAAATGTTTATATTTTATTTTTAGCAACACTGTGAAAAATATTCATTGAACGGGTTGTATCTGAGATTAAAAAAGTTACTGTAGTTGTGTTCTCCATAGCGAAGCTAAATTTTGAATCTTTCTTGTTGGATTAGGCAGCTCTTCGCAAAAATGAATGAATTTGATAGTTTTATATAATACCGACACATTATTTTGAGTTCATCAATAAATACGCACTCAAAGGGTTAAACAAAGTGAATTTTAGAAAGAAATTAAAGAAAATTTTTAAATAAATGACATTTTTTGTATGTAAAAGTATAGTATATGTATGTATGTATATAGTATAATTGTGTACTTAATATTCATAATAATGATGTAAAAAGTGGACGTCAATGAATTATTTCCGGCAAACGTTAAAGAAGCAAGTCTGGTCTGTCTGACACTTCGTGTGAATGTTTGTGTATAAATGCTTGACGCTTTATAAGGCAAACACCTTAAAAGAGTCATAAATACTCGTACGACCGGTAGCAACTTCATGCACTCTATTCTATTCGTACAGTGTGACAGTTTGATAATGCAAAATGTTGAATAAAAATCAGCTCTCTTATTTACAATACTTGAGTGGGTATGTGTACAATAAGTATATGACATAAATGAAAGAGGACAATTTATGTCATTTCGCTTCGTCAATCGTCTGTCTATAAGTTTACAATAGACATTTTCTACTACGTCTGGCCAGTTGTTTAAATATAAATACAGACAATCGTCAGAGATGTGATCATGTTAAAATTTTCAGAGGTTTTTCACCCACAAATTTGCGAAATACGTATTGTTACAGAAACTTAAAAATTATTATATATTGACATCGCAGGCCAAGCAGTTAATTTCAGAATTTTGAATTGTAAAAATTCCCATAATAACACTAATTATTAATTTGACTGCACCCGGTCGAAAATACTTGTGTGGCAACACTCTATTTTGAATAGCTGTTGTTGTTATTTACATTTATTTTCTTTTTACATAATCTTTATATCTACAATTTGATGCTGAAAAAAAAAGTCAGCCAGTGTAGTAATGGTAAAGTAAGAAAATAAAAAACATGTTGATTATTGAGTTCTTGTTTCAAGTTTGTTATTTGTTGTTGAGCCTCTCATTTATTTAAATGAAAGTTTATAACATAACAACTCTAGTTGTTCTAAGAAACTTTGGGTAAAGGTTCTCTGATGATCTGCATTAGCAACAGTGAAATGCGCATAGGATCCAGCTAAACCCCTCAATAATCAATTTCAATGTATTTTAATAAAAAAATATTTTACTGAATAAGTAAAATATAATTTTGGGATTATTAGTGCGTTTAAAAATTTTAAATTCAGAATTTTAAATTTCATAATTTATTTCCTTGTCGTAATTGAGGCAAACAACAAAACAACTGATAATTGACAAGCAAAATTAAATAAGTAGTAATTAAAAAAACAAAAAAAAAAACCCGACTGCCACCAACTTTGAACACTTGAATATCCTAAGTGTTCATTCGAAATGAAAGATTATAAAATATTTTAAATACCTGTCGAATCATACCCATTTTGATATACATAGTTTGCAGACTTTTTTTTCGTATTTATAAAATCGCGTCTGTTGGCTATCATATTGACATATAGTGACACTCCCAAATCGATTGATCTAAGAATCATCAAAATCGGTCCACGCCTTTGCGGCGCTATATAAACCGTGATGTACGAATATTCGTATTTGAATTGTCGAATATTCGACCATTTTTAGATATTCGTATCCGTATACGAATAAATTAAATTAAATAAACTTTAATGAAATTTATTTGACATATTGTCAGAAGTGTAAATACTACAATAATTAAAATTTATTTGCTGGTGGTTTAGCGTGTCTATATACGTATTTCATTGGCGCTTAAACCAAATCATCATCATTTTGTATCAGTTTCAAAGCCTACTAAGCTTATTTTGTCTTTGTGATTTTCAAAAATATTATTATTTTATGAATTCTCATATAGTTTTTGAAAGTCTGTGCATAAAGTAAGAGGTTTGTGACTGTTCAAAATTTGTTGTTGAAGTCTACTGATAATCTGGTTCAAGCGCCAATGAAATACGTATATAGACATGCTAAACCACCAGCAAATAAATTTCAATTATTGTACAAATTAAATAAATAAATGCATAAATACTCAACGAAATTTAAGTAAATGGCTAAAAATATTAGTTTGTACAAATCCATTAAATTTTGTATAGAAATTTGTGCTTTGCATCATTTTCAAATATTATTTAATGACGATCGTTAAAATTTTGGGTAATTTTTATTAATTTTAAAGTACGCCAACAGGAGTGTGAAGTCATATTGCATCCGTAAATAGAACCCCAATTTAATGTCTATAAATTTCACATATAATATTCGTATTCGCGTATATTTTTTCAAATATTCGTATTCGTATTCGCGAATATCCAAAATTGACATTCGTTGCATCACTAGTAAATACATACATGCACATATATGTACATAGGCTGATAAACAAAATACCCTTTACTACCTCACACAGTTCTTGATTGGCCATGGTTGTTTTAGGTAGTACGACAATGTTCCGTTTTGCCGAAATTGTAGTGGAAACGTTGTAGAAGATGCAGAGCATGTACTTTTTGTCTGTTCACGACTTTACAACTGGATATCGTATTTAGAAGGTAGTGTATGGCTAGCATTAGAACATGGTCCCGATTATGCTAGAATAATTGTATAACTGGACCAGTGTGAATAATTTTGTAAATCTAGTTCTATTCGAATTTCGCAGGTTAGAAGAGATTCATAGAATAATGAGTATATTTTAGATCAAAATCTGGAGAGATATAATTTATTAGCAAAAGCATTCGCTGAATCACCACCCCGGAAGTAATACTTAACAGTGGTCCCGGGAGACAATAATGTCTTGAGAAGGGGCGAAAGGGGATAGGTTTTACCACGTAGTCGCATTGGCAAGCCAACGAGTAAGTTGTGCTGCGTATCGTTCATATTGGCCAGTTCGGGCTGCCAATATCTTTGAGGATTTCCTAGCCCTAGCTCGTAAAGCTAAAAAAACACTATATTCTTCTTTGCGTCACGCAGTTGGGTAAAAAGTTCCATTTAAAAAAGTACTTGTTTAAAGAAGTTACTCTTGAAAAACGTGAGTTTTCAAAAATCTCCTTTTTCAAAAAGTACCGTCTCATATATAGGTATATGTTTCAAAAATTTATATTTTCTAAAACTTAACTTAGCGAAAACCTTCTTCGAAAATACATTTTTAAAAAGTACTTATTTTAAAGAGATATTTTTCTAAATCCTACATATAAGAAAGTAAATTTTTTAGAAAGAACGTTTTCTAAGATGCCTATTCCAAAAAATACTTCAACAAAAGTATTTTTTACTTTCAAAAAGTGCCCTTTGCAAAAGGGATATTTTCTTAAAAGTACTTTTTTCAAATATACTTTTTCCTCATAGTTTTTTATATTTTCCTAAAAGTAAATTTTTCCCTAAAAGTAAATTTCCCCTTAAACGTACCCTTTTTCCTACAAGTGACTTTTTCTATATGAACCATTTCCCAGAAATACTTTTACACGAAAACACTTTTTCATAAAAGTACAATTTCGCTAAATGGTAAAAATCGCTTGAGTTAATTTTTTTATATAAAGCTGGATTCTTAGACCTATTAATATTTTTGTACAACACCATTTGGACACACATTGTTTTATTAATTTGTTCCGCCACAACTTAAGAAAACTAAGCTTCCGAAGTCTTAATAAACATTTATATTTAAAACTTTCCGCGAATTATGTATTTTTGCTGTCCTACTCATATCTGTGGTGAAAAGAAAAAAGTGCTTAAATCGAGATAAGCTAGTTCTGAGTGAATGGCACTTCTTTAATATAAATATTCAAAAGTAGCTCTGAGCGAAATCTAAATTATGTTGCGGGATTTTTAACGAAGTTATCTTGATGCTTGAAGTTAACTTGATGCTTATATATTTTCGAACTATAATCTCATATGGAATAATAGGTTAATTCAGCTTATACTTTGGTGTATTTAAAATTGAACCTAGTATTTACAGTGTATAAAACGATGTTTTCATAAAAAGCTAAAAGTAAACACAGAATTTTCCAATTTAACTGCAAAAGAAACAAATGTCTGAATTCGACTTTAAAACTGCTCTCCTGCAAAACTGTAAAATATAACTTAAGCATTTTTTCCTTATTGCCACAGATACGTTTGGATACGCAAATACTTGTTTAAGTGTAACCACAGGGGAAAATATGTTTTCCCATGTTAGCACCTGCCGTTTTTTACAGCTGCTTGAACAAACAATCTGGGCAAATGTAGTGTGACCACAAAACAAATTTTGTATTCATTTACAAAAACAATTTGTGACCATAAACCAGCATATTCGAAGCAAAAGTTTCTCCAATGTATCAGGTTAGTTAGTACCTTTGTAGTAGAATCTTTCGGTGAAAATTAAAACAAAAACTTTAACACACTGTACCTATCTTGGTTTGTAATACGAGTTGAATGTGATTAATTCATTTTTTAATATTCAATTAAGTTCAAAATAATAGAACGAATTTTTTTAATTTGTTTTAGCTTCAGAATGTGAAAAGTATATAATCTTGAATTTAGTGGGAAGAGGCAAACATTGCTGTTTAAGGATCTTCGAGAAAAAAGCAAAGCATATAGGCAAATAACGCAAGTGCTCGGATTTCGTCACTTCTGCTAACTTCATGCCAATTTTCTGCTTTACATACGGGCCTGTTCTGGACATCACGGTGATTTGAAAAAAATTAAATCATTCCTTTGTAATTGCACGACTTATAGCGTCGGAAGTTGGAAGAGAATATTCTATTATAAATTAAAAAACTTAAAATACAATAAAAACCCACTAACAAGTCAGCTATTAGCAGTTTACTTTTGAAATCGCGTGGTTTGAAATCACCGTGATTTACAGAACAGGCCCGATAATCCTGTTTATCTTATCGCACACTCAATCATAAACATTCACAACTCAAAATTATCAAAATGATTTTGTTTTTTTTTATAAACCAGTTAATAGAAGAAATCTCTAGCTTTCGCAACAATTTCTTTTGCAATACAGTATTCTTGAAGAACATAATATACCGTTATGCTGGTTTTTATGTCAATTATGCAAGTATAATTTGTACAGTATCAACAGTTATTTTCAACTACCCAGAATCTGAACTTTTTGAGTTGTGACTGTTTATGATTTAGTGTGCGATATGTTTTTTTCGGTCGCTTCCGCCGGAATCAGTCATTGTAAACTTTAAATTTGTTCTACACTGTAATAATTAAGTATTTTTGTTCTTCTCTTCTTTTTGCAAGACATTTCAGAAAATTATAAGCTAGTTTTTATTCATTGTGAAAACCGACGTGACAGATGGAAACGTTAATTCAAAATCATTTTAGCAACGCTCATCTCTAATGCATACACAACCACACACACACACACAAACTTTTGACATGCAACGTGTCAAATTGTGTATGAAGGTACTTATACAAATGTGGGCGGAGGGGGTTGAAAATAAGTATGCCGTTGTTTAATTTTTTTTTCCAAAACACTTGTACGGATTTGTGAGCTTAAATATTATAATTGTTACATATTGTTTTTTATAATTTAGCGTGCAAAAAAATTTATTGAAACTACCTTTACCCTAGTTTAAATTTGATGATATGAATTATCGCATTTTATAGTTGTAATTAAAAAACGTTAAAGTAGACCTTTACCCCCTTATGCAAAGAATGACGTGGGTTTGAAGTGCACGTTAAAACTGGGTTTTCTATGAAAATTTTGTTTTAATGTACACTTAAGGCAAACGTTATTTTTTGCATATTTAGTTTATAACGTTTAAAGTATGTAGAACTTTTCATTTAAATATTGTTTACAATCAACATATTTTTTTTAAATGCATACAAATATTGTAGAGTGCTAAAATGTCTATAAACGCAGCACTGGTTCGATATATTTTTGGAAACTGCTGCTTACATAAACATTTTTCAAAGTTTAAAGGCTCAGTTATACGACTGTAATGGAATGCAACTGCAACCGGAGGAAACAGTTGGTCGATATTGTTGTCTGAAAAATAATGAATATGCTTATAGAGATGTAACCGGAATAAAAGAACTTGTACATTACTTTTCACATAACCATATCGATCAGCTGATTCATACCGTTGCAGTTACAGTCCATTACAGTCGGCTAACTGAGCCTTGAACCGTAACACTGCATGGAATTTTTTTTCATAACGTTGATGTAAACAGCTGATCCGCTCTCAAGAAATATGTAATTTTTTCATTTAAAATACTAAAACTGAGCTCAGTTGCTTAAACTTCAACAGCCATAGTCACAGCTTTGTAGAAGCTGAGCTGCGGCAGTGTAAATTAAGACAGTCATAGCTCAGTTCAGCCAACAAACAGCTACACACACAGCTCATTTGTTGAAAAAGGGCTGTTTGACAGCTCAGCCAATAGCTATTTTTGAGTGATATGGCTGTTTGGGTCTGCTAAACACGTATATAAACATACATATGTTACTGTTCAAACTATTGCACGGATTGTTGGCGAACAAGAAAAAGTGAAAATTAAATTTAAATATATTCAAGCTTTAATTTCTAAGTAGGGCAATAAAGCAAAAAGTACTGTACAGTAGTTTTTGCTTAATTGATCTCCGCTTAATAATAATAATAAGTATAAAATTGCACTTGTAAATTAATGAGAAAAGTATTTCATATATGCTTTAACCGGTTGATTGCATCAGAAAGCCTGCACTTTTAAAAAATCCATTCTTCAAAAATGGAAATAACTTAAACGACACATATTTAGCCAATTGCTTTACTAACGAAATTTCATGATTTTTAAACTAAGTAAGTGGATATACAAATTAAGCGGAAACTACTGTACTTTAGTTACGTATACATATCGTCACCTTAAATACAAACGAATGTAACTACACTTTTATATTTTTTACAGGAGAAACAAAAAACATTACAAAATCAATAATAATAAAGTATTCTTCAAAATTGTCTTTTAAATTTACTTGTAGTATGGATACTTATATGTTTTTAACCATTTATTTCCTTTATATATATATATTTAAGCTTTTATGTCAGTTAAGTTCTTTGCAATAAAAAAATATATGCACTCTTTATTACGTCCGTTTGAATTTCTTTAATAAAGTCGTAATTTTTGATCGCAGAGGTCTAAATATTTGTGTGCTCGTGTAGTTTGATAAAATGAACCATAATCAATCACAAACTCGATATCCGATTTTTATTTAGTTACGTCCGCTTGCATTTAAGGTGACGATATATAATTTGTATGATGATATATATGCACAGTAAAATTATGAACAGCTGGTTTTGATGAGTAAATAAGATTAATCAATATGAAAAAAGCACTGTCCCAGAAAATTTATTAGGATTATAGGATTTTCCAAATATTATTAATAATAAGTTCACACACAGAAAAATATACCAATGTAAAATCATCATGCCAAAAGGTTGATTCAAATCACATTAAATTTACAAAAAATAATGTGTAGTTTGAGTGTGTTGGTGTTTATTTGCTTTGTTCATATCCTGTCGGACAAAGTGTAGTTGACTACAAAATTAGTTAACTTATAGTTAACTTTTCTTAGACTGACCAAAAGCTAACTGCAGTGTTATCCAGAACAAACCCAAAATCAATTCTTAAGATGAGTACACACAGAAAAAAATACCAATGTAAAATCAACATGCCAAAAGGTTAATTCAAATTCATTCAAATCACAATAAATTTACTATTTGCTTTTTTCATAGCTGCAACCCAGCTAACCAAAACATTGGTAAATAAAAGGCATTCGAATGTTGCGTAATCATTTCTCGAACCAAACACTCGAGAACGACTATCGTAAACGGAAAGAGAAAGTGCTGCTAGAGCTCACTCGTCGCTCAGTTTGTGGCAGCAAATCTTTCGATATCGATGTTTCACTTACGAATCAATAGCGAGCCTTTAGCAATATCATTATCAATCGATTTCATTGCTTCTTAATAGCAAAAAACGTTATTCCTCTTTTGTTGTACATGCAAAAAAATAAAAAAATTTAGAGAAACAAATTGTTTCTTGTTGCTAAAAGTTTTTTTTACGAGAATGTTTCGAGAATTCTTGGCTACATCGAACGTTCGTTTATTTTCGATACTCAGGTTGGCTGGGAATACACTTTGTGCTTAGTTGTGTAGGTTGTTTTTGTATTGTTGTTGTTTTTTGTTTGTAAACAGCCAACAAACTGCTGCTGACTGGTAGGCAGTGTACTAGTCTTGCATTCGGAGGATCGCAGGTTCAAATCCTACAGTTAACTAAGTATCTTGTATTTTTTTTTTTTTAAACTAAAACTTTTCAAACAAATTGTATGTAAAATGACTAGAAATAATGTTAAATTATAATTTAATTCAAGATGGTACATACTCAGTGTGTATCTTAAGAATATTTAAAGTGTTTGTTGCTGCAGGCGTAAGCACGTTGACTACCACGCGATGAGTTCCGAGTTGAAATCTTGGCCGGGGAAGCCAATTTAATTTATATACAAACATTTTTCTGGTGTCTATGTCAACCACACGTAAGTTAAATAATTAATAAAATACAACTACTACATTAAATTAAATTCATGTTGATATAACTTGAAATAACTTTGATTCAACATGATTCTTCATTTTGATTTAAGCAGTACGTAAATGTTAATTCAACGTGAAATAAAGTTATTTCAAAAGGAAAAATTTTCTTTGACAATAAATCATGTTGAATTAACATGAAACACATATGAAGCAAAATCATTGCCGAAAAATATTAGATTAACCTTGTTTAAGCAAATTTTAAGTTGAAATTTTTCTGTGTGCACTAAAGTGTCAATTTGTCAAAACTAAATTAACTGACAGAATACCTTTTAATTTTGTTTTCTTAAATTTCAGTGTTAATTGGTGTAGTCTGCATAAAAATACACTAAATTTGAAAATTTCAACTGTCTATGTAGAAATTGTCTGTATATTACATTAGGATTTCAACATACATATCTCATAGCCTTTAATTTTTAACTGTCATATATTTGCTGTTGTAGTGGCCAAAGTTTTACATACTGTGTGAAAATTACAGGTCCGTAGCTCTACGCTGCTGGAGAAAACTGCCTGTGACAGGCATACAGACAGACGGACATCATAGCGAAAACAAACCTTTGATGTACGGAATCCCAAAAAAGGAAGCGAAATATAAAAAATGTTTTATTTTTTTAATTTATCTTACACTTTCAATTTAACTTAAGTGTGCGTAACAAAATTCTTCTCTACGGAAGTTGGCGTGATGCCTATACAAAACCACTTTAAAAATCTATCTAAAAAATGCCATAAAAATAAATCTATAGAAACTTGTTGTTTATTTTAAAAATTCGGCAGCGATTTCTGTTGATAAGAGTAAACAAGAAATTTAGTAAACAATAATTAACAAATACAAATAAAAATTTGTGTGCGGAGGTGTGTTTTACAACGAAAGATGTCTCAAATAATATTTGCTAACCAATTCCATGTGACAACCGCCAAGCTAGATCGAAAGGTGAATCATTTTATTGATGATGATTAATGCAGATTTATTTCATGATTATGACATTTTATGCCAAAACAATTCAATGATTTTTTTATTTGTATGTATACGCAAATATTTTAACAAATTCTAATTCCGCAGTACGGCTTCGATATATTTGTTGTTAATTATCGGTCTCATAAAATGTTTGCTCAAAACTCCGTGAAAGCTCACAGTAGCGAAAAATTTTACCGTGTATTAGAGAAGCTTTGATTTTTTATTACTTCTGATACTATTTCTAGTATCTGTAATGTTCTCTGCTCAACTGGAAAAACAAAATTCGATTCTCGACATGTAAATGAAATTTTTTCAGTTATAGCGTTCTTAAAGTAAATGATTTAGTAGTAGATATTTTTTTCATATAATCAGAATAAAGCTGTTGACATCATTCAAATCTTCGCATTTAGATGAAGTCTATATCATTTTTATTTCCATATATTTCTTTTAAATCTGCATCACTTTCTTTGTACAATTTTTACTGCTTTGAGAACAGCATTTATTTTTAGACCATTGATGGCGATCAAAACATTTACAACAAAGTCTCACAATAAGACGAATGCTTTTTTACAAATAACTACAAAGGCATTATGATGCACAGTGGGACGTGTTTAAAGTTTCTGGAAATTAAAATTGCCAAAATAAAAATATTAACGACTTGAACCACGATTTTGACAGAAAATGTTCGATTTAAGCAATGGAAAAAATTATATTAATTTATTGTTGTTTCAGATACAAGTTGTCGATCAAGCGTTTTCTCTGTGCATCGCGGGATAGGTCGTATTTTTTTTGTATAATTACAAAAAAAAGCTGCTTCTTGTATTTTTGATTTTGAAGTCGATTTATTTTGGGAGAAAAGAACTGATACAAAACTAGTCACGTAACTGTTGCTCACATGGTAGGAGTTCTACAACTTTCTACGAGTATTAAGCAGATCAGTGTCACTTTTGCATGGTCACAGAATACACAGAAGTGAAGAAAGTGACAGGTAAAAACAGCTTCAATCAGGTTTTTTTAAACTCGTGGAAAAAAGAGAAAAGTATAGTGTATTTGTACTGTATTGTATTACTACTTACCAATTAATAAAAATAGATTGCACTAGAAAGACGTAGGCAAAAAACCAAAACCGGCGAGAAAATTTGAGGGAAAACGAGACAAACAGAAAAATACACTTATCTTCCGTCTCGTGACACTTCTGTATGTTTTGTGGCGTGGTGATGATAGCTGACAGGGTCTTAATTGAAGCTTTTATTTGTTACCTTGATTTAGGTACTCGGTAATGGATCTCATCTCATCATCTCGAGTAATGGGAGTCTACGTTAAAAAGCAGATTTGTTGCATTTGAGGCTCGAAAAACAAAAGAATTATTGAGGAAGAAACTGTGCGACTGGATGAAGTTTATTTTAAACAAGACATGTGACTCCTGATCGTGTGACTTCTTGAAGAGGCGATCGCAATTGATTAAACACCTTTAGACTTTTTTCTTTGAAGCTACGTGTGTGCCAATATCTCATAATTTATTTAGGACCGCAATGATGGAATTCATAAAGTTATCAAGAAAATGCAGCCAAAAATAATGGAATTGGTTATAGAAGATTTTAGGAAAATAGTATGGTGCTGCAAGCGTAGCCGTATCGGCCATTTGGCTAATATTGTTTTTTTATTAATGGATTACCCTTCTCTTTAAATCCGACAATTTCGTTTAAAAATACTCGTTTCTATAAATATAAAAATTAAACCTGTTATTGTAAAACCCATAAGAATAAGTAAATATGTTTGTTGTAATAATTGGATTCGATATCTTGAAATTGCTGGACAAATCAAGGTTTTGAAAAAAAAGAGTAACTCATTCACTATTAAGATAAATAGCACACGCTATTGTTTGCAGAGTTTCATAAATATTGTAAGAACAAGAAGAAAATAAAATGTTCTATTTTGGAACCTTATGATGTCAGTTTTAAACAATTTATTGTTTTTTCCGCAAATTAAACTAAAATACTTTGCTGTGTCCTTATAATTTTTTTTAAATAGTGCAAGCTACTTTTTATGTAGTGCGTTGCGGCCCCATTGTGCAATGCATTATACATTTAAGTTGCATACTTCCTATCATTTATTCCTACACTCATATATCTGGAATTAGTTGAGAAAAAGACAAAAAAAAAACAACATAAAGACGTAAAGTAAAGAATAAAACGAAATAACAATAAAACTTCAGACATGCAGACGGAAACATTTGATAAGATTTCATGTTCAACTTAAAATATTATTGGATAAAGTGTTAAAATATTTATGCATAATGCGGGCTGCTTTACATGCTTTTAGATGTATAATTTAAATGAACTCGAAAGAAGGAACATTGTTAATAATTCTAACTAGCTAAAGAGGAAACTAACTCAGCTAAAGTAAAATATTTATCTAAATTTTGCCATTGCGTGGTATAAAAAAACGTTGAATCTGTGGGTTTTTTTTGAGGTGGGTTGAAAAAGAGATACAAATCTTCTAGTAACACTGATATGCAGTTTAAGAACAAGTGACAAATTTTGACTTGGTAATCAAACTATAACTATTTTGAAATAAGTGCATATTTAAACAATAATTAAATTCCCAGCCTTGTGTATTTAAATTCTATTTAAGTTGTGTGAGCATACCATATGTTTTGGTGTGTGTGTGTGTGCTTATTGAAAACATATACATGAACATCATATGGTCGTATTAAAAAGAATTTCGTTTAATTTTCATAGATATAAAATATATACAATACGTAGTTTCATATCATGGAATAAATAAACAGACAAATATATTCTGATGCTCGTTTGGTTTCATAAAATGTGTTTTTATTAAATTTTAATATAAAGGGTGTCCCACCAAGAACGCAAGATTTAAATGACTGATGCAGCAGTTGAATTTTTTCTCTGGCTGCATGACATGTATCGCCGTCTTGTTGAAACCACATGCCCTCCACATTCAATTCTAGGCACGAAAAAACTGGTTATCATTTCAATTTGCTGAGCTCGGTGTCGAATTGAGGTGGATGGAGTTTGAGCGACACATTTTCTGCGAAATTTTCTGTCGATCGACCTGGTCGAAGGCGCGTTGTTGTCTTTACATCACTAACAGACCCACTTTCGGCAAATTTATGCATTAATCTCTTTACAGTTGACTCTTTTGGAGCATTATTGTGACCCCAAATTGATCACAATTTGCGAACTGTAGCCGCAAAACAATTTCACAAAGAGAATGCGTTGTTCATTCGTGTAGTGCTCAATTTTTACCAACCTCGTACCTTTTACTAGCAAACAATAACAATTGTTCAAATGTCAAACAATGACACTTCGAATGGCGCCAAATTTAAATATTGCGTTCTTGTTCGGACACCCTTTATAAAGTTATAACTTTTTTATTTATGTTAAACTGGTGTTTTTTGAAAAGCTTTCCATAATACTGATACATTTTGTGGTGTTGCCGTACTATCAGCGTAATTTAATAAGAACTTTAATTAAGCACTGAAAACTTGAAAACGTATTAAAAAACCAATTTAAATTTAAGTAAAAATTAACTAATTACTAGGGACGTAACGAATACCGATACCGATTCCGATATATCGGCGATATTTCCGATTTGCGCCCTGAAATACATAAGTTTTCAAATGAGTTCTATCTCATCTGATCATAGTGTTTTCACACTGAAAGTTAAAACCTGGTTTTAACGTTAAAACCAATTGTTAAAACCTGGTGTTACCATACAAATTGTTGTTGTTAAAACCAACTTAAAACCATTTTTGATTTGGTTTTAAGTTGGTTTTATGAAATGCAACCTTGTTTTCGCTGTGAAAATTCCGTGTTGCCAAGTCAAAATGACCAGAAGCAGCTGATAATGTTTATCCCCAGTGAATAACAAAAGATGTCGCTTGAGAAATTTTAAACTTAAAAATGGATGCAGCAGCAACAATAATCAAAAAATTATGGAAAAAACAGTTTTTTTTTAAAGAAAAACAACGAAAATATTTTCTGGGAATTGAAAATAGACGATATGGCTAACATCGATTCGCCAACAAAAAAGTTTTTGTTTTGTAATGCATTTGTGCATTTTTTTTATATACAATAACTTGATTTTCAAGCACTTCTTGACCTTGTATAATTAGTTCAATTCAATTTTAAAATATTTATTTACAAAATATAAAATAATTCCCATTTTACAATGCATTGTAAAATTTCCGAGTTTTCATACAAACAAACAGTTGTTATACAGTTTGTCAAATATTTGTTATAAAAAGCAGAAAAAATACAACAACAAAAACATGCATTTCGGCAGTAGATTTATTTTTTTTTGAGCAAAAGTTATTAGACAGTCTTTGAGTTAAAAGCTGAATTTAACAAACTTGCAGTGTGAACGCAAAATCAGCTGTTTATGGTTTTAACGTTAAAACCAGGTTTTAACTTTCAGTGTGAAAACAATATGAGAGACTACTTTGCTTCCAACGGATTTGCGAAATCGTCAATCTCCACAAAATTTTAGAACACTTTTGTTTTTTAAACAAAAATCTTATTGATATCAATTTTAAATATTTTTGTGAATTTTACCATGGTCTCAAATTCAATTCGGTGTTTTTAAATTCTTATTAAATCAATTTTAGATATTGAGCCAATTTAAACTGATTGTAAATTGTAAAACCGTATAGTTTTTCTTGTTTGAAAATTTTAAGCTTAAAAATTGAAATGTATTAAAATTTTTTATGATTTTAGAAAATAAACATTCAGTTTGAAGACTCATTAATAATACTTTACCCTTTTATTTTGTGAAAAAAATTTTATTTGTTATTAATACCATGATTTCAAATTAAATTTTATTTTTTAAGTCCTTTTAATATCACTTTTAAATATTGAACCAATCTAAACTGAATGTCATCGTTTATTTTGTAAAATCATAAATATTGCAGACATTTTGTGGTTTGAAAATTTGAAGTTTAGAAATTCATATGTATTGAAAATTTGGAGGATTTAAGAAAATAAACTGTATGATATTCAGTTTAAATGGGATAATTAATAATCGCTTACAATGTTAGTTTCTTTATAAAGTAACTTGTTTTTTGTTAATTTTAGAATGGATTCAAATATCAATTTTAAATATTAATAAACTCTTCAAAATTTTCTTAAAACAGATTTCAAATTCATTTTATTTTTTCATGAATATGGGGGTTACACTGTAATTTTTTATAACAAAAAAATTACTCTATTTTTGTTAATTTTAACTTGAGTTAAATTTTAAGACGCGTATCGGTATCGACAATATTTCTTTTTTAGTATCGGTTTAGGATCGGCAAAAGAGCGTATCGTTACATCCCTACTAATTACGTACTTAAATATTAAGTTAAAAACTAGGGGTAACTCTTACTATTCTTAGGGCCAATAAATCAGTCAACGATTATATGTATTTTATTTTTAAATCCCATTTAAATATAAAATTTTGTTTTTCACCGCAAAATTAAATGAAACTTAATTAGCCAACATTCTGCATTTAAGTTCTGTTTAAGTTTCACGAACGTACCAAATGTTTTGTGCTTGTGTGTGTTTTTTGAAGTAGTACAGTACATGAGTGTCGTCGTATTAATTTTCAAAAATATGTAGCAAATACAATTCATAGTTTGATATCATGAAATATATAAATAGAAAAAATCATTTGTTTCATAAAACATTTTTTTTTGCTATTTTACTTTTCTAAATATTGATAAATCAACTTTCCTATTTAGGTTTAACAGCTGTTTTTTTTTTGGAAAGTTTTCCATAATATTTGGAAATTTTGTAGTGCAACCGTACTTTCACCGTAATTTTATAATAACTTTAATTAACCAATATTACAATGTACCCAATTGGCTCTGCGAGTGTAGGTGCTTCTTTTGGCACCACCCTTACTAACCTTAATTAACCACTGACCAAATCAAATTGCATTTAAATACATTTTAAATTTTTATGAAAATTAATTTAAATTATTCTTACAATAAAATTCCACCATTTTTTTACAATCGATTTGTCAGAAAATTTAATTTTAATTTATTTTAGATATGCCAAGGATGCAATTTATTTTAAATATTCATTACACATACTTTAAGTTTTAGAAAAAACTTTCACTTTTCCAGAAGGACTAAATGGCACCATTTAGCTTGAATTTTAACACTCTTGTATCAAAATAGACCACAATGTATGAATCACACGCTGAGAGTTCATCCATACCAAACAATTTATGAACAACTTTTTAGTGGATTGCAATATCCATAAATTATACGAGTACAGCCAGCCACTGACTGCAATTTTATTTTATATAAATATTTTGCGCAAAATTCATAAACCATGAAGTAGCAAACAAATATGGGGGGAAAATACTTAAAAACTCAAAGTAAAGACTTAAATTAAACACTTTTTCAAAACCAAAAAAAAAAATAAAAAAATAAATGAAAATAAAAGTGTGTGCATGTGACTGAAAGTGTTTAGACGCCACTGAAATGTAACCAATTGAAATGGAAATTAATAAAGAAGATTCATGTCGTTTGCAATATAAAGAGATATAACATGCAAGAGATACAGCTGACTTTTTCTATTACCAGCGAATTATGAAATCTTTGCAAAAAACGGACGGTTCTGACGATGTTGGGGATGATACATTTTGTAAAAAAAAAGTAATAAAGAAATGTCTTCAAACTTATACTGCACTCATGCAATATTTATGTTCAGTGGTTTGTTTTTATGTCTGTGTGTGTTTGTGCAGCAGCTGCAAAATGATGCCAAAACAACTGCTTGCCGCTTGTTTTGACTGCAAAAGCAATAACAATAAAAGTACATATATATATGTATAAAAGCGTATATAAATTGCTGCTTTATTTTATTCTGTCATTTGCAATTCGGTTCACACTTGCCGCGAAATTTCTTAAAACTTTTATTCAACTATACTTCTATTATATAGCAATTCCCTTTCTATTCAACTAGCAGCTGTATAACATCCATCTAGTCAGCCTAGAACCATATGTCTCTATGTCAACACTCTTTTCTCTAGCTACAATTTGACTAGCTAAAATCTAGCTTGTTTTCTTTTTTTATTATGCTGTGCAGTCAATAACAGAGTTGCAAGCCGATCGGAGGCTAGCCGCTTCAATACCATTTTAAACAAATGTTTTTAGTAGAATAATATAATTTTTTTAGACGAGGGTCACCTTGAATCTTTGGTTCAAATGTCTCTATATGGTTATAAAACAACTATCAAATCAATACAATTTTGCTATCGACATCGAGCGAGGAAATATCGAAAATAAATAAAATTTACTAGTGAATCCTTGGCGCTAATGTCTCCTGTGATCCCAAAATAACTACTAAGCCAGTAGTGCTACAGTCGATTGGTGGATTTTGAATGACAAGCTAATGTTAAATGTCAACAGATGATTACATTTGCTGAGGTACACCTGTGCCTCGTTTCTGTAAGGAATGTGAGAACTTTTCGAGTCGAAAAAATTTTTATCATCCTGTGAAACACAGGGTGAGTAAGAAAAAACTGTATTTTTTTTTAAATATTTTGTAAGTTTATATAAATTTTTATGTGAGTAACCCTGTGTCAAATAGGACAACCAATATAATTATTTAATTCTTCTCGATGCGAGAACTTCTCACTAGTTACATAAATCTGGTACTGGTCCGTAGTACTACTGACAATGTCACTAGTAAATTAATAAAATTTAACTATTCGCATTTCCTATAGGGATTATACAGCAAGTGTCAACACACTCTTAACGTGTGGCAAGTACATATCAGCATTAGTTGCATAAAGTCACAGATACGATGAGTGCCTTTGTTCGTTCAATGCTTGGTTGATTCTACATATTTATGGTGTTTTATTCTTAATTACGGCTACATTAGCAAGTAGACGAGAACGTAACTTTTCACATTGATTTTGCATGATTTTTCAAACTTTTTTTTAACCATTTCTTCTTTTAAGTAGTATGAACTCATAAATAACAATGAAAAATTATTTTGTAAATATGTATTTTAATCATAGGCGTACATGGGAGCGTTCTTTTGAAAGGGGGCTCTTTTACAAAAAGAACTGCAATATAATAAATTTTGTTACAAATTAAAAACATAGACTTAAATGTAACAAGCAAACTGAAATACAATACTGTGAAAGGGAGGGCCAGCTCTAAACCGCGGAAACGCCAGCATAAAACAATGGCAATAAAATTAAAAATAACCCATAATCAGGCTCAAGTTCAGTAATTTCAATTCTTATTGAATGAAATATTTTTATTAATTAATGTGAGTTTCTAAAGAAGAGAAGAAAAATTAAACTTAAACTTTAAGCTGGGGGAAATACCGATACTTTTCTGTGCAGCCACGCACTTCATCAGCATCCTAGTCTATCTACTTAGGTAGAGTAATATAATTTCGTGCTAACCTAAATAGAAAAATGGAAAAACAGAAAATTAATAGTGATACTTATAAATGTGTTTACCAAAGGTAAATCAATTGTATACACAACAATCGTTTCTCATATTCCGTTTCATTGTAAATTTAAGTTAAATAGCTGATGTTAATAAGAATCTCTACCCAAGTAGATACACTAGAGTGCTGATGAAGTGCGTGGCTGCACAGAAAAGTATCGGTATTTCCCCCAGCTTAAAGTCTAAGTTAAATTTTTATTCTCTCCTTTGGAAACTCACATTAATTAATAAAAATATTTCATTCAATAAGAATTGAAATTACTGAACTTGAGCCTGACTATGAATTATTTCTGCTTAAAATTCACTACAGTTCAATTAAAGAATCTAAAAATTTTTCAATTAAAAATAACCTACAAAAAAACAACATTCGAAAAACATTCTAAAAGATTGTTGTAGATGTTTCAAATAGCGAGTATAAACTTCAAAGCAATCGTTCGTTCGTTAAGAGTAATGGTAGAATTAGTCGATTCGTAGCGTGAGTTGACGGACGGATCAGCTGAAAATCTGCTACATAAATAAAACATTTTGCTGTTTATTTAATATATATCGTTACGTATGTGAGGTAGAAATATAAAGACAATAGATTTCTATGTCAACTTCTATCTTACATGCACAAACACACGCGTATAAAGCAGAGAGAAATACAATAACAGCTGACACGTTCGCTGGCAGCCTTACGTTGTTACTAACTAACATCCAGATTTAAAAGATACGACCACTTAAAAAGTAACACGATACGAATCGACTAATTTTACTAATTCTACCATTAAATTGTGCAAAGAAAGTTATACGCTGGAAAATTCCGTTCCTATGGTAGAGCGGTGGTGCTAAGAGACCTTTTGCTCACGCAAAGTGTGCTTTGCAAAGTTTTGAGTTTTTAGGTGAGAAGGCACAAAATAATAGGATAATAATGTATTCAGACTTTGATGTATTCGCAAAGTTGTTTTAATTTTAGTTTGTTTCTTTTGTTAAGTATGTCACTTCGCGGTAAAGTGAAAGGTTCAATCAGACGTGTCATACAATAATGCCACAGCCATAACCATAAATATATTTTCGCTTCACCAATTAGTGCTGCCATAATAATAAGCAGCTGTTTATGTTTTCATTTGTTTATTAATTTAAAAAGTTCAAAAGCTTTCCATCATCCATATTGTGGACCATAAAATTTAAAATAAATATATAAGAAAATATACTAAAAATAGTAAAAAGCTAAAATATAAACCAAAACTTATCAAACACTTCAGCAAATGAAAAAAATAAAAGAACAGAATGAAACAAATATGTCGAATCAGTAAATAGCTGTTAATGGTTTCATCCAAGAACCAAAATTTAAATGGTTTATATGGTTGTGGTTATGACTATGGTTATGGCTATGGCTATGACTATGGCTATGGCTATGGCTGTGGCTATGGCTATGGCTATGGCTATGGCTATGGCTATGGCTATGGCTATGGATATGGCTATGGTGTTATGACAAGTCACCTATGCATTATCAAATACAGTGTCGCCCACATTGTTGGTTCGAACAGCTGTCTTGTATGGTTATGGTTATGGCATGTCTAATTGAACATTTAACAGGTACAAGCTACAGATTGGAAAGAAATTTTCTGGCCGCTGATTACATTCTTAGGGTGTCAGCTAATAAAGTCAGTGACGAACATTGACGAAAACGTTGCGGTATTTTGGACAGTGAGCAATTTAATATTAGGGATACCCGATTAAGTTGCTAAATTGCTCTTAAGAAATATTTAAGATATTTAAATATCAGTACTGTTGTTCTATCAATACAAAAAATTTTTAACTACACGTTTATGCTTTTATTTTATTTTCGATATCGATTTTTTTAATACATATATATATATTTATGGTATCTTCAAAAATTAACTAACAGTAAGTATTAAAATCTAAATAAATTTTCATCTGTAGTGCTGCGTATTAGAGGCCTTGTGTCCCTCTTTTACAAGCCTATATACATATATACAATAAAGTTTAAGATATTACGAGAAAGCGGATTAGGATGTGACTCGAGTTTTGTTAAACATTTGCCTGAGTATTTTGAAATTTCTTCTTCAATATCGAATTTGAGTACATTAAATTTTTTAAATGATAAAAACATACAAATATATATTTGTAAAAAAATGTCGTTATGACCCCTCTTATAAACGTTTTAACTACGACAATGCATTTAATGTACAATATGTGTGTATTTTAAGTAGTATATTTATTTACACGCTTGCATACATATTTCAGTTAATTCTCATTGTTAATAATAAAACTTGATAAGCCAGCAAGAAAGAACTTTATAAATTATAATGATAAATACATATATCACGCGTAGGTGTTTCTTGAACCGAAAAATGCCATTACAATGTACATACTCGTAAAGCCCCGTTCAGACTATTATACAAGTATTAATATTTTTCTACAAAATGCAGCTCTGACATGTTGAGTTGTTATTGTTTTTTGAAATTTTTGAAACAAATATAAGACCAGGGATGCATTTTCGTCAAAAGTATTAATACTTGTATTATAGTCTGAGTGGCCCTTAAGAAGCAGTAACAAAAAGATTAAAAAACGTCTAGTCCAATTAATGAGTAAATTTTTTACATTCTAACGTCCCTTTTCCCAATGTATGATTTAGAATTAACCTGAACTTGCAGTTAAGTTCTTCATACTGAACATGGCTGATAGCCTTTAATTGTACATTGTAAAAACGGCCGTAAATTTTATAATTTTATTTAAACTATGTTCAAATTATAGTCAGTTTTTTTTGTTGAAAATTTTGACCTCATGATTTTGAGGAGAATTTTTTAAAATGGTTTTGAGTTATCGATAAGTAAAAAAAGTCACTTCTTTCGTAAATGTTTCTGTCAGAAAAGGAGTATAAAGTTTTCAATTTACACACAACTTAATGGAAAATTTTATTTTTCTCTCAAAGGTTTAATAAACAACATATTTGTATGAAACTTTTACACAATATAAAAATGTTATAAGGATTAATTCTGCATTATGAACTCAGAAATTATATTTTTGACTAAAAAACAAAAAATTTGTTTACTTAATTTTTTAGCTGTTGATTTTTTTGCATTAAATAACACATTGTAAGAAGTTATCAACAAAAAAGTTATGAATTATGACAGCCTTATTCATAAGAAGTAATTTTTTTCGTATAAATGGGTTATAAAACAAATTTTGTATGCAAATCTGTTTTATAAAGAATTTAAACAGACTTTGTAAAAAAAAATATGAATTAATGAGCGGACTGAAATGTATGGAATTACGATATAAGGCGATTTTTTCAAGAGACCAACAGTTTGTATCGAATTATTAAGATTATTTTATTAATAGGGTCGAGCTATCAGAATTCCACTGTGTGTATTATGGAGCAAGTGCCTTTTTAAATTTTGTACGAACAGCTAGAAATTTAAATGTGTAATGTGTATCATGTATAAAGAAGAAACAGCAATAAAGACAAGTTTACATTGTTTTAACAAGTATTTTTCTGTTGTTAAAACAAAAGGCAGGGTTATAAAAACAAGTTCTTGTGACAGCTAAACGTTTTATATTTTTAAGAGCTTTTGTCAAGGTCAATAAAGACGAATGTTGTGTGCTTTTAAGTGCTTTCATGAAGAGCCTTTGAGAACAAGATTTGTATTTAATATATTAAAAAAGAAAAGTTAAAAAAATTAAACAACGCTTGTAAAATTTAGGTTTAATGTAAAAACAATAAAACAAAACATATGTTTCCAATAGAATAAAGATGTGTGTAAATTTTCCCACGCTTTGCAACAAATGTCACAGTACAACATAATTGTTCCACTTGTTTTTTGTTTATTCAAAGCAGAACGGAAATATATGTACATATGTACGTAATTTATAGACAAGCTGTTTTTGTTTGGAAACTTTCAATTACATATATGTATAAAAATTAGAGCGCAAAAAGCAACAATTAAGGGCATTTTATAAAATTGAAGCAGAATAATACAAAAAATTTAACAAATATTTATTCAAGCATGAGTAGCGCTATCACATGGAAGAAGGCAAAGACACCAAAAAGCAAACAAAAAAACCGAAAATGTAACAAAAATTTTAATTAAAAATTTGAAACGATTTCAAAAAATCATTGACATAATTGCTGTCATTGTGTTCTCTGTTGTTGTATTTTTAGTCTTTGTCTCGCTGGAGATAAAAATAAATTAAAATTAAAATCAAACACTAAACTAAATACTAAATAAAGCGTGTTTGTTTTCTAAGAAGTGGATCTTAAAATTGGCAATCGTATTTGGAAAAATATCATGTAACTCTTGATTTTGACTAAATTGTTTTATGAAGTCCCTTGAACTATAGATTGTGAGAACTGATTTTTAAATTTTTGAATTTAAAGTTTCCACCTCTAAAAAAATTACCCAATACAATTCAAATGAATATTCATTCATATACAACAAAGACTTGGAAACTTAAAATGATATGATTCAGTTTGTTATTGTGGTTTACATCAGATTGTGGGTATTCTATGCTTATCAACAGTCAAGAGCAAAAGTATAGAGAAGCTTGAAAGCAAGATTTTGGAAAAGAAAATTGTTCCCACAATATTTTTCAAGGCTAAGCAGCTTTAAAAGCAACATAAGCACACGTCCCAATCTCATTATGTTGAGTCAATTTTGTTTCTATTATCAAATAAAAAACAATAAAAACATCACACATGAATTGGTGAATGCTTAAAATAAATTTCCAAAAAGCATTTTATGTAGGTAAGTGCCCTGAAGAGGATACAACAAGCCCGTCAATTAGTGCATATTTTGAGTGTCGTATGCTTGTCGCTTAAAAGGAGACATACAAATAAACACGTCAATCGCCATTTGGATTTTGACTTCATAACATTCGCATCTAAGCAACATAAGCTTGCGTTCGTCTGGGCTTTTCTCAATAATTAACAATCAATCAGAATTGGGACGATCAAATAATACTGTGTTACAAAAAAAATGTTACGTGTTATAATTTTTCTGGTAGGTATTGTCGAGTATAACCCCGTACCCATATGAATCTATAAACTTCTAACTAACTTGAATATCAACCGACTTTAAGTTTATAATGGATTTAGAAAGAAGTGACTAAGTCCGGTTCACACGTTTCAACTTTGATCAACAAAAATTGAAGTGTGTGAACCGGAACTAAGACCTGTCGATCAATATATATTTTATTTCAATAAACTTCACATATACATATGTGAGTGACTTCTCGCCATATACATATGTATGTATGTATGTATAATTCTTTCGGTTTTTTCGTCACTTTGGATTAAAAAACAAACTGGGTATCTACGTCATCACAGAATACAAATGAGTGTTTGTTGTAAAAAGTGTGAGAGACAGAGAGAGCACTGTCCATATTCAAATACATATTCTATGTCTACGTCACACAAGCATACAAAATAACGGACCTACGCACAAATCTAGCTGGAAAAAAATGCCAGCCAACATTCCTTCTGACCGTTTAATGAGCTTCTCAATACAATAGGTAACTGAACTTTAGGTAACTGAAATTTTGTTTTTTATTTTTAGCTCTGATTAGGAAAAAGTAAGCTTTAAAGTCAGTTGTTGTCAACAAGTGCATTCAGATTTCAAAGAGAAGCGTATTTTTTGTGTGACTTTGGTTTTTGATTAAAAAGGCTACGGTGGCTTTATTGTCATAATTTTATTATTATTATTATTATTAATATTAAGCTCTATTTAAAAAAATATATTACAATTTTCATTTAATTATTTCCATTGTGAGTATTAAAACAAAATTTTTTTTGCGAGAAGTTCAAAAAGTGTAAAAAATAAAATATTTCCTTTTTTAAAATAGAATTAAAGCTATTTATTCCGGATAGTTCCAGTGTAAAACTATGTTTGGGTTAGTCTTTCAAGTGTGCACTTTAAGGTAAATCAAAAACATCTTGCGCATTCTTGCGACTATCATACATTTTTCTACTTTTCCAGTATGACCTCCACTCTTTCGCGAGAGTAAAATTTTTGAAGACCGGGTAAAAACTCCCAGAATACATAGCAAAGACGTCGTATTGACATTAATAATGGTTAGATATGGTCTTCAAGATATACAAGAAGAAAAAAAAATTTATAAAAAGTGGAAGACACAGTGATCGTTTCTTAACATCAAATTCAGTGTGGCTTGATGAACCGTATGTATTGTATTGTAGTGTACAACCGAATAGTTGCAAAAAAGCTGGAAGAAAATAATAATAATTTTAGCATTTAAAGTTCTTTTAACAGCAATAAAAACACCTCCACCACGAGACTTACAGATAACAGAGACAATACAGAGACAATTGATACTGTTGTAAATCGCAAAATTCTCCATCACATATGTCAGAATTTAACCAAGTTTCTACAATTACAAAAACTTCATAGTCACCTTGAGCAGTAAACCTAAAGACGTCAGCTAGTTTAGTGCGATTTCCAGACGCATTTTGAAAGAAAACATTTAACTTATCGTCGGTAGGACGTTGTAAAAAGCAGCTACTTGAAACATAATCAGCATTAGTATTTAGTTTTTTTTGAGTAATTGACGCAGGCAGACGAACAACTCTTCTACAATTTTCATTGTAAACGTATTCTCGTACAAATGTACTTACAGGCCAAAAATTAGGATCATCTATATATTTAAATAATTCAATACTAGTATATATAACTACAAATAATCTCGTAAGAAACCAATTTTTTATCTTAAAAATTTTTTTCTTGGCAGTGAGAACTGTTTATTTTTTTGCATAATTTTATTAAAAAAATCTTCTTTAAAAAAAGTTGATTTCTTATAATAATTTATATGTTTGAACTCATTTTTAGGGTTCCGTACACCAAAGGTGAAAAAAGGAACCCTATTGTTTTCGCTACGCTGTCCGTCTGTCCGTCACACGGTATTTTCTCAGGAACCGTAAGAGCTACGGACCTGAAATTTGGATAGAGTATGTAGAACCTTGGCCACTACAACAACAAATACATGAGAATTAAAAATTAAAGGGTGCTCCAAAACGAGCGACAAAAAATATTAAAATCTCATGTAATATACGTACAATTTTATGTACATATGTATATTGACACTTGAATTTTGTAAAATTAGTGTATTTTTATATAGACTACAACAATAAACATTAAAATATTAAAAAATTTAAATTAATGCAATTTGACTATGTAATTTTGACAACTCGCTATATCTTGGAAACCGTAAGAGGTAAACTCTTGAAATTTTCAAAAACGGTAAAACTAAAAAATCCGAAAATTATAAAATCACCAAACCGAAAAAAATCGCCAAAACCTGAAAAAAATCACCAAAAATTTTAAAAAATCGCCAAATCGAAAAAAATCGACAAAATAAAAAAAAATTCTAGCACTAAAATAAATCGCCAAATTCGAAAAAACCGTTTAAATGAAAAAAAATCGCCAAAATGAAAAAAACGCCAAGAACCGAAAAAAATCGCCAAAACGCGAAAAATGCGCCAAAACTAAAATAATTGTTTATGTGAAAAAAAATCGCCAAAATGAAAAAAATCGCCAAAATTAAAAAAAAAATCGCCAAATTTAAAAAAATAGCCAAAAACGAAAAAATCGCCAAAAATTTAAAATAAACGCCAAAAACCGAAAAAAATCCTCAAAACGAAAATAAATTGCCAAAACTAAGAAAATCGCCAAAACAAAAAAAAAATCACCTATATGAAAAAAACGACAAAATAAAAAAATCGCCAAAATAAAAAAAACGCCAAAATAATAAAAATCGCCAAAAAAAAACTTCAAAACCTAAAAAAAAATCGCCAAAACGTGAAAAAAGTGCCAAAACTCAGAAAGCGCCACTAAATTAAAAATACCCCAAAACTAAAATACACGCTTAAAACCGAAAAAACCCAAAAAAGAAAAAAAAATGCCAAAACTATAGTTTATATTGGCTAAAGTTCGTATTGAATTACATATCTCGTGCATGTACGGAACCCTTCGTGCACGGGTCAAAGTCGCACTTCACTTAATTTATTATTTAATTCATAAGTGAGAAGTGAACCCAACGCGATTTATTAATTTTGTCCAATTAGATTTGCGATCTAACACACTGTGCTACGCAGGGTGCAATCTTGTTTTTTGATTCTTGATACGTAACAAATCGTTATACCGGCAAATACACGAAATAAATGCAAAACAATCTATTTGATAATTTTGAGACAAAGAACGCCGGCAAATATGAAAAGTATGTATGACAAGATTACCGAGAAAATTATATGTATATATATTTGGAAAAGGAAAAAAAGCTTAAGTCGACTTTAGCTAAAATTGATATAATAGCACAATTACAATTTTCTAATTTGAATATACTAATGCGCGAAATTTCTGTTCGTCTGTGTAATTTTTGAGAAAGTTACTGCAAAATTGCTCTGTTTGAGTTTGTTATTTTTTATATACATACACACACAGTAAATAAAATTAATTTTCTATGTGATACTTATTCTTGCCACAGGTACGATTATATTGTACCCCTTTTATAATTTTTCAGAGATGGGTATAAGGAACTACTTTGTGTAAAATAGAGTTCTCTATATTTTTGCTCATTATTGTTATTTTATTTAAATCAGAACGTTAAACAACTTTTTTTTTGCCAAGTGTTAAATGTGAGTGAACTTTATAAGTACGAATATAATGAACATGACAACGATGATTTCGTTTTACATTTGTAACGTCATACGAATAATATGAAATCGAAAAAAATAATCTAAAGCACCTTGCTTTGCGGTTGAGCTAAAAACAAGAGAATTAAATTCTCATTTAATGAATAAGAAATATTTATTTAGTTTTCAAATGATAAATACAATTTAAATCTAAAACCGTTACCGCTGGCAAATTATTTATTAATTAAATATTGCAAAATAATTAGAGTATTCACAAAGAACTTCTTCAGTCATTGTAGTGAAACATAAAAGAATTTACGAAGTAATGGACTAGCGTGCTAATAATAATTTATATAAAATAGTAATTTATTCCCTATCAGGCATTACGAACCCAATTTTCCTTAAAATATACCTGTGAAAAAAAAAAGTTTATTAAAATAACAAAATATAATTAATTTGCTTCAATTGATATGTAACATGCAATTTTGATACAATTGCATGTCTTTATCTTAAATAAAGAAGGAAATTGTACATTTGTCTAAATATTTATTTCATTTAACGATTTCGATCATTTTCCAAACAAACTTAATATCCATGCCAGAAATGACACTCTATTAGTTGAGTTGCATATGTCAAAAAGTTATAGATATATATAATTACTTGTGAATGTTTAATACGTCCTTGTTCACACTACACAAGTCTTATTGCCAAACTTATCCCTTTTTCTTCTTTGAACTTTCATCGGCGTTCACACAATGCAAGTCTTACTTTTGAGCACATATTTGTTATCCATAGTTTTGTGTATCCCATGCATACTGTTTTGAACATTACGAATGAGAAAATAAAACGTATTGCCAGTACATGATGAAACTGAGTACTCGTTTCATTTCCGCTCGTCACTCTCTAAATCAAACTAATCAGCTTAGCAATAAGACTTGCATAGTGCGAATGGGGACTACGTAAATGAGTTGCAATAACTCAATATGATTGAATTAATTTCATTTAGGAGTTGTGAAAAGATTATTTAAAAATTATGAATGATTTGAAAAAGGATTTGAGAGGCTTTTCGCTTAATTCTGACATTAAAATTTAGCCATCTTATGCATACTATAGTTGGGCCTTAAGTTTGTGTTCAGGGGATGAAAGTCGTATTCTTAAGATTGCTTGCTTATAGTCAAGAGAGACAAGGGGAAAAGAAACGAGTACTCAGCTTCATGTACTGTCAATACGTTTTTCGTAATGTTAAAAATGCATACATGCATACACAAAACTATATGTACATAAAATATATGTCGTTAATAATAAAGGCTGGGTTAGCCGAAGGTTGCTGTTTCCGTACTGTACCGTAGCGTACTGTTAGCACGATTGTGTACTCATAGAACATTTAATTTACATATAAATATGTATATTTATGTACATAAATACGCAAATGTGTATGCATTATTTTAAGTTGCTTTTTTTCGCACAGATATTACTATTAACAAAAGTATCAAAAACAGATCCAAAATACCTCCATGCCATTTAACATATAATAATACCATCACTGGCTTACAAACGTCACTTAACAACATTAGGAAATTCTATTTTATACCGACTGAGACGTGCCGTCAACGTTGCTGTAAATTTCGGTAAGCATTTGTATTATTTTCAATCAACAAAAACGATCAGCTGTTTCGTTACGGGACGTGGTCGTTCGGCTGGTGCAGCCTTAAGACTTGTGTTGTGTGAACGCTGAAGATAGTTCAAAGAAGAATAAGTAAGAATATTATTAAGACTTGTATAGTCTGAGCATTATTTTTTAAACAAGTTGTGAACAAGAGAGGAACAGGGAAAAATATTTTTTATTGAATTCTTTTAAAATTAATATTTAAAATTCTTCCGCGATATATATCTCCATTTTTCCGATTATAATTTTTTTATTTTCCCTATTACTTGCCACTTCTGGCAGAATTTTATTCATGATTTCCCTCTATATCTAACTGAATAACTCTCAACCATTGTCTAAAACACACAAATAAAACTAAATTTGAAAACATGTACCTGGATTCATGTACCTGGATGTTTGCTATATGAAAATGGTAATATTTATCGATATATTAATATAATATCTTGTTTGCGATAGTGTACAGCTGTGTTTTACCCACCATTTAGTTCTATATCATGTGGTATCTCTGCATGCAAAATAAGCGAAAAGCGCGTAGATTAAAAAATGTAACTGAATTTGAGCTTGAGGTTTTACGTTTTTTACTTCAATCGAGAGCGAGTACCGTTAAAATGTTTTACTGGACTGCAAAGTCGATAAGTTTTCATTCAATTTATTATAGCGATACGATTATCATAATAAGAGCTACCCCATAAAAAGTCACACCGGCCGTTAAGAAATTACTGATTAATTTCCATTGTGCCTCACTGTGCAATTCATATCCACCATTACATCATCTAAAAAAATATAGTAAATGCAGACATGTGTATATAAAATTAAAGGAACATAAGCTACCTCTTCTATGTTACATACAATATTTGGCATTATTTTTATATTTTATTTCTTAAGTATAAAAAAAATTAAGTAACATTTTTCTGTAATTGCCCACCACAGCGCGTAGCTAATCTGAACAAAAAAAAAGCAAATTGAAAACAAAAGTACTCTTGAACTAGTTAAACTTTATCAAACTACTCACACACGTTTGAATGGCAAATAAAATCAAATTGTTTAAATAAAGGAAAATGAACTTCATGTTGAATTGAATGTAAACATCGAATACTTGTAATAATCGTAAACACGGATGCCAGATTCGATTTTTTTTGACGATTTTTGAATTAAAAAAAAATATTGACAATCGAAGCAAAAAATAAATGAACGCGTTCAAAATGAAGTAGTGTTTCATGATTTCTTGACACATTTTCATAAGACAACCCAGCTAAAAAAATTATATATGGTCCATATATTTTTAATATATGAATATATATACATAACTATATATGAATATGTATGAATTCATGTATGGAAATATATGGGATTATACATGGCAAAACTATTATATATGAACTAATATATGGACTAATATATGAAATGTATTATAATATATGAGCTCATATATGAAAATTAATTTATGAAGCTCTTCATATGTGGATCCATATATAAATATAAGATTTTATATATATGGAGCCATATAAGAATGTATGCATACATGATATCTCACATAAGATCGTTTCTGCAATCAAAAAAAGCTTGAAATTTTATCACTGCTGAATTGGAAATCCATTAGAAAATACATACGGTATGCAAAGTTTATATGCGTACCCTCAACGTTTAAAAAAGAAAAACCATTCTTGTATGATTTTATACATTGTGGCCCCATTTAATATATCAAATAATCAAAAGGATAATCCAGTCATTAATTTTATAGAAAATAACACAATTCTCTAGATAAGATACAAAGTTCATATTACTGTATTGAAAACTATTGTTAGAGGGATTATTTTTTCTTTTATAATTAATTGCATTAGTTTTTAATCCGATTTCTTAAGTTAAATGTTATGTACGAATATGATTTATGTGTTTTTCAATAATTGATTCACCTTTTGATGAATGAAATGACTTTTAGTTCGTTTTGAATTATTTGTCCAAACAAATGTTTCATTAAACACAACCCCTCTCTCAAGTCTAAAAAAAATTATTTTTAGTAATTTAATTTATTGCACAGCAGTGCGCTTTTGTGAGTGTGCACGAATATGAACTTTGCATACTGTGGAGGGAATTTACACATACATGTATGAAAATGTATGAATATATATAATTATATATGCCCACATACCCTCATTTTTCGGATCCGAACTATGTATGGGATATCATATATGCTCCATACATATTTTTTTAGCTGGGAAGTTTTATCTCCAACAAATAACAAGAGTGCAGTAGCTCAGTGGTAGAGAGTATGCCTTAACAGTCAAAACAACACGGTTCGTATCCTGGCTGCGGATTTTTTTTCGTTTTTTATTTACAAGAAAAAACGTCAAAGAATCATGCGTTCTTGCATGGGTTCTAAGCACTCATTCGAATGATAGGCATTCTTGCTAAATTTGAACCCATGCTACTGTGTTAAAATCATGCGTTCTGCATCTAAGTTGAACCAATGCATTTGGAGTAGAACCCATGCATTAACTATTTCTTTTGCATGTCTTTTTTTGCTGGGATATATTATTAGTTCAATGCTTTTAAGATATTGGGTTAAAAAAATAGTATGTAGATACGTATATGGGCAATTCCTAGGCAACGAACGCGATATTCGTACACTTTTAGTTGACCAAAAACAAGAAAGGAATGGAAAGGTCCAATACATGTACATACATACATCTTAATTCTTTTAAACCAATGAATAGTATAGTATAAAGGAAAATATTTTGGGTGATATCAATAATATTGTAAAAAGATATAAACAAATGTCAGTGAGAAACGGACGCGACAAAAATTTAATTTATTTTTGTGCACTTATAGAAATATATGTACATAATTCAGCGAAATTTTATGAAGAATTTTTTTTATGAATGTGGAAATGAAAGCGAAATAAGATCGTTTCTGAAATATGAACATTTTGTTTAAATATTTTTTAAATGGCTACGGACGTGACAAGGCGGACGTGACAATTTTCTTCCCAGAGAACTAAACGCAGTATTTTTCCTAATATTGATTATAATTCAAAAGAAATTAAACAATAACAAATGCTTATTTATTGCTTTAAAAAATTAATAAATATTGATTTTGTGCGACGCGTCTCGACGGATGCGACATTACGGTATAAGTGAAAGCAAACTCAAAAAACTTCCATTGTTAGAGCTCCGTTTTCCTTCTTTTGTGCTAATACGTAAGGGTATTTTTAATAGAAAATTTTTAAATTCCAAATTATAAAAAATAATACCCACTACTTTAAATAGCTCAGCAAAAAATTACACATTACCATCAGATCTACTTGCCATATAATGACTTACTTTTCTGATTACCAAATTTCATTACTCGCTTACAAATCATATTACGTAAAATTAAAAATATTATGTTGAAGTTGCTAAATGAGGAGAATGATTTTTTTAGATTAAATAGTTTACGTGGGCTAGTTGCCAAATAAAAAAGTAAGTACTTCTCCAGAATCGATTATTTTAGTCTCACGTCTTGTTAAAATCATTAAGTTGGTAATCCAGTAGGGAAGAGCTTCCACCAAAAATGCTTAATTCCAAACACGATTACCATTTTTGAAATTTTCTGCTGAGAATCGCTAAAAAAAGTCAGATATTTCGGTCAAAAAATTTCAAAAACTAAAAATGCTTTTATATTTATAAAGTATAGACGTTTCAAATCAAACAAAAATTTTTGAGCAAAAACAATTTTTTTTGTTGACGTTTTTCATTACAGCAAATGTTTCAAAATCGTTAGAAACAGTTCGTAAGAATAAGTATAAAAGTCATGAAAGTTTTGAAAACTTGTTAACTGCTTTTTCAATTATCTGAGAGGATCCCAGCTAAAATCTTGCCTACAAGTATGTCCTACATAATACCAGCATTTAAGTCGTAACTACCTATAATTTTACTCTTAAGGCCTCATTAGTCTTTACTTTCTGTTGCTGTTCTATGCTGTGCCGTTCTGTTTCTAAATTTTACTACTTAATTTATCTGTAGTAACTGATCAGCTGTTTCTGACCAGAAGGGTCACAGTTTTCCACTAAAGTGATGAGTTTTGAATGTTCCATTTGTATGTTTCAATATAATTTTATGTTTTTCTTTGAAAAATTAAATTAAACATTTTTTGATTTTCACAGGTTAAACCGAAACAGAACTGAACGAAAGAGAAAAACTAACAAAAAAAGACTCAGCTGATTCGTAACAGAACAGTAAGTAAAAACTTCTTCTCCCTTTAGACGATTTAGTTTTGTTTAAGCAGCTCTGACAGTAAGGGCATAACCTATAAATGTAGCAAAATTTTTACAGATATTAAGAAGTTTGGCAAAAAATTAACACTGTTATTCTTACATGATTGTTTAAACATTTTATATACTTTAAACCTGTTTTCTCATACAAAATTCCTGGCGAAAAAGTCCGGAATTAGTTTTAGAATTGCTACGTTAGCAATAAATTATTTACTGCTATTTCTTCTGTCATTTTGTTACTAATTCTATTTTTTCAATAAAAATTTTACGATTTTTAGTCACGAGTCTGGCAATCATGTATTTCCATGAGTACTTTTAATTTATTTAAAAAAGAAGCACAGCAGGAATTGACGTGCATTCACAGTCAATAAACACATTCCAACTAAATTTTAAAATTAATTTTTTTTTGCGTTTTGTGGTGCACTGAACATTACTACCCCACGAATCAATATGCTACACATAATATCTGCATTTAAATAGTCATAATTAACGCAGCATGTTATTAAGATTTTTGCTAGAAATATTCAGAAAAATTAAGTGACTTTGAATTGTGGCATTTAATTGAATTTTTTATGTGTATTAAGTTTAAATATTTTTATCCCACTTTTTCCCAAAATTAATATCTAACTTTTCGGGTAAAATGTTCAAAGCTAAAAAATTTTTAGATTCAGTTAAATAAAACATTTTTATTTGTGTTACATATAATCCCAGCAAAAAAAGAGACTCCAAAAAAGTCATGAAAATGTAGAGTTCACGATCTCGAAGTAGTGAAAATTGCGATCCGATCTAATGATTTTTACATAGGGTTGTCATTGCAAGAAATTCTCTTTTTCGATGCCTGGTCACTGAATTGGAAGTGATATTAAGAAAAATTCCCTTTTTTGTGTTCTATGATAATATTTTCATCTAGGAAAAATGATAAATAGTTACCTATTTTAACAATTCGTTTCTTTTTATACGAATTTAAACACGAAACAGTGTTTTCATGTAAATTTAAGCAAATAACTTTAACATTTTTTACTAAAATTAGTTCATAAATTTTATTAAAAATTTTTTTTTTTAAATTCTGGTGAGTATATTCTAACACTATGGAGGAGTTACAAGGTTTTGTATGACTAAAATAAGCTTCTACATGGTTGTTTGCTCACTTTCGGCAAATTAAAAATATCGATTTTTTGGAAGCAATGAAAATGTACTTCCACTAGAATGACTTCCATTTTTTTTTACTGGGATGCTATTCAAAGGCATTTTAATCGAATCAGGTTAGCAAATTCTATAGTTACTTATTTATTGTCATCGACTTTATATTACATTAAAGGTAACATATCGTCGGCTTAGGGCCGATTTCACCAAATCTATTTAAATATCAATTCATATTTAAATGTCGATTTTAATTAATTTTTGTATGAAAAAATTACTTTTAAATATGTAATGAAACTATTTTTTTAAGCTTTAGGTCAATTTAATATATATTGTTTTTATTTTTCGATATTTCGTTAACCATTGGCTTACTTCTTCAGGATATTTATTCTATTCTATTCTTTTATATGTATTTTTTTATATTTTGTTTTTAATTATTTTGGAATGATTTTTTCGTTTTCAATGACAATATTTTATACATATCATTCATATCATACATATCATGTCATTGAAAACGAAAAAATCATTCCAAAATAATTAAAAACAAAATATAAAAAAATACATATAAAAGAATAGAATAAATATCCTGAAGAAGTTAGCCAATGGTTAACGAAATATCGAAAAATAAAAACAATATATATTAAATTGACCTAAAGCTTAAAAAAATAGTTTCATTAAATACATAAAAAGGTCGAAAAATTAGATAAACAAACTTTTAAATATGAATTGATATTTAAATAGGTTGGTGAAATTGGCCCTTAGAGTGCAAACCTGCTAAATCCACTTTTTATAACAAATGACATTTTAATGCCGTTCAAAAGAGAAAGAGACGCCTCATCGATTTACTTAAATATTTATTTTAATTTGAATCTCTATATGTAGAATAAAATTAATGTTTTAAGCTAATTTCTTAAGCTTTGTATAGAAACCGTTAACAGTATTTTCTTTCTCCTGTAAAATTTCCTGGAAGTGAGTTAGCAGGTTTACACTCTAAGCCGACGATATTTAAAAATGCTTTATTTAACTGAATCTAAAATATTGTTACTTTTTTAGTGGATTTTTTTAAGGTCGCTTTAATTTTACTATTTTTAAGTTTTTAAGTTTTTACTATTTGTAAGTTTTTGGGGCCAACTTTATATTTTTTTTAGGGGCGTGATCAGCCCAATTTTGCAAACATAAGTGACTGCCCACTTTTCTAAATTCATGTTGACTCATTTTCAGAGCTCAAGATGTGTGTCAAGTTCAAGTAGGTGCACGTGAAATGAAATATAATAATAATTTTTAATTGTCATGGCCCCGCCCACTTTTTTAAGCTCAAAAGTATGCCATTCTTAGAGCAGAAACGTTTTGCCAAGTTTCGTGGGAATCAGATAGGCAGAAATACAAACAATTGAATACTAAAATTTCGTGGGCGTGACCACGCCTACGCAAGATTGTGTCTTTTTTAGAGGTGTGCTTTTATCCAAAAAATTAATAACTTGGCAGTACGCGGTCATAAGTACTTGTTTTGAAACACTGTTGTTGTTTTTTAAATTTATTTTCAAGTACATACTTACTTTTTACAACTACAATTCGAGGTGAAATAAGGCCGGCCAATGTAGTAATGGACAAGTAAGAAACAAAAAAAAACATATTCTTATTCCAACTATGATATAAGTTGAACTTATTATTTGTTTAACATAATATTTCTATTTATTTTTTTTTAGAAAATTGTAGGTGAAGTTTCTCTTCCCTGATGATTTGCATTAACACATTTAAATTTGTTAACTTTTACAGCATCGTTGCAACGCTTCTGGTGCTGTGTAGGCACATTATATTAACCTATGTAGCCATTTTATTAGTTATTTTACTTCGCCGAAAATTAACTGCTATAAATACATATCTTTGGAGGAGGTCGCATAAGCATAAACACTAAGGCATATCATAAAAATTTATGACGTTACTATGACTGGATGTGGACAGGATTTTAACTCGAACTCTCGAAGACCGCTATTTGAATTCACAACTTCAGCCAAGATCACTCTCAAAAACCTGTCAGACAAACAAACTTACGAGATTTTTTTCTGCAAACTTACAAACACTTTTCAAACATACGAGCAACATTATGAAAAACTAATAAAAATTATGATTTTGCGGAAAATCTTCGTGCAACTAAAATTACTGTTACTTGCAATTAGAAGAAATTAGAATATTTGATGGATGCACTCTGTAATCAGGTGAGTCCCAGCTTACTTGGATTACTTACTTATTCACTAATAACTAGTTCTATAACTTCTTTAGATTAATTTAGTTTGCCATAATTAACGGCTAGTCATACCAGGTTGGCGCTGCAAATGTTTACGGCAGACGATTTATAGAGACAGAATAATAAGAAGAATGCGGATGAAGTGAAAGCAGCACAAAACACGTCTTTGTTATTGAAATTGATTATTCTTGCATTCCTTAAGAAATATTATTTTTAGTTAACAAGTTGAGTTTATTTAGATAATTATATTTAAAGCTTCATTTATGATAAATAAAATTTTTGATCAAATCTGATGAATGTATTCAGAAAAATAAAGCACTTAAATTTAAGTACCAACATTATCTGGATTATTTATGTATGTACATACTGTGGGTAGTGAAAATCACATTTTTCAAATCACTAGTGATAATAGTCATGCATACATTTGTTGGCTCTTTTTTTTTTATTTTATATTCTATAGAGTAGGGATGTAATGATACGCCGTTTTGCCGATCCGTTACCGATACCGATACTCAAAAAGAAATATCGCCGATACCGATTCCGATACCGATACGAATATTGAAACTGTAGATAAGTTAAAATTAACAAAACATTTTATTATACAAAATTACAAAATAGTGTAAGAGTTTATTAATATTTAAAACTGATATTTGAATTCATTCTGAAATTAACAAAAACAAATTGTTTTTTTTAAATACATACATTATTTAGCATTGAGAGAACATTTTATTACTATGGGGCAAAGCAAAACAAAAGAAACGTTTAATTTTTCTGTTTAGACTTTATGTTCTGCTTTCTCTTAGTTTTTATGCAAAAAAAATCTTTGAAAATTGAATTGTCTAAAAAATTTAAGAAGTATCGTCGTATCAACAGCAAAATATCGCCGTTATCGATATATCGGCAAATCAGAAATATCGCCAATATATCGGAATCCGTATCGGTATTCGTTACATCCCTAGTATAGAGCATTAAATATAATTTCTGAAAGAAATTTATCGTATATGATTTCAAAAATGTCTACAAGACCATTATTACTTTTAAGATCACTAGTGATTTGAAAGATGTGATTTTCAGAACATGCCTCATACATACATATTTACATATGTCCCACTAAACGTCAAATCAGTATGTATGTATGTATAACATTTTAAAATAATTTAAAAAAAAATTTATTTGATTATGTGCGATTATAAATGTACTTTGAATTGTAGTCACACAAAAGCACTGATTAGTTGTAAAAAGAAAAAATAAATATGAAAAATATAACAGAAGACTTAACAAAATAAATAATTGTTAAACAACTTTTTTCTTTTATTCTCTAGCACATCTAATATCATTTCTTACATTGAAATAATAGTTTATAAATATTATTGAAAAGAAAATTAAAACAAAACTAAAAAGAAATAAACAAATAAAAAATTTAAAATATCTTTGTAATGTGTTATAAATAACGTAAACAAAAATCACATGTACATACATACATATATATATATATATATATATATATATATATATGTACATACATATACATATGTACATAAGGAGCTGTTCGTTTAATATTTGGATGAAGAAATTTTTAGTAAACTTTAGATGCTAATGTATGATCACTGTAGTCTATTAAATCATGAAAAATTAACGATGTACATATGTGCCCTTAATTATGAAAGTGGTCTAAGTCATGTGCATTTTTGCTTCGAAATAACAAATAAATCTTTGTAAAACTTCAATAAATATATAAATATTATTAAATAAATTTATATAAATCCAGACTCGTACAAGTATAAATTAAGATGTTGTATAATATAAAAATATTTACTTTCTAATTTGTTCAAATATAATCTACTAAATATCTCGACCAGAGAAATATATGACTCAGACCACTTTCATAATTAAGGGCACATATGTATGTATCTATGTATATTCCATTAAATTTTTTTCATAAAAATTTTTTTCTCATAAAAAATATACGATGTATAGTCTATTTTATTTTTTGCATATAAAACTTTTTTGCTAGAAAATTTTTAGTTTTTTTTTATAAAAAATTTTCATTTAAGTTTATTGCATGAAAAATTTATAGTCCATTTTTTCTATAAGAAAGCATAAGCACTTTTTATGCATAAAAAGTGGACGATCCATTAAATTAAAAAAAAATAGACGAAGTATAGCCTATTAAATTTTTTTCATAAAAAAATTTTTTTACTAGAAAAACGTGTCAGACCGTATGTCTCACAATGTCACCAGAAATCGTTCGATCGACAACTTGTATTGCAAACAACAATAAAATTAGAAAATTTGTTTTAGTTTTCAATATAAGTATTCGATCGAACTATTTCTGGTGACATCGTGGGACAGGCCGATCGTCTATTTAATTTATTAAATGAAAAATAGACATTGTATAGTCTATTTAGTATTTTTGTATAAGAAATGGACGATTTATAGTCCTTTAAACTTTTTCATAAAAGTTTTTTTCAGGAAAAATTTGCCAGAAAATCGTACCATATATAGTCTATTTAATTTATTTATTATGTCTATTTAATTGAACAATAAATAATAATTTAAATTTTTTCATAAATTTTTTTTTCACAAAAATAGACGATGTATATATAGCCCATAAAATTTTTTTCATAAATTTTTTTTTGCGAGAGAAGCGTACCATATATATTCTATTTAATTTATTGCATGAAAAATAGACAAAGTATTGTCTATTTAATTGAACAATTGATAATAATTTAAATTTTTTCATACATTTTTTTTTCACCATTTATAGTTCATTTAATTTGCTGCATCATAAATAGACGATGTATAGTCTATTTAGTTTTTTTGGTTAAGAAATGGACCTTATGGTCCTTTATGGTCCTTTTATTAAAAATTTTTTTCAGGAAAAATTTGATTGCAAGAAAATCGCACCATAAATATTATTGCATGATAAATAGACGATGTATTTTGTATTTAATTTTACACTTTAAAGTTCTTTAAATGTTTTCACAAAAATTTTTTTACCAAAAATAGACAATGTATTATAATGTTTAAATTTTTTTTCATAAAAATTTGTTTGGAAGAAAAACGTTCCATATATATTCTATTTAATTAATTGCATGAAAAAAGACGATTTATTGTCCATTTAATTCAACAATTTATAATTAAAATTTTTTCGTAAAAAATATACGATGTATAAGCCTATTAAATTTTTTCACAAAATTTTTTTCGTGAGGAAAACATGATATTTATAGTCTATTTAATTTATTACATGAAAGATAGACGATGTCTTGTCCATTTAATTGAACAATTTATAATAATTTTATTTCTTTCATAAACATTTTTTCCGCAAAAAATAGAAAAAAAATTTTTTTTTGGAAAAATTTTTTTGCAAGAAAATCTTAGCATACATAGTTTATTTAATTTATGGCATGAAAAAAGACGATGCATTGTCTATTTCATTGGACAATTTATTCCCTTTATTTGTTTTGAAAAAAAAAATTTTTACAAAAAATAGACGATGCATAGCCCATTAAATTTTTTTAATAAAATTTTTTTTCAAGAAAAACGTACCATATATAGTCCATTTAATTTATTGCATGAAACATATATGATTTATAGTCTATTTAGTTTTTTTGTATAAGAAATGGACGATTTATGGTCCTTTAAATTTTTTCATAAAATTTTTTTTACGAAAACTTTTGTCTGAAAAAAGGACCACATATAGTATAGTTCATTTAATTTTACACAGAAATTTAGCAGCAGTTAAAAGTTAATTTCTTAAACAAGGGATCCATTTTTATGAATTTAAAATAACAACGATAACTTATTTAAAAAAAAAGACTTATATAAAATGTTTGAATTTGTACATAGGTATAATGATATATTATTTCTTTACTGTTTAATACTTTTGAATAATTTTTTTTGTCGTTTAGATACAATGTAATTCAGCTCCAAACTTTTAGCGAACCGTTTTTTATATCATGTTATATTTTTGTGTATTTATTTTTCATATTTGTCGTTACTCTTTTTAGTTTGCATGAATTATTTTTTTATATTTGTATAAATAACAAACGACCGGCAATTGTGTTTATGTGTACACATACTAATAATAAAATACATTGTATATACGAACATATTTATGTATTTACAACTTAGATTCATTGAATAATATCAGTGAATATACATATTTATACTGCTACATTCTGCCAATACAAATTCATTATGTTCTAAGATAATTACAAGATTTCAACTGTTGTTACAAGTTTTTGTAGCGGCAGGAGGAAGGTGTGAATAAAAAATTCAATATAGTAGTAAACAATATCAACCGCAAAAAATATTTGTCATACGAGTACATACATATGTACAAATGTACATACATACATTTGTTTGTAAGTCCATTACATTGGCGTTATTCGGTTTTTACTGCAAATGACGTAAGTGTAAATGCAAAATATCTTAGCTTTTCTTCTTAAAAGTTATTTTGCATTTACACTAGCGCAAGACCATTTAGACCATTCCTTAAGTTTTTCGACCTGATCGATACCTCATACGGTTTTCGAGATATGGAGTGTTCAGTTTGTCGTATATGACATTTGCTGATTTGCCATTTTTTTTTCAAAAATGTTTTTAGGACGCATGTTCATCCATAATATGTTCTTTTAATTGACATAAAAATGAATGAATAGTAGAAAACTGGAGGAAATTGCGGTTTTTAGGTGATTTTAACCGTATTTCCAATCTGAATTATTTTTAAACGAGCGCTAACCTAAAAAATGGTAAGCACCATTGGATTCAGCGCACTCGAATCAGGTATACCCACCAGGTCCCCCTCTTGTTACATTTCTGAACTAACACAGTGTAATTATCACATATACTTTGGCTTACAACGTGATACGAACTTTAGTCTAATCAAATCATACATATACATACAAACCAATAAAGCTCGAAAATAATAATTAAAACTAATTGAAACTATTTTTCATTTGGTTGTAAAAAATGCCAAATCGTATAAAAAGTGTTAAAAAGACAAAATATTAAAAATTATGGCGCATAGTCATAGTCAAAATAAATTAAACTTTAAGAAATTAAAACCAGTATTGCCAAACAAAATTCCGGTTCTAAACTTTTAAAGTATATTTTGTTTTGACTATGACTTTGCCCCTATATTTTTAATACGTGTTCGAATGGACTATTTTTGAAAAATAAATAAGAAACAAGCGCTGATATATTCATATATATTATTTATACTTTTTTTTAATTTGTTAGCCAGTGTATAGATAAACATAAATATATTGAGAAAATATAGTTTTTTTTTAATTTAAATTTCCAACGTTTTTTCACTATCTAGTATTCAAGTATTTAATTAAATGTTCATTCTTACGACTATTTCGTACATGATTTTATTTTTAATCCCATAATTCAAATATTTTTGACTGTAGGCCGACTTCCAAAAAAAAAAAAAATAAAAGAAAACGCACAAATTAATTTAAAGAATGTAACAAAAAATTTTCTTCATATTCATTTTCAGCGATTTAATCATATACATATATTGTGAAATTCTCTAGGCATTTCTGGTAGTTGTTTTGTTCGACAACTCAAACGGAAGGAAATTAGCATAAGCAAAAAAACACTTTAAAGAAGACACGTAAAAGGAAATGAAGAAATATGCATATGTAGTATGTGTGTATAGAACTTACTTTGGATCTTGTATACGTATGGTCACATCATCTGTGGAACGTTGTTTTGAACGCATTGGTGTTGATATCACAGTTGAGCCATAGACACGTATAGCTTCATCGGTCTCCTCTTCGAAAGCATCGTGTATGGAAAAGCGTTTCTCTTTGCCCTGGCGGCTCGCTGAGAAATTATTACTACTGTTGTTGTGCATTTTAATTAATTGTTACTGTGTGAGTGTGTGTGTGTGTGTGTGTTTGTTTAAGGTGCAAATGGAAAATTCGGATGTTATATTTTTCCAATTATACGCCTCGTCTATTACACTGACAGACAGACTGTCGAACCAGTTGGTTGAATTTATTTATGAATGTTGAATTTAGAGCTGCGTGTGTTTGTGTGTTTTGATAATGTTTTGTTTATTTTATTCTGGTCCGTTTAGTTGGATGTTTTGGGCTGCGGGCTGTTGTTATTTTTTTCCTTTTGGCCGTACTGTTTTTTCGTGTATTTTGTTTTAATATTCTTTTTCTCCTATTTAGATTTTTAGTTTCACGCAAAACCAGCTAAACAATATTTTTTTATTTTTTGTTTTTGTTATTGCTGAATTGTGAAACTGTGTTGTTGTTTTTACTTTAGTATATTTTTTCTTTTTCTCTTATTCTTATTAGGTATGAATGCTTTTTATTTCTGAATGCTTATTTTTACTTAAATAAACTATTTTTTTTAATTATTTATTTATAGGTATTCTTTTATTTATTCACAACACACGAATTTCAGTAATAACATTTGCTTTTCTACCTATTCTAAAAATTTTCTTTTCTTACTGCTAATTTTTGTTGTATAGAAAAAAATCTATTTTCACTTCGTTCTTTACACAAATCTTCTTTGCCAAAATTTTTCATCCGCTCGTGTTACACTTCTTTCAATTTTTGTTAAAGATATTTATTTTTAGATTTAAGCTTTTGTAAAATTACATGCTGTTTAATTCATAAATTTCTTATTTTAAATTATTACTATTTTCAAATCGATTTATTTGACAAAATAAATAAATATTTTATTTATTCCTTGCGCACCACTAAATTCACAAAAGAGAATCGACGATTACTAAACGACTAACAACAACCTTATGGACGAGTGTATGGGGCTGTGTACAACTTGCTACTAAAATCTGCAATTAAATTAATTGGTAAATACGTAGTAAGTGGAAGATGTTTACAACTGTGTGTCTTAAAGCAATAACGGCAACACTTCTTTTTATTTTAGTTATAACCACAGTTGATGAAATATGAGTAACAGTAGATAAATAAAATTTTATTTTTACAACCGTTGCCTTAAGATATTTTTTAAGCTTATGTTATATTTTTATTATAGCAAAACGTTTCAATTTAATTTAATTTTTATTTTACACATTTTTATTACTCAAATTTGTATACGCTTATTAAGTATCATTCACAATAGTGAAGAATGTACAGTTGTATTTTCCGGTATGATTTTTTCAATACCAACTAAATGCAAACAGTTTGAATTCTTATTAGAAGAGAAAATACTGTTTCCGTTAATTTAAATGAGGGCGTAAAAACATCTGGCGTATCTATTGTGCCATTTGCACAAAAAAGCATAAACAACTAATTAGTAATGAAAAACTGTTTGATTCAGACATGTATTTATTGATTTAAACAGTTTTCAATCGTGTTGTATTTTGTAAAATTGTCTATTAATTATGTATGAAACTGTTTAACTTAATAAATACATGTCTGAATCAAACAGTTTTTCATTAATAATTAGTTGGTTACGTTTTTTTAAGGTTGTGTGGCACATGACACACAGATGTAAACCCGCCCAAAGAATTTCAACAATAAAAAAAGAAAAAATATAGAAATATTAAGAAATAATAAATAAAATGTTAAGAATAAGTCTTGTAAAAAAACTTAATATATTGAACTTAATAGTACTGAAATAAAACCAGCTTCAAAAAATTTTAATTTTGTATATTTACAGTAAATTAAGCTATTTTTTTCCAAATCATCAAATTTAAAGCGATACATGTAAATCAGACTATCGGCAGTAACAATTAAAAATATAAAAATATGGTTTAATCAGAAATAATTCATAGTCAGGTTCAAGTTCAGTAATTTCAATTCTTATTGAATGAAAAAATGGAAAAAACAGAAAATTAATAGTGATACTTATAAATGTGTTTACCAAAGGTAAATCAATTGTATACACAATAATCGTTTCTCATATTCCGTTTCATTGTAAATTTAAGTTAAATAGCTGATGTTAATAAGAATCTCTACCCAAGTAGATAGACTAGGGTGCTGATGACGTGCGTGGCTGCACAGAAAAGTATCGGTATTTCCCCCAGCTTAAAGTCTAAGTTTAATTTTTCATCTCTTCTTTGGAAACTCACATTAATTAATAAAAATATTTCATTAAATAAGAATTGAAATTACTGAACTTGAGCCTGACTATGAATTATTTCTGATTAAAGTTCAATTAAAGAATCTAAAAATGTCTCAATATGGTTTAATAAAATTAGTTTATTGGTGCTTTTTTGGGTACTGTAATAATTAATTTTAACATTTGTTAACGCAATAATTTTCCCAAAATAAGATATTTTTTTATTAAAAATACATTGCAGTTGATTATTAAAATGTTTAGCCTATTTCACTGTTGCTATTGCATATAATCAGGGAACTTGTTTGTAAAAATTCCTTAGATCATTTAGAGCCCATGTGTTATGTTAAACTTTCCTTTGAACACACGATAATTTTATTTCTTTCATATGCATCTTTTTTATAGTATTTGCATCAACTAAGTTCAATAGATTTAAGGCTCAGTGAGGCAACTGTAATGGAATGTAAGTAACTGCAAAAGTAGGAAACAGCTGATCGAAATTTTTTGCTGCATTAGAGTTCGTTATAATTGAACTTCATTGTAAGGTTATATAACATTTTCTTATATTTATTTCTACTTACGATCTTTCGATTCGCTACTAAGCTTTCGATTACTTTCAGAGCAAACCACATGTTTCAGTAATTTATAATTCATATGAATGATGATGATATTTAGAACTTTTGCCAATCTAAATTTTATTTTCAAACTAATGCGTTTTTTAAAATCTTGCCTCTCTTATATTTTAAAAAATTTATAATTTTTTAATTAAATTTAGATTTGATCTTTTTTGACAGATTTTAAAATTAAAAGTACGTCATTATGAAAATAAATAAATAAATAATAAAGAAGTATTATAAAAACTTTGATTATTTCAAATTAAATTAATTACATACATATGTATTTAAAATTTTTTAATAAAGAATAATTTTTGGTTATTGTGCCTATAAATAAATAAAATATAGAAGCTACTCGAGTTTATGGGATAAAACAACGCATATTCATATTAGGTAAGCTCACCTCAATGCGCTTTGAAACATTTATGCTTTGGATGTCAAAAAAATGTACTGAATAATGTGTCTTGACATCTAATGAATATTCAAACTACAAGCGGCAAAAACGGTCACCTGGGCTGATGAAACCAACTGATATTAATTCGCCTTGTTTTCGCCTTTAATTTAGACCTGAAAGAGGAAAATATTTAGGGTATTTTTGTTATTGCATGACTACTGGAAGTCAAGGCCTATTTAAATTTTTAGAAGTTTTGGACAATAAGCATCTTTTTATCCATTCGATTTCAATATTTTGGAATGGCATAAGAAAGCATTCGCATACACAAAATCCCGGTTCACTTACTTCAACTTTTGTTGATCAACTCGTAATTCAGCTGTAAGAAAAACGGAGAAGGAAATATAAATATCTCTTTGTTTTTTACAGCTGTGTGAAAAGGGACTAAGTTAGGTTTATAGTCAGGTTTATAACATCGTTGCAACGTCTCTGGTACTAAGTCGCCATTTTATTTAGCCGACGATTCATTATTGCAAATATCGACAAGGATAAAATTAGTTACTATAGGTTCAATTGTTTAGTTTGTCACTTTATAAATTCACCGTTAAAGTACGTTTGATGTTTTGAAATCTCCTTCCAAATCGAAGTATCACTGTTTTTTTTTGGGGCGAGATAAACGCAAAAATGTTTCTGATATTTTGGCTTGATTTTTTTCTTTTGACAAGATTTTGTCAAACATCAAGTACGGAATTTTTTGTCAGTACATAATGTTGCAATTTTTTCACGTCTGATGTTTTCTATCCATGACCGGTTTTCAGGCCACGATCAGAACTGACTGACGGTTGCAATGGAGCTTCTGATATTTATTTATTTCTTAAACCACAACAAGAAGTAATTTTTTAGTTTATTGTTGACTTGGCAATGAAGTATTTGAACAGGTAGATGACTTATTTTTTTATAAATTCTTTTTAAGGAGTTTTTCCTTCATTCTTTTTGGTTTTGTATGTGGTTTTGTTTAATTTTTTCGTTTCTTTGAAATATTGAATAAAAAAACAAAGAGTGGGTTTTATTTTGCAACCAAGTAAGGGATTTTCAATGACATTTTTGATTACGACAATTTGAGGTGTCTGTACATAAACATTCAGTGTTCATTATCAATTATTTCCAAAACATGTTTCTTAAAATGGTTCGAAATCAATTTCAAGTCAAGCACCAAACTTTAGTTTGATTTAGTGATAAGAAAATTATTTAAGGGTGCTCCTCTAAATAATAATTTCAACAGAGAGTATAGTTAATTACGTGCACATGCACTAAAAGAAAATTGCCTTTTACTTTTAATTGATTTTCAGTTTACGACTTTCTAATAGGAGCATGTTAAATTTTTCAAAACCCTATTCATCATGAACATCTATGATCGTGTATGTATTTGGGGGCATATATTTACAGAGGTTATATATTTAACCCAACATTTAAAGGACGTATTAATGCATTCAGCGGCATGACTACTAAATTACACCATTTACATACATATAGAAAAATGTATGTTGGGGACTAGGAGTAAAATTTCTGCAGCAGATTTATGAATTAGTCAATCTGATCCTTTGGTTTGATTTCAGTAAAACACATTTCCTCCTTGAATGTACAAAATTGCACGAAAAAACTCGAATGTCATGAAATTATTCTTGAAGTAAAACAGTTTTCTATGATCTATGAGTATTTGGACAATTTGACCAAAACCTTTAGAAAATTGAGCACAACTGATAGTCTTGATTCGTTTAGGAAGAAAGGTTTGGTCACAGTGGCCACAGTTTCTTTAAAAATCATATTTATAAACTAAATTTATCCTCACATACATAAATATTATTCCTTCTTGATATTACAGAGTAATGTAATATCAAGAAGAAATACGGAAAATAAGGTCGTTGAAAGTATCATAAATAAATATTATTCGTTTATATGTGGCAAATGGTTGCATAAATCAACCCATTGTTCCATTTGAGTTTTAAATAAAAATTGTTGTTATCTACTTAATTCATAATAAAGCGCCTTTTCATTTATTATTTATACTCTCTCAATTAAACAAACTATTTAGTTTGGGAGCAAACTCGTGCCATTTTATACATTAGTTAATCATAGACTCTCTTTGATCCCTGCAGTTTGAAATCGTTTATATTCCCTTTAACCAGCACACAACGCACAGTGGTTCTCTACAAAAAAAAAAACTGGTAATTTGATAGATGTAAAAAATTTATAATATAAGTTAAGCTTTCAGAAAAGAAAACTTCACAAATATTTATTTTGCCAATTGCATTGAGCATACACTCCTGCAATCGAGTGTATGAGGTGCGTGTGAGTACTCGTATTACACAACTCAATTAAAATCAACAAAAAAATTATTATAACTGATTTGAAAGAAGTAGGAGTACGACCTGCTGTACTCCAAATTTCTAATAATCTTTTATACTTTCAATACGATTAGCTTCAAAAATAAATTTAAAGATGAATTATTATCACAAATATTTTTTCAAGAGTCGATGATGGCAGAAGTATGGAGCCCGAGCGTTTCGGGGCAGAATTTTTTCCCAATAAGTTTTTGCGGGAGAATTTGTATTATCCAATTCTGAGTCGAACTATAGTAGATGTTCACAAAAGGAACAGGTTTTTATAAAGATAGTTTTGCTTTTCTGACGGGTTAATGGTTTTGTAGTTGTGATTACATTTTTATCAGTGTAGAGATTTTCCACTTTTTACATAATCTAATTAAGTGCTTAAAAATGCGCTTCCTAGATTGGTAACGTCAGCAATAAAAGACATTTCAGTAACAGACAATCGGCATCTATCGTTAGAAGTGCCATAAACATAAGGATAAATAAAAATTTTACGCAATTACATGGAAAGGCTAAACAAATTTTAGCTTTTGAATTAAACCTGATATTCCTGGCTTATTTTTCGACAAACGGCAGTAGGTATCATTCGCATTATTTAAAATATATCGTTCCTAAATTTTGTAAAATTTATGAATTTTTTTTATGTCCAATATATCGAGCCTTATTTTCGATTTTATCGAAAGCGACATGTAATCGAAAATAGAATTTTTATTGAAATTATAATTTTATGGGCATACCCATAGTTTAGAATTATCAAAATGCCAAAATTGTTGATAATTGTTGTTGTTGCGATAATTCACATACAAAAACATATTTCAATATTTAAATAAGAAAAAATTCAGTGAAGTGCGACTTTGACCCGCGCACGAAGGGTTCCGTACAGGAACGAGATATGTAATTCAATACGAACAATATAAACTATAGTTTTGGCATTTTTTTCGTTTTTAAGCGTTTTTTTTAATTTTGGGGTTTTTTGAATTTATTGGCGCTTTCTGAGTTTTGGCACTTTTTTTCACGTTTTGGCGATTTTTTTTTGGTTTTTGAAGTTTTTTTAATTTTGGCAATTTTTATTATTTTGGCGTTTTTTTTATTTTGGCGATTTTTTTAATTTTGGCGATTTTTTTAGTTTTGGCACTTTTTTTTCGTTTTGAGGATTTTTTTCGGTTTTTGGCGTTTACTTTAAATTTTGGCAATTTTTTTCGGTTTGGCGATTTTTTTAATTTGGCGATTTTTTTTTAATTTTGGCGATTTTTTTTTCATTTTGACGATTTTTTTTCACATAAACAATTATTTTGGTTTTGGCGCATTTTTCGCGTTTTGGCGATTTTTTTTGGGTTTTTGGCTTTTTTTTCATACTGGCGATTTTTTTTCATTTAAACGATTTTTTCGAATTTGGCGATTTATTTTAGTGCTAGATTTTTTTTAATTTTGTCGATTTTTTTCGATTTGGCGATTTTTTTAAATTTTTGGCGATTGTTTTCAGGTTTTGGCGATTTTTTTCGGTTTGGCGATTTTATAATTTTCGGATTTTTAGTTTTACCGTTTTTTAAAATTTCAAGAGTTTACCTCTTACGGTCTCCAAGATATAGCAATTTGTCAAAATTACATAGTCAAAATTGCATTAACTGATGGACCACCCTTTAATTAAAATTTTTTAATATTTTAATGTTTATTGTTGTAGTCTATATAAAAATACACTAATTTTACAAATTTCAAGTGTCAATATACATATGTACATACAATTTTATGTATATTACATGAGATTTTAACTTTTACCGCCGCTCGTTTTGGAGCACCCTTTAATTTCTAATTCTCATATATTTGTTGTTGTAGTGGCCAAAGTTCTACATACTCTGTCCAAATTTCAGGTCCGTAGCTCTTACGGTTCCTGAGAAAATACCGTGTGACGGACAGACGGACAGCGTAGCGAAAAACATAGGCTTCCTTTTTTCACCTTTGGTGTACGGAACCCTAAAAAACCTTCTTCTAAAAACTTTAATTTTTGTTGCTTAAGATTAAATATGAAATAAGGATTGATATTTGACATCTTTGAAATCATAGAGGAAATATTTCTTAAACAATAAAAGATTGTAACGAAGTTTCTTAGGCTCAACTCAGCCATGTCCAGGATTCGTCCACAAAAATTTTTTGATTTTTGGGACCGTGAGAGAGGAAAAAACACACGAAGTCGATTCAATAACAATATTTCTTTATGCGTATGCAGAGCGCAGTCACTATACACGCAGATGCAGGCAGGGTGTGTAACACAGCAGAACCTGCAGGCTGCGCATGTGAGAACGCGAGAAAAAAATGCTAAGAAGGAGCGGTATAACGAATGCTCGTGTAGAGCGCAGTCACTATGCACCCAGATGCAGGCGGAAACTGACAAAAGTTCAGAAGGAGCAGTGTGACTGTTGGTAGACCGAAATCCACACAATAGTATACACTAATTGTGCTATTATAAGTCTGTCCAGTAGATGTCTTTAAAGGCAAGCTCAATGCTGATAGATGTGTAACACCACTTTGTGTTCTTACCTCGCTGACAGCTAGCAGCAGACTCCTCGATTCATGCGGAGATTCCTCCTTATATACGCAAATTTCTGCCAATAATCAGTTGTCATAAAACGTAACTTACTAAATAATAGTTGTATAAAAGTGTTAATTTAACTATTTTTATACTTAAATTCACATATAGATTGCGACTCCATGTATATCAAAACGTTAATTTTAAATTGATTTTCAAATCGTGAAAGGCACTATGAATAATATTAACGAAATTTATAAATTCATGTATAATTCAATTTATATAAGAAACAATATAAAATATCATAAAAAAAAGAATATAATCAATACAATATACAGAACGCAAAGATAATTGATTTTTTCCATATATAAACAATTGTTGTATGATGAAAACGAGGTGCCCGACTTTCGTCGTTACAAGATAGATAATAAATATAATCTCATAACAATTTTCTTTCATTTTATAATTTTCTTTCTCAAAAATCAAACATCTTTCAAACTCGTTAATATTTGTAAGAATTACCAATAAAAAAAACTAATTAATTAATAAAATTAATATAAGCTTTCATATTCCAAGGTGTACAAATTTCACACGCTTTATGTCAGTTGGTATTATAACATGACGTTTTTGAAAGTTTTAGGTTCTCTTCTAACTTTTTTTCATACATCACTTTGTAATGGGATCACTAGTTCATAATATGCAGTTTTATTATAATTTTTTCCAAGGAAACCACTGTTTTGCGTCCATTCTTTTCCAGTATGAGATGACAGTGTTGCCAGAATGGTGATTTATAACAATGTTTTTTTTAGTAATTGTTTGCATACAGTCGATATGTATGTACATACATACATATTGATGGCTGAGTATAAGAAATGCGAAATTCGAATTTTCGATATTTTATAGGAGAAGCAAAAAAATTAAGATAAACTAAAGCATTTACATGCAGAACTAAGTTTTGAAGTTGCCATAAGCCCTTGATTTTGAACTTTAATGTACTAAGATCTGTCTCCCAAAAAATGTTAAAAATACGATATCGAAAAAAAATTGATATATGCCCGTTTTATATTACGCCAACGATATATGTATAAAACCCTGAATAATGTAGGTGACTTTAGAAATATTTTAAGCTGCTTTCACATGACCTTGATTTGCCATCTCACTTTTACGCATAGCTTAGTGGTATCGATGGTCTAAAGTAGAAAGGCTTTAACTCTTATCTTTTATGAAAATAAGTTTTTCAGTGATTTTTCAATACATTTCAAAGAAATATACCTCGTCACAAAAATTTATTGCAATAATGAAAAAATAATGCTTTTTCAAGCAATTGTACAAAAAAGTTACATATTGAATGTTACAGTTTCTATTATGTTTTCACCTTCTCATGTAAAGTTACAATTATTTAAGTTAGGCCCTTTGGTCTTGAGACCACATATACGTTATTTGGTATGTTTGTCAAAATTGCCGATTTACAACAACAAGAGGCAACTTATAACTTTTGCTTTCAAGCGTACCTGTTTAATTACATCTGACATGAGCTCTTTACTAAGATTTCTTCCATCAGGCATACTGTTGTTATGTCAAAGCAGCTGATTGATGTCAGATACTTCGTCAAATCATAATAGTACCTGATCTGATTGAAATTTTGTTATCTGACTTTTTTTATCTGAATTTGCAGATGCAAAGTTTTATGCTATCAAAAGCGGAGGATTCCATGAAAATAATTCTGAGAAGAGTTGTCGTGGTGATATTTGCAAGTTCGATTTATGTATGTACAGGTACTTTCGAAAATAATAGTACGATTTGAGAACAAAAATCACAAAATAATGGCCTATTTCCCACCTGCTAAAGAAAACGTTCGACTTACAATTTATATTGAAAACAAAAACAAATTTTCATATTTTATTGTTGTTTTCAATATAAATTGTAAGTCGAACGTTTTCTTTCGCAGGTAAGAAATAGGCTGTAAGACTTAAGTTATTTAAAAGTGAAACTTCTAACCAATATGTTGTAGTACATATAAATTAGGATGTATATTGTCAGAAAAAGTAAAATTCAAAAAAGGTTAAAAATCCTAATAAACTTGCTTATTTTTTTAAGTTAGCTTCAATAGTAAAAAATATATTTATATTTTGAAATCCGTGTGCTTACCATAACTTTATTCCGCAAATATGAATGATTTTTATTAGAGTTAAAGCTGACGAATTTAATTAGAAGTTGTAATTGTCGTGTTGACAGAATTTTTCAAAATTATTCTAAAACAACATTTGACTTCTGTTAAAGAAGAGCGCAAGAACTCGTCAATTGTGAATTTAAAGTCGGCGTATAATTAAAACTGACAGTCTTAAAATATTTCTTATTGAGTTTTCTATCATCTATGATAATTTCAGCGTTTTGAAACAAGGCATATCGTATAAATTAAGGTACCAAGATAATAAATCTGAAAAATCAATTTTGCATATTGATTAGTTTAATTGCGATTTCTTTTCTGACAAGTATGTTGCATATATGATACATGTTTTACATTTCTGTGTTCGTTTGTACAAAAAATACAACTGTGGGAAAAATTTTCAATATCTTTTCTCAATATGTTGCTTGAAAAACATGTAAATATGTTGCATATTTTACCCCCACTTTATTGAAGGTGTACATACTGCCATTATTTCCAACTATGGTAATGAAGGTTTTATTTTGCATGTCATGCTTATAATTTCGAGAGAATCTTTATTATAGCCCATTCAGGCTGACACGAAATTAAATAATTTTAAGCTCAAATTACGAACGAAATGAAAACTGTTTATGCAGGTACTGAATGACATTTGAGTTAATTTCGCAAACATATTATTCACTGCGGCAGGCATTGAAGTTGTTTTTTCAGTTGAATAAATTCTTTGTTACACTTATACACATATTTCTTTCAAAAATTTTCATAAATTTAATAGATTTCATTGTTTTTTTAATTTAATATTGAATGTCAAAATTGTAATTTCTTTTAATTGTTGTTTCTCATAGTTGTAAATTTACTCATGTTTGAAAATAAAAGTACTTTTAGTACAAAAACAGAGTTGTTTATTGTAATTTCTTTTTAATTACATCGAAATTAAGTAAAATAACTTAATTTGGAAAATGTCAAAATATATGGGAAATTAATTAATTTCAACTTGTTTTCGACCGAAATCACGAAACTGCTTAATTTGGAGTTAGCCTGAATGGGCTATTACATATTTTCTTCAGAAAAGAAATCGCCATAACACTGTAGCGACAATATGCTTAGCTCTAATAAAAAACAATCACCTTTATTCCACTTGTCAACATCTACGTCACCAGAATAAGGGTGAATACAGAATAATTTTTTATATGTTTCTATTCCTTTCACTCCTGCAAGGAGCATAGGACCGTCAAAAAATAATTTTTTAATTATTTTCTTCGAACTTGTTTGATTCTCTGTTTATGCTTCGATTAAAATAAAGTCCGTATCACTATGTAAGCTAAATTATATATGATAATTTTTAAGGAAAAAATCGCACTAAAACCAATTGTAAAATATTACGAGAAACACTAGCAGAACGGAGCAACATGCTGTTTTCGTCCATGTGTTTGGTGTAAATTGATGTAAGCTTCAACTTTATATTCGTACTTTTCAATGCATACGGAATATGTGGATTATTGTGATTTAGTTTACTGCAATTTATTGAAAGCTTCTTGTGTAATGAAAGCTCAAATTTAGCTTCCCTTACTTACAACAGTCTTGCCGTTATATTGTTTGTTCTTTACTAATTAATCATGCATATATATATATTTGGCTTACAGAGAGTTAGGAAATATTAAATATTTTTTATTTTAATTTTGATCAGATGAATAAGTTCTAAAAAGGTAATTCCTTGAATTTAAATCACTGAAGCGACCCGGATTCGCACTACTTTCTGCAAGTGATTTTTCTCTGGAAATAAATAAATAACATGGGAAATGAAATTTTAACATGTGAAAAGTATTTATATGGGCGATATTTTTCAATTATGTAATTGGCATTACATATTTTATAGAAATCCCGAAAGAAAATGAAACTTTTTCCAAAATACCAAAGAGTCGAAGACTGATTCTAAGTGACCAGGCCAAAATAAAACTAAATGTACACGTATGGGAATTTTAAAGTCTTGGTTAAAAGAGTATTTAAGTCTCCTATGAATTGATATCGGATTGATGTACTTTTCATTGGATATTATTTGCTTTAGTTTGGAACGATTTTCCGTCATTCCAAGTCAAATTTGGTAGACAAACATACCGGGGTTTGGTGGCAAAAATCTACAAATGCTTTGGAGATTTTGGCGATCTTTGACATTGAATTTGGCAAAAAAAAATATCAAAATCAACCTGACAACTCTGGTAGTAGTCATTAATAGCACAACTACGTCAAATAAGTTTCGAAAATAGATAAAAAACCAAATTGTACAATCAACCGCACATATTTATGCACATAAGTACGTACGTTTCCATTCATGAAACTGATTGTGTTGGAGAAAGAAATAATAAAAACAAGTAAGAGTGCTATATTCGGCTGTGCCGAATCTTATATACCCTTTACCAAACTGCGTTTATGTAGTATAGAGATACATACATAAGCACAGAGATATGTAGGTACATATTAATTTTGTGAAAAAATTCATACTTTTTGTGCAACTTTTAGGTTTTAGGCATTATGTTTAATTTGATGCTTTTTTGCGATTTTTTTCATATAGGCAATTTTTTTTTGTTTTGGCGATTTTTTTCGGTTTTTGGCGTTTTTTTAATTTTGGCGATTTATTTTCGTTTTGGCGATTTTTTAGATTTTGGCGATTTTTTTTTCATTTAGGCGATTTTTTTTCATTTTTGGCGATTTTTGTTCATATAAGCATTTTATTTTTGTTTCGGCGATTTTTGCGGATTTTTGTCATTGTGGGAATTTTTTGTTGTTTTGACACTTTTTTCTCGTTTTGGCGATTTTTTCGGTTTTTGGCGTTTTTTTTAATTTTGGCGATTTATTTTCGTTTTGGCGATTTTTTTTCATTTTGGCGATTTTTTTTCATTTTTCGCGATTTTTGCTCATATAAGCATTTTTTTTTGGCGATTTTTGGGAATTTTTGTCATTGTGGGGATTTTGTTTTTTTGTTTTTACACTTTTTTCTCGTTTTGGCGATTTTTTTTTTCGGTTTTTGGCGTTTTTTTTAATTTTGGCGATTTTTTTTTTCGTTTTGGCAATTTTTTTGACTATGCCGTTTTTTTTTCATTTAAGCGATTTTTTTTTTCATATAGGCAATTTTTTTTTGTTTTGGCGATTTTTTTCGGTTTTTGGCGTTTTTTTTAATTTTGGCGATTTATTTTCGTTTTGGCGATTTTGGCGATTTTTTTTTCATTTTGGCGATTTTTTTTCATTTTTCGCGATTTTTGCTCATATAAGCATTTTTTTTTTGTTTTGGCGATTTTTGCGGATTTTTGTCATTGTGGGAAATTGTTGTTGTTTTGACACTTTTTTCTCGTTTTGGCGATTTTTTTCGGTTTTCGGCGTTTTTTTAATTTTGGCGATTTTTTTCGTTTTGGCGATTTTTTTGATTTTGCCAATTTTTTTGATATAAGCGATTTTTTTAATTTTTTGGCGATTTTTTTCCATATAGGAATTTTTTTTTGTTTTGGCGATTTTTTCAGTGTTTGGCGTTTTTTTTTTTAATTTTGGCGATTTATTTTCGTTTTGGCGATTTTTTTTATTTTGACGATTTTTTTTTCATTTAGGCGATTTTTTTCTAATTTTTGGCGATTTATATGAAATAAGCATTTTTTTCTCGTTTTGGCGATTTTTTTCGGTTTTTGGCGTTTTTTTAATTTTAGCGTTTTTTTTTTCATTTTGGCGATTTTTTTCGTTTTGGCGATTTTTTTAAATTTTTGGCGATTTTATCATTTGTGGATTTTTTAGTTTTACCGTTTTTGAAAATTTCAACAGTTTAGCTCTTACGGTTTCCAAGATATAGCAATTTGTTAAAATTACATAGTCAAAATTGCATTAACTGATGGACCACCCTTTAATTTAAATTTTTTTAATTTTAGTGTTTATTGTTGTAGCCTATATAAAAATACACTAATTTTAAAAATTTCAAGTGTCAATATACATATGTACACACATACTTACAATTGTATGTATATTACATGGGATTTTAAAAGTTTTCGTCGCTCATTTTGGAACACCCTTTAATTTTTAGTTTTTATATATTTGTTGTTGTAGCGACCAAAGTTCTACATACACTGTCCAAATTTCAGACCCGTAGCTTTTACCGTTCCTGAGAAAATAGCCTTCTTCCTAAAACATGAAATATGTTTAATTATTAGGAAAAAAGTTAAAGTTTTCCAACCCTGGAAACGTTTTTTTAATTCGTTAAATTTTTAATTTTTTTTTAATTATAAATACCAATTTTATTCATACCGAAGTATAAAATAAGTTAATTTAATAAAAAAGTAATGAAAACTTGTTTTCGGTAGTTATTTTCTATGGGAATATTGAGTATGAGGTTTCCAGCTCTGAAACCGTCTGCTCGATTTTGCTGAATTTCAATAGCAAAATTTTTCGGAAAATTTCTGACACACCAGTCCAAGAACGAAGTCTCTAGCTCTTCTGGGAGCTTGGGAAAACCGATTTCACGTACAGACAGACGGACAGACGGACAGACGGACATCGCTTGTTCGTCTTCCCTATGCATAAGGATCCAGAATATATATACGTTATGTGTCGCTTATTAATATTGTAGAAATTACAAACGGAATGACAAACCTATATATACCCTTTTACCATTTTTTGGTAAAGGGTATAAAAAGATCAAAATGAACCTGACAACTCTGGTAGTAGTCATTAATAGCACAACTACGTCAAATAAGTTTCGAAAATAGATAAAAAACCAAATTGTACAATCAACCGCACATATTTATGCACATAAGTACGTACGTTTCCATTCATGAAACTGATTGTGTTGGAGAAAGAAATAATAAAAAATAAGATCAAAATGAAATAGCCATAAATTGTACTTGCAGTGCATTGACTAATTGATATTTTTATTCACTTGAACTTATCGCAACAAGTTAATTTAATTTCGTTCGAATCTTGCAAATAATTGCAGTAATCTAATAAATAATTTCTAATAAAATGATTGTTGCATTAAAAACATTTAAACGGATTTTTTATACTTATTCCTAGACTTGATATTCGTGTTAGAAAAATAAACTTCATTCGGAATTTGTGAGATTTTTTAACGCTAAATATGTGAATAATTATGGATTTAGTCAGACGCGTTAAATACACGATTTACATATTATTGTTAATGAAATAACGTGGAAATAAATTTGTAAGTCTACTGCGACAGGTATTGATTAAATATTAAAAAAAACATGATTTTCTTTATAACTATTTGAAGTATGCTGTCATAAAATTGTAACGATACAAATATTAGTTTTGTTAACAAATTAACGCACAATGTGTGTTTAATAAGGTAATGGAAAATGTAACACGGTACATACTCGTACATAGTTACATACGTACATCTGAAATAATTACTTGATTTTTAAGCCGTAAACATTTTTTGATAAAAGTCGTATTTTTGAATAAATATATACAAAATTAAAGTAAGCAGCACATGCTGAATAACATTCCCCCTTATTGCGAATGGCGTCGTCGACGTCACATCAAGACGACAGTAAAAACTTGCACTTGTATACTCTTTATCGGCAACAATTGGATCTTATTGACAATCTCTTACTAATCTCTAAGGCTTTTTAAACTAATGGAGCATAATTAATTATTATTACAAGTGCCAATTTTTACTGTCGTCTTGATGCAACGTCGACAACGCCATTCGTAATAAGGGGGATTATTTGTTGTTTGGAAAACCTTTATTAGACTACTATGATTGTAATTTTGTAATTCTCAATAATCTTTTGAGAGTTTGTCTATAAGCATTAAGGTTTTATAAGGTTTTTGAAAAGTAATTTTTTTAAAATGAATTTTTTGTATTATAGCCCATTCAGTATCACATGGAATTAGTAATTTCAAGCTCAAATCATGAACGAAATCAAAAGTGTTCATATAGGTTCTGAATGACATTTGAGATGATTTCGTAAACATCTTCTTTTTGCGGCAATCAGTGAAGTACTTTTTTCCGTTGAATAAATTCTTTGTTATACTTATAGACATTTTTCTTGCAAAAATCGACTTATATTGGGTGTTTTTTATTGAGGTATAGAACTTTAAGTTGGCATCACTTTTTTAACTGGCGGCCATTTTGTCAGCTGTCAAGTGATTAATATTTAGTTTGGTTTGCCATTTCATCATGAACAGATTGACAAAAGAACAACGCTTGCAAATCGTGCAAATTTATTTCGAAAATAATGGTCGACATAATAGTCCATCAGAGCAATTAATTCGGTTAACCATGGATCGTTTTCGCACTACGTTTACTCTATGTGATAATACGCATCCGCAGAGACGTCGAACAGTGCGCACCGAAGAAACAATTGCCGCCGTAGAGCAAAGTGTTGAAGAGGACCCGAATGAATCGATTCGCCACCGTGCACAGCAATTGAAGCTTTGTCCGTCAACTTTATGGAAGATTTTGGATGGCATGAATGTGGATGAGTTGTGGTTCCAACAAGACGGCGCTACATGCCACACAGCGCACGTCACAATCGATTTATTGAAGGAAACATTCGATGAGCACATTATTTCGCGGAATGGACCTGTCAATTGGCCACAAAGATCGTGTGATTTGACACCATTGGATTATTTTCTTTCGGGATATGTGAAGTCGCTCGTCTACGCCAATAAACCAGAAACGTGAGGCGACTTGGAAGCCAACATTCGTGGCGTTATTGCCAACATACGGCCCCATATGCTCGAAAAAGTGGTTGAAAATTGGACCTGTAGAATTGGCTTTATTCGAGCCAGCCGCGGCGGCCACATGCCCGAAATCATATTTAAACATTAATGGCATAAAATTATCCTTCCAATAAAGCGAAATTGATGGACATTAAAACGATTTTCTTGTGTTTTATTTCAATTCGAAGTTCTATACCTCTAAAAAAACACCCTGTATTAATCAGCTTCAATCTTCTTTTAATTCCATATTGAATTTAAACAATTTTATTTGTGAAAAAAATAGTTTTAGTACAAAAACATTGTTGTCTATTACAGTTTCATGTTAATTTCATCGAAATTAAATAGTAAAATAGTAAAATGTGAAAACATATGGGAAATTATTTAATTTCAACTTGATTTTGACCGGTGCCCCTGTGGCTGAGTGGTAGTGATGCTAGCCTTTCAGTCCAGAGGTCGTGGGTTCGATTCCCACCATAGACCCTGGGTGTTTTCCGCAGACAAGTTATTCGATTTGCGGATTGTGCTAGTTCTTTAAAAAAATCAAAAAATTACTTAATTTGACATCAGCCTGAATGGGTTAGTATTATTAAACATGTAATTTCAGAGCATTCAAATCAGAACTTATATTGAAGACCATTTCATAGCGAAGATTTTCGTAGAACACCCATCATATCGCCGTTTGAGGATACTTTTGTTTGTTACAGATATGTTACAAACCATTAAATGTCTATAAAAACTGTTAATTAAATGTAATTATTAATTTGAAATTTATTTGATGCTGGTTCAAATTAAAATATAATTATGACAATATGTCGAATAATAAATTTCTTAAATGTAATTATTAATTTAACTTTAACGCAATAACTTTGGTACAATATCTAATTTAGAACTGTAAAATTCATTCTTGATAAAAATGTGCATCTGCTGCAGCAGATTTAAGGCTCAATTACCCGACTGTAATGGAATGTAACTGCAAAGTAGAAAACAGCTGATCGATATTTTCATGTAAAAAGAAGGTTACGTTACATTACATCTCTATAACCATTTCCATTACTTTTCACATAACAATATCGATCACCTGTTTCCTACTGTTGCTCTTAAATTCCATTAAAGTTAGTTAACTGAGCCTTTAACGTAACCCTACGGTTTTATTAAAACAATGTTGCCGTAGTGTGATTTTTTAAAAGAAAAATTGCCATTTGTGCAATTGGGCAAACTTGCGAGACTTGTTTCATGAATCCCCTTTTGAGCTTTTGCGCAAATAGTTTATGTAAATTTGAAACAAATTTCAAAAACTTCATTAAATATAAATAAAATAAGAAAATTTTAAGCAATTTTTAATTTAAAAACATATTTATATATTTCTATAAAAATAAAAAAGTGTGTGTGTCTAAAAATGCCTATCGAAAGCAAACTTATCAGGTTTGTGTAAATAAATTTCTATAAAATGTTTGACATTTTATTTACGAGAGTGTAAAAATGCACAATTGCACAGTTTGCGGGACTTTTGAACATTCTCATGAAAATCCTTATTGTTTTTACTTCTAGAATATTGTGAGTGTAATTATTATATATTATATTATTTAATTTGAAGCTCTTATCGCCAATATATCTTGAAGTTCTTCACATTTCCCTATTACCACATTTCCGCCACAAAAAATTTTATTTCAAAAAACTCTTAGAAGAAATTATTTACTTATGCCGACCTCTTTAAAATTTTTATACCCTTTACCAAAAAATGGTAAAAGGGTATATATAGGTTTGTCATTCCGTTTGTAATTTCTAGAATATTAATAAGCGACACATAAAGTATATATATTCTGGATCCTTATGCATAGGGAAGACGAACAAGCGATGTCCGTCTGTCCGTCTGTCTGTACGTGAAATCAGTTTTCCCAAGCTCCCAGAAGAGCTAGCGACTTCGTTCTTGGACTGGTGTGTCAGAAATTTTCCGAAAAATTTTGCTATTGAAAATCAGCAAAATCGAGCAGACGGTTTCAGAGCTGGAAAACTAAAACTCAATTTTCCCATAGAAAATAACTACCGAAAACAAGTTTTTATTACTTTTTTATTAAATTAACTTATTTTATACTTCGTTATGAATAAAATTGGTATTTATAATTAAGAAAAAATTTTAAAAATCTAACAAATCAAAAAAACGTTTCCAGGGTTGGACAACTTTAACTTTTTTTCCTAATAATTAAACATATTTCATGTTTAAGGAAGAAGGCTATTTTCTCAGGAACGGTAAGAGCTACGGGTCTGAAATTTGGACAGAGTATGTAGAACTTTGATCGCTACAACAACAAATATATAAAAGCTAAAAATTAAAGGGTGTTCCAAAATGAGTGACGAAAACTTTTAAAATCCCATGTAATATACATTCAATTGTATGTACATATGTATATTGACACTTGAAATTTGTAAAATTAGTGTATATTTATAAAGGCTACAACAATTAACACTAAAATTAAAAAAAATTCAATTAAAGGGTGCTCCATCAGTTAATGAAATTTTGAGTATGTAATTTTGACAAATTGCTATATCTTGGAAACGGTAAGAGTTAAACTCTTGAAATTTTCAAAAACGGTCAAACTAAAAAATCCGAAAATTATAAAATCGCCAAAAATTTAAAAAAATCGCCAAAACGAAAAAAATCGCCAAAATGAAAAAAATCGCCAAAACGAAAATAAATCACCAAAATTAAAAAAAAAACGCCAAAAACCGTAACAAAATCGCCAAATCAAAAAAAAATTGCCTATATAAAAAAAATCGCCAAAAAATAAAAAAAATTGCTTATATGAAAAAAATCGGCAAAATCAAAAAAATCGCCAAAACGAAAAAAAATCGCCAAAATGAAAAAAACGCCAAAAACCGAAAAAAAAGTCGCCAAAACGAGAAAAAAGTGTCAAAACAAAAAAAATTCCCACAATGACAAAAATCCGCAAAAATCGCCAAAACGCAAAAAAAAATGCTTATATGAACAAAAATTGTAAAAAATTAAAAAAAATCGCCTAAATGAAAAAAAATCGCCAAAATCCAAAAAAATCGCCAAATCGAAAATAAATCGCCAAAAATAAAAAAAAAACGCCAAAAACCGAAAAAAATCGCCAAAACAAAAAAAAAATTGTCTATATGAAAAAAAACGGCAAAAAACAAAAAAATCGCATAAATGAAAAGAAACGTTAAAATCAAAAAAACCGCCAGAACAAAAAAAATCGCCAAATTTAAAAAACGCCAAAAACCGAAAAAAATCGCCAAAACGAGAAAAAAGTGTCAAAACTAATAAAATTGCCACAAAAACAATAAAAAAAAATTATATATATACAAAATAAAAAAATCGCCTAAATGAAAAATATCGTCAAAATTAAAAAAAATCGCCGGAACGAAAAAATCGCCAGAATTAAAAAAACCGAAAAAAATCGCCAAAACCAAAAAAAATTGCCTATATAAAAAAGCACCATATTAAACATAATGCCAAAAACCTAAAAATTGCACTAGAAAAAAAGTATGAATTTTTTCACAAATTGAATATGTACCTACATATCTCTGTGCTTATGTATGTATCTCTATACTACATAAACGCACTTTGGTAAAGGGTATATAAGATTCGGCACAGCCGAATATAGCACTCTTATTTGTTTATATATAATTAGTTTCACGATTTTGAGTTATAAAGGTATAAAATATGTATGATGTGGCAGCTCATTTCAACTTTGACTGAAAAATTAATGTTCGGAATAAAATGACCTCTCTTTTTCTTCCTCTCTCGCTCTCTCAAAAATAGAAACGTCAAAAAAATTTCCCCGGGATTCAATGGGCTTAACTCCAGCTTAACTTTCAATGTTAAAGTTTAATTTTTAACCTTTGTTGTATTCATGAGCTTAAAACAGGCTTTTATGCCAAAGATTGTTATAGAACACTTGAACATGTTATTTTTTTCCCACATTTTTTTTTGAAAGGGATCAGAAAGACCCTTAAAAAATCATTACATTCATAAAAAGTGGTCAGATTAGCGTTGTTTCGGTTTGGGTCACATTTGCCCGAACACTAGTAACGATGTGAATCGGGGCTATAGTGAGTTTTTAAGTTCTACATTCATCTTAATGAAATATTGCTCATTTTATTTGGGATTGGGATATCGAACTTTTTCGTGTTCTTTAAATTAAAAATAAATATTAAAATTTATTTCCGTCAAAACTTATTTATAAGCCTGAAACTATGGAACACAGTTAAAACATATTACGTATAATCAGTAAAATTATACCGATTGATAAGTTTTTATTGGCATAAAGCAAGTCATATTTCATTATCAGTAAAAACTTACTGTTTACTTCTTGTTTTCAGTTACTGGTATCATTGAAAATTTACTGTTAATGCGAACTAAATTTCACAATTACTAAAAATTTTTGGTGTAGTATTTTAATATATGTAATTGTTTTGCTTTTTGTTTTTTCTTTTAAACAAAAATTTTAAAATACTGTGAAACTATTACTGCGTTTATACGAGCACTATTTGCAAAGAAAAATATTTGCAAGTAAATTAACTCACTCTTTGGTAGCAATTCTATAGAAAACTTACTTATGTTGAAAAAAAATAGTGTAAATGTAGAATATATCAAACAATTATTTGTTTTAATTCTCATTATTTGCTTCTATCAATGTTTTTTGTGCAATATCAATTTATCCATTTATTATTTTTTATTAGCAAACATTTGTAAGTGTGGCAACCTCAAGCATTTTATTTGCTTTAATCAGGAATTGCTTTCGTGAGTTAGCTATTTGCAGATAAAAAACTAATTCGCAGTTTATTCGGCAAAATTATCTATTTGCAATATTTTTATTTGCGAATAAGTCGCCCGTATAAACGTAGTACAGTCAATACTACCGTTTAAATCCTCCAATTATGTTTCATTTATTACAATTTTTATTCCAAAAATAAAATCACATCATTATTATTTCTCATATCTTTAATAATATAAACTAAAATTTTTGCTTAAAATATTTATTACCACTAGACCCTATACTATACTATACTATACAGATACTAGAATAACCGATTTTATCAAAAGAAAACCCAGCCATCTAAACAAAAATTAATAGTTAATTTAGCTAAAGAAATGAGTATCTGTATATGCTTTTTAAACGATAAAATTTAATGCTTCAATTTATTCAATTCACATTAATTTTTTTAGCTGCTTAAAGAGCGATAAACATTTTAAATTTGTTTGCATTAAATTCTTTTGCGATGACTAATAAATTTCAAATAAATGAATTATTTCGCGTATTTTTCTTACTAAATGCAGGGTGTTGGAAGTGATTATTTTAAATTTTATTTTGCAGAGTTTATAGTTTTAGCCATTGATGAGTGTGAACTAGTCTAAGCACTAAGGCCGTTTACTAAGAAATATTTAATGTAACATGCACACGTGTAATTAAAATAAATTAACGATAATTAATTTCAAGTCTTTTATTTAGTTTTATTATTATTGTTGGAACTTTATTTGTTTCTATTGGAGATGGGCGCGTGTCGTTTTTTTTCGTGACACGAACACGAACGATAGTGTAGGAGCCTCTTAAGGATAAAGTTCTGAAATTAAACAAAAATATGTATTATTTGAACATAAAAGAATTGATTTCGTGCTCGTTGTGCAGTTTCGTATTGGGAAAAGTTTTTCGCGTGCGTGTTTCGTACGTATTGGATATCTTGTTATTCGTGTTCAGGTCTACTTTCCATATTTATGGTTTAATTATGCTAAAATTCGTATCGTTCTGTGAGCCAAATTACATGTGATTATTATTACATAATGAACAAATAACATACAAGTTAATTGTAAATATTCTGGAACGGCATAAATTTGTGGACCGATTTTCAAAATTCATGTTGCATATGGAAAAAGTCCACTAAAATGTTTCCGACATTCTTATGTTTGTAAGAGGTAGTCTCTGGAAGTGCCGGTCCGATTTTAAAAATTGTTTTGCAACAAAATGAAGAATGGAAACTCCTTACGGACATATGATATATAAGTTTCTACCAGATATGATTGTCTTGATGATCACACTTATCGCAGTCTTGATATTGGATATGGGGAATGGAAATGTGTAGGCTGCTAAGGTTTGTTAAATCTGTGTGCGAGTCATTCGATACATGCACCACGAACTAGGTCGATATACTTACAGGTTTCTTGTCATCTGCTGGTGTCGCTAAGGATCAATCCTGGTCTAGACGAGGTCATTGACCACACAGATTAACCTGGCCTAACCTAAGGTTAAGAAAATAGTAATTATCCTCAATGAAAAATTGGAAGTCAGGAATTACTTTTTCTCTACCTCCAAAGTATCAGTAAGTGTGTATTTTTAACTTTTCACGAATGGATTATCAACAACATCCATATAATTAATTAAGAAGCTATTTCACTTATGCAAAATTGGAGATAATTTGTATTTTCGCATATACTTACGATAAGTCTTGATTTTTTTTAAAGAAAATTAAATATATGTCAAAACGTTTGGATCAAGTAACCTTTAAGAAATCATAATCGGTACAGTCGTTTGGTCTGTCGGTGGACTGGTATAGACAAACAGATACACAGACACACACTTCAAACTTATAACACCCCTTTTCGTAGGGGATTAAAAAATATATTGATTGAAAAGATATTTAGGAAAATAAAAAAGAACAACAGAAGGGAAAACTTATTGCGTTCCCTGTACTGAGTTTTCACGGTTATCAACTTTTAAAATAGTTTGGTTGGGATTGATAAATTTGCATTGCCATTCTCCACTAAATTAACAGTTGACTTTTCCGTTGTGTTTTGGTACTGTAATTTACAACTCTGCGCAAGTTTGGTTGAGAAAAACGTTGAGTGTACACAACTGCTTTTTAGTGGTTGGGTCTGTGGTTGGGTTCTCCTAGTTACAAGTTGGTGCGATATAAAAGGCAGAAAAAGTGGAAAAATCGTGACTAGAAATATTTGTTATGCTTAAAACCAATTTTCTTTAACACTTTCAGTATTGGCGGTATACTGGGCACATACAAAGTTGCAAAGATTTATGGTGTTAGGTGATCCAAAAAAACTACAAAACGTTTCTTTTTTCTGCCAAAAATAACTAAAAAACCTTCAAAATCTTTTTTTCAAAGAATTCGTTCCCTATTTTGATTATTCCTTACTTTGCATTGGGTAGTTCAAGATGGTTAGAATAAGCACAAATTTTTCTTCTAATACGTAGCACATCTATAATTGTGACTTCGTTTTCGACGTCATAAAATAAATCTACACATATTTGTATTCATTTGGTATGATTTCTTTGAACTAATACTAAAAACAATCATTTTGCGAAGACTTAGTATTTATTTCTTGTCAAACTTGATATTTTAAGTTGGCAACGCGATGACAATCTCAACAGTTGTGGTTCATAATGCTAAAACACAGTTGGGTCGTGTTTAAGTTTAGTCTACTCCTAGACGACCAAACTGAATTTAGCTGAGAACCGCGATAGGGGCATAAAGCAATAGTTTTTATATTCAAAAGAAAAACAAAACTATTTTAACGTTGCATTAAAAATGGATGATGTATACTTCATTAAATTCTTTGCACGAAATATAGACGACGTATATAGTCCATTTAAGTTTTTGTATACGAAATAGACAATTTATAGCCCATTAATGTTTTTCATAAAAATTTTAAAAATGAACCATGTCTAGCCCATTATATTTTGTATCTGTAGCCCATTTAATTTTTTTGCATGAAAAATAGACGATGTATAGTGTTTTTAGTTTCTTGCATATGAAATGGAAAATTTATAGTTCATTAAATTTTTTCATAAAAATTTGAAAAAAATGGACTATACATGGTTCATTTTTCAAATTTTTATGAAAAAATTTAATGAACTATAAATTGTTAATTTCATATGCAAGAAACTAAAAACACGCTGTTCTGCCTTCATTCCGCCTCCAGTCTATCTATCCGCTCGACCGTCCGTCCCCTCAACGATTGCGGAAGTGACTTTTGCATTTGCGATGCTTTATCGGTTAAATAGATGAAACTTTTTTGATGAAATTGGAAATATAGACTTTTAATTTGTTTAAAACTAGAACCAGGGGACATAGGGAGAATTACTGCCTTTCCGAAAATATCTAACGAATTTTGATGAAATTTGAAATATAGAGATGGATTAGCGTAAATAAAACACACAGACTAAAAAAAATTAATTGAGGGTAAGACAACGTTTGCCGGGCTCAGCTGGTTAATTATGTACACATAATTAAAAATAATTATTTTAAAACATTTTAAACGTTTAGAAAACTTTCACTTTACACTATTTTCTAATTTGCCTTACATGTGTGTAATGTTTATTTAAAGATTTTTCTTGTATTTATAGTTGAATAAATTTTCAATTAACTTAATATTTTTTTGTCGGGATGTTTGGTGCTCATTTATAATTTAAACGTTTTTCCTCTTTTTGCACTTGTTTGCAATTGTGTGCACAATTTTGTTAATGTGTTGTTATACATTTTCATATTGAAAAGCAAAATGTAATAATAACACATGAATATGTACAAATATATTTATTCATATTATGATTATTATATTCTAAAAAAAATAGTCAACGAAATGTCAGGGTGTTCCATATTAAATAATAATTGCAATACAAAAAGTACAAAAGCTCAATTATTTTGTGCGATTTTTTAAGAAGTTTTTGTGCAATGACTTGCTGCTTAAGGCCGTGCTTCACAAAATGACATACATATCTACTAAAAAAGTATGGAAGTGGGCACGAAAATTGTAATTATGGAACAGATTTTTTGGGCAAGTCGTGCCCTTTTGGAAAAATTTATTAAAAAATATCATAAAATTAAAAAAGAAAGATTTTTTTTATAAGAAGTTATTTCAAGTCTATACACAAAACAAAGAAGAAAACAATAAGATGTTTTTGTGGCACCTAAAACACCATTTTGAAGAGATCTTTTAAAGTCGACCAGACTTGTGAAGATTTCCTATGAATCGTGCGATCGTGTGGGATTGTGAATCTCATATGGAATAATAAATAAATTTAGCTCATACTTTAGTATATTTTAAATCGAATGTATTATTTATGGTGTGTAGAACGATGAAGAACAAACAACAACAAGTGAAAACCGAATTTTCCAATTTAAATTGGTCAAATATAGAAGAGCATACGTCACATTTTAGACCTTAAATACTATCACACCTAAATATACATATAACTACATGTAGTAGAGTACATGTCCTCTTCCATATTATAGCACAATGGCAACTAATCTTTTCAAGCAAATTATGTTTCTTTAAATATAATTTCTTAGCTCTACCAGAAATATTTCCAACATCCTAATTTTATAAATACATAAAATAAATTACAGCAATTTTTCAAAAGAAAGTTATTTATCTCGTTTCAGTTTTAAGGATGTGTAATCCTAATCCATTTAGAGACTACTGTTAAAGCTAACAGTGCTCTGTTATGCATTTCAAGGCAGAAACAACTTTTACACTTTTCAACTGAAAAAAATCAATTAAAAATTTATTTGAGTCACTTAAACTTTTATTTAAAAGTTCTATTAAGCCAATCAAAATTTTTGCTTGAAATTTTAATTAATTAAAAAGTTTAATTGACACGGTTTAATTCTTAATTAAATTTGTTTTTTTTTTTTCATTAAAGTTGTTGATTCAAAAACAATTTTTTTCTGTGTAGAAACGTGTGTTGAGAAAAAAAAATTTAAAATTTTATGTGAGTTGAATACTTTACATATTGTATGATTTGGATTCCCCTGCTAATCAATTATTACAAAAATTTTTTGATAAGTATAATGAAATCTTGCTTGCTGCCTGCCACAGAACATTTTACAAAAACAAAGAAAAAAGCACAAGCTGCTTATGTACATACATACATATGTTTGTAAGAAAGTTTGTACGTTTTCATATAAATTTTGAATTGTGTCTGCCGTAAATGCAATTTAAAAATACCACAAACTGTAACAAAATACTTCCATGCGGGAATGCCTCATGAAATCTTAATTCATGTTTGCTTTTCCGTCCGCAATGCTATGTGATTTCTGGCCTGCAGTCTGCAACTTGAGTGTATTTTAAATTTCAAGGATCATTTTCAACTGTTTCGGTTTTTGGTGTTGAAAGTTTTGTTTGATTGTTCGTTGAAGAAATAAGTGGTCATTATTGACATTAATGTTTTGTAGCCACTTGCAGTCATAAAATTCCATTAAAGTTCGTTGGAGATGTCGGCGTACCATAAATTAATTCCAAAAAAAAAAGTAGAAACTTATTAACTTTCCATGAGTTCAAATACATTTATGCCAGTACTGTAGAGTAGACAAATGTATCTACATACAAATAATTATGTCTGGTTGTAAGTGTGTATGTGGGTTATAAATATAATATTTAAAAATGTTATTATTGTTTTTATTCAACTGAAATATGATTCATTAGGAATAATCTTTTTATACACTTAAAGAAATTATGAATGGATTGTTGTCCAGGTCCCTGATGACATTGAGAGCTTTTCAAAAGTTTTGGATATAAACAAGCCAGCTGCACAACACTTAGGTCGAATTCTTTCAATAGTTAAATTTTGACACAAATCGATACGTACGATTCAAAAAAATTTTGCAAATTAATTTTGCATTGTCTATAACATAAGAGCGATTATAGGGGCATTTTTGGTTGTTGTCATGCCCCTCATGATCGTCTAATAGGCGTTTTATAGAGTCAACAAGGTCTTTAGGACTTCTGTTTAGCAGTGTCACAGAGTCGGAACTCTCAACATCAGTTTTTTATAGAAATGGCAAACTGGCCAATAAATCTTTTGATTTTTATTGATTTTCTTTTATATGAAGTATTAATCCTAGTTAATAAAATAAATTTTGCTAAGTGCTTTTGTGCCCAAAAGGCTTCAGAAAACTTGTTGTAAAAAATTTGGCAGCTACAATTTGTAAGACAATAATGGCTTGATTATGGATGACAACCGAACTTAAGTTGCAACTGAAAACTAACAGCTGTTAATTTAAGTTGCTAGATTGAAATAATATTGTTGGCAACCAAGCAAAAGTTCTAAATTTAAAAAAGAAATTGTTAGTTAAAAATTCTTTTAAGCAATAACAATTACTCACAGTAGAGAAGGTATTTGAATTGTCCTTTAGGTGTCATCTAAAAGACGGCATATTTTGAACTTTTGGCTCTTTATTGCAAAATAACTCCAAGGAACTAATCATTTTGTTATAAGTCATAAATTTAGCTTCGTCTTCGCTTTTTCAGCGCACAAAGCTAATAATATTTAACAGAAATGTCAAGTCAACACTCTTCTATGGTTGCGAGATATACAATAGGTTTTTGGAAAAATCCAACCAGAAAATCATGACCACAGGAATAAAAAAACGTAAATGGTGGATTGGCCACTCTTTAAGATGGAACGTCATCACAATAAATGACATATACTGAAAGTTGAAAAAGAGGACAACCAGCTCATATGTGGAGAAGGCAAATCGATGTAGAAGTATCCGGAATATATAAAACCTGGCGCACAAGACAAGAATATGTTCAAACAATTTATTGCGACCTTAGGCTCCTTATATGTATAATTCATTTTAGCCCTTATAGTTCTTGTATTTTGAAGTTCTGCTTGCATTATTTTCAGTTGCAAATCTGACATAATCATATTTTCGATAACTTTTAAGCAACTGGATCAAGTTGCCATACATAATATTAATTTTAAGTTCAATTGCGTTACCAGTAGACAAGGTAAATTAAGTTCGGTACTTATCCATAATACAGCTACAAAATGATCACCAGATATATCTAAAAAAACCTGAAAGGTTATTCGACATATATTTTGAAAGACACATTCCAAAAAAGTTGTTTTAGAATTAGTCCTATGGGTTCTCCATTTCGCGGTTTCAAACGTAAAGTTATATAAAACACACAGTGATTTTGATGAAACTTTTACTTCATTATAATGGTTGCACGTTGGCAGTACGTGCGAAATACAATGTCATTTAAATGGCCGCTTCTAGATTAGTAGCAGCAGTCGATCCTTTTGAGGTAAATTTTCGAAAATTTTTGTTTTGCGCCATTCGGACGGTGCCTTGGCGATAACTTGATGAATTTATGTGGTATTTAGCACCAAATCTAACGGTGGTGAATCGCCATCGCCAAAACATGAAATTACGCGTTCATGAAATCTGTTCCATGCAATAAAGCCAAAATCGGTATTGTTGCGTTGCTCGTTGCTCCGTCTTGTTCAAACCACACATCTTCGTATTTATAATCTTCAATTGCAAGCAAAACCATTTCGGTTATCATATGACCATAGCGCTTTGAATTTAAGGTAACGGTTCTTCGGGTATCCACCACACTTTCACTAACAGAAGCGATGTTTTAGACCCAAAAATTTTTCTTATAGCAAGTATGAGGAGGGAGAGTAAATAATAAATAATAGGGGTACAGAGTTGCTTGTTCCGAAAATTTACATCAATTCTCTTTTCTTATTTTATTCCCTGTAATAAAACAAGCGAAAACAGGAGGAAAATTTAACAAACAAACTGCCTATGTTTAAACTTTAAACAAACGTATGGTTTCAAAAGAGAATGGAAGAGACTTGCTTCAAGAAAAACTGATGTTTGTAAAATATGACATTTAGGGCCGGTGCCAAAGTGCAGCAAAGTACTATTGTAAGTAAATTTTTGACACTTCTGAGGTGAATAAAATTTCACTAGCCCCAGGGGCTAGTAGAATTTTTGACACAACAGATACATTTTTGACAAGCAGCAAGTAAGAAGCATGGTATCATAAAAGCTAAAACCACAGCCGTTGTTTCAAGCCGTCGCACACTACATAAATTTTTACGTTCATTAAATGTAGTTAGACTGTGGAAATGCATTGTTTATTTTAATGTGCGAAAAATTTTGCATCATAAATGTAAAGTTATATAATTTTCTGCTACAAGAATATTGTTTTGTATAAAAATCTTCTTTTAAAAAAATAATGGTAGCCGGCGGCTTGTAGTAGAACTTTTTGCTTCGCCGCCGTAGCAATTTTTTCATCAGCTTCTTTCTATGCTAAAGCGATTTTGTCAAAATTTTACATTGTCACAAAAGATATCATTTGTTACAGAAGAAATATTAAATTTTTCCCCACAGGCAAATATTTTTTTACCATAGTACTTTTCTATCGTTTGGCACACACGTCCTTAAAAGTTAAGTTTATATTTCTCCAAATGGGTTCACCCTTAGTAAACCAAAATCATAGATCAATAGCAATATTTCCTTTAACTTGTTTAATTTTGCCAGAAAAAATACCAAAGTTTTTGTTATAATAATTGACAAATCATTTAAACATACACATAGAGACATATACATACATACTCGTACATAGACTTGACATTTAAGCATGATCATAGAAAAAGTAAAACCGTGACCATACTCGTATTTTCTGTATTTAAGCTTTAAACCTTAAAGTATGACAGATATTGCAAATGCAATAGCACACTTAACATTACATTTCTTTTGGGTTACAAAGGAAACGACTTCCTTAAAAGACTAATAAGAGTTCAGTAATAAATATAAGAAAAAATACTTAAACTTTATTTTAATTAAAAAAAATACCACAACATTATAGACATACTGCAGGTATAGATTACTGCAAATAAAAAAAACGTTACACTTGCAAAAGTTGCAAGTTTGAAAATAATTTTCACTGATCTTTTAAATTCCATATAAAATAATTAAATAATTGAAAAGCTAGGGAACCACAATTCGTCTCATGATGGTAAGAAGTTTTGCTATTTATTATAATTTTTTTATATATATTTTTTTTACTACACTAAAGGTTGTTAAATATTTGAAAAACGGCTTTTACTTTCGAATTAATATTAAGAGCTGTTAAGCAAATAAAGTTGCCAAGAACGTTAAATCAAACAATCAACATCTTTTATCAACGTGTGTTAAAATATTATTTAGATTACGATAAATGTTATCAGGAAAATGATAACTACACCGAAGCGAAAAGACGATATGGAACTTTCAAAATGTGTTTAATAGATGATAGACGATCTAAAAATAAATGTATTACGTTGTAGCATTATTTTCCACCACGACATACGGTTTGGGAATTTGTATTTGAAAAAACTGCCGTGAAGAACCTTTCCGGCCACCAATTGTGAAACTGCTGTGAAAAAGGTTGACCTGTTGGGACAAGTTAGTGATATGAAGACTAACTATGTAAACAGTAATTCCGATAGAGGCGTATCTTTGAGTTTTACAAAGTTGGCCTGCCAGTAACTATATATGTATGTATACATATTCAGCATTAGTTTTTTGGTGAATTTTTTTTAACGATCAACGATCAATTTAAGGTTGGCAACTGTTTTTCGTCATTATTTCAACAAGTTTGTTTTCTGTTTACACTTATTAGTTTCATTAACTAATAATTATTTCTATTTCATTGATTTCAATGGCATCGTATCAACACATTCAATGAAAATAATCATTTTCAAGGAACAGCCAAACAATTAAATGACTATTTCTTTCAGTGTAGTGCCATGAAATGAACAACATGAACTCACTGTGCTTAAAAAAACATCAATTGTAAAATGCATGAAAAACTTATTAATAAATATCACTTGTGGATGGGATGCAATGGTTGGGTGGATGGATGGTTGGCTGGCTGGCCTGCTGGCTGGATATTGCCATCCATGTACCCAAAATAACCACAATGAGAAAAACAATAAGATCAACGACAAAACCATCTTCATCTGTCTTAATAAAATAACAAACGTATGTACAACGATTCTCATTGTTCAAAGCACAGCAACATGACAACAACAAAAATACTTACAAGTTGCAAGTAAAAGTAAATAAAACCAAGTCACCGATATATTCGTATATTGGCCGGCTAACATTTCCAAGTAAACATTAAATTCCCGAGATTATCGTAAACAATGTGACACGATTGACAAAAAATAAAAACGCAAGAAAAAAAAAACAACCAAACAAAACAAAATACTTTCTTGTCCTTAACAAAAAAGAGAATTTGTAGTCAGCTGTAAGTTTAAGAGATTGGTAACACAAAAAGAGACTGACTACAAATTGATAGGACACTTATTAGTGGGGTACGAAAAAAGGTTCAAATAAGGTACCAACTAGCAAGCAATGCTACAACATATGTTTAAAAAAAAATTAAAAAATAGTTATTTTTATTGTTTATTGAAAATAAAATTTATATTTTTTTGTTTTGAGGATTTCTACTCTAAACTAGAAAATCGCTCGTAATAATAATGCATAATTTTATATCTAATTTTTAGAGCTATGCTCTTTATGCCAGACATAGGAAATAGGACGTAATTTTCTTAACAAAAATAAGCGACACTATTACAGTTATAAATTTATTTTTGATTTGATTTCTTTGAACTTAAAACTAGTGTACGAAAATAAACGAAACAAAATGTTTGATTTTGTTTTATTTCTTTCTTTGAAGTCAGTGAAACAAAAAAAAAATGAGAACGATTGCTCAATTTATTCTTGTATTGTTTTTGCACATAAGCACAAACAGTACAATAATTTAATCATACGCAGCTAGAAAAGAAAACAATGGGAACTAAATGGAAATGTTTTTAAATATTTGCGGCGAAGTTGACATCATCATATCGCTCATTTACTTCAATAGTGTCATAACTCAAAATAATAATGCAGAAAATGTGGCATTTTGTATTTTTTCTTGTGAAAAAATTTTATATAAATAGATTGTACCATCGCCTCCTGAGAGAAGAATATTTTTTCATGTCTTCATTGAAAACCTAAAACACGTTTTCTGCAAAACTGGTTTTTTGAGTTGTGACACTATTGAAGTAAATGCGCGATATAATATAATTTTATTGCATTGTTGTTTAGCACATGAAATTTGTTTTATATACGAGTAGCTATAAGCAACATAGCTCTAGCATTAGACACCTCCCTTTTTTATTTGTATTTGTGAGAACTAAAGGGTGTTCCAATGAGACGTTTTAGTGTTATCATGACTCAAGCTGTAAGCCATTAATAAGAATGGAACGATATACTCCTCAGCAACTACTTGAAACTACTCAAAGTTCGCAGGACTAAAGGATTTTCGGTCGGGTAGTAGAGAAGCAAATTCCTCGGCCAGTAATTAGTGAAGGAGTTTGAGCTGTTGGGACAAGTTGCTGAAGAATTGAACTTCTTCAAGTCGCTCGAAAGCAACTGAGAATATTACTGTCGTAGCCCATAGTGCTGAAATAAAACACAGGTTTATTCTTTTCTCGTCGGTCTTTAGAACTTGGCATTTCAAATTGAATTGAATGATATTGACGCTTACTTTTAACAAGACGTCGCCACGTGCTTCGCTCTTTTGCCTGAAAAGTTTCAAACTAATATAAAAGAAATATTTTTCCAGAACTTTGAAAGAATATAAATATAATTTAATTTATAAGCTTTAATGCTTTCGTTGACTTTTGTCGTTTGGTTTTTAGAATGGACGTCATGCTCACAATATGGTCAAAATAATCCGTTTTCTGTGGAACATAACAGCACCGTGTAATCATAATATAATACCACCTCCTGCCCAATACAACCACAACATGATTAAAAATTATCATGTAATAATATCGCATTCGAAACTTGTGGGAATTGCTTTCCGATCGTTAATTTAATATTTATTAATTTTAAAATAAACTTGTATTTCAACGAAATGAACTTCCCAACATCACGCTAAATTCTAACTTAGCCAAACACATATGAAAAATTCTGAAAGCTGGAATGTATTTTGCGATATTATTAAGATTCATTAACTATGTTGAAAATATTTTTTTAATTTTTTATTTTACAAAGTTTAATAGTTTTATATAAGCAGCGTTTGGGCTTTTTTTGCGGTATTAAAGCCATTTGCAGAACTTAATGTAAGCTCTTACAATCCAAGCGTACTAAAATTTTATTTCTCTGGTTTCCATTTATTCCAAGCTTTTTTCACAATAAAATGAAAGCTGGGAATGTTTTCTTGCGATTAAAAAAAATAAAGCTTCGAAAATCAATGAAAAATCTTCGATTACTGCCTTTATTAGACTCTTTTATAATAAACTTGGGCTATGAACCATCCAAACAGGATTTGGAATTTTGACGACGTAGTCAAAGAATTGTTAGATAGTTTATAGGTTTTATGGAAGATGGGCGTGACCGATTTTAATAAAACTTTTTTTTAAAATTACATATTTTTTTTGGCACTGTTAGCTTTCATTTGGTCTCATTGTAAAAAAAGTGGGCAGGGACACAACTACTATTTTTTTAAAATTGATTTTATATATTTTTTAATCATTCGATTCTTTCTCATTACATTGGGCTCTTGTAACGATACAATCTCAAAGTTACCGATATGGGCGGAAGGAACCACGTCGAATAGAACTTAATATTATAGTTAAGGTGCTTTTATTTGACCATTTTTACGAAACCTTACACACATTAAATTTTAATATTATAATATTGTACTTAACAAATTTTTATGAAATTTGGCATACACCTTAAGCTCTGAAAAATATTTAATATTGTGTTCAAAAACCGGCCGTTGTGCGCTCATGAAAGGTTGGTATTAAATTATATGTACTTCGGATTTGATAGGAAAAAACTGCTATTGATTTCGTAAGCGGTGGGAGTGACAAATTTCTACGAAATTTAATTTTTTTATTCATTCAATACAATGCTCGGTGCTAACTTTCAATGATCAGTTTTTGCACAAAAATGTATGAAGCCATTTCACTGTGCATCGGCGGTATAAATAATAAAGAGAACAGAAAGAATCTCTCAGACCATTTCAAAAAGAGAGGCACTTAAAAAGCTACTTTCGAGATTTGGAAGATGATATACTTACAGATGAAACAGAACTGCCGGCTGCGCGTTTATGTATGTGAAAGCGTACATCATCAGGTCTTACGCGCAATGTAATAGACCCTATTCAGAGGTATCGGGTTTTAAGAGTATGATTAAAATATTCTGCCTTTTAGACTTAACCTCCGGTAGGTTGCATGGCCAATTAAAGCGTGAGTACAAATGGAAAATACTGCTTTCATCCGCCGAAAAGAGTATGCGATTGTTAGTTTGCAATAGAAGACCATTTGAGCAAAAAAAGAACAGGGGGGTTACTCTCTATTGCGATGCGAAAGCAATTACGATGCGAAAGCTAAATGCGATTAGATGCCAATTTGGTACTCTCTATTACTTTCGCAAGTCCTTTCGCAAAATTCTTTGATAAAGTGGCAACATTGACTTTGCAAAAGAAAATATGGCAAAGATTGACAGTAATGAAATGTCAAAATATGTAAAAAAAACGTCTTTTCAAAAAAGGAAAGTTAAGAAAAAGTGAAGATTTTTTAATTGAAAGTAAAATAGTGAGTAGTCTCTAGCGTTCCGTTTGAAAAAGGAAGCATTTCTTTATGTTCTAAAAGCTATTCAACACTAGCTAAGAGATCCACAGCAATTCCAACTCCTATAAAACTAGCCGCCGTATTAAAATTACTTTGCCAAGGCATGTACCAACATCAAATTGGCCAGGATCATATCTTAGGACTATCGCAGCAATCAATGTCATGCGTGGCATTGAGAGAATATTATGTTCCAAGCATATCAAATTTGATTTAGTTTTAGAAAGGGCACAATAAGTCAAAAAAGCTTTTACAACATGGTAGTCACATACAAACGGTTAGATAAGCCTAAAACAAGCACTTGTTGAAAATTGCAGCACAGTATGAACGCTATGGTTTGGTTCATTATATTTCACCTTTATTTTACGTTTTCATGTACATATGTATGTATGTGATTACAAAATTTAATGTAATTTTTATTTGCTTTTACTCAAAAATTAATTTTAATATCCAATATAAATATTTTTTCAACGTACTCATATGTTTTTCTCCCTTTGCGTTTGCTATTTAGCTATCGCAAGATATTTGCGATAATCGAACGATTTTGACAGCCACTTTCGCATTACAGAGTGCGGTGATACCAGGCTTGCGAGCGAAAAAAAACAGATGCGAAAAGCAAATGCGCAAACGCATTAGAGAGTACCAATCGTTCGATTTCGTAGCATTTTTCTTTCGCATCGCAATAGAGAGTAACCCCCCAGGTTAAGAAAAAAAGCACGAAGTCTTTTGGTGCCCCTGAACTTTTTATTTGGAACTTGTTTGATAAGATCCCACGTTGTACACAGAAAAAAATAGACAAAAATTAAATTAATAAAATTTTTAATTTCAATAATATTTCTCATTAACTTGAATATTGTTGTTATCAATACCGCTCATTTTAAAATATTATTTAAAATAAGTTATTTGTGTTGGTGTTTATCTTGCTTCTTGATCGACTCAACGCGGTCATGTGCTATTGTTGTTTTTTTATATTGACCCTGCTGTATACGTGTGAATCCCGAAAAGGAGCCGAAACATGTCGTGGCTTGTTTTTTTTTTGCTCAACAATGTTATTTTTAAATTATATATGTAGACTATAGTGCGATATCTGATCTCCAGAAAAATCGATGCCACTTTAAAAGCATTAACGTGAACATGAACATGAACACTAAATATTTCCTTTTGCTTTAAGAATATAAAATCAGCTCCATTCAGAGATTAGCACGATATCTTTATTAAGTCAACGATGAAATATTTTGCCTTTTAAACTTAATCTCCAAAAGGTTGGTTGACAAATTACAGAATTAGAAGAACATTTGACGGGAACAAATAGTTTAGAATACAGAATGGAGTCTTTCGGTAACCCTGAATTTATCTGGAACTTGTTTGATGAAATTCTATGTATGACGACAGCTCTTATAGTGCGATATCTGCGTAAGTTTGATAAGTATCGAAAGAAGCTATCAACGACGCCAGTTTAAAAGCAATAACGGTCCTTTCACGAATCCGATGATTTGAACATGACACAACATATTTCTTTCTTTTCTTCTATTTTAGAATTAAAAAAAGAAAAAGAAATAAACCTTGTGTTTTGATTATTTTATGGCATCGTATGAAGGATGCCAGCTGAATGAAAAACTATTTCAAAACAAACTGAATTCCAATTCAAATATTTTTATCTAGCAAAATTCGACCACATCCCACACATAAAGTCTCTACTCCCCCAACTATTTTACAATTTTACAAAATTCCCCCACCAACTCAACACAATCGTGGTGCAGAGAGCACAAATGTATATTTTTCATTAACATTTTTTATTTCGTTTGATAACAATTTCCACTTCAGAATTTCAGTTTGTGTTGTCTTCATGCAGCTCCGCAGTTTTCAGTTCACGTTTTGAATTCGCAATGAGTAGACGTAGTAAAAGTAAAGCTTTTCAGAAAATATAAAAAAAAAAATTATTAATTTCGTGATTAAAAACAAACAAAAGTCATTAAACAGTATTATTGTTTTTGTTTTAGTAATTAATAATACAATATAATTATTTTCTTCTTGCAAGTGTGTATATTATTTAATTGTATTTTTTATTGTTATTTTTTTATTTTTTTATTGCTAAGAATTTGATAAACCAAATATGTTGGAAAAGTGATATATGAAATATTTCAACTTAGAAAAAAAACAACACACCATAATAAATATAAGAAAAAAAAACATTTGAAAAATAAAACAATATTAAAGAAAACATATGCACTCGTACGTATTTTTAATAGATTAAAAACAAATAAAGCGCCTGTAGTATTCTTTCTTGCTACTTGGTTGGACTGCAATTAAAAACATCTGGATCAGGATGGATGGATGGATGGTCTCAGTGAGGTTCACAAAAATAAAAATAATAGAAGAATAATAACAATAAACTACTTAGTAATAAAAATGAAAGCAATTAAAATGGCATAGTATTCATTGATTTGATTTTAGTGAAGTTGAAAAAAGCAAAGTGTGCTGTTGCACTTTTTAGAGTTGAAGAAAAAAAATCTCGAGCAATTATCTCTTGCGCTTTGCATTAAATGATGTAAAAGTTTATTATTTAATTAAAAACAATAATGTTTTAAAGCTTTTAATATATAGATATTTTATTTGAAATATATTAATGGCTTTTGTGCTAAAGGTACTACTGTAATAACAGGTAACTCCTGTGTAAGGGGTTCTATTCATCACATTGACGTTGCATGCTGCAAAGCTCTACCTAATAGATCTTAGTGAATTTCTTTTTAAGGTGTTCAACATGTGATGAAGTTTAAGAAATTGTATGCTTCTTTATTTTATAAGGTTATCATGTGTGTAATGCTGCTCCAACTATTCGTGTAATTGCAGGATTTTTCCTACTCCCGCACAATTCTTAAATTTTAAACAGTCAGTCCTTCTTAGAGAAGACTCGTGGTATTCGAAGCACATGAGATTTTTGTAATTTTGAGTCACTTGCTTGTCATATTACATTTGGGAATTATATTAACGACAAAAAAAAAGAGCAGAAAGTATGTATGAGTAGATGATATAAATACTCGTTCATAGTTGTAAGTGTCGTTTTAATTCCAAAAAGATTAAAAAAATTAAGAAATGTAGTAAGTTTCTCGACCAATTATTTTTGCAGGGACACTACCTATCTTCCCTTTATTTTAAAAAATAGACAAGTAAGTTAAAAAAAAATTAAGGTTATACAGGGAGGGCCTTCAGTCACTGACCATTGTATTTTTGACATAACTTTATTATAGATTAAAAATTACCTTATTTTATTTTCAAATTAAACGGCTTTCAAGAAATTTGCAATACAATGAATGAATACAATTCACATACTCCATTAACACTGAAGGCAGTGGTCTAAATCAACTGACACCATACACAGTGGGCCAAACACAAAGCTCGTTGATGATGAAGGTATTGCGACCTTCGAAAATAGTTTGTTGTTCCGTTCTGCTAGTGTTTGTCTGAATATTTACAACTAATTTTGGTGTTATGTGTTCATTAATAACACTGCGCAACAGTGGTTTTGAAGTTTAAATAAAAATGGCCGGTCCTTGTGTATTTTTACCTCCTGATTACGATGGCGTCATTTGTTTTTCCCTATCAGCTCTAATTTTAAAGATGTAGTGACATTTAGCATTTGCATGATTTACACCACTTTTTGTGATATTCCGATAATATTTCACGAATGGTCCTCCAAACTTCAAAATACTTTATGGATTATTAATCTACACAGAAATATCTTTCATGTAGATAGAGTCACGTTGATAAATGTATCAGAATATCTTACTGTTATTGTAAGGATGTTAAAAAATCGTGTCTTTAGTTTAGTCCTTAAATTTTTTGTTGTTGATTATACATAAAAACCAGCCATTTTTCTTTAAACATCATAAAAAACCTCTATTTTGTTGTGCAGTGTAATTATCCCATGTAATTTGGCTTATAGACAGAAAAAATTATTCCCAAAAAAATTCAATCAAACGTGTTTTTCAAATAAAATTTTCCTTCAGCAAATTTTTTTTCTGTTGCATTAAATTATTTTTTATTTTACTTTATGCAAAAAAAAACTATATATTGGCATTTCCACAGGTATGTCAACTTTTTGTAGCGTGCAACATCAAAAAAGTATGTTTATCTTTTAAAAGAAAACGAAACTTTTTTATACTTCTCCATATATTTGCGTAGGCCGTCAGCAGCTTTACATTTGGTAAAATTTTAAGATAATCGAGTGACATTGTTCTGATATACAAGCTCAATTGTTTGCTGTCGCACGAGACAAAAACAAAGAATTTCTCGTGGAAATGCCCATATGTAGATTAAAAACTATAATTCATACGACTAACATAAAATAATATTTGTATCAAGATTATACAGAACAGTAATTGGTTTGATTTGCTTTTTAATTTCGCTAAATAATTTTTTGAATGAAACAATTTGTTGATTAAAAAAATCTGATTTAATTTTTCAAACAAGACTGTTAAAAACTTTTGCATTTGAATTTACAAATTTCTTTGTAGGACCTAAATTGAAATAACAAAATTTAAAAAACTCCGATATATACAGCAATGATGTGATATCTTATAAGCGGATGGATTGATTTTTTTCAAACACACCTAAGAGCACTCTCGATCAAGTCACCTTTCAAACAGAAAAAACTAAATCAAAATCGGTCCAGTCGTTTGGTCGTACACAGACACACAATACAAACTTATAACACCCCTTTTTTGGTCGGGGGTTAAAAAATAGTATTTGATTCAGAGATTTTTTTTTTGAATTGGAAAATAAGTTTTTTCTGTGCAGAGCGATACGAACTTAAGCCAAATCAAATCAAAAATATAGTAACAGCATTTAATTTCGACAGAAACTAATTATAACTTAATTTATCTATTTACAAGCTAAGGCCGCTCGAAATTCGTTTTTGAATAACTAAATATAAGAGTAAAAGTAAAAATTTAAAGCACTATTTACTTTAATAAATTCTTTAATGCAAGAGAAGCATTTCGCACACATTGGGTTCCACATCTGCCATTTTCGAATTTTTAAAAGTTCAGTTATTCTTCCAAATCGCTTCAAGGACGCTTTAATGCATAAAAATTATCATTTGTGGTAAAAAGTGTCCAATTTAAAAAAGCGTCAAATGACAAAAAGTCTTGAAAACTGGATATCCGGTGTTGCATTAAAATATCAAGGATGCACTCTCTTCCTTTTAGACGTATTTCTAAAGATGTTTTAAATTTAATTTGAAAAAAGGTTGAATAGTTTCGCGCCCGCTTCTTATTTATTTTTATGAATTTCACAAGAATTGGTTAGATAGTTTCGCAGAGACAGGTATTGGCCCCTTTTAGTACAACTTTTTTTTTTAGAAATAAATAGCTATTTATGTTTTAAATTTCAAAACAATCGTTTTTAATTTTAAATCGTCTATTTCCAAATTTTTTTCTTCTAAATTTGGATGCTAGAACACATACATAGGTATGTACATACTATTCAGTTGTATTTTCCAAATTTCAACTTAAGCAGGTGTATCATGTGTTTTAACACTCGAACTCACAAGAAAACACATGAAAACGACTCGGAGGCCAGAACATACACGTATGATTACCTCTTAAATTTTTTTAGCTTTGTTATTCAAGCATCAAAATAAAATACAAGTAGAACAAAATTGAAGTAGAAAGACGCTGTTTTCTACTTCTTAATACCCATTAAATTACACATTTAGAACAGCTATAAACCATTTGCACGTATTTTTTTTTAATTTTACATACAACATACAAAATGTCCGTTTCTCCTTTCGAGTCATCAATCACTGCAATGCTGCTGTTTAAAATCATTAATATATATATTTTAGTAAATGCTAGTGTACTCAGAATGTTTAATTTGATTTTCTGATATTATACTTTAGTAACATTTAAGAAATTTATTATTCGACATATTGTCATAATTATATTTTAATTTGAAATTTATTTGCTGGTGGTTTAGCTTGGTCTATATACGTATTTCATTGGCGCTTGAACCAAATCATCAGTAGACTTCAACCACAAATTTTGAACAGTCACAAACCTCTTACTTTATGCACAGACTTTCAAAAACTATATGAGAATTCATAGAATAATAATATTTTTGAAAATCACAAAGACAAAATAAGCTTAGTAGGCTTTGAAACTCATACATATATATACTTTAGTAACATTATTTATTCTGAAACTTTACTCCATAATACAACATAAGCACTAATATTGCTATAGCTTGAATGAAGCTTTTCCACTGATTCCGAGTGCTTGTTCCGTTGTTGGTGCAACCAGCACACACCTACATACATAGAACTTTTTGTTTTAATGTGAAATTGACACTGAAGTGAGGTACTTAATAGCAGCAGTATACAGTACTAAAGGACTTGTACAATATCTGGTCATTTTATTTTTATACATAATTAAAATAATTTTTATAATGCTGTCCGTTCTGTAAATCGAATCGATTTAAAAACGCTCGATTTAGAAAAATTAAATCTACTAACAGCAAATTTTTTTCAGACTTTTCTTGTATTTTTATATTTTTTTAGAGCTTGAAATATCATATCTGATGTTAATTTAGTATGTATGATTTAAAACACATCAATGGGGCCATTATTTATTTGTGAAAAACGAGAAATTTACTCGGAAAATCTTAATTAATTAGGGTTTTCAACAAAGATTTTAAAATCATTGTTATTGTTAGAAATTTTAATTAAAACATTGTTAATAAACAAATGACTGTATATAAATTACCAACAACGTTTGAAAGACCAACTCCTCTTACATTAGCTTGTGAATAGAGCATATCATAAGCAAATGTCTTACCCCCTTATGCAAAAACAATTGGTAAACTTAAAGTTGTTTTAATAAACGAATTTTGTATGGAAAACCCGGTTTTAATGCATGCTTTAACTTTAACAATCGTTTTTGCATAAGAGCATTAATGGGGGTGACATTGGCTGAACTAGTTACCACGTTGACTAATATAATAATAATCATTGAATAACATTGAATAACAAGACCACGAATTTTTGTAATGTGCAATTAGTGCCCATTTCTATCAGTTGTAGTAGGAAAGTTCAAGTGATGAAGGTATAGAAACTGGTCACTGAACTAAGCTGGCTTCAGCGCTTACTAATGCTAATGTAACATCAGAGCGCCCTCAGAATCATTGGCGAAATAAAATAACAAATTAAATGGCTATTAAACACAGTTTCAAAAATTGAATACGTCCCATTGATATCAGATGTGCTGCCACACTGCATAATAAAAAAACCCGCATAAAGCACAGTTATACAAATAATGAAGCTTTCTCCTATCTCTTCCTTCAACCTGTCTTCTCTATCACTATCCCTTTCCTAAATAAAGTGACACCTAGTAATAGTAGTAGGCATTCATTACCTGAGTGTTACTTCTCTTTAAAACAAAATATTGCGCCAACTTGGTTCTTGTTGCTCTGCTGGCAAATAGACTTTGGTTAAGCCTCTCCAGGCTGCAACAACATCAATCAAGCCTTAGATAAAAAAACATGCGTTGGAAAGCCAACAAACTAATCATAGTTGCTTTCCTTCATGCAAAAATGTGCTAAAACAAGTAAAAGTGCTATATTCGGCTGTGCAGAATCTTATATACCCTTCACCGAAGTACGTATGAAGTACATATATACATACAGACATGCATACATTAACATTGTTTTGTAAGAAAGATACATCGTAAACAGCGTTGTCAACTTTTAAATTTCAAAAAGCACTGAAACCACTAAAAAAGCGCGTAATTTAAGTAAAAAAGCACTAAATTTTTAATTATTATCATATATTAAAAAAAATTGTTATACACAAATATGCATATAAAAAATATAATAATCGGTTGACTTTGCAATACATTTTTAAAGCTATAAGTTTGAGGCATCCGATACACATTTTAATTGTATAAGAAACAGTGAATTCTCAAATCAGTTTGACGAAGCCTTTTTAGTTATTATAAAAAAATTTTATGCTTAATCATGTTTCGTCAGGAAACAAACGTATTTTTCGAATTCAATCAAATTATAAATATCCGATAATTCTCAACTGAAAACTCGATAGTGAACTAGTTATATTTTCCCTAGACTAGACAAAATTTCCATATTAAACTATACTTGGGTAAATACTTCTATTATGTCTTCTTTGTTGAGTGGCAAAACATTTTTTTATATTAATTATGCTTTCTATGTTAAAGTTTAAGGGAAACATGGCGCTTATTTCTTCCACCAAGCCTTGTACAAACTTGGTAGGTTTTTTTAAATGCTCGATTGAAGTTCAGAGCTTATTTTTTTTATATACATGTACAATTTCCTCGAAAGAAAAAATAGGTGAGGAAATTTTTCTTCGAATTTTTGGTTTAGTGCCACCGACTCGAAACAAAAAGCACCGAAATGAATTTAAAAAAGCAATGAGCACTAACTTCAAAATTTTTAGCGTCGTAAATTTCAAAAAGCACTAAAAACGGTGCGAAAAGCACCGAGTTGACAACCCTGCTCGTAGATTTTTCTCCTGTGCACTTTATTGTAAATGGCCTATGGGTACGTTTCGACTAAAGAATTTGGTTCAAAGATTTCATTTTCGATATTAGCGATAGTTAAATATTTTATTTGGCACTTTGTATTAAAAATTTTTAACATTAACAACACGATTTTTAAGGTTGATACTTTGATAGTAAATTTAAATTTTCGTGCATATATACTCGTATTACAGCTTTCTTTAATTATTATTTATTTTAAATTAAAAAAAAAATTAAAAAAAGCTGTTATACGAGTATATATGCTACCACTTAATTGTGAATAAATTCAGAATTAATGGAATTATTTTTAATAAATGTGGCTCATTTTATTTATAACATATGAAGGTATCACAATTAATAATAAAATATGAAATTTTCTTCAGTTTAAAATTTTAATGAGTCTTTTAAAAAACGATTTTCTTAATTTTTTTGAAAAAATTTATTATTTTGTATAAAACTTTCCGAATATCTCCGAAACTATAAGACTGTTAAAAAATTAACGACGACGTAATTTAAAGATCAATTTGTTTTCTAGCCTTCTGTGTATTTCTTTATTTGAACAAAGGACTGGTTCTCAAGTAAATGCAAGTTATGTGATGTAGCATCCTCTTTTTCTTAATAACGGAAAATCTCGGGATACAGAGCCATTTCAAAAAAAAAACTAATTTAGGGGGATTGATACACAGTACTTAGTGTATACAAATTTACTACGCAACCATCGACTTTTCACAATAAATTTCATTTTGTTGACCTGTGTAATATTTTCCTTTTTGAAAATGAATGAGGAGAAATTAATTAGTGAGGGCTCTAAAAGAGATCAGCACCTTCTAATGATAATTTATTAACCAAAATCTAAAGCAACTTCAATCTGCATATGTATATATACATAGATAACTTAAAGAGTTTGCCAACCTTTACTACATTGATCCGGGTACTGAAAACCTGCATTTATGCATAGTATGCAGCATATCACAAAGTTTTGTAAGACTAATGATTAGTTTTTCATATAAAAATTCTTAAAATATAAAATATTTTTAATTAAATCGAAAAAACGAATTAGTTTTATTCATATACCTAAAAAAACAAATTTTCCAACCCTGGCACCATATTTTTGAATTTTCTAACTTTTAATACTAAATTATTCCGTTCCAAGAAAAAAATTTGTTTTATTCAGTAACTTTTATATGCCATAAAATATTTAAGTTTTTCAGCTCTGGAGCTGTGTTTCTTAAATTTTTAATTTGTTATAAAACAATAATTATATTTAATTTCTAAAGGAAAATAAAAAATTAATTAAATAATTAAATAATGACTTGGTTTGTTTTATATAAAAAAATTAGTTTTCCAACCCTGGAATCATCCTTTCATATTTTTGTGATTTCTTATATCAACTGTTTTCGGTAATAAAAACAAAATATGTTTAATTTATAGAGAAAAAGAAAAAATTAGTTGTAGTGCGCTACTTTTATATACAAAAAAAAGTTCCAGTTTTCCAACCCTGGAATCATATTTTTGATTTTTTTTTAATTTTTGATACCAATTGAACTCTGATTGAAATACGAAATTGGTTTATTTAACAAAAAAAAAACAAAAATTAATTTTAATTACTTTTATAAGGCAAAAAAAGTTTAAATTTTCCAGCTCTGAAACTGTCTTTTCGATTTTTTTGATTCTCAATACCAACCTATTTCGGACCTTTTTTGACACATCTGTTCAAAACCATAGTCGCTAGTTTTTCTCGGAAAACAGATTCCATGAACAGACAGACGGATGGACAGAGAAGAAACGGACAGACGGACATCGCTTATTCGTCTTCCCTATTCATAAGAACTCAAAATATATGTATATTCATACTTTATGTGTCGCATATTAATATTTTGGAAATAACACACGGATTGATAAACCTTTACTATTTTTGGTGAAGGGTATAAAAACGTCTAAACTTTCAAATTACATTTGCCTTTTAGCCGTAGGGTATTAAAAACATCACAACAGCCTGACAAATGAAGATGTTATCCATTAAATACATTTAAAAAAAATTTGCATACTCGTCGCACTTATGTACATAAATTCACACACCCAAAAAATGTATGGTTTTTTATTGTTTGTTTTCATTTAAACTGAACAATTTGCATGTGCAATTTATTCAAAATACAATTGTGATGCATCTCACACACTTTGGTATGGGATACTTTTTATTTAAAGTTATTTTTTATTAATTATTTTTCTTTTTTTTTTATTGTAGATTTTATGGGGACAAACAAATCCACGTAGTCTGAGACAAAAACTGAAGACGATAATCGTTTTCATAAATCAAAGTATTTATAGGATTTTAACATCACATTGTTTGAATTTTATTTATACGTTACATTTGTAGTTAAAAGAGCTTTTAAGAAACTTTTAATAAACTATAGACATCAGTGTTTTTTCAACAGATTAAAAATGATTTATGTAAGTGTTTCTCTTTAATTACAAATTAGATTTACAGAACAAAGCACTGATTTTATTGACTTGATTGCTTGTATCTAATGACCTAAATAATTGCATAGATACATGTGTAAATGTTTTGAAATGTGACCTAAAAATATCTCGCAAGTGAAAATGCATTTCATAACTTCAAAGCAGAAGCGGTATTTTTTTCCATTTTGGAAATAGGAAAGAAAAATTCTGTTATTTTAGCCTGAAAATACAATACTTTTTGTATAGTTTAGAGTGCTCTCAGTGCTCTCTTAATTTATTTATTTAGAAATTTATTGCCAATATAAAAAATAGACAGACAAATTTTTTTTATTCAGATTTTTAATACAATTTCTTTGTAAAAATCAATGAAATCAGTATTTTTCGTGGAAGCTATTGTATTTGCAATGAGCAATTGAAGTCATATTTATACCCGTATTCTAAGCTCTGTGTGCAAAATAAAAATTATAACAAATGACAATTTTTTCATTCCTTGAGATATAAAAATTGTCATTTGTTATAATTTAGTCATTTGTCACAAAGTTCAGAATAAGGGTGTTAGTTTCATTTTCAACAAACTTCCAACAAAAGGGTATGTAAAGTTAACTCAACCCCAAAATGATCGGATCAAATTTCCTATAACTTAAGCGTTTTGAGCTCAGATTTTTGAAGTGGGAGTTGCCGCAATTTTCATCAGCGACATCTCAAAAAAATTGTATTCGACTATGAGATGCCGAAAGTATTTATTTTAAACAGAAATAATTTCTTATTCGTGCAGAAATTTCAATTCTTATTGAATGAAATATTTTTATTAATTAATTAATGTGAGTTTCTAAAGAAGAGAAGAAAAATTAAACGAGACTTTATAGATGGGGGAAAACCAATATTTTTCTGTGCAAAATTAGACACAAATATAGACGATAGAGGAAAATATATTTTTGCATAAAAAATCTGCGTACATACTTGCATATAGCTACTATATAAATTCACAAATAAATCATTAGGATTATTTTTACAAACAAAAAAAATATATTATCGTACCGCCACTCAACATATTGCCCTCAAAATATTGGATCAAAAAATGTCGGTTATCATACGGCCACGCTTTGAATTGATGGTAACGATACTTCGGATTATCTGCCACACTTTGGTTGACAGAAGCGATATTTTCGGCAGTGCGCACTTAGCATTGATCCACAGGCTAACCTTGCATAGGAAAACCTTAATAGACCCCTAATGCTCGAAAAATGGCTACCACTTTTGAATCACCATTTTAGTAGCAAGTTTTAATTTTTTTATGCATTCTTCGGTTTTTGAAAAATCCATATTCACAGATTGCGAACCTTTGACTAAGTAAACGACACCTTCACTAAACATATGACAGATTATTTATGTATGTATTTAACAGCTGCCAGCCAGACCGGTGGTTTTGAAATGCTACATGAATAGCAATTATTATTATCAGGCATGTGATGGAAATCGGTTCGAATTGAAATGAAATCGTAAGCTGGAAACGTAGAAAACGTTATAAGGTGTGAACAAAAAACGTCTCGATTTTATATTACAACTTTGTTTCGTTTTCATTTTGTTACAACAAAATCAACATGTTTTTAATTTTATTTTCTACAAACTTAAATTGTTGAAGCCAATGATGCTGGTAAAACAGAAATTGTCGGATCGCAGTCTGTTGAAGCAAATTTTGTAAGGAATGGCATATTTTTCCTTATTTTAAATACCAAGTTTTACATTAAAAATCTTTTATTTTTAAAGCAATGGAAAAGTTGCACACAAACAATTGCCCACATCAGCGGAGAGTAAGGCCGGGTTTACATTTGTGTGTCATTTGCCACACAAGCATAAAAAAGCGTAACCAACTAATTATTAATGATAAACTGTTTGATTCAGACATGTATTTATTAAGTTAAGTAGTTCCATGTATAACTAATGGACAATTTTACAGAATCCAATATGATTGCAAACTGTTTAAATAAATAAATACATCTCTGAATCAAACAGTTTTTATTAATAATTAGTTGGTTACGCTTTTTTGGTCAAATGACACACAAGAAATGCCAGATGTAAACTCAGCCTAAGTGTTTTCAATACATGTCGGTGGCGTATTTAAGCCACTCGGCTTCAACCTAGATATAATTGTTTGAAACAAAGCTATTTCTTAAAAATTGCTTTTGTTGTATGTAGAGTAAATCTCTTAATTATTTTAAAGAATTTTACTTACATTTTAGCACAAGTTATTGCACGAACATTTTGTTCAAATATACAATAATTCTTGAATTGTGAACTCCCGCTTACTCGATTTAAACCATTTTCGATGTAAGACAAAACAAAAATGAAATCGAAATAAGCACACAAAAAAGTAATATGAATGATTTTGTAATATTAATTAAAATGTTTGTAGAAAAAATTAATTAAATTTTCACCTATTAACAATTTGATTACATCAATTAAGTTTTTTCTCTTAAATTGATTAACACAATTAAAAATTTAATAAATACAATTGAATTCTTAATTGAAAATATTAATTGGTGAATACTTTTTACTGTGAATGTTTGCATCACAACTTTTTAAAGCGATTTCCATCCATATATATGTGCATACTATTGCTGTAACGAATGTCAATTTTTGATATTCGCGAATACGAATACGAATATTATATACAATATGAAATATTAAAATTTTTTTTATAAAAATTACTTCACACTCTTGTTGGCGTACTTTAAAGTTAATAAAAAGTACCCAAAATTTTAATGATCGTCATTAAATAATATTTGAAAATGATAAAAAGCACAAATTTCTATAAAAAAAACTAATGTATTTGTACAAATTAAAATTTTTAGTCATTTGTTTAAAATTCGTTTAGGATGTCATGTTAAATTTTAGAGAGTATGGTATAACCCAACTCTTTAAACAGCAGTGTTCCGGCCCATTTTTTAAATGCAAAAGTTAGAAGTTCTTTCTTAGTTTCGTGAGAATCGGACGAGTAATAAAAGTGCGTATGATATGAGGCTAAATTTTATTTCTTAATCAAGATCGTGTCACTTTCAGAGCTCCAATGTGTGTTCAAACTTTCGTAATAATCGATCAAGTAGAAGCACGTAAAATATTCTCCTAAATTTTAATTTAATAGTATGTAATTCCAATTACCAAAAAGTTAAATAATTAAATAATATATGGCACTGCTAATTTTTCTAAGTGCCACATCTTGTCGATTTAAGGGCTCAGAGTGTGTGTCAAGTTTCCCAATAATCGCTTAGGTAACCGAACTATACCAACTTCAGCAGATGCTAATCCTAATGTAATATCAGAGCGCCTTCCTTCGTCGGTGTTGTGTAGCAGAATCATCGGCGAAGTAAAATAACTAATAAAATGGCTACTAAACACAGCTTAAAAATACGCCTCGTCTGACACCAGAAGGTGCTACAACACTGCATGATTAAAAAGCGTACAAAAGGCAGAGTTGTAAAAGAATGAAACTTTCTTCTATAACTTCCCTCACCACCTGTCTTCTATCACAATCCCTTTCTTAAAGTATGTAACACCTAGTAAAAGTAGTAGGCATTAATTGCCTGAGTGTTACTTCTTTTTATTAAATAAAAAAAAATTGCTACATAATATTAAATTTAAATGGGCGTGGCACTTCCACTCTTTAATCACGATATTTTGTCATCTTAAAAGGCCAAGGTGTGAGCAAGTTTTCCTGGTAAAGAGCATAGAACCAGCGGAAAAAATAGTGGGCGTGATTTTCCACTTTTTGAGTGTTCCCAATTGGAAGCTGCACCTTCTCAAATAAAAAGAAATATTTTTAAATCGGTCTACAAATGCCTGAATTATAAAGTAACACACATAAAAAATATGTACAATCGAAATTAAAACGTTCCTCCTCCTTTTTTAAGTCGGTTAAAAGGATAGAATATATGATGCGTATTAATAAAATTCGTTAAAAGTATCAATTAGCATTAAGTATAGAAACTTAAAGTATTTAGTATTACGAGTATTTGAGTAATACAAATTATAACTTTGCAACACTTGCTGTAGCGGGCTGCTAAAACGAAGAGTAACACCATAATTCGATTGGAAAGTAAACATTTTTGAATTGCAATATTAAAAAAATTTCAAATTCGAACAGATTTATTTGCCATTGGAATTACAGTGTAAATGCTCCGTTCGGCTTGTTTGGCGCTAAGGTAATTAAAAATATTTTGGCTCAATGTAAGCTCATTATTAGAAAAACCGCAAATATGCAATTGCATGTTTTTTCTTGTGTGACGTATTATTGCTGGGCCAAGTTATTTAACCGTTTCAGAACCTTTAATGAATTTTGGCATCGATTTGTTAGTGCATATTTACGCATATTTAACGCTTTAAGGCATGTTTTAGCATATATCAGTCTTACACGCATATTTTTGACATATATTCGAATTTTTAAAGCATAATTTACGCTTTCAGGGCATATTTTGATACTTCATAGAATTGTTTTTATTTAAATCCACTTCGCGCAACCGTCCTTTTAAAAGGACAGACAGACACCCCATTCCGAAAAAAAATATATATAAATTTTTTTTTCTAGAAACTTATTAAAATTCATTTTCGAAATAAAATGTAAATGTAAAAATTTATCGGCGCTATCTCGGTAAATATGCTTACAAGTTAAGGGCTTGGTCGAAATTTTTACTTTTATTTTTCGCCATCTAAACCTCTGTTCCAATGTTCCATGTAGTGTATAGATATTTCTTATACATATGCATATTACTCAGTTTTACGGATATTTTCACTTTCAATACAAATTCTGATTTGCTATTTGTGACGGAATCTGCTCCGAGTAGACGTTGAAAGAACATTGTCAATGTATATTGTAGGTCAATAAAAATTATAAATAAATATATAATTTATAAAAAATAAATTATAAATTATAAAAATCTTGACTTATTTATCCAAAATACAGTTCCAAAGCCTGAATTCTGATATCGTGATATTTGAAATTAAAGTTAAAGAGCATTCAATAAAAATTAATTTTTATTCTTTGTTTAAATCAAAATTTTTATGGTAATTTTGTTTTATCCTGCACTTCAAACCCAATTATTCTTTGTTAATTTTGTTTCCTTTTTTGTTTATTTTGAATATTAAAAAAAAAGAACTTCTGAAAATTTTAATTTTTGTCGCTTATGATTAAACCGAAAATAAGGCTCGATATAATAACAACCCTACTTGCATCAAACATCATTTATTGAATTATATCATAAATTTCTTCGACTGAAGTAAAAAAAAAGTAACGCTTAGCAACCGCACCAGACACTTAGTGCCAGTAAATTTGGTTAACAGCACTCGTTTTAATATTTAGTATTGACAATAAATCATTTGAAAAATTAATTTCAATCATTACAATTCCACAGTTTACATCCGCTGACTGTAAATGATATGGAAATCATCACAACAGTTTCCGTTGTCAATTAGGAATTTGATGAAATTTATACACATGGCATGGAATTTTATTGTTATTCTTAATTAAAATTAAAGAAGTTTAGCCTAATATTCGTATATGCGTATTTCCACATATAATGCATGTTTTTAATAATGCATTTTTGCAGCACCTCTGGTGTCAATGAGGCATATTAAATTTTCAAAGCTGTGCTTAGTAGCCATTTTAATCGTAATTTTACTTATCCGATGATTCGAAAGGCGCTCTGATGTTACATTAGTATTAGTATCCGCTGAAGCCGGTGTAGTTCAGTGACCAGTGAATATGCCATCATCACTTGAATTTTCCTACAGCAACTGATGCAAAGGTACACTAATGCACGCCAGAAAAATTGCATTGTGCTGTTATTTAATGACTGTCGGACATCGGCCTCGAAGTCAAGACCTTTGGTTTCGTAGTCAACGAAATAAGTATCTCAGTCAAGGTCACCCTTGCTGCTTGGTGACGCTTCTATTTTAGAGCCATGTTGTTGGTTTTTTTTTACTAAATGTAAAGTTAATTACGTTCTACACCAACATGTTAAAGTAAAAGCATATAAAACACAAGGTACGTCGCAAATAAAAGTAACGTGGCAAAAGCTGGAGTTTTCCTTGGAAATACCCATATTGCCCAAAAAAAAAATCATATAAGTGTTGTTCTTTTGAAATATGCCAAATTTGGAATTTATAGCATAAAAAACTTTTATGGTAGTTTTATGTTAATTTTAGCTAAAAAAGTTTCACAGCGGATGTTATGAAATTCATAAATTTTTATGGGTGGTCGGTCGGTCGGTCTACTGCTATTTACACACAGACACACACAGTTGAGTTTAGAAGCGCATACACGCAATATTCCACCATGAATATTGAAACCCAATTAATCATATTCAATATAATTTACAAAATAACATTAAGATTTATAATTATTCTCACTGAAGTAGAGGACAAGTTTAATGACGCATAATATTTATTTACTACGTTCTGGAAGAGGAAATTAATTAAAATAATATATGTATGTATATTGAAAAAATAACTTCAAGTGCGATTTATATTGATATGAAAAAAAATATCTCATCAAAAAATAAAATAAAACATTACATACACTGTTAATACAATTTTCAAAAAGCTTAATTTGCAAAATTTTAAAACTTTTAGGACAATTTATTAAGATTTGCTTTAATTGCAAAAAAAAAAAAATATATTTGCATGTAAAACTCTTAAGTGCGTATGCAACAATTTAAGTCTTATAATGTCAACCAATTAAATTTTATGATTTCTTTTAAAGCGATCAAATTGATCGATGACGAACAACTACTACGACTATTTTTATGAAGAAGTAAAATACTCGTAATGTGTAAGCGTTTGTGCTTTACGTTGCAGTATTTAATAAGACTTGGTTGACTGTATGCATTCGTGCCCAATTTATTTGCATTAATGAATACACGGGTGGTCTCTGAAGTAAAAATGCATATAAATACGCACATTTTTTTTTGTAAGCGTTACAATCTTCCAACGAATTCACACACATGACAAAATGTTAACTGACAGTTGGCTTAAGCCACAAAAAAAGAAAAGAAGAAGTAAACAAAGGTGTTGTAGGCCAAGCCAGATCAAATGGTTTCGCAGATAAAGTTTGCGGTTTATTAAGTCTTTAGTTAATTAAGGTCTTTGCTTTTCTGAAAAAATGCAAACTTTCTAGGTTCCGTACACCAAAGGTGCAGTATTGTTTTCGATTCGATGTCGATCTGTCCGTCTGCCTAATAGAAACAAGAAGATTTTCTCTATGAAACGCTTTTAGGCTAAGGGGTATCCCAGCAGAAAGAAGCGAAGATTTTTTCATAGAGATTCCTTACTGTTTTTATATGGTAAATCTTATTAATTTTATCAAGAAGAAAACCACATAAAATCAAGAAGAAATCAAATTATTCACAACTTTTTTTACTCAATTTCCGTTATTTTTGGTACCAAAAAAGTAATGCATAGAGAAAATCTTCTGGATTCTATTAGCTTTTCTTATAAATTGTAAGATATAGAGATTTCCTATTGATTTCATTAAGTTGCCTTATTGATTTTTTCAATAAGGTATTTCTTATTGTTTTCATTAGGTTCCTATATGATTATGTGTAAAGCATCTTATTAATTTTTTTAATAAGGAAATCTTCTTGATTTTATTAGGTTTCTTGTTATTTCATATCTATAAATAGACATACAGATAATTTTTTTCATGATCTTTATCGTTCTTGTATAAGCATGTTTGTACAAAAATTTCAGTGCGGATTCAGGCTGCTTGTTAGCATATTAATTAGAATTCTTGTCTATCAGTCAGAAGTTTGCGGGTTCAATACTTGTCTCCTCCCAACTAATAAATATGTATGTATGCTGAGTTAGTTAATTAAGAATATAAGGAATATAATATAATATGCATGTTTGTATGTATAAATAAATAACATGTAAATATACTACACATGTCCATACATACATACATATATCGTACAGAATTTAAATGAAAATACATAAGTACAAAGAATAAATATATAATTTTTTTTTAATTTTTTATTAGGTTGCCTAATTAAATCAAGAAGATAACCTAATAAAAACTACAAGATTTCTTCTTTATTTTTTCAAAAAGGTTTTCTCTATGAAATTAATAAGATTTCCTTATTGAAAAAAAAAACCATAGAGATATCTTATTAATTTTGTTTTATTTTATGAGGTATTTGTTAGGCACTGCTTTCTCTGTGTATGTAATTAAAACTTTGGCCGCTACAACAGCAAATATATAACAGTTCTTTTATTTTTGACAACAGCAAGTAAGAGACAAACTCTTGGAATTTTCAAAAACGCTAAAAATAAAAAGTCCTAAATTTAAAAAAAATCGCCAAAATGAACAAAAGAACCAAAACTAAAAAACAATGGAAAAAAATCACCAAAACCGAAAAAATCGCCTAAACGAAAAAAATAAATAAATCGCTAAAACTAAGATAAGTCGCTAAAACCGAAAAAAAATCGCCAAAACGAAAATAACGCCTCATAAAAAGAAAAAAATTTCCGAAACTAAAACAAGCGTCAAAACTAACAAAATTCGCCAACAACAGAAAAAAGTTTTACCGGGTACTCATCACTACCTGGATTCAGTAACTTTTATTGCGATAATCGCATCGCTATAATAAAGACAACGAAATTTTAAATTAACGATATTCGTTGTCGGTTGAAGTAAAAAAGAAAAATCATAACTTCAAATTCATTTAGGGTGCCCCTGTGGCTGAGTGGTAGTGATGCTAGCCTCTCAATCCAGAGATCGTGGGTTCGATTCCCACCATAGACTCTGGGTGTTTTCTGCAGACAAGCTAATCGATTTGTTTGTTAAAAAAAAATAAAATTTAGTTTTTCTTTAATTCTTATTTGTTATTTTTGCTTATTCTGACATTTTCTACGCAGAGATGTCACATGACATACAAATAAATGGTGAGTAAAACACAGATGCAAAATATCTTAAAAAACTAATTACAGAATCACATTATCGTTACCGCAAAAAAGTTAATGTATACGAATATCTATAAATATTAGGATTTTCGGTTGGCAAAAAGTTACTGAATCCAACTACAGATAAGATATTCAATACTATAGGCTAAAGTTTGTGTAGTACTATATACATATATATGTAGTGTCCATACCGAATCCTGCGAAGATCACTTTTCGATGAAATTCCATGTCAGTCACAAAGACACAACGTTGTCCATTGTCGGTATGTGTGAGTTCTTGTATTAATTGAAATTTTAAAAGTCTTACCGTATAATGTCGTTTGTGGAAAACACAGATCAACCAGAAATTTACTAACCTAGGTTGTCCTCAACACTATGGGATTACAACATAAATATTCTCAGATGCTGTTGAGCGACATGCACGCGTTCAGTTCTTCACATCAGTAACTTATCCCAACAGGTCAAAAGTTCCTTATGATAATGTTGCAATAAATGAGCGATATATTAAAAATCTTTATTTATATATCGTTACCATCTGAAACGCAAATCGACCTAACCAACATTTTCACAATTTTACAGAAGTAGGAAAAACATGTTCAAATGGAAAATATTTGGGTGTTAAATGTGAATTTTTCCAATGTAATAAAATTAATGAAAACACTACAAATTTTGTTTTTCATGCAGATTTAGTATTTTTGTAGTACTTATTTTGGTGAAATACTACGGAATTTATAAAAAGTAGATTTTTAATTTATTGTTAGAGCGTTTTGTGTTTTTAGTAACGATATTTATTTATGTATTAGTAAGTTAAAATGTTTACCCTGAATTAACGTTCGCTTAGGTTCGTAATTGTGATCGTTGGCGTGCGTGAGTAGAATGAAACATTTCTACACGATTAATCTCATATATTAAAAACCTCTTACATCTCAAATATTATATAAAAATATTTCATGATACTCGTATTCTTTGCCAAGGCTAATAAAATCAGTTCTCAGTAAATTCATAAATTTCTAGGATAAATTTTCTATAAACTATTCGGTATTACTGTATGGATTTTGTAAAAAAAATTTAAATTTTCGTTTGAGATTTTATGTTAAAACAACTATGTGGCAAAAGGAAAAAACTGCATAAGTAGGGATAAGTTAATTTTATGTTTAAGCTCAAAAGTACCATTGGGCAAAATCTCATTAATTTTATGCAATTTTTCAGGAAGTTATTGAGTAATCGCTTTCTACTTATCTTTTCTTGACTTATAATCTAATATGAAATAAAAACTTAACTCAGCTTATACTTTGGTATATTTCAAATTGAATGTATTATTTATAGTGTGTAGAATGACGTTTTCATATAGTGAAAGAAAAGCTTTCACTTGATTAATGAATTTTGTCATTAACAACGAGCTAACGTAAGAATTCAATACATGAATTGGAATGAAACTTTTCATGCATAGAATAGAACTTTCAATAAGCTAATGAACAATTTCATTCATACGATGAAGAATTATTTATTGATGATGATACTTCTTTTTTTAGGGTTCCGTACACCAAAGGTGAAAAAAGGAACCCTATTGTTTTCGCTAGGCTGTCCGTCTGTCCGTCTGTCCGTCACACGGTATTTTCTCAGGAACCGTAAGAGCTACGGACCTGAAATTTGGACAGAGTATGTAGAACCTTGGCCACTACAACAACAAATACATGAGAATTAGAATATAAAGGGTGCTCCAAAACGAGCGGCGAAAAATGTTAAAATCTCATGTAATATACATACAATTGTATGTATATATGTATATTGGACACTTGAAATTTATAAAATTAAAGTATTTTTATATAGACTACAACAATAAACATTAAAATATTAAAAAATTTAAATTAAAGGGTGGTCCATCAGTTAATGCAATTTTTACTATGTAATTTTGACAAATTGCTATATCTTGGAGACCGTAAGAGGTAAACTCTTGAAATGTTCAAAAACGGTAAAACTAAAAAATCCGAAAATTATAAAATCGCCAAACCGAAAAAAATCGCCAAAACCTGAAAAAATCGCCAAAAATTAAAAAAAATCGCCAAATCGAAAAAAATCGACAAAATTAAAAAAATCTAGCACTAAAAGAAATCGCCAAATTCGAAAAAATCGTTTAAATGAAAAAATCGCCAGTATGAAAAAAACACCAAAAACCGAAAAAAATCGCCAAAACGCGAAAAATGCGCCAAAACCAAAATAATTGTTTATGTGAAAAAAAAATCGTCAAAATGAAAAAAAATCGCCGAAATTAAAAAAAATTGCCAAATTAAAAAAAATCGCCAAAACGAAAAAAATCGCCAAAATTTTAAATAAACGCCATAAACCGAAAAAATCCTCAAAACGAAAAAAAAGTGCCAAAACTAAAAAAATCGCCCAAATTAAAAAAATCGCCAAAATAAAAAAAACGCCAAAATAATAAAAATTTCCAAAATTAAAAAAACTTCAAAAACCAAAAAAAATCGCTAAAACGTGAAAAAAGTGTCAAAACTCAAAAAGCGCCAATAAATTCAAAAAAACCCCAAACTAAAAAAACGCTTAAAACCGAAAAAACTCAAAAACGAAAAAAATACCAAAACTATAGTTTATATTGTTCGTATTGAATTACATATCTCGTGCCTGGGTCAAAGTCGCACTTCACTGAATTTATTTTCTCTTGGTGCTGGAAAAGTAAAAATAAACACTGAATATCTCAATTTACCTATGAAAGAAATAAATTTTTGATAAGCTTCTTAAAAGTGTCTTCCAGAAAATTTATAAAATATGACTTAAGCAATATTTTCTTATTGAAACAAACTCAAAAATTGTGCCCTTAATAATGAAAGTGGAGTAAGTCATATATTTTTTATTTCGAAATATTTAATAGATTGTAGTTGAATAAACCAAAAAAATAAAATAAAAATAAATATAAAAATATTATGCAATATTATTATAATTAAATTTATTTAACAAATTTTTAGCAAAATAACCCCTTAATATTTCGTAGCGAAAATTCATATGACTTTCATAATTATGGGCATAATGGTTTTTTTAAATATAAACTTTTAACGAAATATTTTTATTTAATTTTTTTTTGCAAAACAGTTGCTGATTGTTTTTATAAAATGAAACAGAATATTGTTCGACAACTTATATTGAAAGCAATACCAAATTGTTTCTTTTTCTGGTTTTTTGAGTTATGAGGTTCTTTAAGTGAATGAGCGATATATAGAAAAAACATTTTATATTATCAAATATTTTGTTTGTTTATATTTGCTTTAGTGTTTTTCATCGTACAGCTTTTAACAATTAAAATATTGTTTAGTTTACACAATTTCAGACAGACATACACTCACTCTGACTATCCCACTGTGCATTTAAAATTAATATTCAACATACATACTTTTTATAAATATATTCAAACTTGTACGCGTATAATCTCACGCTTGTTAAAAATAAATATATTCATGCTAATTTGGAAGAATGTTTTAACACTTTCGTACGTACGTATGAGCACGCAATTTTGTTTTTAGTTGTCAAAAGAAAAAACAAAAAAAAAAAAACAAAGAAAAAAATAAAACATTTCCTTCCTGCAAGCGATACATATTTGACATATTTGTTGGTGTATATTTTATTTCACTTTTTTTAATTTAGGAAACTTATCAATTGGCGCACTCAAAGCAGAAGCGCACTTTAACCACTTCCGATATTATATTAAAGTTCAGTTTCATCTTGTGCATTCTGTCATACCATTCGCTTGAATGCGAACAAGTTCAAATACAACTCGTCTTTTTCTTTCTGCTAAACTTTGTGCTTGCTTTTTTTATTTTTTATATTTTTATTAACTGTAGTGAAACACAGTTTAATGCACTTTAAAGCCAAGTTAACGATGGTATGGGTATCTTCAAAAGCATTTTTGGTTAAAAAAATAAACACATGCACACAATTATTTGAAGTATTCACACATGAGTGTTCGGTCGTATTTTATTGCGACTTTTGCTGTTCAAGATTAAAAATAAACGAAATTTTTTTTAAAAAGAAAAGAGCAAAATAAATTATGACAAGCACTATGAACTTTTAAAGTGTACAAAAAAGCATTCATCAAAAGAAGTGTTGAAAGTACTTCGCTGGTATATATAGATACAAAAGTATCTGCCAGTTGCAGTTTGATGCTAAAAGCTGCAGACGTTATTTATTTTTTATTTTTTTCAACATGACAGACAATTATTGTTAACAAGGAAATAACTAGCAACCGATTTAACTACTTAATAGTTTGATAAAACGCGATTTGAAAATGTGCTATAGATGATGCGGTTTAATGTTCTAAGCAAACTTGCTTTTCCTTTTTTGATTTATTGAAAAGAAAATCTTTAAAAATATAAGCCAAAAAAAACAACATTTACAAAGCAATAGAAAAACCAAATACATTTAATGGGTCAATACTGCATTCATCAGCATTCTTCGTGTCAGCTGAGGCATCAACTTTATGAGATATCATGAGAAAGTCACAATTGAGAAAACGAAGCGCTGTATTTTTCTTTAAGTTTTATTAAAAAGTAGCTGAATTCCAGTGCGCTGCACTTAGATATTCACTGAGAAAATAAGTAAAAAATTATATCGATTATTTAAATATCGAGTCTTGTGCATTACGAATTCCACACATAAAATTTTATCGTTATCTTTTTATAAGGTAAGCGTAAGCATCATTATTATAAACCCGCAACGTGTTTGGCTTGGCGCGTTCAACAAATTAACCCACAAAATATTTTAAAATATTATAGCGTATGAAAAAATATGGGATTTTCCCGGAAAGAAATCCCCTGGGAATTCATACGGGAATTCCAACGATTTTTTTTGTGTATAGTTTGTTCTCCCTTATTTCTTGAGAACTGTCGTTATTAATTTTATGAACACAATGGTGCAATAATAAGATGACGAGAGTCCTAGATTTTGTAAAAACTTTTGGGAATTAATTTTCGAAAAGAAATGCCACTTGGGAAAAAAAACATAATATAAAAAATATGTGTAAAAACAGCCAAAATTGGAAAATTATTCTAATAAAGAAGGCGATTTTTTTCTACTTAATAATTAAATAAATAAGTAGCTAATTTTTATTTCAAATTATGCTGTAATTAAATACGATTTCACTTTTTCAGTGGTTAATTAATGTTCTTATTATATTACGTTGAAAGTACGGCAGCACTAAAAAACTTCCAAATATTATGGAAAGCTTTCCAAAGAACAGCTGTTTACCATAAACAAAAAAGCTAGGTTATAAAAATGCAGAAAATAAAATTACATAAAACACATTTTATGAAATCAAAAAAGCATCAGAATGTATTTTTCTATTTATTTATACCATGATATGAAACTATGAATTGTATTTGTTATATATTTATGAAAATTAAACGAAATTCTTCTTAATACGACCACATGATGTTTTCAATACGACCACATGATGTCATGTCTGTGTTTTCAATAAACACACACAAGCATAAAAACATATGGTGGGCTCGTAAAACTTAAATAATAATTAATTACACAAGGTTGGGTATTTAATTATTATTTAATTATGCACTCAAAAACATAATTTCGTATTTAATTCGAACTTAAAAATAATTACAGTTTGATTAACAAGTCAAGAAATGGGCATTATACTATCTTCAAACTTATGTTTTTAACATGTCTAAGACGAGTTTTCTCGAAATACTTAAGACAATCGTTCATATTATATCTGAAATGTTTAAGTTTCGTTTGGTAATAAATTATTGTATGTGAAAGAAATTTCGAACAAGTACATATTCTTTTTATTTGCCTTAAAATTTTTAAATTAAAAACTTTTTTGCTAAATTATTTTGTATATTTCTTGAGCAATTATTATGTATAAAACTTTTTTTCCCGTGCCGCCCTGAACATACTCATTTACGAGTTTATCGAACATCTCAAAACAGTCGCGTTTAAACTCTTAAACAGGAATGAGAAGTTAATAATATAAGTGTGAACATAGTATTAGTTTCTAAGCTAAATATCTAAATTTGTGACAAATGAGGGCACATTTGTTTTTGAATCTCTAAAACTTAAAAGTCTTTATTTGAAAAAAAAAACGGAAAATTACATGTTATTCCCTCTACAAAATTGATGATTTCGTTTTAGGGATGCCAAATGGGAAATCTCGAATTCCGAAATCCCGGGATTTTCGGGATTTCCTAGCAATTTTATATAAAAAATCATTTATAAATTAAAATTTTCATTGATTTTATGATATTTTTTTTACAATTTTATACGTGCAGTTTTAACAATTTAATGACTATTCGTGACATATTTCTTATAAATTAACAACAAGAAACTTCTCAATTTGAAATGAAATCTTTTTTATGACCCTATGATAACAATAATGATGAAAATATTAGCTTTATTAATTTGGAATAATTAACTTTTTATCTCTTTTTTAAAAGTTTTAAGCAGAATTTATAAAATGAATGTACAAAAATTTAAAATTTTTTACAAATTAATATATGTGCCCTTAATTATGAAACTAGTCATATATTTCTTTGGTCGAGATATTCATTATATTGCATATGAACAAATCCAAAAATATTTTTTAACTATCCGATAGTTCAATTAATCTAAAAAATGTCTCATTTACAAAAAAATAATATTATACTTTTTATGCAAAATTATTAATTCAATAAACATTTTAAAATAAAAAAAAAGAAATTCTGAGCTCGTTGCGTTTTTTTGTAAATGGCGCGCTTTTTTCTCCAGTTTGGTGCGTTTTGAAATTTCAAAGTTGACAACGCTGTTAAAAATAGACGAGAAAAATTCTTATGATTTTTATTTCATACTCGTATTATAAAATTCTTAACTTTAAATACAATTGTGTAATGATATATTATTAAAATTTGTTATTAAAGTAATATTTATTTAAAAAAATAGTTTATTTTACCCAGAAATTTTAGATCCCGAAATCTAGAAAAACTTGGAATCTCGAAAAATACCGGCAACCCGAAAATCCCGAGATAACGAAAATACCGAGATCCCTAAAATCCCGAATCGCGGGATTTCCAAAAATCTATCCCGATTGGCATCCCTACTTCGTATGCATAAGAGTAAATATAATGAGGTGATAACAAAAGTGAAAAATTTGAATTTGAGGGAATTATGAATACAAAATGATGTTTTGATTCAAAGAAACACATTTTCGATACAAAAGAAATTAAAAATCTTTGAAGTAAATGGTGATAAAAGTGAATGTATCTTGAGATTACATAACGCTATTTCGTTTCTGCTTATAGATCTGTTGTTTAACAAAAAAAGCAAAAAAAAAACAACACCAGCAAAAATTCCTAATATAATAAAAAATAACCCCTAGTTTTTAACTTAGTGAGGCTTGTGATGGAAATCGATCGTTTTCAAAATGATTTCCAACCGGTCGTTTTGAAAGGGCATGATAAATTTGGATACATTTTATGTCTAATTTTTAACGCAATCTTAAGCTACTGACTTTTAAAAACCACAATAAAAGATAAAATATAAACAATATAGGATGTGAAAAAAAAATATTGCAAAAACTATGAAAAACAAAATTTAAAGTGACTGACGAAACGACTATAGAAAACTCATCACACCCTTTATCGTCTTCAAATTGGTTTTGCGTCTAAATCTTTTTAAATCACATACCTGAATGTTCAAGTTCATAATTACTTAATTTAAATTGTGTTTAAATAGGATTTAATTTTTCAGCGGTTAATTAAAGTTCTTATTAAATTACATTGAAAGTATGGCAGCACTACATAATTTCTCAGTATTATGGAAATAAGAATGTTCGGTTATCAAAATGCAAAAAAATTCATAAAAATTGCATAAAAACAAATTTTATGAAACCAAACAAACATCAGAATATATTTTTCTATTTATCTATTCCATGGTATCAAACTATGTATTCTATATGTTTTATATTTATGACAATTGATCGAAATTCTTTTTGCAATTGAACTATGAACTCCGTCCCTGACACGAAGGCTTATATTCTTCATCTCTCCCCTCACAGAAACAAACTCACACTTGCTGAAAGAAAAATTTCACAGTGTGAACCGTAAGTCTCAGTTCACACTACACAGATCTAATTGCTAAACTAATCTCTTTTTTTCTTTGAACTTTCATCGGCGTTCATTCAATGTAAGTCTTATTTTTTGTGTGTCTCTCTCTCCTTCAAACTAATCAGCGTAGCAATAAGACTTGCGTAGTGTGAACGAGGACTAACTTAGAAACATATTGATGGAAATTTTCCTTTTAAATACAACAATGATTATGACTTGAATAGTTATTCAACTACTTGTTAAAATTTTTTTTATTTTATTATTTTGAAAGAGAAGTAACACTCAGGCAATGAATGCCTACTACTATTACTAGGTGCTATATTCTTTAGGAAAAGGATAGTGATAGAGAAGACAGGTGGTGAAAGAAGAGTCTATCTCTTCATTCTTTTTACAACTCTACTTTTTGAATGTTTTTAATAATGCAGTGTTGCAGCGTCTCTGGTGTTAAATGAGGCGTATTAATTTTTTTTAAACTATGTTTAGTAGCCATTTGATTGGTTATTTCACTTCGCCGATGATTCTTTTACACAAAGAAGGAGGGCGCTCTGATGTTACATTAGGATTAGTATATGCTGTAGTCGATATAGTTAAGTGACCAGTGAGTATACCTTTATCACTTGAACTTTCCTACAACAACTGATACAAAGGGACACTAATAAACCTCAGAAAAACTAGTAGTGTTATTATTTAATGACTGCTGGATACCGGGCTCGAACTCAGGACCTCCGGTTTTGTAGTCAATGCACCAACTACTTCAGCCAAAGTCACCCTCATGGATATATGCACATTTCATCGAAACTCGACGTATTCAAATTGTAGTATAATTACAGCATGTGCAGAAATCTCGCCATTTTTACTGATTTTATTTTACTTTAACAAAGAGAAAATTTGGTTAAACGATTTCAATAAATGTGAAAATAAGATAAAAGCTATATTCGCGTGTTATAAAACTATTTAAAACTGAAAACTAATCCATTTCAAATGCACAACTCGATTGATCAATTGTAGGGTATAAAACAAAAACACAAAGCGAAATTCCTTAACTTTTCTGACTTGTAAATAAATGTGAAAAAAAAAACAAAATATTTATGTACGATGTTCACGATCTATACAATTGACTAGTTTCTTAAGTGATTGGCGCTGGAAGGTTTCAAGTCACTCAATTATTTTCTTGCCAACAGCAATATATTCTATTGTTCACGTAGACGCGTTGTTGTAGATAAACATCAAAAACACTTTAAAGTTGTGTAAAACGTACTACAGGTACTTAAATATTTTAAATTCCACTTGCTTTTCTTGCAGGTATTACACCATGAATTCAAAGACTACCTTGGGAATTTTTCTTTCATTTGCTATTTTCCAAATTTACCACAACGCAGAGATACCAAATTGTAACTTTGAAGACACCGTGAATCTGACGAATGCCAAAAAATTTTCAAATGGTTCCTATTTGTATGAGAACAAGGTACTCATACCGCCTGATTTAGTGGGTATATATAATTACGAAGTGATCTACGATGGAAAACGCCTGCCGGTGGAACCCCATGTGCGTGGCTGTGTTTGCAAAGGCAGGAATTGCATTAAGTTTTGTTGCCATCCCACCAAAGAACTAATATCCAACATGTCCAGAGTGTGTTCACAGGCTGAGTTAGAGGAGGAATTGAAATATGATCCTTATTTGGAGGTTATATACAATAACGGTTCCAAGCTAAGAACACATGCTACCCGAGAGTTTGTGGTCATTCAAGGAGTGCCTTGTGAAGGTGGTTATCCGCTGCTGCCGCAAGAAGACGAGGATGATAAGTGGGACATATTTGAGAATGGCACAATGTATCGTCATTTTGATCAATCGTTTATAACTAAAAGAGATTATTGCTTGATGCCACAAAGTATGAGTGATGGCACTTGGGTGCTAAATCCCATGAATTGTCCTATACCCAATAACCCCCCACTCTCCAATCGCATCAATAACATTGGTAGGTAAAATCGTAACTAAATTTCTTAATTATTTCTTAATTATTCCCATATTGAATTATTGTACAACTTCATTTTATTTTTCAGCGATGGCTGTGTCAGTGCCTTTCATTGTTTTAACCATATTTGTGTATCTCTTCATACCGGAACTGCGTAATCTTCACGGCAAATGCTTGATATCATATTTAACTTCGCTGGCTGTGGGCTACAGCATTTTGAGTACCATCACTTTGTCCGAAGTAATATTTGCCAATTTTGTTTGCAGCAGTCTGGGTAAAGCAGTATTAAGTTTCATCAAAAGTTTTTTTAAATTTCATTCAAATTTGATTGCAGGTTATCTTGGTTATTTCTCTTTTATGGCTGCCTTCTTTTGGCTCAGTGTCATTAGTTTCGATTTGTGGCAAAATTTCCGTATCACCGGCCCCATACGTATTGGCCAAAGGAAACGTTTTATTATGTATTCGGCATATGCCTGGGGCGTTCCATTTTGTTTGACTTGCATTGTTATGATCATACAAAATTCTGATATTGATTCATATTACAAACCGGGCATTGGTGACGATTATTGTTGGTTGAAAAGTGAGTGAGCTTTTATTTTTATTTTTATTATTTTTATGTGTCTAGAATCTTATCTTGTGTTTAGAGTTCTTTGATAAACGGTTTAAAATTTTAACACTGAATGACGTTATAAATTAAAAATTAAAAAAAAACGGTCTTATCATACTAAGAAATGGCAAGGGGAATAATTATAATAATAAATGTATGTATGTATATCTTAGAATTTTATGTGCGCTTATGTAAGTATATACTATACTTATGTGTACATATCACAGTGGTTTCTCTAAAGGAAGTCAACTCAATATTTACAAATTCTCAGTAGAGGCAAAGAAGCCATTTTAAGGATTGCGTACACCAAAGATGAAAACAACCCCTATTGTTTTCGGTACGCTGCACAGAGGAATATTTGAGCAAAAAGCTAGCCAATACTGTTTTTTAAGCTTAGATTAGTTGTGAAAAGTTATTGAGTACCCATAGATCAATGAAACTTGGCAGAAATGTTTCTAATAGTTCTAGGCTGGTAATCCTTGAAAGACTCGAAAAATTCTCACATTCCTTACAGAAACGAGGTAAGACGCTTGATTCAGCTCTTGAAACTGCTTCCATTTTTTTAGTTTATTTGCTTTGACTGTGCTGTGACAGAAAAGCGAAAGAACGACTGTGAACTGTGGTGTTAAACGAAAAAAAAAATAACTGTACTGTTGCTGTGCTGTGAAGATATTCGCTATTAACTAAATCCAAAGCAACAGCAACAGCAACAGCACGAAAATTCGACTGTTGGTTTTGCTGTCGCTTTGTTTTAACTAGGCCAAAATCTTAAACAATTAAGTACAACAACAAACAAACGATGATTCATAGCTTCGACAGGTATAGCATGAAAGAGACCACGAACTTTTGAAACTGTGCATTTGAAATTTCGAAGTTAAAGCAACAGAACATTCATCAGCAATGCACAATGTAGCTGTGCTAAGGTTCGCATAGTCTTACAAATCGCTCATTTACTCAAAGAACGTCATAAGCAGGGAAACCACAAATATGCAATTGCATGTTTTTTCTTGTCTGATATATCAATGCGGAATTAAGATATTTATCCGTTTCAGAACTTTTAATGAATTCTGGCATCGATTTGTTAGTGCATATTTTACCCTTTAAAGCATCATTTTGCATACTTCAGTCTAACACGCATATTTTGAGCATTTTTCGAATTTTTAGAGCATATTTGGAGTTTTTAGGGCATATTTTTGTACTTTTTAAAAAAAATTTATTTTAATATTTAAGAAAATTTTTTTTGGTAAAAATTTTTACTTTTTTCCGTCAACATTTCATATTGTAGTGAAAGAAACAGTAGTATGAGGAAGCAAAATTTTGCCACCATTACTTTAAAAAAGGCTACCGAATCGATTTCAGACGTTTTATTGTGAGTTCTGATGTTAAAACACATGCTAAACGTGTTTAAGTTAAAATTTAGAATGTACTAATTATTAGTTTGTGCTCTATCATCCAAATTTAGTACAAAAAAAATTTAAATGAAATTTTAAATTTTTTAATTTTTTTCACTTACTTGTAAACAGTCTTGTGAAAGAAAAACGAAACAAGAAAATTAAAAAATTTTAAATCGTCCATATCCAATTTTTTTTTCTGCTAAATTTTAATGCTGGAACAAATACTATTGATTTGTATTTTCCAAATTTCAACTTAAACAAGCTAAGTGAATAGTTTTTGTTTATTGCAATAACAAATTATAAATAAAAAGCTTTTCTTATTCTTCAAAATACAGTTCCAAAGTTTTAAATTTAAATTTAGTTAAATTTTTGTTCCTTCTTCTGTTTGTTTTATTTTTGTCTTGTTTTATATGCAAATTTTATTGAATTGCTGAATTAAAATTAGATTTTCATTTCGAAATAATCCAATTTATGTTATTTTTAAGAGCGCATATTGAATGCGCATAAAACACTTTTTTTGGAGCATATTTCTGGTTTCCCTGGTCATAAGTAAAAAATAAAAACTAGTTTACCAGGAAACGAGTTTAAGATTTGAAATACACACAACTTAATGGAAAAATAAAATTTTATTTTGCTTTCAAGAGTTGAGTAAACAAGACATTATGAAGAACGATATGAGGATTAATTCTGCATCATTTACTCAAAAATTCCATTTTTTGAGTTATGACATTCTTTGAGTAAACGAACGATATGTAGTGTCCATACGGAACTCTTCGTGTGCGAGTTAAAATAGCACTTTATTGAATATATTTTAATATAGGAGTACTTTTATATCAAAAAAATCCTACAAATATATTTATGTTGGTGAAAGATTACAGAAGATAATGTAAAATTTTTACAGTGGATAGATACCGCCGATTCGCATCATTTTCTTGCGTAAAGTGAAAATTAAAAAAAAAATCGAGGTAACACCCTTTAGAGCAACAAGGCCTGCTAAGAAAAACCTCCAATCAGCACTCTTGAGTAAGAAAACATAGAAGGTCTTGGTCGCCAATGATATTGCGATTAAAAAATTAATGAGTTTGAAATGGGATTAGCAGTGCTTGCGTCCTTAAGGCCTTATAGAATGTCTATGTAATCCTTCTATTTAGCTCTGTAAGTAAAAAATACATATATAATTCAAAGAATGCGCATGAAAAGGCATACTTTTATGCATCTAGCAGTGTTAAAAAGAAGCTGAGTGTTCGAGACCCTCAATTGGGACATCCCACACAAAAATCCTGTAAGTAGGAAGCAGGTTGGTAAGCAGTAGTACGCTCTCTATCCCTTCCAAGCCTGCTTCCAGTAGTTAGTAATTGTTGCTGTGGCTGTAAACAAAAATAATTTTATTTTTATTTTATACATAGTGCGTATGAAGCATATATACATAAACATACTTATGAGACCCCAATGCCTCAAACATGCCGACCGAGCAGACAACTCGTATTGCGGTTTTGCATTAATAAATCTATAAATGCACATAAAACCACTATTGCTATTGTTTACTTTCATAGCAATCAATGCCAAATTAAGTCCCTCACTTCAGGAATAAGTGGAATATATATAAAGTAGCGATAAGTGTTCATATTTTTAAATATTTTAATTTATATTTCCCATTAGCTATAGATGTCAGGAAAATTTGTCTGTGTTTAAAATTCATATGTATTTATGTGCATAAATATATTTTATTGTCGAAAGATTTATGGCGATTTTTCTTACTTGTGCTAAATTTGGAAACAAACGCGTTCCATTAATTAAATTAAAGAAATACAAGATAATTTTGACAAGAAGTTGACATTAATGAACTTTTTAACACATTTTAATTTACGAATATGTGTTTTGGACAGTGGGCGATTAAAAAAAATAATCAAATAAAGAAAAACATATTAAATAAAAAAACTGTGTATTATTTCAGGAGCAATTTCTTAATCAAGTTTTTTATACAGTTCATTTAATTCACCTAGAAATTAAAATGTTTTTTTTTAATTCATGGAAATTTCTGAAAAATAATAGACTGGTCGGAGTAATACTGCGTTTTCTCTGCCAGCCTGTGCTTCATTAGTAACCATGTCTATTAACATAGATAGAAATTAGTTCTGAACATATTGGCTAGTAGGCAGCATACAAGTCAAGCAGTCGGAGGTTTTCAGGTTAAATTCCTGCCAGTGACTCTGGGTTTCTCCTCAGACAAGTCAAAGTAGATTTGCTGTTTGTCTTTGTTAAAAAAAAAAATTATTTTAAGGCAAAGAGAATATGAGAAATGTTTTTTTTATTGTATCGTTATTAGCTCTGTCTTCAAGAAAGGTTTATTTGAAGATGTACTCCCATTGGAGCGCACTGGACGGTAAATAGCGTTTCCTTTGCAAATTTTGGGTTCCGTGAGACGTGGGTTATCGTCGCCTAGATTGAGGTTAGGGTTGCTACATGTACATCCGATCCTATGATGAAACCATAGATATTGAGTGTCAGTAGGTAACTTTCAACTTCTGGAAAAAGTTCCATTTAGCTAAATTTTCAAGGTTCAAGGTTTCCTGCGGTAAATACGGGGAGTTTTAAAAAGTCTTAAAAGAAGAATTCTGGTGATATGCAAGGCTGATTAAAATTTCAAAAGTGGGAGTTCACATTGCACGAGAATTGGTGCCTCATTATTTAAAGCAATGCCTAAGCTTTACTCTCCTTTGCTGGGACCATTATGCACAATAGTAAAGTAAAAAATTTGCGGAAAATAACTCTCTCTAGCTCTCTCTGCCTGTAACATTTACCATTTGCAGTTACAGTGGTTCTTTAAATTAGCGACTCTTCTTGAATTTCTTAAGAAATTTTTTCTTAAGTGGAAATACGATTCATCGGTCATTATGATGTTGAGCCTGCAAATAAACCTCATTTTAATGTCAGCAAGCTGCTGGATATGACCAGCTATCAGTTGAAGAAATGATAGAGGCTATCTGTCTTGTACTCGTACTACTGCGGCAGTGCAAGTTCTCCTTGCTTTCACACATTTGACGATTGTGATAGAAAATAAGTTAAAGTCATCAATATCGAGGGAAAAGGCTCAGGTAGAGTCTGTATGCCATTAGAAACTATCATCTCTGGAAAGTCTCTTATTCGTATTTGCATAATCCCCTGCTATAATCGATAAAGCGTATATGACTTTCATAAGATATTTGATACTGTTCTGGCCAACATTACATAATGTGAGGCATGACACCACGATACATCTTTAGACATGGTAGCATCAGGTAATACACGGATGGCTCAAGAACCAGAAGGTTTTGGGGCAGGGTCTTTTAGAAAAAACCTGTACTTAGAAATTTATAGCATTGAGAGGTGCGCTTAACTTCATCTTGACAAGGGCTACCAATGAAGAGAAATAGACATCTTCTTGCATAGTCAGGCTGATATCAAGGCAGTTAGTTTGCATACATGTGTTTACCTCTAAGTTAACTTTCGAATGCAACGTAATTACAAATATATCACAAAAATCCTAAGTAGCTTGAATAATGTCACACTCTGCTAGATTCGCGTACATATTGGATGAACGAAACGAGAAAGCAGACACACTGCGCGGGGGAAGGGGCCTTGCATACATATGGTCAAACCAGAACAGTTCAAAAAAGGGGCAACTACGTTAAGCCAATCCAATACGGGATATAATTGTAACCAATATGGCAACACTCTATCTAGAGAATTATTAAAATATAGTAGCACATTGCTCTTCGAAAAATCTCGGCTTAAAAACACGCTCAGTGCAAATGTACGAGGCTTTTCTTAGGGACATGTAAAAAAAATGCAATGAATAAATGCAGGAACAAGATTATAAATGTAAAAAGCGTGTGTGACATTACTTTTATACTGTACGGTATAACATTGTGTAGAAAATAATGTTGGCTAACTCTATCTATGGAATATATAGTTATATATCAGGACATCCGATATTCTAATATACATATTTTTCTAATTTTTAGCCAACGATTGGTCGGCCATGATCTACTTTTTTGGCATAAATTTAATTATTATTCTCTTGGATACGGCGTTCTTTGTTATGACGCTGCACAAGATACTAATCATTCAAAGGGAGATTAAAAAGGTGACAATGAACGATGGCGGCAATGACAAAAGTCGCAACTTGCGTTTACACAAAAACAAGTAAGTTTTTGGAACAGACTATCGAAGACATCATACGAATAATCATAGTAAATTTGTACTCCCCAATAGTGTTGGTCTCTTTTTGCGATTGCTGCTTATAATGGGCATAACATGGCTGTTGGACATTTTCTCCTACATAGAGAATCAACTGCATCCGGGTGTCACCAATCCTCTCTACTATATCAGTGATTTCATGAATGCCATGACAGGTCTGCTCATCTTTATGTGTTTCGTATTGAAGCCGAAAGTATTGAAATTAATGAAACGCAGGTATGTTAACAATTTAGAGTTCTGTAGCGATTTCGATACTAAACGAAATATATTTATATTTAACTTAATATATAAAATGATTTTTTTTACAATTACAATTTTTTTACATATCTTGAATTTAATTTTGGTAATTTATTTGTAATTTATTAAAACTTTGCTTAAATCAAAAATAATCAAACCCTTTGATTCATATTGTATGCGCAATTTATTACAAATAATCAATCGTATAGAATCTTGGGTAAAGAAGAACCATCTGAAAATACAGAATCTGATTATTCTGATGATGAATTTGCTTTAGAAGATCGTGGTAAAAATGATGCTCTGCAATTTATAAATTAGGTAAAAGTTTCTCTCAATTAATATGTTATATACAACACGAATGAAATTCAAAATTTTGACAAGGAAAACACTAAAATTTCAAACATTTTGGCAAAGATTCGATCTAATGGGGTTTTGTTTGCACGTTCTGTTATTTTGGTGGTATGGTGTTTAATTTTTAAAACCCTAAAAAAATCTTTCTACTAGCATGTTGTATGTGTTTATTTTTATTTAATTTTTTTTTATAATTGCACTATTAATATATTGACTAACTTTTAACATTCACCTAATTCATTGTTTAGTGGCAGTTAATCGAATTAAAATAGTTTTAAAAATTAATTTACATTTAATATTAAGCAATTATGTAAATAACTTTATGCCAAAATTCTTCATAACATAAATATATATATAGTCCATATGACGTCTGTTGACCAACTTAGGGACGCCCAAACATCATGACGGTGTGTCTGTTAATCCAAAGATAACAGGTCTAGAAAACGGTCTTTGGACTTAAGATTAACGATTTAATTGTTACTCAAGGCGTAAAAACTTAAAGAAACTGTTTGTTTAATTCAACGAATATTTTATCAAAGCGACAATTTTCCTTTAAGATGCTAACTTCTGCTCAATTTTATGGACCAATCAATATTCCTAACTCAAGGCTGAAAAGCAAAGGTACACAAGGCCAAAAGAAAACATTTTGAGTAATAAAGCTTTAAATCTCTTTTGTTATTATTAAGTTTCTGTTAGGCCTGATTTTTTTATACAGTTTAGTATTAAGTGCTTTGCTCCATTAAAATAAATTTCTTAATTTCGAAGCTTACTCCTTTTTAACTGATTTCCAAAAAAGGAGGAGGCTAACAATTCGTCTGTATTTATTATGTTACTGCATAACTCGTTACATTTTAGACCGATTGAAAAATTATTTTTTTTGTCTGAGAGGATACAGCTTCCATTTGGTCCCATTGTAAAAAGTGGGCGGTGACACACCCGAAAATTTTTTATTTGATTTTATATTTAAAAACTTTATTATTGAACATATTGTCATAATTATATTCTAATTTGAAATTTAATTTTTGATGGTTCAGCTTTCTCTATATGCATTTCATTGACGATTTTTTACAGCAACAATGAAATGCATATAGACAAAGCTGAACCACCAGCAAATAAATTTCAAATTAAAATATAATTATGACAATATGTTTGAATAATAAATTTCTTAAATGTTAAATTTTAATTTTATTTTTCATTTTGCCTTATAACTACTTTTAATGATCAAACAGAATAAGTCCGCAGCTTCAGGAAAAATCGTTGTCAAATTAATAAAAGCTACGGCAGTAACTTAAATTGTTCTCAAATTTTTATTTCATTTTCTTTTGTGCTTATATTTCTTTGTAGTTTTGTTCACAAAATGTATGAAATTTAGTGAAAGTATGGTATCATTATTGAGAAAAAACGTTGTCAAAATAAAATAGATTTTATCTATCGACTGCTTTCCGGGGCTTCTTTTTTGTGTCAATTTGTATTGGAAATGTGTTTATGCCGGAATTCTGTTTAATCATTTATTGTTATCCGATGGATAATGTGTAGAAAAATAAAATAGATTCATATCGAATATAAATTATTTGCGGGGTTTTTTATAAGTTTCTAAGTCTACTACGCTTATTTTTCTTTTGTGATTTTCAAATATATTATTATTTGTGAATTCTCAAATAGTTTTTAAAAGTCTGTTCATGAGATAAGAAGTTTGTGAATATTTAAAATGTATGGTTGAAGTCTAATGACGATTTGTTACAGCAACAATGAAATGCATATAGACAAGGCTGAAGCACCAGCAAATAAATTTAAAATTAAAATATTTGATTTTATGATGTTCTACTTATTTGATTGCTGCGAAACCTGCCCAACACATTGAGCTCTCGTAGCGATACAATCTCGAGGTTAAAAAAATGGGCGGAGGCACGCCCAGTAAAGCTTAATATTTTATTTCACATGCTTCTATTTGACAGAATTTTACAAAACCTAACACACAATCTGAGCTAAAAAAAATACACAATCTTACATTCAGAAAAGTGGGCGGGTGAGGCCTATTTGAATTTAACAATATATTTTGCGTACTTCAACTCTATCGACTTTTGCGACACTTGGCACATTTTGTCTTCAAATTATATGTACTTCTGCTTATTCAATCCCCATGAAACTTGGCAAAGAGTTTCGGCTCTTAGAATGACATAGTTTTGTGCTTCAAGAAGTAGGTGGTACCACTATATAAGGCTCCCCCATTTTCTAGTTTTTCTAAAATATTTAATTTTAATTGAAATTATTTGATATTTAAAATTTTTATGTTAAAAAATGTATGTGTTGTTGGGTAAGCACATTTAAATCAATTTCGTTGCTGCTCCAATAACTCATCAGCAGCAAATAAATATGTTGAATTGGTATTGAATTAAATATTTTATTTTTATTTAACGGCTGTTTGTTTATTAACACAAGGGTTTTGTAAGGCTTTTTGAATTAGACGTGCTAAACCAACAACAAGTAAATATTTTGAAATTAATTTTTAAACTAAATATAACTTTTTTTCTTTTTAAATTAAATGTTTTGAAATTTAATAGAATTTTTTTATATATAAAATTTTATTTATTAAATTAAATATTTTGAAATTAATTTTTGAATTAAATATAATTTTTTTCTTCTTAAGATTTTATTTTTAATGGAACGAGTGTATATTAAATTATTATTTTATATTAACTGCCATATTCATAAAAAATATTTAAGGTTTGTTTATATATATATATATATCTGTGGTAAAAAGGAAAATGTGCTTAAGTCAAGATAAGCTGATTTTGAGTTAATGGTAAATCCGTAATCTACATACTCAAAAGTACCCCTGGTCAAAATCTCAATTAATTTGTATGGTTTTTCAGGAAATTATGACACAATGAATTGCGACTTATATTTTTTAGACTTCTAGTCTCATTTAGAATAATAGCTTAATTGAGGTTATACTTTTATATTCCAAATTAAATGTATTACTTATAACAGGTTAACAGAGAATTTCCCAATTTAACTGTAAAAGAAATAAATATCTGAAGAACTACTTGAACGCTTAAAATTGCTCTCCTGCAAAAAAATAAAATATGACTTAAGCACTTTTTCCTTATTGCCACCGATATAAATATGGGAAATTTGTCAAAGAAACCAGTAATAAAACTAAAATATTTTTTATGAATTAGACCGTAAATCTTTATATGTACATTTTGGAATTAATTTTTGAAAATTTTAAAAAAAAATTTAGTTAGATAATGTTATAGTTTTAGGAATTGGAAAAAATTTAAAATTTTTCAATGGAAAGGGTAAATTGTTATTAGGCTTTTCGTCTTAGGTCGAAAAATAGAGAAAACATGAGCGCTTATAACTCATAGAAATAAGTAATTAACAAATATATCGCTAACTAATTAATTCCCTATAATCCACATTTTAAATATTACTGAATAACACAAAATTTTTAACTCTGTTTTTTCCGGAATCGGTAACCCAGTCGCTCGGGCTCCTCTCAAGTTCGTAGTCGTGGCTACCTAGCGGATAATTTGATCGGTCTTTGTTGCTTTGATGGGTATAGCAATGATAATACAGCTGATGCGATCCAGACTACCAGACTTAATCTAAAAAGTTCCAGTTAAAAAATCGGAATTGTAAACTTTCTTTTAATAAGAAAATAATCAAAGCTTTCACTGGCCTCTGTGCGTCAAATTGCAACAAGAGCTTAAAGCTTTTTGTACTTGCTTATTTTATGCAAAAATATTAACAATTTCATTGTAAAATTTATTTAATTCTGTATGTAGAAAATATAATTTTATATTTACACCATTGTTCTTTAATTTAATCTTGGTAGTGAAGCAAGGGAATCCAGTTCTTGTTTCAACAGTTTTTTAGACTCTACGAACTAATAGTATAGGATAGTTATTAAAAACAAAAAATAAATATGGGCCACGCTTTCTAAAACATAAGTTGGGTTTAAAAACCCCAGTAATTTTGTGTACTATTCAAATAATAGAAAAAGAAAAAAGGGAAAATTGAACATGTAAGATACAGGAACAAAAAAGTGTGTTTCTGAGATAAATATGTCTAAACTATAGATATTTTAGATTGTTCGTTTTTTGCATATTTCCTAAAAAAACAGAGATTTGACAGCTAAAATAAACTACTTAAATATCCCTCCACCCGTTGCCTGACATGGTCGCTTTATTGAAGACCATTTTGTTATTTAAACAAACTTCAAAGTCTGGGCAAGCTTCTATTAACAAATTTAATTTATTTTTCTTACACTACTTATTTATGCTCATTATTTTGCTTACCTTTTGCCGTTCATCTCCTATTGTTAGCGCCGGTCAATTTCTTCTCATTGTTCTTTAAAATTATTGGCAACATTGCCTGTGGCAAATTTTAGTCCAAGACAGGAATTAGTCTGCAACTCTTCAACTAATTGCTCAAACCTGGTGGCAAATTACACCACTCGTTATCGAACGAAATATTTCAATAGAGTTAATATGAAAATATTTTTAAATTTCGAATCGTATTGAATGCCGTAATTTGCCTCCTGGTTAAAGTTGTTATTTTAAATATTTCCTTTTTATCCATTTTTAATTACTCATTGCTTCAAATGAACTTAAGCATATAAAACCAAAATGGCTACGACACATTAAAAGTCGTTCCAACAAATCATATGTTGACAGTCAACGATAATTTTCGATAAGGACAACTAGAATAACAATTTGAAGTAAGCAATGCAAAACAATACCGTTTTGTGTCGCTGTTGATAAACATAATAAAAGTGAATTTTGTTAAATTTTTTTTAATATTTCTGTCTGTAAGAACAATAGTATTATGACAGTATGCTGATATATCGCTATTTTTATAACTTTGAAAGTTTGTTTCCACCTAAAGAAAACTTTCGATAGTTCCACTACCGAAAGTTTGATATCACTAAGGAGAGATCTTTTTATTTATTTTCAAACATCTAGAAGTTAATCGACTACATATTTGCAAATCTAAATAAATAATATTTGAGAACATGAAATTCTATCTTATAAATTTTAACATATTAATAATAAAGGGTTTACTGCAGATATCTTAGCAAATATGCAAAAAAAATATAACGACAGTTTTTTTTGTTTTTACACTGCAAGAATCTCAATAAAATAATTTACTTGCCTGTAACCACATCTTCTTTCTATAGTATTTTATCACTTCTGTATTTCAGCTAACGATATGTTTATTTTATTATTTGGTTTAATTGTTTTTAATTCAGCATTTAACAGCGAATGATCTGTTTTGGCATGTAATTTACTTGTGTGTATTAAATTAACCCACAAATATGTCACTCTTAAAAATTGTTTGAATGAAAAATTTTTTAAATTTAATAAATTTCAACTCTTTTACAGATTCCAAATCCTGCGTGGAGGCAAAAGTAAAATCAACAACCGAACTGTAACATCACAAATGAGTCTATCGAAGACCCAGTTAAATGTTTTATTGCCGAAATAAAATCATTAAAAAGAAATAAACCAGCACCCGTCTTTAGATTATTCAGGGTACTCATAGTTTGTCAACATTTCCCGTATGCTTGTGCCATTATGAGCTGCCTTTAATAGTTTTTAGTTCCTTAGAATCTCAATCACATTGGAAATAAGAATAAATGTGACAAAAGAAACTATTTTAATATGTATTTGTTTTGTATGTAATATATGTATGTATCTTTTAAATAAAATTATTTATATTTTTTTATGTAAATTGTTTTTTTTAGAAAAAGCCTTAAAATAGTATGAAACTGATCATCAAAGTTTTTTGTTGTTATTGGAATTAATGGATGACAAAGTAATAAGGCTTGTTTGGATCGAGAGATTCATATCTTCGAGCACTTTCCACAGCTTTTTTAATTCGAAACATAAGGAAATGCTTTCGATTTGCATCTCTTTATATTATTATTAGCATAGAAGTTCGAAAGCATTTTCTTTCGTTTCGAATTGGCCCACTGAAATAAGATTTAGAGCAACCGATTCTGCAGAGACACACATTTATATATTTTTTCTTTGCCTGAAAAAAATTAAAAGTATTTACTGGCAGCTCAGTTCAACTTTTTTCGAACAGAATTAAAAATAAAACAAATTTCAACAAATTGAGAGTTCTTTGAATAAAATCCATTCTCACTCAAACACCATATACATATGTACATATGTATAAGAAAGGCCGACTTCCTAAACGCAAGTTGCAATGCATAATTAAAATCCATACACTTCAAAATTCCGTATCATTTTTATTTTGAATGCAAACATATGTATGAGTTGCATAGCGACGTTCCTAAATGCCGATAAAATGCAAAAACTGTCTCTGAAACGCAAGGTTTCATTTAAGACATACTAGCGTTATTCGATGTTTGATGCAAATGGTCTTGCGTAAGTGCAAATGCAAAATATCGTAGCTTTTCTTTGGATTGTGTGTGTATTTTGTTGTTGGATTTTAAAGAAAAGCTACGATCATGATACAATTATACTAGGTACATGCACAAGCCCAGCCTGTCACTGTATACATTGCACCTAGTTGTCAAACTTTGTTTACAAGCTGCAAAAATGTTAATGTATGTGTGTAAGCAAAATGATTACAGTGTTGCCAATGAATTTACACATGGCTGTGTCTCCAATTACACATTGAAGAAAATTACACTACACATCTTTTGTGTAGGTTAAAATTAAAACAATAATAAATAAAAATAGAACCCAAAGTAGAATTACACACATATTATACTAGAATTCAATTACATCGCCTACACATGTGAGTAGAAATTACACACTGTCTAACTACACCCATATTGGCAACACTGAATAACTATAATCATGCAGGAATGCCACGTCTGAAATTGTACTTTAGTTACCCTGTAATTGTTATTTTTATAAACAAAAGACAGTTGTTTCCGACAATTTGGGGTTTGTTTATACCAACAAAATACATGTGTTTTTTGGTGTTGTAATTTTGTTGTAGTTCTGCATGTACCTAGTATAATTGTATCATGGCTACGATATTTTGCATTTACAATGACGCAATACAATTTGCATCGAACACCGAATACCGCCACTCATTTTTTTTAATTATGCCTTGAAACTTGCGTTTAGGAAGTCGTCCAAATATTTTTTCCGTGTTATTACACCAGATGGAGTGTAATTCAGATCTGCCCACAGAGAGAGAACAGAGAGAAATGTATAAGCGTATGTGTATTAATTTGTATGAAAAGCAGATTGATCTTCGGCACTCTGGCAATACTCTGGGCAGCCTGGGTGTAATTCTTTTATTTTGGCAAACATTTTAAACAACCTATGCATACATATACATAGTATATCTTTTTCAACTGCTGGTTATCGTAGACTATCGTAGACATCAGTGAGTTCCACAGTGCATTGCTTGCTTCATTAGTAATTTATTTTATTTTAATAAGGGAACAGTGCTTCGACTAAACATATTTTCTCTTATTATTTGCTGTTTCAAAACAATTGAGTTGTCTAATAAGTTATCGGTGTATGTTTGCATTTATTTTATTTACATTTTCTATAGCATACTGTTAGGCTTTATGCAAATATTTAGCAGCAGCGCCGTACAAATTGCTTATGCTTTTCTTTCGCTTGTAAACCAAAATGTATTTTCGTTTTCATTTAAAAAATTATAAAATTGAGAGAAAAAAATAAACATTTTTATCACAATATTTTGCGGTTTCAATACGCCTACAAATGTGTATTTGATATAAATTAATATATAACTGAAACTTCCAGAAATTTAAAATGAATAATTTGCATCATTCCAGATCTTTATTTAAACGATATTTCACTGCTACTCGTATGTGTGATATGCAAACACTTATGTGTGTATTTGCTAATAATAAAACTTTATATAAATTAACGAAGTACAATCCATAAGACTGTGTCAGTTTGTTAGAAAAAAGACTTTAGTTTTTTATCTCGGTTTAAGTTGTTGTAAATGCCAGCACACGGGAGCATTCAATGGTCCCGCACGATAGAAAGGTTAGAGCAGAGTTTCCGAAACTGTTTAGCACAATTAAAGTTAGTTTTTAATTTAAATATAAACTCTACTTGTCAGTTAACTGTGGTTTAAACTTGCAATTTCGTTTTTCAAATAAAGATTATTTAGTTAATAATCTAGGTTTAACCTAGAAACATTGTCACATACATTTAGATAAGTTAGCTACGAGTATTTAAGCTACAAAACAATAAAATGTACTAAAAAACAACTGGTAAAATACAACAGTGTTGTTCGAAATTTTTGTTTTTTTTTTCAAAGCACTATTTTTTGTTTGACAAAATAGGCTCTTAAAATTTGTTTTAATTAAGCCAAACTAAAATAACAGGGGCCAAATTACGGCACTCGTTATCGAACGAAATTACGAAATATTTCCATATAAACTCTATTGAAATATTTCGTAATTTTGTTCGATGACGAGTGCGGTAATTTGCCCCCAGATTTTTTAATTTAACCCACTGTTTCTACAACCCAGACGGTCGATATGAGTATAAAATTTATATGGAAAGCACTCATTGATTTGAGTGACTTTCATACAAATTTTCTAGACGAGTTATCTGCCTGACTTGTGGAAACTTCACATAAATCAGAAAATATTTAATGGAGTTTTGAAGGCAATCAATAATTTTTTTAAAGTTTTTTTATCACAATATTTTGCTTTCTTTTACTATACTTTATTAAAGTTTTTATAATTTAACCTTTTACCGTACAAAGTATTTGTGTATACATACATACCAGACATATCTTAATATATATACAAATCGAAAACACGTTTATTTGTTAGGGGTGAACTCTTCAATGCCCCAACAGACCACAAAATATTTGTAAAAGACCGGCGCGTGTTTTTTATATGGACCGTGAGTAGTGTTTCTGTGTAGTTTGTAATTCGTCCGACAGATGGCGCAATTTTTAGTTTTTGGTTATTTTTTTACTGTAACTCAAGAACTACTGCACCGATTTCGACCAAACTTTATATACATGCTCTATGGGGCGTGGTGAGAGTTTCTGTGTATTTTGAAGTTCGTCCGACAGATGGCGCAATATTTAGTTTTTTCGTGGGCAAAATCCAATTTTCATATTGTACCACCAATGCCGTATACAATGTTTGTTTAGGGCCAGCAACGCGGACCGGGGTCAGCTAGTGTATGTATATAACAAAAATTACAAATTTTAAAAACCCCCGAATATATCTAGAGAAAATGCGGTATCTTGTGAGCTGCTGGACCGATTTTCTTAAAACATAGCTAAGAACCTTCCCGATCAAGTCACCTTTGAAACAGAAAAAACTAAATCAAAATCGGTTCAGCCGTTTGGAAACACAGACACACGCTACAAACTTATAACAACACTTTTTTTAGTCGGCGGTTAATAAATGAAATCAATCTGTTTTCTTTTTTATGATCACATAAGTTGTTTATATCCGATTTTTTTTATATGCCATTTTTGTCATATAAAAATATAAGGCTTATAATCACATTAACGATATAGTCACAACATTTCGTGCAACTAAGAGATGTGACTATTAGCGAAAAGTACTGTACTGAGTTCATCAATGCAGCGACTAATGATTTGTATTGTAATTTTTTGCTGGGGTATTAAATAATTTTAGTTATTTAGTTATTTAATTTCGAAGAAGCAGTATTGCATACTCTGCAAAAAAAATACTAAAAGAATTAATTATATATTAGGAAATACAATACATATATATATATACATCGACTTTTGTTAAAATGTAACTTAAGGCGGGGGCACAATGAATCCGTCATACGTCAAACTTCACCTTTTTCAACTGACATTAACGCAGCGACGAAGAAAGTTGGCACAATGAGTACTTTATTGACGGAAGTATTTGTAAGTTGATTCTCCAATTTATTTATTTAATTCAACTCTTTCACAAATTTCGTTTATTTCTTTTGTTTAATTTTATTTTGCTGCCACAAAAAAAAAACACAAACCAAAAAACATACCAAAAAAAACCAACCAATATCTGTCAAACTACTCAATGTACGCAAAAAGTTAAAAGTTGAAAAATTTTTGTACTTTACGTTGACGGACACGTACTGAATGTAACAGTATGAGGTCTGTTACATTCAGAAACAATGTATTTCAACTTAGCTGTCAGTTGAAAAATGCGCGTAGGAAAATTGCGCATTTTGGCTATAAACAGTTGGCAATGCTATAACTTAGCGCGGTAATAGCGCGTTTGAGTTATAAATAGTTGGCATCGCTGCTTGCTACCTACATACATATATTATGTACAAATATTAAACGATATCCGCGAATACGAATATTTAAAACGATATTCTTGAATACGAATATATATTGCATGTGAAATTTATGGACATTTAATTTATATGTCCGCGTACATTAAAATTTATGAAAACTATCCAAAAATTCAATGGCTGTTAAATAACACTTCAAAATTATACAAAATTTTAATCAGAAATAATTTTTAGTCAGGCTTAAGTTCTTATTGAATGAAATATTTTTATTAATTAATGTGAGTTTCTAAAGAAGAGAAGAAAAATTAAACTTAGACTTTATTAGCTGGGCGAAATACCGATATTTTTCTGTGCAGCCACGCACTTCATCAGCACCCACGTCTATCTACATCAGCTATTTAACGCAAATTTAGTATGAAATGGAATATGAGAAATGATTATTGTGTATACAATTATTGATTTACCATTGGTTAATACATTTATAAGTATCACTATTCATTTTCTGCTTTTCCATTTTTTCATTTTCTATTTGATTAGCACGAAGTCGTATCACTCTAAGTATGTTTAACCACCCTGTCGGAGAATGTGTGGTTGACTACAAAAATAGTTAACTTTTCTTAGACTGACTAAAAGCTAATTGCAATGTCATCCAGAACGAATTTGATGAGAGCCAATAAATTTATTCTCAGCTACTTTGAAACTCATTTCAGTTTTATACTAACATTTTGCTGTTGTTATTTTAGATGGTACCTTAGCTGAGTGGTAGCGCGTTGAATACGCAATTTGTGATAATACATGTTCGAACCCCAGACATTTTTTTTAATTTACTGATTACCAGGTTAATTAAAAAAGTAATTTTTAAGTTAGTTGAAAAGTGATGCAGAGTGAGACAATTGACTACCACCTAGGACATCGCAATGTTAAAATAGTAATTCAAGCGTCAGCCGGTACTAGTTGCGAAATAGTTAGATTAAAGTTAGTTTAAAGTTAGCGTAATTTCCGACAGGGCATTCTTGCATATCTTTTACGATCATCACATAAATTACTTTTATTTATTCGATGTACCGTCGGTACATATGTACATGTAAGTATTACTGTAGTGGCCTTATGTTACTTTGTTTTTGCTTTCTACAGTTTATTTGGCTTTCCAGCATTCTGAAACTGTGATTGCCAAGTGAACATATTTTTGTCACTTGCCCATGATGAATTAAGTGCGACATTTTTAGATTTTAATTGAACTGTAGTGAATTTTAATCAAAATTTTTATAATAAATTAGGGAAATGGTAGTGAAACTGATTACATGGTTTTCAATTCCTCATTTTTATCCATTTACATTTTTAAATATTCTTAATATACATACATACATATGTATGTACATAAAAACTTCTTTCCAAATCAAACTGAAACATACATATATTAACATTAAAACCACCAAATACATAGAAGGAAATGGTATTTGCAGAAGTTAAGGAAAACATTTCTTGCAATTCTCACGGACAAAAAAATGTCCTTTCAAAAAAAAAAATTCTTCCATAAATGTACATGTCAATATCAAATTATTCTGCTAGTACTCGTACAGACCAAAAGGCTATATGGATTTTGATTTAGTTTTTTATGTTTCAAAGGTGAAAGATCTCACATCTTTTCTGGACATATTTTATTTTAAGGTATTTTTAACGAATATTTTTTTAAATTGGCAAATATTATCTATTGAAAATGTAATGTTGTAGAAGGGGCAATAATTAACAAAAGAAAATTTACAAATCTCTCATAATGGACATCATTTTGAGCCATTTGATCTCCCTAAACACCCCACCTATTTGTATGTACCCACTAAGTGCACTGGTTAAAAAATGTTCTCTTTTAGAAAATGAAATATTTTTCACCACGTCAACCTTTATTGATCCAAGATATTAATTTTCTTTAGTTTCACGCACATTTTAGATTTATTTGAAGATGTTCAAACTGAGCTCTTCTTCAAGCTCTCTGAAATACGTGATGATTTCACTTATACAAAGTAGTGAAAGCGAACGTGAGGCTAAGGAAAATTCTCATCTTGGTATTTCAAATACTGCTCAGTACTGGCGGAATAACGGATAGCAAAAATATAGAAATACATTTCTTTTTTTAAATTATTACGAACTAATATTTGTGTGCCATTCATTTAAATTTCATTTTGTATTTATGCATTTCTTTATATATTTGTTTTAAACGGATACGAATATCTAGAAATGGCCGAATATTTAGGAATTCGAATACGCACCACTAATACAAGCATACAGTTTAGGAGTAAGCTCTCTTTAAAACCATAATTTTTGGAGTTTGAGGACACTTGGGAAGAAATTTAATAAATAGTTTTGCCAATATTTGGAGTACATTCATAAGCAAGCTTATTTAATTTTTGTCTACGCACTGTGCTAGTCTAACAAATGAATTTAATACAATGTTCCAACTTCATTTGTTTCTATATTTATGATTTGAACAGGCTAAAGTTCGCATGGCTTTGTAAGCCAAATTACATGTAATAATTATTAATGAACAAATAACACTAAAGTTAATTGTAAATATTCTGACAAACATGTAGTAGAACGGAACAACTAGCTGTTTTTGAAGGCCACTAAACCTTCATCATCAGTGTTATTTTGTGTTTGGTACGTTGTGTGTGGTGTCATTTGATGTAGATTTCTGCTTTATATACTCAGCTATAAGTGCAAATGGAATATGTAAATTGTTTTGATACATCTTATTTCAATTTGCTGAAAGCTTTTTTGTAAAGAAAGCGATATGAACTTCAGCCTGTTCAAATCATAAATATTGAATTTAATTTAATTTTTTTAAATTTGCTGAAAGCTTTTTTGTAATGAAAGCGATATGAACTTCAGCCTGTTCAAATCATAAATATTGAATTTAATTTAATTTTTTTAAATAAAAACCTTTTAAACTATTTAATTTGATTTTAACTCATTTTGGGGGGGGGGGTCGGGGGGTGTTGATAGTTTTGTTACGATCTGTTACTGGGGGAGGTGGTCAAAAATCGGGGAAACCTGCTTTACGTAATATGTGGACGGCGCCTTATATCTAAACGGTTTTGCAAAAACAAATGACCACCAAGCGCACAGATCTTGGGAACCCTTGGTTTAAAGCGTACTGGTTTTGAAGGGATGCTAAAAAGTAAAGACGTTTGGATTACTACGATTAGTCTATTACAAAGAAATGTGTAAAACATCATGCACTAAACTCTCACTGTGAAACTGAGGTGATGTAATCATGATCTAGATGAGGTAGAATTTTTATGCACTAAATAAGAATGGACCCGAGTATCATGGCAATGGCTAACATTTGGATTTTAATTCAAGCCCGATTGTCTACGTGATACCTAAAGATTCACTGTTAGAGTAACATCAGCTCATTAAGCAATAACAAAAAGTTTTTGGTATTTTCCAAAAATCATTAAACACTTTTCAAATCGCTGGACAGCAAGAGAGTTGTTTGCCTTTCTTCTTCAGTAAATTTTTCGTTTTTTTTGGCCTAAAGATATCGCCGATTCCAGTGACTTGCACGAAGAAATAATAAGTTTATAGAAACCTTGTCTGGATAGCACTTTATTTTATCGACAACTTTACTTCACTTGTTTTGGAAATAACGTACCGATTTTAGTCAATTAACGGCACAAAAATAAATCTTTTATATTAACATTTAGGGAACCTCTGCACTTGTATTTGCATCAACTCTCAGTAGATCTGCGGTACTTGTGGTATTTTATTGTTCTTAAGGGATTTTTAATTCCTTCTATTTAATTTTTTTCTCTTGAATATATAAAGCAAAAAAGAAACAACTGAATACAAATGTTGCTCGTATTTGCAATACTTAAATCAGTCTTTAACAGTCATTTAATAACATAATAACGTTGTCATAAAATAAAACGAAAACTAATTAAAAAAATAATAAAGAAAAATAATACTAGAAATGTACTTTTCATTGCTCTTGTTACTCTCTGCTTGGCAATTTTATGTTAGAATTGCCTTAGGCGATGAAATCAGCCAAAGCAACGACGAAAAATGTCCTTTCGAACAAACCGCCAACTTAACAAATCTTCGGAGTTACGATAACGGTTCTGTTCTGTACCAGGGCATTTTAATACCACCTGATAGACAAAATGTCTACAATTATGATTTGAAGTTTTTACGATTCAATAAATCGGTACCTTCGCATTTAAGAGGATGCGTTTGTGACCAGCGCTCCTGCATTAAATTGTGTTGCGCCCATTACGAATACTTCGAGGAAACGACAAATACAAGTCAGTGTGAAAAATTAACGGCTGATATGAATGTATCGTGGAATTTGCCAATTAGACTGGCAAATGGTAAAACTGAAGAATTAAATATCTTTAGGCATTTTATAGCTCAAGTGGGTTTGCCTTGCGATCAACCGGAACCACTCATTGAGGAAGACAATGCGATTTTACTGGGGGTAAGTTTAAGGATAGCAACATTTTTAATATTTGAAAACTTGGAGGTTCATTGGCTTAATGTGCGTAAGTAAACAAAGCACATTTATTTAAAAAAATGACTAGTTTGTGGTTAATATTTCTATACAAATTGCGGTGTCTTTAAAAATAAACGATTACGCAGTGTAGATATTTTGTGAACTAAAATATATTAAAAGTCTCCAAAACTTCTCACACTCTCCTACTAATTTTCAATTTTGCGTACATATTATATGGGAGCTATTATCATTTGAGGATGCCTGCTTTTACATACGCAAAGTAAATTTGAAAGGAAAAGAACTCCTATTATTCTTTCCTTTATTACAAACTCAAGACTTTGCAAAGTAACCTTTGCATGTGTAAGATGCGTTTAATATTAAATATAACCATTTGTCATATTCCTTACCTTTCTTCCACTTAAATTCCGATTTCTTCTCTTGTTTAGAAAATCACATTAAAAAGATAAACACTTGGTTGTTTAAATTTTTGTTTATAATCTTGTATTTTTTTTAACCAAATCTAACTTCGCATTTTTATAAAAACATTCAGTAATACTTGTTTTTTAATGTCACATAAGCAGCGGTAATATCCTGCCAAACTTTTTGAGAATATAAGATTCGTTCCATCGGCACCTGCACTAGAAAGCCGGCGCCTTCATTTTCTTGGGAAAAAGTTACTTCAGTTGCCTGTCGAAAATATCAGCAATAAACTTGAAGAAAGGTTCTTCCACTCGACTCTCATCTAGCGATTTACTCGTAGTAGCACGTCATCATACCACATTAGTTCTTTTTCGTCTCTCACTATTTCACTCATACTTCCAAATAAATCGACTCAAATGACGCAAATGCTCTAAATCCCTTTTCTTGGCAACATGTTATCCACACCCAAGCTAATATTTGACCTTGGTCTTCTTTCCGTGAGGAAAAAGACAGCGTATCTCTCTTGTTAAGTAAAGGGGCACAACGTCGAAGGAGAGAATATAAGTAACAAAAAATAAAACTTGAAGCAGCACGCTTATACGAGTACTATAAGCAGTTATGTTGTGGAAACAAAGAAAGAAAGATCTATAAGTAATTTATTTGGTTTTTTTATAATTATAATTTAGTAAATCTTCAATCAGGCTAAAGGTCTTTAAATTTTTCCTTTTCTCCTTTCGATATTTCGGTAGTCTTTTGTTAGGCCCCTTTCACATTAGGCAACTTTACTTGCGCAAGTCTTGTGTTTGTGGGTGTGAGAGGAAAGGTCGGTTGAAGGGGAAAGAATTGCCGAGATTTGAGTACAGACTTGCTTGAACTTGGCAATTCTGCCACAACTTGGCAATTCTGCCACAAAACGTCAACAAATTAAGAAAACTCGAGCATAAGAAAATTAAACTTGCTCAACAAATGAACTGAATGTGAACATAGAAGCAAGTTCAAAAGAAAATAAATAAAAATGAAAATTATACTTGCGCAAGTAAAGTTGCCTAATGTGAAAGGGGCCTTAGCTAACTAAAGGATAATGAAAGAGAAATATGGAAAAGAGAAAAGGAAGACTTAAAAAGGCATTAAGCTTGATTAAATTAAATTGAAAGATCTTTCGATCTAGGCATTTATAATTTAGCTATATTCATTGATATAAAACGAGGTTTCAACAATGTTTCCATATCCGAAAAAGGATTTAAGCGCGTCTGCTTTGCAGACGTCGTGGCAATATTAATAAAGGGAAACCACCATAGAAAATTATGTGAAAGGAATATAAAAGATCTCAAATTATGTTAAAGCTAGTCAAGAAAAGAAAGCCTTGGTGTTAACCCGCAAATAAGAGAGATTTTTTTGTTCACAAGGAAGCGAAGAAGTCCTACTTTTGAATCACCCGTAAGTCAAATCAAAACAAAGCAAATACCCCAAAAAGAAAAATTCTCGTATCTAGGGGTGATACTTGCTTGTAGATTATCCTTTAGAGACCACACAGAAAATAGAGCAAGTAAAGATGAAACAGTTTGGATATTTTATAGAAGAGAAATAAGGTCAAAATGGGGAATAAGTTCCAACTCACTGGCTTTAAAGCAGTGTGCATAAGCGCAGAAAGACCATTCTGAAGGAAGAGACATTGCACATTCTATGCCAATAACCCACAATCTATTCAAAGATGGAATTACTGGAATTTTCGAGGATAACCAACCGCAAGTATGCGAGTTGGCGAAGGAAAAGAATATGATCCTGCAAGGGTGGCCAAGGCTGGCGTTGGCTGAAGTAGTTAGCACGTTGCGTACAAAACCGAAGGAGCCCGGTCTCCGATAGTCATTAAATAACAACACCACGCATTTTGCTGATATGAATTAGTGTCCCTTTATATCAGTTGTTGTAGGAAAGTTTAAGTGATGAAGGCATAGACAGTGGTCATTGCACTACAGCGTCTTCAGCGACTGATAATCCTAATGTAAAACATATCGCCCTCCTTCGCCGGTATTGCGTAGCAGAATCACCTGCGAAATAATATAACCAATAAAATGGCTACTAAATACAGCTACAAAAATTTAATACGCGTCATTGACACCAGAGGCGCTGCAACACTGAGCTGATACTGTTTTCTATTATTAGTGGCTTATAATTCTCTTTAAAATTAAATATACATACGTTGATTTCGTTTAAAAATACATATACAAATGCCATTTCTTATGGGAAATAATTATATTAAGCAACTGGTGATTATGTTATACATTACCGAACACAGTGTGTATAGAAATCAATTAAAAGTTCGCTGCTTAAGTGAACAATAAGTGTCTAAAAAATACCAAATTATGGACTCATTCCCTATAAATACTTATATAAAATATATAATGCAGCTAAAGTTGCAAACTTGTTGCTTATTTTAAGCCCTAACAACTTGATACAAATTTAAATAAGATTAGATTAGCTTTCCTGGTTGTGTGCATATTACAAACTTTTGGAATTCTCATTGATTTGTTATTGAAACTGATATATGTATGCATGTACCCTGCAGAAAATTTGGTAACAATTGATCCAAACGTCCTATGACTTGATAAAATGCGAGTGTTATCAAAGGTACGGATAAGTGTATGGTGAAAAAAAGACATATCGTGTAACTGGTTAGATATTCACAATTTTCGTGATGTATCGTCTTGATCTTGAGCCAATTTAGTTTTGACTCAGTCTAGTATTGAAGTAAACGGAACTGAACATGTTCGATGTGGTTGAATACATGGACTTATCAAATAGTGTAAATATAATGTTAAGTGCTCCCTCCAATGTGAGTCTGGAACCAGTCCCGTAACAATACTGAGATATTAACATCAGCTTAACGGGTATTTATACTTTTGACATATGAGTGGCATTGTGGTTGAGTGGGTAGTTGTCAAGCCTGTCACGCACGAGGTTGTCGGTTCCAATCTCAAAAAATTTTCTGCTTAAAAATAAATTATAACTGTATTTGCAACAATAAAAACAAAATTATAAGTTTTCATTGTTACAGTTAAATGTCAGGATGACATTTGTATATAATTTATTTTATTCTACACTGAATTGGTGCCTATGGGATAGTTCAGTGACAAGTCAAGTCAAGTCACTTGTCATACAAATTATCAATTAACCCCATCCTAGGCCATCATCTCCATGTAAAAGTGACTGGTCCGCTTCATGGAAGTGTTATAACTCTGACTAGTCTCTATCACTTGGGGACCGGTCACGTGCCTAGTTTGTGTCAGTTCGATTTCCTGCAGAGTAAGTACAGGTATTCACTTGACATACCGCTGTAATGGAACGCGAGAATGAATGTATTCTCTGTTCTAATTTAAGAAATATTTTCGTTTCTGATTCTGATAGAGAATTCGTACTCAACTTGAACTGAGTTTTTCACTATTTTTTACTGCCTTATTCATAAAGCATAATTTTGCTCTATAAAAGTTTTTTTAAAAACACTTTGTATGAAAAACTGTTTTAAAAACCTCTTGTAAATGAAAAGTATTTTTTATGTTTACAAGAATAAAAATTAATTTTATATAAGAAATACCGAAGTAGATTTGTTTGGCATAGTCTCAATTTGTTTGAAACATTTTTCTTATTTTTGAAAAAAAAGTTTTGGGTTGACGCCCACTGGTGAGTTCCATAAAAGAGAACCAAAAAAATTAGCAAATTTTTTACAAAGACATAATTTTTAGGTTATAAGTTGAGGAATTTTATATTATTGTCAACTTCACTTATTTTTAAAGACGCTAAACTCTCTCTATCTATCTCCTCCTTTTTTTCTACCAGAATGGCATTTTATATATTGGCGCCGATAAATCCAGACTCAATACATTGGACTATTGCTATTCACCAAGTTTTGATAATTTCACTGACAAATATGTTCTAACGCCATTTACTTGTCCTAAGAAAAATGAAATTTCCTGGCCACTCCTGCTAAACAATTACGGTGAGTGATAAGAATTTTTGTTTCCTTTACTCATATTAAATTTTTTTTTGATTTAGCCATGGCCGCTTCTGTACTGTTTCTAATACCCACCATCATGGTGTATTTAGTGTTAAAAGAATTGAGAGGAAATCTGCGTGGTAAACTTTTGATTTGCTATCTTTTGTCCTTGACCATGGGTTATGCCATTATTGCTTTTATAAATATATCGGGTTTGCAGTTTGATATAATTCCCTGCAGTTTATTAGGTGAGTATTTGCTTTATTTAGCCTTTTTCGGTTTTATGAGGAGAGAAACGGTTAATGGGTCGTCTTTCAGGTTTTACGTGTTATTTTCTATTTATGTCGGCATTTTTGTGGCTGAGTGTCTTATGTTTCGATATCTGGATAAATTTCAAAGAAACCAACGTTGAATTTAACTCCCATAGAAATCGTAAACAATTCATCATTTATTCGCTATATGCCTGGTTGACTGCTGGTCTGGCTACTGGCTTCTTAATTTATATACAATTGTCACCGAATATCGATGAGATATATAAGCCGGGCATCGGAGAAAATACATGTTTGTTGGATAGTAAGTATTTGAGATAAAATTATCATGTTAATAATCACTCATCTATTTATTCCATTACAGCCAACAAATGGTCTGCCTCGATTTATTTTTATGGTCCAAACTTGATTATTTTACTTTTTAACTTCGTAACATTTGCCCACTTAACGTTCAGAATCTACAATGTTAGAAGAAATTTGGCGAAAATGACACACAAAGAAAAGTTCTTTCAAGAAAAGTGAGTATAAACTTAAATTTATTAAATATTCCTGAATATGTTTCTACCACTCCTTTGCAGTGCCGTTGTTATCTTGCGCTTATTCCTCATAATGGGAATTTCTTGGCTTTTCGACATTTTATCGTATTGTGTACGTGAACATGAAGAATGGGATTTTCTGTTTGTAATCTCAGATTTCGCCAATGCTATTCAAGGAATTTTGATATTTTCACTATTTGTATTGAAGCCGAACGTTTTAAATCTTTTGAAGAAAAGGTAAAATTATTACTTAATGTTTTATATAACAATGAAATTATTTATATGCTAATTTAAATAATAATAATATATTCTTGCAGATTTCATAAGCGAAAACATGCTAAGACGCGTAGAAGCGTTTCTTCGGCCAACACCAACTTTTCCAAATTACTAACTTCAACTTCTATGCCAACACCAATCACGCCTTAAGATTTAAGCAAAAAGTTTTATGATTTTGGTGTAGAAATAAATTTTAATTTTATTTCACTTCAATTTATTGTGTCATTAAAAGATTTTATTTTTTATAAAGCACTTTTGTGAAAAATTACGAATTAAATTTTGATGAAAAATAAAGAATTACGATCTCTTTCCAAAAGGTACACGGCTATTAATCGTAGAAGCTTGCTCGAAAAAATTACACGGAACTTGGTATATATGTACATATAAGAGATAAGCAATGAGTACTGAAAAAGTGAGTAAAGTTGAATCATGACTAATAATTTCTTGTATTTATGCGCTCTCCTACTTATTAAAATGATGTCTATGAATCCCATCCGCTCAAAAGTTTAAAGTGAAACATTTATGACCATGCAAAATAAAAATGATTCGCAATGCGAACTTCGCATACGAAAGTTCTCATTTTCTCATTTGAGGTTATGTGTTTGCTTTGTTGTTTCGTCTTCTCTTTTTATTTTATTTTTTTTGTTGAATTGCATTAATTCAAAAACACTGCCTTTAAATATACATACTATATACATATGTATGTATATGAATGAGCTGAATCAATGTAAGTTGTATAATTGTAAGTTGAAATTAGAAATCAAACTATTGTAAACTATACTTATAACTCAATCTTATTGTGAGTGTGCGTAAATAAGAGTATGCAGTTGAGTTTAAACGATGTTTATGCATTTTGTTTAAATTTTCATCAGTCAGTACAGAACAGCGCAAAAACGATTCATTGCAGATCACTGATACATATGTAGTGCCCTCTATGTTAGGCTGAGTTTACATCTGGAATTTCATGTTTGAAATGTGCCAAAAAAAACGTAACCACTAATTACTAATGAAAAAATGTTTGATTCAGAAATGTATTTATTAAGTTAAGAATTCAGATAAATCTTACGTATAAGTTTTAACCCAAGCTGCTGACTTTTAAAATCCACACTTGAAGATAAAATACAAAAAATATAGTAGGGATGTGAAAGAAATGTATCAAAAATTATTGCAAGAACTATGAAAAACAAAATTTAAAATTATTGACCAAACGATTAGAGAAAACACATCACATCTTTTATCGTTTTCAAATTAGTATTGCGTCTAAATCGTTTTTCGTCACATACCTGATTTGGTTTTCAATAGAAGGTGCCAAACGAAAATTGTTCTTCCATTTACAAAAAACAGCCAGTTAGGCTAAATTTTAAATTTCAAATTGGCAACACTATTAACATACTGTACGTTTATCGTACTTGTGGTAAGCATCCCAGCAAAAAATTGGATGTTTTAATGAGTTAAATTGATAATAAACATATCAATAACATTCCTTGGGAAAATTTTTAGACAAATGATGCGAACGTACTGATCATAGTACTTGAGCAAATGCGAGTGTTAGCAAATGTTGTGTATGGTTAAAAAAAATATGTATCGTATAAATGGTCAAATATTAATATTTAGACATTTAAATGAATACTACTCATTCTAGTATTGTAGTAAACGGCACTAAACAAGTTCGATGTGGCTAGATGTAAGATCTATAATTATAATCTTAATTATCACTCTCGAACCATCACGGAATTATATTTAGATATTAACTTTAGCTTTAGCGCCAGCCATGACGTCCACATGGCAGAAATAATATTTAAACATTAATTTCATCAAATTTTCTTTCCAATAAAGCTCGTTTCATTGATATTAAAAATATATTTCCTTGTTCTATTGTGATTTAAAATTGCGTCCCTCTATAAATAATATAATTTAAATTCCCACTTACTCTGTAACTATAAAATTAAATTCCGATAATTTGCACTTCTCTATTCGGTATCGAAAGCAATTAACTGCTATTATCAGTCTCATGCTACATTTTAGACCTTAGAGAATAGAAATAGGCTTCCAATTGCAACTAATGATTCTCAAGAGCGAATAGATAAAAGCAAATTTTTTGGTATTGTTATAACGTGACGTTCACAGATCGTAACAGAATAAAGAGAATTATTCTTCACCGATTAGGTCCCTATAAGACAATTCAGTGTCACTTCACAAGGTGCATACAAAGTATTAATTAAACACACTCTAGTTCCTCCCCCATGCGAAAGTGACTGAACAGCTTGCGGTCCTTTCACTTGACTAGTCATGTGTCTTGTTAAAATACTTCTTTTTTGACGTTCTAACTCATTATTTTAACATGATGGTGTCATTGCAAAAGGAAATACATATGCGAATTTTTTTTATTCATCCTATTTCAATTTGCTGATAGCTTTTTTGTAATGAAAGCTCAATTTCACCATCTCTAAATTAACAGCAGACTTGCCATTGTCAATGGCTGAGTATATAAAGAATAAATCTACATTATCTGACACCACACACTGTGGACCAAACACAAAAGAACGCTGATGATGAAGGTTTAGTGGCCTTCGAAAACGGCTGGCTGTTCCGTTCAACTATGTTTTAGTCAGAATATTTACAACTAACTTTGGGGTTATTTGTCCATTAATAATTATCACATGTAATTTGACTTACAAACCGATACGAACTTTAGCCTGTTCAAATCATAAATATATAATAATTTATTTTCTTTAATTCCTTTGTAGTCCTTACATATGTAACTGCTTTTGAGTAATGCAAAATGTATGTAGTTGGTGTGGAAAAACTAAGTTTTGCTTAATATAAATTGTTATAATATTTTTTGCTGGGATTTTATTGCTCATATTCACTCCATATACATATTTCATTTTCTCTCTTATCAAGAAACACAAAAGAGGGCCAGTGCCAGTTATAATAATATTTCTCAAATCAGTCTTTGATTAATTCGTGGACAAACAAGTACTTTACACAAACAAAATAAAACTAATACAAAATACAAATAATATACAAGTTTACATATGTGAACACACATAAATTTTTTTTAGAATGAATTACTTTTTATTAGTATTACTGTCAATATTGCCAATTTACAGCAGAGTTACGTTAATAACAGCTCTCAGAGAAAGCGGCATAGAAAAGTGTCCCTTCGAACACACAGTGAATTTGACCGGTTTGCAGAGTTTTGTAGATGGTTCTTACGTTTATAGGGGCATTATCATACCTCCTGAAAAGCAGGATATTTATGATCGTGAGGAAGGATTTTTAGGCGACAAAAAATTGGTACCAATGCATTTGAGGGGCTGTGTTTGCGACATACATCCCTGTACGAAATTATGTTGCATGGACGGCGAGTATTACGATGACACGAAAAACACAAGTAAATGTGAAAAAATAATACCAGATATGCAAGTGTCGTGGCAGTTGCCCATAGTGGGAGCTATAAATAGAACCGTAGATATTTTTAAGTATTTCACTACTCAAGTAGGACTTCCTTGCCAACAGCCAGAGGCATTTATTCCGGAAGATAAAGCAGTTTTGTTGGAGGTAAGTTGTGTTGTTTAATCAATAAAGCTTAAAATAGAAAATATTTTTAAAATAATAAATACATTGTGGTTAACGCGCGGTTTCGTTGTAAATAAAACATTCATGGCAAATTTTAAGAATAGTCCAAGCATCAATCGCTTAATCAGACTTTTTTTCAATTCTTTTCACTAGAAATTAAAATATTATCTTAGGGCATTTATACTTCTAGCAGATTTCAACTAAAATCTTAATGACACCAATTTTTTTTTGCATTTATAAAGATTTCTTATCCAAAGCAAAACCCATTAAACTGAAAATTTTCCAAAACTACAATCAAACAACTGGGATTTCACTAATTCACACACAATAAGCTCTGTTAATCAAACATGTTCTGAACTCTAGATTTATCAGTGAAGTTTAGAATTATTTTTAATTTTTAAAAAGTTTGTTAAATTAAAATCATTTGGATGATTTTTTCTCGCAATTGATTAAGCAAAGCTGCTGCTTAGTTTGCATATTAAAATTTATTTTCAGCACTACTTTGTTTCCTTTTGTCTTTATTTTATTTTTACCTCCACAGAATGGAGTTTTGTTTGCCGAAGCGGACAACTCGCAACTCACCACACGAGACTATTGCTATTCACCACGTTTTGACACAAAATCTAATGCATATATATTAGCACCATTTAGCTGTCCCATGACTATGGAATACTCTTGGCAACTTCAACTAAACACATATGGTAAGCTTATTACGATGCCAGTCGTACGAAAAATATATGATTCGATTACTTATTAAAAACCAAACCTAAACTAAAACAAAGCTACGGAACCGATTTGGATGAATCAAATTGCTGTGTTTAATAATACTATAATAATAAAAAAACTGGTTTTATCTGGGGATCTACTCTGTATTTCGAAACGAAGAAAATGCTTTCGAATTTGTATGTTATTAATATAACATACGGATTTTACTATTATTAGGTCTTCGTATTGCAAAGCAACTTTCTAATCATTTAAACAACAACATTTAACATACATATCGTCATATAAATTCAAAAAGGTCATAACTTACAGGAATTTTAAAATCGTATTTATTATTTTGTTATATACATTATATAAAATCTATCTACCCACATTGTTTTTATTCGATTATGCTCAAAAATATCTAATTTATTAACGAAATTAACTGAGAACTAAATGCACTAAAACATATAATTTGTTTGGCTTCTTCTATCTTAAATGTGACTTAGGCCGGGTTTATATCTGTATGTCGTGTGCCACACAAACGTAAAAAACTGTAACCACTAATTACTAATGAAAAACTGTTTGATTAAGATGCGTATTTATTAAGTTATTAAACAGTTTCATACATAACTCATAGACAATTTTATAAAATACAACATGATTGGAAACAGTTTAAATCAATAAATACAGGGTGGCCCAGAAAGACCGAAGTGGTGTGAATTCCTTATAACTTTTTATTTAAGACATATTTTTTTAATTTTATGTTTTTTAAATGCAGTAAATTGATAGGGAATATTTTTAAATTAGTTATTAAAAATGATATCCCGCAAGTGGTGGACATTTTCTGCTTCGCACAAATGTGTTCTTTCCATTTCCATTATTCATAACTTAGTTATGAGTGACGAAGCCTCGTTAACAAACAAAACTTTAGGATATGGGATATTGAAAACCCGAGAGTACTTCATCAACGACAATTACACCCAGTTAAGTATACTGTTTGATGCGTTGTTTCTTCAGAAAGGATCATTGGCCCATATTTTTTTGAAAATGAACGAGGTATCGCCATTTCCATCAATGGTGATCGATATCAGGCCATGTTGGAAAATTTGGTAAAGCCAACCGTGGAAAACCATCCGCAAATATGGTTCCAACAGGATGGACCCACAGCGCACACTTCCAGGGCCACAATGGCTCTTTTACGCGACATCTTTGGTGAAAAAATAATTTCGCGTAGAAGCAATTTTAATTGGCCTCCGCGTTCCCCGGATTTAACTGCTCCAGACTGTTTCCTTTGGAGTTATTTAAAAGGGAAAGTTTATCTTAATAAGCCTAGGACTATTGAGGAATTAAAAACCAATATTCGAGATGAAATTAACAACATAACACCGGAAGTTTTGCGAAAGGTCATTGAAAATGTGTTGGAAAGAGCACATTTGTGCGAAGCAGAAAATGGCCTCCACTTGCGGGATATCATTTTTAACAACTAATCTAAAAATATTCCCTATAAATTTACTGTATTTAAAAAACAAAAAACTAAAAAAATATGTCTTAAATAAAAAGTTATAAGGATTTCACACCACTTCGGTCTTTCTGGGCCACCCTGTACATGTCAAAATCAAACAGTTAGCAATTAGTGGTTACGCTTTCTTCGGTACATGTCACATAAGAAATTTCAGATGTGAACTCAGCCTTAGGCCTTTTTTGAATTTATATGACTATAGATTTATACTGATGGTTGAGCCGGTACCATGACCCACGAATCTCTGCTTTTAAGAACAACAAGACCCCTCGACTGCCGGTCATCTTGAAACGAAATGGCAGAGCAGTTTAATATTAGAATCATCTCGACTCCGATGTATAGAACCTTTCAGGGAAAATCTAGATCTTATGAGCTTGCAAAAACTGGGACAACCTAACAGATTCCTCTAAAGAAAGAAAGTGTAGGTTTACACTTACTCTCGCGCAAACCCAAACTTAGGAGAAAATCTGAGGAAGAAGCCAATACAAGAATTTGTGGTATGATCTCTAAACAGTTATGGGCTCACCTTAATAGGAAAAATATGGTTTCTTTGATTTACAGAGACAAGAAAGAAATCTTGGATTTAGCGTCCTAGTTGACCGGACATTGTGTCAAGGGCAGGCATGCACAGCGGTTGAGGGTTGATTACAATGACTTTTTCTTCAGTTGCCAATAAAAAAAACGATGAAGAGAATATAGAAGATTTTCTGCGTCACTGCTCTCGATTAGCAAGAAAGAGAATGACCACTCTGCCCCCTGTAGAGTTCAGGGACCATTTTTATGTCCAAAGGGTTGAACTGCATTGAGCTCTGGTTGGTTCAACAGTGGAGATTCCGCTTAAGCAGAGTATACGTGGCATCATAATTCATTAGAAAGGTCTAAGTTAGGCCTTAACCTACACAAAGATCTACAAGCTGCATCTCTACAAAACTAAATTTGTGCAAGAATTTAGTCACACGCATTTCAGAGACTTTGCTTCCCTGGAAAATTAATCTCCAAATTAATAAGTTAGCACACATGCACACCTCATTTTTGCCACTGGATGATCTCAAATCTAAGGTTTACGCCGAGAAACTTGTGTTCTTGTTGGTTAAAAAAGTCATCAAGAAATGGCAGTAATTAAGAATCCTATTTGTCGAGCCAGAACGAAAAATTTTCTACTCGCTTGAAAGTGTTGCCGAATTTTTTACATTTGGATGATATTAATTTTAAGAAATAAATTATGAAATTATCGAGCCTTTTTTCAATTTTATCGTAAGCGACATGTTATCAAGAATATACTTTTTTATTGAAATAAAAATTTTAGAATTATCAAAATGCCAAAATTGTTGATAACTTTTAAGATACTGGCTGTAAACTTTTGTCGTAACCGACAATTTACGTACAAAAACATATTTGAATATTTAAAAAACCTTCTCCTAAACACTAATTTTAGTCGCTTATGATAAAATCGGCTCGTTATGTACTTAAATAGGTAACACATATTTTTTGGAATAAAGGGCTTATGTTTAGTATATCGATTATTATAAACTATCATTTGAGAGACCCTGTATAAAAGACAACAACTTTTGTATCTTTCAGCAATGGCCGCTTCCGTGCTGTTTTTAATACCCACCATAGTGGTGTATTTGTCTTTGAAGGAGTTACGAGGAAATTTGAGTGGTAAAGTTTTGATTTGTTACCTTTTGTCCTTGACTATGGCTTATGGCATAATCGCATTTATCAATATATCGCAATTACGTTTTAATATCATTACATGCAGTTTATTGGGTGAGAAGATGATTTTGTAAAATAATTTCCCTAAAAATAATTTGAAATAATTTTTTCCAGGATTTACTTGTTACTTTTTCTTCATGGCTGCCTTTTTATGGTTAAGTGTTATGTGCTTTGATATATGGATGAATTTCAAAGAAACCAGCGTGGATATTGACTCACGCAGGAATCTGAAACAGTTTATTATTTATTCTTTGTATGCCTGGTTGTGTGGGGGTATCGCGACTGGTTTTCTATTTTATGTAGAGATGTCACCGAAGGTCAGCGATCTTTACAAGCCGGGTATTGGAGAGCGCATGTGTTGGCTAAATAGTAAGTGTTTTCTGGGTTACTCGTATCTTGTTTAGTATTTTTTATTATTTAATTTATTAAACCGAATTCAACCATTCATTTTGAATAAAACGAAATTCAAATTGTTCTCAATTCAAAATTTCAAAATTCAAAATTGTTCTCAAAAATATTTTATATTAAAAATCTTTTACTTTAGCTGACAAATGGTCTGCCCTGATTTACTTTTACGGTCCCAACTTGCTTATTTTACTGTTCAATATGATAACATTTGGCCACTTGACAGCAAAAATCTACAGCGTAAGGCGAGATTTGGCCAGAATGACCCAAAAGGAAATGTTCTTTCAGGAAAAGTAAGTAGTTTAGTAACTTAACTACAAGTACCATAATCTCACATTATCTCCTATTTCCTGTCAGTGTCATGGTCATTTTACGCTTGTTCCTCATAATGGGCATTTCTTGGATTTTCGATATTTTATCGTACTGTGTACGAGAACACAAGCAATGGGACTTTCTATTTGTACTCTCCGATTTTGCCAATGCAATTCAAGGAATTTCGATATTTTCATTATTCGTTTTGAAACCTAACGTTTTGAATTTGTTAAAGAAAAGGTATTAATTTACTTATTATAGTTGTAAAAGAATTTATACAATGAAATTTAATTTTTTTCTTTGCAGATTTCTTAATAAAGAAAGTGCAAGATCGGGTAGAAGCGTGTCTTCCGCCACGACAAGTTTTACCAAATTACAAGTTTCAACTTCCGCATCAACACCGATTACGCCTTAGAGGTTCATAGCAAACGAACTCTTCACAGAAGAAACATAAAAAAATTTAGGCATTTGTTTGCCTTTCTTAAATTCTAAAATTTGTAAGAGAAATAAAAATCTTTTTTGTAATTTTTGCAATGTTGTTTGTGTTTACCATATAAATTTACCACCTCAACCAAGGTTTTTTATATAACACAAGTTTACAAATTCCCGTCAACTTTCGGACCAGAGCAGATGAGAACAAATCTTAAAGAATAAATGATTTATATACTATTCTAATAGGTTATTGGTCTCTTGATTGGGGATGCAATCTGGTTTTACCAAATTTTGCTGTTTTTGAGTCTGTAGGATAGCTGTGCCACTGACCAACATTATGTAAATAAATATTGGCCAAGCCAATTATTAAGAACCAGGAAAACAAAACGTCTCTTCTATACCACTTGTGAATCCACAGATCATTTTCTAACCACCTGTTCACACAAAGCTTGGCCTTATCAAAAACTTTGACAAAGCAGTCGACCATAAAGTACCAGCTTTTGGGTACTTGACCAAGTTATTTCCAAAATTTTCGAACGCCAAAATTAAAGACGGATTATTTGTCAGATCTGATTTTCGAAAATAAATTGGCGACAGAAACTTTACGAAATGTTTAACGCCCAATGAAGCAGCAACATGGGTATCATTTCAAAATGTTGTTCACAACTTTCTCGGTAAGCACAAATCCCCGGATTTCAAGCAGTTAATCGACAGTTTGTTGAAAAAATTGAAGTTCGAATGTCTCAAAATACATTTTCTGCATTCCCATCTCGAAGTTATTCCTGAAAACTTGGGTGATACAAAGCGACAAGCAAAGAGAGTGACTACACAAAGATTTGGTAAAAATCGAAAAACGATACCAAGAATGGTAAAGGATCCCAAACAGTAGAAGCAACTCAGTGCGACTGCTCTTCATTTCTAATTTTTAACGAATAAAATGGAGATTAATTTTCAAAAATTTTATTATTTAATATCTCTAACACTAGAACCAATATAAAATAACGGTGTGCAGATTCGGATTCAGCGCCCCAAATAACCTTAGAAACAGCTTTTGGTTGCTAAGATCCAAAACCGTGTATACTTGCATAATTAGAACTTAATTAGTTCTAAATTTTGGGTACTGTAACAGCCATCACTACCAAACTCGATCTATTTTTCTTCATATATCAAATTCCAGATGTATGTACATATTATAAAGATTATCACTTCACCTGTATTTCCTTTTTTTGGACATTGTTAATTAATAACTCTGTACACTTTAGGCCGATTGTAAAAATTATTGTTTTGTATAGCTTCCAATTGCTCCCATTGTAAAAAAAAAGTAGGCAGGGACAAGCCCACAATTTTTTTATTTTAATTTACGATATTTTAATTATTTGGTTGCTGCGAAACCTAGCAAACACCTTTGGTTCTTGTAATTACAAAATTTTAAGGTTAAAATAATGGGCGAGGCTACGCCCATTAATATTTATTATTATATTTCCCCTTGAGCACTAAAGCAGACACAACCTTCCATTAAAAAAAATTCGGGGAGTCAAGCCCATTAAAATTTAATATTTTATTTTAAGTGGTTCTACTTTACCGCTTTTTGCAAAAATTAACAAACACACTGAGTTTTGAAAAACATACAATCTTGCATTTGAAAAAATTGGCGGAGGCACATCCATTAAAATTAAATTTTATATTTCATATACATATATATATAAAGATTTATATTTAATATATAAAGTTTGTATATTATTACATATACAATGAGAGTACGGAACCCTAGCTGTTTTCGAAGGCCACTAAACAGGGATGGAAAAGTTGGTACAATTGTACTTTTTTCAGCACTATTAGAATGTCAAAAGTACCGTAGCACCCCAGTGACCAATTTACCACCATTGAAAATTTAAAAAAAAATATTTAACCTATAAACCAGTTTCGAGCGTTTGTTGATGTAGAATTTGTTAAGTCCTTAAAAACCGACAAAATATGTACGTCTTGCTCGAAGGTATTGGAAATGAAATAATTAAGTAAATGAAGTGATATGTTCCGATATTTCAAGAATTGCTAGAGAAACATTATTGTATTGTATTATAGTATCTAATCGAATCAAAACAAAGAATGCAAAAATATATCCTAAATGTTACTCTTAAATTCAAATTTCTGCAACTGATATTCTATTGTGTACCTTCTGATATTAACATCAATATTAATCAATGATATAATAATTGAATTTCAAAGTGTCTTTTTTTAATTGTTAACGCTCTAATCGGCAAGACCGGTTTAACATGAACTTCGATTTTTGAGCTAAAATGGCACATTACAAAAGTTTTCGATTCAAAATAAAGAACATTGTCTTTTTCAATGTTTTTACCTTAGATATATATCTGAAAAAGCTATTGTTGACTTATTGTTGTATTATTTTCATCTCTCTATTTTACAATTATATAAAAGATGAATCTTACTAAACATGCTTATAAGAAATATATAAATTATAATCAAATGTTTGATGAAGAATTCATCGAATTCATCCTTCCCGTGGAAAGTTCTATAGACAGCACAGATGAAAGTTTTGAAAGCGATGACAGTCTTGATATTATCGAGACCAAAATACTGCCAGATAATTCAAAACAGACCATAGCAAAATGCGTTCAAAGTATGGCTGTACCTGAGACCACGGATACATTTATAGATATGGCAAATTTTTGAACTTTAGCGCAATGGTCAGTCATACCATTGGCTTATTCAACTTTCGTTGTAGGTGCAGTAGTAGTTGAAACCGTCCGACACAAGAGACGTCAACATCAACTACAATCACAACAAGAGCATCATATAAACGCAAAAAAAACCGATCTCCATTGCCAGCAGCTGAAGCTATCGGACCATCAGTTCAACAAATCCTGGATACATGACTCTATTTGGCTTATTTGAAAAGTATTAATTTTATCTGTTTATTAAATAGATGTCAAAATTAGTATGGCACAAACTTTCGATGTACTTACATGTGAATGAGACAGCGTTTCGATGATATTCGTTACTTCCATTGGCAGAAAACAAATATAAAACTATTTAATTACTTTTTACGGATGATATTATTGAATTAATTTTTCTTTAGACAACGGCACGGCCTTTACTATTCTTTACCTGACGTTCGTTCCTAATATTTTTTCATATGTAAATGAGAGCTTCTGACTATATCCACCAAAAGAGTTGGCTTCATCGGATAATTCTAACGATCTACCCGGTTAGAGCGTTAAGCTTTTACAACTTCAAACAACTCTATAGCTATAGCTATAGCTTTTTTTTGTACTGAAAGCTCAATTTTAACATCTTTAGATATACAACAGTCTTGTCATTGTCTTTTGTTCTTTACAAATTATGCACATGCTAGTTAATTTGCTTATTTTTGTTCTACTGAAGACAAACTTTTTTGGTTTGTTACTATTAAGTACATTTATTTAATTTTGCCACAGGCCCATGGATATTAATTTTAGTTAATTTTAATTATTTAACATCTGCAAAGATAACAAAAACACTTTGAATCAACTTTACAGTTCTGTCTTCGCATTTTCACACGTTTTGGATTTAAAAAAATATAAAAATACAAATAAAATAATGTTTCTAGCGAGGTCAAGAGCTGACTGCAATTATGATAGCGCAGTGCTGTCAACATTCGCGAACACACAAAAAGTGGAACTAATTTTTAGAAACGAAATCCGGATTTGAATTCAGCACCACTGTTGCCAGAATTGACGATTTCTCTGCATTTTGACGATTTTCACATCTCAAAATACACTAGTGACGATTTTAGGTGCAGACGATTTTTCTATATTTAACATATATGGCAACTTTTCTTAGTATTGCATTATTAGAGTTGGTTTTATGTTATGTTAAGATTTTTTTTTGTTCAACTAATCGAAAACAACAACTCATGCTTTAAGAAAATCAATTCAAAAGAAAGAACCGATAAGTTTGATTTTACCACATTCATCGGCAAATGTCGAAAGTATATTTAGTCAGGTGAATTTAAATAAAACCAAAGTTCGAAATCGTTTACAAAACGATTCTTTCCCAATAAGCACTCAAAAAATTAAAATTCAAGCACTTGAAATTTAACTGGAAACAAAGTTGAATTCAAACAATTTTTCAAGTAATATTCAAGTCTAAAAATATTTGGAAATAAAAAATCAAAAAACATACAACATGTTCAAACCTTGTCAAATAAGTAATTTATTTTTTAATAAAATTGAAATTATGATGAAAAATATCAAAAATATATAAAAAAAGTGGGGTTTTAAAAAACAAAAGGTGTTCAAAATAGTGAAAATAATAGTGAAGGTAAATATGCATAAAGTAATTATAAGAAAACTTCTCGATTGCATTTTCCTTTCTATTTTAAACGCATTGTTTTTGTAGATTGAAATATTCTTGAATTCAATTTTAATACAATGTTGAATTACAGTATAATTCAAGGCTTGAATTGAACTATAATACAATTGAAATGTTCGAGTTGAATTCAAGTACTCATTTCACTGGAGAATGCTATTGTAATAAAGTGTAAATCAAGCGTAATTCAACCCTTCACAATTGAATATGGGACTTGAATAACAATTGTTTTACACTTGATTTCAAACAAAGGACTATTTAAAACTTAAAAAGTCAAACTGCTATGACACTGAGATCAGTTCAAATTAGTTAAAAATGTTAAATTTTGATATTTATACATAAAATGTTTCTATAACAAAAATACTAATTTTTTTTTTTTTATAAATTATCTTTTTTATATATATATATGTATATGTACGTATGTGAATTGTGATTTCATTTTAAGTTTTTTTAACTTTTATTTTAAATTTTAATGGTTTTCATGTTTAGGTTGTATACATATACATACATACATATATTAATGCATATGTGTATATTTTTTTAAAGCATAGTTAATAAGTTTGAACCATTGTAATAGTTTTTGTAATAAAACATTTAAAATACAAAAAAATTAAATATTTTTGATTTGACGTTTTTTTGACGATTTTCTAAAATGACTTGACAATTTTGACGATTTTTTGCACAGAAATCTGTAGTTTTTGACGATTTCACCCCTATAAGTTCTGGCAACAGTGTTCAGCACCTCATAAAACGTCATGATTTGTTCTCATCTGCTCTGATCCAAAAGTTGATTTGATTTGATCAGGTTAAATTTCGTATCGCTTTGCAACCCAAATTACATAATTTTTTTCTCATTTAAAAGTACATGGGTATATTTTTTTTTACTAACTTTTCAATTTAGTTCTTAAGTATTTTTTAGTACAAACGTTTACGTTTACGTTTGCGTTGTAATAATTAATTTAATTCAAATTATACTAAATATACATACGTAGCGACACACATGGCGAATAAAAAACTTTATTTACTTTAGCACATGGCGGAATCGGACTGCAAACTTTTGCTACCAATTTAACTGTTGTTGTAGCCGTGTTATAAGCAATTTTGTTGGTTTGATTGAATTATGTTTGGTTCGAGCAAAGATTGACTGAATGAATGAGTAAATCGTGGAAGCGTTGTTGTTGTTGTTGCTTTTTGAAATTTTTTTGATGCTTTTTATTTCTTGGCGGTGCACAGTGTTCGATTTCAGAAATTAGGGCAACAAAAATAAAATGAAGTTAATTAAAAATTTAAATTGACCATACTATTTGCAAGCGAAGACCCAAACTAGCTTAAAAATATATGATTCTTGTATATATTTCACTTTGTATGCTAATAACGGTACTCTAAATGACATGTTAAAAGAAAAAAATAAAAACACAAAAATACTAGCGTATTTTATGCAAATTCAAGAGTATATAAAAGGCGTTGTAGGTGCGTTATTAACAATTTTTTTATTCAATTGTATTCTTTGACTTCTTTTTAACTAACACACAAAAACACATTATTTTCGAAGGAATGGTAACTTATTTATTAAGTGTTAATATAAGTGAGTTTTTTTTTAAATTATTACCAAATAAACTAACTTTGTCAGACGAAATCTTTTGATCTCCATCCGTTTCACCACACCCATAAACGTTTCTGTAATCTTTCAACGTTTTTGTTATAGGCTTTATATAAAATTCCTGCCCCAAGCTGCCCCATTAATTTTTTTTTTCAAAAATATAATATCAGCATCAACTCAGAATAAGTTATTATTATTTTATTATATTATTATTAATTTATGAAATATCTTTTACTTTTATTATTGTAAAATATGTGTGAGCTTAAGTTTGAAGTATATACTTTTTAAATACTTCAAATATATATGTAAATAAATTTAATATAAGCAAATTCAATATAAAAATACAAAAGAATTAGGACTCAATCGTAATTATTTACAAATTAATGATTTTTGTCATCCTAAATTCTTAAATCGAACACTGTGCGGTGGCACTAAACCCAAAATTCAGAAAGAAATTCCCTGATATTTTTTTTTTCGATGAAGTTTATAATTTAAAAAAACATAAGTTCTGAAGTTAAATAAGGCATTTAAAAATATTCTAATAAGTTTGTACTCGTACTAGGCGTGGTTGAAGAAATACGTGCCGTATTACTCTCAAATTTTCACATTTTAACACACCAGTGTTTTGCCACACGACAAAGGAGACATATAATATATGTATATAGTCTAATAGCGAAATTTTGTCTGTTGATGAAGGATGATTCTCTTAAAGCAATAGAGAAACTTTGACTCCACTATCGAGTTTTGGGCGGAAGTAAAATCTAATAACAATTCAGTTGATATAAAGTCGTTTGAGGCATTATCCAAATTGCATTCCCATCAAACTTCTCTCACTTCAATAATTAAACGCAAAAGTTCATCACGTTCTTACCTCTATGACTTTATTTAAGTCTAACATACGTAACAGAAGGTCCTTACACTCGGTTAATGCTTGGCTTTATATAAAAGATGGTCTTAAACGAGAAAATTGTATTGTGAATAGAGCTGACGTTTTTGAATATTTATAACCAAAATTTTAAAGTTTTTTCATAATGTCGAATATTTTTTGCATTTGCGTTACATTTTTTCCAAAATAATAATACATATAATTTACGTTAACATAACTTGATTAACTTGCAATTACTTTTTTTTTAATTTTTTAAATTTGTTATTTATATTGCGTTTGCTGCATGCACAAAACTTTTAACACTTTTTTATGTCGTTCCAAATTTATTATCTTTGTCACATACTTCAGCTCCAATCAAATCAAATCAAATTTTGTAAGTGTTGATTTAAAAATAAATTTAGTGAAGTGCGAATTTTACCCGCGCACGAAGGGTTCCGTATGGACACGAGATATGTAATTCAATACGAACCTTAGCCTATATAAAATATAATTTTGGAATTTTTTTCCGTTTTTGGGTTTTTTTCGGTTTTAATCGTTTTTTTATTTTTGGGGTTTTTTGCGTTTATTTGCGCTTTTTAGTTATGGCACAATTTTTCTTATTTTGGTGATTTTTTTTGAGCTTTGGGCGATTTTTTTATTTTGGCGATTTTTTTTCATATATGTGATTTTTTTGGTTTTGGCGATTTTTTCGGTTTTTGGCGTTTTTTTCATTTTGGCAATTTTTTTCTCGTTTGGGCGATTTTTTCTTAATATTGGCGATTTTTTTAGTTATGTTGATTTTTTCGTGTTTGACTTTTTCGCATTTTGACGACTTTTTTCACTTAAGCGCTTTTTTAGTTTTGACACTTTTTTCTCATATTGGCGATTTTTTTGTGTTAAATTTTAAATTTTTTTTTTAATTTTAGCAATTTTCTTCGTTTTGGCGATTTTTTTTTTGGTTTGGCGATTTTATAATTTTCGGATTTTTTAGTTTTTCACCTTTGGTGTACGGAGCCCTAAAAATTAACTACTTATCCCATCGAGTTAAAAATCTGATCAACATGTCAGAAAGACTTGTCGATTTCTGCCAATTTGATTAAAATCAGATGATTGGTTTCTTCATTGACGAAAACAAATAAAAAAACTTAATACCTTCAAAAGGCTTCGCCAAATTATTTTTAGAATTCATTGATTTTTATAGAATTAAAATGTGTATCGTTTTAGTTAATTTTAATTATTATTATTCGAACTTCATTTGTTTCTATATTTATGATTTAACAGGCTAATGTTCGTATCGCTTTTTAAGCCAAATTACATGTGATAATTATTAATGAACAAATAAGGCTAGTTGTTCATCATCAGCGTTCTTTTGTGTTTGTCCACTGTGTGTGGTAGCAGTTGATGTAGATTTTTGCCTTATATACGTAACTTTTATTCAAATGGAATATGTGAATTGTTTTGATTCATCGTATTTCAAATTTGAAGCTTTAGGGATGGAATGCAAGGTCAAATGCTTCCTATATTTTTTATACACATACAGTAGACTTCAACCACGCATTTTGAATAGTCACAAACCTCTTATCTTATGCACATACTTTTAAGAATTACTTGAGAATTCACAAATAATATTTTTGAGAATCACAAAAGAAAAATAAGTTTAGTAGGCTTAGTCCGGGTTTACCTCTGTGTGCCAAATGCCACACAAGCGTAAAAAAAAGCGTAACCAACTAATTACTAATGAAAAACTGTTTTATTCAGACATGTATTTATTAAGTTAAGCAGCTTAATACATAATTAATAGATACTTTTATAGAATCCAAAATGATTGCAAACTATTTAAATCAATAAATACATGTCTGAATCAAAAAAATTTTCAGTAATAAATAGTTGGTTACGTTTTTTTTTGGGCAAATGACGCACAAGAAATGCCAGATGTAAACTCAGCCCGATATGAATCTATTTTATTTTTCTGAACCACCAGCAAATAAATTTCAAATTAAAATATACTTATGACAATATCGTCCCTACCACGTCAAACAATCCAATATGCAAATTTGAACTTTTGAATTTCAAGTCGGCGTATTCTTAAAAGTGACAGACTTAAAATATATCTTATTGAGTTATCCATCGTTCATGAGAAATTCAGCACCAATATAACAAATATAGCATTGGATAGTTTGCCTGGTAGGGACGGATGATATGTCGAATAATAAATTTCTTAAATAATAATAAAAATATTAATTGAGTCCTTTTTTACTAAAATTACGCGTTTTTCCTGGTTTCAGTGCGTTTTGAAATTTAAAAGTTGACAACGCTGGTAAATGGCCGGTTGTTGGTTGTTTTGTTTACGGTTTGGTTGGAACAACAACTGTTGCTTGCTTGCTGCTATTTTGCTAGTTTCCGTTTAATTTAGTCAATACGGAACATTCTAATTGGACGGTTGGTCAAACGAACGGTTGTGCTATGAAAACATGAAGCTTTTTGGAAATTAAACTTAAATTCTATTCAATAATAACTAAATAATAAATTGAATTGTTTATAATAAAAAAGATTATATTCACACGTCTAATTATGTTATTTGTTAAAATTCCTGCAAATAACAATTTAAAAAGCAAATAAAAGGAAACAAGAAGAGTGTTGATTTAAAATAAACAAATAAAATTTTTTTAAAAAATTTCTTGCAAATTAACAAACAAATTAAAATAAAAATAATATTTATTCTACAAAGAAAATGTGCGTAATTTGGTAAAAAAAATATATGTAAAGCGTTTTGCTGGCTGAAACAAAAAAAGTATGTTCTTTAAAACAACAATAAAAAATGCTAATTAATATATCATAAAATCCCATTAATGATTTCAAGTCTTCTCTTTAAATTTAGTTTTTTTATCTTTAAAAATTCTTTTTTTGATTTTTTTATGTGGTCGTCAATTCATTTAATTGTTGCTGTTTTGCGTGTTCTACTAGTATTTATGGTTTTTATTAATGTAACACTCACTTTGCTGTTTGATTTTTGTTGTTGTTATTATCATATTCTTTTATTACTGTTTTGATAATTTTAAATTTTAAGTAAATCCTAAGAAATTGATATGAAAGTTAAAAAAGGCTGATAAGAAAAATTAATTAAATCAATTGGCCGGGAACAGTGAAACACCTTAAATTTGAAGAAACTTTTGAACTTTTTTTTTAATAATCTATAACAACTTGTTTGACAAAAAAATATTTCACTCTCTCCCAATTTATATATCTATTGCTAAAAATCCAAAAAGTGAATTTATAGATTTTTGGTTACGAATGCAATTTTCAAATCTGTAATCCGCCAAAATTTTAGTGTTTTATGTAATCGGCAAAAATGTTTAATTTTGTATTTATTCGAATTTAGCTTTAGCGCATTACTGAATAAGTTAGTAGATTAATGAAAAACTTGGTTTACTTCGTTAAAACTTCGTTACTAAATAATATTCTGCTCTCAATAGAAGACCTGCAGACATTTGATTCAAATGTACTTGTCCTATGACTTGAGAAAATGCGAATGTTACCAAAAGTACGGGGAAGTGTATGGTGAAAAAAAAACATATCGTGTAAATGGTTACATATTCGCCGTTTTCGTGATATATTGTCTTGATCTTGACTAAATTTAAGTGGGGCTCGGTCTAGTATTGTAGTAAACAGCACTGAACATGCTTGAATGCAGGACCTATCAAATAGTGTAAATATAATGTTAATGTGACCCTAAAATCAGACCCGTAAATAAACCTGCATATATACATATATATTAACCTAAGCTTAATTGGTATTTAAACTTTGGAAATATGAGGGGCCCTTTGGTCGAGTGGTTAGCGTGCAAGCCTGTCATGAAGGAGGTTGTCGGTTCGAGTATCAATCAATCAATCAATGATTAAAAATAATATGTATCAATAAAAAATGTATAACTGTACATTGTTTACAGTTTAATGTTGGAATGAAATTTGTATATATGTATATAATTATTATTGGCAAGTCACAAGGTGCATACAAAGTATCAATTAACCCCAACCTAGGCCATCCCCATGTAAAAGTGACTGGTCCGCTTTCTAGGAAATGTTAAAACTTTGTTAACGTTGGTCCCTATCTATTTGTAGGAAATTTTTAACCAAGATAAATTAAGATATGAAGAACTATCTTGCATTATTAATTCCAAAAATTCAATTCCAAAAATACAATTGTCTGCGGTATTTATTTGAAAACTTTTTTTTTCTATTTAAGGAATTTGTATGAAATTGTAACCGAAGGCGATTGCGATTTATATTCTTTACCTCTAGTTTTAAGAACTAAAAATTCGGCTACATGCAATGAAATTAAAATATGGGAGAAAATAATAAATATTTTTGGAGGGTACAAAGTTTCTGGTGCATGTTCTCTGACTAATTAGGAGGTGTGATGAACGAGTAAAATAAAATAAAAATTTTTCCTTCTGACCATTGTAAGGTAATCTCTATATCTTGTTTTTGAAAGGCTACAAAATTACTTGAATGCATTTAAGCTTATGATTACTAACTTCTCTGTATGAAACTTACTTGTGGCTCTATGCAGTCGTTTGTCAAGGTCAAGTACAAATAAAAAAAATTAAACCGACTTCAAAAATAAGAACTTAAAAATTAAAAATAATTTAGAATCAGTTAAACAAAATATTTTTTCTATAATAAGATTCGAAATCTGTGACAATCACGCCCAATTTGACAAATAATTGTGTCCGTCCACTTTTCTAACTTAAACATCGCGTCACTTTCAGAGCTCAAGAAGTGTGCCAAGTTTCGTAAAAATGTGTCAGATAAAAGCACGTGAAATATACTATTAATCTTTAATGGGAATGGCCCCGCCCACTTCTTTAACCACCAAATTATGTCATTAAGAGTGAAAACTCTTTGCCAAGTTCCATGGGAATAAGATAAGTAGAAGTACATATACCTTCTTATTCTGAATAACATCTCCCCGGGATTTTATTCCCTAGTCATGGCTCCCCTATTCTAAAAAGTCATTTGCAAGCTCTCAATTAAAATAAAATATCTGACTTCGAAAATTAGAAAAAAATTAATTGCGTGGGAACTATTTCTTATAATTTATTATTAGCCTTTTATGGGCGTGGCCCGCCCACTTTTTTTTAACAGAAGAATAAGTTTTTTAAGTAAAAGTATAAGATAAGTAGAAGCAAGTGAAATATTGTATTAAATTTTAATGAGCGTCACCCCGCCCACATTTTAAATGCAAGATTGTGTTTTTTTAAAAGTACATGCACGTGAAATATAATATAAAAATTTTAATTTAATAAATTTTGTTTAATGCAAGATTGTGTCAGTTTGCGAGCTCAAAATTTGTGCCAAGTTTGGTAAAAATCTATTAAATAAAAGCATGTGAAATATAACATTTAATTTTATTGGGCGCGGCTCCGCCCATTTTTTCAAGTTTGAGATTGTACCGTTATGATAGGTCAATGTGTTAGTTAAGTTTCCTAGGAATCTGAAAAAAAAATCCAACTAAAAATATTAGCGAGCTTATCGCCGCCCACTTTTTTGCCATGCGACTGAATGGAAACTATACTCCCCTCAGACAAAAATTGAATTTTTGCAATCGGTTTAAAATGTCACATAACAAAAAAAATATATACAGACGAATTGGTAACCTCCTTCTTTTTTTTTATCCGTTAGAAAGAAGTGGCATTTTGTAACAACGGGCTTGTTCTGAAATCAATCACAGCTCTTCATCATAAGAGCAAACTTTAGTTTAAAATGTAATACAAGTTTGCTGATAACCTTTTTTAGTAGTAGCCATGTTTGTACCTCATATTTGACTTTTATTTTGCGTGATATCTACTTTAGTGAAAAACTTTAAGACATTTAAATTTCCATTCGCAACGCATTGATGAATTTCCGAACATGCCCAACGTATTATGATTATTCTCATGTCACATTCTTTAGAGCGACATTACTTAACTTACTTTCATAGTGTAGTTCTTATATGACTAATAAGAAAATAAAATATTAACAACTTTTTACCTTTTCTTAAGTGTTAAACGAACCGATAACGATAAGTAAATAACTCAATAACTTTAAATTTGTTCAATTTGCTTGTTATTTCAATTTAAAAAAAAATCTTTAATTTTATTTATTTTTTTATGTTCATTGAATTCTTGCAGTTTGTAAAATATTCATTGAAATTCCTTAACGGCTGCTTTGTGTCACTTGAACATTTGCCACAAAACACAAAGAAAATGTGCACTTAAAGGAAATAAAAACCATTTAAATTGTTCAGAAATTTACATATGTATGCATATGAAAAAGTTAAATAAAACAAGTGATTTAAGCAAGTTAAGCAAATTAGCTGGTTTTGTACTTATATAACTTAGTTCTAGTTCTCACAACGTCATAAACCAAAAAAAAAATAAGTTTTACAGAAAACGAGTTTAAAAGGTTTTCAATTTACGCACAACTTGATAAAAAAATTTAATTATAATTTTTTTTCAAGATTTGTATGATAATTTTATACGAGGATTAATTCAGCTTTATATACGGCCCTATGCTCCTTATAGGAGTTAAAAGCCAGTTTATTTATTAATATCTGAGTTATATACCACGTTTATACGCGCACTATTTGCAAATAAATCAACTCACTGTTTATACGGCATTGTAAATGTATAAAACTTGGTAGCACATCTATAGAAATGTTAAGCGCATTATTCATTAGGGAATTTTTGTCTCTATGAGTCACACCGACGATGCTTGAAGCAAAATCTAAATTTTTTGATTTTTACACATGCGTGTATGCAACACAAACATAACAAGATAAGCTACTCAAAGCAGTATATTATACAAAGAACTGTCAAACTTTATACCAAAAAAGTTTTTGTATGAATTTTGACAATTTGGTTTCACTTAGCTTATGTATAGCATGACATTAATTTATCGTGCAATTCATACACGTGTATGCCGAAACTTTCATGCAAACGTACACGATGCTCGTGTCATGCATTTTGACCGTAAATAGTGAACTTTACTTATGTTTACAAAAAAAATTTTGTAAATTTATAAAATAACAAATAAAAATTAGTTTTTATTATCATTATTTAATCCTATCCATGTTTTTTTTTTGTAAATATTTATCAATTTATTGTTCTTTATTAGGAAACATTTGTAAGTGTGGCAACCTCAAGCATTTCATTTGCACATTTAACGCACTAGTCGTGAATAGTTTTCTGAATTAGCAAGTCGCAATAAATACAATAATATGGCAACAATTTACAGTTTTATTTGCAAATAAGCCGTGCGTATAAACGTAGTAATAGAAGAAGTATTTATAAACATAAACTTCTTTTTTAATGGAAACCTGTTAAATACTACTTGCTCTATAATTTATTGAACGTGTTTGTGATATGATGACTTTATACAAATGAGTAAAAAAAAAGTTAATTAAATACATATTTTGTTCTTATGAAGAGACAGCGAGCGGGTGCCAATGAAAATACTAAAACTTACCGACCTTGAGATAGATGGCTACAATAGTTTCAATAAAATTACTTTGGTGTCAAGTGGCAACCTTGTCAAACATGTGATTTAAGATTCAAGGTGCCACTTTGTTTGGTATTTTCTTTTGGCTCCATCAAAAATAAATGATATTAATGAATTTTTAAACATGGAAAATAGTAGGTCACTCACTGTCATGTAATTCAATATTTAAATTAATTTTATTCGAAAGGTCTCAGTGCAACTAATATAAATATGGAAATAGTCTGCTCCTTGGCTTACGATTATAAGCGAGCTTAAGCGAGGCCATGCGAGCTGCCAAAACGAACAACCATAGTGGTTCACGACTTAAAGTTTTCACATGAGAAACGGTTAAGAAATTCAATACAAATAGGAAGTTGGGTAAGCTAACTGAAATTATAGTCCTTGCCAAAAGTTTTATACCTCGAATATTGACCGAAAATTTGAAGATGAGAATGCTGTGCGCAAGATAAAGTACTGCTTTTCCTCACTATAGAACAAAAACGGTGTCATGAACATGTTTCAATAGAGTTTTTGGAGATGTTTCACCGCAATAAACCCGAGTTTTTGGGCCGATTAGTAATCATGGTCACACAAAATATTAGTACAAATTATTTTCGCAAAAATGTGTGACCCCACTAATATGAGTGAAGATAAATTATAATTTTTACAATCGTAGGCACAAACCATCTTGTTTAACAGAGCTCTATTAACAAAGAGAGAGATTTCTGTTAACTATTTAAATTTTCTTTGTTTTCATTTAAGAAATTTATTATTCGACATATTGTCATAATTATATTTTAATTTGAAATTTATTTGCTGGTGGTTCAGCTTGGTATAAGAATCTAAGCCTACTATGCTTATTCTTCTTTTGTGATTTTAAAAAATATTATTATTTGTAAATCCTCAAATAGTTCTTGAAAGTCTGTGCATAAGGTAAGAGGTTTGTGACTATTCAAAATGTGTGGTTTAAGTCTATTGATGATTTGTTACAGCAACAATGAAATGCATATATACCAAGCTGAACCACCAGCAAATAAATTTCAAATTTTCTTTATTTTCACAAAATGAACTGGATACATAACAGGTTAATTAAGACTCTAACTATCCTTCAAAACTGCCCGTTGGTTAACATCCAGATGGTCTGTTTATTAAATTCTCCTGTTGTTTTAATTTAATGCAGCGAATGAAATAACAAAAGAGAATGGAAGTAACTTTAAGTCTATGTACCTGTGGTGCGATTCAGTAACTTTTAACAATCCGACAAGCGTAATTTTTGTCTATACATTTTGTCGCTTGCAATAACGATTGACTGATTCTCTAACTTATTTTTGACGACAGTACACAGCTGAAATTTTCTGTTGAGTTTTGTAGATAAAATTAACAGCACATAAATTATTGTCGCTGACATTAACCTACAACGAATCTCGGTAAAAATTTTACTGAATAACAAATTCGATAAATTTTCTTTTAAATAATTTAACCATGCGATTATGGTTAAAAAAAAGTTAGTAAGTCACACTATTAGCTTCAGTAGTGCGTTCAAAGTAACGGTAACGTCATTCTGTAATTTCTTTTTTGTGATAGTGTACTGCTGTGATTTATAAAACAATTTAATTCTACATCATGTGGCATCTCCGCATACAAAATGTCAAAGTAAGCGAAAAGTAAAAAAGGAGAATAAAATGAATTCGAATTGGTGGTTTTACTGTTTTTACTTCAACCGATATCAAATAACGTTATAATATGTTACTGGATATCAAAATCGATAAGTTTTCTTTACATTTATTATACCGGTATGATTATTATAATAAAAGTTATTGAATCCGTTTTCTACGATATGAGCTGACGATTTCATTTCAAATCGAATCGATTGCCGTCACATACTTGTAGGTGTAACTTTACCTATATTATGTGTCAATGTATATATTAAACCGGCAGAAACAAAAATTTAAATACACAATGCAAATCTGCCACCTGTCAGCTGATCAGATTGATTCTAACAAAAAACAAACAAATAATAACTCACGTTTTCTTTTCAGAATTCTATATAAAATTGTATATGTAATAATTTGAATTCTTTTAAATGTTATTAATATTCTTACTAAAACCTGTTTATTTTTTTTTTCTTCTTTCCAATAAATGTTTAAATTTGTTTTGAGAATCATGCTTGTATCTTATCAATTAGTAATTTTTTCACACTCTCTCTCTGTTTATCCGCTTTAAGTAAGAAAATATTTTTAATATATGTTTAGGATTTAGTAATACTGCACCCTCATTGCATACCACTTAACAAAAATAATGTTTTTTTTTTTTGTTAAGAAGATTTTTATACTATAAGAAATATAATAAAAATTCATGAGGGAAATATCCCAGCGAAAAATTTCAAAAAAGGTAATCGAGTTTGGAATTAAGCATTTTTGGTGGAAGCTCTTCCCTGCTGGATTACCAACTTAATAATTTTAACAAGGCATGAGACTAAAATAATCGATTCTTGAAAATTACTTACTTTTTTTATTTGACAAGTTGTTCACGTAATCTATTTAATTTAAACAAATCATTCTAATTTGTTTAAATTTGAGGTAATGTGGTTGGTAAGCGAGTAATGAAATTTGGTGACTGGAAAAGTAAGTCATTATATGGCAAGTAGTTCTGATGGTAACGTGTAATTTGGGGTATAATCAATATTCAGTCTATGTTATGTATTAACTTTTTTTTATTATGTAAATATATGCTCACAGTTCTGACATTTACCAAACACGATATAACACAACACACGAAATCAAACTTAATATCAAAAAATAATTTTTTTAGATTCAAATAAATACATACTTTACATACGTCTGAAAAAATGTTAGTTTTCTAAAATCGTACGATTTCAAATCGATTCTATTTACAGAACAGGGCCAAATATTGTGTATTTAAAAGTGGTTAAAGCCACGCCCACCAGAAATTGAAATATAATTTCACACGTATTTACTGAACTGATTTTCTTAAAGATTCGCAACAAACACAATAACAATAACGACTACTAAAAGAACCGAGATCAACACTCCATCATCCATAAACAAAAATTTTTTAATTTTTTTAATAATTTTTTAGGTCATATTTTTCGCTACTTTTGTAGGTTCGATACAACTGCGTTTTTTTTTAATTTTTTTGCCGGTTTATAAATAATAATCTATTTAAATAAATAAACAAAATTAACAATTTCTAAAGAGTCGCACAAAAAACTGTTTGTTCAAGAATGACTGGCAGACTTTTTTTTCGGTGGTGATGATTGTACGTTCACCCCCGGCAAATCAGTAGCTCGCTTATTTTTTATTTTTTTTTATTGGGGCACTATTGAATTGTTTTTCAAAGCATGCGAACTAAAAAATTTATTAAATGTTAAGAGCTAATTGATAAGTGTCTAAGATCGACGCACAACAGAAATTTACATTTTGATTATTGCTGAAGAGGTTTGTTGAAATTTTCAATTTGAATTAATACTCATTCATTAGCAACCACTCAGTCTACTATACATGTATAAAGACTTTCATCACACTTTACGAGAAAGAAATCTAAAGTTTTTCTTAAGTAGAACAAAAATAAGCAAATTAACTAACATGTAAATAATTAGTAAAGAACAAACGACAACGGCAAGACTGTTGTAAAAATTTAGGGATGGTAAAATTGAGCTTTCATTATAAAAAAGATATCATTAAATTGAAACACTATGAATCAAAACAGTTCACATATTCCATTTGCCATAAAAGTTGAGCATATAAAGCAGTAATATACATCAACTGATACCACACACGGCGGACCAAATACAAAAGAACGCTAATGATGAAGGTTTAGTGGCCTTCGAAAACAGCTAGTTGTTCCGTTCAGCTACGTGTTTTTCAGAATATTTACAATAACGTTGGTGTCATTTGTTCATTAATAACACTGTGCTAGTTCAAAAATATAACAAGCGGGGGACGTGGTGGGTAGGTAAACCTTATTCAAATACGCTGAATGCAATGGTGCTAACTTTATTAGGTTAGCTCTCGTTTAAAAAATTATTGAGATTGAAAACTTAACAAAAACAACAGTACTTTTGTAGCCAACTTCGCTTCTTTACGCTCTGTCAAAATTGGATTTCCCAATTGCAAAGCGTTGACGCCAACGTCGGTTGGTTTCATACATTTTGTATGGGCATGAGAAATTTTGACAGCCAGACAATGCTTTGCGCCGTAATTTAGGCTGATCAAATTATAAATATAGAAATTCACTTGTTTTTATTATTTAATTCCATTCATTCATTCTATTAGTTCCATTTATTCCGTTCATTTATTCATTCCATACTTTCATTCCATTTATTGATTCTATTCATTCGTACCATTTATTCCATTATATTCATTCATTCTATTTATTTGTTCCATTTATTCATTACATTTATCCATTTATTCATTAATTCCATTCATTCCATTATTCGTTGATTCATTCCATTATTCATTGATTCATTCCTTTTATCCATTTATTCGTTCATTCTAAATGCAACAGCAATCGTGGCAAAAAAAAATTACTTGGGATTTTGCTGCAATTTTTTGTTATTTAATTTTTTGACGAGTTTTACTGAATTATTATTGCCGGTTCTTTGATAAAACATCATTAATCATTGAAAGCCATTAATTTGTTTACACTTAAATAACCATTTGCTGCTTTTGCCATTATTTCATTCAATTTAATTTAATTTTCATATTTCTGTTGTGCTTTTTATTTTACTAATTATAAACAAACTTGTATTATGGAAATCCTATCAATATAGCTATAGGTACATTTATTTGTTATTTAGTTATTCGTTCTGAAACAATTCTTGAAAGTCAAAAGAATATGGAAACGCCCCGCATATGCGATTGTCAAATTGTCTTAGCTGTATATACATATGTATATACATATGTACATTAGGGTAGCCGTTATTTCACTTTTTTTGATTTCTTCTACTCTCACTACCCAAATCGGTTCAGTTTTATGTAAAAAAAACAAACAATTTCATACCGATAAGTTGTGTTTTAGCGGGGTTAAAATAAAAAATTTCCATATAAATATATTTTTTTTACATAAAATTAGTGGTATTTTGTTGGTTATTTTCCTCATTATTTTCTACAACATTAATTTTAGCAAAAAACTTTCTTTGAGACTAATGTTGTAGACTAGAAGAGCTAAAATATTTCGATATGTCATATTCTGGTAAAATGATTTTTTTAAAAGATAGTCATATGCAAAAAATTACATTGAAAAATGGGCTTGAAGGCCAACTTTGAGGGCCGGACGCACCCCCTAAAACGCAACTTATCGGTATGCAATTTTTTTAAATAAAACTGTTCTGATTTGGGGGGTGAGAGTAGAAGAAATCAAAAAACAAAAAGTCTCCATATAATTAACGGCCACTCTAATGTACATATATTTTTTAAATATACAATTGCGGGGATTCAAACTGTAGCCTTAAGTGCAATACTGTCATAATGTTTTAAATTTTTTATTTAAAAAAGCATCTAAAGTAAAAAGAATTATAACAAAATAATTTTTGACATTATGACACTATGGCACTCAAGACTACCATTTGAATATCCCAAAACTATATTATTCAAGACTTATTACAATTATTATAGGATTCTCTAAAGTTAGATATATATTTTAAATAAACAATGACAATATTTGATAGCACTTACCATGTTATTGTTTGTTTAGTTATTAAATTTTTATTTGCTTCCACAATTTATTGCTGACAAAAAATTTAATTTTATGTGTTAGTGATATTTAATAATAAGTTATCAAATTAACTTGCAAAGTTAATGGCATGATTAATTTCGCTCATTTACTCAAAGAACGTCATAACTCAAAAATTTAATTTTTGAGTTAAAGATGCAGAATTACCCCCTTACAGGCTTGCCATTTTAGCACTTTTAGTGCTAGATTTACCATTTTTTTTCTTCTTTTAGCACTAAAGATTTTGAAAATAATGCTAAGTGCTAGTTTAGCACTTTTTTCTAAACTATTTAGCATTTGTTGCACTTTTTTAATTCGTTACATTTTAAACAGATAACTCCTTAATACAAGTTTCGATCCAATTATTATTATATATACATATATGTAGATATATATATATATATATATATATATATATATATATATATATATATATATATATATATATATATATATATATATATATATATATCTGTGGCAAAAAGGAAAAAGTGCTTAAGTCGAGGTAAGCTAATTTTCAGTTAATAGTACCTCCGTAATCTGCATATTCGAAAGTACTCCTGGTCAAAATCTTAATTAATTTGTGTTATTTTTCAGGAAGTTAAAGCACTATGACTTGCGACTTATATTTTTTAGAGTTCGAATCTCATTTGGAATAATACCTTAATTTAGGTTATACCCAATAAGCAAAAACAAAACTTGTTTTAAGTTTTATTCTTTTTAATAATTAATTAATTAAGGTTATTGTATATCTGTCAATTAAATCGGTTCATCTGATTTATCTATGTATGTAGAAAATAAATATATTTTTACTTAACTTACATACTCTATTTAATACTCTTACAGCCCTTTTCACAATGTAGAGTTAAAATTTAACAGGGACTTCAACGGCAAGTTTTATATGAAGAACTGTCAGTTAAAGTTCACGTTAATTCTTAATCATACATTGTGAAAAGTCACGTTAAAGATATTTTCTTTCTTGATATTCCAGTCCCAGCTTGATTCAAAATTTATAAATTAAATATATCAAGCGGCCTATACATAAAATATTATTGCATATGTTATTATTCACATCGTTTGGGTTACGTAAAAAAGGTCAAATGTCGCACAAATTACACAACACCATTATCTATTTTATTGTCCGTTTGACCTATAGTATGGAATGATTGACACAAATCATTGAAAAAATTTTTTGCGAAATTTTTCTTATAGTAAAAAACTTAACATAATACTATATAATTTTCCAAAACATTACACAATCCCAATAAGCAATTTTGCTTGAACTCAAGTGTAAAACAAGTGTTATTCAAGCCACACAATCAATTGTCAAGGGTTGAATTATGCTTGATTTACACTTTAATTCAATAGCATTCTCCAGTGAAAAGGGAACTTGAATTTAATGCGAAAAATTCAATTATAGTACAATGTAATTCAAGCCTTGAATTATACTACAATCAAGCCTTGTATTACAGCTGAATTCAGGTGTATTTCAAGCTGCAAAAACAAGGCTTTTAAAATTGAAAACAAAATGTAATTCCTTTGTATTCTAATAAATATTTTCTGCACATCTACCTTCTCTGCTGTTTTCACAATTTTGCTCACCTTCACTTTTATTTATTTATTTTTAATTTTTCACGAAAATTTCAGTTTTAATAATAAATACATTTTCTATTTGACAAGGTTTGAACATATATGTATGTTGTTTGATTTTTTATTTAAAAACATTTTCAAACTTGAAAATTACTTGAAAAAATGCTTGAATTCAACTTTGTTTCCAGTTCAATTTCAAGTTCTAGAATTTTAATTTTTTGAGTGCTTATTGAGACATAGGTACTTAATTCTATGAATAAACACGTTAGCGATGATATGGAATACAAAAATTTCACAATTTCATTGCAAATGTATGGGCCGCTTAAAAAAATTCGAGAAACTAAAAATTTAGCACTTTGTTGTATGTCCTGTAGAACATTTTACCACTTTTATTTCTACAATATAGCACTTTTCCTCTTATAACTTATTTCAACACTGCCCCCTTATGCAAAAAAATATTTTACTTTAGCTTTAAAGTTCATATTAGTTGACAAGCACTTTAAGGTTAACATTGCTTTGTTAAGAAATTGTATGCAAAACACAACTTTAATTATTTTTTAATTTAATTATAAATACTGCTAACACCACCGTGTTCAACAACCACTTCACAGCTTATGATGTAAAAAATCGAATACAATTTCATTCGGGTATTCAAATATTTTTTTATTTTATTAAATAAATTTTTATTTTCTTGAAGTAAAGCAGTCTAATTTAAACAATATGAGCTTTTGTCATGGTAGAAAAGCAGATAAACATTTCTATGAAGTATACGTAAAAAAAATATGAGGAACAAAGAAGAATTATCACAATTTCTTTTATTCGAATGAAATGAGTATTTGAATATTCAGCTTTTTCCAATTTGTTTTGATTGTTTTTATTTTAATATTTTTTATGGATTTTGCCATGTATTTTGAATCGGTTGGATAATTTGATATTGTTTTGCATTACACCACAAAAATAGTAAATCTAAGCTAAGAGCTAACAATTCTAGGTTAATTTTCAAATGTAACATGAATCGATATGTGTTACATTAACAAAAATATTTGAGGTACAAACACACACATTTTGGAATTATCAACTTAAAGTAGTCTTAACAAACGTGGGTGCCTACTTTAGAAATTTGATATAAAGTTTTTTTTTAGTATACAACTTTACTTAATATTGCTTTGCAAAGCTTTTTTAAGTTTTTTTTTGCATAATACCCTTAATCTTCATATCGTTTTTCATATTGTGCAAAAATTTCATACAAGTATCTTGCTTACTCAACTCTTGAAAGCAAAATAAAATTTTCTTTTGCCATTAAGTTGTGTGTAAATTGAAAACTTTAAACTCGTTTTCTGGCCAACTAGATTTTTTGAGTTATGACGTTCTTTGAGTAAATCAGCGATTTGGAATTACAACTTTTGCCAACAAAAAGAAGTAAATAAGGCAGCAATAATGAAATAATATAAAACAACTTATTTGTTGATTTCTTTTTTGATTATTATTTCTTGTTTCATATCTTGGACGCAACGCAACGCAGAATTTAAATGCTGAAGATTTCGCAGACCGCGTCATTGATTTGTGTAATACCTTTGAACAGCTTTCTGTTTTGTCCTTATTACACAAGGCTTTGCCAGAGTATGTAAATTTATAAATATTCATAATATGTATTAAATTATTTGTAAGTGCTGCATGTGATTAAATAAACTTGTCTACAAGCATACTTTCATTAATCAGCATTGGTTTTCCCCAAAGATGTGTTCAGACGAGGCAAATATGCATAGAACAAAATCTCCTAGGTTAAATCTTATTAATGACAGCTGTTAAGTTTTTCGGTTTATAAAAATTTCTATTGGAATTTTAATTTAGCAAATCTGGCGGGTTAATGTAAGTAATATAGATTATAATTTTATTTTTAATGCAAATTATTGTTATGGTTTAGATAAACTAACTATTTTCTTGGTTGGAATAACTAATTTTAAATAGTTAATGTTGATGTTGTAAAAGAACAAATCAATAATCAATTTTATTATATTTTTAAGAAACAATTTTGTGGCTACAAGCGATAATAGCGTAAGCCGAAAAACATAGTTTCGAGAAAATCCACCTCTAACGTGTGAGCGTTTTTTTTTTTGTGGGAAAAATATCTTAATGAGCATATTATAAAAATTTTCTCGCAAATTGAAGATTAATGGCCGTATCAAAAAACTTCAAGTGTTCTTTTGTTAAGATTTGTATGGAAATTTTGTTTTAGTGTAAATTTCAAGCTCAAATAATTTTTTTTGGTTACTTAGCTTTTAAAAGTATTTCGCCATTATAGGCCTATTGTGCGCTCTCATGTAAATAAAGAAACGAACCCCACCTTTATAGAAACTTAGTATCGTTCACGTAGTCCCTCAAACTTTTTCAGTCAATACCTCTAAGGTGGGTAATGTCCGGTAAGGCGTCAGCCCAAAAAAAAGGGATATCGGCTGGGCGAAACAATGGACAATGAAAAAAGACGTGCTCCATTATCTCCATGCCCTCCTTGCATGCCCTGCATTCATTGTCATTCGTGGCGCCAATCCGGTACAAACGAACTCTTATATTAGAGTGCCCCGTTAAGATGCCGCTCAGCTTTCCTACCTCAGGCTTGTTAAGTTTCAACAGTCCCCTTGTTTTGTCGTCCCATAAAACCTTGGCTAGATTACCCGAATATCACAATTCCATCGTGCCCTGTGGGCCATCTTCGTATACTGTCCGTAACATTCTGAACTTTTCCGCCAGTTCTTTTGCACGTTTATTTCCGGTTACGGCGTAGTGAGCTGTCACCCATATCAGACAAATGTGTCCATGTACTGCGTAAGCATCTGTCATATTTTTGCAATCTAAAATGGTCCTAGCGTTTACTCGTTCGATTGTGATTCCCCTAATTACCGACTTTCTGTCGGTAAATATATTGACCTCTGTTGGTCTAATATTCACACTGATCGGTTTCAAAGTCTCCGTGGTCGCACGAACCTCCGCCTTGAAGACTGTATTATGGTCAGGCAAGCGGAAGTAAATATTGGTCCCGAGTTCTTCTATGAAGAAAACTAGGCCTGTTCTTTCCCCTAGCTTCGAGTCATCCGTGTAGCAGCTAACTCCCACGGGCGTTTGTTCTAAGGTTCAAATGACCCAGGAGTGTCTTTCTGGTATCAATGTCGCGCATTCTGTTATAAACCTAGTTTCATGTACCCGGTGGCACATTTCCAAAGTCTGGTCGTATCCGTTCAGTGACATCCATATGTTCTGATGGTGTGGTATGTTGTCTTGAACGATCCATTGCACATCACTTGCAGCAATACCTCCTTCGTATCTAATACGAATGTCTATATGTTGAACATAAAGAATGGTCTCCAATGTCCTGGTGCATGCAGTTCTCATAGCACTAATTATACTTAGGCAGCACATTCTTTGAACCTTCTCCAAAATTTTAGTGTTGCACTTTCTACTTTTTTTCCTCCACCTTACAACCGATGCAAATGTTTAAATTATTTGTCCTGTTTATTGCAAATAAAAGTTGTTTCTGCGGTTTGGTTAATCTAACCAACTGCAGTTGTTAATTAAATGTCAATGTAAATTGTTGTTGCTATACTGTTGGCAATTAAAAAAAAAAATACTATTTTCTTGTTTAATCTAATAGCTATATATAATTGACAATACTAATCCCATCGTTGTTAGTCCTCGACCAAACAGTGAAACATTTGCTGCGAAACATTTTTAATTTCTCTTTTGAAACTGCATTCGTATCCACACTGTGAAGTTTTTGTTTTGCAGGTTGATACATTTTCTCATAAATTTTTTATGAGAATGAGACGAGAATGACGTACTCAACAATAACTTCGTGTACATGAAACAAAGTACCCTTTGCCATTCCTCTTTCCCCTCTCGTCACAACACTCAAATGTTTTGCAGCAGATGTTTCACTGTATGGACGAGGACTAATGGTTCGGTTAGAAGAAATATTTCTGTTGGTTAATCTATATTTGTTACGAGTTTGGAAATAACAAAATTAAATTGTAAATATACTCTCATATTAGTTGAGAAATTTCTTTCTAAATGCTGTTGAAATTTCAAGCATTATTGTGGCTTTGCAACATATGATGAATAAGTTTGTAGTTAAAAAATAATAAAGGAATAGGGTGAACTTGCAGGCAAGCTTAGCTGATCATATTTTGGGGAAAGCTTAAGTCTACAAAGAGCAGTGAATATTTAAAATCGATGTGATGAAGAATTTTGAAGTTATGTATTAGGGAGAACCAATTTGTCGAACTTGTTCATCAATGATATCTTGCCAATGTCTCGTGCTTACGAATAAATAAACCGATTGTAATTAATCAATCGAAGTGCCTTTTTTGAGGTTAAGAGCTGACTGAAACTTGATTGTTGCTGGTAATTACATCCAGACATGCTTTATATGGAAATATATCGTAATTTCGTTCGATAACGAGTGCCGCGATCTGCCCCCATCTTGCAAAAATTAAAGAAAATCAGTAACTTAACCTACAGCGTGAGATTAAAAGAAAAAAATTTAGCAAAATTAACTATTACTAAATTAATCTGATATTTACTTCGTCTGCCTCAGTTTCTGTCAATATCATTAAATGAATTTTTTTTTGGTATTAAGGTTTTCTCTTTACCTTCAAAATTTACATAATAAATAGTCTCCAAAGTGAACTGATATTTCCCCTTAATTGTGCAATAAGGCTGCATAATGTGTAAACTTGTTTTTGCATGAAAACCCTCAAGGAGTGATTTTTTGCTTTTTATTAAAGTTTAACTATAGTCGGATGAGTTAAAGTTAAAACAGGTTATCGTTATCATCTTCATTAAGTACGCACAGTGGGAGTGGGGGAAGAAATTTTAAACAAATCCGTAGTTTGTGTTCAAATTCTGAATCTGTGTAAACTTTCTGTTATTAGAGGCAACACAAGCTAATTGCAAGTTTTAAAGATATAACTACTAGATATTTATTTATGATGTTAGATATTATGTATGATCTCTAGAATAAAAGTTAGCCAAACTACATACACAGAAAAAAAGATTTGCAAATACAAGTAATTTATTTGTGAATACAATTAAAATACTATTTAAAAAGCCACCTACAATGATTTTTGTAAATACAAACACGCATTTGTAACATAAGAAAACAAAATCAACTCAATTATTTCCAATTAAAATTATTGTGTTATTAACAATTGAGTTGTTAACAGAAAACAAAAATGTTTAATGAATTTGTTTTTCAAATTCTTATGTGTTGTTTCTTTGTTTGTTTTTTTATATTTTTTCTAGAAGTTGGTTTTGTGTTAAATTTTTAAGTTGTTTGGGTTGAATCGAACCGGCAATCTCTTGACTAATAGACTGACGTACTTACCACTCAGCTAAAGAGCAAATCGTTATTGGATAAGCAAATAATGAATACACTCAAAATACGAGTTCTTTTACATGTGCGTATCCGTTATGATATATTTGTTGTATCAACAATAAACATCATCAAAATCTTTAGTTGACATTTTTAATTAAAAAAAATATTAAAAAATTTTCGAGTTTTTGCGACATGTATAACATAAAATTTGGGTAGTTCAGTTTATGGAAAAAAATTTCTGTGTTTGTCGTATCAAGAACTTAATTTTTTATATTAAGTAAATATATATTTCAATTTAAATTAATTATGAACAAATTGTTTTACAGGTTGCATTTTGATGATATTTTTTTTTCTGTGTATTATTCATGTATTTTTTAGAATCGAACTGCAGATGAATTTTATTTTATTTAGATATTCATTTATATTTTTTTTATTGTTCGTCAAAATATCCCACTGTGCGAATTACGAGTAGGGAAGAAAAGAAGAAACAACATGAGTTTCGTACACACAATTTTTTGCAAATAATTTTATTTATTTTACTTCTTTGTGCATTTGTAAATATAGCATTGAAACAATACCATTAACATATAAATTAAAAAAATATATACATACATACATACACATATGGATATATAAAAAAAATGTCATAAAAAGATGAATATTGTTTTTAACGCCCAATACTCGGAAACACTAAAGATGACAACAACAAAAGACATATGTTTACATATGTTAAAATTTTGGAGAAAACGAAATTCTTGAAATTTATTGGTGTTATGAAACTACTTTTTTGCAGGCAGAGTGAAATATTATAAACTACACATACAGAATTACAAACATTGAATGACGAAAACACAATAACGACGCCAGGCGTTTTCAACAAGTGCCTAACACTTTTTGCAGATTTTTATTTGGAGCTATGGAATGCCTATCTAGGCGCACGGCATTGTGCCAAGCCAAGTTCCGGCCAATGCATGCAGTGTGTATATTTACAGGAAACCATTCGAGCTGTTTTTACCCCCCTCACCATAACTTTGTTCCACCTAATAGTAAAATTACAAAATTTAAACCATACTTAGAATAAATTCATGTAACCTCATGTGCAAAATTTAAAAGGTTCCGGAGATATGGAGGTGCAAAAAATGCATATTTTAAAACATACTCACTGACTCACTAACCTACTGACTCAGTGACCTACTGACCTACTGACTCACTCATCAATATTATGAAGCACTTTCGCTATAGCTAGAGATCTGAAATTTGGTACACAAGTAGAACTAGGTGAGCGATGAACTAGAAAAATCTGAAAACCCAAAAATTTTAACCCGGGGGGCGGGGCTACGCCAATAAAAATTAAAAGTTTGTGCTAGTGAGCTGAAATTTGGTACACAAGTAGAACTATGTGAGTAATCACCTCGAAAAATCTGAAAACCCGAACATTTTTACCAAGGGTCCGGGCCACGCTCATAAATAAAAACATATATCTAAAGCGTTTAACTCAAGCGATTTTATTGAAATTCTGCACACATGTTACAATAATACAAAGCTATACATTTTTGTTAAAAAAGTGGGCGTTAACACGCTCATACAATTTAAACCTCCTATTTCATGTACTTCCGGTCAGCACATTTAAATGTACTATTTATGTAACTACTATTATCCGTTTCCATTAAAAGTAGTGAGATAAAAATTTTGACCAAGTTCTTGTTTGGCACAATACCTGTCACTGTAATATGCTATGCATTATATATATTTGTAGCCGTAAGAGTATAGTATAATTTCTAGATAATCTGCTAACTTGAAATTTTCAAAGTTAGTGTGTTTTTATGCAGACTAAAGCAATTAATTCTGAAATTTAAAATATCCAAATTAAAGGGTATTCCATCAGCTAATGTATTTTTGACAACTTTCTGTATTTTAGAAACCGTAAAAGGCAAACACCTGATATTTTCAAAAACGATAAAATTAAAAAAGGTCCCATAATTAATAATAATTGCCAAAATGAAAAAAATCGCCAAAAACCGAAAGCGCTAAAGCAAAAAAAAATATTGCTAAAAATAAAATAAATAGCTACAACAAAAAAAATGGGAAAAACGAAAAAAGTTTACCGGGTACTTAAAATGTTTAAAGAAATGTCTACGTCAGGCGAGATAATAGGCTAAGCTAGCTTGCATAGTAGTACGTATATAGCGTCCATACACTCATTTTCATGAATTTCTTACAAAACTGGGAACATTACTCAGGCTCTTATAATAACACAATTAAACTTTTTTAAATGGTCATTGTCACGCCTACTCAAATTATGTGTTCACTTTGACGAGAGTCGGCTTAGTGTTTGCCTAAAAAACTTGACATACACATAATTATCGGGGACACGCCTCTTAAGATATTGTACTACTTCAAATATACTTCTACTTCTAAATTACTCCTACGAAACTGGTTCCAAGGTTTAGGCTTTGGGGGTTACACAATACTTTGTTTGAAGAAATGGGCAGGATCACGCACCTTAAAAATTAATATTGTATTCAACTTTAACACAACCGAATCCTAAGATTGATATAATATGATATAATTTCCCACTTAAAATAATGGGCCACACCCACTAAAATTTGACATCTTATATCATATTGCTCATTTACTCAAACAACGTCATGACTTAAAAATTAAATTCTTAAGTTAATGATAAATAATTAATCATCATAACGTTCTTCTTATTGTGTAAAGATTTCATACAAATGTCTTGTTTACTTAGTACTCTTGAAAGCAAAACACAATTTTTTTCCATTAAAATTTAAAACTTTAAACCGGTTTTCTCCGGCAAACTAGTTTTATTTGAGTTATGCCATTGTTTGAATAAATGAGTGACACGATTTTATATAAGTGACGCATATATAGGGTCTTGCAATGATACAAATTTGACTTGTTATATACTATATGTACATGTATCTCCAGTGTTACCAGATTTTATTTTCAGCCATTTGATCAAAATCAAATAATCAATTAAATATTTAATTGTGTCAGTTTATACCGCTAAATATAGAAATTAGTAAATGATAATTATTAATGCTCCTTCGAGCCAGATTGTAAAGAACAACTTTACTCTTAATGTTTTCGAAGCAAGACCAGTAAGCTGCCTCTGATATAACAAAGTGGCACCATAAAAAGACACCACCAAATTCAAGAGACTGTGAAAATTTTCGCATTAGTTGAATTGATAAGTTGAAGGCTAGACAAAATAAAGAAATTAACGTTCATACAAGGCAATTAAGCCCTGAACTACACAGGCCGTTCATACAGTTTATTTGGACCTTAAAATTTTAAATTTTAAAAATGACAACGTCTCTGCTGTGTAGCCTCCCATACTCTATCGCCCAAGATGATTTCAATCACCGCTCTCTAACTCTTTTTTTTTGCCCACAAGTCAGTATTAATTTTTATTTTTTTTTTCGAGATTTGCTACTGGAAAACCCAAACAGTATTTGCAATGATAGCCTTGGTATGTAGTCGTATAAGTAAAAAATAATAAAAATAAATTTACCAAAAATTTAATAAACATTGGTAATGCTACGAGAAGCAGTGACAAAACTAATTTTCAATTTAAACTTCAGTTGAAAGATCACACTTTCTTTGTAAATACTCTACTACATTATCGCATTAGTTCCGTTTTATATACAGTTTGTCAATCTCTTTTAAATTACTAACAGTTTTAATAAAAATGAATTTCTGATCAGCTGAACATTTTAACAATTGTAGTTCTTTTAAGAACGATTTAGATTTTTTTGTATTAAACAAAGAACTATTGGAGAGAATTCAGACATATTTTGATAGTTTAATGGACTTAAGATATTCTGATTTTTTTCACTCACTTTTTATTCAAAATAAATTAGTTTTCTAACGCTGCTTCCTTCTAAGAGGAAGAAAACTGTTAGCTGAAGTAGTTGGTACGTTGCCTACAAAACAAATGACGATCGTTAAGTGAACCGTTTTCGACTCTGCCCAGACCCAGTCGAAATTTTCACAGTATATTACCTGCTAATGGTCTAGAAGGAACAACAGGCAATACATATATATTTTTTTAACATTTGAAGTAGGCGCGTCATTTGCCATACAGAGAAAATTTTTTAGGATATTAATCAAACTAATGCAGCTAAAGACTTGAAAAATTTGAGGACTAGCTCTTTTTGTAATTTTTTTTAAGGAGTGTACAAGTGGGCGTGGCATATTCCATATTTAGCATATCTACCTATATAATTAATAGGCAAACGTGTTTTTTGTAATCCGTTTTACGCTGGTACTACTGCAATGATTTTAAAAAGATTTATATGGTTTTAAAGGTTTTTCAGATACGAGTACAGATGCGCAGAATCTATATTTTATTGAAATTGGTTTAGTATTTTGGGAGCTATAAGCGTTTAAAGTTGCTACTACTACATGCACACATCTTACACTCGCATTCATTAGCTTACAAGTAAATATATATTTTCTTTAATAACTAATTATTTTTGAAAGAATATTCTATAATTCGATTATTTAAATCAAGATGAATAAAAACAGCGAGAATTACAAACGGTACAGAGAAAAATTAAAAGAAAATGCAATTAAATTGCAAAACTATAAATTAAAAAGCCGAGAAAGATCGCATAACGCTGGGAAAAAGTCAAAAGCCTTAGCTGAAGTAAATAAAGAAGTTTTTGAAGAGAAAAAGCGGTATGAACGGCAAAGTCAAAAAACCGTATTATACCCGATGCCTTTTCTTTTTATCAGGGGATTAAAATGTATTTCATAGCATCCGATGATATTGAGAAATACTCTTCGTTGTATAACTGGGACCAAAAGTAGAAAAACGTAAAAATTATACCACACATATCTAAATTGTACTTCTTCTGTTGCAAAGGTCAGGAAGTGAAAACAGCTAAAACTGCATATTCCAAAAAAAAACTATAATTAATGTACCCAATACTATTCGTATTTAATTTTGCTTATTTTGTGAAATATGTTTACTTTTTCATCGCATTCTGCTGTAACGAAGTTTCTTAGGCTGGGATAGAACTCAGCCATGCCCAGGATTCGTCCACAAAAATTTGTTGATATTTGGGACCGTGAGAGAGAAAAAAAACACGCGAAGTCGATTCAACAACAATATTTCTTTATTATAATTTTCATATAATTAAATGGCCGTCTAAAAGACAACTTCAACGCTCAGAAGGAGCGGTATGCGTATGCAGAGCGCAGTCACTATACATGCAGATGCTGGCGAGGTGTGTAACACCCAGTGTTGTAAGGTAATTTTTTCTAAAAATCGTCAAATTCTAAAAATAAAATCGTCAAAATCGTCACAATTTTCAGAAAAATTCGTCAAAAAATCGTCATACATATATATAATATTTTATGTAGCAAAACACAATTCATCGACCTTATAATCAAAGATAAAAACTAAACGGCGAAACTAAAGCATAAAATTCAGAATATATAATAGCGTGTAACAATTTCTAAATAAAACTAGTTTCAAAATAAAACTATATGTACATACATTTTAGAATTGTGATTTTTATAAAATTTGACTTAATGTCAATATTATAGCACTCCGAAGATATACACTTTAAACAATCTTTTGAAAACAAAATGATTTCAAGGGTTTCTGTTTCCAGTAAATGTCAGATCTAGGTTTTAGTAAAATTAATATTACTAAATATTCTTTCAACACTAGCCGATGGTAAAGTAAAAAAAAAGTAAAAAACAAACTCACATAAGTTATGGAAAATAAGTTTATTGTTTGGTAAATCATTTGTTTTAACTTTTCTCCACAATACACTTACATATAAATGTCATTATCTTGAAAGTTAAAAAAGTCTAAGATCTCTTATTTAATTTTGAATGTCTTAATATTTTCCTTTGTACAAAAGATTTGGAAAAGTTTTTAGTAAAGGAAGAATTTTAGAGTCCATATTTAAAATAACGGCTGCTGAAATTATATTGAATTTTTTTGATATTTGTGTAATCGAACCCAAATATCCTCTCTCTAAGGACTTGTTGGCATATTTATGTTACTAAATACTTATTTCAACAAATCGTCAAAATATGAGGAATATTTGAGACGAAATCGTCAATCGTCATTTTGGTATATTTTTTATAATAAATCCTCAAAATGACGTAAAATCGTCATATCTAACAACACTGGTAACACCACACAACCTCCAGGCTGCGCGTGTGAGAACTCGAAGAACAACAAAATTAATACTTAAGAGCGGTATAACGAATGCTCGTGTTGAGCGCAGTCAATATGCACGCAGACGCAGGCGGGATGTGTAACACCACACAACCTACAAGCTGCGCGTGTGAGAAAAGCTCAGAAGGAGCAGTGTGACTGTTGCTAGACCGAAATCCAGGGAAGTCGGCCACAAAATAGTATACACTAATTGTTCTATTATAAGTCTGTCCTGTAGATGTATTTAAAGGCAAGCTCAATGCTGATGGATGTGTAACACCACGTTCAACTTTGTGTTCTTACCTCGCTGACAGTTAGCAACAGACTCCCCGATTGCGAAGATTCCTCCTTATATACTAAAATTTCTGCCAATAATCAGTTCTCATAAAACGTAACTTACTTAATAATAGTTGAATAAAAGTATCAATTTACCTATTTTAATACTTAAATTCACATATAGATGGCGACTCCAACTATAACAAATCGTGAAAGGCAATATAAATAGTATTAATGAAATTTATAAATTCATGTATAATTCAATTTATAAAAGAAACAATATAAAATATCATAAAAAAGAACATAATCGGATACAATTCAATATACAGAACGTAAAAATAATTGATTTCTTCCATAAATAAACAATTGTCGTATGATGAAAACGAGGGGCCCGACTTTCATCGCTACACTGCATTTCCCTTTAAGTTCGTCGTTATTTAAAACAAACACATTGAATACCTCTATTTTATTTTATTAATTTATATTTTATATCTATTATATTTATTAATTTTTTATTCATAATTTCCCAAAAGAGCACCAGAAAATATTTGAACATCATGATGGAACAAAATGTCCTGTACGCCATGTCCCGTACGACTATAATTAAATTTAAATAAGAAAAAAGCTATTAATATTTTTTTTAGTAAAATCTAGCCCATTTTAAGAAAAATTGACTCACCTCATTCGGGTTTCGCTGAAATAAGCATTTTAATTGTTTGCTACAAGACCTACTTCCTTTTTTTGTCTCGTACGACATTCTCAGTTTTTTGCAATTGCCTTTAAAACATAAAATTGGTTATCATTGGACTTAGTGCCATCAATAGAGCTAATCAGGAGCCATAACTTAGGCTAATAATCAAAACAAAAATCTATTTTATATTGATCTCTTTTCCACTTTAAATGCGTACGACTGTCCTGTACGACAGTATGGAATTGCCCATATGTATGTAAGTATGTGGATGGCTGCGTTTTAATGCATTTTTTATGACAATAAATTTTCTTTGAATCTTAATAAAATTATTTACATTTAAATTCTAGAATACGGATGACTGTGTCGTCTGTTGGTATATCTAGTATGTATTTATTTTGAAATATCTTGGGATAAATGCGGCAAACCATCTGAAGTTCTAGGAGTTACTCCATCTATTTTATGAATTGTTTATTGTTGATTTTAACATTTAACCACGCCCACTTTTACGGCCAATTTTTTATATTACCAAAATTTGTTTTTTAATTGCGATGCCGTGCAAATTGCCCACCCCAATAATTCATTATGAAATAACTTCGTCATTTGTGAACCAATTTTCAAAATTCTTTTTGCATATAGAAGAGGTCCACAAATTTTTTTGAAATGATGGAGGATTATCAAATTACTTGGACGTTTGTAAAGCAATTTTCAAAATTCTTTTTGTATATGAAAAAGGTCTACTAATTTTTTTCTTCAAATTGTTGAAAAATGATTATCAAATATTTTTGTCATTTGTGGACCAATTTAAAAAAAATCTCTTTGCATATGGCAGAAGTTCACTAGAACTGTTTTCATATTTTTTGAAAATTTAGGAGGGGGTATGCAAAGCACCCGCCCCAAAAGTTGATTATCAAATATCAATGACATTTGTGGACCAATTTTCCAAATTCTTTTTGCATATAAAGAAGGTCCTAGCGCGTTACTTTAATTTGTAACGAACTCATTTTTTAACCATGTACATATGTATATAAACACTTTTTATTTTATTTTATAATGATGGTGATAGAAAAGTACAACGGGTTAATCTAGTAATACATAAATGCCATGTAAGTCTCAACAAGTATGTGGCATAAATTAAGCAAATCCATGTTTCTCACACATGTGATTAATACAAGTAGAAAAATATACTTTATCATAAAGAATTAGAGTGATTTTATTATTATCATAATAATCTAAACTAATTTATGCTAGATTTTTTTTTTACATAATATAAAACATAAATGTGCCCTTAATTATGAAAGTGGTCTAAGTAACATGCACTTTTGCTTCGAAATATTAAATTAACTTTAAAAAAAGTTCAATAAATATTTAATAAATGTTAAATAAACTTATATTAGTCGAGACTAGTACAACTCTAAATTAAAATGTTACATAATATAAAAATATATTTTGATTTGTGTAGCTAAGGAATATATGACCTTACGCCAAGGTTTTTTTGTGACAATTATCAAATTTTTTTTTATCCCAAACAAAACCCATTAACTGAAAAATTTTAAACTTGTATCGAACTCTTCAGTATATCGTTTTTGACACAAACCAATCATCGAACCCATTTAAATTACTCGCAGTCAATTCACACACCTTTTTAAGTACACATTCTGACTTTTTAGTACAACTTTGGAAAAACCATAGTTGCATTACTAAGTTCTACTAGATTTAAAGTTGATTTTGACATAGAAGTAGATTTTATTTTTATACGAACTCCAATAGTTTTTGCTCGAAATCTAGCAAGCTTAAATATTAACGCACTATTAAAGATTATTTTTATTACACAATATATTTGTTGTACCGAAAAATTTATTATTTTTTTACACTCATTTGAATCCATTTTACAAACTACAACATCACTCAAATTAAAAATATTAGAAGATTGTTAGTATTTATATCAAATTGTGTTGTCGAATTTTTTATTTATTTTTTTATTTGTATCTTTAAGCTATAGTATTTTATTATTTCTCGAAAGCATAAATCATAGATATTTTAATTTTTACGCTTGACATTTTTATGACGCGGTTATCTATTACAAACGTCAAAAGACGATAGAAGTAATAAACAAAGTAAATATGTTTTAACGTATTTAAGTTCATCATTATTATTATCATCATCATCTTCGTTTATTTTTATTGACCCAACCGATTAAAAAAAAATATAACTAAAAAAACTAGTTAATAATTTGCAGCGCTAAACTGAAAGCTTGTGTGCGGATAGCGAATTATGAAAAGAGCAAACTCTGCTTTCTTTAGGCTGAAAGTCTACTTCAACACGTTTTCACACATGTTGCAAATTTCATACATTTCACGCATTCTGCACTTTACATTGAATCACACGCTTCTTAAGCCGAGATCCCGCTATGGGCGCAATGTAACAATTTTATGTTTTATGTTTCATGTTTATTAAGCCAAAATGGCTTCATTTTTCAACTAATGGAAATATAAGGACATGATTTCATTACATTGCATTAGTAATTAGGCTGTGAAGGCGTATTTTAGAATTAATTGAGAAATAAGGCTATTTTGCCTTATTAATTTATTATTTTTTATGCAGCATCGGTAGCATTGAAAATAACATCAAACTTAGTTTCACTGACTTGCTGACTTGTTCGTATAACGCTTGTAACGCTGTTATTATTAAAAAAGGTTAATCTATTTTTCGCATTTAAGCCTCAAGGCATGTTCTATTTTTTGTGCTCTTTAACTTAAATTACACAATAATATTCGTTATACTTTCACACAGATGAGTGGGATGCGAGAAAGTGTAGAACACCTGGTTAAAAGCTCAATTAGCCGACTGTAATGGAATGTAACTGCAATGGTAGAAAACAGCTGATCGATATTGTTAAGTGAAAAGTATAGATGGAACGTAATGAAAGAGTCTGTACACTACTTGTCACAAAAGAATATCGATCAGCTGTTGTCTACCGTTGCAGTTATACTCGATTACAATTGGCTAACTGAGCCTTTAAGGAATTCAATACATTTATTCTTTAAATATATTATGACATACATTATACAAAACCTTTGAATTAATGCCAAATTCTTGATGTTGGTATACGACCATACTTTCTTTCTTTTTTAACGTATATTTTAACGTATATTTATATTTTAGTTTTGTTTGTTTTTTATTAGACATATATATTAATAAAAAAATATGCAAATTAGAAGAAATTGTAAACAAATTTCTAATTTGTTTTCTAATTTAAGAAACCTGATATATGCTTTTTATTTTAATTTACAATTTGTATGACTATTTAGAAAATAGTTAGGAATTAGCAAGAGTTATTCAACAGGCAGATGGTTTTACAAATCCACAACATACGCAAATTTTAATTGAAATTGTTGAATATGTAAGAGCATTTATATTACTTTTAATTTGGCTATCAGTAATTTAAGTATTAGGTCTGGTTTCAAATGACGTATTTAACGAACCCTTGACATAATTTAAAATCATTTGTTGTGTTTTATTCATGATTATTATAATTTAAAGTAGTGTAGGATGTAAATTTGGTTTTTTTTTTAATCCCATTATCTAGATAATTTAAATTTTTTGTATAACAAATTTGCACGAGAGAATGACTGGAAAATTTTCGTTTACATCAGAGACAAAACTGAGTCACCTTTCACCATTTTAAGAAGCGTAATTTTCAAGTGAAATGAGTTTTAAAACTAATTATCTTTCTGACATACATACACACAAAAAAAACCTAACTAAAACTTTGGAAAATTTTCTAAATTTGAATAAAAAAAGTTGTCGTATGGCGCCAAAGCTGTTTTTACTTAAAACCAGTAAAATATTTACTAAATTTCTAGTTCATTAATGAACTAGTTTATAGTAATTATATTTTCATATTTTAGTAAAATTTTCCTGAAATTAAGTAAAATTTTCCAATAAAATTCGGAGCTTTGCAAAAAAATTTTTTCGTCTTTGATCTCAACTTTAGTAAATTTTCCAATTTCTTTGTCTTTAATTCCCGTACTTATTTTTATTTTTAATTAAATTCTATACCAAATATGTTATTTATTATATCTTCATATTATATTCTTAATTATAATTCACCATACATACATATAAATTCCTTGAGAAGAGACAAGTATTCAACCAGCAACCTTCTGATTGATAAGCAAGCACTCTAACCAATTGCCTAACAAGGCAGCCTGAATAAGCATTGAAATTATTGAGTTTTAAAATTTTATTTTCTTGACAATAAAATAAATTTCAAGTTCAAATATTCTTCGAAAATATAAAAAATTTACTTAGAATTTTTGCTAAGTGCAAATTAATAATAAATTCTATAATTCAAAGAAAAAATACTTAAAACTTGTAAATATTTTCCCAAAATTTAGTATAACTTTTTACATCTTTTAAGTAAGTCAAATTTCATGAACTTATCAGGAGTAATTCATTTCCTAAAGTTTGTTTTTTTAATTTAAGACGAAATATACTAGTAATTGATATAAAATTTCCTTCAGTTTATAACCATTTTCCTACTCTTAGTAAATATTTCCTTTAACTCAGTAAACATTTCCTGAAATGTGAGAAATTTATTGTGTATTTTTATGAACTATTTTTGAGGATATGAACTTTTTATTTTTTACTCATATTAAGTAATTTTTACTAGATTTTTATAAAAATTTACTTAAACTTAGAAAAAATTAGTTAAGCTTACAAAATTTTTTTACTTGAATTTAGGAAAAAAAAATTTCTTAATAATAGTACATGTCTTTTTTTTTAGTGTAGAATAAAATTTTTGAATTTTGTTTTCACAGAAAAGATTTATCTTTATTATGGTGAATACCGTCCAATAAAAAGATGGTGTGATTTCCAGATAACGTAACACTATGGAGCTGCAAGATTATTTTTTAATCTAAGCAATTTTCATGCAGGTTCCCAGATCGTTAAGTGGTTGGCTGTGATCCAGTTGCAAGATGACGGTTTCAAGTCATTGGGACTAAATATCTCGTATACATTCAACAAGACTATTTAAATTCCAAAAGAGCATATGGGCATTTCCACAGGAATGTCAACTTTTTGTAGCGTGCGACACGCTACAAGCATATTTACTTGTTTTTTTTTTTCAAAGAAAAATAAACTTTTTAGCAGCTCTTTAATAGCTAACATTTTAAGAAAAATCGGATTACATTATTCTGGAATACAAGCTTATTTAATTGCTGTCGTCGCACACGATAAAAAAGTGAAAATTGCCGTAAAAATGCCCATATCATCTTATCATCATCAATTCCTAGTTTTTTTCTTTTAAATCTTTTTATAATGCAAAGTTATTTGTCATGCTCGTTTAATACTGAACTTTTATTGCTGTACTTAAGTATCTGATTAGTGTAAACGGGGTTTCAATTGGCACGCCAATTCATATAATTTAAACATTCATTTAAAATTCTCATCATACCAAAAATTATAAAAAAAAATAAATAAATAAAAAAAATACATAATATCCTAAACCACAGAACAATAAACACATTTGTTGCTGTTCAAATAGTTTTGGTGCGGGTAAACCACAAAAAACCCCAAAAAAAAGCTCAGCAACAAACAATTTAAGCAAATTTAAAAAAATAAACTTAAAATAAATAATAAAGATTTGTTAAAGAATTTATTTAAATTACTTTACTAATTGTTGAATTTTTTTCCCCACAAACATAAATAATTTTAACAAGTTTTGTTTCATTGTTTTCGCCATTTTGTATTCTAATGATTTTGAAATCGTTCATAAATTTTTTATGTGCAAATATTTAAAAAATTCATTTCCATTTATTAGTTGAAATAAAAATTTTAACAAATAATTTATTTATGTATTTTTGTAATATAAAATAATAAAATTTCTCACGTAGTTTAAATATAATTTTTTTTTAATATCAAGCTTAATAACAACACACAACAACTTGTCGTTTCGTTTGTGGTCAGTCAGTTATATTTACGTAGAAATAGTGTTAAAAATTTAAATTTTAAATTAAAATATGTATTTCTGTTTATAGATAAGAATTATTTTAAACAACAAGTTCTGTTTTAAATTTTCAGGTTTGTGTGTTGTTTGCTTATTCTGGAACTAAAACCAAAACGCTTCAAAAAATCAGTAAGTTTGCACAATTAATAATGGCAATGAATAAACATTAGATAAAAAAATTACCCTAAAGCCTAATACATTGTTCAGAATTTCGTGCGAAATACAAACTGCATGCAAAAGTATTTGATATGAAATATTTGCGAAATCTTCGAGAAATCACACGGTAGCGCAAATACAGGTCAAACGACAGATGGATAAAGAAAAGAGAATCTTAGATAAGTGTTTTGTTTTTACGAATCTCGTTACAAATCGCTCCAGCGCCTCTGAAGTAGTCGTTTTAAGAAACATTGGCAAAGTAGAATAGCCAATGAAATGGCTAGTAAACACAGCTTTGAAAATTGAATACGCCTCATTGACACCAGAGGCGCTGCAACACTACCTTATTTAGAAAAACGTGCAAAAAGCAGAGTTGTAAAATAATGAAGCATTCCTATATATTTTCCTTTCTATCAGTATCGCTTTCCTAAAGTAGGTAACACCTAGTAATGGTAACAGGAATTCATTGCCTGATACTTCTTTTTAAAAATAAAAAAATTATTTGAACGGGCTAAAGTTCGTATCGCTTTTTAAGCCAAATTACATGTGATAATTATTAATGAACAAATAACATCTGAGTTAGGTGTAAATATTCTCACAACAACACATAGTTGAACGGAACAGCTAGCCGTTTTCGAAGGCCACTAAACCTTCATCATCAGCGTTCTTCTGTGTTTTGGTCCACTGTGTGTGGTATCAGTTGATGTAGATTTGTGCCCTATATACGAAAAATTTTTGCAAATGGAATATGTGAATTGTTTTGATTCAGCGTATTTCAATTTGCTGAAAGGTGTTTTGTAATGAAAGCTCAAATTTACCATCTCTAATTTACAACAGTCTTACCATTGTCGTTTATTCTTTACTAATTATGCACATGCTAGTTAATTTTTCTATTTTTGTTCTACTTACTTTTTTGGTTTGTTACTATTAAGTATATTTATTTTAATTTTTTGCCACAGGCCCATGGCTATTAATTTTAGTTAATTTTAATTATTATTTTTCGAACTTAATTTGTTTCTATATTTATGATTTGAACGGGCTAAAGTTCGTATCGCTTTTTAAGCCAAATTACATGTGATAATTATTAATTTATTAAAAAAAATTATTCTTGAACCATATTTTTTTTTTTTTTTTTTGCATATTCAATTGAAAGCTCTTATTGGAAGATCCTATATTTCTTTAAAGTGTAAACTGGTTATTATTTGCAATGTATGCAGTCTTGTTTTTAGTTTTTTTCCGCTAAATAAAAAAAACTGTAAATTATATTTGAATTTTAATTAAGCAAGATGCTGCCATTCACGACATTTTTAGAAAAAAACTTTTAAATTTATTCCACAAATCGGATTATCTCCTATGGGCCATTAACAAAATATCTTGCTTAAAATTATTTCTAATATCCCGCTTTTAAGAAGCCGAACTTAAACATTTCATTAAAATCTTTTACAATCGAGTTTTTATCAGATACGCCCATATCTGGAGGTCGAAGGACTTTTCTATCGCGACTATTTTACGATGAGTTGCGAACAATTGTATTCAATTCATTGATGCAAAATACGCAAGCACATATTTAACAAAACTCGATTCACATCCTAATCCTCTTGCTCGTAATATCTTGAACTTTACTGGACAGATCCGCTTAAAAAGAAGTACACAAAGGCTCTAATACTCATCACTCCAAATGATACTTCTTAAAAATTATTTTTGAGCTTAATACGACATTTACATATGTATCATTAATTACTATCACTAAGTTATGGCCGCCACTGTTCGGGCCTTATAATAATATTTAGATTTAAGATTGGAATACTTATTGTTAGTACATTTTTGAAGATACAATAAATAATTATATGTATAAAAAAAATTGATGCCCAGCCCATAACAATTATAATTTATCGGTATAATAAATAATTTCAGACAAATTATAGTCCAATATTTTTAATTCTATATTAAAAATCATGTAACAGCTTTTTTCTACGGATTAAAGAAATTGCATTTCCAAAAAAGCTTAATCCACACATTTTTTGCATCTCGTTTTTTTACGAAAATCAATTATTTACTATCGCAAATAGTCGATTTTTGGTCAAAAAAAAAATAAATTCGAAAAGTATGTCGCTTTAGCGTTTTTGGCGGTTATGGCACGATCTAACGCCAACGATCCACCCCTGCATTCAATAGAATATATTCCAAGCTTTTGTCATTTTAATGTGTTTTTCCCTCACAACGTGATTTTGTCATTAACTTTTTTCAGACTTTTTATATTTATAAATGAATATTATACAATTTTTAAAGTTTTAATTTTGTTACAAAAAAAAAATGAATAATGTTTAATTATATTTCAACTACACGAAACAAGCACATTTTACATGTTTTAAAATTATTAATGAAAAAAAAACATTATTGGCATTTATTGAATGATAAAACGATCATTTAGAAACGAATAAAGTAGAAGAAGAGAAAAATAGATTTGTTGGCATATACTTTGCATTTCAAATAACCCTACAAACAGAAGTAGGGATTGTATTTGGAGATCATGTGTTGCAAAAAAAAGCCGCATTACATATCTGGGAAATTAATGTGACAGAGGCGCCAGTTTTCTATTTGTGGTGTGGTAAGTTGTGCCATCATACCGGGGTTGTATTTTCTGAAAAGTAGTAAGATTGTGTAGGAAAGTATTTTCGGCTAAATACAATAATTCATCGCCAATTTCGCCGTAAATTAAAAAAAAATATCACAATCTTCTTATTAGCACACAAACACAGAACGAAATATTCACAAATTGATATCCCTGAATCTTCTTCTTTGGATTATCCACTCTACAAATGGATTAGTGTTGTTTATTAACGATGCCACAGAATGTTAAATATGCCTCATAAGTCATCAAAATTTGCTTCCTCAAGATCACGATCGGAGTGAACCATTTTGCTATTTATCACACAGAAAAGAAAAATTCCACCAATCATTAATTTTAATTAAAAATAAAACCAAAAATCAATTAAAAATGTACTCAAGTCAATTAAACTTTTGTTTAAAAATTTAGTTAATTACAAACTTCAACTGGCTCAGTTACATTTTTAAATAATTTTTGGTTTTATTTTCAATTAAAGTTGTTGATTGCAGGAATAATTTTTTTGCTTCAATAGCTGCCTATAGCTCGCATGCATACATATCTTGCTCTTAAGGGTTACAAGGCTTATGGTTTTGGTAGTCAAATTGTGTCATCTTTCTTTTGAAGTTGTCGTATCGTTTAAGTTTGGATGTTAGTTATTAAGAACGTAGGTACATTTTCAATAAACATCCACATCCACATGATACTGATGTGTAACATAAATAAAACATGTTGCTGTTTATTTACTATTGTTACGTTTAAGTTTTATTAAACGTGTGAGTTCTTTTGATTTGCTCAAAAATAAAAATAAATAACACACAATTTTTATTTGCTGCTGTTCTTCCTTTTATTCTCTACTAAGCAAACTACAACTTTTTTTCTTTACTTAATTACTTCTTATCGTTATTATCCACCGCACGAGGTCTTTACTTTTAACGATGCTGACTCGACTAATTTCTGATTAGCACTGACTCATTCTCGCACAGGGCACCTCTTTTTATACTACCGGAACCGGATCTAGAATGTTCGCCTGATAGATGGCGTAATAACATGAATGTATGTACTTAGTAAAACCAACTGGAAGAAACTATTACTGACTGCACAACGATGTGGCTGCTTAGGCGCAAGTGTTTATTGGTAGCCAAGTGATCAAACAGTCTTCCAACACTATGTAGAAACTTCATGTCATTGGTCGCATTCATAAGACGTAACAGTTGCGCAACCGTTGAGTGTTTGTCTTAGAAACGCATAGTTGAGTAGTTTCGCTCCACTCAACAGTTGAGTAATTGCTGCCATTTTTTCCATCATAAAATTTTTCGCTACCTATAGTCAACATGTTGTGCTCAGCCTGAACAGCTGATCGAAAAGACTTATGCCGTTTATAATATAATGCAACGCCGCTTTGTTAGATGGCGGCTGCAAATATTTGTTAAATTTTGCATTTAAAATGCGATAAAGGAACGAAATAAAGGAATTAAATTAAATTACTAATTTCATCAAACATATTTATGTATATCATGCTGTCTATTTGTATTATATTATTATATATATTATTATATTATATATATTACATATTTAATTCACTATTGCGTTTAAACGTTTTTTGAGCACATGGCCGCTCAGCGTTAAAATAAAAATACTATAGGCGCAGGTCTTTCTTTTTATTGCAGTGTTGTTCAAACACAGAATATTAATTTTAGGGAGCAAATTTTATTGTAAAAATGGAAGATTCCTGGGCTGCTGACTTCATTAAATATTCTGTGTTATACATACACTTTAGTTAAACTAATTAATTTAGCCAATCTAAGTTAGTTTATTTTTTTCGTTTTCAATTGCTTACGTTCATCAGCTGTTCATTTTGCAGTACATCCATCAATCCGTTTCTAAGAAGTAACTGTTGGGGCCAACAGCTGCCAACAGTTTCACAACAGTTGAGCTCAACAGCTACGTCTTATGAATGCGACCATTGTTTCTAGATGTTTGTATGTAATTCAAATGGGTTTTATTTTTGAATTACAAAGTAACGACTTTTATGTTGACAATGCGGTGTGCTACTGGTAGTTCAGGTTTGTTACCATAAGCGCTCGCACTTTTATTTGTATGTGTGTACGTTTAGTGCTTTAGTTAAATACTTCCAGATAGTTCTTTCGCGTAAAACTTACATTAGCCCTGTTGGAATATTTTTACGTACAAATATATATCGTAACGTATGTGAGGTAGAAATCTACAAAAAATATATTTCAACGTCGACTTCTCTCTTACATACATACACACACACTTAGAGACCAACCTAAATTAGAGCGTCAAGCGTTGCGTTAGCAGCAGGGAACGCATTATCAGTACATTTAGGTCCAAATTTACAGCCATTCGTTAACTAATAGCAATAGTTTAACCAATAATATTTGATTCACAGCTATTTGTTTACCATTAGTTAAACCACCAAATCTCATTGGTTAACAAATAGTTAAACAACAGCTGATTCGTTGTAAACTTTATTAGTATTGTTGTATTGTGAAAATTTTAATAAACATTTCACAATACATTTTCAAGCATATTCTTTGTATTTTATTTTATTTTGTATTACATTTTAGTTTTTTCGAACCAATTTCAGCAATAATTTAATATTTTTCACGATAAAGTTAGATGAGCGCGCACTGTTTTATCCATTGTTAATAATACAGCAAATGTAAACAAAAACCATATGCTATAGCAGAACTGTCGATAGTGAAACTTAATTATTTGATAGGCATTCTTTGCTCTTATTAAGAACTTTAGTTAACCAATCCAGTGTGAATATGAAGTATTAGTTAAACAAAGTTATCGTTTTAGTTTACTAATAATTAACTAATGACTGTAAATTTGGCCCTTAAAATTATAAAATATTATTTGAATGTACTGAAAGTAAGTACCCTGCTGCTAACGCAACGCTTGACGCTCTAATTTAGGTTGGGCTCATATAAAGCAAAGATGAATACAATTACAATTGACACGTTCGCTGGCAGCCTCACGTTTCTACTAACTAACATCCAGATTTAAACGATACCACAACTTCAAAAGTAACATGATACGATTAGACTAATTCTACCATAAGGTTCAGTCGCTGACAAGATAATTATGGGATTTATTTTACCATCCGTTATAGCGCTCGCTACTGGCGTTGTTGTCCCTGATAAAAACTTTCCTTGCTATACGGCCCTGCACCAAGAGCGGATGTACGTGTTTTTACTTTTATATCTATTCATGCGAATTTAATCTAGACACAATTAATTCTATTAAATGCCAATAAAAGTTATTATAAAACTAAACATCAAGCGAATAGTAAAATTAGCAGAGAGTGGGAGAGCTAATGAAATACAATAAGAGAAGTACACTGAAAAAAACTTTATTTAGTATTAAATTTCTTAATTCAAAAAATTAAGAAATGAGACCTACCACCAATGTCGAAAAATGGAATACTAAGGTTCATAAATATATACAGCCTTATTTATAAAAAGGTTTTTAAAACAAATTTTCATAAAAAAATTTTCTTAAAAATTCTTGTGTAAAGCCTTAATAATTTGTATAAGGCTGATAGAGTTTAACTGTCTGTTCAACGATATATATTGCAAGAAAATATAAGCGATCGCAAGTCAGTCACTTGATTTCGAGTCAATTTGGTTTAAACGATGTCGATAGTGCTCGTTCGTATGCACTTATCTTTTAGAGACCTGCGTAAACAGACTTAAACTGTAAATACGTCTTGTTTTTTTAAATGTACTCTCGTGGCATGTACTATACTAAAGCAATAATAAATGCTGTCGTATTATAAGCGAAGCACGATTGATGCATTGTTGTTTGTATATATGAGTGTTAACAAGTGATGTCGCAAATACTTTTTGTTCATAACAAATAATCAAAAGAAGTAGTGTTGATGCGTGTATGCTTGTTATTTTGCATAATATACATTTCAGTGTGTGTGTGTGTAAGATGTAGATGGTAAGCTTTTATGTGTTTAAGGCAGAGCCAGCCACAACATAAAATGAGGTTGTGTTAGTGAGAAAACACCCTGCAACCCAACAAACATTATGCATTATTAGGGAATTATTACGAATACGGAACTGATCACATTTTAAAGTTTTGCAGTAAGATTTTCGGTGTTAATACTCTTGTGGCAATTCCTTATCATTAAAATATGCTTCAAATGCGAAGAACTTAGGCTATTGCGTTGCTTTGAACAAATTAGTTTGTATCCAAATTTTTCCAGAACTCTGTAACATTCGTTTTCTCTGCCGCATTTAATTCACTTCGAAGTATAATCAGTTCGCTTTGAATATCAAAATTGGAGTTGGTTACGTCACAAGTGAATGGACTTTCAAAAATTTCAAGCAATGGTACAACCATTAGTCTTTAAAGAAATAGTGTTATGTATTCAAATTTAGTTACGTTCTTCTGTTTGTCATATATGAGATAAGTTTTTGGAAAACTAGAAAAAATCATTTGATTGAATTTCGGAAAGGAGTAAAAATATCTTTGTCGTAAAGTTACATTTGCTCCATCTGTACAGATACCAAAAATTTGTTTGTATCTGTAACAGAAAAAAGCTTATCGCTAACTACATCGAATAAAAGTTTGCCAGTTACGCTTCCGTGAAATGTTTCCAAGGAAAACATGTAGCAATGGTGTTGCTACGTTTGTTTTGCTTGCATTAGTGTTAGGTTTATACTTATGTAGACGATGTTTGTGTGTGATATTATGTTTGTCTCCCTTACGTATATCTAGCTCTCGTATTGCTTTGTCAATATTAATATTTATTTCGCTTTACATTATGTACTTGCGGCCATTATGGTTTTTAGGAATAACGGTATTATATATTTGTAAATTCTAGATTATTCTATGTAACTATACTTGTCTTTTTCTTTCTTATCGTTTAGTGCACATAGTAATAAGTATGATTATATTGTATAAACCCAGATATTTAAGAAATGTATTAAAAAAACTGCGAGAAGAAGATCATTATAAAGTAAACCGTCAAAAGGAAAAGACGCTGTGTTTTATTTAAAAAAAGACTCTTACAAACATAGTTTCAAAAACTTCGTAGTTGCGACTTACACAGCGAATACATATGACGAGTTGACAAAGGTCATTTATGTCTGTGCTTTCATCCAGACAAAAGGACATGAATTCGCAATTCATTAATTTTTCCCTAATAATACATTCTAATGAATTTCCTATTTGGAAAATACGCCGTACCACCTTCTGAGGAGACAAGGGAAGAGATTGTATTAACGTAGTTTTGTAACTAAGTCTTCGTAAAACTTTATCAAACATATTTTTTACAAATATACCATCAGAAAATGGCCTTCCATGTTTGACAATGTCCAAGCTTATTAAGCTCGATATCTCCACTGCAAGCAAACATTCTTTCATTTTTTAATGTAAATGCCTTTGTTTTTTTTTAAACATTTCTTTTTTTGTCATAATGTCTTTTAATAACACATTCAGTGTCGTTCTTAAATGTTTGATAACATAATATACATTGCACGTTACCAAATGCACTTTGAATAGCGAAATATTTTTCGCATGCCATTATTTATACAAAATGTTTGCTGGTTACCTAAAAAAATAAAAACACAACAACAAAAACAACAACAAAAACTGTAAGCATCCGCTCATGTGCAATCGTCGCTTGTTCATTGACGACTAAATTAATGAGCATAAGAATATGTGTGAAGTGCTCTTTGCACAATTGTTGTATGAAATGGTTGGCCCTGGTTTAAGGGTAGTTTTTTAAAGCAAGCGCAAACAACTAATGTGAATACATCTGTGCGTTTGTATTTCATATATCCACTTTGCGGGGTTCGAACAAGAAGTTGTATAACAAGCAAATAGTATACGCATAGAAAATTTCATAATCAATTTGAACAGAAACTAAATCTTAAGATGTTTGCAGTGTTATGAAAATAACCTAATAATAAAGTTTTAAATAAATGAAAACTACATAATAGAATGTTTAGAAAAAGGTTTTGTTCCTCCTAAAGCTTTTATTTACCTTGATAGTAAGAACATTATTCAAGAAATAAATGGCATTCCAGTATTTTACCACAATCATAGACGGGCCAATATAAAAGCAGTTAACTGCAACTTAGATCAATTGAATATAAGATAAAGCACAAGTATATCATGCAAAGATTTACGCTTAGTACAAAAAACTAATTCCAAAAAATATTTCTGGCTATCTAAATAATTAATTATTATCTTTTTTCTTAATATTCTCCCTTGACACTACCTTTGCAAACTATCTCATAAACTAGCAATGTTTTTAAAAACTTTTTCATTCCAAATAAAAAATTTTCGTATATACGTATTTTTCGAGTAAATAAATAAAAACTAAATCACATGTTGTAAAAATCAACTATAGCCATACTAAAAATACTAGAGAGCTCGACTAGGAGACATTGTACATACATATGTAAATATTAATATTATTAACTAGTGTTTATATAGTGTAAATATCTTCTTTTCTTATCAATATGGCCATTTTCATTCGCTTAGAGCGAGAAATAACGCCTAATTACGATATCGTTGCAAAGGCTGCTAGTCAAACCAAATTAAGAAAATAATAAAATTTAAAATCAGTTTTAAAGACAGAAAGGAACACATCCATAGTCGAAATAAAGTATAGTTTAAAAATTTAAAATCGATTAGAATTTCCATACAAACTCCATTAAAATTGTATGAAAATTTGCTCGATATCGTATTCCGTAATTTGCCTGCTGGTTTTAAACTCTTAGGGTCTTATGCAAAAAAACTTAACAAAGCCTTGCAAAGCAATGTTAAGTAAAGTTGTATTCTAAAAAAATTATTACAATAAATTTCTAAAGTATGTCCCCACGTTTGTTACGACTACTTTAAGTTCATATTTTCAAAATGTGTACTTCGTACCTCAAATATTTTTGTTAATATAACACATATTGATTCATGTTACATCTGAAAATGAAGCTAGAAGTATTAGCTCTTATCTTAGATTTACTATTTCTGTTATGTAATGCAACAGATTCAAAATACATCGTAAAATCCATAAAAAAAATATTAAAATAAATACAATCTTATAAAAATGTTTTAGTGATGTACATACAATCCAAACAAATCGGAAAAAGCTGAATATTCAAATACTCATTTCATTCGAATAAAAGAAATTGTGATAATTCTTCTTTGTTCCTCATATTTTTTTTACGTATACTTCATAGAAATGTTTATTTGTTTTTCTACCATGACAGAAGCTCATGTTGTTAAAATTAGTTTGCTTTACTTCAAGAAAATAAAAATATATTTAATAAAATAAAAAAATATTTGAATTCGAATGAAATTGTATTCAATTTTGTACATCATAAGCTGTGAAGTGGTTGCTGAATACGGTGGTGTTACCAGAATTTATTATTAAATAACAAAATAATTAAAGTTGTGTTTTGCACAAAATTTTTTAACAAAGCAATTTTAGCCTTAAAGTGCTTGGCAACTACTATGAACTTTAAAGCTATAGTAAAATATTTTTTTTGCATAAGGGGGTTAGAGCATACTTTGTTTTGACTATGAATATTCGCCATGTTTATTAAATTAAAAACTTATGCCGGATACACATCTGGCATTTCTTCTGTTTTCATTTTGTGGTGACATTTTCAAAATGTGCGCAAAGACGTTCACATTATATTTTTTATATGGAAAACAATGCCACACAACGAAAAATATCGGAAACGGCAAACGTTGCCACTAGTACACACTATTGCGATGTCAGAAAACGGCAATTATCATAATTTTTTCTGTGTAGTAAAATATTTGCTCAAACAAAATGCTTGCAATAAAAGTCATCCCCAGGCATTAAGTTTACAGGCCATTTTAGGGGTTTATTTTATATCGCAAGTAAGCAATTGTGATATGGGATAATCTTTAGTAGCAATATAATAAATAATGTTTTATTAAATAAAAGACTGACAGGAGGTAAACTGTTGGAAATGTACATATTTATATAATTTGAAACTGAAAATTAAGTCTTAAAATTATGTGAATTTTCATTCGCCGCCCAGCAGGTATAATAGAAAAATATGAACAAATATACTATTTGGAAACATTTTTCGTTCCCAACAGAAACCGCTTAACATTTAATTTTGAATAGATTGACAAGAGAATAGGTCCGAGTTTACATCTGCCATACATGTGGCCAAAAAAGCGCAACCGCTAATTAGTTCTAATTTATACTATGCAAGTTTTATTGCTAAGCTGATTAGTTTGTTAGGAGAGAGAGACGATGGGGAAAGAAACGGTGATGTTCCCCTCGTCTCTTTTACCTACAAAGTAATCAGCTTAGAAATAAGACTTGCATAGTGTAAATTATGACTTACTAATGAAAAACTGTTTGATTCAGACACACTTTTGTGCTTACACACAAAGAAAAAATATGGTTGAGGTAACTATAATCAAACAGCAACATACTATGATTGAATTGTATGGTTGTTAAATCATATTATTGTCAATAGGAAAGCAAACTTTTAATAATATTATTATCTGAGTTAATCATAATATTATCAAATATGACAACACTATTGTTAGATGTGACTAAAATATAATTGAGACTCACCATACCATATGTACGTGTGTATATGTTTTTATTTATCTACCCTTTCGTTTGTTTGCACTTAATTTATTTTTTTAACACGATGGGTGTAATACCGATAGCTTACAAACAAAACACTGAACTGACAGAAGATGTTTCGGAAAAAGATTTTTTTTTAAAACTTAAAATAGTATGGTTTTGTATAACATTATATTATTATTTACATTATATTATTTTTAAATAATAATAAAAATTGTGTTGCATTCATAAATTTTTAACAAAACTATATTGTTAAACTCTAACCATATCACACTTTTTTATGAATATAATAATGAAATTATTAAATTCAAGCATTACTTTGCTTGCCGTAACAAAATTAATGCTTAAAATAACAATAACTTGTTTTCAACCACCACAGATTTGTTTCTGAGAACATTATATTGTTTTCTGAACCATTCTACAACCATATCTTTTCTTTGCGTGTAGTTGTATGAAACTCGTCAGCGCCTTTTTTATATTTTTTAAAGTAAATATACAAAATTTGAAGACTTTTGCTTTGATAAGAACAATTTTATACGAAAGAATCGGTCTTGATTGCATGGGCGCTGGGCGTGGCCGATTAAATTGCATTTTTAAGTAAGTCAATATAATGATCAGTGCCAGTTTTCTATCATTTAGGATCACTTCTTATATTGTTTGCACAAAAATTTATAAGGAATTGTATTTCGAATACAGTCAGTTTAATACAAACTGCCACCATATTCATCTGTTCCATAATTCTATGATTTCATTTAAATTTATATGCCCCAATATACATGAAAGTTTGTTATTATTCGTTAAAGTTGAACAAAAGCTTTCATTTCTTTCTCTCAAACCCTATAACTATTTTTTCTAATTGTTCATTAAACATTTACTCAACTAAACGATTAGAATTTATTGTAAAGAATTATAACATAAAACAGGCCTTGTAAATGTTTATGTCTATTAATAAAATTTATCAAAATTCTTATTAATTGTTCGCCTCCCACGAGATAATTTGTAAAAATTACAACCAAACTTGTTAGTTTTCAGGACATTAATGGCTGACGACTGCAGGCAAAGGCAAATTTAGATAACCACTCGTACCACAAATTTTTTTACGGTTTTCATTTTTATTACATATGAAGTAATTAATCAAGTTAATTGTGGAATGATAGCAAATATATAAATAAATACGAGTAATTGTTCGTTTTTTATTTGCACTTCACTATCAAAAAGTACGATAATTTACTAAGGTGGCCTGTTGATTAAATGTGCGCTACAAAATAAAAATGGGCCAAATCTTATTGCCATAACGTTTGAAACCCCGACTACATAAGAATTCAAGAAACATTACTGCCAGTTTATAGAAGATATGTAAAAATTCTCGTCTGCCTATTTACAGTGGAATCTCTCTTGCAGCAGACACCGAAGGGACCATTGATATGTGCCCGTACAAGGGGGCTGTCCGGTCAAGAGAAATCTATACATTTAAATGAGTAAATTTTTTTTAAGATGACTAATTTTTTTTAAATAATTTTGTTAAAAAAAATATACAATTCAATTGGGTTTAATAACAGAAAATCAATAATATGTAGATATGCACTATTTCCATATGTAATAAAAGTTTAAAATATTTTAAAAGCAGATTATTATTTCAATATATATTCCTCCATTCTAGTTTGGCCTATTTTGGTCTTGACAATGCGAGTAGCGTTTAGAAAATATAAGTCAAGCGGTGAATATATGTATAACATGAGATTGTCAAATTCAATCGCCCATAAAATTATGTTACTTGTAGACTTCAAATTAGTGTTATCTCAATGTTATAAGAATTTTTATGAGAACGATGTTGCAAGAAATCTTGTAACAAAAATGTTATGAGATGAAAACACACGTACTTGAAAATATATTAGTGTAGATTTGTGAGTGTTTATTAAAATAAATTAAAAACTATTACCCAATTCACAAACTACTGTAGATTGTAGATTGTCTTAGCTACAACTGCGGTAGTTGTGAGCGGCCTGTTGTAAGTGTTGTTAGACTTTTAAGATTGTCGAACATATAAAAAGAAGAAGATAAAGAAAACCAACAAAAAAAACTTTGACATTATGCGAAAATTATACTGCAAAAATGGTAATAGTGGATTCGGGTGATTAAAAAACAAGGAAAATTACAATTTCATAAAAAATTTAAAAAGACAATCACTCTTATTCCAGCTTGCTTCCGATTTTGCAACTTCTCGCGAATTTTTGCACACTTCGCGATAAAATCAACTTTTTGCATGATTTCAGTTTCCTAACAGTTCTGCCAATTTTAAAAAAAATATTAGACTTTATCATCCCGCTGTTAATAGCTTTTTGCGAATTTTCGCGATTTTTATTGACATTTTTGCATTCCTTACATTTTGGCGATTTTAATCAGAAATAATTCATAGTTAGGCTCAAGTTCAGTAATTTAAATTCTTATTGAATAAAATATTTTTATTAATTAATGTGAGTTTCTAAAGAAGAGAAGAAAAATTCAACTTAGACTTTAAGCTGGGGGAAATAAATTAATAAAATTTAACTTAAATTTACAATGAAAAGGAATATGAGAAACGATTTTTCGTCCAGCGGGTGTCCGTGCCCGCTCATGAGAGAGTCCGCTCAAGGGGGAGCGATTGAAATGCTTTTCTTATGTCCGTCCAAAGAGGGAGACCGCCTATAGGAAGTGGCCGTTAAGGGAGATTCCACTGTATATTAAAAAAACAAAAACGAATTTGAGTGCTTTTTTTGTATACTAAAGTCCTGCACAAGACCACTTAAAAGAATTTTCAACACAAGGGATTTTTCAAGTGCTTTGCTACAACGAAATCTTTTATTCTTTATTGTATGTGAAGAAGTAAAGAAGAAAATACTTCGTGAAAATAATAAGCATACACGCATCAGAACTACTTCTTTTGATTGTTTGTTATGAACAAGAAGTCTTCGGGCAAAATTGCCTGAAAACACTTATATACACGAACATCAATACATCCATCGTGCTTCGCTTATTAAACGACAGCATTTATTATTGTTTGAATATAAAACATGCCCCACGAGAATACATTTAAAAAACTATACGTATTTACATTTCAAAACTGTTTGCGCAGCCCTCTAATGCATACATACATACTTATAAGTATACTATTTATATAAGCACTTGTGTTTACCTTTCTGATGATATTTTTAGAGCTGGGATTCTACCCGGTAAAAAAGATTTGTATGTAATTAATTTAATTGTAAAAAGTATATTCAAAATTAATTATTAAACTCAATTAAATATGTTTTAACATAATTACAGAACTGTGGTTTTTTTAAAGATAAGAAAAAAATTTTATTTAAAACAACCAATTAAAAAAGCTACAAAATTCCTGCAGTATTTACACGCCGCAGTAATTTTTTTGCAATTACTTTTTTTTTGATAATAATGAATTTCTGTCTTCGTAGTTATTTTAACACAAACTAAAAATAAACTTTAATCTAACCAATTTCGTTTGTCAATTGCACTGTAAATGAATGTTATTTTAACGAGTGATTTAACTAGTGTTAATTGTTAACTTGCTGTCAATGTAAATGAATGAAGAAATTCGGTACCAGCCGAACCTTCCGGACGCCCATTTGAGATATTTACATCCGAAACAATTGAAAAAATTAACGATATTGTTTTAGCCGATCGGAAATTGGAACTGAGAGAGATTGTGGAAGCTATAGGCATCTCACATGGCTCAGTACCCATCAAAAAATTTCAAAAAAGGTAATCGAGTTCGAGAATTAAGAATTTTTGTTGGAAGCTCTTCCCTACTGGATTACCAACTTAATGATTTTAACAAGGCATTAGACTAAAATAACAGTTTCTTGAGAAGTACTTAATTTTTTTATTTGACAACTTGTTCACGTAATCTATTTAATCTAAAAAAATCATTCTCCTCATTTAGCAAGTTGTACACAATTTTTTGAAATTTTAGGTAATGTGATTTGTAAGCGAGTAAGGAAATTTGGTAATCAGAAAAGTAAGTCATTATGTGGCAACTGGTTCTTCTGGTAATGTGTAATTTTTTGCTGTATAGTTTCAGTGATCACTTGGATGTCAGAAAGCTTTCCGTAAGATGGGTGCCGCACAATCAACCACAAGCGAATGTGCAGTTTCACGGCAAAAACCCATGAATTGGTCTACGAATTGCTACCTCATCCGCCCTATTCTATAGATTTAGCTCCGAGTGACTATATTTTTATTCCAAGCTCGAAGAGATGGCTCTGTCATTTGAATTTAACGTTCAAGACAATGTTTTATATGGCAATAGAACAGGCCGTTCACAATGGTGCTATTTTGTCTTAAATAGTAATTTATCACTTATGACTTTAGAAGACTTTGTGAATTGGCTAAATACTTGTTATTCAAGTTTAACTTATCACAGAAAGTTCCCATGCTTTGCTTATTAAAGTGTTTAATAAGAGACTAAGTGTAGTAAAAAAACAAAATTAATAAATTAAACGTATTTATCAATTGATAAGATACCAAGAGTACGACTGTGTATAAATTTTAACACTTAATTGAGGAATGGAACAAAACACACAGAGACCAACACTTTTACATATGTATGTACTATATACTCGTAGATACGATTAATGATGTGAAGTATATATTTGTTATGGAAGGTACAGAACAGAACAATCATCATATGGCTTTAGTATTTTACTTCCCCGATTATTTCATTTCCCAGTTGAATTCTACAATTTCTGCTTAAAATTCTCATGGTGTAATTTAGTTAAAAGTTATTATTATTTTTGGTTTGTTTGTTTTATTTTTTTTTATTATTGTTATGCATGTATATAATAAATTATTTTGTATTTTTTTTTTTTTTGCTTAATTTGTATTCAATTTATAGCCTCCCTCTAAATACTTTTGTTAAATTTTTTGTTGTTTTTTTATTGCGTACGTATAAATTAGAGCCGGCTGGTTACAAAAAAAAATATCATAATTATAAAAAAATTCATTATTTTTTCACCGGTAAAATTCAAGCATTTCGTATTCAGTTATCAAAACAATTGTAAACAATGTTTGAATATTTTTAAATATTTTCAAAATTTTCATATTGAAATTGTAAATCAAACTTGTAAAACTTAGTTTAATAAAGTACAGTGAAACTTGGTTATAACGAACAACAATTATAATGCATAGGCGTACAACGAACAATTAATTTCTCCAATCTCCACAGTCGTGCACTAATATTTCATACAAGTGAACTCCGCTAAACATTAGTTTGAGTCGTTTTTCAAAAACTGCATATAATTTTAATTTCTTATAAAGATTATAATAATTCTGCCAAAATAAAACCAACTTCAATGCAAAGATCTGATAGAACATTTTAGAAAAACAATATCGGACCAAACTGGAATTACACTCTTTCAAACAAAATAAATTTTTTTTTGGAAAATAAGCTGGTTAAGAAGAAGTACGTGAAATATAAAATAAAATTTTTTTATGTGCTATATTGGGTGTTTTTCAAAGCTCAGGGTGTGTGTTAAATTTAGTCTAAATCGGTAAAGTAGAGCAACTTAAAATTAAATATTAACTTTTAATTTTCTGAATGGAAAATTGCGTCTATTTTAGAGCTCAAGGTGTGTGGTAAGTTTCGTAAAAATCGGTTAGGTAGAACCAAAGGTGTCTGCTAGGTTTCGTATCAATCAAATAGGTACACTGCAACTTAAAAATAAGAATGCGTCACATTAATTGAATAATTTTTAATATCGTAGAAAATGTATGTTGAGATAATTAAAAATAAATAAAATTAATATATAATAATGTAAATTAATATTTTTCAATATTGAAATAAGAAATTTCAACATTACTAGACTTTCGTTAATGTTTCTTATTAATTAGATATGGTTTTTATTGTTATTATTTATTATTTTTATTTAACCTGTTTTTTCTCTGGGTGTAGAATATTAGAAAATCAAATAAAAATATTTTTGGGGTCTTACCGCCCACTTTTTACAATGGGGCCAATTGGAACCTATATCCTCTCAAACAAAAAAGAAATTTTATAATCGATCTAAAATGTACTGAGCTCTGAAGAAACAATGTCAAAAAAATATATACCGACATATTGATAACCTCCTTCTTTTTTATTGAATACAATTTTGTTGGGCCTTATTCCATTTTCTTATTTTTGGGCGTTATTTCCGTAAGTTATTGTTTGATGTTTTTCAAAATATCGCTTCTCTTAGCTGAAAAATTAATGACTGTTAATTTTTAGTCGCTTCAAAAAATCCAATTTCTTTTAAATATGAATTCACTATAACGGGCAAAAATTTTCCTTATACCTCCGAGTTCCTTATAAAAGAACTCTACTGTTTAAGCAAATGGGAAAGCATATGCATGATCCATAAAGTATAAAAAAAGGGGAATAACTTTTGTAATTAGAATTGAATTTGAATCTTGTTTACAAAAAAGCTTTCAATAGATTATGATACGATGAATCAAAACAATTCACGTATTCCGTTTCAAACGGTGAACTAATTGTTGGTAAAACGTGTACATTGTCAAGCTTTTCAGCTTATTTTATGTTTGCATCCTATTAGAGCCTATTAGTAATTCTGAATCGTCTTTTTAGAGCTTTTATACAAATAAATTTGGAATAAAGTCTCCTAATGACTTGTCTTTAACACCATTATCAAGCTTCACTAACAACATATTTAAATTCTTTATTTTCATTTAATTTTTCTAATTTAAGATATAATTTTCATAACTTTTTATAGACTTTTCTTTAAATTTCAATTATTTTTTAGCTAAGTTTAAGAACAAATTATTATAGTAAAAATTTTTTCCAATTAAAATTGGTAATACCAGTTAAAATCTTTTTAGTCACCCTTATTCTCAACACAACAAAGGCCGATTTTATTCGTTTGTTGTCAATTCGTATTCCCGTTTATGATATTGAGAGTTTGTCTTTAAGCTTTAGGGTTTTGTAAGCTTATTTTGAATTGCGGTTAAAGTCTGCTGATGTGTTGCTTAGCAGCAACGAAATTCATCTCAACGTGCATAAATTCGTATGTACAGGGCGTCCGCCCGGAAGGTATACTACTTTGTTTTACCGCCATTTTGGTAAACATTGGTCTTGAAAATTCATATTTGACATTCGTAAAGTAGACACGTGGCAAATTTATTATGGAAAAATATTTGATAAACCAACGTGTTTTAATCGTTAAAACAGCTCGCCCATGACAACCCCGATTTTGATGAAAAATTAATGGATATGTGATTAAATAGTTCTGGGCAATGGAAAACAGTCAAATTATTCATCAGTCACCTTTGCATCCGTCAAAAGTGACGGTCTGGTGAGAAATTCATTGGATCTTACTTCTTTGAAAATGAAAACGGCTTAGCGGTAACTGTGAATGGGGAGCGATATCGTGATATGATTGAAAACTTTTTAACGCCACAACTGCATGCTTTGGGCAATAAATTATATATAATTTATATATTATATAACTCAAGTTTAATCAATAAAATGGAGCACAAACCTATTGAAGATGTTCAAATGTTTCCATCAGTAAACTGTTCATTTTGTCAACCTTTCCCGTCGCGACGACGCGTCGTTGCATTAACATCAATTGATAAATAGTAATTAAAAAAATCAAAAAACCCTTTGCGACCAACTTTGATCCATTAAATATCCTAAATGGTCAATCGAAATGAAAAACCATAATAGTAAAATGATTTTAAAATACCTCTCGAATGGTACCCATTTTGATATAGTTCGCCGACTTTGTTTCCCGTATTTAGAAAATGGCGTCTGACGGCTGCCATTTTGAGTTTTGACTACAGTCATATCTTACATACATAGAATGATAAACACAGTACCCTTCTTTGCGTCTTGCAGTCTGGTAAGACAGGTGACTTATGACAGATTCTATGTCACTCGGTCTTTATTATGGGCTTTGTTATTTTAACAGCGATTTTTAATGAAATTTCATATGGGCACTTCCACAGAAATGTCAAATTTTTGGAGCATGCGACACCAAACAAATATGCTTATTTTTTCAAAGGAAACGGAACTTTTTTTACTTGTTTATATATTTGTGTAGGCCATCAGCAGCTCTACGTTGGGTAAAATTTTAAGAAAACTCGATTCACATTGTTCAGAAATACAAGGTTAATTGCTTGCTGTCGCACGCTACAAAATAATGGAATTTTTTGGAGAAATGTCCATATTTATTCTGTTCAAAAATTTCGTTAAAACAAATAATAAAATTAATTGTATTCAACACCTATAATGCATAGGTAAACTTTGATATTCCCCATATGTTCTTAGCATTGATAACTACACTAATAATTCGCAGGTCTCCTTTGCTTCTACACATTTGCATATGTATTTATTTATGTAATTTGGTCGTTAATAATTCACATTATGACCTCCATGTATTAAAAGCATTAAAATGTTTACTTGCTTGGTTATTTAGCTAAAACTATTAATGTCAGTAATATCAATAGTTTAGTCAATATTCCACTATCAATTAACATAATTTATTACATTACACCAAATTCCTGCACACTCATGCCCGTTGGGGATTGGGACAAAAAAGAGTTGTTGCTAGTTTCACATTAATCACTAATCGCTTTTGTTACTTAGAAGGACGCTTAACAATTTTGTTTCAATGTAATTCTGTACACTTTCCTTAATTTACACAATCTACAGTTGATGGTGATGGCAAATATGGTGAATTACAATCAATATCATATCTATCATTTCACTTTTGTTGCTGGCATAATTATTAAAATTATTTTACGCCTTGTTTGTCATAAGTGGCTCAATATACATACATACATATTTATTTAATTTGACTATACCACTTTTGTAGTTAATATATGGACATCTACAGTTTGTCAAGTAACTTTTTGCAAGAAGAACAAAAAATGGAAATGGGAAACTTTACATATAGTGAACTGAGTAAACTTATTGAAGTGGAGATGTTTCAGTTCAAAAAAAAAACATGAAGAGTTCAAGTAAGATTCTTTTATACTCAAGTGTAAAAAAATTTTATAATTAATAATGATGCACATAGTATATGCTTTGATGCAAATTATGGTTTTCATTGCCTGTACGGTTGACCAGATTTCATTATTATACATATTTATCTAAAAAATTATAATAATTTTTAAATTGTCCACAGACAGTGAACTTCTCTACATACAGTGATGGATGAACGTAAACGGCACATTTTTAAGAGCCCTAAGAATTAACATTTTAAACAGTTTTAAATTGATAATTGTGTGAACTACTTTTGCTTTATAGATATAAATAAAAAATTCTGAATATAATTTTGACCTTACCCGTTAATATAGCGGTGTAATGTAATTTTTTTTTGATTTACATATATGATAAGAGTTCAAAGTACTTGAGTAGATCCTTGTGTATTGTTGAGATTTAACGACAGTTCAGGTAAGTGTATGGTACATATTTATTTACGAAACCAGGGCGCACTCTACTTAGGAGCTATTAACAAGTAGAGCTAATAACTTCTGATTTGTGTAATTGGGTTTGCTTCTGCTTACGGTTCTGCTTCTTAAAATGTAAACAGTCGCAGTCAAAGCGAACGCATGAAACAAGAATTTCAGCAGTCGACATGGTCGAAAAGTGGTCGGCTTGACTGACTGCTTCTTTAAATAAATTCTATATAATTTTTTTCCAAAAAAAACGTTGCTGAAACTCAACAAAAAAGTGTGCAGTAATTATAGGATTTTGAAAAAAAAAATTTAGTAACGAAAAATTGTGAAAAACAAAATTTTGTACTATAATTAGAATTTGAATTACTCTAATCAATAGCGATTGGCCTGTGGCAAAAATAAAAATTAATATACTTAATAGTAACAAATAAAAAAACTTTGTCTTAAGCAGAACAAACGACAATTGCAAGACTGTTGTAAATTTAGGGATTGTATAATTGAGTTTTCGTTATAAAAAAGCTTTCGGCAAATTTAAATACGATGAATCACAACAATTCACATATTTCATTTCCATAAAAGTTAAGTATATAAAGCAGAAATATACATCAACTGACACCACACACAGCGGACCAAACACAAAACAGAACGCTGCTGATGAAGGTGTAGTTGTTCCGTTCAACTATGTGTTGTTGTCAGAATATTTACAACTTACTTTAGTGTTATTTGTTCTTTAATAATTATCAATGTAATTTGGCTTAAAAAGCGATACGAACTTTAGTCCATTCAGATCATAAATATAGAAACAAATGAAGTTCGAACACTAATAATTAAAATTAACTAAAATTTTTTAATTAGAAAGTTGTACCTAGACACGTTCAGATTATATTGTCAAATATTGTTAGCAAAAAATTACGGGTCCCTGTTATTTATTCTGAGAGAAATGAAAACAATTTTAAATTTTTTCGGCGTAAAACATTAATGAGATTTATTAAGTGGACTAATTATTGCATTTATAGTAAAGCGCTATCACTAAGTCTGAATTAGCTGTCTACCAAAACATGATAATACCATTTTTTGATGTCGCGACTATTTCCGAAATTTTTGCAGGTCCATAAAAATTATTTCGTCACCAAAATCGCCAAACTGTGTATAGGGGTTTACTTCCCTTTGGTAATACTATCGAACCTATATTAATTTTAAAAATCTTTTCTTCATAGAACAAAAAGGGCGGCATATCTCACGGTGCCTAGGGCGACATCAAACATAAATTCCTTACTGTCTGCATACATCCTCATAGTGCACGTGGGTATGTACCCTTCCCCTTACCCTTGTCATACTTTTTTTCACTTTAAAAGTAGAACGCACTTTGTGTTTTTATTTTACTGGAAGTGATTAATTCGGGTATAAAATTATCAGCATTTCAAATGCAAATAAATTAGTTAATACGAAATACTTAATTGATTGCAAGGAAATGTGTCAATATTTATTTGACAACGTGTATTGTATGTATTTTTTTATGTTGTTACCCTTGACTGACATCATTTAGAGACCGCCCACTACTTAGCATTTCTTCAAATTACACCAGAAATTTCATCTTATTTGTTTGAAAAATTATACTAATATTATTTTTTTTTTCATTATTAATAAAAACAATTAGAAATAAATTTGAGGGGAAAGGAGACCTTTATAAATTGCAAGCAGCATAAATATAAAAATATTTTATTTATATGTGCTTTTTGAGGCATTTTCTTTAAATTAACTTTTAATATTTTTATCGCATTCATTATTAATATTTAACTTATTTATTAAAGTATAATAATTATTAAGGCCTTATACAGACTTTAAGAAAATAATTTTTATGAAAATCTGTTTTAAAAAACCTTTTCAAAGCCTTAATAAGTTTTATAAATAAGGCTGGCTGTAAGGGTTTCTTAAAAACAATATTAGAATATTTTACTTATTTGTGCTTCTTTGTGAATTACTAGACTAAAGTTTAATACTAACTTGTTGTACAGTAAAATATTTAAGGCCTTATTCATAAAAAAAATATTTTTAATAAGAGGTTTATAAAACAGTTTTTCAAAAAAAATTTTCTTTAAAGCAAATTCATTTTTTATGAATAAGGCAGTAATTGTTTCTTCAAAATGCACATTTAAATTGATCATTGTGAGGTATAACTAGTTCCTATGCCCATTTCGCTGTTGCTATTGGAAATCGTTAGTGAATTTCAACTAGAACAACTAAAGCTTTTATGTTAAACTTTAATTTAAACAATTGAGAAGTTCAACTTATATTATTGTCATCAATCATCAATTTGTATTTTCTTCCTTTACAATTACTACTTTATGTCAGCTCGAATTGTAGTTGTAATTGAAAGTAAATTTAAAAAACAATAACAGCTATACAACGCTTTCACAAGAATAGAGTGTTGCCACTCAATTATTTTTGAAAGGGTGCTGCCAAAAATAAAATAAAATGCCATATTATAAATTTATGTATTTAGGTTTTGTAGCAGTTTTTGGAAAAACTTTAAAGTTTATTTACGAAAGAATATGCTAAATCTAGCATGCAAATGCTAAAATGTCAACAATGGTCATACACAGGTTGGACTTTAATTAGCTACAATATGACTACTACCGCTAAAGTGTATGTATTAAAATTTTGTCTTTCTTCATACGACTATTTTCTGCAATGTCCATTTATCTAACACATTTTCCAGATTGCCATTGCAAGCGTTTAATAAAAATTCCACATTAAATATTACAACTAGGGCTGAGCTTACATGTGGCATTTCATGTGTGTACCATGTGCCCAAAATATTGTAACCACTAATTACTAATGAAAAACTGTTTGATTCAGACATGTATTTATTGATGTAAACTGTTTCCAATCATGTTGGATTCTATACAATTGTCTATTAGTTATGTATGAAACTGTTTAACTTAATAAATAAGTGTCTGCATCAAACAGTTTTTCATTATGCATTAAACACATTCACCACAGCAAGCTACACGAACACACGACTTCAAATGCCGCTAGCAGCATTTGTCGCCTCGTAAGCAGACATTTAATCATTTTGGAGATGGCAGCAGCACCATCTGCAGCTCATATTTAAGTATAAACACATAGTTCAGTATTGTCACCTTCAAATATTTCGCATTTATAAAAATTAAAATACGCTTTCAAAAAGTACTTATAAAACGTAAAAGTATAAAATTTAGCAATTTATGCTTTACATCAATTTTTGGATATTGTTTCTGTTAAATAATATGAAATAATTGTGCGATTCAATTCATTCATTCAATATTTTGTATTATACTAGCAACACTGAATTTTCTCACTGCAGCCAAAAAAATAGAAATTAGTTTAATTGGACTACAACGACAAAATCAGCATAGACAACAACCTGCCGCCATGTTGCCTTGCTGTCTTCAAAAAAAAAATCACTTTCATATAAACATGTATATTCTATCCTTGACATTTGGTAGTCGGTAGCTTGCTGTGGTGAATGTGTTTAATGCTTTAGTAATTAGTGGTTACGCTTTTTTTACGCATGTGTGGCAGATGACACACAGATGTGAACCCGTCCTAAGAGTATTTTAATGAAATTTGATATAATAAAACGTATTAGTTGTCATTAAAATACGAAATAGATTTCGTGACGGTAGATTTTACCAAAGTGTTGAAATAATGGCCAAGAGCCGAAACAAATTTGGCAAAGGTGTGGTAGGAGAAGGTGTGTTAGTTTGAAAATTAAAGTCTTTTCTATTCTGGTGTGAATTTTTCAAAGGAAATTGTTTTGTTATTTAATATAATTAAAATAAAACAAATTAGCATGGTTCTTAAAAGGTTCCTGGAAATGGAGCTAAATTTCATTAAATGTGTTTGACAAATTGAATATCTATCATTGCGCAGTTAGTACGTCAATGAAATGTGGGTCAAAATTTTATTTTGGTTTTTATATGAAATGAATTAAGCGCGCACTAATTGTTGGTAATATAAAAATAACTATGGCAGACTGCGGCCTTTTCACATGAAACTGTATGTTGGAAAATCTTCCCTTATGTTGGGGTATGGATTCCACTCTGATTCGCTACAGCTTATAGAAATTTATATATCGAGCCATAGCACTTAAAAAAAGGTTAAGTGTCATATTTTTTGAATTTCGTTTTTAGATGATATTCGATTACTTCGGGTCGTAGATAATATATTTTCGTAAAAAAAATTATTGAAAATTATGTCGCTTAAGCTTTTTTGGCAGTTATAGGTCAATATTATCTGACCGCCTTAATGAATTAAACACATTTATGACAGTTGGATCCAGGGTACAACTTATCAAAAATATAAAACATATGGGCATTTCCAAAGGAATGTCAACTTTTTGTAGCGTGCGACATCAAGCAAATATGCTTGCTTTTTTCAAAGAAAACGAAACTTTTTTTTTTAATTCTTTATATATTTGTGTAGGCCGTCAGCAGCTCTACGTTAGGAATAATGTTAAGAAAAATCGTGCTACGTTGTTCAGAAGTACAAGGTTACTTGCTTGCTGTCGCATGTGACAAAAAAGTGAAATTATTAGGAGAAATGCCCATATGCATATATATTTTTTTTAACAGCAGGAACATCTCCAAATTCATATAAAAAAATAAATAATAATAAGCACATTTTAAATAGGTAATCTCAGTTTTAATGGGTGGTTTTTATTGAGGTATAGAACTTCAAGTTGGCATCACTTTTTTAACTGGCGGCCATTTTGTCAGCTGTCAAGTGATTAATATTTAGTTTGGTTTGCCATTTCATCATGAACAGATTGACAAAAGAACAACGCTTGCAAATCGTGCAAATTTATTTCGAAAATAATGCTTCAGTTCGCGAAGTTTACCGCAAGCTCCGTGCATTTTATGGTAGACATAATCGTTCATCAGAGCAATTAATTCGGTTAACCATGGATCGTTTTCGCACTACGTTTACTCTATGTGATAATACGCATCCGCAGAGACGTCGAACAGTGCGCACCGAAGAAACAATTGCCGCTGCAGAGCAAAGTGTTGAAGAGGACCCGAATGAATCGATTCGCCACCGTGCACAGCAATTGTAGCTTTGTCCATCAACTTTATGGAAGATTTTGCGCAAAGATCTTGGCTTGCGACCTTACAAGATCCAGCTTGTGCAAGAATTAAAGCCGCGAGACCATACAATGCGTCGTGATTTTGGTGTATGGGCCGAAAATGAGATTGATCTCGATGCTGATTTTCATCGCAAAATTTTCTTCAGTGATGAGGCTCATTTTTGGTTGAATGGCTACATCAACAAGCAAAATTGCCGCATTTGGAGTGAAGAGAATCCATATGAGACCCTTGAGACGCCATTACATCCACAAAAACTGACTGTTTGGTGTGCTCTATGGGCTGGTGGAGTCATTGGGCCATACTTCTTCCGAAATAATGCTGGAGAGTCAGTTACCGTTAATGGAGACCGGTATAGAGCCATGATAACCGACTATTTTGTTGCCGAATTGGATGGCATGAATGTGGATGAGTTGTGGTTCCAACAAGACGGCGCTACATGCCACACAGCGCACGTCACAATTGATTTATTGAAGGAAACATTCGATGAGCGCATAATTTCGCGGAATGGACCTGTCAATTGGCCACCAAGATCGTGTGATTTGACACCATTGGATTATTTTCTTTGGGGATATGTGAAGTCGCTCTTCTACGCCAACAAACCAGAAACGTTAGGGGACTTGGAAGCCAACATTCGTGGCGTTATTGCCAACATACTGCCCCATATGTTCGAAAAAGTGGTTGAAAATTGGACCTGTAGAATTGGCTTTATTGGAGCCAGTCGCGGCGGCCACATGCCCGAAATCATATTTAAACATTAATGGCATAAAATTATCCTTCCAATAAAGCCAAATTGATGGACATTAAAACGATTTTCCTGTGTTTTATTTCAATTCGAAGTTCTATACCTCTAAAAAAACACCCTGTAGAAATATTTGAAAATGGCACCTCTGTTTTTTATGTATTTTATGTATATTATGCTGCCGTTTAGTAAGCAAAGCACGATGGATGTATTGATGTTCATGTCAGTGAAGGAAAATTACTTCTTGGATTTTGTACCAACTTTAAAAACAAAATGTACTTTTTAGACCATAACGTTACCATTTTTTAATATTTATTAATAGAAACTGAAACGTAGAAGTATACAATAAAAACAGAAACTTAACAAAAATGTGTATAAAAATTCAGTACACAATACGAATTAACATAAAAAATATTAAATATTAGATTCATAAAGGTACGTTCGTAGATTCGACTATTATATTAGAGATTAAAATAAAACACATACAGAAAAATTAAAGAGATCATAGGCAAAATTAATGTTACCATATAGTGAAACATTAACATTTTTAAATTGTACCAAGTAACTCGCGGTAGTACAACGGTACCAACAAGGTCAAAAATGTACCATAAAAAGTACAATTGTACCATGATTTCCATCCGTAGTTCATGTATATGAATGCTAACAAGCGACGTCGCGAAGACTTCGTAACAAACCATCAAAAGAAGTAGTGTTGATGCGTGTATGCTTGTTATTTTGCATATTGTACGTTTGAGTGTGTGTGTAAGATGTAGATGGCAAGCTATTATGGGTTTAAGGGTAGTTTTTTAAACCAAGCACACACAACTAATGACAATGTATCTGTGTGTTTGAAAAATAAAATATTATACATACAACGTGTTTGCGTATGGAAACGCATGACGTTTGCATACGCGCCCATGCGTATAAAGAAGCAAGCATCACAACTTTTTCAGTCACGAAGTATTTTCTTCTTTACTCCTATACCTGCAATAACTGAAACAAATGTCTGGCCAATAGTGTATTTAGCGTTTGTTTTAGAAGATTTCGCTTTATTAAAGCATTTGAAAAATCCCCCATGTCTTAAAATTTATTGTAATTGGTCTTGTGCTGGACTCTAATATGTGTATGAATGCTAATGCTTTGCACTGTACCAGTGTTCTTATGAATAATATACAACTTTATTAAACACTGAACATTGTATTTGGTAAAAACTGTAATTAGATTTTTTGCCTGGCACCGCTCTACTAACCAGCCTTTCTATATCCTTTATGCTTTTTAATATCCTTATATATATATATATCCTTTATGCTTTTTAATATCCTTACTTATATTTCAATATCCTTATTTAATAAACTATTTTCTTTATAACCAAAATGAGAACCGTAGTTGTATTATCAACTAAAATTTTTATTTGTTTTTACAATTATGTTTTATGTATAAGATTTTTATGATAGTTTGTCTCAGTTGAGAGACTACTTAGTTCAAGGTTATTAGGTATGTTTGTTCTATTTGTTGGTTTTTATTCTTTGTTGTTTAACAAAAAGGACACTGGGGAATAGTTAAAAGGCAACAAAACATATTAATAAAATTAATTAAATTACAACAAGTATGTAAATAAGAAGTATTCTTTTTTCTTGCAGACTGTTTTATTTCAAACCCTAAACTTCTACCGTAATGTTACATTTGCCGCTTAAACGTTTACATATAATTATACTGATTTATATATTCATCTTTGTACCGGAGATATGGAGTAAATCCTCAGCATTGGAGAATCATTACATAAGAGGAGGCTTACATGCGCCCTGTTTTTTCTTCCACACCGTCAACGTAACAGATGATCAGAGATTCGACAATGGGTCATTTATACACGATGGTGTACTTATACCACATCAATATATTGCAGTGTACAATTATATCTACACAGATCCGATTACGGCGGTGAAAGTGGCACCTCATTTACGTGGTTGCATTTGTAAAGTGAAATCGTGCATAAATTTTTGTTGTCCTTTCGGTAAACTATACAGTTCGAATGAATCTTCGTGTATTGATGCAAAAACCGATTTCGAATGGCCGACAACATTAAATATGACACAATCGGATGGCTCGTTGAAAACGGTGGATATATTCGAACAATACGCTATTGTGCATTTCCGACCTTGTAATCCTATGTACGCTTTGGAGCCTCAAATCGAGCCAGAAGATGCTTGGAATATATTTGCGGTAAGTACTAAAATATGTTGGTGTTAACAGTGTGTTGAAAGTTGGATACTTAATAATTTAATCACAGAAAAAAGGATTCACCAATTAATATTTTCAATTAAGAATTTAATTGTATTAATTAAATTTTTAATTGTATTAATTAATTTCAGTGGAAAAACTTAATTGATATTATCAAATTATTTATAGGTGAAAATTTAATTAATTTTTTAATTGATACTACAAAACTTTTAATTAATATTACAAATTCATTCACATTACTTTTTTGTGTGATAAGAGAACTTTATTCAAAATGGTTTTATAATATGTTGAAAATATTACGGCATATTTAGAGAGAGAGAGAGAGATCATCGAATGTCTCTCTCTCTATCTAAGTCTCTCTGACTTGTACCGTGCACTTGTGAAGTCATTGACGGTTACTTGAAACCGTTGTGTTTTTGTCATTTCAAATATTAACAACTTCAGTAAAACAAAGGGTAAATTACCTGCGTTTTCGGGGAAAAAAAGATGGTATTTTCGAAAATAAATTTCTCATTTCTAGTTCCCATTTGCTATACACTGAAAGAATCTTCGGCAGAAATTCAATGAATTTCGACATTAATCTAATGAAAAATTTTCATTGGATTTGTGAAGTTATCATAAGATTTATGAAAAATTTTTAATGAAATTGTTTCATTGGATTTATGAAGCAAAATTCTTTCGGTGTAGCAAAACCATTTCATGTTTTTAGTACCTGGTATTCACTATCCTGTATGAAGATGCCAGAAATAAAATTTTAATTCTCCAAAATCGTATAAAATCGGAGTTTTCTTTAGCTAAGAATACCAAAAGTGTTAAAAAAAAGATTAATATCTAGAAAAATTTATCTCTGAAATGCCTGAGTAAAACAAGATAGGAAAAATTTAATTTATCCTCAACATAGTCTTATTATTTACACTAATTGTGTTCCATTTGGAATATGTGCCACGCTCAGTGCAGTCCCTAAAAGATCTTCTTAATTAACAATCCCAAAAGTATGTTAATTGAGTGAGCCTTTGCTCACTTAAACCATATCTTACGGTGGGCTAAGTAATGAAAGTAGCCATTATATAAGATATACGATTTTAATCTTGGGTGGATATGACCACTCTTTAAATTGCAAAATTTTGAGTTGACCCACTTAAGAGATACTAGTGCGACAGGAAGGTTGCAATGTTTGAGCACATAACCATCTTTTTAAGTGATTTAAGACATCTAAGCTTGCGTTGCTTTAGAGGATTTAGGAAGGCGTCCTAGTGTATGGAGGAGTTATACACATCGGTAGAAGACTCCAAAAGGTTGCCTCTGGCCAATACTGGAACCATGCACCACCATCAGAAGCATCGTTTTTTAACCTTCTGTCAGTGCATAGTAAATTTTACATAGTCTGTGCATGGGGTCAACCTGACCCCACATATATTTAAATGCATTTTCTAAGCTTTTTGTTAAAAAATAGTCGTTTCTATTGAACACAAAGAAATTTAACCTTCTGTCAGTGCATAGGGGTCAAATTGACCCCAGTCTTTGTAAAAGTGATTTAATAAGGTTTTACACCAACTTACTATACCAAGCAACTAGATAAGCCTCAACTAATGTTTAACTCACACATTGCAAAAAAAATAATCGAAAAAACATTATAAATGACTAAGCTACGACAGTTTTAAAACTAAATACAAAATTGGGGTCAGATTAACCCCAATGCACCAAAATATGCTTGACTTGCTTAAAACTGTCGTAGCTTAGTCATTTATAATGTTTTTTCGATTATTTTTTTTGCAATGTGTGAGTTAAACATTAGTTGAGGCTTATCTAGTTGCTTGGTATAGTAAGTTGGTGTAAAACCTTATTAAATCACTTTTACAAAGACTGGGGTCAATTTGACCCCTATGCACTGACAGAAGGTTAAATATCAATAGCATTTAAAAGGGTGTCTGGTTAATTGCGTTCGCTGGCATTTGTCGAGCACTAGTCAAGAAGTTTCTACTCCTTCGAGATTACAAGCAGCGGCCATGTTCACTACTACTACAATACGTACACTTCCGAAAAAAAGGCTCACTAATTAGACTCAGTATTAGTCCTCTTAAAGCGGCAGGTTGGGGTGAACATTGCAGGCACACAGTGTCCAAGGATTGTTTATGGACAACATCAACCCTTAAGCCTCATGGTGCATCATTGGCTTTCAGTGGGTGATTCCTCACATGTGTTGGTTTGGCTGAGGTAGTTAGCGCGTTGGCTATAAAACCAAAGATCCTAAGTCCAGTGTCCTACAATGTCATAAAATAGTCTGCCTCTATCTTAGTTGTTGTTAAGTGATGAAAGCATAGCCACTGGTCAATGAACAGTACCGCATTAAGTTAATAATTAAAGCTAATATAACAACAAAAACACTCGCCAATGAATGCCTACTACTATTACGAGGTATTATTACCTTCTTTAGGAAATGAATAATGATAGAGAAGAAAGGTGGTGAAGGAAGAGATAGAGTAAAGCTTTATTTTTTTAACAACTCTGCTTTTTAGCACGTTTTTAATAATGTAGTGTTGCAACGCCTCTGGTGTGAATGAGGCGTATTAAATTTATTATTATTTATTAGTAGCTTGCTATACAATACACAGAAAAAACTAATTTTCCATTTCAAACACTAAATTCGCTGAATCAAATATTAATTTTTTCAATTTAGGTCCTACAAAGAAATTTGTAAATTCAAATGCAAAAATTTTTAATAATTTGTTTGAAAAATAACTCAGATTTTTTCAATCAACAAATTGTTTTATTCAAACAAACTTTTTACCGAAATGAAAAAGCAAATCAAGGAAATAACTAACTGTTCTATACAGCATGCCATTTCCATATTTGAACAGAAACTTTATCTAAACAGTCTTGTTGCAAATCTTATTTTATATTAGTTGTATGAATTATAATTTTTTACTCCACACTTACAGTTTTTGGCATAAAATAAAATTGAAACAAACAATTTACTGGAGCAGTAAAAAATATTTACTGAAACTAAATTATTGTTTAAAAAAAAAACGTTTGTTTGAAAATTTTTTGGGAATAATTTTTTCTGTGTACCGACGAACTTGTTAAAAACGAAAATTTTTTAGTTAAAAATTGGTCGGTATGCCCTAAACACACGTTCAGATTATATTGCCAAATGTTCTTGGTAAAAAATTAAGAGTTAGTTCTTCTGAAAGAAATGGAAAAATATTTTTACTTTACTTTTGCAAAAAAAAGTGCATGAAGAAATAATTTTTTCGGCATAAAATCTTAATGAGTTTTATTTAGTGGACTCTTAGGTATATTATTGTCATATATAGTAAAGCGCTATCAGTAAGTCAGAACTAGATGTTGGCCAAAATTTGATAACATCATTTTTTTCAGGTTCATAAAAATTAATTGGTCGTAAAAATCGCCAAACTGAGTATAGGGGCTTACTTCCCTTTGGTAGTACCATCGAAACTATACTGTCAGGACCATGCGATTTGAATTGTTGCACAGTGTAATTTAAATATTTATAAATTGCATACTTATTTTTAAAAAGCTTTTCTTCATAGAGCACAATGGGCGGCATATCTCACGGGCCTAGGGCGACATCAAACATAAATCCGCAACTGATTAGGATTAACATCCGCTGAAGCCGGTTTAGTTCAGTGACCAGTGTCATCACTTAAACTTTCCTACATCAACTGATAGAAATGGACACTAATGTACATCAGAAAAATTCGTGGTGTTGTTATTTAATGACTTTGGAGACCAGGCTCGAACCTAGGACCTTCAGTTTTTCACTCAACGTGCTAACTACTTCAGCCATCGCCACTCTCTTTACCAATCGGATTCCCTTTTTTGAACTAAGCTATGCTTATCTTTATTTACATATATGTTACTTCACCATCTGTACTTGCATTATGTCTTTCCTAATTTTAGGTAACACAAAAGGACCCACATGAGATATGATCTTCATATCTCTCTCTCTCTCTCCTCTCAGCCTGTCAACTTAACCCATTCATTGTTAAATTCAATATTTGTTGCAAAAAAAATGTATGAAACCTGTTGAGACCAGTTGTTTTTCTTTCAAAATGCACACATTTTAGCATAATTTTATAATCTTGTTTTTGACAGCTTAAGAAGCAGCACAAATTTTTGAGAACCACCAAGATATTGAAATAATATGCTGTGAATGTTGAAACATTTGCCACGTATTAACACAGCCCTTCAAACCGAAATTAAGTGATTTTATTAATGAAATCGACTTTAATTTATACAAAAAATATTTTTATTAGTTATATTGAAATCAACCTATTTTAACAAGTTATTAATATTTTCAGAATGGCACCATCTTTCGCCACTACGATAAATCATATTTAAGTAAGATGGAGTATTGCATGGTGCCCACGATGGGAAATGATACGAACGCCACATTCTATTTGAATCCAGCCAATTGCGATTTGAGTCCAGGTTACGGAACAATGAAAATAATAAATGCCTTCGCCATGTTATTCTCCATACCCTTCATGATTTTAACGATCATAGTGTATTTGGCCATATCGGAGCTACGCAATCAGCATGGCAAATCTCTGGTTTGCTATTTGTTTGGCCTAATTGTGGGATATTCCATGTTGTGCGTGAATGCTTTGTCAACGGATATAGACGTGATGGGAATGTCATGTAAAGTTATAGGTAAGCTAAAGTGATTTTTTCTTTGTGAAAATTAATGAATAAATGAATAATTTTTTGTTTGTTTTAAAGGTTATACGGCTTATTATTTCTTTATGGCCGCTTTCTTTTGGCTGAGTGTAATCAGTTTCGATTTGTGGCACAATTTTCGAGGCACAAGAGGTATTAATCGTTTTCAGGAAAAGAAAAGATTTGCCATGTATTCGGTATATTCTTGGGGCATACCGTTAATATTTTTAATTGCAACTTGGTTTATACAAGAATATGTTGATATACCTTATGATTGGAAGCCAGCTATTGGTGGCGGAGAATACTGCTGGATCAATAGTAAGTGAAATTGGCAGAAATAAGAGTACAACTTATACGTATGTATGTGTGACTAATCTATTTTCTTCGTAATAGTGTTAACTTGGTCGGGCTTGGTGTACTTTTTTGCACCCATCATCGGTATAATTGTGGCCAACATTATTATGTTTGTCATGACCGCCATGAAGATCCACAGGGTGCAACGTGAAATGGCACGCATCATGGCCAGAGAGGACAGTACGCACAATTTGCGAAATGAAAAAGACAAGTTTGTATACGACGAGTATTTCTGTTTTGAATAAATCTAGAGCTTCAATGTTATTACTATTATATTTTAGATTTGGCCTGTTTTTGCGCCTATTTTTGGTTATGGGCGTTACCTGGTCTTTGGAAATTGTTTCATATTTTGTTGGACCGGATAAGTCTTGGTCGAAAATCTTCTATGTGGCAGATATTTGTAATGCCATACAGGGTTTCCTCATTTTCATGTTGTTTGTTATGAAGAAAAAGGTCAAAAAATTGATGACGAACAGGTGAGTTTTAATTTCAAGTTTGATTACAGTAACTGTGCTGTCCGGTATTTTTTTTTTATAAAAATAAAATAGAACGAAAATAAAAGCTAGAAAATATATAAACTCTAAACTTCAAACGTTTGGGCAATTACAACACATTGGTGGAAATGTTTATAATTACCTTTTTTAAGGAAATTTTCTATTCCTGAAAAAAGATATTTGAGATATAGTTCCCCAAACTTTAAATCATGTGACAGTGATCTTTCACCTTTCAGAAAAAAATTTTAACTAAATGCAGTTTTAAAGCTATTCTCAATACCTATTAAATGGCACCAATTTTGACCCTGTATCTTAAAAACTGTTGAAGATATGAGCAATAATGGCAGACCACTTATGTATATGTGTTTTTAATGATTTTTTTAATTTTTTGACACGCCATATCTCTGGAAAAACAGAAGCTGGAAGTCCAAAATTTTATATTTATCTTAGTTAAGTAAAATCCGTTCGTCGGTTATAAAAATTTTACCCCTTAGATCAATACTCAAATTGCTTTTCTATCCTTAAATATAAATAGAGCCATGGAGTTTTTATAAATTAAGACAAATAGTCATTTTACCAATCGTACTTTTGTGATGTTGATACCAGAGAATGACAATGAGTTCTCAAAAAAAAGTATATACACTTGCGAACATTGAAATAGCAATACCACCACATTTTCCAAAAATTTTCTGAGAATAAAGTTTATATTTTTAATTTATATTGCAATAGAAAATATATATTAAAACAGAAAACAATATGTACGAAAATTCAATTGCTAAAAATCAATTTAAGCGTAAAAAATGGTATTCGTACTTAACATATAAATAGCAGTGGCTACAGGTATGTCACGCTCTTTCTAAAATATACGAAAACAAAGTTTTAAATTTAGATTTAATATTTTTCGGGTCACAGGGATCTTCTTCCAGACTTTTTAAACAACTTCCCAAAGCTGGTATATAGTAACATTACATTCTTTAGAATGTAAGCATACGCATGTTGACCCACAACGCCAGTTATTTTTTTTGTAAGGGGCCTTAGACCATTGTAAGAAACACAACAAAATATTATAATTTTTGATCCACCGTACTTAACAGTCTTACAGTATACTGTGGTGGACATGTAGAAGATGGTCGACGCCGAACTTATTGTCCGCAGCCATAATTTCCATACAGAGCAATTATTGGCTTATCCGTCAACAAAATATTGCGCCACTTGCTTGCAGGCCAAGTACTTTTTAAGCAGTAAGGTTTTTTCGCGCTAGCAATTTTGAATTTAGAAGTCGTCGCTAGGTTTTAGATTTAGTTTGGTTTTTATTTCCCTGGCTGATTTAAAAGCGTTACACTTGGCTGGCTTTGGGTGAACTTTTTCTTTGACAATTCTAATTTCTGCTTTATTTTTATATTTTATTGCATTTGATATAATTTTTGTAGAGCATGAGATAAGCTTTTGAATGTTTTAATAAGATATTGATTTTTTCCTTAATTATTAAATTAATTTTGATTACTCAATAGTGCAATGTTTAGTGTAATCTACTAAATCCAAAAATTATCGGAAATATATATATATATATATATATATATATATATATATATATATATATATATTTAACATTCAATAACTTTTAATATTATTAAGCTTACTTTCACAGTATTCTTCAAAAATATTTCCTTTTTTCCAAACAAATTAAAAGAAAAATAACTCACTAATTTATCACTGCTATTTCAATGTTAAGAACAAAATACGCTCTAAAAATATAATTTATTGTTATTTTCAGGTATACCAAACTTATTCCAAAAATAATTTATTGCAAACAGTAAACAGACTTGCCAGTTTGCTTTGACGTATAAAATTTTATATAAAATTTTTTTGAGAATTCAGTATAAAGTTTCAAAAAAATATACTAGTGGTACTGCTATTTTCCTGTTCGCGACTGTATATATATAAGTAAGTAGTCTTACTTTAAGTAGAGCAAACAATGCATGCACTAACATGCATATTTTCTCTTAAGCAACTACGACTATATATCCGATTCCAACATACAAGAGCATCTCTTCTTCGTTTATACAAAATACTTAATTACTCTGCAACTAAAAATAAAAAGGCACATGATATAAAAAGCATTGTCCCTCCCGCTCGCTCATACTCACAATGTGAGTATTTTTATATTCAGCCTATGGATATTTCAACAGACAAAAAAAAACTACCCATGACACTCGGGATATTTATTCCTCATTCGCCGCCGTATACATATGTACATTTGTGTATATAAAATGGAATGGAAAATATCTGGAAGTGTGAGTGGCTATTTGAAACCCAGATTTATGTATGTGTGTAAATAAAATAGCCCTGTATATACGCATGTAGCCGGTTAATAGTCAGAGAGAGTCAGAGTCACACTGTCTATAAATTTTAGTTATAGTTTTTTGTGATACGTAAACTAAATTTTTTTTATAAAAACTATTAATTGTTGGATGTTTATAGTTAAACGTATTTCGTTCAAAATTAATGCGTGTGTTTGCATCTTACCGTTTATTTTTTATTTTTAACCGTACGCATTAATAGTTCTTTGACGGCCAATACTGAAAGATAGCTTTGTCATTCTTTGGTTGATGCTTCTTCGCCCTTTCAAGCTGAAAATTTTAAAGAGTTTTTAGTAAACAAGAATAAATATTTCTTTAAATATAATTTGAAACTCTCCCTTTCAGATGTAGTTTAATTCGGCAAACGTTGAACAGTAAACTTCACACGAAATTGAAAAATAGTAGCACTCAATTCGACAGAAGAGAAATACTAAAAATATCTTAATGCTTGAACAACATTAACCACACAGCACGCTGCAATTGCCGCACTGTAGTCCAGCTACATAATTATTTTGAAAGCGGCAGCAACACATTTATATAAACATATGTTCATACATATAAATAAATAAGCATATTGTATTTCGCCCTTTATGTTCTTGCGAGGGGCAAATAAAGTTTTCCATAATTTGTATTTTTCAATAAAACAAAAACTCGAGTTTTTTTTTCAATAAACTTTTTAATTAATTTTATACCCATGTTTCATCAAAATATTAATTGATATTCATCCGGCACAAGTCATAATTAAAAAGAGCGAAATATATTGTGACTTTTGTTAAAGCTTTTTAACTTTAAAAAATTCTCAATTATATTTTGGGAGCTTTATATAAAGATACGAGGTTTCTAAGCTTTTCTCAAATATTTTCAAATCTCTTTGCAATATCACCACTGAAAGGCAACATATGACCAAGATAAACCAACAAAAAACATATGTATGTACATATGTTTCTTTTCAATAGCCATACACTAGCAAAATTTTCAATCGACTATTAATATTTTTTAATTCACTTATTTATCCAATTAATTTATTCCCAAGTATGAGTTTCAATTAAACTGATTAATGCCCTAATTCAGTAAAAAGATTTAGAACGTTTTTGTTTGAAAATACATACTTTTGAGTTCTTGTGTTTCAAATCTCTAAATTATTTTGGTTGTTGTATTTGATAATGAAAAAAAATATTATCACCATGTTTCTAAAACATAAAAATTAAATTAAAGTATTATATTATATTATATTATTGTATCATGGTATTATACAATAGTTTGAAAATATGTTTTGGATATAATAGGTATGTTCATTTACTTTCACAGTAGAAACTTGCGACGAGAGAGTAAAGTAGAAACTTACAAAATTACTCTCCCATATATCAATAAGTAAATGAACGCTTTACTTGTAAAAACTTGCAAGAAAAATTTATGCATATCAGAACCATGGATGGTAATCATGATAAAATTGTACTTTTTCTGATATATTTTGTTTCATAATATTTTAAATTGCAATATTTGTATAAATTGGCATTTAATATGAAATTCTTTACACAGTTTTCATGTATTTTTACAATTTTTATGGATTTTTATTCATTCATAATTTGTAGACATTTTTTTGTGTCTCAATTTTTTCTCTCTTTTGACGCTCTCTCCTTGCAAACTTTTTGAGTTAATGAACACTTTCCAGTAAAAATTGTTACAAATTCGTAAAAATTTGTAGTATATGAACAAACCTAATGTTTGGAACAAAATCATAAAGCAAATACACGAACCTTCTAGCATAGACAATAAATAAAAATTGTTTTAAGGAATCACAACTGCGGCTTGTTTTCGATAGATACAATCGCCGAACAGAATTAGGGCATAAGTTATTCGTTAAAATATTTAATTTATTTTGATCAACATGCATAACTGAGCTTTTTAATTCAATATCTAGATTAATAATTTTGGCTTAAAAAATTCAAAAATTTAATTAAACACTTTAATTGAAATTATATATGTTTTGAAAAATATTTTTAATTAAACTAAAATAACATTAATTAGAATTAGAATAAAGAATGTTATGTTTCTCAATTTTTGAAAATTCTGAAACATAATTTTATTATTTTATATAACCCAGCATTTTGATGATTTAAATCAGTTCATAATTTTTTATCGAACGAGTATACAGTCAAATTTACATTTGCAGATGAATGCATTTTTGGCAGCAAACAAAAGTATTAAATAATATGAAAACAGAGTGAAATACGATTGTTTAACTTTTTGTGATTGATTTTATAATTTTACGAGATCATGAAAATTTTTAAAATGAGTAAATCTTTTATGTTATTTTTATTTATTATTATTGCAAATATTTTGATAATTAAAACACTTTTTAATTTTTGTTTGAGTACAAACAGGAATTTTGCAACAAAAAAAGAATATGAAAATATGTAGAATGAAATACGATTCTTTAAATTTCTTATAAGTTTCGTGACAGATTGCATCATTGTTATATGGAGAGCGTGCACTGAATTTTTTTCACCTCTAACTTAAATTTTATATTACAAAATTTTATAGATCGTGTGGACGTCGTAGTTATCGTAATACGAATAGTACAACGCTTGGTAATTCGGGCGTGCGCCGACGTTTTCTCGATGTCTCAATGCAAATACGACAAATGATTGTTATACGTTCAGCATTTTCGAATAATCACAATATTCGCACGCACAACGTGTGAAAAGAAAAATATACATATGTATATCCCTCTTATTAAAACTTCCCAGTGTAAGAATAGTTTACGAATTTAAATGTTGTAACAAACGAAATGATGTTGTAAAGTGTTGCCATAATTTTAAATGTTTTGCAGAATTTAGCAAAAGCTTAAGCACTAACATATTATTTAAAAGCAAAAATATTAAGGTATATTTATCATACTGTAGAATGAATGATTCTTGATAAAGATGCCAATGACATTGTTAACAATAAAAGACAGATAAAAATATTGAACATACGAGTATCTTAAAGGAAAATGTGGACGAAATGCGCTAAACAAATTAAGAACAAACTTCAATATAATTTTTCTATTACAATTAATAGTCCACCTGCACTCATTCCTTTGAGTGCTTTTCAATACAAATTTTCTAGACGACTCGCCTGCCTGACTTGTGTAAACAAGTTATAAGACTTTTGTCATATACGCGTTTTAACATATTGCTGATACTCATTATCCTTCACAATCACACAACTTTTAGGAAAATACAACCATGGTATGATGAAGTTTATAAGAATTATATATGTAACAATTCATTCGATTAGAGTTGTATTTTATTCGTAAGTCGTAAGTATTAGACTTTAGCAAAGATCCGTACAATACATGCTCAATTGCAAATTCTATCGAAATAGAAATCGTGTTTTTTGTTCTTGCACTTAAAGCATTTTGATAATCTTTAAAGTCAAAGGCTATTTGGGTGGGATTGGATTTGCCCTACCCAGGAGTTGCTGGTGCCTCCCGCCCCCTGGAAAGATTAAAAAAAAGAAGAGAGGTGTCCTAGGACACCCAGTTATAACTTTACTGCTTAGTTATATAAAACAAATTTCATGTGTGAAAAAACAATGCAATAAAATTATATTATATGATGATGTCAAATGCTCTGAAAACATTTCAAAACGTTTCTAGCGGCATACGATTAAATTAATGTATTGTTCGTGGCCGATTAACAGCCGATCGGCTGTGAGCTCATGTGCAAAAACAAAACAAAAACAAATTAAACAGTCGTTCTCATTGTTTTTCTTTTGTTTTTGTTTCACTTACTTCAATGCAGAGCTGTTAAATTTCCATTACGATTAGAAATCAATTAGATTACATTTTTAAAAGAATTGTACTGATGATATAATTCCCTTCAAAAGAATTTCTTATAAATAATTGGTTACGATTACTAATAATTGAAAAGTAATCTGAACAAAAAAAATCAAAAAGAAAAATAATCAAAAGTAATCAACAAATAATCCGACCACTTTCAAAGATGACTTTTGATTATTAATCTTTAAAAGTAATCGGATTATTTCTTAATTTCTTTTGATTCTTTTTGATTATTTTGTTATAATTTCAAGTAATTCAGATTACGTGCGAAACTGAATATAATCGTAATTTAATCATTACTTCACCTTTGATCACTACGATTACTATTCATTCAAGAGCTATGCTTCAAGGAACGAAACCAAATAAAATCAAGTAATTTGTTTCGTTTATATTCGTTTTCTGCTTTTAAGTACAAAGAAATCAAAACAACAAAAAAATAATTTTTGTCACGAAAATCATGTCCTAACTCCTGTATCGCGCAATAAATAGCAAAGCTATAATACTGCCTGCAATTATCAATTTTAGAATTACCCCAGAAAAAATGTCTAGGTACGTCAACTTTAAATTAAAGTGGTTCCAAATTTCTCTTAACATAAAAATGTTTCTATTACATTGACATTGAATAATACTATTAGCTATTAAATAACTAATTTCCATAACCCAATTTATTACTACTAAATAATTAACATTTAAGCGCTTATCTTTGTGGTATTTTACTGATTTGCTAATAATATTCTAAAAGTCTTTCATTATATCTGAATGTCTTCATAAGAATGTTAAAGAAGTCAAAAAGTAATGGAACAAGTCAAACCAATTCAACGAACTCTACAAATTCGATCAATTCCTCTGTAGTGACGCAAAAGGCGAAAGTGGATAACATGGCCATGAAAGCAAAAAGTCTAGAAAGATTCTAAAACGAAGTGAAGGTAAAATTCAATTGAAGGGAATGTGAACTTTTAAAGGAAAAGGTTTAATAATAAAAACATAACTTATTGCACTAAAACAAAAAAAAAACGTATGTATATAATATTTTCCAACTTAATAATATTAACAACAGCTGGAGGCTGCTTCAATTAAAACGGTATCTAACATTTTAAGGCAGGAGTGATGGTAGTTTGATGTGTTTCACATCACACACATTTTAACAAAATAATGTTCATTAACTTTCATTGCATGTTTTAATTTATGTACATACTTATGTGTTATATTACTCAATATTAACAAACTCTGCTAACAAATCCATATTTTCTTTTCAATTTGTTTTATTTAGATACTCGTTAAGTGATGTCAATAATCAACGCCAAAGCCAGTATTCTACTAAAACAACTTCTAGCAGCACGGGGAATTTGGCGTTGCCCAATCATACTAATGCACCTGATAAACCACTAATGAAACCGCTTGAGCGTACCACGGTTATGAGTGGCCTTTGAACAACACAATCAAAACATATTACACACACAAAATTACATAAATCGGATATTTAACTAAGTCGTTAAGTATTTTTTTATTTAGCTCTTACTGCAGCCTTTTATTACATAACACTTAAGAACTGAAAAAAGACAACAAATATTAGATAATTAACATTAACCTAAATAAAACAAAATCTTTTAATTAATTTAAAACTAATATCTATATGCATATATACCTAATTTTTAATTAAATGAAGGCACGATTTGATAGTGGCCTCATTGTTTTCTTTAAGCTAAAAATAAAATATCCATTAGATTCTAAACATTTGTTAATATTTTATTTTAATTCAAATTTCAAAATTGAGTCCAAATCTTAGCTAACTTCTTACGTTTTTAACAAAAAAATATATATATAATTTATCTCTGAATTGGTATTTGTTAAACTAAAATTAGAGCTTATTAAAAATTTCTTAACTTCTTAATATTCAAAAATAATTTTTCAAACATATTTAATCTTAAGTTTTCGTTTTTAATGCTTAGTTTTAGAAGTATTGCTGTAAATAAAACCAAAGAATTACAAAATATTTTAATGATAAGTTTTACTGCAACTTTACATTAATGGCTCGTTTAGAGGGCAAACGAACTTCAGTTGCCTTGTCAACTGGCAAAGCAACTAAAAATTAACTTTTAGGCAACTTTCTCCAATTGCCTAAAAGTTATCGCAAATACAATCATGACAGATAGACAAATGAAAATAATGCAAACAAAGATTCAACATACATATGTATAAGAAATATATATAAATCAAAAAAAAATAATAATTGTAAGGTTATAGTGAGGAGTAAAACACGGGCTGCAAAATTCATTTATACCCAAACAAAAAATAAATTCAGTGAAGTGCGATTTTGACCCGCGCACGAAGGGTTCCGTACGGACACGAGATATGTAATTAAATACGAACTTAAGCCTATATAAAATATAGTTTTTGTTTTTTTTAAGGTTTTTTTAAATTTTGCGCATTTTTTATTTTGGGCATTTTTTTAGTTTTGAAGATTTTTTCATATAGGCGACTTTTTTTGGTTTTTTCTATTTTTCCGGTTTTGTTTATTTTGGCAATTTTTTTAGTTTTGACACTTTTTTTCTCGTTTTGGCGATTTTTTTCGGTTTCTGGCGTTTTTTATTTTTTGGCGATTTTTTTTCGGTTTTTGGCGTTTTTTATTTTTTGGCGTTTCTTCATTTTGGCGACTTTTTTTCATTTAGGGCCTTTTTTAGTTTTGACACCTTTTTTTCATTTTGGCGATTTCTTTTTGATTTTGGCGATTTTTTTTTCATATTGTTACGTTTAAATTTTATTAAACGTGAGTTCTTTTGATTGCTCAAAAATAAAAATAAGTAACAACAGGATTTTCTTATTTGCAACTGAACTTCCTTTTATTATTGACTAAACCAATTACAACTTGTCTTTTCTTATTTACTTCTTAACGTTATTATTCACGGCACGATGTCTTTTACTTTCAACGATGTTGACTCTACTAAATTCCAATTTGTACTGACTGACTTCTCACATACGGCAGCTCTTTTTATACTACCAAACCGGATCTAGAATATTCGCAAGTAGATGGTGTGGCAACATGCATGCATGTATGTACTTAGTAAAGACCAACACAGAAGAAACGGTATGGCTGTTTAGGCGTCTTTTTGTTTATTGGTAGCCAGATGTTCAAACAGTCTTCTAGCATAATGGGGAAAATTCATGTCGCCGTTTCTAGATGTTTGTAGGTGATTCGATTGGACGTTAGTCTTTGAATTTTGAAAGTAACGACTTGTATGTTGGTAGTGCAGTGTGCTATTTTTAGTACAGGGTGGTTACCATAAGTGCTCGCACTTTTATTTGTATACGTGTATGTCTGTAGCTTTGTACACAATTGTTGTTGCTATAGTGCTTGTGTGTACGTTTAGTGCTTTAGTTAAATACTTCTAGATAGTTCTTTGCATTAACCCTGTAGGAATATTTTTACGTAACAATATTAACAATTATTTTGTTATTGGCGCCTTTTTCGCATTTTGGCGATTTTTGTTTTACCGTTTTTGAAAATTTCAAGAGTTTACCTCTTACGGTTTCCGAGATATATGTAGCAAGTTGTCAAAATTACATTCCATTTTTCTGATGGACCACCCTTTAATTTTAATTTTCATAAATTTTAGTGTTGATAGTTGTGGTCTATATAAAAATACACTAATCTTACAAATTTTAAGTGTCAATATACATATATATGTATGTATGTACAATTGTATGTATATTACATGGGATTTTAAAATTTTTCGTTGCTCGTTTTGGAACACCCTTTAATTTTTAAATCTCATATATTTGTTGCTGTAGCGCCCAATGTTCTACATACTCTGTCCAAATTTCAGTTCCGTACAAAATTTGTTTTAAAAAGTCCTTACAAAACCTTAATAAGTTTCATAAATAAGACTGTTAATTTTTACCAGTAAAACATAAAACGATTCAAAACTCATCACTTTAGTCAGTAAAGTTTAGTGGAAGACTGTGACCGTTCTTCTCAGAAACAGCTGATAGCTTATTATAGAAAACGTAACTTTTAAAATTTAGAAAGAGAACAACACAAAACAGCAACAGAAAGTAAAGATTAGAGCCACTTAACATATAAGTATATGTGCCCTTTATTATAAAAGTGGTCTAAGTCACATGCATTTGTTCTTCGAAATATGAAATAAATTGTAAAAAAACTTCAATAAATATTTAATGAATTTAGTGAAATAAATTTAAGTATATTAATCGAGACTATCACAACTCTAAATTAAAATGTTGCATAGCACATAAACATTTTTTGATTTTTTCAGATATTAAGTAGTATCTCGATCAAAGAAATACATATATGAATTATACCACTTATATAATTCAGGACACACACATAAATAGTTCTTTTGTATTACATTTTTTAAAGTGACTACTTGTACATTCGAAATTATTGCAGTTTTTCAGAAATTATCGTAATAACACAACACAAATTAAGCACAGAGATGATGTATGAATAAATGTATTTCCTTTTTCGATATCATTTTTAACTTGGGTTTTCTCCAGTCATGGAGTTCATTTAGATATAAATTAGTTGTTCGCAATTTCTTTAAATATTAAATCATAGTTTAATGGATGGATGCCCTGTGGATATTTCTTGTATTCCGCAACGATAAACTTTGAAGTGTTCAATACTGGGCATTCATTAAACAATGATCAATTGGAAAATTTTTTAAACATTTGTAGGCAAAAAATATCGATAATTCGAAATATCGATGTTTTAAAAAATATATATCGATACTGTGCAAAACTATAGATGCGATATAAATCAATAAATTTTTTACATTTGCCCATCCCTATTCGAAAGTACACCTGTCATAATCTCAATTAATTTTTGTGAATTTTCGAGAAGTTGTAACACAATGAATTGTGACTTATCTTTTTTAGATTTCTAGTCTGATTTGGAATAATAGCTTTATTTAGGTTATAATTTGATATATTTCAACTTGTGTGGCAACACTCTATTCGTAGCAATGTATTCATATCGAGCTGAAGAAAGTTAGCCAATGTATCAATGGTAAAGTCAGAAATTAAAAAAAAATTGATTATTGAGTTCTTGTTTCAACTTTGTTATTTGTTGAGCTTCTCGTTTGTTTAAATGAAAGTTGAAGATAATAACTGTAGTTCTTCTAAGAAATTGTTGGGGAAAGGTTCCCTGATAATCTCCATTAGCAACAGTGAAATGGTCCATAGCATTCAGCTAAACCCCTTACTTGTAATGAAATCAAACAATTCATGTATACTATTTACACTGGAAAATGTTTATATGTACAAGGCTAAAGTTTCCATTAACTGACACCAATTAACAGTGATGATGGAAACAGCGTGTTGTTCAGTTCTTCTAGTGTTTGTCAGAATAATTTCAATTGTCCTTATTTCTTAAAAATTATCAAATGTAATTTACTGAAATAACCGACTCAAAAACAGAGAAACAATTTATGTTTGCTATATTATTTATAGTACAAATTGTTACAGTCGAAACACTTTATTATATAGAAACTTCATTATACAGAAAATATATCCTTCCACTTCATTTCCAATAATTATTCCACTTTGCACTATAAAACAAGTAAGAGTGCTATATTCGGCTGTGCCCTTTACCAAAGTGCTGTTTATGTAGTATAGAAATACATACATAAGCACATAGATATGTATGTAGGTACATATTTGTTTTGTGAAAAAAAATTCTTATTTTTGCTCTATTGCAATTTTTAGTAAGTGACCTCTCGGTATTTTTGGATTGAATATTTTTTTGGATATTAGCAATAAGTTGAATATCAAGAAAGTAAGGTCTCAATCTCGTATCTTAAAAAATACAAGTTTTCAGGAGAGAAAAAAAGAAACAGTTCATCTCTTTATACTTCGGTGTTTGGATAAAAGTCCATATGCAATTATTAAGGAATTGATTACATATATATATATATATATATATATATATATATATATATATATATATATATGTAGTAATAATACACTAATCTTTTTTAGTTTAATTATGAAACGCATTTATTAAGATACGAGTTTGATGCATTAAGAGTAATTTTAATTCTTGATACTTGATGAATAAGTTGCTCGTTTGTTGCATTCAAAGCTGTATAAACAAATAACGCCGTTAAATCAAAACTATCCAATGAAAAAAATATTTAGTATTTCACTTTACCTGAAATTCGATAAAAACGAATGCTCACTAAAGCGAAGAAATTTCGAAACAAAATTGTTCAATATTTGATCGCAAATCTAAAAAAAATCTAATGTTCACTAAAGCTTTGAACTTCAAACTTCTCTCTTTTTTTAATAACCCTATAAAATAATTTTAGTATTATACCTCCATACCATATTGTTTTATTCAATAATCCTTTATTTTACAAAATTGTTAATTGTCTCAATTTAAACATCCCATTGAAAAAAGTATATAGCGCGATATGATGTAAACTTTTATTCCTAAAGAATTTTTTCGAATTTGTTCAGCACAAAGGAACGGGAAATGAAATGGAACATGTTCTTTAATTAATTTTATAGTTAAGACTGTACTTTAGCGATAAATTTTATTTCGATTTTCATTTACTAAAAATAAATTCAGTAAAGAGCGACTTTGACTTGCGCATGAAGCGTGCCGTAAGGACACTAAATATATAATACTATATCAGCTTTAGCTTATATAAAATATAGTTTTGACATTTTTCGTTTTTGGTGGTTTTTCGGTTTTAATCGTTTTTTAATAGGGTTTTTTAGCTTCGGCGTTTTTTTGTGTTTTTGGCGTTTTTTTATTTGGTGCTTTTTTAGTTTTGGTGCTTTTTTCTCGTTGTAGCAATTTTTTTGTTTGGTTTTTAGCATTTTCTTTAATATTGCGATTTTTTTAGTTTAGGTGCTTATTTTCGTTTAAGCGATTTTTAGGTTTTGGTTTTTTTCCATTTTGGCGATTTTTATCATTTTAGCGATTTTTTCATTTTGGCAACTTATTTTAGTGTCACATTTTTTTTAAACTTGGTGTTTTTTTCGGTTTGGTAATTTTTTCGGGTTTTGGCGTTTATTTTATTTTATTTAGTTTTAGGTGTTTTTATAGGTTTTTTGCGTTTTTTTGTTTTGATGCTTTTTAGTTTTGGTGTTTTTTTTTACATTTAGCAATTTTTTAAAGTTTTTGGCGCTTATTTTTATATTAGCGATTTTTTTTTCATTTTGGTGTTTTTTTCATTTTGTAGGTTTTTTTCCAATTTGGTGCTTTTTTCGTTTTTGTGATTTTTTTCGGGCTTTGTAATTTTTTTAATTTGGTGCTTTTTTTTAGTTTTGGTGATTTTTTCTCGTTTTAGCGATTTTTTAGGGTTTTGACGTTTTTTTTATTTTGAAGTTTTTTTTTTCATTTTGGTGATTATTCTAATTTTAGCGAATACTTTCATTTTTGCAATTTTTTATTTTGGTGCTTTTTTAGTTTTGGTGCTTTTTTCTCGTTTTAGCGATTTATTAAGGTTTTTGATTTTTTTTTTGCTTTGTCGACTTTTTTTCATTTTGGAGATATTTTTCATTTTAGCGATTTTTTTCATTTTTGCAATTTATTTTAGTGCATAGATATATGTACATATTGTATAATTTATTAATACTTTGTACTAATTATAAGAAATTAAATACCTATGATCTAACCCTCCATACAACTAAAGTCCTTAAGATAAGGACTACGGGTATAAAACAAACATGTGACGAAATTAAAATAATTGAGGGCAAGGCAACGTTTAGCGGGTTCAGCTAATCCTTTGGTAATTGAACAAAACATGATGACTAAAAAAATTTTATTGTTGAGTTAATTATGCAGAATGAATCCTTATATTACCAAAGAAAAAAATTGGAGGTAATTAATCAGGAACAACTTTTTCTCCATTTTCAAAATATCAAAATTTGTTTAAGAGAATTAAGAAGTGTTAACTTCTTTAGGAGAGGTGTAGGGTCGCAGGTGGTTGAAAAATTATGCCAACTCAAAATCATTTTCTTCACCGAATTTGCCTTCAAGGTGCATATTAAAATTATTTTTTAGGTCTCCGATATCTTTCACACTGTGCATATTATTTAAACAAAAAAAGTTTCCATATTAATAACAGCCATGACTGTCAAAAAGTTTAAGCAACATAGCTTTCGATCTTAATTTTTTTTCTTTTTGACAATCGGACATAATCAAAAACGAAGTCAAATATATGCCGCTTAAGCTTTTTTTGGTGGTTATGGCTTGAATGGACAAAAAATGTTAGAAAATGAGGGAGAGTGCCACAGTCAGTGTTGCCAAAACGGCGGTTTTCCCGCTATATATGACTGTATTTTGTTGTCATTAGCGGCAAGTCTATTTAAAAAACCACCAGCGGGAATTTTAGCGGAAGAATTTCTTAGTTGACGGATTTTCAGCGTTTTTCTGAAACTTATAAAGAAATGTATTGAATCAAAATAAAGTAAATTTAACGCAGCTGTGCGAAACGTACCCTGGTATTTATGTTGATTTTTTTCTCGATATAAACACGTACAGCGAAAAGAAACTAACGTCACTTTTTTGGAAATAAAAAATTTACATATTGTGGTCGTGTATTATAATGTGAAAATTTAAGAGGTTAAAAATAATAACATACATATGTATATACATACGAGTATAAAAGTGAATAAATCTCATAACTAGTGAATAAAATTTAATTCGATTATAATTATATTACAAACCGATTTAATCATTCTTTTCGTATTAAAAAAATAGTAAACAAATCTTTAAACAACAAACAAAACTGGGTGATTGGACCACTGAGTATGAGGAAAAAATAATATCAACCAAAATCTCTCAAACCAATAACTTTTTCTGAATAATTTGTTTTTGATTAAAGACTTTTTTTTATTGAAATTCTCCTTCGAAATTAAACTTCAAGCCAATGTGAATTGAGGCATGGAGTTTATTTTATCAACACTATTTTTTTAATCTCAGATAGTCAGAAAGTCAGGAAATTTTAACAATATTTTACAAATACTTCAAGCAAAACGGCAAGATATTATTCCACACGTCTAGAATAATTAGGGTCTATCGCAGAAAATATTGAAAATATACTGAATCAGCTTAAACATTAATATTATTAGATGGAATAGTCCCTTGGATTCTACTTTTTCCTGGCTGGATATTTGTGTATGGAAACTCTGCAGGAAATAAAATACCTACTTAAAGAGTAGGCTGAGTTTTGCTTACAAATATTGTGGAATTACATACATACATCTATGCATATGTATACATATTTTATAAAATTTATCTTATTCTTTTTTTACCAATAAACCATAAAAAAGACATATGTTGGTTATAAAAAATTCAGCGGTTAATGTAGCGTTTATTTTTATTCAGCTAGCGGTTTTAGCGGGTTTTCAGGGGTTATATGGTGGGAAATGCCTGTAACATTTTGGCAACACTGGCCACAGTGCCAGCTGACATTCAATAGTGCAAAAAATGGCACAATTGTGCCACATTTCCCATCAATGCTTCCCTATCACCCTCTCTCACTAACTTCTCTTCAACTCACAGGTAGCACAAAGGAATCATTGTATTGGACTCAAGTGAGTTGTACTCTAAATTTCACCCTCCCTTACCAGCACCCTGCTAACCTAACCTAACAACATCGATTTCTTTTCGGTTGCGCAAATCGAGCTCGTACTGTTTATGGTTCCATATACATATGTATATGAAAGTATTAGGGAAAGTCACAAAAAACAAGTTTGAAACATACATATGTATTTATTACTTTACTAAGAACATATTTTTTCATCTACATACATACGTATGTAAAACGCCCTATCTAACAAAAAAATTGATGTTTAAATTTTTTATTTATATTATTACATTGGAAGAATTCTCATTGAAAACCTCAATGTTTCCATTTAATTTTTTTCAATTCCTGTAAAATTAGGAAAATGTTAGTTAGGGCATTTTATGAGGAGTTATTAGTGTAGTCTGTTATATGTTAATATAACGTTCTGCATCCACGAAACGCCAGCAACTTTAATTTCAATTCATAATTGAATTTAACAGTTAAGTTTTCAAAAAATATGTTTCCACAAATGCCACTTAAGGGCCACTCAGACTATTATACATGTATAAAGACACTCATCACTCTTTACGAGGAAGAAATCTAAAGAATCAAAAAATCTAACGTAAAGTGAAATTTTGTGTTCACACCATAACACTATAAAACACAAGTATAAAGCAAAAAGCTGTTAAGAATTACCATGCCTACCATGCCGTCGTGCCGGCCCTTTGAAAATAGACGGCGCGCCTCGGCGGATAAAGTAGTTAATTTATATAAGATAAAGAAACAGAAAATACGATAATTTCGTTTAGTTTCAGACGTGGCTTGCACGAAAAATTATTCAATACGATAAGCATATACAATATTTATAGTCAGTTTAAGATGAATATATATATACCATAAAAGACGGCACGGCAACGGCGTCGAAACAGACGACTTAGTAGATTGGATTTGGTAATAATGCAATTCTGATCAGATGAAAAGTATTATCGTTTAGAAAAATTTCTAAGAATGGCCAGGTATTATGGGATGTCAAATTTGTATCGTATTATTTACCATTCGTTATGACATTTTGCATTCACAATATCTCACATGCACGTATTATTTGAATTTTTGAAATGTATTAATACAAAGCATAATAGTCTGACTAGCCCTTTACATATATCTATCGTATACTTATTTTTGTAGTTGATTGAAGTCTTTGCTAAGCACGAAAAAGCTATTCACCAAGCTTTTTCCACAACTATTGAAGTAAATAATGGAAAAGCTTAGGCAGCACACATCCAACTGAACAACAATGGTAATCTATGGATGAGTAACAACTCTCATAATATTGAGATCCTATGGCCAGAAACAGTTTCTATTCACAGTTGGCGAGACCTAGACGTCCAGATATCTGTCAGACGCTTATCGATCGTTTCTTTTCTTCGTTTTAATTTTTTTTTATTTTTTTTTGAAATACGCAAACTGTAACACATCATTAAAGTGCAACAAAATAACTAAATAATAAAATACTACTTGTATCGCTTTATAAAAAAAACTCCAATAAAAAACAAAAGAATTAAAAAAAAAAGAAACTAATTCAACAGACTTGAAGAATGTTTAATGACCAAATTAAACTTTTTCAATGCAAACGATAGAACAAAAAATAACGAAAAGTAAATGTTCCATGATCGCTGGTCATTGGTTATGAGCAAGTGAAATCAGCCACTTTTATATGGTGGCCAACAATGTGTATGCAACTTTTTTTTTCTTCATAAAAAGTAAAAGCTAATAAAAGTTTTATATGTATGTACATATATGGAAATATTTAAAAAAAATATAATAATCCAATAACAACTGTTTGGAAGGTGTTGAAAATAAAATAGAAATTTTAAAAAGTATATTTGAAAAAATAGCAACTTGATTAATCGGTGAGTAAATGTTTTTTTTTTCTCATCTCGTTCTCACTGTTAAAATAAAAAAACTTGCATTCAATATTTGAAATATTAACAAGCGGTAGACAGTTTGACGGTTTCTCCTCAACTACTCCCTCTTTTTTTATTTCAAGCGATTTCTATTTTAAAAATCTCTCTCTAATAAAGTTTTTCTTCTGTTTTGCTTTTGTTTTTGTTTTTCTTTTTTTAATTTCGGCAGAAATGTTTAAACAATTCGCATCATTAGATCATTTTGGGATATTGTCATTGTTACTCTCATGTGTTTTGTTCATTCAACATTTGCCCACCTGCACTGCCCGCTCATACCCCTGCCCCTACGCAGAAACTGTTAACATAACAGACGGTTTGCGTTTGAAAGACGGCTCTTATTCGTTTGAAGGTTTAGTCATACCGGTTAATCTTACCGCCGAATACACATTTAAAGTTATCGATGGCATCGAATACGATGCTCCCACACACATGAGAGGCTGTGCCTGCTTGCTAAAGCCATGTATAACATTTTGCTGTCCCGCCAAAATGCACTTTGACGAAGTTCATCAGAATTGTAGTGGGAACCAAAAAGAATCTCATTCGCAACACACGCATATTGAGCTAACTTTGAAAAATGGCACAGTGGATGTGGTGAATATCAAGGATGTGTTTATTGTGCGCTACGAATTTGGTTGTAAAAGTAAACATGTCGAGAAGAAAAAGGATGGATTCTGGAAGTGGGATTTATATGAGGTGAGTCTCAAAGCAGTTATGTACATATATGCAGCAAAGAGTTTTACAGTAGTTTCCACTTAACTGAAAGCTTTGGTTAATTAATTTTCCCACTTAACTAATGCAAAAATAAAAAGAATACAGGTTTCTTAGGACATATGGTTGTAGCTATGCTGCTTAGCTACTATATAAAACTAATGTCCAACAATTTCGTACTGTCCCACGATGTCACCAGAAATCGTTCGATCGACAAATTGTATTGCAAACCACAATAAAATCAGACATTTTTTTGTTGTTTTCAATATAAGTATTCGATCGAACGATTTCTGGTGAGATCGTGGGGAAAAGGCCGTTTGTTTCGTTTATTTTCGTACTCTGCTTTTAAGTACAAAGAAAATAAAATATAAATAAATTTATAACTGTACCCAGCAAAAAATAAATGAACGCGTTCAAAATGAAAAAAATATTTCATGCTTTCTTGAGCATTTGTTTCTTCGAATGTATTCTGAATATCATAGCAAGTCATAAATAATGGTAATGTTTTTTAAGTCATTACAAACGCATGCGATATTACTGGGTAATATATTGAAATAAATACCCAGCGGAAAAGGCATGCAAAAGCGGATTTAAATCATCACATTGCTAAATTTTCATAAAACAAGTTTTATCTCTAACAAATGGCAAGAGTATAGTAGATCAATGGTAGAGAGTGTGCCTTGAGAGTGAGAACATCTCGGTTCGTATCCTGCGACAGAAATTTTTATTTATTTGTTTGTTTTGTATTTACGTGAAAAAAAACATCATCGAATCAGGGAACTTGCATTAGTTTAAATTCATAAATTTGAATGGATATCAAAGTATTTAAATTCTCGCACAAACACATGATCTCCAATGACAAGCTAATGTAAAAATCATGCATGGTTCGAACCAATCGAATCGAACCAATGCGTCATCACTTGAACCCATGATTCAACACATTATTTTTCATGTTTTTTTTTTGCTGGGTAGTATTTTATTTGCGCCATAAATAGCATAGCTATAAATGCAATTAATGGGAGGAAAGCTTTCCCCTTAAATTCCGTTCCATTTTATTCGTTTAAACTTTGTTACTAAAATCGCATGTTAAAAGATCGGTTAATAGTCAGCAGTAAAGTAATTTTAATTGCACATATTTATCAAATCGTGTATTTTGCTTATTGTTTATTTTAATCAGAAAATAAACCTTTATTCCTAAACTCACATGTAAAAAGGTTGGCTAATAGTCAGCAACAAAATTAGTTTAATTACATATTTATTAAATAATTTGTTTTTTTAGAAATTTACAGTGCGATTGATTTACAAACTTTTTTTAGTGTGCGTTCAAGGAAACAAACAAAACCTTTGGGATTATTTTTGAATTCGAAATTGAATTATTTACTACGATCTTCTAAACTTTATTCCTTTTGGTTGGGTATTCGCAAAACTAAATTTGAATGAATCTTTGAAACCCTATTTAGTAGTATTTTCACACTGAAAGTTAAAACCTGGTTTTAACGTTAAAATCATAAACAGCTGATTTTGCATTCACACTGCAAGTTTGTTAAATTCTGGTTTCAACTCGCACACTGTCTAATAACTTTGCTCAAAAATAAAATAAATCTCCTGCAGAAATTCGTGTGTTTGTTGTTGTATTTTTTCTGCTTTTTATAACAATTATTTGACAAACTGTATGTACAACGACTGTTTTTGTTTATATGAAAAACTCGAAAATTTCACAATGCGTTGTAAAATGGAAATTATTTTATATTTTGTGAATAAATATTTTAAAATTATGCAACTACTTATACAAAGTGAAGAAGTGCTTGGAAATCAAATTATGGTATAGAAAAAATGCATAAATACATTACAAAATTAAACTTTATTATCGGCGAATCGATGTTAGTCATATCATCTGGTTTCACTTCCCTGAGGTCAATGAAAATATTTTCATTGCTTTTCTTTCAAAATACTGTTTTCCATAATTTTTTGATTATTGTTGGTGCTGCATCTATTTTAAAGTTGAAAATCATTTAAGCGACATCTATTGTTATTCACTGGCATACAACTTTTCAGCTGCTTCCGGTCATTTTGACTTGGCAGCACTGAATTTAGGACAGCATACACAAGGTTGCATTTTATAAAAACAACTTAAAACCAAAAAATGGTTTTAAGTTGGTTTTAACAATTATAGATGGAAAATTTGCAAATACAATAACCGATACAAAATCTTATAGTGTTTCCACACTGAAAACCAACTGTTAAAACCTGATTTTACCATACAAATTGTTTTTGTTAAAACCAACTTATAATCAATTAGAATTGAAATGAAATGAAATGAAAATTTCACTTTTTTCTGTTATTTCTCATAATAAATAAATATGATAAATATAATATGATAAATATGAGTAAGAAATATATCTGTCAGTCATGAAATGTTTTGCTTTGAGGGGAGAGATACTCCCCCCGCAAATTGAAACTCAAAAGTTTAGTTTTTATGATATTAAAGCATAAGTAGTGCATTTTTTAATATTTACATTATTTTTGCAAATAATATTTTTGTCACCGCCCACAAAAAGAATCGGAGACGAAAATGACATCTTACGGTCTCCTGTGTCTAAATTTATGGTTTTAAACTTTCGCCGACGTTAAAAATTGCATTTGCTAAACAAAAGTATGGGAAAAGTTAAGAAAAAAATTTAATTTTTCAGCGGTAGGATTAGTTAATCTGAAGGGAACTTTTTTCCCCTTTGCCCGATTTTTCTATTTTCAAGATTAAACAGCCTAGGACTATAACACATATTTCTGCTAAGTTGATCCAGGAGCACTAAATAAGTTTTCACAAGCAATATAAACAAAAAAAAAAGAAATGGGTAATACGTTTACAATTTTACTCCAACTAATGAAGATCCTTTAAAGATTGGGTCTTTGATATTGAACGCATCGCAACTTAAGTGTATAGGTAGTTTACAAGCACCGAATACAAAAGCGATACATATATCTGGTAATATATACATACCCATAATAAGGTTGTGCGCCCAGGTGCCTTTGGCATTCTGATTATATATACTGTGTGTGTATATTATTTATTATATGTTTGAGCCTTATAAAAGTATTTAATTAAATAAAATATATTGAATAACAGCTTCAAAAGGTAATTTTGGGTAAATTTGGATTTGTTTGAATAAAAAATTTTCACCTGAGGTGTTATATTTATGTATACATTTTAAAATAGATATAATGGCAAAGGTATACATATTATACACCGTTGAATAGACAATATGTCTTCTTTTGTGATTGCATAGAAGAAAATTAAGAAACATTTGAAGCAAACAAAATGAGACCAACAATTTAAACGAAAAGAAAAAATTAAGAATATTTAATTTTATAACCAAAATTTGATTTTAATATTTCGAAAAGTATTGAACGCATCAGAATTTTTTTTTTCAGTTTGTAAAGCTAAATGTATACTATTGAACTCAATTAAAATGTTTCCTAATATATAATTTTATAAAACTTTTATAAAAAAAATGTGTTGTAAAAATTTGAAAATTTTTAGAAAATCTGCTTTCCTGCTTAGATTTATGTGTGGGATGTCAAAATTTAATAACAAGTTACTAACAACAAATTTATTTATAATAAAAGACTAAAAAATTACAAAAAAGAGTTGCACGCTCTTTTTTGCCGCATCTTAAAATTAGATTTTTTACAAAAAAAAATGCCAATTATAATTTGCGACCAATACTCGATGTAGGGTGCGATAGCACGTTTGGATCAATTGTCACCAAATTTTTTGCAGGGAAAGAAGTTATGGCCAATAATTAAAAAAAAAATTCAAGTCAAATAATTTGGAAACTGTAACAGATAAAATGTTGCTCTAAGCATGTTTTATTCTTGTTTCTTAACGTTGATTGCCCCGCAAAAAAAAATATTTAGACCTGTCGATATTTACAAAAGTTGGAAGCTCCGGAAAAATTTCGACACCCTCAGTTTCCAACTTTGACGCTCCTTGGAGCTACCCTGTCTTACAACATAATTCTTTCAAATGTACTGCCTCAAAAGTTCAACATTTGTTCTTTTCGAAACAGTTGGTTTCATCGAATTCGGTTGACAAGTTCAAAATTTACTTTTGACGCGTTTTTTATTTCACGCCACTATGCGGCGTTAAAAACGTATTCCGTAACGAAACATTGTCGACTTTCGTATGGAAAAAAATTCAGCAAACCTCGATCACTGCTATACCGGAACTAGTTTTTATTCAAGTTTCTTATTTGACTTATTTCAAAAAACATTTGGATTAAAGTCTACTGATGAGTTCCATAAGCAGGAACGAAATGAATATAGACGTTTCTTAAGGCTGGTACTCTGTTCGAAGCTGTGAACAATTTTCGGTACCATTGGCCTGTCACACACGAGATCAATTGTGCTGGCATAACATGCCAGTTTGTAGGTGAGAGAGGTAAAGAGAGTGGTTTTGTGGTTGGAACAATTTTTCAACCAGGTACAACCCCCCATCGACAGCACAAAACCAATACACACACAACTTAAAAAACAGCAAATGTTAAAAGAATACAAAAAACATTAATACACACAAAGCTTTGTCTACGTATACATTTTTATGCCAGATGAAAACTAGTCTCGTGTGTTCTACAAAGAACAAAAAGTGTGCCGGCATAAAAATTAGTCTCGTGTGTGACAGACCATTGATTGATTCGCGTGAAAAATTCGACATGTACTAAATGTAGGCCAACTCGCGGTTTTTTTTTATAAATTTCTTGCTTTTATTGCTTGAACGTATGCAACATTGTTAAAATTCCGTGCAAAAAAACTACTGCTCATGTTGTTTCGCAGCTGAAACTAAAATGATGCCAGATTAATTTTGCAGGCAAAAACATGCTGCCAGATAGATTTTATGTGTTTTTCACAACAAGAACAGAGTACTACTTTTGCGAATTTATTTCTCAAATATTTCATACCAAATACTTTTATATGTTGTTTGACAGCATTTCACACGAAATTGTTAACAAAGTATCAGGCTTGAACCAAAAAAGAAGACAAGATAAAATTCCTAATTTTTATTTATATTTTCATACTTAGAAAGGAATTTTTGTGAACTTTCATATGATACTTGTGACTTTAAAGACTTTTAATTTTTTACTTTGCCTGATTTTACGTGTCCCACAACCGCCATTTTGAATTTCTTTTTTATATCTAGAATGGTGTGTTTATGCTTTCACTTATGATACCCATCTCGATAGATTTTGATGATTTTAAATTCTTGGTTTTTGTTACCCCATGGCCTCCATTTTGAATTTGTTATATATAGTTGGAATTTTATTATTATAATCTTTAATATGATCTCCATTGCGGTTGGTTTTGATTTTCGTCCCCCACATTAGGGTAAGGTATACATTAACGCCACTTTAAATTGAAGAGTAAAACTTATCTCAGTAAAATAGAGAATATATTTAAACCTCAAACATCAAAATCTGATAAATAGTTTAGGAGCTAAGGAGAAACAAAATCGATGGACTGCTAAACACATAACCCCCTTCCTTTAGGCTTTACCATGGCCGGGTAAAAATCAAGCATTTAGAAAATACACAACCTTAGCAAATTTTATTTGCAAAATTAAACATTTTCCATTACCATTTTCTGGCAACACTGACTAGAGCTTTGTAGTTATAGCTATGCTATTTATGTTACAACACCAGAGCCAGGGCATGATTTTCGTAGCAAAAAGAATGTATATTATTACAGTTATAAATTTATTTTTGCTTTGATACATATTTACAGAATGGCACTCTGAGGCGTGGAAAAAAGCTCTACAGCACCGATGAATACTGTTTCACTCCACTGGAACATAAAAACAGTTGGAGTCTGACACCTCTAACTTGCGAAAGATACCAGAAAGGTCTCAAAGTATGGATTTATGTTATCTGTAAGTAAATTTAAGATTACATAAATTAAAAATATCTAACAACGCATCATAAATATCTTTGCAGGTACTTCCGTTGCCATTCTGATCAATATTTGTGTCATCCTTATGTTTGTAGCCATAAAGGATGTGCGCAATAGCAATTATGGGGAAGGTTTAATATTTCATTTGTTTTCTTTGACCATCGGCTTAGCAGCTCTAGTATATTTACAATTGAAAAATCCCTTGCATTTGTCACAAACCGCCTGCAGGAATATAGGTAAATGCCAAATGAATTCTTAATTTGCAATTAGTTGACATTATAATCGGTATTTTTTTTTCTAAAGGTTTCCTGGCCTATTTCTTCTTAATTGTTTCCTTTTTGATACTAAATATCATAAGCGGTAACTTTTGGACAACATTTGCTCAAAAGCCCATTAAAAGTTGGCATTTAAAAATATTTTATGGTCTAACCTTGGCGGTTGCATTTGCTTTAAAATACCTGACTAGATATGCTCAGGACTCAAATATAGGGCGTCACTGGAAGCCTGGTATTGGTGAAGATTTCTGCTGGTTTGACAGTGAGTGCACAGACAATAATTGTTATCGGTATTTTTTATTTCATTTGTTTTGTCTTTTCAGTACGTCTCTGGGGCATTCTACTGTATTTCTATGTGCCCATTTTCATTTCTCTTATCATTAGTTTATGCTGCTCTATAAAAGCATACTTTACCATTTTTAAATTACCCAGCGATACGGTGAATGTGGGCGGCAAAGATTTCATTACCACTAAGAAGCAGTAAGTGGAATAGTATTTTGGTATTTTTATATTAAATATATTTTTCTTTGCAGTTTCATGTGTTACTGCATTTATCTTTTGGCGATATTCTCCATTTGGATGCGTGAAATAATTGTTTATATAACGGCACGATTTCGTCAGGTCTTCTTTATTATTGACTACTGGAGTGGAATTTGTATTTTGTGTCTGGCGTCGGTGGCCTTTATATTTTTGCTAACCAAAAATATATTTGTACGCAATTGGTGGAGTATAAATGTGTAAGTATTGTCTAGAGTAGAGTAAAATAGCATAAGTATGTTATCAAATTGCTTTTTTATTTGTGGTCCTTCGAACCAAGGTCTGGTATTCAAATATTCCCTTTCTGTAAACACGCAGTCATGGTGTAAACCAGCACTTACCTCGATTCCATAGAGAAGCTCAAATTTATAATTAGATTAAAATTCGAGTAGACAAATTTCGCTAGCGAATAGATTTTGAATTATTCGGCAAACAGGTTTGTTTGTTTCATCCCAAGCTACTGATGATGAATTCAAATAATTGTTTGCACATAACTTTTTTGAATTAAAATCTTTATTAATGGCACAGATCACCCCAACATAAAATCAGATTTAAGGAGAGCACAAAGCGACTACAAGAGTTGCTTGCATCTGAAAAAACTTCATCTCTTAAAAATTATCTAGAAGATCTAATTACTCTTTGTGGCACACTGCAAAAAGGCTTAAAACGCGTTTAGTTAAAACCACCTCTGCGCACTTCGATGGGCAAGGTAACTTGTTTGCAAAGCATTTAAAATTCGTATTTACCCCAAACACATGTTCTGGTGCTGTTGAATTGACGAGTGTAGTTGCTCTACCTCCTCGACCCTTGAACTTTAAGACACGTGAAGTACAACAACTAATTATTGAACTCAACCCGAAGAAAACTCCGGGTATTGATGGAATTATAACCAAATTCTCATGAAGTTGCTTCGTATTGTAACTAGAATCCTGTTATTCATTTTTAATACCGTTTTACGACTGGAGTATTATCCACACAGCTGAAAGCTTGCAAGGTTAAAATGATTCCAAAGCGGGACAAAGATCTTACCAAGGCTGAGTCATACAGGGCAATAAGTCTACTATCAGCAATGTTAAAACTTTTCGAAAAACTGAACAAAAAAAAATTCTAATTGATAATGGGTGCATCTCGGACCATCAATTTGGTTTTAGAAGTCAGCATAGCACCATTGAACGAACGCATAGATTGGTTCAATTCATAAGAAGAACGTTTGAAGAAAAGAAATATTGTTCTGCAATGTTTATTTACGTCAGGCATTTGATAAAGCATGGCATGAAGACCTTATTTTAAAATTGAAGACATATGTATAAATATAAATAAATATTATTTACCAATTAACATTCTAAATCTTCTGGAAATTTACATTCTGATCCGGAAGTAAACTGTGTAAGGAGACTTCATGAATCTATACCTATGATATGCCTGTGAGCAGTAATATCCACACTTCAACATTTGCCGATGATACAGCCTGGAACATATTACCCAGCTGGAACTTTGGTTAAACTTATGTAGAATGAAAGTAAGCGAACAAAAGTATGTTCAGGTAACATTTACCCTACGAAAAATCAATAATTAAGTTGTTCCTCAACATTCACATGTAAAATAACTTGGTATACAAATAGATCGACGGCTTACATGGAAACACCATATTGACTCAAAGCTAACACAAATGAAACTTAAATTAACTCAGATACATTGGCTGATTGGTAGAAATTCAACCCTCAGAATAGATTGTAAGCTTTTAATATACCAGTCCCTTTTGAAGCCAATATGCTGCTACGGAATTCAAATATAGGGCACTGCTTCAGCTTCCAATGTACAAGGAATCCAACGAAGGCAAAACAAAATTTTACGGTTAATAACATCCATTCAATGGTATACAAAAAAAACTCACATTTACATCGTGATTTAAATACAGTGCTTTTCGCTTAAAGCGAACTTCAAGGGACTGATCAAATTTGTTCGTTTTAAGCGAAGTTCGTTTTAAGTGAAGACATCAAGAAACCATTATTGTGTGTGCACATGTCTTTTTTTAACACTTTGGCTATTTATTTACTTATTAAAACAATTTTAGAACATTGTTAGTCTTTAAAAAATAAGTTTATTTAGTTTTTTAAAAATCAGTTATTTTAGTTTGCTTAGTATTATCATTGGCTTCATTTATATACACTTCCACTTGGGCCAAGTGGTCAAGAATTTGTTGTGGAGTGTCGCGAGACTGAAGAAAATTTCTTACACAGCTTACGCTACACATTAATATATAAATATAATTTTTTGTTTATGACAACACACTTCTTGGTTCGTTTTAAGCGAAAAAACAAAAAATTTACATGCAAAAAAAGTTTGTTATAACCGAAAGTTCGCTTTAAGCGGGTTCGTTATAAGTGAAATAATGTTCATGGTTTTATAGAAATAAAAGTTTGTACTTTCGAAAATGGTTCGTTTTAGGCGAAAGTTCGTTTTAAGCGGGTTCGCTATAAACGAAAAATACTGTATGCCACAAGTGACTGAAGAAATTGCAAAATACAGAGGCAAACATTTAACAAAACTCGAGTCACACCCTAATGCACTTGCTCGTAATATCTTGAACTTTACTGGACACATCCGCTTAAAAAACTCTTATGTATTACGAAATATAACAATATACGGACACAACTGCGTGGCAAAAAAAAACCAAACAATAAAAAAGACCCATGTCTCCCAGTTTTACCCCAAGTCATGCACCGGTGTTAAGAATCATTCCTAGGAAGTTCATATGTTCTAGAAAGTTTTTTATTGAGATCTTAAGTACATTTTTGCAGTTGATTTTTTTCTAAACTTTTGAACGGTTTGCCACCCACCTATGGACCTAAATAAGAAAAAATAGGTAAAAAAAACTATTTTTTTATTTTTTTTAATTTTTTTTCGATTTTGATCTTGAAGATGAAGTTTTTTGATTGTATATGTCAAGAGCTACAACTTTGCCTCAGAGAGTAAATCAAAATTCCGAACGGTTTTCAAGATATGAACCTGAGAAAATGCAAAAATAACACCGAGGCCCCAAATCTTTAGGGGCTCATAGCAAAAGTGCATGACTTGGAGCTAAACTGGGAGATACTGGTCTTTTTTTTTTTTTTGGTCTTTTATCACGTAGTGGTGTCCGTATTTGGTTATATTTTTTGCACTGTATTATTAATCATTATCACTAAGATTATGTCCGACACTGGTCAGCCGTAATAATTATATTTACATTTAAGATTTGAATACTTATTGATTGTTCATTTTTGAAGATACAATAAATAATAATATGTATTAAAAAAAATATTTGCAACTCCGAAAATTTTCTTATGTGCATATATCACAATAAAAAAGTATTGCATGAATTTAAAAGCTTTAAGCTACAGTAATATAAATCCAAATGTTATTCAGTGTTGTAAAATATGAAACCAATACATGAGACTGAAGTACGCAAATAGAAGAAACCGAAGTCTAGAAGAGAAAATATCAATGACTTTAAACTTCAGCTTTATGGCGATTGAAGACTCAAAAATATTAAGGGCCTGTGCCAAACGGTAGCAAAGTACTAGTGTAAGTAAATTGTTTACACTTCTGAGGTGAATAAAATTTCACTAGCCCCAGGGGCTAGTAGAATTTTTGACACAACAGATAAATTTTTGACAAGCAGCAAGTAAGAAGCATGGTATCATAAAAGCTAAAACCACCGCCGTCGTTTCAAGCCGTCGCGCATTAAATAAATTTTTACGTCCGTTAAATGTAGTTAGACTGTGAAAAATGCATTGTTTATTTTAATTTGCGAAAAATTTTGCATCATAAATTTAAAGTTATATAATTTTCTGCTGTAAGAATATTGTTTTATATAAAAATATTCTTTTAAAAAGTTTTTGGTAGCCGGCGGCTTGTAGTAAAACTTTTTGCTTCGCCGCCGCAGCAATTTTTTCATTATTTTCTTTCTATGCTAAAGCGAATTTGTGTTTTTTAAGTTTACAATTCACATGTTTTTTTTTGTGTCTGTTTTTAATTTCTGGTCACCAACTTGTATGTACAATTACACGTGACATCGGCCATGATTGTTTACAATAGCTGATATGTTCAGCATTAAAGCCGCTGGAAATTTCTTTGGTAGCGTTGCTGAAGTGCCGGTGTCACAAAGTTTTTTTTTCTCTTTTTAATCTGCAAAATATGGGGCTTGTATCAACACTTGTTATATACTTTATATCATTGTTATTAAAATTTTAAAATTCGATAAAAAATAATTAATTTATCACTAATGCAAATACTTTAGACGGACGGCTAATGATATCGGAGACATTCAACCGTCAATAAATGTTTTCACATGCCATAGACATTTGAAAACACATGTGTGAACATAAGAAAATACAACATGCTCTAATTGAAAATTTGTCTTATGTTTGTCTTTTGGTCACCAACTACATGTTTTTACCGAATTATCTAAAATTTGACAGGAGCAATGTAAAAAACATGTAGTGTATAGGCACCTTAAGTAACACTTCACTAGACTTTAACCACAATTCAAAAAAACTTACAAGACTCTTATGTTTATAGAGAGTTCAATTGTCTATAAATGTTGGGGTTTTGTAAAGTTTTTTGAATTGAAGTTGAAGTCTACTGAAGTGTTGCTTAGGTGCAACGAAATGCATCTAGACGTGCTAAATAGGGATGCCAAACGGGAAATCCCCAATTCCCAGGATTCAATCGCGGGATTTCTTTTTCGGGATTTCATAGAAATTTTTTTATAAAAACCATTTATAAATTAAAATTTTCGTTGATTTTGTGGTACTATTTTATAATATATAAAAGTCCCATACAATTTTATACGTGCAGTTTTAACAATTTAATGACTATTCGTGACATATTTCTTATAAATTAACAACTAAAGCAAATAAATTAACTACTTTTTCATTGTTATTTTCATCAAAGGTGCTACAATATACAATTAAGAATTATTTTGAAAACAAATTAAATTCCAAAAGACCTTTTTCCCAGGTAATAATTTCAAACAGTGGAAAATAATTGGGGATAACAAAAAAATTTATTTGGAAAATGGAGAAATTTCTTGCGGAAATTTATTCATAATTGCAGTGAATAACTATCTGTATGTCGACTACTCAACGCTATAAAAAATTAGCACTTTCTACTTTTTGGTAACAATTGAGTACTATTTACAGCTTTTTACAATTGAAGTAGAATACAATACAAGGCAAGTGCAAGCTCTTTGTTGTCGGGTTGACGTAAATGTAAGAAATATTTACCAAATATGTGTGTATGTTCCTTTTGGTTAAGATTATAGAAATAATTTACATATATTGAAAACAAAAACAAATTTTAATATTTAGTTTTATGTTTTCAGTATAAATTCTCTAACATAAAATGGGTTTAATCAACTTAAAGTTTTAAAATGCACAAAATTTTTTATTAAAGTAAAATCCCGGGATCCCGAAAATCCTGAGATCTCGAAAATCCCGGGATTTTCAAAAATCGATCCCGATTGGCATCCCTAGTGCTAAACCAACAACAAATAATTTTTTTAAATTTGTACTCATTTTGACAGGAGTTAAATAAAAATTAAAAGTAAAAACTACTACATATTAATACCAATTTAGTTAAACAAATTTTTTGTGCTTTAGGTCTGTTTATATTTGTATTTTATTTGTTAAATATTTCGTTAACCTTCGGTTAAGAAAGAATATTATTTGTAGTTGAAAGGAGAAAAGAAAAAATTAAATATCATAAAAACCAAAATCAATAAATATCCTAAAGAAGTTAACAAATATAAACATACCTAAAGCTCAAAAAAAAAGTTTAATTAAATAAGTCGAAAAACTAGATAAGAGATTTTATTAATACCAATTAAAATTTTGAATTAAGAATTTAATGGATCCAATCAAATTTTTAATTGCTTTAAATAATTCAAGTGGAAAAACTTAATTAATGTTATCAAATTTTTTATAGGTACAAATTTAATTAATTTTTTTAATTAATATTACAAATATTTTATTGATAAGTTTTTACTTTTTTCTGTGTACTGCAAATAAAATTTTTATTTGCTTCAAATTTGGTTTTCTTGTTATTATTACATTGTTTCGGTTTCACTCGACTTGGGGCTGAATGTTCCGATATTTTGTTCTTTATTACATTTTTATTTATTGTATCGAAAATCATTGGGTAAACTTATACCCCAGTTCTAAGGTTTAGTGTTATTGGAACTGGTTTTTTTTTACCAAAACCCGGGTTTTAATTAAAAATTAAAAGCCGGGTTTTAGAGATAAAAAATTAAGCCCAGTTTAAGAAAACGAAAAAATGTTTTTAACTTTTGATTAAAAAAACTAAAACCGGTTTTTAAAAATTTGTGTTTTTGAATTATTCGAAACCCGGTTGTTATGTACAACCAAATCTTTTTTTAAACTGTGTTTTTACACGTTATTCGAACCAATTTTTAGTTAAAAAAATTAAACCCAGATTTTAATAAAAACCGCAAAACAGGTTTCAATAATAAAAAAATTTTTGGTTTGTTTTTGATTGAAAAACCCGGTTTTTACCAATTTGTGTTTTTGAATTATTCGGAAACCGGGTTTTATGTATAACCAAATATTTTCTTAAACAGTGTTTTTACGCAAATAAGAAAAAATTGGGGTTTTGCACGAATTTTTTGAACAAGCAGGATGTATTTCATTTTGTATGTCTAATAACTCTTAGATCTAATTATAACGAATATTGGTCCCCTCCAAATTGAGGGTCCCAAGAAGTTATAGAGATAACTTCATCTCAATTATATGTTTATGTGAAATATTAATTTTTATTTTACATCTTTATTACAGTACTAGTCCCCCTGTGGAGTACGATTATTCGTTGCCACCAAACTTTTCGGTTGTTCATAATCATAACAAAAGAACAGATGGTAAGATTAATTCATCTCTCATAAGCACGATAATACAATATGACAACACAGTGCAACAGCTGTCAAGTAAAACTGGTTAACATAATATAAAGTCTACACGAGATAAATTTTTCTTATAACAAAACTGAAAATCGCTATGAAAAAGTTAAACTATTTCTAGGTTTTTTATATATAGTTGAAGTTCCGTGGAGGTGTTTCTTTTTTTGTTATATGTTTGTTATCGATATACATATATCCCTGGCAATAAGGAAAAAGCGCTTAAGTCATATTTTACTGTTTTTCAGGAGAGCACTTTTAAGCATTCAAGTCGATTTGCAGAAATGAATTTCTTTTAAAGTTAAATTGGGAAATTCTCTGTTAACTTTTATTTTTTTAAGCAAACATCGTTCTACACACTATTACCTGATTTACATTAAGCATTTTTTTCATGAAATTAGTTGCATGAAAATTTTTTATTTTCGAATAGGAAGCCTGGAATAGAAACTTATATCAAAAGCATTGCCAAAAATGCATCGGAGATTCATTCTACGTCCTTTTTTATATAAAATTCTCTTTTATATCGCTACAATTAGCAAATAGAAAAAGTTGCGTGCAAAAAAACTCATGAAATTTCATGAAAAAATGCTTAATGTAAAACAGGTATATAAGTAATACATTCAAGTTGAAATATACCAAAGTATAACCTCAATTAAGCTATTATTCCAAATTAGATTAGAAGTCTAAAAAAGATAAGCTGCAATTAATTTTGCTATAACTTCTTGAAAAACCGCACAAATTAATTTAGATTTTCACTAGGGGTACTTTCAAGTATACAGATTATGGAGGTAATATTAACTCAAAAACTGCTTAACTCGACTTAAGCACTTTTTCCTTTTGCCCCAGATATCATGTATGATAGTTAACACTATTTATAGCATCTATGTCCATCCGAAAATGGAGCACAAATCAGGGAGCTTTCTGTTTCTGAAACCCTATATTTTTACGTACAACCCCTGGTTCATAAAGATCGCGCCGATAAATCGCAATACGCTTTACCAATAAAAATCTTTTTTTTTTAGCCGTATGCTTGTATGTGGATAAGACTTCCTGCAAAGGTCTTTCCTGTGTCTTTCAATGTGAAAAAGCTCAAATCGAACTTCCACAGATACTACTCCCTATATTCTCCTCTCCACAAATAATATTTTACTAGTTCTAGCACAATGTATTGCATGAGTAGAGTTCATCTCCTCATTGCAGGTCCTGTTAAAAAAAGCGCAGTATTTCATGCTGTCTTGTCATATTCCGTCGTTTAATATCACGTTGTTTTTTTAATGACACCTCCATATTTTTTTTTTCAGAAACTGTGGTTCAATCCGAATAAGTGGAGGTAAATAACAGCAATTTATTATTAAATAGTCTAATAAATAATGATAAGTCTGATGTTGAATCGTATTAATACAAAAAAAATGGAGAATGTACTTGAATAAAATTTTTTTATTATAAATGACTGATTCAAATTATATTTGAAGAATTTTTTCTAACATGGTAGAGGAGTTAAGTTTGGATATATGTATGTATATTGTTTGCTGTTAAACAGCAAATAAACTAACTTTATTTAGGGATAAAAGCATCCATTTTCTGGTTGGCCGTTAGCCTGCTTTTATAGGTCTTCAAACATAAAGGTTATCCCAACACTACATTGAGCATGATAAATAATATTAAACGTATATGTTTTCAGCACAACGGCCACACTGCAAGCGATTTAATCACACGCGGGAATAAACATAATGTAAGTGTCTTAACTCTCCAGCTTATTTTAATAATCCGAAATTTATTTGCTGGTGGTTCAGCTTGGTCTATATGCATTTCATTGTTGCTGTAACAAATCATCAGTAGACTTCAACCACACATTTTGAATAGTCACAAACCTCTTATCTTATGCACAGACTTTCAAGAACTATTTGAGATTTGATTTTTGATTTTTTAAAATCACAAAAAAAGAATAAGCATAGTAGGCTTAGAAACTTATACAAAACCCAGTAAATAATTTATATTCGATATGAATCTATTTTATTTTTCTACACCTTTATACAATTAGAAATCCATTGGATAACAATTAAAGTAATTACAAGGCAAAATGAAAAATGAAATCTAAAATTTAACATATAAGAAATATATTATTCGACATATTGTCATAATTATACCCCAACACGAAAAATAAAATAGATTCATATCGAATATAAATTATTTGCTGGGTTTTGTATAAGCCTACTATGCTTCTTTTGTGATTTTCAAAAACATTATTTGTATATTGTCAAATAGTTCTTGAAAGTCTGTGCATAAGATAAGAGGTTTTTGACTATTCAAAATGTGTGGTTGAAGTCTACTGATGATTTGTTACACAACAAACAACAATGAAATGGATATAGACCAAGCTGAACCACCAGCAAATAAATTTCGGGTTGGGGTATGATTATGACAATATGTCGAATAATAAAGTTTTTAAATGTTATATCAATAATAATTTCAAAAATAAAATAAACATTTTCGTTTGCGAATTTATATTTTAACAAAAAAAAAGATCAAAATTATGAGTGATTATAAATTAGAGCTTTTATTACAAAAAATCGTTTAACAAATTTTGATACGATGAATCAAAATAATTCACGTATTCCATTTGCACTAAAACATTTTAAATCAGGATAAAGTTTGTATTACCTGGCACTGCACACAGTATACCAAATACCAGATGCTGATGTGAAAAGTATACGGGCCTTCGAAAGCAGTAAGTTGTCCTGTTCTCATTGGCGTAGCTAGACATTTTTGGGGAGTGGAGGTATAAAGCCAATAATAGTCGTTACAGTTATATTATCAAAATTACTTTAATATTGTAAATTTCTAGGCGGGCTAGAGTAATTCTGGGGCTGGCGTAGCTGTCGCCCCTTAAAGGTCCTATGTACGCCAATGTCCGTTCTACTCGTGCTTTTCATAATAATTATATTTGTCTTTAGAACTTTAACATAATTAATCCAAACAAAGAAACAGAAATAACAGAAATTTAACTGCCAGTTTATAGAAGATAAATTCTCCATCGGAAATTTGTATTTAATTTAAAAAAATATCCAATTGTTTATTTGGATATATGAAAAGCTGTGAGTCTATACTATGCCACATTTTCGACATCATGTTGAAATCTCAATGTATCAAGTTTGCCTTTTCAATAAAGTTAATTTTTGGGGTATTAAAATACGAGTATATACAGGTTCATATTACAAGATAGCAAAAGAACAATAAAGATGTCGCATTGTATAAACCGGTACACACAGAAAAAAAAATACCAATGTAAAATCAACATGCCAAAAGGTAAATTCAAATTCATTCAAATCACATTAAATTTACTATGTTGTTCGAGTGTGTTGGTAGTTATTTGCTTTGTTCATAGCTGCAATAAACTTTGTGCTTAGTTGTGTAGATTGTTTTTTGTTTGTAAACAGCCAACAAACTGCTGCTGGCTGGTAGGCAGTGTACTAGTCTTGCATTCATAGAATCGCAGGTTCGAATCCTGGAGTCAACAAAGTATTTTGTATTTTTTTTTTAACTAAAACTTTTCAAATCAAAGCATTTTGTTTTTTTTTTAACTAAAACTAAAACTTTTCAAACAAATTGTATGTAAAATGTCTAGAAATAATGTTAAATTATAATTTAATTCAAGATAACTATCATATTTAGTGTGTATCTTAAGAATATTTAAAGTTGTTGTGGCTGCAGGGGTATGCACGTTGACTACCACGCGATGAGTTCCGAGTGCAAATCTTGGCAGGGGAAGCAATTTTAATTTATATACAAAAATGTTTCTGATATCTATGTCAACAACACGTAAGTTAAATAAGACAGGTCAACACTACTTTTAAGGTCGGTACTTTGATAGTAAATTTTCGTGCATATGATACTGAGTAATTTAAAGGCCAATTCGTTTCCTAGCCTTCTATGTATTTTTTTATTTAATCAAAGAACTGGTTCTCAAGTAAATGCAAATTATGTTATGCAACACCCTCTTTTTTCTCAATAACAGAAAATCTCGAGATACACTGCCAATTCAAAAAAACTAATTTAGAGGGATTGATACACAGTACTTAGTGTATACAAATTGACTACGAAACCTTTGACCTTACACAATAAATTTCATTTTGTTGACCTGTGTAATTAATAAAATACAATTATTACATTAAATTAAATTCATGTTGATCTAGCTTGAAATAACTTTGATGCAACGTGATTCTTCATTTTGGTTTTAACAGTACTTAATTATGTTAATTCAACGTGAAATAAAGTTATTTAAATTTTTTTTTGACGATTACTTATAATTAACATGAATTACAAATAAAGGAAAATCATTGCCAAAAAATTTAAAATTAACCCTATTTTTAACGATTATACATTCTTTTTTTCTGTGTGTATGTTTATTAATTAAATTTTACGTGGAAAATCGTTCCTCCAGAAACTCTATCCCATATAAATATAAAAAACTAATTACCCCAACAACGAAAAAACAGATTTGTATATCTGTCTTAATCAACAAGAGGCTATTTACGCAAAATTTTAAAATTTTCTGTAGAGGTGGAAAACTATTTGTGGTTGCATTAACAATTTGATAATTTTTAACTTGAATAGAAAAATAATATATTTTTAGTCATATAAAGGTAGTCTGGTACACCATCACAAAAATGGTCTCAAATGTGGTTTTCAAGATGAAAGAGTACTCAGAATACGTTTAAATATATACAGTAGATAAATATTGATGTTGTAAGTTTATTTCTTGCAAAAATTTAAATTTTTTAAAATTTTTAGTTAATACTCTATTATTGATTAAGGGCCATTTTCACAACTTACCTTTAGCTAAAGGTAGGATTTTGTCTGCCCGATAAATGGCTTTGCATTATAAAATCTTGATTTATAATTTTTTTGTCCATTATATATTTATTATAACTATTGATATTAATAACAATAAAAAATTTGAGTTGCAATAATGCAAAAATATTTATCGGCAAACAAAATCCTAGTTTTAACTAAATGCCAGTTGTGAAAATGGCCCTAAGTGCGATATAATCTAATAAATTAACTCTCTAAATATTGTCTATAAAATAAAAAGACTTGACCTACTTTCTGCTTGTATCACAAAGTCCCTTTCATATCCAGTTACCTTTAGAATTGTAGCACAAATGTTTGTTGCAACCGTGTTTCTACACCCGCTCATTTGTTTACTTTTGTTTGCATTCAAACAGAAAAATGTAAAAAATAAAAAAAAAATATTGCTTTCTTTTTCCTTTCCTTGGGGAAGGAATTGTTTCAAAACATGTGTAAGCAGAACCTTTAACTTTTGTTTTGCCGCTCTGTCTGTTACTGAGCAATAACCAACAACTTGTTGATAAAACAGCTGATAATGCAAATGAATAGAAAATTAAGCTGCAAACTCTATCAATCAAATGATACAATTAAAAGCATATCGGAAGTCGCACTGTGTGGCGGTATTTTGTTTTTTTTTGTGTGTGTGTGTACTAACACAAAAGCATGGAGTTTTTGCAGAGATTGAAAGGAATTGATTGATTGAGAAAAAAATTTACAGGACAGCAGTAAAAAAAAACAACCATCAGGAGCACCATTTTTAGGGTTCCGTACACCGTAAAGACAAATGTTAAAATCCCATGTAATATACATACAAATATTCGTATATGCACTTGAAATTTGCAAGGTTAGTGTATTTTTATACAGACTACAACAATTAAAACTAAAATTTAAAAAAATCTAAATTAAAGGGTGTTCTATCAACAACTTGCTTTATCTTGGAAACCGTAAGAGACAAACTCTTGAAATTTTCAAAAACGTTAAAACTAAAAAAATCCCAAAACTATAAATTGCCAAACCTTAAAAATCGCAAAAAAACTAAACAAACTCCCCAAAAAAGCGCCAAACTAAAAAATCTTAAAAACTAAAATAAATCGCCAAAAAAAAACCCCAAAATACGAAACAAATTGCAAAAAACCGAAAAAAACATAAAAAAGAAAAAAGCGACAATAACCGAAAAAAAAAAACGCTAAAAAATCTAAAAAATTCCCAAAAAGGAAAAAGCGCCAAACTAAAAAAGTTAAAATAAATCCCAAAAACAGAAAAAAACGCCAAAAACCGAAACAAATCGCCAATAACCGAAGAAATCGCCAAAAATGAAAAAATCCCTTAAACTAAAATAAATCCCCAATAACAGAAAAATCATAAACAAAAAAATCGCCAAACACCAAAAAAAAAATCGCCAAAACGAAAAAAAGAAAAAACGGCAAACTAAAAAATCTCTACAACTAAAATAAATCGCTTATAACCGAAAAAATCGTCTAAAAGAAAACATCGCAAAAAACCGAAAAAATCGCCAAAAAGGAAAAAAAGGCAAACTAAAAAAATTTCTACAACTAAAATAAATCGCCAAATCCCAAAAAAGTGCCCAAATCGAAAAAAGGGCCCAAAGCGAAAAAAAAGTGCCAAAACTAGAAAAATCCCTAACACTAACATAACTCGCCAAAACCGAAAATATGCCAAAAAAAAACGCTTAAACCAAAAAAACGCCATAACTAAAAAAACGCCAAAACAAAAAAAATATATTTATGATTTGAACAAGCTAAAGTTCGTATCGCTTTTTAAGCCAAATTACATGTGATAATTATTAATGAACAAATAACATCAAAGTTAGTTGTAAATATTCTGAAAACACATAGTTGAACGGAACAGCCGTTTTCGAAGGCCACTAAACTTTCATCATCAGCTTGGCTTAAAAAGCAATACGAACTGTAGCTCGTTCAAATCATAAATATAGAAACAAATTAAGTTCGAAAAATAATAATTAAAATTAACTAAAAAAACGCCAAAACTAAAAAACAACACACAACCGAAAAAATCCCCAAAATAAAAAAAATGCAAACCCCCTTATGCAAAAAAAAAATATTTTACTATAGCTTTAAAGTTCATATTAGTTGCCAAGCACTTTAAGGCTAACATTGCTTTGTTACGAAATTGTATGCAAAACACAACTTTAATTATTTTTTAATTTAATAATAAATACTGGTAACGCTTATGATGTACAAAATTGAATAAAATTTCATTCGGGTATTCAAATATTTTTTTATTTTATTAAATAAATTTTTATTTTCTTGAATTAATGCAGTCTAATTTAAACAACATGAGTTTCTGTCATGGTAGGAAAACAGATCAACAATTCTATGAAGTATACGTAAAACAATATGAGGAACAAAGAAGAATTATCACAATTCCTTTTATTCGAATGAAATGAGTATTTGAATATCAAGCTTTCTTCGATTTGTTTTGATTGTATGTACATCACTAAAACATTTTTGTAAAATTGTATTTATTTTAATATTTTTTTTATGGATTTTACGATGTATTTTGAATCAGTTGGATAATTTGATGAGTTTTTCCATTACATGACAGAAATAGTAAATCTAAGCTAAGAGCTGACACTTCTAGCTTCATTTTCAGATGTAACATGAATCAATATGTGTTATATTAACAAAAATATTTGAGGTAAAAAATACACATTTTGAAAATATCAACTTAAAGTAGTCTTAATAAATATGGGGACCTACTTTAGAAATTTGATATAATAATTTTTAATCAGAAATAATTTTTAGTCAGGCTTAAGTTCAGTAATTTCAATTCTTATTGAATGAAATATTTTTATTAATTAATGTGAGTATCTAAAGAAGAGAAGAAAAATTAAACTTAGACTTTAAGCTGGGGGAAATACCGATACTTTTCTGTGCAGCCACGCACTTCATCAGCACCCTAGTCTATCTACTTGGGTAGAGATTCTTATTAACATCAGCTATTTAACTTAAATTTACAATGAAACGGAATATGAGAAACGATTGTTGTGTATACAATTGATTTACCTTTGGTAAACACATTTATAAGTATCACTATTAATTTTCTGTTTTTTTCCATTTTTTCATTTTTCTATTTAGGTTAGCACGAAATTATATTACTCTACCTCAGTATGTTTAACTATTCTTACTTATCTTTTTACGATCATCACATTAATTATTTTCACTATCTTATTTTATCTTATTTTCTCTTCTTTAGAAACTCACATTAATTAATAAAAATATTTCATTCAATAAGAATTGAAATTACTGAACTTGAGCCTAACTATGAATTATTTCTGATTAAAATTCACTACAGTTCAATTAAAGAATCTAAAAATGTCTCACATAATAATTTTTTTAGAATACAACTTTACTTAACATTGCTTTGCGAAGCTTTGTTAAGTTTTTTTGCATAAGACCCTAAAACTTTTTTTATATAGGATAAGCTTCGTATAATATTACATATCCAGAGTCCGTACGGAATACTTCCTGTGCGAGTCAAAGTCGCACTCTACTAATTTTTTTATATAATCATTCAGTTAAATTTAAATGTAAGAGAATTTTTCTGCACACTTATAAAAAGAAACTACTGGAATGGGCTTTCTACGTCGATGATGGTCATCGTTTGATCTTATGTCTGGTTTGTTGTCTTTCCTCCAACATTATCAAACTTTTATTAAATACTAAACATTATTTAAAGCACCTGCTGCTAAAGGTAGCAAAAAGACATGCATGTAATGCTTTCAATGCGAAGGAACTAAGAATGAAATATTCTCAACAATTAATAAAACTACATATGTATGTATGTATGTATGGTGTCCATGTGGGACCATCTCTGTTAATGTGTGCGTGTGTGAGAAAATTGTGAAAATGTTGAAAAAGAGCAACAAAAGACTAACAAAACAAAATTAGTTTGTTAAGGAAATTTAAGATCTCCATATTCTAGTTGAAATTTTACTAGCCAATTTTCAGTTCTCTATAAAAGCTCGTCAGGTACGGTTGGCTAGAACAAGGAGTAAAAAGAAAATAAACAAAAAAAACATGAAAGGACAAGGATATATAAATAAATACAACACAAATAAGGAAACCTACAATAAATTGATATAAATAACCCATGTGGTGGAAATTGTATTGTTTTATATTACCAACAACAACAATAACAAAATAATAAATCAATTACATTATCATACCATCGCGTCATCACTTTCATCACAACTGCGTTCGAATGAATGAAGTAAAAAATAGTGTGAATGTGTGTGTGTGTTTTAATGTGAAACGTTTAATAAATTTAATTAAAAACATGCATAAAATATTAACATGCATTAGCAGTTTATTGAAACAAAAAATTTTTTGTTTCGAGTTATTTGTGTCTTGCATTCCTCAAGAAAATTAACTGAAAAACTGCGGAAATTTATTTAAAAAAAAACAGAAAAAAATTTAAATTCCACAGAATTTAAACAATTACGAGTATTTTTAAATTTATATTTTCTTTCTTTTACAACCATTTAGAATAATAAACAAAATGCTAAGTAAACACAAATTCGAATAAAATTTAATTGAAACCAACAAATAAATATTTCTTTAAATTCATTTTATTGGTACAACACATATTGAACAGCATTAATCCAACATGCTTTTACACATGGCCGTCATCTGGAGCGTGCTGGTGGCAATGACCAAGAGCCAAGCATCCAAATATCCTTGCGCTTTTATAGACACGGTCAATATAACGGGCAGTTATCCCTTGGAAATGGCTAGTGCACAAAACTTAAATACAAGCGATAGCTCAGCCGTAAACATTTCCTACATCTATCACTGGATGATTGTGCCACGCGAACTGATTGCAGTTTATAATTTTATCATAGAGAACGGTATACGCATACCCACCGAACGACACTTGCGTGCCTGTGTTTGCAAACTGAAACCGTGCATACGTTTTTGCTGTCTTCAGGGTTTCTACTATGATCTGCAGTCAAAAAATTGTCTAGCCACTAATTCCAGTGACCAGCAATTAACACAAAATTCGTTTACTATACATTTGAAAAATGAAACGAAAACATCCGTTGCCACTTTCAAACATTTCCTGGTACATCATGGCATTCCCTGTCAAAATATGCGAGTGATGCTTAAGGATAAGCGGCCAATCAATTGGACTTTGTATGAGAATGGCACAATTGCTTATAAAAATCTTTTGTTTACCAAACACTATTGTTATTCGGCTTTGCCAGAGCGTGATAAATCGGAAACGCATGCAACTAGTGTGACGTGGCATTGGCAGCCTTTGGCTTGTGTGCCAGAGAAACTTCCGTTTGTATTGGGAGTACGAGAGTGGACTTATGCCATATGTAAGTTGAATGAAATTGTTTTGCTCACTTTTTGTTTGACTTAAATTCAATATTCCAAATATCCTACGAAGGCAGGCGGATAAGTTCATAGTTTACTCTAGAGTAGGTTCAATAAATTTTAACCTAATGGGACAGCCGTCCATTAGGTTCACCTCTCAAAAACCAACGAAACGACTAATGAGTATTAGTTTTCGAAATCGCGCATCATTTTCATTTTGTAGGCAAAGATATCTATGAGTTGCATAGCGACGTTCCTAAATGCCGATAAAATGCAAACAATGTCTCCGCAATGCAAGATTGCTCTTTATACATGCTTAGCATTGCACACGCATTTTATTAAATTTTGCATTGCAACTTGCGTTTAGGAAGTCGGCCATACATATACTCGTTATTACGTTCATGTCTGAAGATTTTACAAGACGGCTTTCATTATAACATTTTCTCAATGAAATCTTGGGTTCTGTTTTTTAACGACTCCAGCTTATTCCTATTTTGCAGTATGATTTATTGTCCAAATTCGCATAATGTAGAGCTGCCAGAAGTTTGAGCTCGTCAACCAACACACTCATACAATCTAATCTTTAATTTACATTATGAGCATCGAAAATCTCGTGACCAATCGAACACAATTTAGCTTTCGGCAAAAAAAAATTTGTAAACGACAGTTTTTTTATTTTTTAGGTATAGTTGTTGAAAATTTAAAAAAAGGGCATTCAAATGAAAATTTATTCGATCAGTACTTTCGACTACAGTCGAAGATCGAAAGTTGGTCATAATAAGGGCCTTAGTTGAAACAAAAATTGAATCAGAGTGGTTCTCGTTTAAATTTGTTGTAGTTGTTGGTAAACTTTCCTACACAAAAACAAACAGGACAGTTTAAGAGTGGACCAGGACACCAGGAAAATTTGTCTAAATCCAGGACAAAAACTAGAAAACCTGGACTTATGGCAGTCCTACCATAATGATGCTATCTCACATCAGTGCTACCTAATTTATCAAGGCATGCTTATTAAATTTAAGAGCACATTCGAGCAGAACTTTAGAGCAAAAGTTCGGTAGTTGTATGCACTTATTTATACATGATTATGCCGGATAAAAATAACTCTCTTTTTCTAAAATAACCCAGAGTTTTACCATACTAAATAAATGACCACATATTCCTTTAATCTCAAGATGAAGAATGGTTACATAAGAAATCCATTTCTCATTAAATAAGCTTATGAAGTTCTCCATATACTCTAATATTAGAGTGCAATATACTCTGTCGACCAGCGGTATACTACTCATGCATCTCAAGGGTATTTAGGTTTTTCTAACTTCTTTTTGTAAGTGGCTACCAGCCGTTATGGCTTATCCTATTGTGTTCTTAACACTAGGTGAACTTAAAAGTTCGTATTTCCCCCAAATGTGACTTGTAAGGTACATACATATACATATAGGTAGGTTGCAGTCTCTCAACAAAGTTATCCGTTGTGCGGTCATCAACCAAACGAGATGAGTCCTATAACATGGTAGACTACTCTGTAAGGTGTGTATCTCTTGAATAACAATAGTATCTAGACCAATCGCTAGCATTGCTAGACATCCAAGACCTTTCTCCCAGCCAAATATACGCAGTACAACAGCCACCTCTTCTGCCGAAGAAGAGTTAACCAGTTGCATAGGCAGCGTTTATCCTCTAGAATCAGGTTTCCGGACTAAGTCTACAGCCACACCCACTTCAAAGTTTGCTTACTTCGTTATATAATAATGGTCCCCAAAGCTCATCCTACAAAGCTTACCTTTTATCATCTTTTGCACTCAAGGCAATTCATCGTGAAGCCTGCACTTTTGCTAAACACTTGTCAAAGCTACTTTTTTCAAGGAATATATGCACATCCCTTAATCTTTTATTTCAGAAATTGAGCAGTAGCACGTAAGTTTTATGGATAGGCAGCTGAAGGTAATGACGAAAGAAGCTGGATCATTAAATTTTTCAAAGATATGCCCCTCTGGAAACTCTTTACGTACAGTGCAGAATACCGTTATGCACCTTTTGAACCCAAATGGATATCAGGGGGTTTACTCTATATTTCGAAACGAAAAAAATACTTTCGAATTTGTATGTTATTAACATTAAGTCGAGTTTGTATGTTATTAGCATTGAACTCGAAAGCATTTGCTTTCGTTTCGAAGTGGAGAGCAGATCCCCCAGGTGGTATCACAATCCATGGACAGTGCTTTAGTTGCCATCGTTTTCTTTATAAATACGTCCATCAATATCAAAACCCAGAATGGCTTTCCACTTAAGAAATTCTATGGACCAAGCAACCGACTCTTGAGAAATTGTAAATCTCACCATCACTGTGTTGATCATCTGCACAAATTTAGATGACATGCCAACCTTCGACCAAAAGATCTTCTACAACGATGTGATATACTTTTTTGGCTTTCCTCCCTCCAAATCAACATAATCATATTCATATTCATATATGAGTATCTTTATTTTTTAACTTCCCGCTATAGGAAGTTACTGATTTTATCCCAATTTTCGAAAATCAAGTTTTGATCATATTTCGATGTTCTCAGAAAGCCGACAATTTGATGGTTGATTCTAATGGGGGAACAAGTATCTCTTCTTAAGGTAAATGTTACTTGAGCATATTTTTGTTCGTTTACTTTAATTCTCCATAAGTTTAGCCATAGTTCCAGCTGAGTAATATGTTCCTGAAGATATCTGGAAGCGTCGTGAGGGTTTTCGTGCATACTACGGCAATCTGTATCATCGGAGAATGCAGAAGTACTTATATTACTGTTTAAAGGCATATCACAAGTATAAATCAAGTACAAAACTGGTCCCAGTATACTCGCCTGTGGCACACCGGATGAGATTGATTCAGACACACTGATGAAGACTGAAGCATTAGAAAGTTAATTAGTAGCTATAGCTTCAACTTTAAAATTATGCCTTCATGCCACACTTTATTAAATGCTTTGAGAAACGTCAATAAACAGGGCAGAAAAATTAATTTTTTCTTGAAAAGTTCTTCTTATAAATTGCACCAATCTATGAGTTTGTTCAATGGTGCTATGCTGACTTCTAAAACAAAATTGATGGTCTGGGATGACCTACAAATTAGAATTGAGGAAATTTTGTCACGAGAAGTTTTTCAAAAAGTTTTGACATTGTTGATAGTTAACTTATTGGCCTTCATGACTCAGCCCTGGTAAGATCTTTGCCTTGCTTTGGAATCATTTTTACCTTGGCAAGCTTCCAGTGGTGTGAATAATACTTCAATTGAAAAATGGCATTAAAAATAAATAGCAGGATTCTAATTGCAAGACGAGGCAACTTCATCAGTATCTTGTTACTAATTCCATCAATACCTGGAGCTTTCTTCGGGTTGAGTTCAAGGATTAGATTTTGAACATCACTTATCTTAATCTTTAAGGGTCGAGGGGGTAGAGCAATACACTTGGCAAATCAACACGAAAGAGTTTGAAAATAAAGTTCTTTTTTAAATCTTGTTTTTTTAATTTCGAACTCCTTAGTCGAAGTTCAAAATCTAATGAGCTCTTATGCCCGTTATTTCTACCCATAGATACATATGTATTAGTGTACAGATATCCATGGTGTAAGTAAAATTTTATAAGGCAAACTCGGAGGTAAAAACCTTAGGTAGATTACCTTTTTGAAATAACGGGCATTATCCTGGAAAAGATTCGATCGTTTGGTTTTCTATTTTTTTACTAATTTCAAAAGTCTTCGTTAAATCGATTTTGTATATTCACAGATTTTTATGGACTTCAAAAGTGTAATGGTTGACGTAAATTTGAAGAAAATTTTTAAAATGGTTCGAGTGGCACGTTGTAAAAAATTTTTCAAAAAAAGTATTTGTATTTTATAATTCTGTAATTTCTAGTCAAATCAATTTTCGATAACAATAATTTTGTGGATGTAAAACCTGGCGGTAAGTTTCAAGGAATGTCTGCAAGGTCGATCTATTGCCATTTTTAGGGTTCCGTATACCCAAGGTGCGAGGGAAGCCACTTAAATTTGTAAAGTTAGTGCATTTTTATACAGACTACAACAATTAACACTAAAATTTAAAACAATTAAAATTAAAGGGTGTTCTATAAGTAAATGTAATTTTGATTATGTAATTTCTACAACTTGCTGTATCTCGGAACCGTAAAAAGCAAACTCTTGAAATTTTCAAACACGGTAAAATAAAAAAAATTCCAAAATTATAAAATCACCAAACCGAAAAAAATCCCCAAAAACTGAAAAAATCGCCAAAAACGAAAGAAGTACCAATTTTAAAAAAAATTTAGCACTTAGCCAAAATGAAAAAAATCGCCAAAATTGAAAAAGGCCAAAAGGCGAAAAAATCGCTATAACGAGAAAAAAACGCCAAAAGGCGAAAAAAATCGCTGAAACAAGAAAAAGTCCCAAAACTAAAAAAAAATCACCAAAACCGAAAAAACGCACAAAAAATGCTAAAACTAAAACATATTTAAAAAAACGCTCAAACCCGAAAAAACTAAAAAATGCCAAAATTATATATTATATAGGCTAAAGTTCGTATACTATTACATATCTATTGCCCGTACGGCACCCTTCGTGCGCGAGTCAGAGTTGCATTTTACTGAATTTTTTATATTTCAGTCTACATATGAAAATTTGCATTAGGTCACACGCTGAGTGTTCAACTCATACACATCCCGTCCAGTTCTAGTAAATTATAAAATAAGCAAGTTCGCAATAAGTAATAATTACATAAATATGTACATATGTATACCAAAATAAACGTTTTAAATATCTTGGAATATTTTCCCCATTATGTATTTGATATTAAAAATTTTAATACATGAAAATTATTGAACAAAGTTTATTTTACAAAACAACACAAATATTTATTGCAAACAAATTAAAAAGGCAAAAAAAAAAACATTTTAGTTAACACCCCATACATATTTGATTTTATCTATTATATTGCACTTAAGTAATTTAAGTAATAAACCGTTTAAAAATATATTTTTATTGAACGAAAACAAATTTTTATTTTGAAAAATATTTAAACAGAATTAGGGTAAACAAGATTATAAGAGCAAAGTGAAAACGTAGAATATTTTCACACCTTACACTAAATTAAATTAATGCTTATTTAATTATTTGATACAAAATAAAAATAAAGAATTCCAAATTTATAAAATAATTAAGCAGAAGGCCAAAAGAAATAAGTCCAGAAAGGAATAGACATCTTTTTCCCCAGAACTTGCAGACTGAAAATTTCAGTACTTTTTAATGTCGTTTTATTTTCCAACAACATTTTTTATTTTGAAATTAGAATTAAAAACTACTATATAGTGGTGTACGAGCAATTATAAAAAAATATATGGCTTTAGATAGCTCGTAATAAATTTAGACATAATAATTAACCTGAAATTTACGCGTATTTATCTCTCTTATTTGAAAAAGACACCGCTGTTAGTTTTAGTTATTTGTAAACTTGGCGTTTTTACGAAAAGCAAAACTACATACATACATATATATTTTTTATCTTGAAATTTTTAATTTTTGTTTGAAATTTATTGCGTTTTAGTTTTTTTATAATTTTTTACTGCTTTCGTTATTTAAATTTTGATATCGATGTGGTAATTTAGCACTTGTTTTGTTTAATCAGTCTCTTTTCGTTTACAATAAAGTGTTTTGCGTTTGACTTTTCCAGCAGATACAAATGCTAATGTTCCATCAAAGCGCCCTATTTCGTCGGTGTTGTGTAGTAGAATCATCAGCGAAGTAAAACAACCAATAAAATGGCTACTTAATACAGCTTCAAAAATTTAATGACCCTCAATGATACCGCTGCAATTCTGCGTTATTAAAAAAAACATGCAAAAATCAGATTTGCAGAAATAATGCAGCTTTCTTCTCTCTCTCTCTCTCTTCCTTCACCACCTGTCTTCTTTACTAATATCCCTTTCCTAAAGAAGGTAACACCTATTAGTAGCAGTAGGCATTCATTGCCTGAGTGTTACTTCTCTTTAAAAAAAACTATCCGAAGATACTAATTCCATTCCGATTTTGCAATAACGAGTTTCCAACAGATGTCGACGTTCCGAGATCATGCGAATCTATGACTATTTTTACGCTGATGTTCGTGTTTGTGTGTGATGTTGGCTGTGTGCGGTGTTATATGTAAACTTAAAAATAGCGTGTTCCTTTTCACCTTTGGTGTACGGAACCCTAAAATGGCTTAACCGATGGTACTCAAATCAGCATTATTCTAAAGATATTGATATAGAGTTTAGGGGATCAGCGGCCTATTTTTCTGAACTTATAAGTATTGAAACACAACTAAAATACCTGTGTAAAATATATATATAGGGTGTTTTTTTAGAGTCTTACAACTTTGAGTTGGCATCACTGCTTTATTTGAGCACCCATTTAACAGCTGATAGTTGTTTTTTGTTTAGTCCTAATTTACACTATGCAAGTCTTATTTCTAAGCTGATTAGTTTGTGGGAAAGAGAGACGACGGGAACGGAACCGTTTCTATTCCCCTCGTCTCTCTCTCCTAACAAACTAATCAGCTTAGCAATAAGACTTGCATAGTGTAAATTAGAGCTTAGTTTGCTTTGAAATTTCATTATGAATCGACATACAACAGAGCATCGCGTGCAAATTGTGGAAATTTTTTATCTAAATAATTATTTTATTCGTCAAACTCATCGTACACTTATTCCATTTTATGGCGTAAATAATCGATGAAGCCCTTTTCTGGTTGAATGGGTACGTAAATAAGCAGCTGTCGCATTTGGAGTAAGGAGAATCCACAGAAAATTACTTTTTGATGCGCTTTATGGACTGGCGAAGTCATTGGCTCATACATCTTCAAAAATTATGATGGTCAGAATGTTAATGTCAATGATGAACGGTATAGGAACATGATTCGAAATTTTGTTCGTACCTCTATTACGTTGCACTAATCTTGCTGATATGTGGTTCCAACAGGACGGAGCCATATGCCACACAGTGAGCGCTGCGATTTATTTACTCAAAGAAACTTTTGAAGAAAAAATAATTTCAAGTAATGTCCAATTAATTGGCCACCAAGAACGTGTCATTTAACCCCATGGGATTATTTTCTTTGCGGTATGTTAAGTCACTTGTCTACGTCGATTGAACACCTGGAAATTGAACACCTGAAAATCAACATTCGAAGAGTTATCGGCGAAATACGGCCGCAAATGCTGCGAAAAGCTGTTGAAAATTGTTTTTCCAGATTGCGCCTTCTAAACGCCAGCCGTGGCGGCCTTATGGCAAAAAACATATTTAAACATTAATTTCATAAAATTTTCTTTCCAATATTTTATTGATACTAAAAATATATTTCCTTGGTTTGTTATGATTTAAACTTGTGTCACTCTATAAAAAAACACCCTATATAATAAAAAATAAATAAAAAAAATTATAGATTTTAAACCCCCGAATAAATCTACAAAAGATGTAATACATTCTAAACGACTGGACTGGTTTTCTTCGAACATAGCTAAGAACACTCTCGATCAAATCACCTTTTACACAAAACAAAAAACTAAATCAAAATCGGCCCAGCCGTGGACTCGTACAGACAGACAGATACACAGACACTCACTAAAACCTTATAAATATGTAAAGCTATGTACAGACGGTTGTCAGTAAAATGTGCTCAAAATTTCTTACAACCCTGTGAACTGGCAATTCTTGTCAGACGTCGTTGCCAGAAAAAGCATTGTCTGTCCATTGCAAGACTAGCTGCTGACAACAAGTTGTCAGACATCTTACAATCGTGTGAACACATTGTAAAATTATTGCCATATATTTGTCAGACATTTTAATATTGTCAGATGTACGAAGTTCATGCATCTGACAATGGCGTCATTGTAAGAGAATTCTTTCTATGGGCAGCACTGCACACCCTCTATTTTAAAGAAAAATACATAATCAAATATATGCAGACAAAATCATTGCAATTGCTTTTTTATGGTCCATAATAATTTATACTTCACTTTTTACATATAACACAACCGCAAACGATTGATATTTAAGAATTTCTAACAAATGGTTTGAGTCTGGCAACGTATAACAACAGATCTGGCCATTTTTGTGTATGACAACCGTATAAACTGAAAATTTTTCAGCTGACGATATTGTCAGATGAATTTATTGTCATACAACAGTCTGGCAATAAATTGTAAGATTTTCTGACAACAGTGTGAAGTGACAATGTTCCTTGTGCTGGCAATTTTCGATTGCCAGTACATTGTCAGCACATTGCCAGATCTGACAATATTGTAAGATCTGACAATTGTCTGTACATAGCTTAACACCTCTTTTTTGGTTGGGGATTAATAAAATATAATAAATAAATAAAATAATGATATCAAAATTTGGCTTGTTTTTATGCATTTCGTACACTTCAACCAAAAAAAATTTTGAATTTAGCTAACAAGCTCCGTATGTTTATAGTTAGACTCTTAATACTATATTGAGAATCACAATATACAAACATAATATGGCAGCTAATGATAAAGAGGTGGTGGAAAATAAAAAAGATGCACAATTGAATAAAGATGCTTGTTTTGTAAAGATTTTTGTTTGCGGTTTTCATATTGTGGAAATTACACGCGGAATGACAAACCTATATATAACCTTTTCCATTTTTTGGTAAAGGGTAAGGAAAACCGTCAAAACCCGAAAAAAGTTTACCGGTTACTCACAATTTTTTAAAAAAATGTCTACATCAGGTGAGATATTCGATTATATAGGCTTAAGTTCGTATAATATTATACATACATATGTGTAGGTATGTATTGTCCGCACTTTACTGAATTTATTATAATTGCTTGGACTTTATTTTAAGACTTAAGTCAAAATTGTTTTGTTTTTATCTTCATAATAAACTTCGTAAGAAATATGGGGATTTCACATAAATATGAAGCTTCATTTGTAGAATTTTGTGGCATATACAAGTCGATTTTGTCGTAAGTCGACTTATGATGTTGTCGCTTAAACACCTGTTTACTGTTACTTAATTACAACAAAGAATTGTTCTTAATTAAAAACCTTTTAAAGGCTAATATTTCTTTTTATGTTAAGTTTATTCTATTTTCTGCAGTAAATATACAAAAGCATTACAATAGAAAAAAAATTATTCAATAATAAATATACGCAGAGACATTTCACAGAAATGTCAACAAAGTTAAAACTATTGCAATTATGTCCTTTATCATTGATTGATTTTACAGTATTTACATATAAATACATACAAATAGCTCCTTTTTTTAACCACATAGTCATAACTCCAAAAAATAATTGGTTTTGAAAAAAATGATTTTAAAGTTTTCAAATTCCTTATAATTCAATGAAGATATCAAAAAAAAAATCTCTTTTCAAGAGGTGTAACAAAAAAAAATAATAAGAATTATTCTGCATTATTAACTTTGAATTCTAGGTTGTTGTTTCTTGGTAAGGCGTATTCAGTACCAGATGGTCTTATCAGCCCAGCTGATCATCAATGTCTTTACCCTATCCGTCAAACTCCATATAAAATAACATAAAATATTAAACCGAACGGTCAACACACAAATAAAAATTACTTTACAACGATTATGTATGTATATTGTTGTAATGATAAGGCCACTTGGTATCAATACACTTTGGTCTCTTGGCATATTGTAAAATGGAAGGTGCGATGATATTATTATAAATTTACTTACAGAACTAATTAATCATAGAAGATTTGACATTTTGTTTTGATATTTTAGCAAGAAATTTTCTTGTTGTACCAATTTTATACTTTCTATTAATATACATATGTACGTCTATGAAGTTGCGAATTACTTCTATTCAATAATATTTTATAAATAGAGTCATAAACAGTTGGTTCTAGAACAAAAATACTGCCTAAGAAGAATGAATCCAAAGTAGAAAAATGGCGAAAAAACCGAAATTTTTAAATTTGAAATTTACTGAAACGAAATATGTATGGATCCAAAGGTCTTAGTCTTAAATCGGTTGATATTCAAGTAAGTTAGAGGTTTATAATGCATACAGGTACGAAAAACCGATTTTTTAGCTTTAACTCAAGATTTTGGGGATGTTTGAGAATTTTCAAATATAGATTGTGGTTAAGCTCGACAATACTTGCCACGAAAATAGTAATACGTCACCGGCATTTTGATTTCATTAATTTTATTCAGTGCTATTTATCAAATTATATATAATATTAATACCTGCATTGTCAGCGGTGCCTGCAATTGACCACTGTTAACTTAACTTATATGTACATTAGGTATGGCATATTGGACGACTTTTCGATTTCGACATGCAAGAACCCTTCATTTTGTGAGGTTCGGAAAAAAATATTTGAGCCAAAAAATTTTCTTATTTCGAGAATATCTTGATTTAACCAAAAATTTATTTGATGGAATACGCGATGTCAATATAGCTCCGATTGCTTTAGTCGCACTAAACCAAGCTTTTATATAAAATAACGTTTTCGGATTTCGTCATATACATTTTTGGTTAAATCAAGATATTCTCCAAATAAGAACATTTTAATGCAGTATATACATATATCCCTTTCGCCATCCAACGAGCATGACGGTATCAAACGAAGACAGCGACAGCGTAGATAATAATGAGGCAGAAGGCGACAAAATAAATAGTGGTGCCAGTGGAGAGGAAGGTCGTTCTCGCCCATTCATTGCCTTCACAGGTGTGAAGTGAATTACCTTAGCTCTCACAGAAGTACACCCAGAAATAATGAAGGATTTGAGCCTCTCCGTAACACCTGGGAAAGCAAACTTTTTTCCCGCTTTGGATTACCAATAAACTTTTTGAATAGCGATCCAGAAACCTGGGACAACGTGAAGACTATAACCAAGCGCTAGAGATATCTCAAAACTGCAAGTTATCAACAACGCTGCATAAAGAGTCGTAAAATTATAAGAAGATTACAGCACCGAGACAAAGAAGAAAAAATATTTTTACTTCAAGTCGTTGCCCAAAATAAAAAGATATATCCAACACATGCCAAAAATAAATGAATGATTTTACAAAGAATTCTGTTTTTTGTATGGGGACCACCTTAATGGTTGAAGATAGATGACAAGTATGCTTAGAGTAAATCTCCGTATTGAAAAAATATTTAGGCTCGATCATACATTTGACTTCTATAGGCACGCCCTAGGGGCAGTTAGAGCTCTGCGAGTAAATTTTATGCAAATTTTCCGTTTATATAGGAGCCCCCTTACGAAATCGAGGTAGGGCATAAGTATATTCGGAGAAAATGTTGGAAATGAAATATTATTGTGGGTAGGTGTTGCATTTTAGGCAATCTTTGTATTTAAAAAAGGTGTTAGGCGGAGAAAATTAATGGGTGCTGATTATACATTTGACTCTTATAGCGGTGACCCCGGGGAAGTTATATGATTTTTTGTAAATTTTCTTGCTTTTACCCCCAACTGTGAGCACGAAGAAGCGGCCTTTAACCCCAACTGACTGGCACCATTTTTTGGCTCAAATATTTTTTTTAAACCTCACAAAATAAGGGACCTTGTAAGTCGAACTCTCGTTACTAAGGATTCTCATATAACACTATGCCATAGGTAATGTACATAGGTATTCTGAATTATTTATTATGGGGCATTTACATTATCTCGAAATGTAGTTGTTACGAGATTTCGAGCTAAATCTAGCTACTTTTTGCAAGATTAAACAACAAATAACATAACAAAATCTAGTTTGTGAGTAGATTTGTAAACAATCTACTCAAAATCCAATATTTTCATTTTATTTTTACTACCCTATAGAAAATATTTATATAAAAGATGATTGAATAAGCTACGGTCTGCTTAAAAAGGTGTTTGAATTGGCTACATTGCAGTTGTTTGGTTGTAATTTTGGAAATTTTTCGGTTAATGGGCTTTGTTTTGGATAAAAAAATCATGATAATTGTAAAAAAATAGTCTAAACGGTATTAATTTTCGTTGAGATTTCAATTAGAATCTGCTAAATTTTGTAGAAGTGTAAATGCCCTATTAAAAATATTTTTAATTTGTTAAAGGAATTTAAAACAAATTTTCTATGGAAAATCGTTTTATAAACATTTCATAAATTAAAAATTGTTTTTATGAATAAGGCCAATTGTGTTTGACTTTACAATATGAAATATAAGAAAATGCAATTATTTATGCATTTTGCACCCTTGCACGAATTGATGTGATTACCCTTAATGTAATCATTGGCCTTCTGCAGTCATAAATAATTGTTCGAAATAAATTGATTGAATATTGATAACTAAGTATGTATATGATTTATTTTATAAAACATCAATATGTACGAGAACAACAATTTACGAGCACTTTGCCACTTCTTATTTTAGAAAAGAAACGCACAAATTTATGAAGTGCTAAACATGATTGAGTAAACAAACAAAGTCAAACCGTTGGGTTGATTGTGTTTGTTCATTTTTAAATTAAAGAAATTAAAAGAAAAAGAAAACTAAAAGCAAAAGTGAAATTTAATTACATCCATTTGATTTACAAATCAAAAAATTTTGTTTTTAAATTATTGTTGTAATTATTTAAAGATTAATTTCATCATAATGCAACCACATTTTGTAAAAATTTTAATGAAACATTTACTTAAATTTATTTGACCTACTTGGGAAAGAAATAAAAAGAAACAATTTCTTACGAAGTATGGATAAATATGAAATTCGAAAATGTAAAATGTAAAAACAATGATTTAACATTTCATTTCATTTGAATACTCCTGCAGGTCCTCGACAGCGAGGAGTCCTAATTTCTGCCTTCTTGAGTGCGTGTGTGTATTTGGGCTTTGACTCTTGTGGAAGAGAAATCCGATTTTAATGCAATCATGCCATTCCCTAAAAGAATACTTGTAACGAAGGACAGTTAGCAAATTACTAGAAAAATCTGAAAAACCAAAAATTTTACCTAGGGGGGCATGGCTACGCCCATAAGGTTTAAAATCTAAAAAACAAATCTAAGGCGTTAAACTCAAGAGATTTTATTGAAATTTGGCATACATGTTGCATAATACAAGGCTATAAGCTTTCGTTGAAAAAGTGGGCGTTAACACGCCCATACAATTTAAAGCTCCTATTTCATGGACTTCGGATCAGCAGATTTAAATATACTATTTATTTAAATATTAATATACCTTTCCAAAGAAACTTGAAACGTATGATTGGCACTGGCAAAAAAATCTATTTAAAAAAAGTGGGCGGAAATACGCCCCTAAAAATTTAAAAATTAAATTTGCGCTAGAGAGCTAAAATTTGATACCAAGTAAGTCACGATGAGAAACCAAATAGAAAAATCTAAAAACCCAAATATTTCAACCATTAGTGGCGGGGCTACGCTAATATTGTAATGAAGCTTTTAACTGAAACTTTAACTTAACACTGAGCGCTAGGTAAGTTACCAACTAGAAAAATTTAAAACACAAACTACTCTATTGAAACTTTACATGCACATTTCACTTATGCTAGCCTTCAATTTTGCATTTTCAAAAGTACTTCGTCTTAACAGACTTTAGAAAAATAGGCGGGGTCACTTTCACTAAAATGTACACTATATTTTACATATTTCATATTTCATATATAACCCATTATTTTATGTAACTCTGCCCTTTTGAACTGGCGCAGACATTATGAATAGAACTATAACAGACTAGAAATCTAAAGTTTAAAAAGCTTTATTAAGAAAATCTTCCAGAAAGTAGTCAGCTCCTCACAAAAAGATAAATGTGAAAAAAGGGCCAAGTTCCTTTCCAAAATTTCGGCCATCAAAAGTAGTGAGATAAAAATTACTGCAAAAATCACTGCAATATGGTATGCATTATATAAATTTGTAATCGTAAGGGTGTCATATAATTTCTAGATAATGTACTAACTTGACAATCAAAACAATTCACATATTCCAATTGCAAAAAATTTCGTATAGGTATAAGGCAGAAATTTACATCAACTGATACCACACACAGTGGACCAACACAGAAGAACGCTGATGATGAAGTTTTACTGGCCTTCGAAAAACGGCTGGCTGTTCCGTTCAACTATGTGTGGTCGGAATATTTACAACTAACTTTGATGTTATTTTATTTTATTAATAATTATCACATGTAATTTGGCTTAAAAACCCGATACGAACCTTAGCCCTTAAGTCTTAATTTTTAATATAATTTAAATAATTATATTCTCTTATTTATTTGCTTTATTGAAAATCAGAAATCTTTAAAATCGGCCCAGATTTTTAAGAGTTACGGGCTTGGATAAGTTCTCATAACACCAGGTGGTCAATTAATACACACTGTGTCTCAGCTAATGTTGCAATATGATGCCCAAAAGATCACGCAAAGAAAAAACATGATTCAGAAATGATCACTACGGTAATTTGGTGTTCAGTTCTGTCTCATATGGTTGAAAGAATTAAGTTATTCTAGTAAAAATATAGTTCGGACATTATATTTTTATTCTAAGCATATAAATCTATGCAAATTATTACAATATCGTCGTCATTTCTCAATTATTCATTATAGTTGATCCAATCATACTAAACTAAAGAAACAAATAACTTTCGCATGCATGTTATATTAAATATACTCGCACATATGCATACATTTGTGTAAAAAATTTATATTTGCTTAATTCACAAAACATCTTGGATCTCTGTATCGATTGTATTATCATATTAAATACAAGAGTCTAACATTTGTTGTATAAAATTTTCATATAAAAATGAAATACACTATAACACAATTTTATTTCATATGTTTTTAAAATGTTGTATTCAGAGAGAGGCTCTCTGAGAGGATTTGTATGTAGCTTGTTCCTCTTTTTTCATTAAAAATACAAAATACATTAATACACTACACAGAGGGTGTTCACAATTAAAAACAAAAAGTGTATTTGATACACAAATACACGATTCAATTTGTTGTGAATTGAGCAATTGGTAACATTTTACAATGTTACATAAAAATAGAATGTTTATCGTCATTATTATATTTTTCTTAAAAAATTTTATTCTTGTTAAGTTGATAGTTTTGCTAATACAAACTAATTATGGTTGTATAGAAAACACCATACCAAAATATCAATTCTTCTTCGTCAGTTTTCTCAAATTAAATACAAGCGTAAGTCAGACTTCAGATCGCAGAGTAAAAGAAAATAATAAAATATATTACCGGTAAATAAATAAATAAAATTAATAAATATGTATGTGCAATGTACATACATACATGCTTATTTCTCATTTGCAGCAAAAGAGGTGCACCATATCAATGCCAATCAAAAAAATGCCAATTTTGAAATTTTCAGCCAGAGCTTCGCCATAAAACTATGAACATACGTATATACATATAGGATAAGTTGTTTTAAGAAAATTTGTATTTTCAAAACCCGAGTTTCAATAAAAATTATGTAAATAAAAAACCATTATTTTTTATATTGTAGTTCTTAGGAACATACATACATACATACATACATACATAGGATAATTATCATAATACTGACAAAAATAAATATATAGTTAACGGGATATGGGAGCATACTTGTAACATAATAAAATGTTTAACATATATTGTGATTCACATAGCTGAACATATAATGTTTCGAATGGCTTTATTATATTACATGTTTGACATAATTATAATCGCAAACATTAATAATAGTTTGCGATTGTGATTGTACTAACTATGTTTTTTCTTTGCGTGTAAAGCTATGGTCCTTTTTTCTAACTTCAGTTATTAGGAATATATTTGCGCCTTAGGCGCCACTGTGCACATTTTGCAAGTTCTTCCATTTATTGATGGGTTTTCTAATTAAAAAATTATAAAATGTGCACTTGGCTTCTTACGGATACGAATCCTACTCTAAATTATTAATTATGCAAATACAAGAATAATTCTGCCAAAAAAAAATACCAAAAATCTGATAATAATAATACAAGACTGTGTGTTTTTCAGAGTCCAGTCTGTGAGCTAAGTTTTGCTAAAATCGGTCAAGTAGAACCACGTAAAATAAAATATTAAATTTTAATGAGCGTGACTCCACCCCTTTTTTTAATGGAAGATTGTGTCTATTTAAGAGCCTAAACTGAGTGGTAAGTTTTGTGAGTAGAATCACGTTAAATTTAAAAATAAATGTTGATGGGCGTAACCCCGCCCATTTTTTCATTTTTAAAACTGTGTAATTACAGGAACAAATGATATTTGCTAGGTTTCACAGCAATCAAATAAGTAGGATATCATGAAATCCAATAAAAATTGTGTGTCCTGTTAACTTTTTTACAGTGGGACCAATTGGATGATATACCCTCTTAAATAAAAAAAAAATTTATAATTGGTCTAAACGTTATGAAGTAGCAATGTCAAAAAAAAAAATCTTTATACAGACGAATTGATAAGCTACTCCTTTTTTTGAAGTCGGTTAAAAAGTATCCTAATATACCAACAAACAAATTTCACGTATTTTTAGTCATAATTTATTTTTTTTCTATCTATTTTTTTAAGGTCTTATTATAACCGTGATTTGCATGATTATAATAATATTTGTTTATCTCTTGTGCACGGAAATAAGGAATACATTCTATGGAGTGGCCATAAAATCGTACGCTTCATGCATCATCATTGGTTATTCTATGTTGGCCCATTTAACATTAACAAATCCAGCTGACATGACCAAATATGCATGCTCTAAGATACGTAAGTACATATTTAGATTTTTTCTTTTCTGACATAAATTCGACTTACCAATATTTTTAATGGTATGCATAGTTGTAGATCTGAAAAAATAAAAGAAACTTCAGTTTATTAAATGTTTACATATTTACATGAAATATTAAACTGTTTTTTTTTGTTCTTTTACTTTCTTTCAGCAAGTTTCGCCCTACTGTATCTTATTTTATCATTCTATATACTGAGTTTTATTAGCTTCAATTTTTATTTGAGCTTTTTTGGCATTATTCTAAGCAAACTAATGTTCTGGTTTATATTCTTCCCCATTGTGCTGGTGGTGGCCTGTTGGTCCTTTTACGTAAATTATGACTACTACAACAATAAACCGGTATTCGGAAATGATACCTGTTGGTTTGATCGTAAGTCGTCAAGAGTATAAAAGAAAGTATTGAAAGATCTGTAAGTATAGTGAATCCCTGCTGTTTCAGCACGCAACTTGTCCATTGTGGTGTATTTATATGCTCCTATTCTGTTGGCCTGTATGTTCAGTGGCATCTTCTACATTTTAACTCTGCTCAGAATGAGCGAGGGACTAGAGGGCATTGATACCAGTATCAGTAAGCTGATGGCCACAGTTTCCAGAAATCGGTTTGTCTTCCAATTTCAGTGTCATTTCTATTTAATTATTATTATTTTATTTTTTCTAAAGATTTAAATCATTTTGGAAATTCTTTGCCTACACCTTGACATCGTGGCTGGTGTGCATGAGCTCATTTGCCATTAATTATTATCGCGGCGAGAAGACTCATATCAACTATGTGGTTTGTTTGTCTGTGGCATTCCATGGTTTTGGCGCATTGTTCGCGTTAATTGGTAAAAACAGTCAAATACAAAATTTTTTTCGTCGCATCGAGGAGGAAGTGTATGTATCGAATTTATGAAAATTATTTAGGGCCTTAATTCTATACAACGCAACGCTGACAAATTATATATCGATGGGTTAATATAAAAAGGGCGTAACTAAATTTTTTTCGAAATCGCATTTTTTAAATTTTTGGGAGACAAAGTACAATTGCACTCCCTTTAAGATCTTAGTACATTACAGTTCAAAAATCAAGGACTTATGGCCACTTAAAAAATTATTTAGTTTTTCTTCAGTTTTTTGCTTGTCTTATAAAATATCAAAAATTCGTGTTCCGCGTTCTTATATTAAGCCATCGATATGTATATATTTTATTTTTGTAATATTTTTTCTATATAAAATTTGTGAACGCTTAGCGTTTGTTTCTTTATGATATCGATTTTATTTTTGGTTTTCTACCTTTTAATTAAAAATTCATTAACACAAAATGCTTGTTGTGTTTAATTTTTCTTTAATTTTCTTTTTCTCTTCCAACCTGCACAGTGAAACTGAAGATGTTGCCGAGATTTCAGTGCCAATGGCTCCTTTTTAATTATTGATTGTTTTGCAATTGAAATTTATTAAATAATATTTTTGTATACGTGAAATTCAATTAAATTGTAACACAAACACAAATATCAATTTTGTGGTAATAAAATAAAATAATTTACAAAAAATATATTATCTCTCTTCGTTGAAGGCCGTCCATGAACACATGTACGGGTCCATGCAGTGGGGAAACCCCTTCTGTGAATACAAATCGAAATTTCCTGTTGAACAAAGGCTTCTTCGGAGTGCTGTAGTCTAAGATTTAAGTTAAATTGTCCTTAGCAATTTCATTAAATCTGTGGCAAAAAGGAAAAAGTGCTTAAGTCGAGATAAGCTAATTTTGACTTAATGTTACTTCCGTAATCTGCATATTCGAAAGTACCCCTGGTTAAAATCTCAATTAATTTGTGTGATTTTTCAGGAAGTTATAGCACTATAACTTGCGGCTTGTCTTTGTAGACTTCTAATATCATTGGGAATAATAGCTTAAGTTAGGTTATACTTTGATATATTTCAACCTAAATAAGTAATACTTATAGTGTGTAGAACGATGTTTGCCTAAAAAATAAAGGTTAACAGAAAATTTCCCAATTTAACCATAAAAAAAATAAATTTCTGAAAATCGACTTGTACGCTTAAAAGTGCTCTCCTGCAAAATAGCAAAATATGACTTAAGCACTTTTTCCTTATTGCCACAGTAATATTTATTATGTAATTTCTTATTATTTTAAGCACGTCAATTTTTTTAGCAAAAATAAATATGTTGAAGATAACTAATTTTTTTACATTTATTTACACATAAAAATCCAATTTCAAAAAAAAAATTGGCCAAAATAAAATGTCTGGTCGATTTCACTCCCATTTTACTAATATATACATATAAAGTGTAATTTTTTAGCAACACTGACAGAGGAAAATAACGCAGATGTATCCGCCAGTGTTGTTAATGACATTGAATTATCGGTTCGGCGCTGTTCGCTGTTCATAAACAGATTAACAATATTTGTTTATAGTTTAAAATTCTTAACGCACTAATAATCCCAAATTATTATTTTAATTATTAAGTAAAACAATTTTTTTTATTAAAAATACATTGAAATTGATTACTGAGAGGTTTACCTGGATCTTCTGCGCATTTCACTGTTCCTAATGCAGATCATCAGAGAACCTTTACCCAAAGTTTCTTAGAACAAATAAAGTTATTATGTTATAAACTATCATTTAAACAAATGAGAATCTCAGCAACAGTGAAATGAGCATAGGATCCAGCTAAACCCCTCAATAATCAATTTCAATGTATTTTTAATGAACAAATAATTATTTAACTTAATAAGTAAAATAATAATTTGTCTTTATTACGTACCTTTTCCAATGTATGGTTAAAATATAACAGGGACTTCAACGGCAACTTTTGTATGAAGAACTGTCAGTTAAAGTTCACGTTAACTCTTAACCATACATTGCGAAAAGGTACGTTAGTGAGTTAAAAAATTTTAATTTAAATTGTAGAAATTCCCATAAAAAACACTAATTATTAACTTAACTGCACCCGGTCAAAATAATACTTGTGTGGCAACATTCTAGTCTGCAATAGTTGTTGTTGTTATTTATATTTATTTTCTTTTTAGAGTTTGAACCAGTGCTACCATTGTAAAATTTTAAAAAGTGGCTGAAAAAGAGGATTTTTAAAAAAGTGTGGCACCAAAAAGAGGATTTTAAGAAAAAAAAAGGGGCAACCTTAAAAATAAAAAATTACAACAAATCTGCTTATTTTTAATTACATCAAGAATAAAAATCAGGTTTTGCATATTTAGAGACCAAAAAAAATACTATTTTTATGATAAAATAAAGCCCCAAAATATAAAAATAATTCATATGATCTCTGCTTATAATAATAGATTACTTGAATCTTCTGAATATACATATGTACATACATATGTATTTTTACTGCTTTCTTGGCTTTGGCACTTATTTAGAAAAAAACTCAGCTTACTTACGTTAGAGAAAATATATTTAACTTTTGATAAATATCTGATAATTGAATTATCGAGAAACAAACACAAGGCAATTCTGTAAATTTATTGTGCATTGCATTTTTTAATTAACGGAAAAAGGTCATTTTGATAAATTTTTAATAGTTATTAAATGTTTTTATCTTGAAACTGTTTATATGCACTTTTGAATAGGTTCATCATTTGGAATCCAGTCTTGCAAATCACTTTGCTCCAAACTTAAAGAAGATAAGATGGAATGACAAGTTTGAATTTTCAGCCCGTTAGATAATTTATTTTCTAATAAAGAACCGCTCAGCTGGAGCAAACTAAAGATAAATATATAAAGCGAATGTACATAACTTTGGTTATACATTTCTATCCAAGCAAATTGGAAAATTGGTTTTTGGGGACCAACTTTCCAAGTTGGCATATTATGTAAATTCCATCACAACTTTCCTTATTCGCATAACTTTAACTCTCTTACAAAAACATTAAGTTCACTTATTATATTACTAAAAACGAAAACAATTTAATAAATATCGGGTCTAAATAAATACTTAAATACAATCAGTCTCTTATCGCGTCTATTAAAAATTTCAGTAAATAATTTTAACTAAAATAATTTTTTGAAGTACATATGTGCCATTAATTATGAAAGTGGTCTAAGTCATGTCCATTTTTGATTCGAAATATCAAATAAATCTTTGAAAAACTTCAATAAATATTTAAAAACTATTAAATAAAGTTATATAATCCGAGACTAGTACAAGTCTAAATTAAAATGCTGCATAATGTAAAAATATTTTTTAGTTTGTTCAAACGTAATCTCCTAAATGTCTCGAGCAGAGAAATATATATTTCATAATTAAGGGCACATATATAAAACTTTAATAGTACCTTTTTTTAATCAGAAATAATTTCTTAATAGGGCTTAATTTCAGTATTTTAAATTATTATGACATGAATTTTTTTTATTAATTAATTACCTGGGGGCAAATCACGGTATCCGATACGACTCGTAATTTAAAAAATGTAAACTCTACTGAAATAATTTTAAATTACGAGTCGTATCGGATGCCGTGATTTGCCCCCTGTATTACGTATGTCACGTCGAATATTCGTCTGCGAGAATTTTTTCCTAGATTAAACAAAGCTTGTAAACATTTTCTTTAAAGAAGAAAAATTAAACTAGATTTTTATTAGATGGGGGAAATACCGAGATTTTTCTGTGCAGCCACGCATTTATCAGAACCTATGTTTATCTACTTGCACAGAGATTGTTATTAACATCAGCTATTTAACGTGAATTTTTAATTAAATACAATATAAAAAAAGATTATTGTGTATACAATTATTGATTTACCTTTGGTAAATACACTTAAGTAGCGTAGCGCTATTAATTTTGTTTTCCCGATTAATAAATTGTTCCTGATTAAAATTCACCATAGTTCAACGAAATTTTTTAAATATATGTACATTGTACATATATGCATGCTTACAAGTCAATATATTAAAACAGCATAACTTATGTTAATAAAACCGAAAGTACAAAAAGTACATCTTCATTCAGTATAAAGTACCAAAAAGTGGCTAAAATTAGAAAAAATATCGAATTTGGTTGCATTTTGTTAAAGTAGCACAATATTATCCAAGCAGTCGAAAAAGTGGCAAATTGCTTTAGTAGCACAAACGGTAACGCTGTTGACAACAAATTATTCCATTCGAAACAGGGAAGGCATTGAGAATTTTAAAATTGTACCAACAACTTTACAAAATTTACTTTTTTGTACTTAATAGTACTAAAATATTTGTTTAGTTCAAATTACATATTTGTATCTGTTTATTAATATTTATTAATATAATCGACTATGTTCTGGCCAGCGAGTCGTTTTCATAAATTTGCTTTTTAGTTAAACCTGTTTAAGTTGAAATTTAAAATATAGAAATTAATAACACGTGCTCCAGCATCCGATGATTTGGAAATGGAATAGTTAAAATATTTTCGATTTCTTGTAGCCTTTTGCTTTCACAAGACTGTTTTCAAGGAGAAGAATATGAGTTTTATTGTTCAAAAGTGAAAATTGATATATGAAATCGTTTTAAAAGAAATACGGAGTGAAACTGCGGATATTCCTTAAATGTACTAAATAAGTCTATTGTACTTTCCGAGTATAAATAGTACAAAAAAAAGTTACAAAAATGTACCAACTATGCCATCCCTGATTCGAAAGATTTTTATACATTCATTACAGAAACCAAGCAATGGGTTCTTATTCTCATACCAACAAACAATTAATTATTCATACAATAACAAACAACAAATTTATAAGCCACCCTGTGCAAAATCAAACCATTTAGTGCAGACATAATCAAATTTGTAATCTATTACAAAACTTTCAAGTGCAGCCACAAACCACATGAACAGCAACCTAGCACGTTTTTAGTCCAAGCTGGCAGTTAAGATTTATTAAAGGGAAATTTTTCTTATTTTTAAAGGATTTTTCTTGTAGATATGTAACTATGTATAAAAAATTTTGAATTTTTAAAAAATGTTTAAAAAATTTTTCTTAAATATTTTAAACTTTTATAAACTACATATATATATCGCTCATTTACTTCAATAGTGGCATAACTCAAAAAATGGGTATTTTGAGTTAATAATGCAGAAAGATGCGGGCGGCATTTCGTATTTTATCTTGAGTAAAAATTTCATACAAATAGCTTGTACCATCACTTCCTTAGAGAACATTTTTTTCATTACTCCATTGAGTTGTATGCAAATTGAAAACTTAAAAGGCGTTTTCTGCAAAACTGTTTTTTTCAGTTGTGCCACTATTAAAGTAAATTAGCGATATGTTATGCATGTATTTTCAAACTTTTATAAAGAATTTTGGGAACTTCTTCTTTATAATTTTTCAGTAAAAGGTTTTTTTTAATTTAACTGTCTGTTTGAAGGAATGAAAACAAAAATTCGTTTTTGAATAATTAACTAATAATTTTCTAGGAGCTTTTTTATAAATTATACTTATAGGCAAATTTTCTTTGAAGTACCCAAAGTCAGTTTTTTTATAAGATAATTTAAAGCTTTTTAGGGTTGCGTACACCAAAGTTAAGAGGGAACCCTTTTGCTTGCTATCGATATCACAGAAAATGGAAAACCTTGCCGAATATATAAGAGTTAAAAAATAAAGAGTGTTCCAAGACAAACCACGAAAAATTTTGAAATCTTAATGTAATATACTATAGACACTGCAGACTACGCCAATTAACACTGAAATTTAATATATCAAAACTAACGGGTATTCTAACAGTTAACGGGTATTCTAACAGTTAAAGTAATTTTGTCTTTATAATTTTGACAATTTGCCGAATGTTGTAAATTTTCAAAAACACTAAAAATAAAAATCACAAAATTAAAAAAATACTGACGCGAAAAATCGCCAAAAAGGAAAAAACGCGCTTAGATGAGAAATATCACCAAAAATCTAATAAATAAATCACTCAAGCTAAATAAAATCACCAAAACTAAAAAAACAGCAAAAAGCCAAAAAAAAAATTGTCAAAAGAAAAAAGCGCCAAAACTTAAAAAAATCGCTAAAACTAAATAGCAGCTTTGCAGGAGAAGGTAAAAACATAATAATAAAAAATCGTACAAACTGCTTGTACGAAGTGCTTTGGTACAACTGCTTGTAAGAGCGTTATTTTTTAATATATTGCAATAAATTTTTGTGACGATGTGTATTTGTATGAAATGTATTGGAATCACTGAAAAACTCAATTTAGTGATAACACGAGTTGGAGCCTTTCCACGTGTGACCATCGATATGTACTGTAAAAATCAAACAAAAATCGCTTAGCTAAAATAAATCGCAAAAAATCGAACAAATCTAAAAAATCGCCAAAACGAAATGAACACCAGAACTAAACGCCCAAAAATCACAAAATCGAAAAAGCACCAAAAGTTAAAAAAAGTCAATACTAAAAAATGGCCAAAAAGAAACAAACGTCGTACGGAAGGAACTTTTCGTATGGGAGTCGAAGTCGCACTTTACTGAATTTTTTTGTTATACGCAGATATTTTTTGTTATGTAAGAGTATAAAAAAATATCAGCCTTATTTATAAAACTTATTAAGGCTATACCTCTTTAATATTTTAAATAATTTTAATAATTTTCGTTGTCACAATAATTAGAATTTTATAATTTTACTATCTGCGCCCGGCAAACGATGTCTTCTTACCTACAATTATTTTTGTTTTTAACTGCAAATTACTCCACACAGTGGCCACTTGTTAGATCAATTTGTTAATACTATAATTTGAAAAGTTTAGGAATTTTGTTTTTGTTAAACTAAGGCTGAGTTTACATGTGGCATTTCTTGTGTGGCATGTGCCCAAAAAAGCGTAACCACTACTTACTAATGAAAAACAGTTTGATTCAGACATGTATTTATCGATTTAAACCGTTTCGAACATATGTATGCAACTCTTTAACTTAATAAATACGTGTCTGAAGCAAACAGTGTTTCATTAGTAATTAGCGGTTACGCTTTTTTACGCATGTGTTGCAAATGGCACACAGATTAGAGCTGGGTTCAACTCGTTCATTCGTTCATTTTTGCCACAAACCTTGCATCAAACCCATTTAAATTACATGGGTTTGATCATAGGTTTGTGGCAAAAACTAACGAGTGAACGAGTTGGACCCTGCTCTAACACAGATGTAAACCCGGCCTAAATAAAACAACTTACAGAAATTTCGTATTACGCATGTATGTACATACATACATATGTATGTATTTGTTTCCTCCCCAAAAATATTTGAAACATTCGATGCGAACGTTATTTCAAAACAGTTAGAGTATAAAAGCTACAATTGTTACAAGTTCAAAGAATAAGTTCTTAAGGACCACAGAAATACATATATGTTTTATAATTATCCTCTTTTACTGCTGTTGCAGCTGATTAATTTTTCTGGCTCGATTATGAATGACTACCGAACTTTAGTTGCGAGAAAATCGCAGTGCATAAGACTAATTTAAATTTCAGTTAAGTTGCAAGTTGGTAAGGTAACTGAAGTGGGGTTGCCATTTACAATCGTGACAATCATATTACTCTCGTCGTATAAACGATTTTTTTCAATTTTGGATCTGCGCGATATGTCCAATATCAATATGATTTGGTGGACAGATACTTGAGCCGTTATTTTTGAAAATGTTATAAATCCATTAAGAATATGTGGACGAAGTCTTAAGGCAATAATATTAAGCTTGAATTTATTATTTATTGAATATATTGAGTTAAATTATTATAATACAATGACCATGCGAATCCGATTTGGCTTGTCTGAAGATGCAGAATATCTTATAAATTATATAATTATAATAGTATTATAATTGATTACGTTATATGTGTGTATATTACAAATGGTATAAAAAATTGTTGTTTTCTTTCAAACAAACTATTAAAAATATAATTAATTATGAGATTTCATAACATTATCTATTTAATTATTTCATTTTCAAGTTTTCCATTAATTTAATGACGTTCTGTAAACATTTAACCAGCTCGTTTGAGAAAAACAAACAAATAATTTACATCTTATAAAAAATAAAAAATTTAAAAAAATTTTATTTTTATTAACAAAAATAAAACATGTTTGTATTTTTTTACCTAATGTCTGTCTACACCTGATGAATTTACATCACCATGAATGTCAAATTCCAGACATAAAAGAAGAGTATAAAACATTTCTTTTATTTCCCATTTTCAGTTTGACATTCATTGTTATGTGAATTCATCAGGTGCAGGCAGACTATTAAAATAAGAAATATTATTTAACGCAATAAAATCAAAGAGAAAATTTAAATATTTTATTACAAAGTTGCCTAATTTCTGGCACATACGAGCGATTATAAAATGTTGATGGGGAAAATCAAGTAATCTAAAATCTTTTTACTGCGCCCAAGATATGAGGCCAAGTCCTTTAGATTTGACCTTACAGTCTGAATTTCTTCGAAAATATTATAGATTTTTTCTCTATTAAGGGAGTAATTGCTGACCAAAGTTATCCTTTTTTCTATGTATATAAAGGAAAGCTTGTACTTTATCGCCAAAACGAAAAAAATCGATAAAATTAAAAAAAAAATCTAACACTAAAATAAATCGCTTAATTCCAAAAAATCGACATAGCGTGAAAAAGGAGCCAAATCTAAAAAAAAATTGTTTATATGAAAAAAAATCGCCAAAATTAAAAAAAAATCGTTAAAATTAAAAAACGCCAAAAACCGAAAAAAACCTCAAAACGAGAAAAAAGTGTCAAACAAAAAAAAACCCAAAATAAAAAAAAAATTGCGAATACGAGGAAAAAAGTGTCAAAGCTAAAAAAATTGCCAAAATGAAAAAAGCCAAAACCCGTAGAATCGCCAAATCTAAAAAAATCGCCTATATTGAAAAAAATTGTAAAAATTAAAAAAAAATATCGCCAAACAAAATAAAAATCGCCAAAAAGGAAAAAAACGAGAAAAAAGTGCAAAAAAACACCAAAACTTAAAAAAATCGCCAAAACCAAAAAAAAGTCATAACTAAAAATAAATGCCAAAACTATATTTTATACATATACCTAGGCTAAAGTTCGTTTTGAATTACATATCTTGCGCGGGTCAAAGTCGCACTTCAGTGAATTTATTTATTATGAATTTCTTATAGAAATGAAGCATACCATAAGTTCACTTTACTTTGTACATTTGACGCAATCGTCAAACAGTGGAGTGTAAAGCTAAACAATACTTATTAAACCTAAAAATAGTGGATATGGAACAAAATGAATGTTCAAAAACCATTTCCTTTAAACGCGTTTTTGATTCATAAAAAGGGTAGGATTCAAAATCTATAATTTATTCTATACCTAACTCCTTTTTTTTACTAATGGACGGTGGAGGAACACTATTGTGGGTTGACGATATGTATGTATGTATATACACACACACGCACATATTTACATATTTAATTGCGTTAATTTCAATTTTTAATAGAGTTTTTTATTCTGCAATTAGTATTACGATTGACGTTAAGAACTCCTCTGTCTCTCATCTTATATTGAAAATGGTTTTTTTGTTTATCTAAAAAACTAACCACTTAATGAATAAGCAAAATGTTATAAGAAGCAGACTTGCAAATGAAAAAAAAACAAACCAGTAAAAATAATAAAACATTAATAATAAATGAAGGTATAATCATTATACTATAATGCAACATAAGCAGCATGCAACACCAAGGAAAGGGAGCAACATGACAATGGTACGAGTATGTACTATACTCGTATATTTAAATTACATTAAGGAAGATACGACTGCTAAATACGAATGCACACACTCGCAGACACACATGCATACATGTATACACCCGTGTTTTACGATTAGCAAACATTTGTTTATGTGACTGCTTGTTTTTGCAGTAGTATATAAATCTTTACATATTTACTAAACTGGATACATTATATGAGGATATGTATGTATTCATATGCATATGTATGTATGTGTGTATGTGTGCATGCAATTGTATTACGATTATTATGCAGCATATTGTAATGTTACGCGCCAAACATGGCCTACCTCGCCTTAAATTCCAGTGAGACCATCAGTGACGTATTTTTGTTATATACACTTTGCATTGCAACAAACAATGAATCCACCAACGAACCACAATCAAACCAACAACCATCCATCCATACATCCCTCCTACCATCTCCACAAAAAATACTTTGATAATTAAAAACAACAAGCCCAAGGAACGCGGGCAAGAGGAAAGAAATTCCAGTGAAAAAGTTTGTTGCATGCTTTACATGTTGTATATAGAATTCCAGTTTGTTGCCATTTTAATTCTTTTCTGTTCCCATTTTCTTCTTTTTTTTTTGTTGGCTTTTGGTGTACTCTTTCTCGAGTTCTACTACGCATCGCACTCAACATCAGCACAAGCGACAGACAGCAAGCAACACAGCTTCGATTTCAGCATCGACATCAACAACGTTAGCATTGTCCTATGCAAGAGCAGCAAAAACTAACAAAAAACAATCAACGCTGAGTGCATCAAATTTTTACTACGTTTTATCGATTTTTATTCGGTTTTTTACTCAATCCCCCTTCTTGCATTGCATTCTTGTTATTTCTTGTGGGAACAACCACAACGACGGACAGACATACCGACTGACAGGGAGTTAAGAGTAGGGAGTATATAAAATATAATCAACAAATGCACATACCACACGAAGTCTGGTTTAACGACCACACCAAAACAACAAGAATAACAATAAAAAAAACAACAATCAACAGCAGTAAAAAATGTTGTCTGAAAAATGTGGCAAGAGGAACACCAAAAACAACGACAACATCAAGAACTGCGATATATGCAACGTGGTAAAATAAATAAAAAATATTTTTGTTTATTTGCAACGTACATACTAGTGATGTAACGAATGTCAATTTTTGATATTCGCGAATACGAATACGAATATTTGCAATGATATTCACGAATACGAATATGAATATTTGAAACGATATTCGCGAATACGAATACGAATACGAATATTTGAAACGATATTCGCGAATACGAATACGAATATTATATGCAATATGAAATATAAAAAAATTATTATGAAAAAGGACTTCACACTCTTGTTGGCGTACTTTAAAGTTAATAAAAAGTACCCAAAATTCAATGATCGTCATTGAATAATATTTGAACATGATACAAAGCACAAATTTCTATAAAAAAATTAATGTATTTGTACAAACTAAAATTTTTGGTAATTTATTTAAATTTCGTTTAGGATTTATGCATTTATTTATTTAATTTCTTTCGAAAAATATTCGTATTCGTATTGGCATCCGCCTGAATTTACCGAATACGAATACATTCGTATTCGCCTGAAAATGGCCGAATATTCGACAATTCGAATACGTGCATCACTAGTACATACATACTTATGTACATATTTAATACTTTTGTTGGTCGTGCTGCAACTCGTCGTAGTGGTGTAGAGTCTGCAACACTTTTTCTCAACGAAGCGATAATAAAAGTAGCAGGGAATGGACTTACAATTTTGTTAGATAATTTTTTTTTTGCAATCTTGTAATTACGGGGAAAACTATTTAATTAATTTCCTTATTGCTTTTAAAAATATTTTTCTTTATAATCTAGAAACTTCTTTTGCATTAGATTTATTTTTCGCTGCGCTTGAGACTCGTACTCGTACATACATACATGCAGTAAGCCGAACAAAAATGCATACATATGAATATGTACATCAACGGCTTGCTTTGCTGCTTCAATCGAAAAATTTTTCCTCGAATATGAAATAGTCTCGAGGATAGTAAATAAAAACTTCGAATGTGTCACAGCAAACTTTTCATATAGAAAAAATCGGCTATGTCACAGCACACTTTTTATATAGAAAAGTCGTATGTGTCACAGCACACTTTTCATATTGAAAAGTCATCTGTGCAACAGAACACTTTTCATATAGAAAAGTCGTCTGTGTCACAGAACACTTTTCATATAGACTTTTCTACTCTAGCTTACTCAACATTATTCACATTGAATCTTTCTATTTTGTTTAGGTAGGCACATATTATAAAAAGACTTAAACACTTCAATTAATAAATTAGTTAATTTGTAGAATAATACTCGTATGAAAATTTTTTATAGTTGCTTTATATTAAAAATATGAAGACAACATCTTTGAAATGATTTTCAATTAAGCTTTAAATTCTTTTCATACGAGTAATTGAAAATTTTCCCACCAGAATTTCAGTTTTCAATTAATAAAAAATGCTTATGTATTTGTCTGCCTTATACGCACATATACACAGATGTATACACACATACATACATGGTTATATGCATGTGCATAATATTTTCCAACCATGTCTCTCTCTCCCTGCTTATTTTATCTATGGCTGAATTTAAGTACGTTTACAAATATTGGAATGTTCCAATTCCGCATGATTCCATTTCATATACTAGTATAATATTGTGCCAAACAACTTATGCCATTTGATAGCAATTTAGGTTACCCTAGGAATTTTTTAAATGTCTTAGGTCACTGGGGGGAAGTTAGGAATGTGTTGGGGATACAAGCATTGAAAGCATCATGTTATACTTAAATAAATATGTATAGTATGATTGCGGGGAAGATGGCACCGTGTATACCCATTGTATCCATGCACATAAATATGTAATTTACTCTGCCTGGTAAAGATGCATTGCAGAAATTACTAATTGTAAAAGTGAAATTGTACTATTTTATATTTTTCTTTTTTGAGGGGTTGGGTTGGAATAAGTTGGTCGCAAATTTACAAAATAGCGTTTTAGCTGCTTGTTTTCTAAAAATTTTAGAAATACATACTACTACTCAGCGGATTTCGAGGAAGTGCCTTCCCAATTACATCTCATATTTAAGCATTTTTCTCGCTGAAGCTAATACTAATTTTTCAACCCGTTTACAGTTTGTTTCATCTAATTTCATGAAAGTCAATTGCCCATTAAAACTTTTCTTGATCCACAAACTATTTATTGCCCCAAAAATTATACTGTTAAATACCCATCAATCGGCGGTCAGGTTTTACAGAGAATTTTGATGAAAGACTTGAAGATGCTCCCTTACTCCTGATACCCACACGTCAGGTCTAACTCATCAAATCTTGAGTTCTTAGGAGAGAGAGAAAAAGAGAATGGAGAGGGGAACAGACTTGATCGTATATTCTTTATACTCTACTACAACGCAAATTTATGAGACTTGATGAAACAAACTTGACGGTGTGTATGAACAAAAATGCAGGTTTAATAGAAAATTTAACAAAAAACTGATCAGGTAAACCTGATGTGCGTGAACCAGGACTTACAAAGTTAAGACAGTGCATCAGCCAGGAAGACAACTTTTCAAAAATCATCACAAAAGTCGAGTCCCATTTCTATCTCGGTGGATGCATGCATTCATTCGCATAGAATGCGTACTGCTGTCATCATCTTGTAAGAATAAAAGACACAAATGTTAACGCACTTGGTTACATTTCTACAGAAAGTAGCTTAATCCAAAGTGAGAAAGAAAATCCATAACAAGCCATAAATCGTTTCTGTTGCAGTTCAGGATTTTTGTATCCTAAAATGGCTGCATCAATGCTATGGGTTGTCTTAAACCGGAAGCCTTGTGTCCGTTGGGGTTGAAATATCATTTGATAACATAGATGATAATCGACTAATTCTCACGACAAAAGGAGTTGAACTTATATAGAAAGCAGCAAATCAACTTCTGGGCAATTCAGGATATATATATATAGTAAATGGAAACCTTTTTCCATATGGATAGCTTCTGTAGTGAGACAAAGCATTTAAAGGCAAGCTGAAACTAGGGACTTAAGAGCTGCCTGGCTATCCGAAAAGATAGCTATATAATTTCCTTAAAGTAGTGGGCAGTCAGATTTTTTACCAGTTGTGGTGTGCTGTGAGCCCCCTAGTGGAGTGTGGCAAGGATCTCTCTGAATATGCTATGATTATTGTACAAAGAAACTTTGTAGTTTAAAAAGGAATAACCCAAAGCTGATTACTGACTTTCGTTTCCATTATATGTGAAATAATTGTTTTGTTCCGAAGTTTTGTGTCCGAACGATATTAGACAGGCTGCATAAAGGAAGTGAAGATCTAATTGAAAAAAGATCATCGGTCACGGCATCTATCTGATCGTATTCCTTTCAACTCAAATCAAGGTGCGAGCTTTAATGGACGTTAGTAAATAAGTTTTTACGAGTTGGACTTTTATCAAAGACTTGTATTCAGACTTTTTGGCAGAAAAATACAGTTTCCAATTTGTGTTGATTTTCAAAATAAACTATTTTAACATTTATATATTCTCAATGCTGGATCATCACAAACACAAGCTGAGTGGAGAAGTTTTAGTGTTAAAACTACGATTGAAAATATTGGAATTCAGATTCCAACAGACATAAAATAGACTGGCTTACATAGATATCTTACTCACTTGTTCAGCTCAAATTAACGATATACATATTGCATAAAATAAAGATATCTGTTTACATTTGAGAGCTGAAAATGTTAACAATTTATAATCTGGGCTTTAGCTGGGGTGACCGTTGGAAGCAGACTTGGGTCGAACGCGTTCAATAGCTAATTTTTGAGACAAACCCATTTAAATCACATGAGTTCAGACTGAAGTCGAACTCATTCACTGTAGACTTGGATCGAACTCTTTAAATTATATTCGACTTCGATCGAACTTTTTCAGTAGCACACGCGTTTTTGCTTTTGTCAAAAACGAGATATTGAATGAGTTCGATACAAGTCTAAATTAAATGGATTTTAACTACTGAAAGAGTTCGATACCATGTCCTATTCATTGGCTAATTTTTGACATAAGCCCATGATCAAACCAATTTAAATTACTTGTGTTTGATCATGGGTTCGAGCTAGACTTGCATTGAACTCTATCAGTAGCTCATTTTAGATACAAACTAGACTTGTATTCAACTCGTTCACCAGTTCATTTTTACCAAAAGCCGATGATCAAACCCATTTGATCATCGATTTATTGCAAAAATTAACTAGTGAACGAGTTTGACCTAAGTCAATTACAAACCTGTGATCAAACCCATTTAAATTTCATTTAAATTTTATGGTTGGTTTGTGTCAAAAACAAGCTACTGAATGAGTTCGATACAATCTAGTTTGAGTCAAAAATTAACTATTGAACGAGTTCGACTTAAGTTTGCATAGGTTTGATCATATGTTTATGTCATGAATAGACTTGTATCAAACTCTTTCAGTAGCTCATTTTTGATACAAGCCTATGGACAAAACCATTTAAATTACATTGGTTTGACCATTAGTTTTTGTAAAAAACGAGCTACTGAATGAGTTCGAGGCAAGCCTAGTCATTAACTAGTTAACTAATTCGACCCAAGTCTAGGTGGGAGTAGAGCTCTTTTTGAATTATTTTGAGAGCGTTCGAATCAATAGTTGTTTCAAGCTCAATTAATTTAAATTGATATTATTGACAGGACTTGTGTCCAACAGAACGAACTAGTTCAAAAAGAGCTGTTGGACACAACTCTAGTTGGGAGCAAAATTTTACACTTAGCGAACATCTTCTCAGAGTTAATCGTACGAAATTATTCTGCGCTTCGCTAAGGTTGATATCGATCACTAAAATGCAAAATTAAAATTTGCGACGATGACATAAAACGCCAAAATTTTAGCGTATTAAATTTGTTAGCCATTCATTGCACGTTTGAAAATTTCATTTGCAGCTGAAAATCGATAAATCGGCTTTATAGATTTTTAGCGATAGAGATTTAGCCTTAGCGAGTTACAGAATTGGAGGGGGGAGTTTCCCCATCGTTCCCGTGCCACACACGAATTGCATACGAAATCTCTTTCGTTCTCCAACTCCACCAAGTATTACCTATTTATCTCTGTACATGTGGTGCATGAATTTCTAAGCCTTAGAATCTAAGTACATGTGTATGTATTTGCGTAAGTGTGTGCGTGTGCTGGCTGGCGCGAATTTGCATGAGTGTGTGTTTGTTGTGCAGTTGGAAGCGCGCGCATTTTTCAAATTCCTTCACTTTATTATGATTCTAATGTGTACGAGATGTTGTTGGATGCTTTGCAAAAGGCAAAATCAAACAAAAACACAACTTTCAACACCAACAGCAAACCGACATCGTTCGTCATCGGTATTTGCAACTACAAATGCTAAATGTTTCTTACTCTCTTTCTCTCACCTAATCTGGCTTGCTCTCCTTGTTTTTCTTGTTATACAATCTGTGTTGTGTTGTGTTGTGTGCGGAATCGTACGATGACCTCTGATGTCAATTGCAGCATTTTTGCACTTGTTTTCATTGCTGTTGCTCCCGATGTTATTTGCAATTAATGTTTGTAGTTGTTCTTGTTGGTTTGCTCGTATCTCGATATTATAGTTGTATTCTTACGCTACTACAAATATGTAGTATCTGTGTGTATATACTACATATGTATGGACATGAATATGTGTATCTATGCATATGTATATACACATACATAGATACGTTTAAATGTATGTATGTACGTATCAGGAAATTTTTGTGAATGGAGTGAGCTTTAGAACACATACAGTCGCACTCGTTTCCATCGTAGTAAAATGTATTCCAATCGCATCGTGTACATAAATTTCATTCCGTGCATTTTTATATACTCACAGCTTTCAAGTGTTTGGATAACATGAAAACCTCTTAACTATGAGTAGAGAAAAATATTTTTTTGTGTTTGTTGTTTTTTCTTTCGTGTTTTTTTTCTTCTTTTGCGAAAATATTTCATAAAAATAACAGCAAAAAAATGCAATAAGCGCGCCATGTCATATGTAGTTTTTATGCAAAAAAAATTTATATGAAAAAAAATATAAAAATCTCAGTGCAGAGCGGGAAAGAAAGAAGAGATGTTCGTTAATAAAAATTAAATTTGAGGAAGAATAATAAAACAGACTTTAAGAATGGGGTGTGTCCCGAGAAAGTAGTTTTTATTGAGTAATTTAAACATGAGATTATTTATGTACTTTGATGAAAATTGAGATCAAAAATTAAAAAAAAAATAAATAAATTCCTTAATAAATTGAGATCATCAATATTGTCTTAATTGCACAAGTCAGCTTGTTATACAGAAATAAACAAGTACATATACATATGTAGATGTTATATAAGTACATATGTATATACATATGTACATTAGGGTTGTCGTTATTTTACTTTTTTTGATTTATTCTACTCTCACCCCCCAAATCGGTTCAGTTTTATGTAAAAAAAATACAAAAAAATTTCATACCGATAAGTTGTGTTTTAGGGGGTTCGTCCGGCCCTCAAAGTTGGCCCTCAAGCCCATAGGTACATATATTCAATGTAATTTTTTTTTATTTTTCTTTATTTTATTTTTGTTTCTAGATTTATTTTGACTATATACCTATACTGTATATGTATGAAATAATTTAATACATAGAAGCTCTTACTGTACATGCTTAAAATAAAAAAATTTCCATATATTATAGGTATATAAATACGGCACACGTTTTTTTTTGTCGTACACATTTAAGTATCTTATGCTCCACGAACATTGGTGAATTATATATGGTTTAAAAGGTATTTTTGATATGCACAATATAAATATTTTTTCAAAATTATTAGCATAAAAGTGCTAAAAAGGCGATTTAAATTTGCATGAAAAAACAACGTTCAGTTTGATTTTTGTTTTGAACAAACATGTACACACATGATTACACACGTGTCAAGTGGTCTAATTTAGACCACCGGGCGATTCTAGTAAATACAATTTTGTTACATAAAATTGGTGGTATTTTGTTGGTTATTTTCTAAAATATGAATTTTAGCAAAAACCTTTCTTTGAGACTAATATTGTTGACTTGAAGAGCTAAAGTATTGCCATATGTCATACCTATTTTTTTTAAATACTTTTTTAAAAAGATAGTCATATGCAAAAAATTACATTGAAAAATGGGCATGAAGGCCAACTTTGAGGGCCGGACGCACCCCCTAAAACGCAACTTATCGGTATGAAATTTTTTTTGTATTTTTTTTACATAAAACTGAACTGTTTTGGGGGGTGAGAGTAGAAGAAATCAAAAAACGAAAAGTCTCCATTCAATTAACGGCCACTCTAATATACATATGTACATACATACATAAATACGTATGTACATGAATATATATGTACATACATGTGTATATACTTATCTCTTCGGTTTGCAATATGATTTTTTTACGATTCTAAGTCTTGGTTATTAGTTTTCATATCGACTCAAGCTATGTACAGACGATTGTAAGATCTTACAATATTGTCAAATCTGGCAATGTGCTGACAATGTAATGGTAATTTTCGATTCGATTTTCGAATATTCCTTGTCAGTTCACACGATTGTCAGAAAATCTTACTTTTTATTGCCAGACGGTTGTATGGCAATAAATTCATCTGACAAAATCGTCAGTCGAAAAATTGTCAGTTCACACGGTTGTCATATGCAAAAATTGTCAGATCTGTTGTTATGCGTTGCCAGACTCAAAGCATTTGTTAGAAATTGTTAAATATCAATCGTTTGTGGTTGTGTTAAATGTAAAAAGTGAAAATATAAATTATTATGGACCATAAAGAAGCAATTGGAATGATTTTATCTGCATATATTTTATTATACATTTTCGGTCTAATTCATAAAAAATATTTTAGGTTTATTACAGGTTTTTTTTGACAAGCGCTTAATAAACCTGAAATATTTTTTATGAATAAGGCAGTTTATCTTTAAAATCAAGGGTGTGCAATGACGCCATTGTCAGATGTCTGACAAATATCTGGCAATAATTTAACAATGTGTTCACACGATTGTAAGATGTCTGACAATTTGTTGTCAGCAGCTAGTCTTGCAATGGACTGACAATGCTTTTTCTGGCAACGACGTCTGACAAGAATTGCCAGTTCACAGGGTTGTAAGAAATGTTGAGCACATTTTACTGGCAATATTGTAAGATCTGACAACCGTCTGTACATAGCTTGACTTCAAGACAGTAAATTGCTTTGTTTTTGAACTCAAAGCCGAATTTCAAAATAATTTGCAATGCCCACTTTTGCAAGACATTGTTTGTTGACTAACCAACCAAAACTTTTAGAGAGCTTGTAATGGGTAGTGATCTTTTAATGCCTTACAAAGTAATGCGTGGTACTTAAAACAAAATTTTATATGTACAATAATGGCTTCGTTTTATTAAGAAAATATGTATAGACAAAAGTTTATTGCTCGTAAAACTGGACTTTGAAAACAAAGAAGATTCGTACTTTAATTTTCAATAAGTTAACTTTGCTAAAAAAAAGTTAAGTATTTGTAGGCAAAAAATAATAATAAGTACATATGTACATATGTAGAAGGTCGAAGTTGTTAAATAAAGTTCGCTACAAATCTGCTAACTATAGTTGGGTCGAAGTCATGCAGTCGGTCAGAACCCTATCACAACAACCTATGATCAAACCAAAGCCCATTTAAATTACATGGGTTTGATAACGACCAACTGAATGAGATCGATCCAAGTCTAATAAAAAACAAGGACATAAATTTCTAAAAGCAACAAAGTACCATTAGTACAAAAAGTTAAAACTTGTATGGAACTCTTTCAGTAGCTCATGCTGAACACAAACCTTTAATCAAACCAATATAATTTAAACTTGTTTGACTATAGGTTTGTGTCAAAAATGAGCTGCTAAATATAAGTAGTTGTGTCCAACTAGACTTGGGACGAACTCGTTGAATAGCTAATTATTGCTACATACCGATGATCAAACCCATTTAAATTACATGCAGTTGCATATTTGACGCTTCCCTGCTGATTACATTGCAATCCATTAACAAAATTCCTGAAACTTTTTGTATGGATTTAATAAATAATAATAAATTGATTAATTTAAAAAATACTCGATTTTGCATATAAACTTGCAAACTGTTTTTGGAAAAGCTACATAAAATTGTTTTGCAGTCATGTGTTTCGCTAAAATGCATTTCATACTTTAGCCAACGATACGTATGTATATACATACATATGTACACATGTACATAATATGAATGTACATATACATATAGATATATGTACATTTCATTTGCAAATGAATACGTTCTTAGAGTTTTAAAATAATATATGTACATACAAAGAAACGTTTACACAATTCTCAAAATAAACATGAATGAAAAGAAATGAAGCAAAATTAAAGTAAAAATTAAAAAAAAAACTTCAACGATGAATACAAAGAACTTCCTTTAATTGCTGAAATTTACAAAATTTTGTTTTTGTGAATATTTTTTTATGTGTGCATACATAAGTACATATGTACATAAATGCATAAGTACATACATTTCTTCTTGTTAATGATAATTTCCACCAGAAAATAAAATGCGGGCCATTGACTTTTGACAACTTCCCAGAAATATTTTCGCTACAGCTTTTCAACTGAATCTTTATTGTTTTTTATTTATTTGTTTTTTTTTCAACACAAAATTGCAATAAGTCAAATTGCAATTAGAGGAAGAAATATATGTATGTATCTAAAATAAAACTACTTGAGCGATGTTTGTTATTCCATTGTGGTTAATGAGGGAATTTTTATTACGTTTATTATAGAGATGTCCCTAAATATAGGAGGGAAACTTGAGCTAAAGTTACTGGGGGAGTATTAAAAATGTATTACCAGGGATAACATAATCAGTATGTATAAAAATAATGCAAGTTTTTCATATTTACTTTAATGTTTCTGGAAAAAAATTTTGTCTGTCATCAAAAATATACAACAAATAAAACTTAACAATAAGTTTTAGAATTGCCACGTTTGGTGAGAAATCTTCACATCTACTAAGCAACCTTGGGTAAAGATAATGATAAAGAAATCTAGAGAGACAGAGCCTCATCTGTATAGACTTGGGTCGAACTCATTCAGTCGCACAGTGGACAATTTTCATCATTTTCGGGTGAAAAATCTGTAACATTTAAATGGATGAATTTTTTTTTGTAGGAAATGCGAAACGGACCCAAAACCTGTCATAAAACCCATTAACATTACATGGGCTTGATCACAGGTTTGTGTCCAAAACGACCGAATGAGCTTCGACCCAAGACGCCAAATAAGTTTTAAAATCTCCACCTTTGGCGAGAGATCGCCACATTAGACGATTCTGTCTACAAATGTGGACAGAGGCGCAGTAGCTTTTAAGTTGACCTAAAATCCTTCGGTTTAGAAAAAAGTCTGTAATATTGTATTACAAGCAATTGTTTTATAGAAATAACAAATGATAGTTATAATTAAATTAATTTTTGTCTTTAATATACGACCGAAATGTCGCAGTCGTTGTTGAAATACGCCAACAGCGATAAGGCCCATTATTCGAAACCAAATGGTTTTCGTCAATACACTTCGTACTTGCATATTTTATTAAACCAACTGACTGACCTCTTTTTCCATGCAGTGTTTACATTTCTCAGAATATTTACACTTTTTTTTATTTTAATTTGCAATCAGCCAGCAAAAATAAAATTAAATATGAAACATAATGTGAATCACAAATGGAAAAGACACATATAAATGAACGTAGTGTCCTTGAGTTTTAAGTTGAAATTTTTTAAGAAATCAATGAACTGCTTACTGAATGTTTCATTAATGCAACAACAATATGCATAAGAATTATACATATATAAACAACATTTAATGAAAGACAGGAAGACAGACATAAGAACCCTGAAAAATATTTAGTGATGGCATTAATATGTTGGCGTTTTTGGCTTTGGCAAAAAAAAATTAATATGATTCACTGCAACGTGTTTTTTATTTTTGTATTTTACACATGTTTGGAATGAAAGCTACAGTGCGAAGAACTGCAAGGGAAATGCACTATCGAAGAAAACATATTAAAAATCGGAAATATATTTGTAAAGAGCTATAAAAATATCGTATTTAGAATCAGCACGAAGACCGGCCATGAGAGCACATTCGGAGAAAATTTTTATAAAAAAACTAATCCGTTTATCCCCTCTCAACATGTTTCTGGTCAGTTAAGTCCCAAAAATTGTTTATTAAGTGCTCTCGAACTCACAGAAAAAATACCATCATTAGTTTTTTCAATTAAAGATCTTGTTTGGTGTAGTATTAATTACATAGATGTTAAAATTTTTAAAGATCTTTAGTATTACTTCAATCAATATAGTTCACTATTTTCGCTTTGACACAAACCGATGTTCAAACCCATGTAATTAAAATCTGTTTGAACATCGCTTTGTGTCAAAGATTAACTAATAAACGAAATTACTATACTTTAGACATGTATCGAATGTTCTTGTATCGAACGTTCGTCGATATCGGTCTGTGGCTCGTTTTACCACTGAAAGTGTTGGATACAACTCTACTCTATTTTTAGCTTCTTATTAGACTTGGGTCAATCTTGTACAGTCTGTAATTTAAAACAGAAACTTATAATCAAGTAGAACATATTCACTAGTTCATTTTTCCCACAAACCTATGATCAAGCCCATGTAATTTAAATGGGTTCGATCATAGTTTTGTGTTGAAACTGAACCAGTGGAAGAGTTCGACTCAAGTCTAGATTAAACCCATACAATTTAAATGGGTTTGATCACAGGCTTGTATCAAAAAGGACCGACTGAATGAGTTCGACCCAAGTCTAATGTAATTTAAATTGGTTTTGATCATAGATTTGTGTCTGAAATTACCGACTGAATGGGTTCGATCTAAAGTCTGCATATTATGTTTAAATATTTTGAAATTCTCAATTATCTTTTGGCAGTTTTTACATACAATAAATAGATTTCTATAATGTATCTAGATTTTGGTTCAAGGTTGACTTTAGTTTCCATTAGCAGTTTTGTGTTAAGAATAAGGATGTAAATAAATAAATATAATTTACCATAGTAGACTTGAATAAGTTCGATCCAAGTCTATAACATATTGAATAAAGACTAGCGTGTCCAACAGGTCCAAAAGGTCTTGTAAACTAAAATGACTCCGGTCAAACACGACAATGTAAATTAAATTGGTTTGAGACAACTTTTGATTCGAACGCTAACGAACTAGTTCAAAAAGAGCTGTTGTACACAATTATATGTTAAAAACTGTTGTTACTGTCTAAAAAAGCTCTAAATAACAGTGTTGAGTAACTAAAGTGTTGTATTTAAATTAAAGTGACTTTTATTTTGTTTGCAATTACGAACTTCAATAAATAACCGTATGTAGCAATATTTCTTTCGAACTTCAATTAAAATGCTTTAAATTTTTGCCAGAAATGTAGTAATTAGGCACTGTTTTTTAAAAGCTTCTGATTTCTGTTTTATTACATGAACAAATTTTAAACTTTTAATAAAACTTGAAAAAATAAAATAAAAGCAATTCAACTACAATTCTAAAAAAAGAGATCTTCAATATGCAATATATACTACAATCATGAATGATAATGATGATGGCGCTAATAAAAAATAAAAGCCAAACATTATAAATTTCGCGATGTTTTGCAAATTGTCTGTTTTTTTTCAAATATAAAAGCAGTGCATTGACTGACTACTTGGTGGCGTTCGTTTATTATTATCATTTTTTGTTTAATTTATAAGGAAGCAGACAGACCCAAATCCCAAAAAAAAATTTGTGCGTGCACAGCACAACCGTCACAGCAAACTCACACTCGCCCGCCCAAACAAACAATAAAATTCGCAATAGAAGATCCCCATCAGATGTCTGGACAATTTTATTGAGTTTAATTTCCAGTGAAGTATAATTTAAAAAATAAATAAAATCAAAATGCTGCAATAAATCTGTGCGCTCTCAAATTTATTTCGAACGTTTTATTGTTGGTATTTTATGTTGGGTTTACACGACACTCTATCTATATGTGACTTGTAATATTTCTAATGACGTAAAAAACTTCCTTTTATTTCTGACATTAGTAGTGATGCCAGAATTCTTTCACCAATAATGGCTAAATGTTGTAAAAAATATGGTTAAAACTAGCCGGAAAGTGGCTAAATTGACATCACTATACATAAGCTCTTTCGATATACTTTATGCAGGTATACCCATTTTCATGGCTCCAATGTCAGTCAGATTAGAATAGAATGCTCTGCAAATGAAATTATGACATCTGTTATTGCCGTCTAACAATGTTTCAATTATTAATTACAAGGGTTACTCATACTGCTGTTTTCACACGAATGCAAGGCACAAAACATGATTGATGTAGCCAAATATTTGCATTTGTGTTTTTTTTTAGAGTTTCACAATTTTGAGTTACCATCACTGCTTTATTTGAGCATCCATTTAACAGCTGATAGTTGCTTTTTGTTTAGTTTGCTTTGAAATTTCATTATGAATCAACTTACACTAGAGCAACGAGTGCAAATTTTTAAATTTTTAATAAAATTAATTGTTTGATTTATTTTATAATTTTTAATTTCCATTCAAAATTTTATTATCCGATGAATGGGTACATAAATAAGCAGAATTGTTGCTTTTGTCGGAACATCATTATATCTACAGAAAATTACTGTTTGGTGCGCTTTATGTGCTGGGGGAGTCATTGGCCCATAAGTTGTTGAAAATTGGTGTTCCAGATTGCACCTTCTTGATATTTAAACATTATTTTCATCAAATTTTCTTTCCAATAAAGCCCATTTCATTGATATTAAAAATATATTTCCTTGTTTATTGTGAATTAAACTTGTGTCACTCTATAAAAAAAACACCCTTTACATATGCATGTGTGCAAATAAGATTTTCTACTTTTGATTTATAAATATTTTTGCAATTAAAAACTTTTGGTATAATAATTTGACTGAAACTTCTATATACTATCTAAACCTTAAATTTTTTAATTTGTAGTAGAGATGAGCGCGTATCGAACTTTTCCAACACGACACGAACACGAATACCAAGACGCTCAACACGCGCGAAAAATTTCGTCAGCACGATAATGCACAACACGCACAAAATATTATTGGTATGGTATTGAAGATCAGAAAATTCAATTGATTTTTTTTTCAATCTGATACTATTTGCCACCACAATTGATACTATCGACTTACATATAGAACTTTAAGCTTCAGAGGCCCCATAAAATGTCAACAAATATGCTTGTGTTGTGTGTTTGACTATACAAAATATTAAATTTTTTTCTCTACTAGAAATTTATTAACACATTACAACATATGATTTTGGGACTCAATTCTGACAATTTCACGTGAAACTAGGCCCAAAATGAAGAACTTGTGCATCATTCGTTTTGTCGTCTTATCTGCTAAAATATTTTTAATATCGATTTGAAGTTAATAACTATCGTATAGTTCGTTCGTTTTAGTCTCTTTTGTTTGACTTAACTCAAGAAGCACTAGTCCGATTTAGCTGAAACAAATTTAGAAAAACTAAGAATTCCTCTAATCTGTTCTTATACTATTTTTCTATGGGTGCAACACTTACGAAGTTAAAAATTAATGTCTGAAGGGAAAAAAATATTTTTTGCCTAAAAATTTATTTATTTTTTTTAAATTCATAAAAAATCAAAAATGCAATCAAGTGTCAAATCTAATTTCTTTTGCATAAAGCCACGTAACCTGTGAGTAAAGTGAGACATTTTTTGAGAAAATCGATGAATAAATTTATTCCAATAATTTTATGAATGAATATACACAAAACTTAAAATAAAAATTCAAATTTGTATTGCAGCTATTCTTACACAGAAAATATGGAATTTATGGAATCTATGCATAAAAACCAAATTTAAAACATTTTCAATTATAATTATAATTATTGTCAATATCCATTCTTGTTGATATTCGTGGTCTGAGTTTGCGTCGTCATCCGAGGAATCCATAATATTCAAGGGCTCGTTTTTTTCCATGAGTCGACCAATTTCAGTGTCATCTTCTTCTTCGGTGCTTTCATCTTCATACTGCATAATTTTAGAACTCCACCAACAAACTTCCGCCAGCATCGCATCTAATTTTTTGTCTTTGAATCGCTCTTACATTGGCATGGTCACCTGGTGGAACCTCTCTCCTTGTTCGTCTGATTCCTGAGGTAATTGTGCCAAAAAGGTATCAAGGTGGAAATGCAGGAAATGTAATTTTAATGTCATGGATGCATTGATTTTTTCAAAATAATACAGCAACTTGTCCACTAGTTTCTGTATGTCATCTCGCTGTACTCGGTTCTTTCCTAAAACGTCTTCGATGACATCTTTCAGTGCGTTCCATGCATCTAGGTGGTTACTATGGTTCGAAAGCACATTTGTGAAAGATTGGCTTTTCATTAATTTCCTTATATCTGGTCCATTGATAATACGTGTTTTAAATATAAAAAAGCGAAAAAATTATTGGTAATGCGAATATATCGAAGTCAACAAATTTAGATATGACAATGTTTAAATACAGACTACGATACCTACCGTTTCTAATTTTATATTCACTGAGTTCAGTCATAGGCGTCCCCAATATACTTGGGGACTGTAAACGAATTTCCCAGCTATTCCTAATTTTATGTGGAGCGGTGGCAACAAAATATCATCCAGGTCCTTTATCATAGGATCATTGCGTAATTGTAATTGTTTGTTGAGCTCGGGAGTTCTTGCTTCCCAATCTTTACATTGATATTGATTCCCTGTATATCGTATACTCCAATTACAACGGAAGCAGAAGTATTTTGGATAGCTGCCCTTTTCTATAATGACTTGTAGTATGTTGACCACCTTCAGATCGCAACAAATCTTCCATTTGTGTTCATCGTATTTGATTTCCTTCAAAACGTTGGCCAAAGATTTATACGTTTCCTCCTTGTTTGTGCTGAATCCCAATGGAATGGACGGTTTTTTGTTTGTTTTGCGTAACAGCACAGCCTTCAAACTGGAAACTGAACCATCGATGAGTGAACGCCAGTTGCCAGCGATATAATCCATTCCCAATTTTTTTCACTAAACCTGGGATATCATGGGAGTATGTGAACGTATTTGCTTCGTCAACGGAATAAAATTTGTTGAAATCAGCTTGGCGTTGTTGGTATGATGTTGCGCTGACATTTTGCTGTGTGAGTTTTCTTCTCTTCAAAAATGATGTCAACCATTCGGAGTTTTGTTGTGATATTTCGAGCTTGGCCACAATGTAATCCATTTCGATTTGTGTTAGCGGTTGCCCTGTATTATTTTCAATATCGGGTTCCCAATCCGCATCATTCACGTTGGTCGGATTGGTGAAAACGGTTTCCGCTTGCAGGGTCACAGTATCCAGACTCGGAGGTTTAGGTGCATCGACATCAGCAGGGCGGTTAACTGAAAATGTGGCAGTAAGTGCAGCAGTGTATACTTTTGTTTTCAATTGTTGTCTGTTTAATCCAGGACGAAAATTTATGCATGCGTAGCACCTGGATTCATCATGTCCATTTGAGTTTTCCACCCAAATTACTGGCTTCATAAAAGACAACTTTGCACCTCCTCCATGTATTAAATTTACAAGGGTATTACAACTTTTGCACACTGTGTTCGGCGTAAAATTTGAACCATTTAAATCTGCTTTTTTGAGTTCCTCAGTACACAAATTTTGTCGGTAGTTTTTGTTTTTATTTAGGACGATTTGACCACAAACGTAACAAAACTTATCCAATTTTGGGCACTTGTTATTTTCCATATTTATATATTTTATGTTTTCTTGTTATTCACTTTTAAACAACTGGAGAAAAATCACTTTTACTGTTCGCGTTCGTCGGCACTGGCTGAATGACGAAAATCGATCAACTATAAATACTACGTATTTTTCAATATTTTACGGCAGGTACTTATAAATGGGCGCATGTTTTAAGGGTACCTGGCTATATACCTGATTCACCACTAATACGTTTCAAATTGTGCAAAACTTTCCAAATAATGAATGAGGGTGCAATTTCTGTAAAAAAAATCATACAAGTAGTCACCGGAAAACCGCAAATCCCACTATCCTTTTTTTCCTTTTAATTGTTCACGCATAAATGTGCTTCGCAGTCATAATAATCAAATAACCTTTTGTTTATTCCTTTTTTTAAATTAGATTTGACACTTTTTTGCATTTTTGATATTTTATGAATTTAAAAAAAAAATAAATTTTTAGGCAAAAAATACTTTTTTCCTTCACACATTCATTTTTAACTTCGAAAGTGTTGCATACATAGGAAAACGGTATAACAACAGATTAGAGGATGTGTAATTCTTAATTTTTCTAAATTTGTTTCAGCTAAATCAGACTAGTGGTTCTCGAGTTAAGTTAAACAAAAGAGCCTCAAACGTGAAAAATTCCCCTATACGATAGTTACTAACTTCAAATCGATATTAAAAATATTTTAGCAGCTAAGGAGACAAAACAAATTATGCACAAGTTCTCAATTTTGGGCCTACTTTGACGTGAAATTGTCAGAATTTAGTCCCGAATCAATGACTTCAAAAATTTTGTATTGTGTAATACATATTTTACAACTAAAATCCTTTCGAATTTTTCGTGTAAATTTTGCTCAACATGAAACGACCCGAACACACACGAATCTCTAATTTGTAGTACAAGTTAAACTTTTTTTGGTTCTTTTTATTTTTTGATTTTTGTGAGATTTTTTCGTTTTGGAGATTTTTCCTTTCTTTTCGTTTTTTTAGTTTAAGCGATTTTTTAGTTTTGGCGCTTTTTTCGTTTTGGCGATTTTTATCGCAACTTGGCGATTTTTTTATTTTGTAATATTTTAGTTTGAGCGTTTTGGAAAATTTGATTTGATTTTTTTTAGTTTTAGTGTTAATTGTCCCTATTTTCTATTTAATAGTAAATCGCTTAAAGTTTTGAGAATAAGGTTTGTTTAAAATTGTCGCTTTCGATAAAATTGCAGTTAGATAATTCTAAACAATGGGTAGTTTCATAAAATTTTCATTTCAATAAAAAAATCGAAAATACGGCTCGACATAATGAAATGTGTAAAACTGAAGCATTTAAATTATTTTTATCAAGCATCCTATATAGTTTTAGTGTCAATGTCTTGAAGCTGTTCGAATTCTTTTATTAAACTCACATCATTATGCGTCAAAAAAAGGAGGTTAATGACTGCAAACAGTTCAAAATTAATTTCCAAAAATTTTGCCTTTAGACAGACGTGCATTTGGCAATACAAAACCAAAGGTTTGGCGGTTTAATTTTCTTTTTCTGTTTTTTTACACTCCATGATATTTTGCTTGATTTACTACATGTCTGTTAATTTTTGAATTTTTGTATTCCGCGCCCTTTTCAAATGCGCATGCCTGATTTTTAAGCTTGTACACTCGTTCTGATATTAGCAAACAAACAAAAAGAAAACCAATTGGAAATGGAATAATTTCGTTGAATTTATTTTATAATAACGAGTATTTTTGTTTCTTTTTGTAAAGTTTTCGTTATCAGAAAAGGCGCCTTCTGCTAAAAACTAGTAAATAATACCCAGATATGAAACTTAGGCGAAATCGATTTTTTATTTTGGCACCAAAGAGTCAGTTCTACTCATGTAAATGCATGTACGTCTGATACGAATGTTCATGTATGTATGTATGCATGCATGTACGTGTGTATGTAGGTGTGTATGTGTATGCGTTATTGAAGAATAAAACTTGAAATGGCTTTTTGTTATTTCTGTTATCCTTGTTATGTTATCACAAAAAGGCGGCACTTTCGTGCTTGTTATTAAGATGAGTGTATGTGAGTTTTTTTGTTATTTTTATCATCTGTTGTCTGAGAAGGGCTTATATTCGGCCACAGAGTGGTGTTTGCCAATACTTGAAATCATTTAAGTATTTTAAAATACTTTTTTATTTTTTTTTTACTTTATTTGCTTTCTTTTCTTTTTTTTTTGTTGCTCCTTATAACACAATAGTTGTATTAAAAATCCGTAACTACAATGATAACTTTTAAATCAACTTTTACATATTTCAACTTAAAATGATACAGTGATACAGATACAGATACTTATGTATGGAAATGTAAGTATACATATCAGAGAAATTCAAAAGTATTCCTTTAAATACTCTTAGAGCATTTTTCGTCGAACAACGAGAAATGCGTACAGTTAAAAATAAAAGCCATACTCATAGGCAAACATAAGCATAAAGTTTAAAATAATAAAAATACTCTGGAGTATTTATTCGGCTACACATGAGTATATACATAAGTATTTTATTTGCACACACTTCATATATCAGTGTTAACAGAAAAGTAAAATGGTAAAACTCTAAAAATGCAAACGGTGTTCCACTGATTGCATAACAGGGATGGAAAGTGCGAATGCATAATTATCGAATGGTCTAAGACTGCTTCAAACTAAATATTTACTAGAAATAAAATTATCACTTTATAAATTACAATGTTTAACGATTAATGATTTTTCTTTGCAAATTTTACGAACAATTTTTGGAAATAATATAATAGTAATAATAGCATTTCATACGCTCAGATATTAGCTTTCAAACAACTGTGACTATAGCGTATCTTCATTAATGAGAAAAACTTAAATATTCTGCAATGTTCCACCTCAAGGTCTTGTGGTCCTGCCAGAATCCTAAATTAACTGCCTCCACTACCCACTACACTGAGGAAATCAACTGATTACATGGTGTCTCATCTGTACTTTGACAAAGTATTTAAAATTCTGATTCCATCCAGGCGAGAATGGGAGGAAGGCACAATCTTCCACTTTCTTTGTGTATGTCCAGCTTTGCATCTCTCGAGACACAAATTTTTCGACGGAAATGTACTAGACGACCTTTCAGATTTATCTGAGATTGAGTTGAGTACCCTTATCAGATATCCCAACGCGATGGGTTGGATCAAAAAAGTAATACTAGATCAGAATACTTAGATACGGTTCTACATAGGCTGACACCGATGAGGGGAGTGGTCTTTTCAAAAAAGAATTATCTACTTGAATGCCTGCGTGTAAGACGCAGCCAAGTAAACCAACCATAAATAAAAAAGGCACATGCATATTGAGTGTATATCTTATATTATATATTTACTATATATTATATGTATATTTACTATACATATATTAGTTATATATTATATATTTATTACATATCATTATTATGTAATATTAATTACTATCACTAAGTTTATGTCAGCCACTGGTTGGACCTAATAATAATATCTAGATTTAAGATTTGTATACTTTTTGTTAGTTCGTTTTTGAAGATACAATAAATAAGTATTAGCGTGTAAAAAATGTTATTTATACTCGTGAGTGTGCTTATACTCACGAGTATGTATATTTATTCGGATAAAATAAGTATATGCATGCTACTCAGAGTGTTTATTTATCATACGCTCTCGTATGCGTTTGTGTGTATGAAATGGAAATAATAGCTTTCAACAACTGATATTTTTTCTAAAATTTTTTCCGTAAAATTTGCAAACAAAAATAGTTGGTGAACAGATATTTTGTAATTTGTAAGTGATTATAGTATTTCTAGTAAATATTTAGTTAGCAATCCGTTCAACATCATTGCCGTTTTTTAGCATTTTTCCAATTCACTTTTCTGACAGCACTTAATGCTTAAAGCGTGTGTAAATAAAATACTCATGTGTAGCCGAATAAATACTAACGAGTGTATTTATACTTCTGAGTGTTATTTATAGTTATATTTATATAAGAATGCAGTTTAAACTTGATGCGTATGTTAGTGTATGAATACGCTTTTTATTTTTAACTGTAAGCATTTATAGTTGTTTGAACGACAATACTCAAAGACTACTTTAATACACTTACATATGTATTTATTTTTCTACATAATTCTTTACGTTTTTCTTTTTTTTTTTTTGCAATGTAGAAATACATGCAAATATCATATCACATCTCTTGTCAAAAATAATTTAAAGATACGAGTGGTTATAAACCAACATTGATAAGGCCATATGTCACAGCGACAAGTGGACTTAGGGGAAAATTAGAAGAAGAAGAATTTGAATTTTTAAAAAGTTTTATGTACATATGTATGTGTTTGGAAACATATTTGTTGAAAAAAATTTTTCTGGGATAGCCATGCGGGATTAGAACTTTTTAACATAAAGCAAATACTTCAAACTTTACGATTTTATGCTAATAGATATTGTAGATGTGTAATAATATACATGGACACTTCAAAACTTCAAATGCGATTGAGGCACACACAGAAAAAAATACCAATGTAAAATCAACATGCCAAAAATTTGATTCAAATTCATTCAAATCACATTAAATTTACAAGAAATAATATGTTGTTTGAGTGTGTTGGTGTTTATTTGCTTTGTTCATAGCTGCAATCAGAGAAGGCATTGAGAATTTTAAAATTGTATCAACAACTTTAAAAAATTGTACTTTTTAATCTTAATTGTACTAAAATATTGTTTTTGCTCAAATTACATATTATTGTTTTGTTTTTATTAAAATAATCTACTTTGTTATGGTCAGCGAATCGTTTTCACAAATTTGCTTGTAATTACACCTGTTTAAGTTGAAATTTAAAATATACAAAGCAATAACATGTGCTCCGGCATCCGATGGTTTAGAAATGGAATAGTTCACAATTTTTTTTATTTTCTTGCTGCGTTTTGTTTTCACAGGACTGCAGAAGAATATGAGTTTCATTGTTCAAAAGTAAAAATTCACATGCATACATATGTAATCGTTTGAAAATAAATATGGTGTGAAACTGCGGATATTCTTTAAATGTACTAAATTAGTCATTGGTGTACTATTGTACTTCCGAGTTTAAATAGTACCAAAAAAGGTTGGTACAATTGTACCATCTTTTCCATCCCTGGCTGCAATACACTTTTGTGCTTAGTTGTGTATGTTGTTTTTGTATTGTTATTGTTTTTTGTTTTGTTTATAAACCGCCGACAAACTGCTGCTGCTGGCTGGTAGGCAGTGTGATAGTCTTGCATTGGGAGGATCGCAGGTTCGAATCCTGGAGTCAAGTCAAAGTATTTTGTTATTTTTTTAACTAAAACTTTTCAAGTTAAAGCCTTTTGTTTTTTTTTAAGTAAAACTAAAACTTTTCAAACAAATTGTATGTTAAATTATAATTCATCTCAAGATGGTGCATATTTAGTGTGTATCTTAAGAATATTTAAAGTGTTCGTGGCTGCAGGGATAAGCACGTTGACTAGCCCACGATGAGTTCCAAGTTCTAATCTTGGCCGGGGAAGCTAATTTAATTTATATACAAAAATTTTTCTGATGTCTATGTCAACCAAACGTAAGTTAAATAATTAATAAAATACAATTACTACATTAACTTAAATTCATGTTGATTTAACTTGAAATAACTTTGATTCAACATGATTTTGATCATATTGATTTTAACAGTACTTAAATATTAATTTAACGTGAAATAAAGTTACTTCAAAATGAAAATGGTTTGTTGACAATTACTATAAATCATGTTAAATTAACATGAAACACACATGAAACAAAATCATTGCCAAAAAATGTATAATCAAGCCTATTTTTAACGATCCTACATTGTTTTTTTCTGTGTGCATCAGCATTACAAAGGAGAAAGAGAGATATTTAATAAATTTTCCGGTCATGGGTATCAACAAAATAAGTAATAAATTCCGCTTATAAAATGTCTACTGTATTATTAAAATGACTAATAGCTCTAAAAGTTTTAGTATACATATACATATGTAAATATGTATATATGTATGTAGGTATATACTTACATATACATACATATGTACATATATTACTATTTTTATATAGATTTATGTATGTATGTATATAAAACGAAATTTGCAATTTTTTTTGCTCATCCCCGACCCCATTTACTTTCCTATTATCTACAGAAATGAAGAAAGGAATAAATACAATAAAAATTCTATATATTGTAGAAACAAAAAAAATGTAACGTAAAATCTCTACAATTTGATTTATGTACATATGTCCCTGTATATAAAAGATATGCTTTTATATATGAACATACATATATGTGTGTTTGTGTAAGTACAATACAACAGCCATAAAGACGTCTAAATGATTTCAAAAAAAAGGTAGTTGAACAAAACACCCCAGTCTCTTACAAAGTTCTGCAAAACTTGCAACAACAAAACCCAAACAGGGAGCAACAATAACAAACAAACAAAAGCAAAAGGAATACGAATAAGAATAAGAAAATGTGTAAAGAAACCAAAACAACAAATAAAGACTAGTTCTTTCATCGTGGGGGTTTATAAAACTTCTCACCCAACTCAAACCAAGTTACCACCTTTTTTGTGTCAGACAAACTCACACTCTCTTTGACACCGCCACCGACACCGACAACGATACAGACTTTAATGTATTTGGCCACAAATTGTATACACTCACACAATAGGAGAAAAGCGAAAAATATTTGTGCCATATACAGCATCCTTGAAGCGTATCCTGTGTGTATCCATGTTGTGCGAGTGCTTTTGTGTGTGCAAGAAAAAAAGGGCAATGGACTTGAAATGTGTGTAAGAAAAGTTATTGAAGGAAAAATACTTAAAGGAATAAAATAGAAATGGGAACATCATTTCAAGCTTCAATATGTTTCTTAGAAATGCGGCTTGCTTTTCTCACAAGCAGAATAAATTTAAAGAAAATATGTTAGCAAAGTAAAGTTAAATAATTTTCTACAAAGATTACTTGAATTGTTAGGGTAGCAAGGGCTTGTATAAGCATTGTTCCATTAACAATTTATGTATATTCTAGGAAGGCTGCCACATGAAGAAAAGCAATGGCTTTAGTGGAGGAATTTGTTTTATGTTTTCTTGGGAATTAATAAAAACATTATTTACAGCCAGCTTATAGAAATCGCCTTGCCCATACATAACACGTGCCAACATTTAAGCGTTTTTTATTAAACAACGTATAAACATGTACATTAGGGTGGCCGTTGTTTTTATTTCTTTGATTTCTTCTACTCTCCCCAAGTCTGTTCAGTTTTATGTAAAAAAAAAAAATACAAAAAAAATCATACCGATAAGTTGCGTTTTAGGGGGTGCGTCCGGCCCACAAAGTTGGCCTTCAAGCCCATTTTTTAACTTATCGATATGAAATTTTTTCGTATTTTTTTACATAAAACTGAACCGATTTGGGAAGGGAGAGTAGAAGAAATAAATAAAAAGTCTCCATACAATTAAAGGCCACTCTAATATACATAATGTGCATATATAATTAATTGGGGTATTCAAACCGTTGCCTTATGTGTCATAATATCATAATGTTTTAAATTATTTTAATATACATATATACTTACACATATAATTTTTTTTGCTTTTCTTTTAAAAAAAAAATTAAGACACATGACACTTAAGACTATCGTTTCATTCCCCTAACCACCCATCTAGACTGGTAATAAATCCATTAATATACATATATTGCAGCCAGTGTCGAAATATTGATATTGCCAATGGAGACAGCTCATTTCCAATGCTTGCAATAATTGCGGCAATAATCGCCAACAGTTTTTCGTTGACAATTACTGCGAACATGAAACGTCAAACTCGGTGTTAATTTATGTTCGACTTTTCTGTATTGCGTTTGACATTTAGATAATATTAGCGAAATTGAGAATACATATATAAGTATATTGAGTAAGGAAAATTGTATAAATAATTTGTATTGTAATACGATCGATAAGTCCGTGACTTTTTGAATGAAACACAGTTTTTTTTTTGTTTGCAAAACAAAAATTTATTTTTCAACATAATTTTTTTCAACTCAATACCCTGTTCCAGTTTTTGTACCCCTTCCAAAAAATAGGATTTATCAAGGTCCTTAAAATAGCCAATTGGTTGGGAAATAATTTCATCGTTGGAGCTTAATTTCTTTCCACCAATCCATTTCTTTAGGTTTGAAAATCGGAAGTAATCACTAGTGGCTAAACCAGGAGAATAGGGCAGACCGGATGCTGGAGAAATTTAAAGCCCAATTCATGAATTTTTGCCATGGAAACTGCAAGTAGTCATTCAAAATAAAAACCACTGAGCCATGTGGGATACCATCAACAATCTCACGCACTTTTACTCTTCGATCGGCCAACACCATATCGTGGATTTTTTCGACATTTTCGTGTGTAATCACCTCAATTGGCTGTCCAAAACCTTCAGTGTCATTTGTACTTGTGCGGCCACAACGAAAGTCAGTAAACCACTTTTTTACCATATAAATCGATGGTGCAGACTCCCCATAGTATTTATCGACCTTTTCCTTGGTTTCATTGAAGGTTATTTTCGCAAAAAATAATTTTTAATGAGCACTCGAAATTCACTTTTTTCCATTTTTAGAAAAATAAACGAGGTTGTATGTTTTGAACAACTATTAAACGCAAAGTAAATGACGACACTTGCTCAAAATTTGACAGTAGTCTATTAACAGGTGGTACTTTATGGGAACTGTTATATTTCATATAACCACGAGGGACGTTCTAAAAATCACCTAAAATTTTATTATGCTACGATTTCACATAGCCTTAACATAAGTAAGGCAACAAGCAATATTGTTCCGTTATTCTGCTAGCGTTATTGCTATGTACATATATTGCCAAAATATTTATCGCCAGTTTTATGGAGGGTGGGGGGGGGGGGTAAATGACTTTTAAAATGTTTTAAAAATACAGCATATCTTCAAAATGAAATACATACATGTGCCCAAAGCTGTATTGTTTTGATTTTCAATGGATAACAAATTATATAGTCCTGCTCCGGCCGCCCCCTCTCAAAAATTGTTCTTTCAACCCAATAAAGGGTAGCCAAATTTGAGATTAGGAAGTACATTGGCTGTCAAATGATGAAATGTCAAGAATTGAGCTGTCATTTTTTTAAACTTATTTAGCAAAAAGTTTAAAAATTTTAACCATGGAACGCTACACTCTTGAAGAAAGAATTTTAATTGTGAAATTCGTGAATTTTAATTTGAAAGACCTTGTTTACTTGAACAAAGCAGAAACAACTGACGCTCTGAAAGATTAAATAAGGCGCTGTATTGACGAGATAAGCGTTGCTTTGTTGCAAAATTTTGTGAAAAGAATGGACGTCTGCCGACGTGCTAGAGGTGGACATTTGCCCGAGATCATATTCCATTATTAATTCCCATATTTTTACTTTACATTGGTATCAATAAAACTGAATTTGTCAAAAAAAAGTGTACTTTTAAGCCAATTTACTTCCTAACGTTCAATTTTCGCACCCTTTACAAGCGCTGTAGATCCCATGAAACAATTTTTGAATACTACCATCTTTCATATTGAGTACCTACTCTGAGTAGAAAAAAATATTCTACGTCTGAAACGCTAACAAAGAGCATTCCTTTTCTTGAATATCTCTTGTGGGGATGCTCTCATCGATCCATCGGTGCTAAGTTGTCATGTGTCAGTTGCTCTTGTACAAGGTACATACATACATACGTACATATTTACTATTCCCAAATGTATACCAGACAGAACAACTTGATTTTCCCCCTCTAAACAAAGCTTTAGAAAATGCTTTAGAATATTAAGCATAATTTACGTAGGAAATACATACTTACATTCATACGTACATACATACATAACTAATAGAGGCCTGCGTAAACAGTCTTGAAATATAGGTTAGCAGGCTGCTGGTAAGAAAGAGTAGAAAGTTAGAATCCCACCCCACTTGCGTCCAATATGATGATATCTCTTTGCGCTGGTCTTGAAATGTAAATACGTCTTGTTTTTTAAATATATTTTCGTGATATATATTATACTAATGCCCATTTTTCAAGCTGTTAATCAAATTTTAATAATTATTTTTAAGATATAATTAAATACGAAATTGTGTTTTTGGGTGCATAATTAAATAATAATTAAATGTCCAACCTTGTGTAATTAAATATTATTTAAATTTTATGAGCGCACCAGATGTTTTTATGCGTGTGTGTGTTTATTGAAAACATAAATATATAACATACATATACAATTCACAGCTTCATATCATGGAATAAATAAATAGAAAACTTCATTCTGATGCTCTTTTGGTTTCATAAAATGTGTTTTTATGCAATTTTAATTTTCTACATGTTGATAAAATAACTTTTTTGTTTATGTTAAGCAGCTGTTGTTTGAACAACTTTCCATAATATTTGGAGTTTTGTTTAGTGCTGCCGTACTTTCAACGTAATTTAATAAGAACTTTAATTAATTACTGAAAAATTAAATCGAATTTAATAACAACTTTATTTTAAATAAAAACTAGCTAATAACGTACTTAATCGTTAAGTTAAAAACTAGGGGTAAACCAATAATAAATGCTGTCGTATAATGAGCGAAGCATGATAGATGCATGGGTGTTCGTGTATATGAGTGTTAACAAGCGATTTCGCGAAGATTTGTCCATAACAAACAATCAAAAGAAGTAGTGTTGGTGCGTGTATGCTTCTTATTTTGCATATTGTACGTTTGAGTGTGTGTGTATGATGTGGTTTTTTAAAGCAAGCGCACACAACTCATGTCAATGTATTCTATGTGCGCAGAAAAATAAAAGATTATACACCCAACATGTGTATGTACCCGCCGATGCGTAGAAAGACGCAATCACAAATTCTTCCGTCACGAAGTATTTTCTTCTTTACTTCTACACATACAATAGCTGAAACAAATGTCTTGCTAACAGTGTTGTTTAGCGTTTATTTTAGAAAATAAAGCATTTTTCAAAAAAACCCTTATGTCTTAAAAGTTCTGGTAAGTGGTCTTTGGCACGACTTTAGTGTGTACATAAGTATGTATGTATGTATGTAGGAATTTTCTATTCATCTTTAAATTCCAGACACAAACAAACAACCACTGGCCCATCATCCACTGCAGCAACTGGCCTACCTCTATAGCTGTCTGTCTGTCTGCCTGTTGTCATCCCTTAAAACCCCTACACCTCCTGAGCATAAACATTAGAAATTAGCACAGTTTATGCTTCTTTCGTGCCAGAATTCTAAATAAAATCAACGATAACTGTATGTATGGATGTAGTGTATCGGAGTGCGTAAGAATGTGTACCTTGTGCAGGCTTGCACGTGGTGGGGTGTGTGTAATGACATTTAGATAATTGGATTGTGTAAAAATCATTCTGTGAAACATAATGAAATCGAAATATATTCGCACAAACATAAATTCATGTGTTCATACTAGGGATGCCAAACGGGATTGATTTTTGGAAATCCAGGGATTCGGGATTTTGTAAGTCGGGATCTCGAATATCCCGGGATTTCCAGATTTTGGGGATTTGGGGACCAACAATTTTTTGGTAAAATAACGTTTTTTTTCAGTAAATATTACTTTAATAACTAGGGAAAGGATTTAAAATCACGTTTTATGTACATAAAATATGCAGTAAAAATATAAAAATATGCATTTAAAACTAATAAAATATGCATTTATCAAATTTTTTTTCAACATATAAGAACATTAGAAACTTAAAAAAATCAGCTTCATTGCTTTTGACATTAAAAAACTTAAAAAACATAAGTTCAATGCTTTTTTAACAAATATTTTGTCAAATCATATGGAATACAAAATACGAGTAAAGTGCAGTCGAACTTTTATTTACGTACATTAATGAATAAATGTTTCTTTTTAAATTGTCAAGGGTAATTCTTTGACGATTTTTTCTGAAAAAAAATGTATGTAATAAAAATTAAGTTATTGGTTTGCATTTAAATTTTGCTGTTTTGTTTGTGGAATATTCAGTTTCTAAGTTTTAGTTGTTAGAACTATATTGATACAATTTGTTGCATATATTTTAATTTATTTTTTACCGCATCTTCAATTAATTCAACTTGAGGTGTTAAAGTAACGAAAGTCTCTAATTGGGATATAGTGTGAACAAGAAAGCAATACTATGTGTGCACAAATATCAATTTAGGCAGAAGGCTGTCGGATACTATATTTCTATTAAAAAAATTAAAGAAATTTTAAAGTAAAAAAACTTGCCCCCATATGCAAAAAATAACGTGTGCTTTAAGTGTACGTTAAAACCAGTTTGTGTATGAAATTTTTATTTTAACGTACACTTCAAGCGTACGTTATTTTTTGCATATGGGGGCAAGTTTTTTTACTTTAAAATTTCTTTCTTTCATTTTATTAATAGAAATATAGTATCCGACAGCCTTCTGCCACGTCCCCCATCTAGTTACTGTATAATGTATCCGTATCGTATCACTGGATCTTTTTCATTACAGGCTGAAACACTCAAAGAAGCTTTCAAAAGCACATTATATCCACATAAGATTAATGCGGTTTTAAAGGGCTATTATACCTTTCTTTAATTTTGAATGCTATTGATTTTCTTGACTTAAGCCAAGGTATTGAACTTGGAGTCCTACGGTGTTTTTGAATATCGGTTCTTATCACACAAAAAAAGATTGTAAATTTTTCTCTTTTTCTCCTTTTTGTTCTTACACAGTCGTAAAAATTGCAGCTCTTATTTACTTTACAACTAGTAAAAAAAAAACAAAATTTGATTTATAGCATGAAAAAACTAAAAAATGTATTAAAAATATACATCTATGATGAAATATGCTAAAATATGTATTTATTATAAAATATGGAAAAATATGCACCAGCAAATCGATGCCATTTTGTCGCAAATTTGTTGATTCGCAAAGATATTTTATGTACGTTGATCTACGACCAACGACAGAAAACATGTATTTACATGAAAATCCTTTTCCTATTAATAACAAATTTTATATTATTAATGTATAATCCATTACCGCTATCCAATTTTTAGCGAGCCGTTGAAAAAAGTATTCCCAAACAAGTTAGTTTCAACTCATTAGAATACCATGATAGGCCATAGTTAAGGCATAATTATTCATAAGAAAGATGTTAAGCTATTTATTCTGGACAAAAATGGCTTTATACATTTTTTACAAGAAACGCCAAGAAAGTTATGGGACCAAAGTGTTTAAAGTTTTTTTTTAGGAAAAGTGCAATAAGCATGAACGGTTTGCATGATATCAGTTCAATTTTTACGCACATGTAATTTTTTATGGCCAGTCTACGAGAAACTGCCGGTGGAGCGAATAAAATAAAAACTTTCGGCATCCCATAAATTTTTTATTATTTTATTTTATTTTTATGAGCACTTGAACAGAATTTTTTCTCTGCTGAAAAGTTTGAAAATCATAAATATGTATGTAAGTTGTTTTCTACAAGTTCTACAGATATGTATTCCTACATTTGTTAATCGGAGTAGGATTTATTGGTTTGCTGGTCTTCTGCTCTGTAAATCGAATAAAACTACATTTCGGTCGAACTTATTCAGTCGGTCGTTTTTGACACAAACCTATGATCAAACCCATATAATTTAAATGTGTTTGATGATAGATTTAGTGTCAAAAACGACCTAAACGGTCTTAAATAAAACAAAAATAATTTTGAACTGCAATTTAAAAGACTTTCATACAAACTCGAACAGTTTCTTAGACAAATTACTCCGCATTATGCTGTAAATCTTTTTCGCTTTTACGTCAACCCGACAATAAAAAGTTTTCACTTGCCTTTTATTGTACTCCCCTTCCAGTGTAAGAAGCTGTCAATATTACTCAATTGTTACCGACAACAATTTTTATGTATATGGTTGAGGAGTGGATATATAGATAGTTATACACCGCTATTGTGAATAAATTTTCGCAAGAAATTTCTCGCTTTTGTAAATATTTTTTTTTACTTTCCCTACTATTTGCCACTGTTTGAAATTATTCCCCGGGAAACATTGCTTCTGGAATTTTATTCATAATTGCCCTCACAACAAAGAATAGGAAAGAGGGAACGAATTTGTCAAACTTATAAATTTTCCAAATGCTATTTTCCTTTCAAAGATCATATATTTCTTTTTGATTTCAAAATAATTCTTAGTGGTGTATTGTAGCACCCATGATGAAAATAACCGTAAAAAGTACTTAATTTATTTTACTTTTGTTGTTAATTTATAAACAACTGGTCACAAATAGTCATTTAATTGTTAAAAGTACACGTATAAAATTGTATGGAACTTTTATAAATAATAAATATAATAAAAAATACTATAAAATCAACGAAAATTTTAATTTATAAATAGTTTTTTTAAATAAAAATTTCTAAGAAATCCCGAAAACAAAATCCCGGCATTAAATTTTACAAATCCCGGGAATCGGGACAAAAGTTCCGACAATCCCAGGATTTCGGGATTCGTGATTTCACGTTTGGCATCCCTAGTACATACCTACATACATATGTACATACATACATACAAATATAAAGTTATTTTACTAAAACATAAATATGTAAATAAAAAAATAAACATGCGTAAAGTATCGATTAGATTTGTATTTGTTTTAGAAAAATACATACTCGTATGTATCTGCAGTACGATAGAGCATCAGAATTTGTTGTTCTACCCCATCGCCAACCACCCCTCCTTTACTTTCGTTTGCTGCCTAGGAAAAAGCTTTTACCTTCATTGAAATGCATTTGAATTGAAGCAGAAAGTTTGAAAATCAAGAAAACAAACAGTATTAAAATATAAAAAAAAAATCAGGAGAAAACACAATTGCATATATGTATGTATCCACATCCATATACATATGTATGTAAGTATAATGTGTACATACATATGTATGTATATAGATATACATACATATGTATATTCATATGTATATACATACATATGTACATATGTAGGTTTTTGTTCTCATTACCATGTGTATTATATTGGCATTGCGAAAGGTACTTAACCGATTGTTCTATTATGTTGTTTCTAGTGTGCCGATTCTTTTAATGTATTCGTAAGGGGATTTTAGAAAAACAAACATTCGTTTGGATTCCAACATTTTCTTATCCATATTCACACAGAAAATTTTCAACTTAAAATCTAGGTGAACAAGGTTAATTTAACATTTTTCGCCAATTGACTTTGCTTCGTATGTACATACATATGTGTTTCATGGAAATCTAACTTGATTTATAGTAATCTTCAAAGTAAGTTTTTATTTCATGTTGATTTAACATTTATGTGTCCACTGTTAAAATCAAAATGAAGAATCATATTGAATCAAAGTTATTTCAAGTTGGAACAACGTAAATTCAATACTGAAATAACACAAAGAATCATATTGAATCAAAGTTATTTCAAGTTGAAACAACATGAATTTAATTTAATGTAGCAATTGTATTTTATTAATTACACTGTTCTGCAAAAAATATTTGTTTTAAACAAAAATATGTTAACATATGTCTATCACCTGCAGATTTCTTTCAATGGCCGTGGCTAATATTAACTCACAAACAAAGGCGGCCACGCTATGTTATTTCAATATAACTCGATAACGGCTTGTTCGATTTTAATAAATTGAAAACTGCAAGATATAAAATAAATAAATATCTTTCACTCAAATTAATAAAAGTTTTTTTCGATTTTCAACGATTTCGAAATTATTCAAAAATTAGTAGCAAAAAAAATATTTTTCGAATCTTTATAAAAAAATTAAAACGACAAATATTTAACATATTTGTTGTTTTTCGAAAAGCTAGGAATGCTGGGAATAAAATAAGCTAAAAGTAAAAAAATTCTGTGTGTCTTATATGTGAATAAAATAAAAATACACTTTGACAAACATTGTGTCATACACAAAAGGAGTGTGGCTACATAATATGCGTCCGTACCATTAGCTCATGCAGTAACTATGAAAGAGAGCTGTGAAAACATGAAATGTTTGCTAAATAGAATTCACCACGATCGCTATTTGTGGAATACATGTGCCGATTTAAAAGAAATGGCTATTCTGGGGGATTTTCATTAATTGGTCCTTCAGATCACATATGATTCCGGGAAGAAAAAACATAGCAAATGAGCATTTAGTTGACAGGCAAAAAACGTTAAAACCAGCTGTTTAAACCTGGTTTTACCATACAATTGCAACCTTGTTTTCGCTGTGCTATATTCAGTGCTGCCAAGTTAAAATGTATTTTTAGAGCCTGATTTTGTAAAATAAAACAAATTTTCGTTTTCGTTTCTGGTGGGAACGAAAACAAAAATATTTTAAATATTATAAAAAGCTACGTTGTTTTCGTTTCTTGTCAAAATATTATAATTGAAAAATAATATTATATATATATGTATGTACATATATATTTTTAAAATATGTATATTATTCATCATAAAAAATTAGATACAAAAATATTTCCAAAGTCAAATTTAAGTAAATTATGGAATATGCACCAACGAAAACAAAAAATTGTAAATCAGCGGCATTAGTTAAAGGCCCATAAAAACTTATTGGATCTTTGTGAAACTTTGAAACGTTCAATATTTGAATGTTGGAGTAAAATTTTAATGTGTATGGATATGTTTTTCATCACACACATGAATTCAGTCAAGTTTCTATCCAAAATTCGCAATTGCATTCGTCAAGGTCTCATATCATTTCTAAGCAACTCAAATTTAAAGAATTGTTAAAATCAAAGTTGGTCAACAAGGGAAGCGGAGCATGGGTAGCTTTCGAAAATGTAAATATGCCACAATTTTATTGCCAATATAAGGGCTGTAAATTACGAAGAACTGGTACAATAAGTTAGGGCAGCCAGAAATATGAGCCCGTCAACCAGGACACTCATACAAACCACAAACGAACGTACAACAGAACCTTATATACGAAAATCTAATGGTTATTCCATATTATGAGCATCGAAAATTACGTTGATGAAACAAATTTTTATAAATGACTGTTTTTTTTCAGGTATATGTACATTAGATCGTATCAGAAAAAAAAAGTTCTGCGCACACCAGCGAATATAAGGTATTGTTACATTTAAATTTATTAAACGTGTGATTTCTTGATTGCTCAAAAATAAAAATAAATAACACACGACTTTCTTATTTGCTACTGAACTTCCTTTTATTATTGACTAAATAAATTACAACTTGTCTTTTCTTATTTACTTCTTAACGTTATTATCCACCGCACGAGGTCTTTTACTTTCAACGATGTTGACTGCACTAATTTCCAATTAGCACTGAATCAATCGCACACAGGGCACCTCATTTTATACTACATGAACCGGATCTAGAATGTTCTCTAATAGATGGCATTTATATACATACATTTATATACTTAGTAAAACCAACTGGAAGAAACTATTACCGCACAACGAGGTGGCTGTTTAGGCGTTTATGTTTATTGGTAGCCATATGATTAAACGGTCTTCTAGCACAATCGGGTAAATTCACGTTGCCTTTCTAGATGTTTGTAGGTGATTCGATTGGCCGTTAGTTTTTGAATTTTCAAAGTAACGACTTGTATGTTGGCAATGCGCTGTGCTACTTTTAGTACAGGGTGGTTACCATAAGTGCTCGCACTTTTATTTGTATACGTGTATGTCTGTAGCTATGTACACAACTATTGTTGTTGCTATAGTGCTTGCACGTGAATATGTGTGTACGTTTAGCGCTTTAGTTAAATACTTCTAGATAGTTCTTTGCATTAACCCTGTAGGAATATTTTTACGTAACAGTATTGTTCCAAGGACATATCAAAAAAAGATTTTTTTTTGCGTAGGGGTCCTCTTTTTAGTTTTTTCGTTATATCTTCCATATTTACAGTCCGATCTAAAAGTTTGATATAGAGAATTTTTTTTGTCTCAGGGAGGCTAATATTTTTGCTCTAAGGTTCATTGACCTCAAGTGTACCGTTCAAGTACTTACCCCCAAATCTCATTTCCTACTACCCTACTGTGACCCCTAATGTTAGAAATTTATAGCTCGCAAAAAATCATAAAACTTTTGCTAAGAAAGTATTTCGATAATTACAGCACAACCATTTAAAAAATGCTTTTATAAATTCATTATTGCAGACCGTAGGGGTCACCTTTTTAAATTTGTCATAGCTTCAGTATTTACATTCAGATATTAAAGTATAGTATATCGATGAGTTTTTTTCTGGCAGACCAATTTTTTTTATTCAAAAATCTTTGACCTCACGTATGACTATAGTATCAACCCATCATATCTGAACTTATACAAAAATAATGAAAACAAGTAAAATAAAAACCAATAACGGAAATTTTTATCAATCATATTTCAGATGATACAAAAAAAATTGGTAATGATAACAAAAATCAACCTAGATTTGACAATTTTGTTGTTAAAATGGCGTCAACATTTTGTTTTGTTGTCGTATTGATAAAAAATTGTCAATATGACAGAAAAAGCTTGTCAAAAGGATAAATTTTCCATCACAAAAGGATACATTTTCTATCACAAAATTTTTTTATCAATTTAACCATATTTTTTGTTGACGCATCACAAAAATTTTTTGTTACCATTACTATTTTTTTGAGTGTAGATATAATACGGTTACTTCTCTCTCTTACCTTATATTAGTGCAATAACTGTTACCGTAATACGTGTTACGTCTATACTTTTCTAAAATAATTAATGGCGTTTTGTTTATTTTGTTCCTTCTACAACATTACATTTTCAATAGAAAATATTTGGCCATTTCAAAAAATATTCCTTAAAAACATCTTAAAATGAGAGGGGCACAGAATCTAGTTAATAGACGCATTTCACTGTTGTTTTCTAAATAATTTTTCTTAACTTCGGTTGTATAAAAAATTAAAATAATATTCTTATGAAAATACGTCTGTCTATGTATGCAAGTTTCCATTAGAACATCTCTCAAAAATTAAACATTGAAGCCCCAAGTTGACCAACAATAATTTTAAAACTTAATAATTTGATATTGTCATTTATAAATGTGTGTATGTATATGAAGAATATATTTTTTGCCATGAGAATGGCAAAGGAAAACTCGGTTGGTACTCAACCTATGCTAAATAATTTTAAACGAAAATCATGACTAGAATATGACGTGCCAGAACACGTGTACAGAGCCATGAACACCGGTATGATCGGACTAAAAATGGCGAAACAGTGAAAAAAATACTAAAAGGGCGGTATTTGTAGGCGTGGCAAAAAATAAAACATATATAGTTGGAATTGCTTTTACATTATCTTTAATCCTAGCGGGTGACTGGCACATTTTTATTTATTTGTATGGAAGGTGAACCACTCTAATGTATATAACTTGACTTTGTCTTAAGTCGACTTATGGTGTTATCGCTTTTCAAGCACAGATATTAGAATATCCCATTAAAAAAACGTCCAAGGCAGTCAATAAGATCCTGAACTTGTGATCCGGAAGTAATGCAAATTTGGATAATTTGTAATGATTTTTACATAGGGTTGTCATAGCAAGAAGTTTTCTTTTTAGATACCTTTTTAGTGAATCTGAAGTAATGTTCATGACGTTAATTAAATCCATTTTTTATGATCTTTTTAATGAGTGCAAACGAACTAATTTTTCATTACTTCATGGAAGGAGCAAATGTGAATGAGATATTTTGTATAATTATAGTGACATCGAAATCGTTTGCTGAAAAAATCAAGAAATAACTTCTAAATTAATTATCTCGATATTGGTAATAATGACTTCCTGAAAAATCACACGCTTTGGAATTAGAGAAAAAGTAGTTCCACAATAATTACTTACAATTTTTTTTCACTTTGATCTAAATAAATTAAATAAATTAGGCGCGGAACATTTTGTTTTTATTTATTTTTGAAGTTAATTGGCCTGGCCCACGATGTCGACAAGAAACTATCTATCGCTTACTTATATTGAAAACAAAAACAAATTTTCTTATTTTGTTTTCAGTATAACTAAGCGGCAGATAATTTCTTGTCGACATCGTGGGCCAGGTCGATTCGGCCTTTTTAGAGATCTAATATGTACTAATAATAATAATAATTTTATACAGTTAGGTACATAAAAACGTATGTAAATATGTACATACATACCCATTTACATATACTTCTCATGTAATTTTCAACTGTACCCACTCGTACGAAAACAAAGTAAAATTGTACCAAATTTTTTTCATCCCTGTCCCATACGGGTATAAAGCAAGAGAGCTGCGTACAGTACAATTCCCAATACAAATTTTTTTCTCTATTCTTTTTTTTCTGTTTTTATTATTATTTGTTTTTTTTTTTCTTCTTTGTTTTGTTTTGTTATTTCGTTTTTCTTTGTTTTGATTTTACTTTGGCGGGAAGTTTTTCATTAATGCTTCTACTTTGTTGTACAGTCGATAGTAAGTTCTGCAGTATTACAACTGCGAGTACAACAAACATGTAATTGTTCTGATTTTTGTGGGCCATCTGGTTTTTGAGAGTTGCTCAGTGGGAGGGGAGTGGTGAAAACAAAAACACCAGGTTATTGAACAGGTATAATTTAAAAGCATGTAATATATGTATGTGTGTAAATGTAAACAGCTTATGTAGATACGAGTACATTATACAGATTTATTTATCTACATATGTTCACACATATTTATGTACATACATACGTTTTTTTTAATCAATTTACCAAAATAAAACTTTTTTCTTGATTACTTACATGTTTATGGATGTATGTATGTACCAACATATGTATATAATTTACACTGAGAACTATACACATACACACATAAAGGAAGGAAATGGGGGGCAAACAAGCAGACATGTTGTGCCTGGTGTCAAGACTATAAAATTTCTTATCTCTTTGCGTAGTATGACCAAAAGACTTTGTTCATTCCAACGTTTTATAAATTTTTAAATTATGAATGAATTTTTGTTTTTTAATTTTTTAAGAGTTGTAAATATTTGTAAATTGATAAGATATTATTGTTATTGGTTGGTAAAATGTCGGTCATTCAAAAATCTCTCGACACCACACTGATGTATGTACGTTCCACAGTTCGAACATTTATTTATGTATTACTTTTAAAAGACCGAAACACAGATAAAATTGACTTGAATTTGAGAAAGTTTTTAATAAGGCATCACGAGCTTGGGTATACGGACAGCAGCAAGGCAACTGGAATAAGGCTCCCAATCTAAGCAAGCGAAATTGGTCGTATAAAGAATAAACGTCTGGCGGAAGCTAAAGGAAATGTGTAGTAAACTGTAGCAAGTAGCGGAATATTTAATACCTTATTCATAAAAAATTAATCTTATTTTATAAAAGGCTTCTAAAACAAATTTTGTATGGAAATATCTATAATATAACTTTAATAAAACAAATGAAATTTATGTACTAGTGGTTAACAGTGATCTACAATGGATCGTTTTTTCGCCTTCATACTGTGAAATTTTATATGTATATAAATGAGTAGATATTTGATTTACGCACACTCACAATAAGATTGATTTATAAGTATAAGTTTCAATGAATATGAATGCGACGTCGATATTCTTAATCATACCACACTCATAAATCACCTCAGTTTGAATTCTAATTTCAGAAAAATACTTATAATACCTACATTAATTCAGCTCATTCAACTCATTTGTATACATACATATCACACTTATTAACTAAAAATTTTTAAATTTGTAGCACAGACTAAAAACTGTTTGTGGTTGCATTTTGAGAGAATTTGAAAATCGGAATATATATTAGTAAGAAAAATCCATTTGAAAATATATTTACATTTTTTTTATTTAGAACTATGGAGTTTGTGGGGTAGAATATCTAAATTTTTAAAAGAGTCAAAACTCAACAAAAAATCACAAAAATAGTAAAATTTCGAATTAATATCATAAAGTAAAACAAACTTTATCAGTAACAGAGTCATCGGATAACGTTTAAATTTTTACAGTAGATATATGTTGATGTATTTATTTGATTTCTTGCAACACTGAAATTTTAAAAACTTCGTGTTAATACCCTCTTTTTGATTCAGTGCGCTATGTGTATTTAAAAGCGTTGTTTTTGAATTAATACAATACAACAAAAACATTAAATAAAAAGGAAAAAAAACTTCATAATGAGAACTTCAATGTTCGTTCGCATTGCGAATCATACTTATTTTGCATCGTGCATAGACATTGAGTTAAGGCGCAACTAGATATGACATGGCCATAATGCCATATCCATAACCAAACCAAAATTCAATTGGTTTCTAATGGCTATTGCCTTATGGCGAGTCACCTATAATCAAATACAGTGTTGCCCATTAGTTTGGTTCGAACGGCTGTTTTCTATGGCTATGGTTATGCAACGTCTGATTGCACCTTTAAGGAGAGTCGAAATCAACAATCAACAACGTATCTCTATACTACATATAAGCACTTTGGTAAAGGGTATATAAGGTTTGGCACAGCCGAATATAGCACTCTTACTTGTTTTTGGATACGGCCGCAAGAATTTTACTTCACTTTCAAAAGAGATCATGATATTAGAACGAAAACGTTGGAACTTTTTATCTATAATTTTTTAATGCAATAAGCAACAAAATATTAACGTAGATTTTCAAATAAAAAAATTTGCCTGTCTCAAATAAATAAATAAACTTTTAAACATTGAAAATTTTCCTTCAACGTCTGCTGATGTAATCGTGGTAGAGAAACTAACATCTCGTAAATGCACTAAAATGTACTGACAACATGAGATTTAGATTGCGAAAAATAAGAAAACAAAGATGTTGACCAACATATATTAACGCATATTAAAATAAAAAATTTTATTGTATATCAAAATATGCCCTAAAAATGTAAAATATGCTTTAAAAATTCAAGAGGATGCTAACAAATAAGCGTATAAAACTGAAATATGCAGAAACATGCCTTATAGTGGAAAATATGCACTAACAAATCGATGCCAAAGTTCACAAAAAGTTCTGAAACGGATAAATATCTTATTTCCGCATTAATACGTTAAACCAGAAAAAACATACTATTGCTGTTTTCCTGATTATGACAATATGTTGAATAATAAATGTCTTGAATTTTTTTTTATGACAAAATTCAAGATTAAAATTAAATTAATAATTAATTAAAAATATAAAGGCAAGAGTCATAGAAAAATTGTCAATGAAATCCGTGGGCTAAAGGAAGTAAATCCCAATAATGAAATGTTCCAACAAAATTTAATAAAATAAATTGAAAAAAGAAACTGAAATAAGTCCAAATGAAGCAATACCTTATAGACTTATTAGTAGGGATTTAACGAATACCAGTTTAGCGAATGCGAATGCGAAAAAGAATAATACATTTTAATTTTTGCGAAAGCGAATGCGAAGGCGAATGCAAATATTACAATACGGTAAAAAATCAATTGAAAATAAATTTGTATAAGAACATGAAGTTGTGTTTTATAGATAAATCTACTTGTCTTGAATTCAGCAAATATTTAAAAATGTTAGGCAATCAACCCATTCGTACTTTGACCCTAAAACCATGTACTAAGTTCAACACTTCATGTGAAATGTTGCCAAAATACATATTAAGAAAAATTGAAATGAATTTTTCATAAAAAATGTTGCAGAAGTAGTACTCTGTCATCGTGGGAAAAACGTATGAAACATTTCTTCAACATTTTAACTTTTCATGCGGGATATTATGAGTGACACTTGTTCCCCGTGGAATTTACAACAATCAAGCACTAGTTAATATTTTTTGCATTTAAAATTTTTTGCACGAAGTAATGTCTTACGAAAAAAATATTTTTTGGCGCAAACCAAACCTGCCTTTTCTTTTTCAAAAACTGAAAAATATTTCTAAGCACCGATGGATTTTGGTTAAATTTTGATAACTATGAGAACTTATTTATAGCAAAGTTTTCCGTTAAAATTGTAAGACCTTGATTAGAATGTTTTACTTGTAAGTATATGTATCTTTTTCATGTTGACTTTTGCCGTTTATGAATCGTAAACTATTTTCGTAAAAGTACACAATTTTTTTGTCTCAAGTATTCGCTTGAAAGAAAAAAATTTGCAGTAAATCTTTAGACAGAGTAGCCGACATTCGAAGCACAAAACAATAGAATATGTTTTCGCCGCGTTTTTTGGAAATACCAAGAACCAGCAAGTCCTTGCTGTCAATTCATAAATGCTTTAGAAACCGAAAAAATTATGAAATTGTAGGAAATGAAAACTAACTCCCAAATACTTTAGACGAATAAATAAATTTAAAAAAATCTTTGTATTTCTAAACGAAATTATATAGAAAATTATCTAAGAATTGTGGGCGCTATAAAATAGGGCCCAAGGATATGACGCCCTAAAATAAGAAATAACAAAAGCCCCAATGAAATAAAAACCAAAATACTAGTAATTCTGCCACAAAAAAATCGACTTCAATGCAGACATTTGATAGAACATTTTTGAAAACTGGAAGTAAATTCTTTAAAAAAAAATTTTTTTAAAATCTATTGGTTAAGAAGCACGTGAAATATAAAATTAAATTTTAATGGGCGTGCCCCCGCCCTTATAATAATTCACGATAGAAAGCATCATCCAAAATCGAGTGGTACTAGAAGTAAAGGGAAAAGCAGAATAACATGGCAGGACAACATGAACAATATTCTAAAGAAAATAAAGAATCGAGTCTGGAACTGCCAAAATAGCAGCACAATATGGAGAAGTCTTTGCAAAAACCTATACACTGAAAGGTAGTATGAGTTCCGGAATAAGTAAGTAAGTAATAACAAGAACAAGTAAGAGTGTTCGGCTGTACCGAATTTTATATACCCTTCACCGATTTACGTATGGAGTATATACATACATACATATATACATACACTCATAACTGAAAAATACATGATTTATTTTTTCCTCTAGTGCAAGTGACCTATGGGTATTTTTAGACTGAAGAATTTGATTCAAGGATTTTATTTTCGACATGAGCAATAGTTGAATATTTTATGCTGCACTTTGTATTTAAGATTTTTTACATTATTAATATTTTTCCTTTTTAAAATGCATGAGGAGAAATTAATTAGAGATGACTTTAACAGAAATCAACACTTTCTAATGGGAATTTATTCACCCACATCTAAAGCAACTTGAATCTGCATATGTGTATATAAATTTAAAATTTTTCCAGGCCTCACCAAACATATCAGAAAGCTTCCTGAGACTAATAAGTGCCAATGCTTAAAAAGGAAAGTAAATAGTTTTACTTAGTTTTTTAGAACACCAAAAAAAATTAAATTTTCAAACCTTGGATTTTTGATTTTTAATACTAATGTCTTTCTTTCTTTAATATAAAAAAAATCCTCAATTAACAAAGAGAGAAATTAGTTTTATTCAGTTACTTTTATGTACCAAAAAAATTATCCAGCTCTCTGAGCTTTTTATTTTTCTAATTTTGTATATCGAACGTTTCTTTCTAAAACATCAATTATTTTTAATTTCTAATGAAAAATAAAAATTAAATGGACCTAATTACTTTTATATATGTATGTACAAACAAATTTAAATTTTCCAACCATGGAATCAATCTTTAGTTTTTTTCTGAATATTTCTTTCTAAATATAAAGCATGTTTAACTTATAGGGAAGAAGAAAAAATTTTTTTACTAGGTTACTATTACAAAAAAAATACATTTTCCAACCCCGGAATCGCCTTTTTGATTTCTCTTTATTTCTAATAACAATCAAATTCTAACTTAAGTATAAAATAGATTTAAATTAGAAAAAACAAAATCAAAACTTAGTTTCAGTGTCTATTTTTTGTATTGCAAAAAAGTTTAAGCTTTCCAGCTCTGAAACCGATTTCACGTACAGACAGACTGATAGACGGACATCGCTTATTCGTCTTCCCTATTCATAAGGACCACGAATATATATACTTTATGTGACGCATATTTATAATGCGGAAGTTTGAAACGGAATGACAATCCTCTATATAATATTTACCATTTTTGGTGAGCGGTATAAAAATTACGGGGTTCTTACAATGAAAAGCTTTTCGTATGTCGGAGTTTTGAATTTTCTTATAAAAGGAGTTAAAGTTTCTCATTTTGGCCTGTCTGTGTTTGTGAAATATGTGTTCTTTACAACATAGAACATATTAACCCTCTAACTCTCCCAAATAACGATAATTTTTGTACCTATTCTAACAAATTGTAAAAACACAGCTAAAAAGGTGCAGGGCGGGTATGAAATGTTTTACAAAAATATAGGGCATAAAGTTGTACTACTAACTAATGTCAGAACCCACCAAAGCCCCAAACTTAACACAAACAGCCAAACTCAAAATTGCCCATTAAGGGTTAAAAAAAATTGTTGTACAGTATTAGAGTCTAAACACAATGTTTGCGGTGCGGTGCGATTTCTCGTTGCGGGAGAGAAAAATAAACATAATACAACGGAAAACGGTGACGGCAATACTTGTCATTGTTTGTTTAAATTTTTATTAATTTTTTTGTTCATACATTTTTATAACTAAAAACAAAAAATTATTAACATTTTATACATTCGCAGATATATTTGATATATTTTTTAAACTTTTCTAATCTATGACAGAAATGTTTGAACTTCAAAATCATGTTTTTTTACACTAATGTTGTGTGTGAACACAGCCAATTATTCAAAAACTACGGCAACGTCAGCAAGAGAAAGAGTATAAAAATTGAGAGAATAAGAAAATCCGCATTGAAAATAAAATAGATTTTAATTTTATTCCGTCCCGCACAGCGAATTTTTACTTCAAAATAGTATGGAAAACCGCACCGCAACAAATAATCGTTACATTGTGTTCAGACTCTTATTCATTATTATTTTTATTATGTGTATGTATATTTTCAATAAAATGTGAAGCTATGAAAGAAAAATACATTTGCGAACGCACTTAAAACTTTTATACTCTTCCACTCAAACAATATTTTTTTTTTTAAATTTTTGTCCCAACAGACAACAATACTAACATGCGATGTGTAGCAGGAACTAAAACGAAGTATCCGTTTCCTTTTCAACGATTTCCTGCCTATTAGCAGGCGGTGTTAAGTTAATTTGCGTATTTTTGAATTCCTTTGGAAAAAAATTTTGACGTCGGAATGCCAACATTTTTTAATGTATTGCTGGTCAGACATTGCAAATTTAATTAAAAGGTAGTATTTACATATGTATGTATATGCATTAGTTAACGTATACATACATATCTGTACACATTTCCATACATATTTTAGTGCAATGAAAATGTACAATAGCAAAACACATCAGCAAGGATCTACCGACTGATACCAAAAAAATATGTTCGTAGATGTTTGCACTACCCACGTATTTTGCACTTTGCATATAAATTTTCTACTCAAGTCAAATGCTTGGATTCTTTCTGTAGACAGGGGTATGTGTTTCGAAAGTTCGGGCCTGGGTATTTATGCTTTATACAAATTTTTTTCCTGGTTTGTTTGAATGCTAAAGTAAATTATTAACTTCGATTTCGGCTTAATTTCATTCTTATTTATCTGTGCGTGTGCTCTGAAATTTTTTCAACTGATCCCTGCTCTCAGTCAGTCTAACCCTATCCGACCAAGCAATAGCGCCATGGGTAATAATATCATGGTGTTTATCTATTTCAGGATTTTTTTCTGCAATAGAAACACCTAAATACGTAAAAATTAAAATTTTTCAAAGCGAATTGAACTGAGTATACCTTATAAAGCGTGTTTTTTTAGGGTGTCACAAATTTGAGTTGGCATCACTGCTTTATTTGAGCACCCATTTAACAGCTGACAGTTGCTTTTTGTTTAGTTTCCTTTGAAATTTCATTATGATCCTTTTAAACGACCATCATATGCGTCGCCAATTCGGTGATTAAGCCGAAGCACAAATTGATATTGATTTTGAATTTCCATTAAAAATATATTTTTCGATGAAGCCTATTTTTGTTTGAATGGGTACGTAAAAAACAGAATTGTCGCATATGGATTAAGGAGAATCCACAAGCTTTTGTCGAAATACCATGATATCTACAGAAAATTACTGTTTGATGAGCCTTACAGGCTGACGGAGTCATTGGTCCATATGTCTTCAATAACGATGATGGTCAGAATGTTACTGTCAATGATGAACGGTACAGGAACATGATTCGAAATTTTTTCGTGTCTCAATTATGTGGCATTAATCTTGCTGATTTGTAGTTTCAACCGGACGGAACCACATGTTACACAGCGGGCGTTATAATTTGATTTACTCAAAGAAACGTTTGATAAAAAAATAATTTCACATAATGGACCAATTAATTGGTCACCACGATCGTGAGATTTAACCCCATTGGATAATTTTTTTTTGGGTTGTGTTAAGTCAATTATCTACGTCCATAATCCACAAACAATTGAACACCTGGCAATCGACATTCGAAGAGTTATTGACGAAATACGGCTTCAAAAGCTGCGAAAAGTTGTTGATAATTGGTGTTCCAGATTGCATCTTCTACGCGCCAGCCGAGGCGGCCACATGGCAGACATCAGATTTAAGCATTAATTTCATAAAAGTTTCTTTCCAGTAAAGACCGTTTCGTTGATATTAAAAATATATTTGCTTTGAGAAATTTATAGTTGAAATGTCAGAAAAATTTACTGAAAAATGTGTCTTGACGTCCCAGATATATTCAAATTACAAGCGGTGAAAATATTTAACAGATCCCTTGCAACCACCTAGTATGAATTCGCCTTGTCCTCTAGTTTACACTCATCGATATCAGTATTGGTCTGATGGAAACCTCTGCTCAGGCAAATAAGCCTATGACGTTGCAGCTTCGAACAGCGACAGATAATAGGTTTGTTTCTTTACTCTACATTGGGATCCCGCGGTTTGAAAAATAAGCAATTACAAAGAAAAATTACATTTGCCTAAACACTAAAAAAATGAAAAAATTTATTGAAAAAATTTTTAACAACTAGTGGTAAACAAAGTTTTATAAGTTTTTATATGAAATTAAGATAAAAAACCCATATAAGTATGCCGAATCATGTAAATAAATTTGTGCGTGGTTATGTACATAAGCATGTGTTTAGTTATGTTCATACGTATGTATGAATATGCATATATGCATTGACGTTTATTTTCGTGTTAAAATTTTGGTTTTTCGCGTTCCCGTACTTTTGTGCATTTTTGTATGTTATTGAGCGGAATTATAGTTTCCTCTCATTTTACCGAACTTTACCCAAAAAGTAAAGAAACAAACCTAATATGTTCAATGGTTTCTGGTTGCTCTTCATCCGCGCATATGCTACAGAAATCGTGAAAACGAGCAGTGAACAGTCAACGCGCCTACACGATTCGCACCGCCTTCTTATTCATGTTTGGATCTTCCTGAGCCAAGTTTTGGCCACATACCCCTCGAGACTCTACATCTAACGGCGAAAATAGTAACCTCAGCAGCACGGCGAATTCATATTATTTTGAATTGAGCCGAGTATACTTTATATGAATTTGCTTTGCGTGAGCAGTTGATACCATCTAATATGAATTCGCTGACATAATATCATGATGTTTCCATGACAGCATGATATGATAAGTCATATTTTAGGCGGGAAGCGAGTGATTCCAATACTATGACAATGTAAGTTTTCACGATAAAATGTTATTGCAGAGAATTATTCAAATCATTTTGATATTTGAGCTATGTTTTAACGCTGAAAGCTAAACGACATAATCAAGACTTTAATAGTCATGCTGTAGGCATTTTGTGCAGTGATTGATTGGCAATCGAACAACATCGAACTACATATATGAGACATTTGTTGAAAATCAAACATCCGCAATACAACAAGGGAAGCGATAAAGAGATTTTTTAGCATGAAAATGTTCTTGGGTATTTTGCAAGTCATTAAGCCTAATAAATACAAAAAATATATCTACATACATACATCATACTTATGTACGAGTATATAATATGTCATAATTTTAATTTGTAATTACATATTTGTTTTATTATGGCACAAACTTTCATGCTAAAGCCGAGAAATCGAGTGGTAATTAAAAACTAATTAACGTACAAATCTCGCATGTAGTTTTATTTTTCAATTGAGATCGTTCACTGGCGTTAATCACGCGACGCACGAAAAATCTATGACACGCACACATCTTTTCAGAACCAAAAGAAAAAAAGAAATCAAATCATGAAGTAAAATTCATACACACATGCCTCAAGTAAACCTTGAAACAATAAGCGCATTTAGTAAAATTAGGTCACAGTAAAATACAAATCAAAAAGTCCAAAAAAAACAAAACTGAAACATATTAGACATTTTATTTTTAAACATCATAAATTTAATTCGTTGCGTTAAAGTAGAACCAAACAATAAAAAAAAACAAAAAACAAAAATTTTCCCCATCATTTTCATGAGTAGTTTCTCTTTATTAAGAATTTGGTTTTCATTTTGTTTCTTTCGGTCTTGTAAATCAACCTTCCTTCCTTCCCTTGTTTAATTTTAATGTGTACGAATATTGCGGCAAGTTTTTCCTTACATGCATCAAAAAGAAAAGCGTATAAATTTAATAAAGAAAAATATATCATGAGACATTTGTAGACCATCCATCAAATGTTATGAAATCTTTATGCTTAATGTCTTCTTCGAAGTTGGTATAATCTTTCTTTCCTTCTTTCTGCTTTTAATATTCGAGGGGTGACAAATGGACGGACTGACGGACGGATGGATACTGAACGCCAGATTGTTATTTATTTCAAAAGTCCCATTGATGTTCTTTAATTATTATTCTTTTCACATCTAATTTAAGTAATTTATCCCGCTTTAATGCCTCCCTGTTGTCTGAGGGAAATGATGTAAATTCATATCTATACGCTCGCTTTTCATTCACGTTACTTCATTCAATGGGAGAGAGGAATACGAGCACAACTTTTAATATTTAATGTCTTCTTATATTTTGTCATTTGGCAATAAAGTGTCTCTTTAATATGATATGTGTTAGGAATTTTTATTGTGGTCTAATGTTGTGGAGCGACCTTTCAATACAAAGCTGATGTTTTGGATCTACTAATTATACAATTATACTCCTCATTGCCCAAGGTGGAAGGAAATGTCTATGAGATATGGTCATAAATTTTTAATTTTTACAACATCCATTTACCATCTAAAAATAACTTACTGACAGACTTAAATAAATACTAATTAAATTCTACGAAGAAAAAAAAACATAAAAACTGCAGATCGTGGTAATAAATGATATGTAAGTACGTATTAGTGATGTAACGAATGTCAATTTTTGATATTCACGAATACGAATACGAATACGAATACGAATATTTGAAACGATATTCGCGAATACGAATACGAATATTTTATGCAATATGATATATTAAAAAATTCCTATGAAAAAGGACTTCACACTCTTGTTGGCGTACTTTGAAGTTTATAAAAATTACCCAAAATTTTAATGATCTTCATTGAAATATATTTGAAAATGATGAAAATGATGAAAATTGACGAATACGAAATTTGACGAATACGAATACTTTCGTATTCGCCTGAAAATGGCTGAATATTCGACAATACGAATACGAATATTCGTGCATTACTAGTACGTATGTAAATTAAGTTTCTTCTAATATTTCTTGTAGCTTTTAAATCTTAGAAGCAAAATGAAAACTTCAATAAAGAAGTCTACAATCAAGGCGAGTGCAGACCAGGTTCTCTTGACACCACAGTGATGGGGGATGATTTCATCGCTTGTAATTTTAATCCCCTTTAGATGTCAACGCGCATTTTTAGTACATTTTTTGACATCCCAAGAGTGTCATTTTTTTAAGAGAATTGGGGTGAATATACCTGGTATAAATATTCGTAAGCCTCACCCACAATCTTATCTAAAAATCCTAATATCTTAAACTGTCTTTACACGGTAATACAAAGTATTACGACTTTGTAGAATGAAGATATTATGAAATTCTCTCCGTATTTAAAGAAAAGAGAACAAGAGTCTGTTGTAGGTATTTTTCGTGATTACACTGATACTATATGTAAAAGGCAAGCAAATATATTGAACTGTTAAGTTAATAAAAACTGGAAAATTACTCAAAAAATGTGTACTAATAAAACTGAATATTGGAGAAAACATTTTATTATTTCAATGTAATTTTACTACAAAATATATTTTTTTCATATAGGTTTGTTTATTGTTCGTTTGGTTTTGCTTGTACCATCAGCTACTTGATGGTTGCAGTTGTACAATATTTACAAAAACAACATGAAAATTTCCTGAGTTGATTTTGGTTGCTTCTACAAAAGTGTTAACACCTTAACAACTAGATCCCGAAATCTCAAAATCCTGACAAATTCCGGGATCCCGAAAATCCCGAGATTCCGAGGATTTCCAAATATCGATCCCGATTGGCATTCCTAACTGACACCACACACAGTAGACCAAACACGAAGAACGCTGATGTTGATGGAGTGAGTGGTGGTCTTCGAAAACACCATGTTGTTCTGTTCTGCTATTGTTTGTCAGAATATTTACAAATAACTTTGTTCATTAATAATTATCGCATGTAATTTGGCTTACAGAGCGATACGAACTTTAGTCTAATCAAATCATAAGTAAAAACTTACGCTTTTGCAGCAGACAAATCTGTGTGAATTTGATACCAATTGTTCACACGTTCGGAAATTACCGTGTGAGATTTTATTTATGATAAGCCTGATTGAGACAAAACTCAAACGAAACTGAAAAATTATATTTCTAACTTATTTGGGATGAAATTCACTTATTCCACTCATACTAGTATTAAAAATTACACTCAGGACAGGAAATATTATCCCCGATACGAATACGGAAAATTATTATTATTTTATAATTTGAGGTTCAATATTAATAAATTTAGAACCATGTCAATTTAACAATTTTTCGTCAATTTGTAGAGTAGTGTAATAATCTAAACTAAAATGATGAATTTTCGTTACTAAAAATCGTGAAAAAATTCATTTTCCTGTATGAAAACGTTTTTAAAAATTATGTAATACTTATGTATGTATAAAGAACATTTTTTGTGAAGGGTGCGTCACACAAAAGTGCAGAAAAACGATATAAAAAATTAAAAATGTTCAACATTTAGGCAATTTTGAGGAACTATGCAACAATTCACATATTACTTAACGCTATTTTCGAAGTTTTGTATAAATTTTTTTTAGTATAAATTTTCTTAACCGGAACGACGAGCTTAACCAACAACTAGCAAACTTTTTTACATAATTTTTAATATTCCAAAAATCTATAAAAGATGTGCTATCTTTTAATCGGTTGAGAAGATTTTCTTCAAACATAGTTAGCAACACTCTCGATCAAGTCACCTTTCAAAGCAAAAAAAAATGCCCAATAATTCGAGAAAAAAGTACTAAAGAAGCACTTAGCGCTGTTTTGAAAATCTCTAGTGCTAACAGTGTTGCCAGTTTTTTTCTAGCACTTATCTCCAATTTTTGATTTCTCATCCCCAAAAATCCCAAAATTGATTTTTTTTATTAAAATTTTTTCTTTTGTGAAAAAACTATTTTTTTTTTAATTTTTTTTAAATTTTATCTGAAAAACAATGACAAAAATAACATATTTATTCAATAAAATTCATTTATATCGATAGCTACGAGTATATTTACGTTCATATAAATTTAATTCTTTATAAGTTATAAAGCTTGTAAAGAAAAAAATGCACTTAGTTTAATATACACAAGCATAAAAAAATTTTTAACCAAAGTTTACCATTTCAAAAACTTTAGAATCGAGATCTTCTGATTCATTATCCTCAGAAACTTTGTTGTACATAGTACTTGCAGCAGAAGGTTTAAATTTGTCACAACAAATTGAATTATTTTTAAAGTGTGTGTTTATTCTAAGAAATCGTTTAGCATTTTGTTGCGTATTTTGTTTTGGTAGTGTTCATTATTGGTTAACCTGCCTTCATATTACGTCTTTATTAGAAACCATACAGTATGAATAGTAACACACATTTTTAGACTTGCCAGACGCATATTTCTTAGTTCAAAAACCATTCTTGTTTGACCATCAGTTATAAAAAAAATCCCGTCGAATTTGGTTACATCCCCAACAAATCCCCAGATCCCCAATACGAAATTTTCATCCCCAATCGCGAAAAAAATCCCCAATTTGGGGACAAATCCCCTAAACTGGGAGCACTGAGTGCTAACCGAACCGCTCGGCTTATCGGCGGCTTAATACTTAACCGATATTTTGTCTTCTTTTATATTTTATACTTTTTGAATTATCCCAATAAACACTAAACAAATAAAATTCAAGCACTTGAAATTTAACTGGAAACAAAGTTGAATTAAAAAAATTTTTCAAGTAATATTCAAGTTTGAAAATATTTGGAAATATGTAAAAAATCAAACAACATACAACATGTTCAAACCTTGTCATATAAATAATTTATTTTTTAATAAAATTGAAATTAAGATGAAAAATATCAAAAATATGTAAAAAGTGGTTTTTTAAAAAACAAAAGGTGTTCAAAATCGTGAAAACAATAGTGAAGGTAAATTAATTATAAGAAAACTAGTCGATTGCATTTTCCTTTCTATTTTAAACGCATTGTTTTCGAAGCTTGAAACATACTTGAATTCAATTGTAATACAAGGTTGAATTACAGTATCATTCAAGACTTGAATTGAACTGTAATACAATTGAAATGTTCGAATTGAATTCAAGTACCCATTTCACTGGAGAATGCTATTGAAATAAAGTATAAATCAAGCATAATTCAACCCTTGACAATTGAATATGGGACTTGAATAACAATTGTTTTACATTTGATTTCAAGCAAAATTTGTTATTGGGATGTTTAATACTGAATGGAATTATGAATAAAATTCTGCGAGAAATTTTCCCGGGGAATAATTCCAACTAATAGCAAGTAATAGGGAAAACAAAAAATTCTAATTGGAAAAGGGAGAAGTTGTCCTGATTGTGTCTACCCAATTTGCGTATAGTTTTTATTTATACTTCGTATTGAATATGATAGCGATTGTCCCTGAAAGATAGTTGTTTTTTCCTCCAGACCAGTGTTGCCAATAGATCTCTGGAAAAAATACCTACAAGTGTTTAAAAAATTTCGATTTTTCCCTACACGTTGAAAAAATTTCCCCTACAAAAATCCCTAAGTATTTTTGTCATTAAAATAGAATAACACCATTAGTTATAAAAAAATATCTATGTTTATTAAAGATTTGGTAAAAATAATAAATAAAAAAACTAAGAAAAATAATACATAAATTTGTACTTTTTTTAAATTAAATTCAATTAAATCATAAAGTTTTTTTAAATTAATATGAATAGTTATTTTCAAATAAAGTTTTAAAGAATAAATTTAACACATATTTCAACATTGAACGATATCTTAGAAAAAGCATATACCAAGGCGAATTCATATACTAGGTGGTGCCAAGTTAACATCTGCTTTTTTAATAAGTTTGGCTTGTCAAATTTCATTGCAATAAAATTTGTAGAAAGTTTGATTAGTCAGTTATAATGAAGTACAAGGCAGATTTTGTTGTTACAGGCTTGATGAAACTTGGTATATTAATTCACCATAATATATATGTATATATATATATATATATATATATATATATATATATATATATATATATTAGTGCCGCCAACTTTTTAAACCTCAAACAACTCTGGAAATATATTTTCAAGCGATTTTAACGAAAAGAAAATTTTTGAACCGTGTTGAAAAACAAAATATTATTAAAAGAACGTAATGTTAGCATTTATTTCATAAATAATGCGACATGGCGGAAAAATCCCTACATTTTGGACAATAAAAAAATCTGTCCGATTTTCCCTACGCTTCTATTTTAGCATCAAAAATACCTACTATCTGTCGTCTGATCACTCTCCCACGATCGTTACAATCTGTAGTCCACTAAAAAGCGCTTTACCTCACCCATATGTCAAGATGATAAATCGTGTTAATTGGCTGGGATTCAAAAAATATCTTAGTAGTCATTGCACGGAAAATATTACGCTAAGAACACCCAATGATATTGAATCGAACATTGCAAATCTTAACGAGAATATTAAACAAGCTTCTGAACATGCCACTACCTCCCATCCGCATACTGGGTTCAATAAAATTTATTCTACAGACGTTGAACATCTCGTACGTGAAAACAGAAGAGCTAGAAGGGAATGGCAGCAGCACAGATCACCTCAACACAAAATCAGATTTAAAGAGTGCACTAAACGACTCCAAGAGTTGCTTGCATCTGAAAAAACTGCATCTTTCAAAAATTATCTGGAAGGCCTTGATGTCACACCAGCATCTAATTACTCTTTGTGGCGCGCTGCTAAAAAGTTTAAAACACCCGTTGAGTTTAAACCACCTCTGCGCACATCTACCGGAGGTTGGGCAAGAAGCGATACTGAAAAAGTTAACATATTTGCTGAGCATTTAAAATCCGTATTTACACCAAATACATGTACCGGTGTTGCTGATTTGCGAGTGCAGTTGCTCTACCCCCTCGACCCTTAAAATTTACGATGTGTGATGTACAAAAACTAATTGCCGAACTCAACCCGAAAAAAGCTCCCGGTATGGATGGAATTAGTAACCAGATGCTGATTAAATTACCTCGTACTGCAATTAGAATCCTGTTATTCATTTTTAATGCCATTTTACGACGGGAGTATTATCCAGACTGCTGGAAGCTTGCCAAGGTTAAAATGATTCCAAAGCCAGGTAAAGATCTTTCCAAGGCTGAGTCATATAGGCCAATAAGTTTACTGTCAACAATGTCAAAGCTTTTTGAAAAGCTTCTCATGACAAAATTGTCTTCAATTTTAAATGATAATGGGTGCATCCCGGACCATCAATTTGGTTTTAGAAGCCAGCATAGCACCATTGAGCAAACGCATAGATTGGTTCAATTTATCAGAAAAACATTTGAGGAAAAGAAGTATTGTTCTGCCGTGTTTATTGATGTTTCTCAGACATTTGATAAAGTGTGGCATGAAGGCCTGATTCTGAAATTGAAGACATACTTACCAGTAAACATTCTAAATCTTTTGGAAAGTTACATTGTTGCACGAAAATTTACAGTTGTGGAAGGACACTTTATGAGTATGCCTGAAACTATCTCATCCGGTGTGCCACAGGGGAGTATACTGGGGCCATTTTTATATTTGATTTATACTTGTGATATGCCTGTGAGCAGTAGTATCCACACTTCTACATTTGCCGACGATACCGCCTGCCTTAGTATGCATGAAAACCCTGATGAGGCATCCCGAAAACTCCAGGAACACATTAGCCAGATGGAACTATGGTTAAACTTATGGAGAATTAAGGTAAATGAACAAAAGTGTGTCCATATAACATTTACCTTACGAAGAGATACTTGTTCCCCCATTCGGATTAATAATCAAGTTGTTCCTCAACATTTACATGTGAAATATCTTGGTATACACCTCGATCGAAAAAAAAATACCTACATGTATGGATTTTCCCCTACTTCTGGCAACACAGAAATATAAGGGGCAATTATGAATAAAACTCCACGAAAAAATTTTCCCTGGAAAAATTCCAATATATAGCAAGTAATAGGGAAAACAAAAAACTCTAATTGGAAAAGGGAGAAATTTCTCGCGGAATTTTTTTTATAATTGCCCTGATAATGTTTATATGAACGGAAACATTGCTGCGACAACACTTATGTACGTTCTCTTTTGAAGTCCCTTCTGAAATCCATGAACTTTTACTTATACTTTTTTTGTCACAGCAGTCAGTCGACTTTTTGATAATTATTTGATCAAAGCTTTTTTATTCGTTCATCCGTATCAGTGTTGCAATAAAGTAACTAATTTTTAATTCAATCGGAAAGCTGAAATGAGCTTTATATATGGTCTACAATATGTTTCTATGGCTTAACAAATAATTTACGAAGTAATTTCTCTTGACATTTGGGACAGCAATTGCTGCAATATTCAAACTATTGCAAAATAAATGATTCTGGAGCGTGGTGATTCTATAATTCAATTTTCCAGAAACGTACTGGGTTCAAAAATTTTTTTAAATGCTTAAAAAAATCGGCGTTAAGACGTTCAGCCTCCGCCGCCGAAAATATTTGTCTTTCAGCCGCCGCCGAAATTTTTTGGTTGGCTTGCTACTCTGCCCTGTACACATGGACAAAAACAAACTAACTAGAAAGAACAAATCAAAACGAAATCAAATGTTTACTTCTGTTTGTTTTCCTTATGTTTTCAACTTCCAAAAAAAAAACAGCAAAGCTCCGAATCAGAGCAAAATCAATAACAAACATTATCAGGGCAAGTATGTAAAAAATTCCGCGAGGAATTTCTCCCTTTTCCAATTAGAATTTTTTGTTTTCCCTATCACTACAAGCAGGGCTGTCAGATGTGGCGATTTCTCGTCAAACGTGGCGATTTTAAAGCTAGTTTGGCGTTCTAATTTTCGATTTGGCGACATGGCGATTTTGTTGGCTATTTTTGATGAGCCATGAATTTGCTGGAAAATGGTTAAATATTATTTTTATTCTGGTATTAGTCTCATGTAGATTGTGTGCTAAGAACGTTTTAATTAGAGTCTTTTATATAAATATTCTAATCTGGCAGCCTTTTTTGCTATCATATTAAAGTGAATGCAATGTACATGTCAAAATTGTTTGCTGGTTAAAAAAATTAACGGTGAACAGAAAATATTTTATAAATATTGTGTGTAAGTCCTCTTTAACACACGTCAGGTTTACCCGATCAGTTTTTGTTCAATTTTCTTTTGAACCTGCATTTGCGTTCATACACACCGTCTCGTCAATTTGTGTTGTAGTAGAGTATTACGAATGACAAAACAAAACGAAAAAGCAAACTTGACTGGTACGGTGAAGTCTGCACCCCTCCATTATCTTTTCCTCTCTCCTAAAAACTCAAGACTTGACGAGTCAAACCTGACGTGTGTGAAAGAGGACTAAAGTTTATAATGACATCTTTAACGAAAAGGGCAAGAATAGATACATATGTGTACTTAATTATGAAAGTGGTCTAAGTCATATATTTTTTGGTCGATATATTCGTAGATTACATTTGAACAGAGTTGTACTAGTCTCGATTAATATACATTTTTTTAACTTTTATTAAATATTTATTGAAGATATTTTAAGATTTATTTGATATTTTGAAGCAAAAATGCACATGACTTAGATCACTTTCATAATTCAGGACACATACATATGTATGTTGAAAAAGTTCAATTCCCATACGATGTATTAAAAAAAATAAGACGACGTAGAATGTCTTGACCATGAAGTATATATCGTTTTAGATATGTAATAGAACTGCAACTACATACAAATGTTCATACATATGTATATCCAATATTTGATTAATACTAACCGCAAAAGCTTATTTACATAGACCATTATAAACTATTTATATCAAACATTGTATCTTTTTATATTCGTAATCATTTTTACATTGTTCTAAATAAAAATTAAGCAAAATATATATGTATAATGGCGGTTTTTTTTAAATTTAGGCGAATTTCAGCTAAGTAATTTTTTATAATTTATAAAATATATTTTTAATAATTCATAAAATATATATTTCTTTGTCAAAAACTAACAATAAGAGGACTTGAGGATTTTGGCGATTTTTGACATTGGATTTGGCGAAAAAGGTGAAAATAAATCTGACAGCCCTGGCTACAAGTTGGAATTGTTCCCTTGGAGAAAATCCTCCCAGAATTTTTTACATAATTGCCAGTGTTGTCAACTTGAAATTTTTTGTGCGAAAAATTCCTTAGTTGGTGCGTGGTGCACTTTTTTTTAATTTTGGTGCGTTTTTAAATTTTTGGTGGCACCAACGCAAATTGAACACAACAGTGGGTTAAAACTAGAAAATTTTTGTTGTGAAACTTGGTTACGGTTTTTTACGCTTGTGTGGCATTTGGCACACAGATATAAACCCGGCCTAAGTCACATATTTCTTTGGTCGATATTCAGTATATTACATATGAACAAATCCAAAAACATTTTTTAATTATCCGACAGTTCAATTAATCTAAAATAATGTCTCAAATTATTAATTCAATAAACATTAAAAAAAGGAAATTCTAAGCTTGGTGCCTTTTTTGTAAATGGCGCCCTTTTTTCTCCATTTTGATGCGTTTTGAAATTTCAAAGTTGACAACGTTGATAATTGCGCTGTATATAAATCAAAAATTTCAAACCCAAAACTAAAAAAAATTTTCGCCTACACCTGCATCAGCGACACGAACTTTGATCGGAATCTTATAAGAAAAATTTTAAATATGTATAAAAAAACAATAACATCACGATTGATGAGCAGTGTTGTTAGACATGGCGATATCTCGCCAAACGTGACGACGAAAATTTGTTTTTGGCGATGAAAATTTTGAAATGGCGATTTACTTGGCGATATTTGAATTTGAGGTTGTCCTGTGTACTCGTTTGTCAAACAGACTATGGTGCAAAAACCTAAATTAGCTCCATCTCAATCAGCAAACGCTTACTCCGCCACTTTTGCGCCAATGAGCCAACCAGTTACTTCCCGTGTATCGTATGCCGATGCTGCTAAAACAAATTCTATTCCCGCACAAAATGTTCCACCTCCAAATAATTCAACGAATGCAAACTCAAGCTTTAACTTTAGTCGCCTTAAGGCTACTATTGACAATTTGGTGCAAACTATAAATAATTTTACAACAAATATGACTACCATGATGCAAGAAATGCTGAGAATGCAGAATACTCTGCTTCAAGCATTAATTAACAAACCATGAACACGTTAAAAATATGTTTCTGGAACGCAAACGGCATTCGCCAACATAAAAATTAACTTGAGCACTTCCTTACGGAAAAAAATATTTATATAATGTTGGTCTCTGAGACTCTTTTGACTTCTAGAAGCCTCTTTAAAATTAATGGCTACACTATGTATGATATAAAGGGCCCTAGAGGGAGAGCATGCGGTAGATCTGCAATTCTAATTAAGTCAAGACTCAAGCACTATATCCTTGAATATTTTTGTAGAAAATTTTTGTTCTAATTTCGTGATATCATCAATTTACTCACCTCCCATATTTTCAGTTACCGAAGATCAGTATGATAAGTTCTACAAATCGCTTGGATATTGTTTCGTGGCAGCTGGAGACTACAATGCAAAGCATACGTACTGGGGGTCGCGCCTTGTAACACCTAGAGGTCGAGCTTTGTTTAATACAATTTCAAAAATGGGCTTAGATGTTATTTCGAGTGGGGAGCCCACTTACTGGCCTACTGACGTGCGAAAAATTCCGGATGTTATTGATTATGGCGTCATGAAAAATGTTTCTAGGGATTTAATTAATGTTGAAACTTTTCTAGATCTCTCCTCCGATCCTTCCCCCACTATCGTTACAATTTGTAACCCACTAAGAAGTGACTTACCTCACCCATATGTATATGAAGATGATCAATGGTGTTAATTGGCTGGGATTCAAAAAAATATCTTAGTAGTCATTGCACGGAAAATATTGCGCTAAGAACACCCAATGACATTGAAACTAACATTGCCAATCTTAACGAAATTATTAAACAGCCTGCTGAACATGCTGAATGCCGATTCTGGGGTTAATAAAATTTATTCCAGGGATATTGATTATCTCGTGTGTGAAAAAAGAAGAGCTAGAAGGAAATGGCAACAGCACAGATCACCCCAACATAAACTCAGACTTAAAGAATTTTCTAAACGATTTCAAGAGTTGCTTGTACCTGAAAAAACTGCATCTCTTACAAATTATTTGGAAGGTCTTGACGTCACACCAACATCTAATTACTCTTTGTGGCGCGCTGCTAGAAAGCTTAAAACACCCGTTGAGTTTAAGCCACCTCTGCGCACATCTACCGGAGGTTGGGCAAGAAGCGATACGGAAAAATGTAAAATATTTGCTGAGCATTTAAAATCCGTATTTACCCCAAATACATGTACTGGTGTTGCTGATTTGCCGAGTGTAGCTCTCTACCCTCTCGACCCTTTAAGTTTAATATGCGTGATGTACCAAAAGTTATTGCTAAACTCAAGCCAAAGAAAGCTCCAAGTATTGATGGAATTAGTAACAAGATGCTGATGAACTTACCGCATATTGCAATAAGAATCCTGCTGTTTATTTATAATGCCATATTACGACTGGAGTATTATCCACAACTCTGGAAGCTTGCAAAAATCAAAATGATTCCAAAGCCGGGCAAAGATCTTACTAAAGCTGAGTCATATAGGCCAATAAGTTTGCTGTCAACTATGTCAAAACTCTTCTAAAAGCTGCTCATGACAAAATTGTCCCCAATTTTAACTGATAGTGGGTGCATCCCAGACCATCAATTTGGTTTTAGAAGTCAGCATAGCACCATTAAACAAACTCATAGATTGGATCAATTTATAAGAAAAACATTTGAGGAAAAGAAGTATTGCTCTGCCCTGTTTATTGACGTTTCTCAGGCATTTGATAAAGTGTGGCATGAAGGCCTAATTTTAAAATTAAAATCATATTATTTGAAAGTTACATTACTACCCTGGAAGTTCAAGGTTGTGGAAGGAGAATTCATGAGTGTGCTCGAATCTATATCATCCGGTGTGCCATAGATGAGCATACTGGGGCCAGTTTTGTATTTGATCTATACTTGTGATATGCCTTTGAGCAGCAATATCCATATATCTACGTTTGCCGATGATACAGCCTGCCTTAGTATGCATGAAAACCCTCACGAGGCTTCCTGATATCTACAATAACATATTACACAATTGGAAATGTGGGTGAACTTATGGAGAATTAAGTTAAATAAACAAAAGTGTGTCCATATAACTTTTACCCTAAGAAGAGATACTTGTTCCCCAATTCGAATCAATAATCAAAATATTCCTCAACATTCCAAAGTGAAATACCTTGGTATACCTACACCTTGATCGAAGGCTTACATGGAAACATCGTATTGACTTTAAGCTAACTCAGATGAAACTTAAGTTATTTCAAATACACTGGTTGATTAGCAGAAATTCAACACTTAGCCTGGACTATAAACTTTTAATATACAAGTCGCTTTTGAAGCCAATATGGTGTTACGGTATCCAGTTATGGGGCACTGCTTCAGCTTCCAATGTAGAGAGAAGAATCCAACGAAGGCAAAACAAAATTTTACGTTTGATAACATCGCCTCCATGGTTCATCAAAAATTCTAATATACATCGTGATTTAAATATGGCACTAGTGATTGAAGAAATTGCAAAATACTCAGGCAAATATTTAACAAAACTTGTGTCACATCTTAATCCGCTTGCTCGTAATATTTTGAGCTTTACTGGACACATCCGCTTAAAAAAGAGGGACACAAGGGCTCTATTACTCAACACTCCAGATGGGATTTCTTGAAAATACTTATTTTATACTTTTTTATTTCTTTTCTTTTTTGATTATCACTACTTATGTATGTATGTATTATTTATAACTATTAACAAGTTTATGTCCAGTGGTCGGTTCTAATAATTATATTTTAGATTTAAGATTTGAATACTTATTGTTAGTTCATATTTGAAGAAACAATAAATAAATACATATATTAAAAAAAAAACTTTTTGAAAAATGTCATTGGTCACCCTGATTCTCACATGCACTTTTGCTCCCTCATTAATATGTATTCAAAAAAACAACAATAACAACAACATTAATTTTAGTATACTTACAAATTTTTGGCCACAACCGCCGTTCACATTCTTGATACAATTGAATAACAATATTAAAACTCTACTAAATAGGTATTTTGATTTAAAAGAAATCGCTGTAATTTTTTGCACTTTATTTGTATTTACATACTCCCATCTTTAATTTAACACTAATTTTATTCAATTTACTTCACTTTTACCACACAAAATACTTAATTGTAAACACAGCCCATCATTTGCAACCGGACACTATTGAGAAAGATCAAGAACTAAAATGAAATGTCCAATTAAAAGAAGTGTTGCCAAAACGGCGGTTTTGCCGCTATATATGACTGTATTTTGTTGTCATTAGCGGCAAGTCTATTAAAAAACCACCAGCGGGAATTTTAGCGCAAGAATTTCTTAGTTGACGGATTTTCAGCGTTTTCCTGAAACTTCTAAAGAAAGGTATTGAATCAAAATAAAGTATTTTTAACGCAGCTCTGCGACACGTACCATGGTACTTATGAAGAGAGAAAAGAAACTAACGTCACTTTTTTGCAAATAAAAATTTGACATATTGTGGTCGTGTAGTATAATGTGAAGCGTTAAGAAGTTAAAAATAAAATCATGTATATACATACGAGTATAAAAGTGAACAAATCTCATTTTTAGTGAATAAAATTTAATTAGAGATTAAAATTATATTACAAACCAATTTAATCATTCTTTTCGTATTAAAAATAATAGTAAACAAATCTTTAAACAAACCGAAACTAACGTCACTTTTTTGGAAATAAAAAATTTACATATTGTGGTCGTGTATTATAATGTGAAAATTTAAGAGGTTAAAAATAATAACATACATAGTATGTATTTACATTATATTACAAACCGATTTAATCATTATTTTCGTATTAAAAAATTAGTAAACAAATCTTTAAACAAACGGAAAACAAACCGAAAACTGGGTGATTGGACCACTGAGTATGAGGAAAACATAATATCAACCAAAATCTCTCAAACCAATAACTTTTTCTGAATAATTTGGTTTTGATTAAAGACTTTTTTTATTGAAATTCTCCTTCGAAATTAAACTTCAAGCCAATTTGAATTGAGCCACAGAGTTTATTTTATTAACACTATTTTTTAATTTCAGATAGTCAGAAAGTCAGGAAATTTTAACAATACTTTACAAATACTTCAAGCAAAACGGCAAGATATTATACTACACGTGTAGAATAATTGGCGTCTATCGCAGAAAATATTGAAAAGATACTGATTCAGGTTAAACATTAATATTATAAGATTCAATAGTCCCTTGGATTCTACTTTTTCCTGGCTCGATATTTGTGTATGGAAACTCTGCAGGAAATAAAATACCTACTTAAAGAGTAGGCTGAGTTTTGCTTACAAATATTGGGGAAATATGAGATTCCAACATACATATATACATATGTATGTATATCTATGAATATGTATACATATTTTATAAAATTTATCTTATTCTCTTTTTTTTATCAATAAACCATAAAAAAGACATATGTATGTTGGTTATAAAAAATTCAGCGGTTATATTAGCGTTTATTTTTATTCAGCTAGCGGTTTTAGCGGGTTTTCAGGGGCTATATGGTGAGAAATGCCTACAGCATTTTGGCAACACTGTTCAAAGCATAGAATTTTATATGTTACATGTCGGAATTTACACTATGGAAGTCTTATTGCTATGCTGATTAGTTTGTGGAAGAGTGTGACGAAGGGAACATAAACGTTTCTTTTCCCCTCGTCTCTCTCTCCTAACAAACTTATCAGCTTAGTGATAAGACTTGCATAGTGTAAATTAGGACCACTTCTCTCAAAAAATTATATTTACATATAAACACAAGGTGAAATGATTTCAGCAATTTGTGTGAATGCAGCAATACTTTAATGAGGTTTATTGAACTTTATAATGATGTGTGCTGTTTAATCGAACTGGTGACTATTAACAATGACTATGCATAGGTACATATGTACATATATGTATCTACTTATTTACTTTGTTCGTTTATCACATTTTACTAACAATATTGTAAGATCTGACAACCGTCGTCTGTACTTACCCAATAAGCACTCAAAAAATTAAAATTCAAGCACTTGAAATTTAACTGGAAACAAAGTTGTATTCAAACAATTTTTCAAGTAATATTCAAGTTTGAAAATATTTGGAAATAAAAAATCAAACAACATACATAGGTACCTACAACATGTTCAAACCTTGTCAAATAAGTAATTTATTTTTTAATAAAATTGAAATTGTGATGAAAAATATCAAAGATATTTAAAGAAGTGGTTTTTTAAAAAACAAAAGGTGTTCAAAATCGTGAAAACAATAGTCAAGGTAAATATGCATTAAGTAATTATAAGAAAACTTGTCGATTGCACTTTCCTTTCTATTTTAAACGCATTCTTTTTGAAGCTTGAAATATACTTGAATTCAATTGTAATACAAGGTTGAATTACAGTACAATTCAAGGCTTGAATTGAACTGTAATACAATTGAAATGTTCGAATTGAATTCAAGTACACATTTCACTGGAGAATGCTATTGAAATAAAGTGTAAATCAAGCATAATTCAACACTCGGCAATTGAATATGGGACTTGAATAACAATTGTTTTACACTTGATTTCAAGCAAAATTTCTTATTGGGTAGCTTAATGTTTATTTTTTTATTAGTATTGGGCTAAAACATGTGCAGATGTAATAGTAGCCAACCAAAAAAGTTTGTCTTAAGTAGAACAAAAATAAGCAAAAAAACTAACATGTGCATAATTAGTAAAGAACAAACGACAATGGTAAGTCTGTTGTAAATTAGAGATGGTAAATTTGGGCTTTCATGTTGTTTTTTTCATTGTTTTTGTAATCCTGATACCTACTTATTGCCGGGAAATGAATGTGCGTTGGTAGACTTTTTATTGATAGATTGTAAATCTGAAAACCGAATATTAATGACACTAAATGTACATACATACATAAATACGCCACTATAAACTAATGGATATTGGACAATTAAGTTCTCACATGACGATATGTACATATGTATGTACATACCTGTATGTATGTATGTATGTATGTATGTATGTATGTATGTATGTACATATGTACATATTGATGGTCACAAGCAGAAATGCCCTAACTCGTATTTTCATCAAATTGAGTGGTTCAGTGAATCCAATACATTTCACGCAAATACGCCCCGTCACAAAATTTTGTTTCAATAGTGTAAATAATAACAATTTTACAAGTAGTTGTACAGAGCAGTTGTACTGATTATTATTATTACATACTTACATACATATGTATGTACATATGTAGATATGCCTTTACCTTATTCTTTAAAGTTAGTTATTTGAGTTACGGCCTTTCTACTTGTGACCAACGATATGTTGTACATACTATATGTATGTACATATGTATGTGAGTAAGTAGATATTTCCCTTTTCTATTTCATTCAACCTTAATCCAATTTTGGCGCAATTATGTACATGATACTTGCGTTACCTTTTTAATTTTGCTTCAATGCAACCCAATACGCATTATTTATGTACATACATACATACATCCATACATAGGTGCAAAAGAAAACGTTAAACTAAAGAACAAGAGCAAGTTATGTATGTAAATAAATGCATATGTATTTCATATGTTTTCATTTTTATTGTTATTAAAAAATGGGGAGAAGTTGGGTTTTTACAATTTACGATTTATTTTGATAGTTTCTTTTATTGTTTTTACACGAATGTCTAATAAAACAAACCACAAAAATAAACTAGTTCAGTGAGAGAGAAAAATGTGGAAACGAAAAACCAAAAAATAAGTAGAGAGAGATGCGTTAATTATTTAAGAGAAATATATAGCGCATGCGAGTGAAAAATGAATTGTGGAAGCTATGTTATTGGAAACAAATTTGATTATTTAAGAGTATTGGCTGTTACTCTTACTAAATATGTTTCATTCTGTTCGTTTTGGTTGTTGAACGAATTTCTTAGCTCTCTTAAATCCGCTATTTACGTTATTAGGTTACTTCTCTTTATATTTTGTTTATGCAGTTGTTGTGTTTTGGTAAAAATATTTGTCTCTCTGTTATTGTCTGAATTTTGTCTATACACTAGTTTTCATAACAACACATCCAGTTTGTACTCGTTTGACCTTTTGCGCCTCATCCCGCATTTTATTATTGTATTTCTGTTTTGTTTTTGGTGCAAGATTATCAATATGTTGTTGTTTTTGTTTGTAAGTTTTGTCCGCCTTTTTGTTTTGTAGGGTTGGTGTTGGTTGGTGTTTGTAAAGAATGGTAGACACAAAACAAAATTCAAATACTATAAACCAAACAAAGAATTCAAAACAAAAAATGTACAGCCAAAAGCATTACAAAAACAGATTTTTAACAACAACAATTACCACCATCATCGTTGCCACCTCAAAATGTTACAAAAATTATGTTTAGGGATACTGATGCATGACTTACATACATACATAAGCATGTATGTAAATACATATGTATATGTATGTATGTATGTATGTACATATGTACTTACATACATTTTTATTTTAGTCAGTATTCTGTACCTACATACATATGTACATATGTACATTTGTAAAATGAATTTTCTTTTCTTCGTAAAATTTTTACTTCTCAGTAAATTGCCGACAAATTAATTTTAAGTTGATTTATTGCAAAATTAAGATGCTTTTGCGTTCTTGTGTTTCCAAATATCCAAAATTTCCCTTTAATTCCGGATAGGTACATACATAAGTACACGAGTGGTAAAAGATTTCAAGGAAATTGGATTCACGTGAAGTTATAATTCTATTTACTGTGAGTAGGTAGGTACGTGAGCTTTATCAATTTTCCATTTTACTTTCCCCCGAAAGTTGTAGGAAATTTTAACAGACAGCTACATAAGTATGTATGTTAATCAAATTTTCTATTGAAATAAGACATAGTACATACATACATACATACATACAGCTGTTGACAACTAATTAGAAACGATTTGCCATTTTCATAAAAAGCTAGGTATGGTTTTTATATTTTTTCTCTTAGAAATTACTATATTTTTCATTCAATACATTAATAGGCAGATTTTGTAAACAGTTTCGTTTCTAAGCGTTTCAAATTTGTATGAAAAATAACGAAAATTCGTTTCAAAAATATTTTTTCCATACAAATTTCAAAACGAAAGAAACGTTTCTATTTACAAAATTTGGCCATAAATATTTAGCAAACTATCAAAAACCACTTAAAGTTCTCTTCTATAGGTATGAATATATTTTAGAAATCAGGAAAATTTTCTGTAAAAGGCTGTGGCACATAATTCGAAACGATATTAACTTTGCAAATAAAAACCATTACTAGGGTTTCTCTAATTGTTGGTACCTACCTACTTTGTTGCAAAACCTTTTAATTTCATTGCTGCCTCAAACTAACCTTGCAATGATGCGATGAAATGCTGACATCGGTTCACTGGTATTGCATACCACGCTTGCTTCACTTCCTCATAGGTATTTTTAATGTTATTGAATCTTATGGCGTCACCTCACTTATGCTCACATGGGATTAAATTTGGACTAGATGATATCCAATCTAAAACATTGACAGAATTGTCTGCAAAAAAATTTTTCGTTACTTTTGCCGTGCACTATAGATAGTTATCCTTTTGGAATCGCCATATAACAGGCAATTCCTCCTAAAATAGTGGCATCATTGCATCAATTAATATTGAAACTTGCTTAAAAATCTACCAATTTTCTGGATTGGACCAATAGACTTTCAGCAAATGCATTCCCATACCATAATTGATCTTCCACCATGTTTTACTACGGGTGAAGTGGGGCGAGGATTAAATTCTTTAATAATTATTAAAGAATTTAATCCTCGGTCCATTATAATGGACCGTTTAAGATATTTTCGGCCCTCGGACCACAACAATTTATCTTTGTTTCATCACACAAAAAAAACTTATTTCCACTGATTTGGGGCCCAATTCCAAATAGACTAAGCAAAGTCTACACGGCGCTTCCTTTGGACCCTACTGAGAAATGACTTCTTGCGTCCTGCTCTGCCATGTACTCCAGTTTCTACTAAACGATGTGAAATGGTTCGATTGGATATTATAGTGTTAAATTTCCTAAATATCCCATTGAATATCAGTAGACGTCTTTTTTTGGGTAGCTTTTAGATATACGACTTATTCTTCGTTCGGTGTACTCCGACGTTTTCCTGGGACTATTTTTTCGTAGAACGTCGAGACTGGCGTCATTTTTTTATATGTTTTAAAGCGTTAAAAACCATCATATTTTGGAACACTTTAGATGCTCCGCTATTTCTCTATAAGACTTTTCAGTTTTGTAAAGCTCAAAAACAGCGCCCCATTGTGCAGAATGAAGCTCTTGCCTTTACAATATTAAAAACATAGTTATAAATTATAATTTAAGCTCATTAAGCAATATGCATTTAATGATAGCACAATAACTTTGATCAAAAAATATTTTGCATAAAAACTTTGTGTTGAGAACTGCTCGTTTATAATTATGTGCCACAGCCTTTTACAGAAAATTTTGCTCATTTCTAAAATATATTAATATTGTTAGTTTGCTAATATTTCATGTATTGAATTAAAAATATAGTACAGGGTGGCCCAGAAAGACCGAAGTGGTGTGAATTCCTTATAACTTTTTATTTAAGACATATTTTTTTAATTTTTTGTTTTTTAAATGCAGTAAATTTATAGGGAATATTTTTAAATTAGTTATTAAAAATGATATCCCGCAAGTGGTGGACATTTTCTGCTTCGCACAAATGTGTTCTTTCCATTTCCATTATTCATAACTTAGTAATGAGTGACGAAGCCTCGTTAACAAACAAATCTTTAGGATATGGGATATTGAAAACCCGAGAGTACTTCATCAACGACAATTACACCCAGTTAAGTATACTGTTTGATGCGGTGTTTCTTCAGAAAGGATCATTGGCCCATATTTTTTTGAAAATGAACGAAGTGTCGTTATTTCCATCAATGGTGATCGATATCGGGCCATGTTGGAAAATTTTGTAAAGCCAACCGTGGAAAACCATCCGCAAATATGGTTCCAACAGGATGGACCCACAGCGCACACTTCCAGGGCCACAATGGCTCTTTTACGCGACATCTTTGGTGAAAAAATAATTTCGCGTAGAAGCAATTTTAATTGGCCTCCGCGTTCCCCGGATTTAACTGCTCCAGACTGTTTCCTTTGGAATTATTTAAAAGGGAAAGTTTATCTTAATAAGCCTAGGACTATTGAGGAATTAAAAACCAATATTCGAGACGAAATTAACAACATAACACCGGAAGATTTGCGAAAGGTCATTGAAAATGTGTTGGAAAGAGCACATTTGTGCGAAGCAGAAAATGGCCACCACTTGCGGGATATAATTTTTAATAACTAATCTTAAAATATTCCCTATAAATTTAATGTATTTAAAAAACAAAAAACTAAAAAAATATGTCTTAAATAAAAAGTTATAAGGATTTCACACCACTTTGGTCTTTCTGGGCCACCCTGTAATTTCGAAGAGAAAATAATAAAAACCATAGCTTTTAATGAAAATTGCAAATCGTTTCTAATTAGTTGTCAACAGCTGTTCATACATACTTACATACATATGTACTTAGGTACATACAGTTAGCAACGAAAAAACTTGTACAGAACACGCTGCGCTCTTCTAATCAAAGTACCTATCTCATTTGCTTTTAACATTTCAAGTTAAAACCTATAGCAGTTTCAAGACAAATTAATCAGCTTTCTATGGAAATTTTTCATTTTATTAAGAAATTTATTTTAATACCTGCCTACTAAAAAAATTACCTAACATAAAATATCACTATTTTCAAGAGCAAAAAAAAACTGGTACACTAACTTTTCTTTCAGGAAGGAGTTATGAAATAAGGAATACACTAAAAATTAGTACTGAATGTGGCAATGTCTAGCATCTTATAGATTCTTCTCATAGAATGAACTGGGTTTTTGGAAATTTTGGGAGGTATATGCTTCCATATGCCCTGGAGAGCAGTTTTGAGTTAATTTTTGTCCTTATTCTATTGCTCGCGCAATTTTTTCTCCACATACGCCTACAGAATTTCATTAGTACTAAGGGCAAGGATATAGGGAGGATGCGCCTGCATTCTCTCATTATTGAAGACGAATGTTTCGGGTATTTAACTGCAACTAAATAATAGTCTTCACTTACATATAATTTGGCAGTTAACTGTGCTAAATTTTCTATTTTTTTTTTAATAATCCATTTTATTCGATGTACGTTCTATAAAAACTGGATTTCATAAACCACTCGATCTCATTGAGCCCCATACCAAAATATTACATCCCCCATTCTTCACCGTGGTATTCAGGTTTTATCATTAATGCTGGAATTCCTCTTGGCCACAAAAATCTACAATGATAACATCAAAATAAATTAAATTTGGATTCTGCAGCTTATTTTTAAGCTGCTGCTTTTCCCTGAGTGTAGGGTCGCTGAACACGAATATGGCATTTATTAATTTTTCCTAAGAACCGTTTTCGAGATATTGGCGAAAAACGTGTTTTTTTGCAGTTTACAAAGATATTACAAAAATCTTGAAAACTGTTTATTAAAATTTAGCACCATTGCAAATACATGTTTTTCTTGTAACAGTCCATATTTTTAATAAGTTGATCGGATAAAAATTCACTGAAAAAAACAAGGCGAGAATGGAAGTACCCTCTATATAGAGGCGGAAAACTATCGATAGTGTCACTATCGAAAGTTTTTGAAAGTTTTAAAAACTTTATCGATATATTGATTCAAGACTATCCAAAGTTAGGAAAAATATCGATATATCGACGATCCTATCGTGATAGTATCGAAGTTGTATGGTTCTCTCAAAACTAAATATTTTTAAGCAAAACAAAGCAAAATTTAATAAAATTATATTTTTCAGTTAAATAAATAACAAATTGCAAGAAAAATAAGGAGAAATTTTCCAGTCATTCAGTTATTTTTTTATACAAAGCAAAATATTTAAATCTTTTGGTTTGAGTGATGTATAACTTACTATCGGTAGTGATTAAAAAATATCGATTGTTTTTAAGTATTATTCGATGCCAGAATTAAAACTTCGATAGTCACAAAAAAAATTAGCTATCGATAGTGCCATCGATAGTTTTCCACCCCTACTTCTATATTTATCATGGGTATTTCGCAGTTTTAATTTGGTGTATAGTTGAACTTTTTTCGATTATCAATGCCGTAAAAAGTTGTAGAACTTTGCACAATTTACTCTTATAATATTGCACTTACTCAGACCCTGACGATTTTGCATCATTAGTGCAAAATAGTTTTCTATGTGGTTGTTGTTATATTTATTGAAAACTTAAGTATTTCTGCACAAGTTTCTTTCAGTTCGGGTAGGATCCCATTGAACACAAAATATTGTTGGAATTTTGCTGGAATGTTATTTAGTTGCAGGTAATCGGTAATATTGCAAGAATATGGCCGGAATAGTATTTGGTAATATTGCATTTGCAACATGGTATCAATATTATTATAATACTACAAGAAATTATTAGATGGTATTATACCTAGCAAAATTGTTTTTGTTAAATAAATATATCGCGTTACAGATGCCATAATGGCAAATACCGGCAAAAGTACCGTTGAAAAGGCATAAGGGCGTATAATAAAAAAATCTATTTTTTTTTAGTCCAAAAAAATTTTAACTTCGGGAAACTTTTTTCGCTTTAAGTTTCAGGTAAAAATACGTCGATTTCCAAAAAATTTAGAAATTTATTAGACATTTTTGCAATGCTGGAGTGCAACATTTTCTCAATCTTTCTGGCAAGACAAAAAAGCGGACATAGGAATATTGTAGGAATACTGCACGAATATTTCCTGTGATATTACAACGTTACGAAACAATATTCCTGCAAAATTCCAGCAATATTTTGTGCTCTATGGGATGTGTCCTTACGCCAGCAATCAAGAGGATCTGCGTTCCTAGTAATATTAGGAGATCTTACTAGAACTGTTGTAGAATTACTAGCACTTGTATTAATGCGCTTTGAAAGAAGCCTTAAAACGCACCTGTTCGTAAATGCATGGGAGATTGAAATGTCCCAAATTCCTTAACTAAAGTACGTAATACACAAATATATGTTAAATATGGGGTACACACATGGCTACTACTGAAAAAGATTATTAGCGAACTTGTATTGCTTTTTAAATAAAAGTTAGCTCGTATGATGCAGGGATGTGATGCATTTACGAAAATACACAACATTTTACTACTATGGTGGAAAGCAACACAAATGAAACAATTTCATTATTCTGTTTTGACTTTATGTTCTGCTTTTATTATGTTATGTTATTTCTCTTAGTTGTCATGCAAAACAAAGCGTTAAAAATTTAATTGTTTGTTCAAAACATCTTAAAAAAAATTCAAGAAGTATCGTCGTATCGACAGTAAAATATCGCCGATATCGATATATCGGCAAATCGGAAGTATCGCCGATATATCGGAATTGGTATCGGTATTCGTTACATCCCTAGTTTAAATATATCTTAATAATTGCAGGTCTTAAAATGACATACCACAAGTGTTACTTATAAGATAAGCTGGATATCCAATACCAATTATTTCGCTTTTTAGTTTAATTTTTAATAAATACCATTTGTCAAGCAACGCAAAACCAAAAAAAAAAATTCCTTAAGAAGTAGGACTTTTCCGGACGCTAATTTTTTCCGAGAACAGAAATTCAAAAAAGAGGACAGAGTCCGGAAAAAAGAGGAAGGTGCCTAACAAAGAGTGACTGTTTGGTGCTGTTTATGGGCTGTCGACATCATCGGGCCGTACTTTTTTCCGAAACGAGGCCGCTCAGGCAGTTACTGTGAACGGTGTTCGCTATCGTGAGATGATAACGAACTTTTTATGGTCCGAATTGGAAGATATGGATGTGGACGATATGTGGTTTCAGCAGGACGGTGCCACTTGCCACACAGCTAATTAAACAATGGCACTTTTGCGCGACAAATTCAATGGACGTGTTATCTCACGTGGTGGCGATGGACTTCTTTCCTTGGGGTTATTTGAAAGAAAAGGTGTACGTCGATAAGCCAGAAACAATTCAAGAGCTAAAGCATGAGATTATTCGGCATATTAACGGCATAGAACCTCAATTATGGCTCAGCGCCATCGAAAATTTGGACCATCGGATAGTGGAGTGCTGTCGAGGTCGCGGCGGCCATTTGACCAATATTTTGTTATATACATACTTATATGTATACATAATTGAACCATACCATATTATCTTAATAAAAAGAAATTAAAATAATTTCCCAAATAATTTGTATTTAACCGACCCCTTTACAATGCCGCGACTGAACAAAATTCTCCATTTTGTAATTTATGAGTCGCTGGAGCTATATACATACATACATACTTAAATTATAAGACCTTCTTGATTTCCAATGTGAATAAAAAAACTTCGTAACGAAACCGCTTTCCCACTACTCATTTAGTTTTTGATTTTTTACCAGATCTACAAAAATTCAAATACGCTTGTAAGTACATTTGTGAAATGTGCCTATATGTACATACATACATATGTACATAACACGTTCTCATTTTGGCTTTGCTGATTTTGTTGCTTTTGTTGTTGTTGTTTTTATTTTTGTTATTACAACTATGTAAGTACTGACTGGTATTATTATCCAATACCAAAAAGGTATTTAATAATTTTTGTAAAATGATTACATAACTCTATAAATAAAACAGATACAACAAGAAAACAAATAATAATAATAATAATAATAATAATAATAATAATAACAATAATCCAAGACAACAACAACAGCAACCGCCAACCACAACAAAAGTCAAAATAAAGTGCAGAGCAAAAGTGTACAATCACAGAGCGCATTCCAATGTGCAAATGTGGAACAACATTCAAAGTAACATTTTTATAACGAAAACTGGGTCACAATAATAATAATAATAGTCATTTTGGTTTGTGTTGCTGTTGCTGCTGCTGCTGCTGCTGCTGTCATCGCAACTTGTTGTTGCCGCCGTTGTTGCTGGTTTTCCAACGAAGTTGCAAGACCCAAAAGCCGAGCCAGCCATAAGGTGGTGTTTACATAAAATGTGAATAAACAATATTTGTTTTATTTTTAGATTTTGTTGTTATTATTTTTGCAAATTTGTTATTATTTTTTTGTATTTCTTTTTTGGTTTCTCAAGCCAAATATTTTCTGTATCCACATTAACAGTGAATAGACGAAACCTTTCACGCCTGTGGGTATTAACAGACAATCACTTTTTTCTTGTGGTTGTTTCTTTTTTTTTTTTGGAATTTTGAAGTTTGATCTCTGCCACCTACCAACCAAAATTTTGCAAGCGATTATAATTTGAGCCTCAAACTGTTGATAATGTCAAGATTTATTTATTGATTAGCTTTCACTTGCAAGGTTTTTGTTATGTATTTAATACACATAGAAAATCTTAAAATGTATTTGGCAAGGTGGTCCACCACCATTGGCAAATACATATGTATGTATGTATGTACTTGGATGAAGTGATAATATGAAAAAGGGGGCGTGAGTCAATGCGTAGCGATGTGCAATTCAGCATTGGTAATTTAATGGACAGAATGACACCATCAGAGAAAAAAAATATACAAAAGAACTGAGAACCTTCTCCTTGTCTGAAATCCTTTAAAAATGTACAAACTGACTACAGTCGGTGACAAAAATGTATCACCAGTAATGCATGTGGTTAGGTTGTGCTCGATTATTGAATATTAGTAAAAAAAATGTAGACAAAACAAGTGACAACGTAATGCTAGCAACGCAACTGGGACGAACGAGGAATTTCGTTTACGGCAGATTCGCTAAAGGGCCACTCAAACTATTATACTTGTATTAACACATGTCAAAAATTCAAAAATACGTGCAAGTGCGATATTGTGAATACCAAATGTCAGAACGAATGGCAAATAATACGATAAAAATTTGACATACCATAATACTTGACCATTTTTTGAAATTTTTCTAAACGATAATACTGATCATCTGATCAGAGTTGCATTATTAGGAAATCCAAACTAACAAGTCGTTTGTTTCGACGCCGATGCCGTGCCGTCATTTATGGTACATGTCTTCGTCTTAAACCGGATATACATATATATATATATGTGTATATACTTATCGTATTGAATAATTTTTCGTATAAGGCATGTCTGAAAGTTAACGAAATTATCGTGTTTTCTTTTTCTTTATCTTATTTAAATCAACTACTTTAACCGCCGTCTATTTTCAAAGGCCGGCACGACCACAGCGTGCATTAAACTGCTCTGCCGTCGGAAGTCAACGATTAATGTAGGCATGTTAATCCTCAACAGCTTTGTTTGTTTTATACTTGTATTTTTAATGTAATATCAGGTGTGATAGTGTGAATATAATATGTCACTACGTTAGATTTTTTAACCGTCAAACAAATGTCTTTAGATTTCTTTCTCGTAAAGTGTGATGAAAGTCTTTATACATGTATAATAGTCTGAGTGGCCCTTATACCATGTTCACACGGACAGCAATTATCGAGGTTCACTCTCTCATTCACGGTTCGCGGTCGAATGTTGATTGAATCAACATGGTTCACTATGAACCTTGCTGCGAACCATGCAGAAATTTCTATCATCCATAGTCTGGATAACAAATTATCGCTAATTCTTAATATCTTAAATTGTTTGTTTTAGCAAAAACAAATGATTGTGTAAAAATCTGAAGTGTCTTTTTTAATATTAACACTTGCCGCATCGCGGTCAACGTTCAGGATAAAAGAACAAAATTGAGCTTTCATATAAAAAAAATTTTCAGGAAAATTGTAATACGATGAATCAAAATAATTCACATATTCTATTTGCACTGGAAAGCTGAGTATATAAAGCAAAAATCTACATCAACTGTCACTAAACGTAGTGTACTAAACACAAAAACGCAGTTGTTGATGGAGTAGTGGTCTTCGAAAACACCATGTTGTTCCGTTCTGCTAGTGTTTATCATTATATCATTTATAAAAAACTTTGGTGTTATTTGCTCCTTAAAAATTATCACATAAAATTCTGACTTACAGAACGATACGAACTTTACCATAATGAAATCATAAATATAGAAAACTGGTTTTATTTTAATCGACTTCGAAAAAAGGAGGAGGTTATCACTTCGTCTGTATTTTTTTTTTGCATTGTTACTTCATAACTCGGTATATTTTAGAAAGATTGTAAAAATTTTTTTTTATCTGACAGGGTATAGCTTCCAATTGGTCCCATTGTAAAAAAGTGTGCGGAGACACGCCCAGATTTTTTTAAATTCAATTTTATGATATTATACTTATTTGAAAGCAGCGAAACCTAGCAAACACTATTGGTTTTTGTAATTACATAGTTTTAATTATGAAAAAATGGGCGTAGCTACGCCTATTAAAATTTACTATTGTATTTCACTTGGTTCTAGTTAACCAATTTTTACGAAACTTACCACACATTTTCAGTGCTAAGATAGACACAATGTTCTATTTAAAAAAATGGGCGGAGTCATACCCATCAAAATTAAATATTTTATTTAACTCAGTTCTACTTAACCATTTTCTATGAAACTGTACACACACCCTGAGCTCTGAAAAACACACAATCTCTCATTTAAAAATGAGAAATGGGCGGAGGCGCGCCCATTAAAATTTAATTTTATATTTCACGTACTTTTTCTTAACCAACAGAATTAAAAAGTTTTTTCCTTTGTTTGAAAGAGTTTACTTCCACTTTGGTCCCATAATTTTTTTCCGAAAATGTTCTTTCAGATGTTTGCATTGAAGTCGGTTTTTTTATTTGGTAGATTTATTAATTTTGGTTTTAAATGGCTTCTTGTTTATGCCTTAAAATATTTTATTTTATTTTTTGAGAAAAAGGACCCCCTGGAAGCTTTAAAATCAATTGTTTATTTCACAGAAAAAACTAATTTTCCATTTCAAACACAAAATTCTCTGAATCAAATACTATTTTTTTTCAATTTAGGTCCTACAAAGAAATTTTGTACATTCAAATGCAAAATTTTGTAATAATTTGTTTGGAAAGAACCCCGTTTTTTTTTGATCAAACTATTTACTGGAATAGTAAAAAATATTTACTGAATCAAAATTTTATTTCAAACAAACTTTTGTTTGAAAACTTTTTAGGAATAATTTTTTCTGTGTGCCTACTTGAGTTTGAACAAAAAATCACAATTTTTTCCATAAATTTTATAACAAATTTGCAGGTTCAGCAGTCAGTTGCTTTATCTACAATTTTACATAAACTTAATTTTAATAATTTTCGCTTTATTTGTATTTTATTCTGTTGTGTTGTGGTTTAATCAATCAACGACCTTCGCTTTTAAGCGTTTGATTATGCAATACGAACAATATGCACCTCAAGAGATAAAAATAAAACCATAAACAAATTTACACTTTTAATTAATTCATAGATACATACATAAAATTTTATAAATAAAAATAGAAAAATAATGTAATGATAACAAAAAAAAAGCAAACAAACTAAAAAATAAAAAAACAACATTCCAAAAATGCGAAAATAAAATAAATACTCATACGTACGTATGTAAACTACAAGAAAATCATCAAAGCATAAAAATTTAATTAGAAAAAATTTACAAATTAGATTTTAATTAAATTCATAGAAAAAAGAAAACTAAAGAAAACGAAACTTAAGCGGCAGCTTCATGAAAGAAAGCAAGCAAAGCTTTCTCAAATTCACCGCCGCCAACCATTTCCCATTATTTTTTTGTATTCTGTAGAAAGAAGAAATGTTTTTGATAGGAAAATGATTTATTTCCAACAATATTAATTAATTTTTTTTTTAAATACACATTTTCTTTAAATAGCCGAACGAACAACAAGCAATAAAAACTGAAATGGAGAAAACAAAAACAATTCATGGAATTATTATTAAATTGTTGACAACTAGTTTTACAATTAAATTGATAACAGGATAATTCGGCAAATAGCAGATTTCTTATAATAATAAAAATCTTTTTCATGGGAAAAATTTTCAATAAAAATTTCAGCGAAAAACATTTCTCCAAAGAAAACATCAACAACAAAATATTCTTTATTTTCCTTTTTTAAAATTAATTTCAATAAAATCTAAAATAACACTACGTAATAGGGATGCCAAAGGGGAAATCCCGAAAGCCCGGGATTTGTAAAATTCAATCCCGGAATTTCTTTTTCGAGATTTCTTAGAAATTTTTATACAAAAAACCATTTATAAATTAAAATCTTCGTTGATGTCATGATATTTTTTTATAATATTTAAAAGTCCAATACAATTTTATACGTGCAGTTTTAACAATTTGATGACTATTCGTGACATATTTCTTATAAATTAGCAACAAGAGCAAAATAAATTAACTACTTTCTCACAGTTATTTTCATCAAAGGTGCTACAATATACAACTAAGAATTATTTTGAAAACAAAAATAAGCATATGAGCTTTGGAAGAGAAATAATATTTGGAAAATTCATAAGATTGACAAATTTATTCCGTCTTTTTCTATATTATGAGAGCAATTATGTATAAAATTTCACAAGAAATTATTCCTGGATAATAATTTCAAACAGTAGCAAATAATATGGAAAACATAATCATCTATTTGGAAAAGGGAGAAATTTCTTACTGAAATTTATTCATAATTGCAGTGAATAACTTTCTGTATGTCGACCCCTCAACGCTATAAAAAAATTAGCACTTATCTACTTTTCATTTAAGAAATTTATTATTCGACATATTGTCATAATTATATTTTAATTTGAAATTTATTTGCTGGTGGTTCAGCTTCGTCTATATGCATTTCATTGTTGCTGTAACAAATCATCAGTAGACTTCAACCACACATTTTGAATAGTCACAAACCTCTTATCTTATGCACAGACTTTCAAGAACTATTTGAGAATTCACAAATAACAATATTTTTGAAAATCACAAAAGAAAAATAGTGAATTCTCAAATAGTTCTTGAAAGTCCATCATTGCCCCTGGTATACATACATACATACATGTATTTGTTGTTATAGAGACCAAAGTTTTACATGTTCTCGGGCCTCGTAGCGTAATCAATGGTCATTTAACTTTTGGTGTGCGGAACACTATTTTATATGATGATACAGATCCAGCTTCTAGTTTGCCATTTGGAAAGTTCATTTTAAATACATACATACATAAGTGTGTATGTCGAAAAAAAAAATTCAAAATAAATTTTCTTACAACGAATACATTTGAAATACAGTTTCCTCGAAAAGCAAATTTTCTTAGAGTAAAAAGTTACTGCGATGAAAAATTGTTTGAAGTGAAATTCTCGATATCAAAGTTTCCGCATTAATCTTTCTTTACAGAAAAAAAAACAAACAAAATAAACATGAAGTGGCCCTTTTGTTAAGTGGAAACTTTAACAACACAAAATTGTCAATAAGCATCTTTCGATGTACATAAGTATGTACGTACTGCTGATGAGGGGTGCTAATCTAATACGCATAAATTCATACAGTTGTATTGTGAATTCTGTAAATATTTTGGCTTTTTCTTATAAATATTTTCTTGTTACTTTATTAACTTGAACAAGTTTATATTGCATACACCCTCCAAAAATGTCAATCGATTGCTGTTGTTATTGTTGGTTTTTTTCATATTATTTGTATTATTGAATGTTGCCGTGCCTGTATCTTAAATATTTAATTCAAAAGATACACTCGCGCACAAAGCCCTTCATGTATACATACTTACGTTTGTATGAATGTGTGTATGTGCGTATGTCTGGCTGTGTATTAAGGAGTACGTGCCTCATGCATCGTCTTTTAATTTACTTCTTAGCTTTTGATTATGTACATGTATAGGGTGCTTTTTTTAAGGGTAATCATCGGTCGTAGTCGTCGTGTCTTTCGCCGTTAAACGATTGTTAAAGTTAATTATGAATTTCTCACACGAATTTTGACTTGTGTGAAGCTAAATTTGAATTTAACAACTAGCAGAGACAGAAACCAAAATTTCTAACATAACATTTTAACCACATAACAGAGCATTGTTAGCTATATATGTATGTATCTAACAGTAGTCTCTAAATGGAATAGGATACCAAATCCTTAGAATTGAAACGAGATAGATAATTTTTTTAATTGCTCTAAGGGCGACTTTTGAGTTCAAGATTAGAGCTTAAATTAACCTTAATCTTCTTTTGTGATTTTTGGGTAGTCGATTATATGGTTTTACTTGATGGTTTAAGCGGCCAATAGTGGTGGTTTAATCTTACTTTAACACTAGTGAAACATATAACTTTTTATAAAAATTATATGATAAAATAATTTAAAACACATAAATAAATATATATTTATTTAATATTATTTGTATATTACCTTTAACACGCGCAATATTTTACTTGTAAATAATAAATTATGGCAGTTTCTTCTTCTTCTTCCCACAATAAATCAAAGTGTGTTGATAATATGTATGACTTTTGCACAGAAAATGTTGCCACTATTTTATTTTGTTCCTTAGTATGGTAATACTACCCATAACAAGAAGTTTAAACCAACACTCAAAATCATCAAATCTCAATTATTTGAGATTAAGTTAAGTTAGCTAATTAGAGAAGTAAACTAATCTCAATATCTAACCCAAAAAGGCACCCTAAAAGGTATTTTATGAAATTATAAAAGAAGAATGGACACGTGAAAATTCTAATAGCTCCTTAATGAAGGAAAAGTTAGTGTACAAGTTTTTTATTGCTCTTGAAAATAGTGCTATTTTATGTCAGGTAATTTTTTAGCATTAAAACTAATTTGTTAATAAAATGAAAGATTTTCATAGAAAGCTGATTAATTTGCTTTTAAATTGCTTTTGGTTTGAGCTTAAGATCTTACAGTCGAATCCGCATTAGCGCAACACGATTCACTGAAAAAATTTGTATTACTGAAAGCGATACAAATACACGCACTGATTTTAAACGCAGTTAGTCTTATTCACTTTGCTTTAGCGAAACAAAGCTTTACTGAAAATATCGTATTACTGAAAACCAAAAGCAAGCCCACAACTACTTTTCGCTTTAGTGAAAAAATAAACAGTGACAAATATATTAATTTAAAATTGATTGCATAACTTAAGGCTGAAAAATTGTGCATGTTTTGTCCGTTAAAAAATTAAATGGCAAAATGTATTTGTCCTTTCCGCTCTTACGTACTTAATTGTATTTTTTTATTATATTGTTCTGATTTTAAGCAGTACGCTTAAATGTAACAAATTTCAGTAATCCGAACTATGTTTAGGAGAAAAAAACGGATAACTGAAAAAAATTGAGGTTTGGTTATTTCAGTAAAGCGGAGTTGACTTTGATTAGAAGATCGGAGCGTTTGCTGTAAAATGTTTTTTTTGCTAGCTGTAAATGCTTCTAAACTTTGTGGAGATGAACAATAATGTAACGATTAATGTACTTATTTAAATATCTAATGCCCATTTCTTGACTTGGTAATCAAACTGTAATTATTTTTAAGTTCGAATTAAATACGAAATTGTGTTTTTGAGTGCATAATTAAATAATAATTAAATGCCCAACCTTGTGTAATTAATTATTATTTAAGTTTTACGAACGCATCATATGTTTTTGTGCTTGTGTGTGTTTATTGAAAACACAGACTTGACATCATGTGGTCATATTGAAAACATCATGTGTGTTATATATTCATAAATATATAACAAATAGAATTTATAGTTTCATATCATGGTATAAATAAATAGAAAAATGCATTATGATGATCCTTTGATTTCATAAAATGTGTTTTTATGCATTGTTTATGGTAAACAGCTGTTCTTTGGAAAACTTTCCATAATATTTAGTAAGAACTTTAATTAACCACTGAAAAGATTAAAACGTATTTAATTACAGCTTAAATTTAAATAAAAATTTGCTAATTATATATTTAATTATTAAGTAAAAAATGGGGGTAAGTCTATGGGAAGGTTGTTTTTGGGAAGAAAAAATGGAAAAGTATAATTTAAAACTAAAATACATGATTATTTTAAATAAAACTGAAGAAAATTTACATAATTTTTTTATAGAGCAAAATAAAATACTTGCGGATTTATAATAATAATGATTATTGGAAATAAAGTGGATAAATATCATGTCTGCGAAATGTAGGTTCATGCCATGCTCATTCATTCATTATAGGGAAGTTCGACTGTATAAATAAATACATTCATTACATACATATGTAAATTAGAGTGGCCGTTAATTGTATGGGGATTTTTTTTGATTTCTTCTACTCTCACCCGCCGAATCAGTTCAGTTATATGTAAAAAAACAAAAAAAATTTCATAACGATAAGTTGCGTTTTAGGGGTGCGTCCGCCCCCCCAAAGTTGGCTTTCAATCGCATTTTTCAATGTAATTTTTTGCATATGACTATCTTTAAAAAAAATCATTTTACTAGAATAAGACATATGGCAATATTTCAGCTCTTCACGTTAACAACATTAGTCTCAAGGAAAGTTTTTTGCTTAATTTTGTATTTGTAACTCAAATAAAACTCTATGAATTTTAATTAGATATAATTCTTTATTTTTAACACTTTACTAAGAAGTCTTATTGCAATTCAATATAACGTGGTTCTGCAAAATTAAACAGTGTGTTTAGCAAAGTAAAATGTATTTTTTTATAGAAATACAATGTTGCCAATAATTCTTAGTTCATTGGCGATTTTATAAATAACACTAAAATTAATATTTTAGAAAATAATGAGGAAAACAACCAACAAAATACCACCAATTTTATGTAACAAAATTATATTTATATGGAAATTATTTATTTTAAGGATATACAATAAGAGCTTATATGTATATCGAGAGCCTATGTATATTCAAAATACGTCAACTCAAAAATGCTAACTTTTCAGTAAAGCGAAAAAACTAGTTAACTCGCTCATTATTGTAAAAAGAAATTATGTGCCTTCCATGATATGGTTCAAATATGCTTACTAATTTATGGGTCTGCAAAAAATATTTTATTTTGCACTGGCTTGCATATTTTTATGAGATAGCATATTTTAGCCGATCAAAAATCAAATACTTCTTTAGAGTTAGCATATTTTTTCGGAAAAAAAATTTTTTTTTTAATATATGTATCTAATTTTTAATCAATTTCTGAAATCTTTTACTAAATACCATATATAAGAATTGAAAAGCTACAAGAACAAAATTAAAATACCATGAACAAATTACTTAAGCCCGACTGAAAACCTCTTCCATCTCGAGGTAGTCAGCTTTAGCACTCTCTAACTCACTCATTAGTGTAACAGGGTTACTTCAAGTTATCAGTTTCGAAAGCTTATACATATAATTAACTATAATTCGTCCACAAATTATGTTTCTATTAAATTAACAGTTTAAAAGTTATACATACATTATCAATTTTTTTTATCGGAATCCCTTTGCACTGATATATTTAAAGTGACCATATCTATCCAAACTAGCCATAGGATATCAAAATCCTTGCCAGATTCGTGTTCAACATGACAAATGCAATAAGATTTGAGGTAAATTTGTAAGAAATTACTAATTTTTTTAAAATATTGGAAATTTACATGGTAGTTAGCATTTATTTTAACCAAAAAAATTATACTTTGAGATAACAGAAAATTAAGAAAAATTTATATAAAACGAGAAAAAATTATTTTTTCGATTCGAAATTTATATTACAGATGAATATTGTATAGCGGAGTTATTTGCCATCAGAAACTAATTTTGACAAAATTTTAGTTAACGTCTTTTAAATAAATTAAATTATTTCATACATACATATATGTATGTATATATAGTCAAAATAAAACTAAAAAAAAATTACATTGAATATATGGCGGTCGGACGCACCCCCTAAAACACATCTTATCGGTATGAAAATTTTTTGTATTTTTTTACATAAAACTGAACCGATTTGGGGGGTGAGAGCACTGTTGCCAGAACTTCTAGAGGTGAAATCGTCAAAAACTACAGATTTCTGTGAAAAAAATCGTCAAAATCGTCAACTCATTTTAGAAAATCGTCAAATCAAAAATATTAAATTTTTTTGTATTTTAATTGTTTTATTACAAAAATTATTACAATGATTCAAACTTATTAATTATGCTTCCAACAAATATACACATATAAATTAATATACACATATGTATATAATCTAAACATGAAAACAATTAAAATTAAAAGTGAAAGTTAAAAAAACTTAAAATGAAATCAGAATTCACATACGTACATACATATGTATGTATTTATTTTTAAAACAGATAATTTATAAAAAAAATAATTAGCATTTTTGTTATAGAAACATTTTATGTATAAATATCAGAATTTAACATTTTTAACAAATTTAAACTGATCTCAGTGTCATAGCAGTTGACTTAAGTTTTAAATAGTCCTTTGTGTATAGGATGACTTCTAAAGAATCGTTTTGTTAACGATTACGAACTTTGGTTTTATTTAAATTCACCTAAATATCCTTTCAACATTTGCCGATGAATGTGGTAAAATCATTATATTGCGAATAAAATTTGTTAAAATTGGGAAAGCCAGACTTGAATCACATCTTTTCATTTTGGATATTTTTTCCAAAATTCTGTAAAGTTTGTTTCCTTTCCTTCAAAAATAGTTTTAAAATCTAAAAATTGCAATTCCCTATCATCTTCGTTTAAGAAATTTGGAAAAGTCTTTGCCATTTAATATTAGGTTTGGATGAATTATGTTTAAAGATTTATATTGGCTTTCAAAATCAAATCTTTTAAGTATCTGGTCACATAGTTCAATGTAAAATTGTAGGTATACAATTATTCATTATTTCTTCTACATGGATTTCGCAAAGATTTGAATTTGAAAGAACTTCTGCAGCGTAAACACATAAGTATATGTATATACTTTTTTTATTATTCTGGAAATTAAATTTAGAAAAATCGTCATTTCTGGGCCTAAAATCGTCACTAGTGCATTTTGAGAGGTAAAAATCGTCAAAATGCAGAGAAATCGTCAATTCTGGCAACAGTGGGTGAGAGTAGAAGAAATCAAAAAAATAAGTATAGGCAACCCTAATGTACATATGTATGTATGTATATACAAAAGCTGCTTCTTTCTTCTTAAAGCTACTTTGGCATCATCTGACACGTGGCCAAGTGTTGCATTCATTATTTTTATTTTTTCTTGGGAATACCCTCATGTATGTAATCGAATGTACGTAAATACTTCTGACCCATTTATGGATTATTCTTTTTTCTAATGGGATTTAGGGGTAAAATACTCGCAGAGAAACACGCGCAAGCACACACTCACGCACAATATTATAGTTAGTATATTGGTACATCAGCCTATAAATATTGGGGAGATAGTGGGGAGAAAGATTGCAGTTATGAAAACCTTTTACACCTTTCCCTGGGGGAGCTTATAAATAAATACATATGTATGTATGCACATGTGTATGTGTGTATGCATGTACAAAAATGCCAATGCTACCCTACTTCTAGCAGAGAATTTATGGAGGCCAATTTTCACGCCAACTACACATTTGTAATTAGTTTTGGTTATAACTCGATAAAGGAGATGTTGTATTCATTCGATAACATCTAATAGTTTTTTTTACATTTATGGTCAGAATGGCCAAATATGTGTACATATGTATCTATGTGTATGTAAATATGTATGTATGTATGTGAAACAAGTACAAGAATATGTACAGTCGACTCTTGATAATACTCGTATGAAACGTGTTTATATGAATCTCTTCATAATTTGAACTGTTTCTTAGGTCCCTGAAGAACATTCATTAACTTGACAACAAATCCAAGTGTGTAAGGTGGTCCGACCCCTCGGTAATTAATTGAACTGGTAATTAAATTTTATGGGCCTACTTATAGTTTAGAATTATCAAAATGTAATGCTGTACAATTTTATCGTAAGCTTCAATTTACCTACAAACACATATGTACATATATCATTATTAAAAAAACACTTCTCCTGAAAACTTAATTTTTTTGTCGACTGGCAATAATTTGTAAGATTTTCTGGCAAATTTAATGCAAACCTGTGAACTGACAATTTTTTATTGTCAGCACATTAACAGACCTGACAGTATTGTAAGATCTCATAATCATCTGTACATTTGACAAAACTTTGCCAAACAAAGTTACAACAACAATTTACACTCACTACACAGAGAAAAAACTGCCTAATAATATCAATAAGATTTTCTCCATGAAACGTTTTTAGGCTAAGGGGTATCCCAGCAGAAAGAAGCGAATATATTTTCATAGAGATTCCCTATTGTTTTTATGTGGTAAATCTTATTAATTTTATCAAGAAGAAAACCACATAAAATCAAGAAGAAATCTTATTATTCACAACTTTTTTTACTCAATTTCCGTTATTTTTGGCACCAAAAAAAAAAACAATCCATAGAGAAAATCTTCTTGATTCTATTAGGTTTTCTTATAAATTGTAAACTATAAGAATTTCTTATTGATTTCATTAGGTTGCCTTATTGATTTTTTCAAAAAGGTTTTCTTTATTGATTTCATTATGTTGCTTTATTGATTTTTTCAATAAGGTTTTCTTCTTGATTTTATTAGGTTCCTATATGATTATGTGTAAAGGATCTTATTAATTTTTTTAATAAGGAAATCTTCTTGTTTTTATAAGGTTTCTTGTTATTTCATATCTATATAATAAACATAGACAATTTTTTCATGATATTTTTCGTTCTTTTATAAGCATGTTTTTGTACAATGATTTCAGTGCGGATTCAGGCTGCTTGTTAGCATATTGGTTAGAGTTCGTGTCTATCAGTCAGAAGGTTGCTGGTTCAATACTTGTCTCATACATACATACAAATATCGTACAGAATTTAAATGAAAATACATAAGTACAATTTTTTTCATGTTTTATTATTTTGCCTAATAAAATCAAGAAGAAAACCTTATTGAAAAAATCAATAAGATAACCTAATAAAAACTACAAGATTTCTTCTTGATTTTTTCAAAAAGGTTTTCTCTATGAAATTAATAATATTTCCTTATTGAAAAAAAACCATAGAGATATCTTATTAATTTTGTTCTATTTTATGAGGTATTTGTTAGGCACTGTTTTCTCTGTGTATAAAATTAAATTGATTAGATTAACCCAAGTTATTTTTTCTGTGTATATGCCAGGGAAGGCATTGATAATTTTAAAATTGTAGCAACAACTTTAAAAAATCGTACTTTTTTGACCTTAATTGTACTAAAATATTTTTTTAGTTCAAATTACATATTTTTATTTGTTTTTATTAAATTAATCTACTTTGTTATGGCCAGCAAATCGTTTTCACAAATTTGCTTGTAAGTTACACCTGTTAAAGTTGAAATTTAAAATATACAAAGTAATAGCATTCAGTGTTGTCAGATTTATTTTCGCCCTCCTCGCCAAATGACTTGTCGAATATCGCCAATATAATAAATCATTAAATTATAGCTACAAAAATATTTTTTATTTTGTACTTACATTACCTATAATTACAAGTATTGTTAAACTTTAAATTCAGTAGATAACGTCTATCGTAAAACATACAAGTATATTATTTTAGAAAAATTAAGAAAAGTGTTTACATTAACATACAAATACTATCGTACAAAAAATAATTAAAAATAACCTATTCGAAAAGATTAATCTAAATAGGATAAATTTAGCTTGAGTACCAAGATAAAAATTATTATTTAAATCTTGTGATAAAACTGAATTAACATTTACTTACATGTGTATGTAAGTACACATATCATATCCTTGAAGTGGTAAGTAGCATCTTCGTATTTATACGCTATAGATGAGAACTCGTGCAGGCTTTTTGGTACCTCATTATCAAAATATTGTTTCTAACTTATAAAAGAAATTTTTCGCCGCTGTATTTCAAATTGAATTTCGGAAAAATTTTTTCGAGATAAAGAGTCACAAACATTTAGAATTTTTGCACGAAATATTTCATGTTGTAGAAAAAATTCCATTAAAAAATTAAATTTTTTTATTTTATTGAAATCGTAAAATATAGCCAAAAATATCGCCAAGGAGTTCAAAAATATCGCCAAGAAAGTCGCCAATCGCCATTTCAAAATTTTCATCCCCAAAAACAAATTTTTTTCGTCACGTTTGGCGAGATATCGCCGTATCTGATGACACTGATAGCATGTGCTCCAGCATCCGATGATTTAGAAATGGAATAGTTCACATTTTTTTTCTTGTTGCGTTTTTGCTTTTACATGTGTCAAATAATTTCTTTAATAAAATTTTATATTTTCGTAAACGTTTTTATTTGAATACAAAAAAATAATTAATTAATATTTCAAAACCAAAATCAAAATTCAATCAAAAAAATTGTTCTCCTCCAAAGACATCGTAGAAAAAGCATACTCCTTTTTATTTTTATTTTATTTATACAGTAGTAATAAGTAGAGTTAATTTTCTAGGTAATAGCTCCTTCTTGGTCTGACAGCTCGGCCAATCCTGGATCCAAGACGTCTTCGGCTTCATCGTCATCATTTATATCAATATCAGGTTCACCACTGCACCACCTTTTGATTTTATCGGAACTATATACAGAGCAAAATTTACGGCTTGTTATCTTCAGACCTGGTATGTCTTCGATTAAATATCTGTCATTACCTAGCACCTTGGTAACTGTATACGGACCACGATATTTAGGCTCCAGTTTGCGTGAATCACCCGATGACTGAGGCTCATTTTCAATAAGAACTAAATCACCTTCATTATACACTGTAGGTCGTGTGTGTTTATTATCAAAACGCTGTTTCCAGCGTTCTCTTTCCCGTTGGATATTCTGAGCGGCCAACGCACGCTTTTCGTCGATGGTTATTTTACATTCAGATTCCACGTCGTCTTGTATAGCAGCCAGCAAACGATTTTGTATTAAATCAATTGGATTATAGTTAAAAATCAGTTCATTCGAACAAAAACCAGTAGTTGAATTCTTTTGTGAATTAATCGACCACTGCAGCGTATGTAATGATTTGTCCCAGTCTTTCGTTTCTTAAATAGTTGTACGGAGGTAATTTAAAATACTTTGGTGGACTCGTTCAAACTGGCCATTGGCTCTGGGTGTTCGAACTGCTGTCTTTATGTGTTGAATATTATTAACTTCACAGTATTCCTCAAACATTTTTGACGTGAACGCTGTATCACGGTCAGTTACGATACGTTTTGGCAAGCCAAAATAACTAGTCAGTTCATTCAAGATTGTTATTACTGGTGCTGACTTGGTATTACGAACAGCTTTTACAATAGCGAACTTTGTAAACGCGTCGGATATAGTTAAAACATATAAACAAACATAATAAGTAGAGTTTATTTTCTAGGTAATAGTTCCTTCTTGGTCTGACACATGACTGTTTTCAAGAAGAAGAATATGAGTTTCATTGTTCAAAAGTGAAAATTGACACATGCAATCGTTTGAACGGAAATACGGAGTGAAACAGTGGAAATTCCTTATATGTACTAAATTAGTCATTGGTGTACTCTAGCACTTTCCGAGTTTAAATAGTACCAAAAAAGGTACACAATTATACCAACTTTGCCATCCTTGGTATATGCATAAACAATTATGTATGTAAATATGTATGCTGGCATATATAGACATGCATACACACTATATGTATGTATGTATTTGTGTATGTATATGCGCAGACGTACAATCAATACAATCAACTTTTTTGCCTAAAAAAATTTTTATTGTACTTCATACACGTAGCCATGCAGACTGAGTGATAGTACGCAGGTGCGACTTGACATTAAACACAAGAACCGAAAAGCAGTAACAGCTGGATGATATATGAGTGCTAATAATGCACGTACACACACGACCGGATCAATACAACGGGAGGTGTAGCTAACAATGATTAAGTAGTTTCTCTATTTGTGATGTATGTACATATGTGAATATTATTCAATTTCATTCATTTAATCTTCTTATCTTACAAATTAAGATTAAAAATTATTTCAACAGCGTAAAATCTAACAATCTACATAAATGGTGAAATTGTAATCTTTTGTCTAAATCAAATTCTACAAAAATAGTTGTGAATGCACTGCATACAGTTGCATACATACATATGTACATACATATGCATTGCATTCACGATCGTGATCTGGAGCGGGCACGTCCAATGTATGACAAACACATTTAATATTTTATGGAAAATATTTTTAACTAACACTTTTCTTCGAATAACTTCTATTTATGCTAATTACAAAACTATTTTTGAATAAAACTATTTTGAAAATAAAATAAAAAATATGCTAACAAAATTATTTTTGAAACATTTTATTCGAGTAAAATTTTTGATAGGGTATTATTTGAATTAAACTATTCGAATAATATAATTCGTATACAATTATTCTAAGAGCATTATGTATTCGAAAATTATTCATAAAATATTATTCGAATAAAATTATTTAAAAAATATTACATACAAATATTATATGGAAAAACATAATTCGAAAAAAAATTATTATATTAAAATGATTCGATTCAAATTAATCGAATGAAATTATTCAAAAAATATTATTCGTATAAAATTTTTGAAAAAGTGTTATTTTAATGCATAAAATTATTAGAATGATATTAATCGAATAAAACTATGCGAAAAATACTATTATTGAATAAAACTATTGGAGACAAATTATTCGAGTAATGACATTAGAAATATGTTATTACCAAAAAAAAAAATGTATTTTAATAAAACTGTTCGAAGAACATAATTCCAGGATAATTATTCAAGAATTTTTCAAAAAATATTACTCGAGTAAAATTAATTGAGGAAAAAATATATATTTTAAGAAAATTATTCGAAAAACACTCAAATAAAATTACTAGATTCAAATTGTGTATAAGAATAAAATTATTCAAAAAATATTATTCGAATAAAATTTTTGAAAAAGTATTTTTTTAATTTGTACATAAAATTATTAAAAGGATATTATTTGAACAAAATTATGCCAAAAGCTTTTATTTATGAAAAAGAAACTATTTTCGAATAAAACTATTTGAGAAAATTAAGCGAGTAACATTTTTCGAAACATGTTATTCGCATTAAAAAGAGCAGTATTTGAATAAAACTATTTGAAGAATAAAATTCAAATAAACTTATTCTAAAAATATTATTCGAAAAAAGTAATTTAAAAAATATTACATATTTGAAGAAAATCTTTCGAAAAACATTCAAATAAACTTATTCAATGCAATTTAAACGAATAAAATTATTCTAAAAATTTAAATCGAACAAAAATATTTCAAAAGCAACACATTATTTAACAATTCAAAATATGTTATTAGAAAATTAAGAAAAGAATTTATTCAACTAAAATTAATTAAGAAAAAAGTACACATTTTAAGAAAATTATTCATAAATCATTCAAATAAAATTATTCGATTCAAATTTTGAGAATAAAATTATTCGAAAAATATTATTCGAAGAAATTTCTTTATGAAAAGTTTTATTTTAGCACATTAAACTATTCAAAAAATATTATTCGAATTAAATTCTGCGAAAAGCTTTTATTTATGCCAACTAGGAAACTATTGGATCAAAATTAATTGAGAATAACTATTCGAAACATGTTATTAGAATAAAAAATACTTTAAGTTTGTTAAAATTATTCAAATAATATAATTCGAATAAAATTGTTCGAAATTAAAAAAAATTTTTTCAACATTAATTAAGAAAAGATAAATACTTTTAGAAACTTATTAAAAAAATATTATAATAATAAAATTATTCGGTTCAAATTAATCGAAAAAAATATTCAAAAAATATTTGAATAAATTTTAATGAAATCACATCAAACTTTTCGAAGAATATTATTCGAATAAAACGGTGCAAAATATATTAATCGGACAAGATTATGTGAAAAATATTACATATCGCTCATTTACTTCAATAATGTCATAACTCAAAAAAAGCGTTTTTGGAGTTAATAATGCAAAATAATTTGGCATTCCGTATATTATTTTGTGTAACATCTTCATACAATTAGCTTTTACTATCACCTCAAGAGAAACGAATATTTTTGTATGTGTCCATTGAGTTGTATGTAAATTGAAAACTTTAAACGCGTTGGCCAAAACTAGTTTTTTTTAGTTGTGACACTATTGAAGTAAATGAGCGACATGTATTTGAATAAAATTATTCAAACAATATTACTCGAATGAAATTATTAGCTTGATATTAATCAAATAATATTATTGGAATAATGTTAGTAATATTAAATATTTTTTGGCAGAAAAGAAACAAAAAAATTATCTTTACTTAATAATTTTATTTTTGAAATCTATATTTTTGCATTTTTCGATAAATGAAATTTTCTTTTATCGAAATATACAAAAACTGGGTTACCAAAATAATAATGAGTTAGGGCCTTTATATTTTAAGGTAAATGTAGGTTGTATTGAACTTGATTACCAGACGAGTTGTGCCAACCGTTGAGACCTCTATCGCTTCCCAATAATCGATAATTTAAGACACAGTGTACATAAGTATATCGAAATGATTTAGTTTTGCGCCTTAGACAGTTTGTCATAATTAATTTTATTTTTATAGCATTTTAAAACATTAATTAAATTAAAGAAAAAAAAAGAAAATAAAACACATTAAACTTGATGTGACTTTGTTTGTTATTCATTTTGTCTGCATCCTTGAGGTATTTGAAAACAAATATTTTAATCAATTGTATTCAGGAGCGGCGCGGCGTGGTGGAGGCAACAAAATAAACAAATTTCTATAATTTATAAAATGAATTTCATTGAATTTTAGACATATTTACTGTACATATGTATGTACATACATAAATGTACATATATTTACATATATACTTAATATGTACGTATTTTATTATTCAAAAACAATTTGCTCAATTCACAACCTATTGTAAGTGTAGTAGGTCGTCAAGCTGTACAATAGTTGTAAAATGTTGTAGGCAATTTCCATAGAAAAGTTTGCTACGACACCTACAACATTTTTCCCTATGTTTGATGAATGTCGTAGAATGGCATCAGGAAAATGCATGAACTCATAAAAGTGCTAATGTTTTTTAATCACATTTAACTTTATTTTTCTTTTTAAATTAATAAAATTTAGTGCAATTATATACATATGTAAATAAGAAAAAAAATTCGCGAAATGACGAAAATTGGCAAAGGCTACTAACAGCAGGATGATAAAAAAAGTCTAATGATTGTTTTAAAACATTCAAAATTGTTAGGACGCTAAAAACCGTGCAAAATTCCGCTTTTATTACAAACTTTGCAAAAAAATCACGAAAATTGCCACAATTTTAAACAAGCCATAATATAGACTAAAAATCGATAAAACTGTAAGGAATGCAAAAAATTAGGCAAGAATCGCAAAAAACTACTAACAGCGGGATGATAACAAAGTCTTATATTTTTTTAAAATCGGCAGAACTGTTGGGAAACTGGAAGCATGCAAAAAGTCGCTTTTATCGCGAAGTGTTCAAAAATTCGCGAGAAGTTGCAAAATCGGAAGCAAGCTGGAATAAAAGTGATTGTCTTCTTCAGAATCGCCTGAAATTTGTTGGTTTTTTATGAAATTGTAATTTTCCTTATTTTTTAATCACCCGAATCTAGGTGTTTCACTAAGGTATCGATACTTTTACTTGATACGGTAAGGGTTCAAAAGAATCGATACCTACACAGAAAAAAATAGACAAGAATAATTTTTAATAAAACCATGTTATTGAATAAAATTTTTAATTTAAATAATATTTGTCATTGACTTGAATATTCTATTTATCAATTCCGCGCGTTTTAAAATAGCATTTAATTCCATTTGTTTGCGTTGGTGTTTTATTTGATTGTTGTTTGACTCACCGTCAGCGATGCCAACTCTACCACTTTTGTGGTAGATCCTACCTCTTTTGGGTCTCTCACTCAACTCTACCACTTTTCGAGAAAAATCTACCACATTTTTAGTTTCTCAATTATAATGCTAAAGTATACTTACCCGAGTTTTTTTTACATAAACCAAGCTAGAAGTTCAACTTAAATGTATTTTAGCAATGCATGTAAGCAACACTGTGTAGACTTCACTATTTAAAATTTGCTACAAGCCAAAATATTACCTTTAATGAGCCAGTTTGTGAAAAAATTGCATACATAGTTCGAATGTTGAAAGTTAATTTGTTAAAAAGTATTTTTAGAAACAATCTCTACTGATACTCTGCAAGGAAAGCTACGCGATATATCAGCGCTAGCTATGGGCAATCTGCAACTAGGGAGGAGCATTAGATATTATTTAATGAAAATATTTAATTCTTTAAATATGAGAATAATAAAAATTTAAAAATTAAATGCCTCATTTATAGTTTTATAAAAACTTATTAAGGCTTTAAAAGGTTTTTTAAAACATATTTTAATAAAAAAATTTTAATTGAACTGTAGTGAATTTTAATAAGAAATAATTCATAGTCAGGCTCAATTTCAGTAATTTCAATTCTTATTGAATGAAATATTTTTATTAATTAATGTGAGTTTCTAAAGAAGAGAAGAAAAATAATTCGATGGTATATCGAATAAGTAAAAATAATTAACGTGATGATCGTAAAAGATAAAAAGAATAGTTAAACATACTTAGGTAGAGTAATATAATTTCGTGCTTTAAATCACGATGCAAATTTGAATTCTTAATGTACTATGGAGCAGATGTTATTAACCTTAAAATTTTGTTTTGCCTTCGTTGGATTCTTCTCTCTACATTGGAAGCTGAAGCAGTACCCCATAACTGGATACCGTAACACCATATTGGCTTCAAAAGCGACTTGTATATTAAAAGTTTATAGTTTATAGCTAAGTGTTGAATTTCTGCCAATCAACCAGTGTATTTGAGATAACTTAAGTTTCATCTGAGTTAGCTTAAAGTCAATATGATGTTTCCATGTAAGCCTTCGATCAAGATGTATACCAAGGTATTTCACTTGGGAATGTTGAGGAATATTTTGATTGTTGATTCGAATGGGGGAACAAGTAGCTCTTCTTAGGGTAAAAGTTATATGGACTTGTTCATTTACCTTAATTCTCCATAAGTTCAACCACATTTCCAATTGTGTAATATGTTCTTGAAGATATCGGGAAACCTCGTGCGGGTTTTTGTGCATACTAAGGTAGGCTGAATCATCGGCAAACGTAGATGTATGGATATTGCTGCTCAAAGGCATATCACAAGTATAAATCAAATACAAAACTGGCCCCAGTATGCTCATCTGTGGCACACTGGATGATATAGATTCGGGCAGACTCATGAATTTTTCTTCCACAACCGTAAACTTTCGGGTAGTTATGTAGCTTTCTAATAGATTCAAGAAATTTATTGGCAAATATGATTTTAATTTTAAAATAAGGCCTTCATGCCACACTTTATCAAATGCCTGAGACACGTCAATAAACAGGGCAGAACAATACATTTTTTCTTCAAAAGTTCTTCTTATAAATTGCACCAATCTATGAGTTTGTTCAATGGTGCTATGCTGACTTCTAAAACCAAATTGATGGTCTGGGATGCATCCACTACCTCTTAGAATAGGGGACAATTTTTTCATGAACAGTTTTTCGAAAAGTTTTGACATTGTTGATAGCAGACTTATTGGCCTGTATGACTCAGCCTTGGTAAGGTCTTTGCCCGGCTTTGGAATCATTTTGACCTTCGCAGGTTTCCAGCTTTGTGGATAATACTCCAGTCGTAAAATGGCGTTAAAAATAAATAACAGAATTCTAATTGCAATATGGGGCAAATTTATCAGCATATTGTTACTTATTCCATCAATACCTAGAGCTTTCTTCGGGTTGAGTTCAGCAATTAGTTTCTGAACATCACGCGTCTTAAATTTTATGGGTCGAGGGGGTAGAGTAACTACACTTGGTAAATCAAATACACCAGTACATGTGTTTGGGGTAAATACGGATTTTAAATGCTCAACAAATATGTTACCTTTTTCAGTATCGCTTCTGGCCCAACCTCCGGTAGAAGTGCGCAGAGGTGGTCTATATTCAACGGGTGTTTTAAGCTTTCTAGCAGCTCGCCACAAGGAGTAATTAGATGCAGGTGTTGCATCAAGATTTTCCAGATAATTTTTAAGACATACAGTTTTTTCATATGCCAGCAGCTCTTGGAGTCGTCTAGTGCACTCTTTAAATCTAATTTTATTTTGGGGTGATCTGTGCTGTTGCCATTCCCTTCTAGCTGTCCTTTTTTCACGTAAAAGACGTTCAATGTCTGTAGAATAATTTCTTTTAAGCCCAGTCTGCGGATGGGAAGTAGTGGCATGTTCAGCAGCCTGTTTAATATTTTCGTTAAGATTTTCAATGTTAGATTCAATATCACCTGGTGTTCTTAGGTTAATATTTTCCGTACAATGGCTACTGAGGTATTTTTTGAACCCCAGCCAATTAACACGGTTGATCATCTTTACATATGGGACAGGGAAGTCACTTCTTAGTGGGCTACAAATTGTAACAATCGTGGGAGAGTGATCGGAGGAGAGATCTACAGAAGCTTCAACATGAATTAATTCCCTACCGATATTTTTCATGACTCCAAAATCTATAACATCCGGAATTTTTTGTATGTCCGTAGGCCAGTAAGTGGGCTCCCCACTTGAAATGACGTCCAAGCCCATTTTTGAAATTGTGTTGAACAATGCCCGACCTCTAGGTGTAATAAGACGCGAACCCCAGAACGTATGTTTTGCATTGTAGTCCCCAGCTGCTACAAAACAAGGGCCAAGAGATTTGTAGAATTCCTCGAATTGATCCTCAGTAATTGCGAATTTAGGGGGGGGGGAGTAAATTGATGATATCACGAAATTTGTAACAAAATTTTCGACACAAATATTTGTTGCTTGTAGATGTTCTTAACAAATGTTATTAAGGACATAGTGTTTGAGTCTTGACTTAATTAGAATTGCCTACCCACCGCATGTTCTCCCCCTCGGGTCCTTTGAATCATAAGGAGTGTAACCATTTATTTTAAATAAGCTCCTTCAAGTCAAATGAGTCTCAGAGAAACGGAATATGAGAAATGATTGTGCTACACTTTTCTCAAATGTAGGCACATTTTCCATGATTTTCAGCAATTGTTCGCATTGCTGTCGAATATACTCCTTAGGAGATACGATTGTTTGGGGCTTGTTGGCATAAGCTCACGACTTCAAGTAGCCCCAAAGAAAGAATTCTATGAGGTTTAAAATGGGTGATCTTGCTGGCCATGTTAAAACGCTTCCTTCACAATATCCATTGCAGTTCCTGCTGTCTTTGCATGTCTTGTTGAAATCACATATTCACAAAGCTCCGCTAGTTCAATACGAGTAGTAAGAAGTCGTTTATCATAGGCCTGCAGCGTTCGCCAGTAAGAGTATCCGTACGCCGTCCTAAGAAAAAAACAATCTTCCCACTGGCTCTGAGTGGATGTAACGGGTCTTCGTACATCACGCGCGTATTCTCAGTGCCCCAGACATGAAGATTTTTTTTATTGACGTAACCGTTTAAATGACAATGCACCTCTTAGCTCATGATGATTTTCGACTCGAAATCCTTCTTTTCGTTGTTGAGATTGAGGATAACTCTTCAGTGAATTTACACGCAACTGACGGCCAACAGACATTAACTGAGGCACTGCTTGCACTTTTTATGGGAGCATGTCGAATTCTTTCACTAAAATTGTCTATAGCAATCTTCTGGTTATGCCCAATTACGTGGCACGTCGTCTGGTTCATATTTATTCTCAGTGACACCGGCAGACACTGCCGCTTCGCTAACAACAGCGACCGATTTTTGGGAAAAATAAATCGATACAATTATTCCACGCTCTTGTAGAGTTTGGGGCTCCGTTGCTTGTCCGTTTGTATACTTTTTCTGTCTACTTCCCAACTATCAAATATGATTAACGCAAGGCGCCATTTGTAAGAATTATAACATTTCCCGATATGATGATTAATACTCGTAGTATAGTGCTCATCATTTATCGTATGGAAAAACGAATAAACAAAAATCTCCAAAATTGTTTCCCAAGACGTTACATAGTGGGATGGTGCCTTCATAAATTTTTATGCAAAAACTATAAAGTGTACCTTACATTCTTTAGGAAGGAATAGTAAAGAGAGGACAGATGGTCAAGTATTAAATTATTAAGCTTAACTAGTTTTACAACTCTGGAATTGGGCGTTTTGTTAATTTTTATATCATCGTTGCAGCTCCTCTGGTGTTTAGTAGGCGCATTACAGCTAATTTAATAAGTACATATTTTACTTTGCCGACGACTTATTGCTCTAAATATTGAAGAAGAATGGCACTGTAACAATCAGTGACATCGACATTCAGGATCTCGAACACCGTCATTCGCTTTGTAGTGAACGCATTAATTACTTTAACAATTTCTTGATTAATTCAAGTATTTCGGTGTTTGAAATCAGTTTTGAATTCTCTTCTCTGGTGCTAAACAATTATACTCGTACAAATCGAAAGAAGAACTTTAAAATTATGCGAAGAAATGTAATCATTATTATATAATTTTTTTCTTTCTTTCAAATGGTCTATGTCAAAAAGCATGTAATCTCACAACATTAACATTTCTAATGTACATATGTATTGAAATGATTGATCGTTGCATGCTCATTTTCGGGATTGGTGGTTCAAGATTATACACCCTCACTATATAGAAGACTAGACAATAGTATAAGCAAAAAAAAAATATATTTCTTGCAAATTGTTCAGCTGTCACTATTTCATTGGATTTTCTGTTTGGGAACAAAACATTGGGCTGACTTCATACTCTTGTGTAATAATATTTAAATGAGTGGTCCTGGGATCTTGAAAGTAGCCAACGAGCATGATATTATCTAAACTAACAAAAAAAAAGGACCCCCAGGAGTTTCGGGAGGTGGAAGTGGAATATGGAAATAGTAATTTCCATATTCTATTTTGAAAGAAATTCAGTGTATGAAGAAAACTGTTGATTAAAATGCAGGTAGTGGGGAAAAGAATGAAAAAAGGAACTGGAATAAAAAAAACTACTTCCGTTTACGCAATGAAGGTTTTAACCTTTTTTCATTAAAACTTATCCAAAAAAGTGGCATTTCCGCGTGTCAGGGTTGCCAAACTTTCTTAAATTTTGAAGATTAAGACCGATGGCGCACATTTTTTCCGGGGACATTTTAGGATTTTTATCAACTGAAGTTCATTGCAATTTATAAAAAAGTGGCATCTTCGCGCTAGGGTTGCCAGAATTTCCTTCATTTTGAAGCTTAAGCCAATAGATGTCACATATAATTTCTCGGGAAATTTTCGGATTTTTCCCAACCGAAGTTCATTGAAAATTATAATTATAAGTTGTATCTTTGTGTGGCAGAGTTGCCAGACCTTTTCCAATGTTGAAGCTTAGGGGTGCTTAGATATCGAATATAGTTCGAACCAACCCGATAGATGACCCATATTTTTTCCCCAATACGTTTCAGATTTCTCTCAACTGAAGTTCATAGAAAATGGTCAAAACAAGTGGTATCTTGGTGTGCCAGGGTTGCCAGATTTTTTTTTTAATTTGAACCTTAAAGTGTCTTGATGTCGAATGTAGTTTCGGACCAAGCCAATAAACAGATGGCGCATATATTTTCCCCTTTTTTTGATTTTTCTTAACTGAAGTTCAGTAAAAATGGTCGACATGTTTATATTTTACCAGACATGTTTATGTTTTGAAGCTTAAAATATCTAGACATTGGATGCAGTTCGGACCAAGCCGATAGATGAATTATCTTTTTTTCCGGGACGTTTTCGAATTTTTCTCAAATAAAGTACCTTGAAAATGGTAAAAAAATGGGAGTGGTTGCTTGCCAAAGTTGCCAAACTTGCTTATATTTTGAAGCTTAGTTTGCTAAGATGTCGAGTGTAGTTCGGACCATATTATTTGCGGGGGCGTTTTAGGTTTTTCCCAACTAAAGTTCAAGAAAATTGTCCAGAAAATGTGGAATCCTCGCGTGCCAGGGTTACCCAACTTCATCATTACTTTGAATGGGAAAAGAAGCCAGAAACCAGCTCAAATTAACGATCAATGAAATGATTTCATTATCCGCTCATTGAAGTTAACTTCTTATATTTTTGAGAATTTTTTTAGTCAAGCTGTGCCTTAACAAAAGTTTTTTACGCTCTTAGTGTACTTATTTTTCCACAGATGCCTTAAAAGTGATAATTATACATATTATTTTTCTCTCTATTAAATAAACATTAATTAATCACATTTTAAATAAAAATCAGCGAAAAAATCTAAGCTCGTTACTCAAATTTATTTTATTGTTTGCTTTTAGAAATTTAATACATTTTATTTAATAAATAATCAAGATATTAGATTAATGTGTGTATAAAAATAATAGAAAATTGTGCAATAAAAATTTAACATCTGGATGGATATTTTTTTAACTGGATTTTTGCTACGAAATGAATATTAAAAAAATAAACAAAACAAAAAATAAATAAAATAAACAAACGATTTACGTTTAGTCTGGTCTGAGATAAAAGTATTAACAACAAATACTTTTAATAATGCAACAGCAATAAGTTTTAAATACAGAAAATATTAATATTTCTTGCAATGATTTTAACTGCGTGGAACTGGCAGCCACATACATACATAAACCAATGATTTTTTATATAATTCAAATAGATTAGTTTTATTTATTAGTTTGTCATATTTTAAAGATAATCGGACCAGACAGCAAGCTTAACAGTTGTTTATTACTTTCGTTTTTTGATAACATGGAAAGCAAACAAATTCAGTAAGTTATAAATTAAAGTTTTTTTAAATTGAAAAAAAATCATATCGAAAAAATTGGTGATATGGCAAAAATAGCAAATAATATCATTTCAAAAAAATCTATTGTATTAAAAGTATGGCAGCACTAGCAAATTTATAAATACTAGTTGTGTTCATTTACTAAAAATTTGTACGAATTTGTAACAATTGTTACTGGAAAGTGTTCATTAACCCAAAAAATTTGCAACGAGAGAACGTCGAAAGAGCGTAAAAAATTGAGAGAAAGAAAAATTCTTGCAAGTTTTTACAAGTAAAATTTTTACTTTTTTTTCGGGGGTTAAATAAAACCATCTGAAAACAAGCCCGGGTCAATTCTTAAATACTAATAAGCCTACCCAAATTATTTTATATTCATTGAATAAACAATTTCTCTCATTTAATTATTTTTAATATTTACTTGTTAAAATGTATTTTTATTTTGCACTCAATACACTTTATACACTATTTTAAGCAAAATCATTTGCAGAAATATTTTTATCACTTTCTTTATACTAATAATCTTGTTTTCTTTTCACTTGACCATCAGCCACTCGTTTTCAGTAATTTTCGACGATTTTTGTTTCAAATAATGCCCGACCATTAATGCTTCAATTTTACTTACCAAATCGACAATATTATTCATGTCATCTCCGAATAATACTGCTCTAGTCGTTGTTACGCCACTTACAGTCTCTTCGACCGGGGACACTTGTGAATCTGAAAGTCTAACAAATAAGACTCTTACTATTATTGGTTGTGTTTCTTTGTTTATGAGTACATATGTATGTATTTACATAAATACATTTATGCATGCACGTCACTTACATGGAAATCACTTATCACAAATATTAAACGACTTTAGATTACTTACCTTTATACAAAAACTTTTATAAACAAAATTAAAATAAATTTCGTGTATAATTTCTTTATTTGATTTACATATGTAAGTATGTATGTGCATGTCAGCTGTGTTTCAAGAATAGAGTTGCCATTTTTGTTAGCTGAAAGCACAATTTTGTATGAAGAAATAACAACTAAAACTATTTTTGAATATGTTGGCAACAGTACGATTTATACATATTTGACATAAGGGGGAGTTAACGTAAGCTTCCCGACAAAGTCGAGTCGCGTTATACAAACGCTTTTCATTACGTAGTCGTCCTTGAAATGGCTCGTCGTGAGTCGCCCTTGTCGCGTTCTACAAACAGGCTATTAGGGTTCAGCACACAAAAGGCTACAAAAACAAATGCATGATAGTTAAAAATTAAAGGGTGTTCTAAAGCAAGCTACGAAAAATTCTAAAATACTGGTGTAATATACAGACAAAAATTTTCAAAGTTTATGTACATACATATTTTTATGCAGGTTACACCAATTTATACTGAAAAACTCGTGAAATTTTCAAAAACGTTAAAACTAAAAATCCCAAAACTAAGGAATTCCTAAATGAAAAATCTACAAAAACCGAAAAAATCGCCAAATAGCGAAAAAATCGCCAATTGGAAATAAACGCCAAATAGCGTAATAATTCGCCAAACAAAAAAGAGCCAAACAAAAATCGCCAAAACGAAAATAGCAACAAAACGAAAAAAAACACCAAAGCCAAAAAAAATCGCCAACAACCAATAAAAAGTATACGATGTGCTTAAATACATTAGGTAAAGGCCCAACTATAATATGAATAGGCTGGCTTAAGCTAATGCCAGAATTGAACGATAAGCCTGTCAAATACTTAACTTGTTGGAATGTCCTAACCTATTAAAAATTCACGTGTAATTATATCCACCACTTTATTACTTGTTTTATTTGTTTTGCCTACCAAAAAGTACAACAGTGAACATACATAAGTAATCTCAAATGTATGTGTGTATATGTGTATTGTAAAACAAAGAATGAAAATAAAATGTTTGCTCTTTTTCTGAGTTTAAAACAAGAAACAATAAAAAAATATTTATATTTGAGTTTAAAAAAATGCAAAAACAGTGTTTTCCGTACGGAATGTGCGTTCAGTTTGGCACTTAACTTAAGCAAATGACAACTTGACGAAAAGTTCCATAAGTACATTATAGTTTGCCACATACGTTTTATATGTAACCGCACAGTTGCTTAAGTTCGCTTATTCCTATTATAGTTGGGCCTTAAGACATTCGATTATGTAGTCTGAAGCTCGTCTAGTATTACATATCGCTCATTTACTTCAATAGTGTAATAACTTAAAAAATTAATGCTTTGAAGAAACTTTTTGTATTTGAAAATTGCGAGCTATATAAGAGAATTTTATATACAAAAAGGACATATAAAGAATCTCTGACGCATTTTTGGCAACTTTTTGGATATGAGTTGCTCCTCCAGGCCTTATATTAACATATGAAAAATGCTTGATGTAAATTATGTATTGATAATGTAAAATAATGAGGAATTTCATATTTTATCTCGTGTAAAAAATGTCATACAAATACCTTGTCCCATGACCTTCTGAGAGAAGAATATTGTTTCATGCCTTCTGCAAAACTATGTTTTTTTTGAGTACTTATGACTTTATTGCAGTGAGCCTACGAAAATCGGTACATTGTACCGATCGTGTGATCTAGGCTTTAAGCTTTTTTACATGCAAGACACAAAATTGAAGCAGTACAGTGAAAAATTCCGAAGTTTTTTGTTTTGTGTGTGAATCTTTTCATAGTGCGACCCACTGCTGACAAAAGGGCATAACAGATCATACGACTGAATTTCATTATCTCTAGTATATTGTTATTTTCGTTTGTATACATATTAAAATTCACTAAAATAAAATTAGACAATAAATTGAACAAAACTATTTCATTTTATTTCCCCAAATTTATGCGTTTTTTTAAATGCATTTCAAATATCACTGAAATTAACACTCGTGCCTCAGTTGTGTCATAAATCGTAAAACATCACATGACAAGACAATTATTTTAGTTATGCGCATCAAAAGTTAACTGTGTGTGAATACTTCTGAGTGTGAATATCAAAAACATTCACTCAAATATTTTTTTCCCTGGATTTAGTGTTTTTTTTACGATCTGAAAATAAACTTTCATTTCCCACAACATCGAAATGGTGTTTATTACATTTTTTTCTTAATTTTTTTGTATGTACGAGTATTTCTAAAAGTCATAAAAACAAATACACGTCGAATTTTCAACAATACATGCATACATACATATGTATGTACATATATATGTATACAAATTTATCATTGTTATTATTATTTTTTTAAACATGTATTAAAGAACGTTTATTTGGACTTGAAAAAAAAATTAAGTTGTATATAAAAATTTGTATTAAATTTTGCAAGTGGTTTTATGACCCGGCTAAACGAGTCAATGAACCTTAACACATGTTTTGCGAATGTCTAAATTAATTTCATAATATCACTAACACATAAATAATATATGCATGTGTGTGTTTCTGACTTTATTCTAAAATTTAGGGTCAAAATCAGGGCTGTGCAGCTAGAGAAACATGAGAGTAATGTATTCGCGTATGTGCATTCATTTGTATAAGAAGCCGATTGATGTTTGGCATTCTGGTGCTACTTTGGGCAGCTCTGGTCTAAATACATACATACATATGTATGTATGGATAATTTTTTTTGTTGATTTCTTTTATTCTCACCCTCAGATCGGCTCAGTTTAATGTAAAAAAATATACAAAAAATTTCATAGCGATAAATTAAGTGTTAGGGGGTGCGTCCGGCCCTCAAAGTTAGCCCTCAAGCCCATATGTTCAATGTATTTTTTTAGGGTTCCGTACACCAAAGGTGAAAAAAGGAACCCTATTGTTTTCGCTACGCTGTCCGTCTGTCCGTCACACGGTATTTTCTCAGGAACCGTAAGAGATACGGACCTGAAATTTGGACAGAGTATGTAGAACCTTGGCCGCTACAACAACAAATATATGAGAATTAAAAATTAAAGGGAGTATGTATGTGTGTACATATGTATATTGACACTTGAAATTTGTAAAATTACTGTAATTTTATATATACTACAACAATAAACATTAAAATATTAAAAAATTTTAATTAAAGGGTGGTCCATCAGTTTATGCAATTTTGAATATGTAAACTCTTGAAATTTTCAAAAACGATAAAACTAAAAAATCCGAAAATTATAAAATCGCCAAACCGAAAAAAATCGCCAAAACCTGAAAAAACGCCAAAAATTTAAAAAAAATCGCCAAATCGAAAAAAAATCGACAAAATTAAACAAAAAATTCTAGCACTAAAATAGATCGCCAAATTCGAAAAAATCGCCCATATGAAAAAAATCGCCAAAATTAAAAAAAAAAGCCAAAATTAAAAAAAATCGCCAAAATTTAAAAAAAAAACCGCCAAAACGAAATAAATTGCCAAAACTAAAGAAAAACTCCAAAAACCGAAAAAATTCTCAAGGCGAGAAAAAAAGTGCAAAAACTAAAAAAATCGCCAAAATCATAAAAAACATCACCTATATGAAAAAACGGCAAAATTAAAAAAATCGCCAAAATAAAAAAATCGCCAAAATAAAAAAAAACGCCAAAATAATAAAAATCGCCAAAATTAAAATCAAAAACCAAGAAAAATCGCCAAAACGAGAAAAAAGTGCCAAAAATTCAAAAAACCCCAAAACTGAAAAAAAACGCTTAAAACCGAAAAAACCCAAAAACGAAAAAAATGCCAAAACTATAGTTTATATTGGCTAAAGTTCGTATTGAATTACATATCTCGCGTCCGTACGGAACCCTTCGTGCGCGGATCAAAGTCGCACTTCACTGAATTTTTTTATATTCATATACTTATATTCAAAGTAATTTTTTTAGTTTTCTTATGACTATACTTAATATACTTACATATGTATGTATAAAATTATTTAATAGATAAAAACTCTTATTGTAAACGCTTACTAAAATAATTTCCACGTAAATGCAATTTTGGTAAATATAATTTTTGGATTTTTTTTGCTATTTTCTTCATTATTTCTTGAAATATTAATTTTAGTAAAAAACTTTCTTTGAGACTAATGTTGTAGACTAGAAGAGCTGAAATATTGCCATACATCATATTCTTGTAAAATGAATTTTTAAAAAGATAGCCACATGCAAAAAATTATATTGAAAAATGGGCTTGAGGACCAACTTTGAGGGCCGGACGCACCCCCTAAAATACAACTTATCGGTATGAATTTTTTTATTTTTTTATACCCTTTACAAAAAATGGATAAGGGTATATATAGGTTTGTCATTCCGTGTGTAATTTCCACAATATGAATATGCGACCCATAAAGTATATATATTCTGGATCCTTATGAATAGGAAAGACGAATAAGCGATGTCCGTCTGTCCGTCCGTCCATCTCCACGTCCGTCTGATGCACGTTGAAATCGGTTTTGGAAGCTCCCAGAAGAGAAAAGACTTCGGTCTTGAACTGGTGTACCAGAAGTGGTCCAACTTAGATTGGTATTGAAAATTAGCAAAATCGGAGAGACGGTTTCAGAGCTGGAAAACTTTAACTTTATTTTGCCATATAAAAGTAACTACCGAAAATTTAGTTTTATTTTTTTTAATAAAGAAACTTATTTTATACTTCAGTACAAAAAGAATTGGTATTAAAAATAAATAAAAAAATTTAAAAAATCCAAAAGACGTTTCCACGGTTGGAAAACTTTAACTTTTTTTCTTATACAAAAGTAACTTACTAAAACAAATCTTTCCTTTTTCTCTATAAACTAAACATATCTTTTATTCTTCAAAGAAAGAGATTGATGTAAGAAATCAGAAAATCAAAAAGGATGATTCGAGGGTTCGGCAACTTACACTTTTTGTGATATATAAAAGTAACTAGGCCTTTTTAATTCTTTTTTTCTTTAAAAATTATATATGTACATATATCTTACGTTTTGGGACGAAAAGTTTGGTGTAGAAAATTATAAAAATAAATACCACAGCTCCAGAGCTTTATTCTGGATATTAAAGTGACTAAACAAAACTATTTTTTTTTAATTTCCTTTTCTTTGTTCATTTTATATTTTTTTAAGAAGTTCTAGATTGGTATAAGGAATCAGAAAAATTTTAAATATGATTCCAGGGTTGGAAAATTAAATTTTTTTCGTATATTTTTCTCTTTACTTACAAATTATTTATGCTTTATGTCTTAGAACGAAATAGTTTGGTATAAAAATTATAAAAAAAAACATAGCACCAGACATGGAAAAGTTAAACTTATTTGGTATGTAAAAATAATTAAATAAAATTAATTATTTCTTTGGCAATTAAATATATTCCATATTTCAAAAAGAAATAATATATATATATATATATATATATATATAAATTAAAAATTTATAAAAATAAAAATTATGGTTTCAGGGTTGGATATATAAAAATAAATTGTTGGTAAAACTATAACCAAAAACATATTTCATGTTTTAGAAAGATTTTACCATCGATTTTTTTATATATTTTCAATTTTAATTTAAGTATAAGCGAAGGTTTTGTGTCATGTTGCTTATTATGCTCTCAGTAGAGCTATGTTACAAATCGATGATTTTTTGATTACAGCTTGTAGCGAGTTCTTATGAACTTTTAGCAAATAGAGATACAAATAAAATTTATCGCTAAGGAACAGTCCTAACTATAAAATTAATTAAAGGACATGTTCAGTTTCATTTACCTGAAAACGTTCCTTTGTGCTGAACAAAGTTGATAAAATTATTGAGGAATAAACGTTTACATAATCCCGCGATATACATATACCTTTACTGGGATGTTTAAATTGAGACACTTAACAATTTTGACACATCAAAGATTATTAAATAAAACAAGTCAGTTAACTTGTTATGGAGGCACAATACTAAAACTATTTTATAAGGTTATTAAATAGTATCACGGTTTTAGAATATCTCGAGTGCCAGTTAACAATTTAACGATTTTTTGGTATTGTATGACGTGACGTCGTTTTTGACATGTAAAATATTTCTTAAATACAGAAAAAAAATATTTAATCGAAAAATACCGAGAGGTCACTTACTAAAATTTATATACCACATAAAAGCACTTTGGTAAAGGGTATATAAAATTCGGCACAGCCGAATATAGCACTCTTACTTGTTTTACATAAAACTGAACCGATTTGGGGATGAGAATAGAAGAAATAATAAAAAAAAATAACGGCCACAATAATGTACATATGTATGTATGTATTTATGTATATATGAAAGTGCGAACAATCGATTATTCGAATCTGCTGATAAATCATGTTTTTGCAATTTCAGAAGAAAACAAATTCTTAAAAACGAGAAATCTGATTAAACATACTACATCCATTGAAATGATGTTAAAAAGCAAACCTGGAATGTAAAAATTTAATTCACACTTTAAGTCGAAGCGCAAAAAGCAAAGCCAAGCCAAGCTGCACCAGCTTAATTCCGAATAATTATCATTTAAAAATTTTAATAAAATTATAATCCTGTTCTGTGATATTAGTTTTTAAGTTCGCCTGTGATATTTTCTTTTATTTATTATTATTTAAATTATACACTTAATTGTTCGTGATGTCCAGTTTTATAATTTATTTAGTAATGTAACTGAAGAATCAGCTTAATAAAACATTTTCCTGAAGACGTCGGAAAAAAGCCGACGAAACGTTGAGAAAAAAGATGAAGTAGATTTGTTTTATTTGCATCTTGATAACTAAGAAAACTGACCAAAAATAGCCTACGCAAAAATAAATATATTCACTAACGAAATTGGTCACAAAATATAAACAAAATAAAATTATAATCCTTTTTAAGGATTACCACAATTATAATTATTCAAAATGTGAATCGTTCATTAAAAATAAATTTGTTTTAATTTTAAAAGAAAGTTTATATTTAGCAGATCGACTTAAAAATAAATAAGCCCTTTAAGGCAGAATTAGTTTGTACGTGCTGTTCTGTTCTGAATCAGCTGTTTAGTTTCTGTTTAGTTGAAAATCTGTATGTGTGGTTAGTTTTTCCTTTTTCGTATTCTGCTGTTGCGGACAGATCTGTAGAAAATAGAATTCAACGTTTAGTGACAGCCAAAATTGTGTATGTATAAATGTGTTGAGATAGTTTGTGTACAAGTGTAACCAATTAATTATTATAATTAAAAATGCAAGTAAAGCCTTCAATAGTCTTTACTTTCTGTTGCTGTTCTGTTCCGTTCTTTTCTGTATAAAATATTTTGCAATTACTTTTTCTGCGAAAAAAATCAGCTGGCAACCTATAGAATTGATTACACTTGTACAAAAAGTATCACAACACACTAATACACACACACTTTTGGCAGTCACATAACGTTGAATTCTATTTTCTACAGATCAGTCCGCAACATAATAGAACGAAAAAGGAAAAACTAACGACCCATACAGATTTTCAACTAAACAGAAACAAAACAGCTGATTCAGAACAGAACAGCACGTACAAACTAATTCTGCCTTAATAACTTGTTACAAGTTGCGTGTACGTATTAACAACCAATACATCAAATGAAATAATACAAACACTTGCAACTTGCTTGACTGTTTACACAGTCAAGAGCTGGTTTATTTTCAAAATGTCGTTGAAGGCAAAGGTTTTAAAGAAAATGGTTTCGTATGTTGTTTCTATTTTGTGTGTGTTTGTATGAGTTTTTAATGTCTGGGTTGCCAAATTTTTAGCAACTTTTTAACAGAATAATACCATATAAGCTATCCATTAAAATTAAAACAAAATCTTTAAACGGTAATACTGTTTTTACTTTTGACAATTCTCCAACATGCAAGTAAAAAAATTACTTGCAATAAAAATATCTTGCCAGTGAGCCTAAAACTTTTAGAATTATGATTGTATTAATAAAAATATGTCAATGTATTGAGTTATTTGCACTTGTACTTGCATGTGTAAATGGTAAGTTAGCAAAACCGTGCTTTTTATTACCTACATATTTAATCGAAACAATTTGTCAATTTATTTCTTAGGGCCTTTTTGATGACGGCTGGGTAGGTATACCCTGTGATTGCTGATATTTCGTGCCGGATATTTTTGTTTCAAAGCGCGAAGGGAATCAGTCGGCTTATTAACGTTACTTTAACTTCGAGTTAACCCCACAAACAAAAGGTCCGTAGAAGTCTAATTAGGACAAAAATTAAATGAAGTTGACTTCCCTATAATTGCCCGAATGTAATTGAAAATCCAACGTAGTCGCCGGATTTGAATTCCTACCTGATGCCGACATTTAAAAAAAATTGAAGTACGCGGTAAACTTTCGGTTTTTTGCTATTTTTTGGGGTATTTTTAATTTTGGCACTTTTTTTCGTTTTTGGCTTTTTTTATAGGTTTTCGGCATTTTTAAGTTTTAGAACACTCGTCGTACACAAAAACTATAGAGTCTTCTTCTGCAGATGTGGTAACCGCGTGAAAATCAGTGTGTAATTATTGTGTGCTTGATCAAATTAACCTATCGTTTCGTTGTCTTGCTTTAGAAATTAATATGTACATTATTTCTCCCATTATTTATGTACATAATTAATGCCTACTTTTCCAGCTGGGTATGAATCTGCCTTAAACTTTAACTACTCAGCAGTTTAAAAGAGCACCTACCACGTTTGAATATAATTTTTTATATGGAAAATATTCACTTTCCATACCATAGCACGTTGTACTATTTAGTAATAATATGTATGTATGTTTGTGTGTAAATACGTATGTATGTGTGAATGTGTATCTATTTTCCAGTTGATTTGTTTGTGCGTGTTTGTGTGCACGTGGGGTAAATAAACTCTGCCAAGGCCATAATTTCGGCTCTCAGTTAGCAGTAGAACTTAAAATAGGAGAATTAATAAGAGTATACATATGTATGTATGTACATACCTACAAACAACAATCTTAATAAATAATTTCATCATATTGCGTTAGTTTAATAACATAATTTATTATGTAAATAAACAACAAAATTATAGTTTATTTGTAACCAAAAAATCAAAAATAAACTTTTATTAAAATTACAATGAAATAGGGAAGAGAGAATTTGTTAACACATAAGCACATACATATATACATAAATACATACATACATATGTACCTACCCAATTGGCCAACTTGGCGCAGAGGCAACGATGACAATTTTCGCCAAAACGAAAAATCGCCCAAACTAAAAAAAGCGCCAAAAACCGAAAAAATCGCCATAATCAAAAAGTCTCCGTATGGAAGGATCCCTTCGTGTGCGAGTCAGAGTCGCACATGATACAATTATACTAGGTACATGCACAAGCCCAGCCTGTTACTGTATACATTGCAGATAATTGTCAAACTTTGTTTACAAGCTGCAAAAATGTTAGTGTATGAGTGTGAACAAAATGATTACAGTGTTGCCGATGAATTTACACATGGCTGTGTCTTCAATTACACATCGAAGAAAATTACACTACACATATTTTGTGAAGGTTAAAATTAAAAGAAAAATAAATAAAAATTGAACCCAAAGTAGAATTACTCACAGATTATACAAGAATTTAATTATATGGAATACACATGTGAGTAGAAATTACACACTGTCTAACTACAAACAGATTGGCAACACTGAATAGCTATAATCATGCAGGAATGCCGCGTCTGCAATTGTACTTTAGTTACTCTGTAATTGTTATTTTTATAAACAAAAGACATTTGTTTCTAACAATTTTGGGTTTGTTTGTTTGTGTGCCACATGGCACACAGATGTAAAGCCGGCCTTACACACTTGCATAATGACCCTAAACATTTTCTTTACATAAATTATCTAGTATACCTATATTTTAGAGAAAGAAGTAACGTTTCATTGGAAACGTTCAACTGTTTGGGGATTTATGCAGGTTGTTAAAAAGTTTGACAAATAAATTTATAATACATAGTAGGGATTTTGATTATTTGGAAGGTCTTTAACATACTATGTACATACATACATACATACATATGTACTTAGGTCAAAGTAAAATTTGTAGAAATAATAAACTTTTTATATGTCCCATAAAATGCTACCTTTTAATTAACCACAAGTTGTAATAATGGCACCTAATCGCTTAGTTAATCCCAAGCGCGTGTCAAAAAAATTTCTATAGAAAATATGGGCAAAATTTTGCGCTTCAATGAGTTCTTGTTAATTGTTTTACCTGCGTAATTGATTGATTGATTGAAAAAAAAATATTTTGAAAATAAAAAGTAGTTTTAGCTTTAATTCTACAAACATACATATGCATGTCCACATGTACATATCTATCATTTACTTCAATAGTAGAATAACTCAAAAAATGAGTTTTTTGAGTTTATAATGCAGAAAGATGCGACATTACATATTTTATCTTGTGTAAAAAAAAAATAAATAGCTTGTACCATCACCTCCTGAGAGAAGAATTTTTTTTTCATTTTCCATTGAGTTAATACGCGTTTTCTGCAAAACTGGTTTTTTGAGTTGTGCTACTATTGAAGTAAATGAGCGATATGTATGTATATTGGTTGGTCTGTTATTTGTATGGGCAATTTATTTAAAAGTCTTTCGAAACTTGGTAATTTTCGCTCTAAATTCCACTGGGGAAATATCCAGTCCATTCTTGTCCAGCTTAGCTGACATTTGTTTGTATTTGTATAGGAGTTCCATCTATTTTATCCTCCCGCACTTCGATAAAAGCACTTGCATTATGTTTTGCCCAAAAGTATATTTTCTTTTGGAATTTTATATTGTTGTTTCTGCTCTCGCATCAATTAATTTTAATTTTACATTATTTTACTAGTTAATCTTCATGCTGATATTTATTTTATTATGTTTTTAAGTGTCAGCTGTTTTCAATATTTGTAACTTGGTAGCATTGAATTTACTACAATGAAAACAAGCATGATACAATTATACTAGGTACATGCAGAACTACAACAAAATTACAACACCAAAAAACACATGTATTTTGTTGGTATAAACAAACCCCAAATTGTCGGAAACAACTGTCTTTTGTTTATAAAAATAACAATTACAGGGTAACTAAAGTACAATTGCAGACGCGGCATTCCTGCATGATTATAGTTATTCAGTGTTGCCAATATGGGTGTAGTTAGGCAGTGTGTAATTTCTACTCACATGTGTAGGCGATGTAATTGAATTCCTGTATAATATGTGTGTAATTCTACTTTGGGTTCTATTTTTATTTATTATTGTTTTAATTTTAACCTACACAAAAGATGTGTAGAGTAATTTTCTTCAATGTGTAATTGGAGACACAGCCATGTGTAAATTCATTGGCAACACTGTAATCATTTTGCTTACACACATACATTAACATTTTTGCAGCTTGTAAACAAAGTTTGACAACTAGGTGCAATGTATACAGTGACAGGCTGGGCTTGTGCATGTACCTAGTATAATTGTATCATGAAAACAAGGTTGCATTAAAATTGTAACTACTACGTTTATACGGGAGTCGTATTTGAAAATAAAATTTTTGCAAATGCCGCATAAACGGCGAATTAATGTCTTATTTGCAAATAGCTAACTCACAACAACAATTCCTGATAAGCGCAGTATTTACAACGTGTATACGTATGGCTTATTTGCAAATAAAACTGTAAATTGTTGCCATATTATTGTTTTTATTGCGACTTACTAATTCAGAAAACCATTCACGTTTAACACACTATTTGCAAATAAAATGCTTGAAGTTGCCACACTTACAAATTTTTGCTAATAAAAAACTATAAATTGATAAAATAATGCACAAAAACAATGACAGAAGAAAAAATTACCATAAAAACAAATTATTATTTTTTTTATTTTACACATTTAAAAACTTTTTTGCAAACATAAGTAACATTTCCATGGAAGTGCTACCAAGTTTTTACACATTTAAATTGCCGTGTAAACAGTGAGTTAATTTATTTGCAAATAGTGCGCGCATAAACGTAGTAATTGACAAATAAAATGCTTGAGGTTACCACGCTTACAAATGTTTGATAATAAAAACAATAAATAGATATATGTATGTATATTGCACAAGAAACATTGATAGAAGAAAATAATAACAATAACAATAAATAATTATTTGATATTTTGTACATTTACACTATTTTGATTTTGTCAAGTTTTCTATACAAGTGCTACCAAGTTTGCGTACTTTTGCTATGCAATAGTTGGTATTATACAGCATATTAAATTGGTATATTGCACAATATATTGGATAAAACCAGAAGTCTTTTGAGTTTTATTGCGCAACAAGAAATATTTTATAATGTGTTGATAACATTGCATAATAATTATTTCCGAGTACATCACTAAACACTATTTTTCTATTTTTTAAATTACTTAATAAAAAATTATTTAATATGTTTAGGAAAATACAACAAAAGCAATTTTAAAATTTTGTAACTTTTTTATATCTCTCATTTACTCAATAAATGTCATAACGCATAAAATGGATTTTCTGAGTTAATTCTGCAGAATTAATCTTCATATCGTTATTCATATTGTATAAAAAAAATTCATACAAATATCTTGTTTACTCAACTTTTGAGAAGAAAATAAAACTTTCTTTCTACACTAAGTTGTGTGTAAATTGAAAACTTCAAACTCGTTTTCTGGCAAACTATTTTTTTTTTTGAGTTATGACGTTGTTTGAGTAAATGAGCGATATGTATAATATAAGAAACATTGCACCATTTTTTTATTATTGTGCAATCTATTGAGCAAAGCGACAATGACTATAGCAATAAAATACTCAATAATATTGCATAGTCCAGTTTGAATTCTTTCAAGAAAAACAGATAGTGAAATTTAACAAATTCTATTGCACCAGGCACCCTTACAAGTCCACCCCTGAAATGATGTTTTAGTGTCTAGATTCTAGAATTAATTATTTGAATTATGTATGAATATAGATATTTTTGTTTACATACCATTAAATAAAGTGAACATGAATGAAACCTATGACTTTTTATTGATTAATTAAATGGCTGATTTTGGTTTTAAGCAAGCCGCTGTATAATAATCAATAATATCTATAAATTAGCCATAAAAAAAATACTAAAAACTAGTGACATTTAATGGAAATTTTTTGCAACTTTGTTGCACACACTGCATACAAATACATACATGCATTAATCAAACAACCAATTTTATTTTACGCATACATAAATAAAGTTGTTTGTTTTTTAGGATTTAGGTTTTGATTTAAGAGTCTGAAAGTTATAAAAGCAAAAATTAATGAAAAACATTTTTAATTAAAACTTTTTTTGACAATTAACTTTAATAAAAATCCATGGGTATGGACCACTTTTAAAACTACTTTTAATTATTTTAAAGCACAGAAGATATTTTGAAAAATTTCATGTGCATAATTAGTAAAAGACAAACAACAATGGCAAGACTGTTGTAAATTAAAGATGTTGAAATTAAGCTTTCATTATAAAAAGCTGTCAGGAAATTGTAATACGATGAATCAAAATAATTCACACATTCCATTTGCGCTGCAAAATATGTACATATGTACAACTTTATATACATTGTACATACATAAAGTTGAAATTTGCATCAACTGACACACCACCACAGTTTACCAAACATTTTAACGCGGATGATGAAGGTGTAGTGGGCTTTAGAATACATACATATTTACAATTCGCTTTGGTGTTATTTGTTCCTTAAAAATTATCACGAACACACACCCTGGAACCACCGCTGGGGGGTCCCCATACAAACATTTAAAAAAATCACCATTTTTGGCATTTTACAAAAAAAATCACCGAAATGGCTATGTTCTTTTAATTTTTGGAGTTTATTTTTCTCTTTAGAAATTTATTTAGTCAGAGCAAATTAAAATATGTACATTATACATACATACATATGTTTCTCTAATTTCTTTCAATTTTTGTAGGAAAGTTTTTGGCGTACTTGTATGCAATTTTTAAAAAATTTCCAAATTTTTTATTCATAATATCGCGCCATAACCGCCAAAAAACGAACTTAATTTTTTTTACCAAAATTGATTATTTGCGATGGCAAATAAAAGATTTTCATCAAAAAAACGAAGTACAAAGAATTTTTCAGTTGAGACTTTTTGGCAGTTACGGCCCGATATGTACTTATGTACTATAACATTGCACAGATAGAACTGTTTGCACCAGTTTTGAGTGTTTTTGGTTCTGGTATGAACAAATATGTTATTTAGCGTTTCTGTTATTAGTTGTTAATGTTGAAGTTTTTAAGCAATTATTGTATGGTTGGTCAAAGAGCAAATGAGAACAACACATTTGTTTGTATTTGGTTTTCTAAAACAAATAAGATATGTACATAAAACTGCTTCTACCATAAGTACATTATGGTGTGTTGAGAAAAAATTTACCTGGCTGACGAATAAATAAATAAAAGTAAAATTCCCCATACATACATACACACATATGTACATATGTATGTGAGTGAATGATAAACGAAACACATGAGCTGCAAATACAAAAACAAAATTACACGCAATACGAATGTGTGTGCGATGGCTGCGCCACAAAAAAACTTTACGAACATGCGCACGAACATCTGCATATCATGTTTTAACAGTGGTTTTTTCATATATTTGTCTTACAGCTAGTATTTTTGAGCAAAAACAGATATAAAAAGTTCCTCATCAGCAATGCAATAAGCAATTGTTATTTGTTTTTAATTGTATTGTAATTTGGAAAAGCACGCACACACAATAACTCTTATACTAGTTCTGCCGCTCACACTACAATTATATGGTACATACCATGGTATATTTGTTTTGGCTATACAAACAGTTATGCAAATGCAGCCCATTATTATGTACAAGACCTAAAAATTAGTAATATTCTTTCAAAATAACACACAACAGCTTTCTTCTTTCAAAACCCTCGCACCACTATGCAATGTGGGGCCAAGAGAAATAAATAAATTTTGCCAAATATGGCAAAAGTTGGAGCAGCACACATGTGACTTTATCTGTAGTGAGTATAAGTATGTGAGTGTTAATTTTTGTTTGTTTCTCTTTATTTGGAGGTCATTACACTCGGTGTAATGAGAGTGTAACCAACAGCCAAACGCGTCACCAGTGTGACCAGATCGGCCTAGTTATGCTAAAAGTAATATAACAAAAACTTCTAAAACATAATAAGGGTTTCCATGAGAACTTTTAAAATTGCCATTTGTGCAATTTTGAAAACTTGCGAGACTTGTTTCATGAAGCCTCTCTTAAACTCTTGTGCAAACAGTTTATGTAAATTTGAAAGAAACGTCAAAAAGTTGATTTTATAAAAAGAAAATTAGGAAATTTTAAGCAATTTTTAATTTAAAAATATTTTTATATATTTCTGTAAAAATAAAAACGTATGTGTAAGTCTAAAAATGCCTAAAGAAAGCCAAATAAGCAAGAAGTTGTTGTTTAGAAAATGAAAAACTACACAGCTTAAGTTTACGAGTCAAAATAATTGGGTAAACATAACAGGTTTGTGTAAATAATTTTCTTTATAATTTTTGACATTTTATTTACGAGAGTGTAAAAATTGCACAGTTTACGAACTTTTGAACATTCTCATGAAAACCCTTAATGTAAAAATTCAAATCACATTTTATCATTAACTAAATAATGATTTTTCATAATTTAATAATAAGTTAAAAGAACATAATAAACATAAAAGTTCCTGTACACATATTAAGAAAAAACATTGCTTGCTTAATAATTTTCCACAAAATAATTTTGCAAAACAAAAAAAAAAACGAATTCAATGCAAAAATCTAGTAGAAGAAGATAAGAAGAAGTACGTGAAATATCAAATCAAATTTTAATGGGCGTACCTCCACCCAGTTTTTGAACGCAATATTGTGTGTTTGTCAGATCTTAGCGTGCGTATTAAGTCTTCTAAAAATCGGTAAAGTAGAACCACTTAAAATAAAATATTGGGGGCTATTCTGGAAAACGCGTCGAAGAAGTGCAACTTTACATTCAAACAATAACAAATTTTCAAAAATTGTTTTTGTTTGCCATGCTTTTCATAAATGAAATAAACGTGAGAATATCAACGCGTTTCTCTTTCTTTTAAAAACGGTTAATTTTGTATGAGAAACAAAAACAATTTTTTACATTTACACAGTTTTGTTTTTGTTTTCCATGTAAGCTTCACCAAGTCGACGCGTATTTCAGAATAGACACCATTAAATTCGAGATACGAATTTAACAGTATGCATTATCTTTTCAATATTTGATGTTTTGGAATATCCTTTAATACTACAAACTTTTCCATTGTAAATAATCTCATATCTATCAGCCAACTGAATTAATTCATTTTTATCACTTATGTTTGATCCTGTCAAAGCAACATTGATTGATTTTGGTAACTTTGGTAACCACAATTTTCTCAAAACATCTTCACTAAAGTTTGAACCAGCCAGAAGGGCCAATGATCTGTAAAACTCGGACGGTTTTCTATCTCCCATATCACTATCTGAGAGAATTTTATATAATTTGGAGGCTTTGCTCAACGAGTGACGATCAATCAAAGTTTTCTTCAATAGAAGATACAGATTATTTGCAGTGAGATTCTGAATAACGTCCAAAACTTTTATTATAACATTCTGTCGAAGGGGGTGTGTGCACGCTGCATTTCAGCGTGCACACACCAAGCGCCAGGACAGAGGAAGCACAAATATTTAAAGCCATTTCTGGCGTCCTACTGATCAATTGATCGCTGAAACCACTGCGTGGGTTAACGTTATTACTTGTATCCATAGAAATTCTCGATTCCGATGCAGAATTTTGCGATTGTGTGTCATTACGTGTAGGTGAACACGGTGTCATTTTAAAGGGAAAATTTAAAAATGTAAAATGCAAAAACAAAGTTAAGATTTTAAATAGTCTGAAAGACTAGCGTATGTAATTAAATTTTATAAACGCATAATGTTTAATTGTATGTATGAATATTAGAATAATATTTAATAATAAAGGAACAAAACTAAAGACTTATCTTTGAAGATTTTGCGGTATTGTTCTTACAAATATTATATAAATCCTCTTACTTCCTTGCTTGAATGAATCTTGAAACAGTTTTCTTGAAAGCATCTTATCTTGGTTCTTGCTTAAAAGAAAAATTTATCTACCATCAGTTCATTGGTAATACACACAGATTTATTTTCAGCTTTCTTCTTTTCTTGATGTAAAAATTATATTTATTTAATTGTAGTTAATCCTTAAATTTGACCTTTCAGTTCAGGCCGGCAGGATCGCCAATTGTAGTTGTTTTCTTCAAACTACAATATTATTTTATTTTTTATAAAAAAACTATTTTAATATTTATTTAATAAAATATTCTATTGTAATCAAAATTCAAAAATCAATTCATTAATAAAAACTATATATATATATTATATATATATATATATATATATATATATATATATATATATATATATATATATATTTATATATATACATATATTAAAAACAATTAAAAAAGGAAAATATATTCAGAACATATTTGAATTTATATACAAAATGTTTTAAGTATAAAGTATCTACACATATAGTGCCATTACCTCCAAAACTAGCTTAAGCGACATGATTATCGAGTTAAATTTTTTTTTATGAAAATCTATTATTTACTATTGTAGACAGTAGATTTTTGTCATAAAACGAAATTCAAAATATATGTCTCTTAAACTTCTCTTTGCGGTTATGGTTGGATATATAATAATACTTTTTTTAAATAATTCTAAATTTAGCTTTAACTTTCTGCTGCTTATTTTTAAAGCAGTTTTAATTTATTTAATTTTTTAATCGAAAATAAAAATCTCAATCTAGCTGCCAAAATGGTCACACTGAACGTCATGCTTAGATATATTAATACAAGAAAAAATAAAAAAAGTATTTAAAAGTAACTAAATATGTATGTATCCATACGAAAGGGAGAAGAAACAAAACAAAAAGAATTCTTAACCAAAAAAATATAGGCACATAGGTACCAATAAAAATCACAAAAAAAAAAGTAGGAAGGTTGTTGACTTCTTTTTGATTAAGTGGGCAAAAAAAACATTAATAAATAAATACCTAAATCTAATATTTTCAAGGTATCAACTATGTACAATAAGTGCCTGTAATTATGAAAGTGGTCTAAGTCATATATTTCTTTGGTCGAGATATGTAGGTAAGTATTTAGGGGAACAAATCAAAAAATATTTTTTAATTATTATCACAGGCTCGATTAATATACATATGTAAATTTATTTAATAGGTATTTATTAATTGCCTTATTCATAAAAATTATTTCAGGTTTATTAAGCGCTTATTTGACATATTTCTATGGGAAATTTATCAAATAAACCTGTGAATTAGACCGTAAATATTTATTGTAGTTTTTTAAAGATATCGATGGCTTAATATAAGAAAGGCGGAACTCGAATTTTCGATATTTTATAAGAGAAGCAAAAAAACTGACGCATTTACATACAAACGTACATAGGTACTAGAGTTGAGCGATATTTAGAAACCTGTTACTTTTTCACAACTATTGAAAAATCACTAATCACAACTGTGACTGAATTTATCAAGGAACAGGTTTTGAAAATATTGTTCTTTCCTACAAACTGTAATTGTCTTGTATGCTTACTTTACAGTAAATAAAGCTACCACATTAATTTTTTTATGCCTTCAGCTTTTGTTAAGAAAAAATCGTCAAATCGTGTCAAATCGTCTTTTCTGGCAACTATAAACAGCTTACATATTCATATGTACAATTTTATTCTCTCTCTGCGTCTTATACGACAGTCACGGTTGCCAGAAATGCAGATTTATCTGGATTTTGCAGATTTTTAACCTCCAAAAAGACGAAATTCAGATTTGCAGATTTTTCGCCTAAGAACGCAGATTTTTCAACTCCAATTATAGTGAATTTTTTTAAGTTAAATTAATATGAAATGTCTTTACCATATCATTTGCAAATGTCGAATAAATTTTAAGTCAAGTGAACTAGAATAAAACAAAACTTCTAAGTCCTTTGGATATTTATGCAACAAATTAAATCACTTTTTGTATAATTTTTTATATATCCGATTTCTTTTCTCATTCATTTTATATTGTTTGCACATAAGTATGAAGAATTTTTATTTGTTTGTTGGTTTTATGCATTACGTTTCTCCTAAATAAAGATGGGGTTTCCACACAAAAGTTTAGTTTGCAAAGTCTAAAGTTTGTAGGAGAGAAGAGAAAAGAGATCTTATTCTATATTATTTTTTTCTTTAACAATATCAAGACTTTGCAAAGTAGGCTTTGCGTGTGAAAAACTTATCAGTACACTTCAACCAATGTCGCAAAATCTAAGATATTATCTTCTAGAGATTTTTGCCTGAAGCTTTTTCTGCCATATTCATAAAAAATAGTTTTGGTTTACAAAAGGTTTACAAAACAAACTTTGTATGGAAATTTGTTTTGTTAAACGTTTTGTAACCCAAAATAATTTTTGTGAATATTACCTTTTATGTTTGTGTACGTAATTCTTAATAACAAATTGATAGTCATTCTATAAACATATGAAGATGTTGCCTTAAGCCTGGTACTCTGTTCACAATTTCGTGCGAAATGCTGTCAAACAACATATAACAGTATTTGGTATGAAATATAAGTCATGTCTTTCCATGCAAAATTAGTCTGGCATCATTTTAGTTGAGCTGCGAAACAACATTAGCAGTGCTTTTTTCGCACGGAATTTTTACAATGTTGCATACTTTCAAGCAATAAAAGCAAGAAATTTATTAAAAAAACCGCGAGTTGGGCTACATTTAGTATATGTCAAATTTTTCATGCGAAATAATCAAGGTTTTTCCCAACTTCGAACAGAGTACCAGGCTTTATTTCAAAAATTTTTGGTTGAAGTCTGCTGATGAGTTTCTTAAGCAGAAACGAAAAGCACATTAAAGACTTCTATTCATAAAAAAATGTCATTGAAAGTTATTTAAAAAAAATTTCTAAAAAATTTAAATAAATACATTTTAAGCTGAGTTTAAATTTTATGAATATGGGTTAGCGAAAAAATATTTATATTCCACATGTAGGTCCATATTTATGTAAATTTTTTTAATAATATATAAAAAGTTGTTTTAAATATTTTTGAAGATTTTTTTAAGATTTTAAAAATAAAATGCAGATTTTGAAGATTTTTTCGTGAAAAATTTTTAAATTTTGCAGATTTTATCCTTAGAAATTCTGGCAACACTGACGACAGTTATAAATATTTGGACGGGGTTGATTTCTAATTGTTTGTTGTTGTCGCTCTTCTTATTAGTATTTATCAAGACACCAACAGCGTGACCGTTTGACCGACTAAAGTGGCAAATTGCCACTTTTTCGACTGCCTTGCCACTTTTTCGAGTGCTTTTGCCACTTTTTGTCTCCCTTTTTTAGAGTGAATTATAGAAAAATACATTAAAAATAAAAAGTTTAGTGTAGTTTTCTCGTATTTTTTTAATTTTGCCCCTTTTTGAAAAATGTCATCGGTCACCCTTTTAAACTGTGATCACAGTCACAGTTTAAAAGAACAGCGATTTAGAAATCACATTCCCAAGGAGCAACATTATTAAAAAGTCACAGTTTCTATCATCTCTAATAGGTACATTATAGTGGACGTTATTTATTTTTTCTTGATTTCTTTCATTCTCACCCCTCAAATCGGTTCAGTTTTATGTAAAAAAATTCAAAAAAATTTCATAGTGATAAGTTGTGTTTTAGAAGGTACGTCCGCCCTTCAAAGTTGTCCTTCAAGCCCATTTTTCAATAAAATTTTTTGCATATGACTAGCTTTTTTAAAAATGCATTTTACAAGAATATCATATATGGCTATATTTAACTCCTCTAGTCTACAACATTAATCTCAAAGAAAGTTTTTTTGCTTAAATTAATATTTTAGGAAATAATGAAGAAAATAACCAAAAAATACCAAAAATTATGTACATATATACACCAAAAATGCATTTATATGGAAATTATTTTACTTAGCGTTTACAATAAGAATTTACATATATCTTTTAAATTATTTCATACATACATACATACATATATTAAGTATAGTCATAAGAAAACTTAAAAAAAATTTCATTTAATATATGGGCTCAAATTTGAGGGCTGGACGCACTCCCTAAAACCTAACTTATCGATTTGAAATTTTTTGTATTTTTTTACATAAAACTGTACCGTTTTGGGGGTGAGAATAAAAGAAATCAACAAAAAAATTCTCCATACAACTAACGGCCAGGCCACTCTAAGGTACATGCAGACATAATTGTTTAAGAGGCCATAAGTCCCTGATTTTTAACGGTAACATACTAAGATCTTCAAGAAGAATGCAATTGAACATTGTCTCCCAAAAAAAAAAAACGTTAAAAGGTGATTTCGAAAAAATCGAGATACGCCCTTTTTATATTAAGCCATTGATATGTATGTAAGTATGTATGTAAGTAAATATGTAACTCATTTCGATTTTTGTTCTTTGAGATTTTCGTCAAAACTAAGAAAAAGCGTTTTTAGTTAGATATCGTGTTTGCTGTTATTTACTTGAACAAGAACAAGCTTAATAATAAAAAAAATTTAAATTAATAAAATTAAGCTTATTCTTTTTTCAATGACTGGCTTTTTTCTTTTTATTTTTTTTGTTTCGTTAATGGTTTATCTGTTTTGTTTTTCATTTTATTTCCATTAAGTTCTATGGAAATAAATTATGAGGAATCAAAAATTGAAATAAAAGTTCAAGGGTAAATACCCAAATGGTACATTGGGTATTTAAATGTAAATACCCAGGTATTTACCCAATCAGCTGGGTATTTACACCTAAAATGTGGGTATAAATCAGAATAAAGAAAAATTTAAATAAATTAAAAGAATTTAATTTTTTATTATGAATTAGATTTTTTAATAACAAATGAAATAATTTTAGTTGCTTCAGCATTGTTGTTGCCATCGCTCCCACTCATTACGTTGAGCTGCCATAAGCACGCTGATTAGCGGTTCTTATTAAGAATTGTTGTTGTGTTTGATGCAGCCAAAACTGCCTTATCTGAGCAAAATGCATCAAGAAATGTATAAACAAAATACAGTTAAACAAAATATGTTCAAAATAAATTCGAAAATGTTCACATTTCTCTTACTCTACGTAACAACGAGTATTTGTTAATCAAATGAGTATTCAGCCGAAATTAGATAAATGCCCGGGTATGAAAGTGGGTATAAATAAATACCCAGGTCTAAACCCATCTTTATGTACATACATACATTCATATACCAAAACAAAAGCCAGGAACTACTTACATTTCTGTGGCAAAAAGGGAAAAGGTCTTAAATCATATTTTACTATTTTGCAGTAGAGCACTTTTAAAATTTCTAGGCGATTTTCAGAATGCCTTGAAGAGCCGCCACGCCCATGTAAGGCAATCACGAATTCGTTAAAAGTCATTCAAGAGCATATTAAAAAAAACATGCGTCCCTACAAATTTTCAAAACTTTATCACAACTATCAGCCGAATTAAAAGTGAAAATAAGTCGATTGAGACATTGTTAAATTTTGCCACTTATGCCGCAAATGTTTTTCTGTTTTGTTTAGCAAAATATTGCCACATTTAATTTTAAAACAATCGAATTGCTGCTTATGTGGAATGAGAAAAATCTATCGAAATGTTGTGAAGTTAAGACAAATATCAATCGAAATAAAATTTCGTAGCCAAAACAATTTCGATCGATTTTTGTGATAGGCCTGAATATCAATCAGGTTTTCAAACGTTATCTTTACTCTAAATTTTACCTCCTAATTACATATACCATTAATGTTTTCAAACTACCAGAGCACATTTCCCATTCCATTTTATACATACAAATGCATAATTGGGCGTATGATGAACAAATACTCTGAGTATCATGACTAAATATTTATTTTTGTCCAAATAGTGCTCATTATATCTACCCAAAGATATCTATTATTGTACAGATATGTATATATCGTGTAAGTTAAATCTTATAAGTTAAACTCGTTGGGATAGACTTTAGACAAATTATCTGCAAGTAGAGCTTACAGGCATACATACATATTCATACTCTGAGTATAACAATACTCTAAGTGTAACTAGGAATAACACTAAAAACGCATTTGAGCTTCTATTTATAGTTGTTGCTTATTTTAGTTTTTTGTAAAAATTACGTTTAATCGGTGTATTGGTCATACTGGCAACACTGAATTTTAGTTCTAGAAATTCTTTTTATGATAAATTAAATAAAGCTTTAGATAATTTTCTGTCACTGTCAATAAAATCATATACCTACACCTCTGTACAAAATATATATACATACACATTTATACAGTCCACGTGCACTGCTCTTCATTTAATTGTTATACATACTTATTTAGACTATATACATACATGCGTATGTACATATGTATGTATTAACCATTTCATACAGTGTCAATAACACTAAACTTAACAATTGAACTTACAATACACGTAATGATATGATACGAATATGAAATAGGCCGTAAAAAACGATTGGCGTTGGTTGCTTGGTTGGTTGTATGGTTAAAGAAGACGTTTGTGTGTGTTACCACAAACATGTTAGAATATAACAAGTACAAAATACTATCCAGCAAAAACATAACATAAATACAACATACATATGTACATAAGTACTAAAGACCCGCACAATACCATTTATAAGACATTTCAAGACATGAGAGATTTTTCAAATGGTTTACTACAACGAAATATTTTAAGACAAACGCTAAACAACACTGTTGTTGGCAAGACATTTCTTTCCGTTGTTTGTCTTGTCAACAGTGTTGTTTAGCGTTTGTTTTAGAATATTTCGCTGTAGTAAACCATTTGAAAAATCTCTCATGTCTTGAAAGGTCTTATAAATGGTGTTGTGCAGGACTCTTATAAGTACATACAACACTTCTGCTCTCTAAAGTAAACGCTTGTGACGTATGTATGTAAGTATGTAGAACAAATTTGTATTGGGATAAGAAAGAAATTTAATAAAAATATTGTACTAACTAATGTTTCTCTGTCTGTCTTTCAGTTCTACTACGTTCGTAAATATTTACCAAATACAATTACTACTTAAGCTACGGTCACACTTGTCAAACATTTGCCCAAAATAACGTAACCCCTAAATGCTAATGAAAAATTTTTTAATTCAGACAAAAGTTTTTCAAGGTAAAGAGTAGACAATAATGTTGGAATCTATGACGTTGTCTATTAGTTGTATTCGAAACTGTTAAATTTGATAAATAAAGTGTCTGGATCAAAACATTTTTCATTAGTGTTTGTTGGTTACGTTTTTTGGGAAAATGTTTGACAAGTGTGATCGTAGCTTTACTCTACGCATTCTAGCGTATTATAATGAAATAAAACACTTAAAAATACGATATGAAAAAATAATAAATAAATAAATAAATAAAATTGCGTAGTAAAAAGATTGTTTTAATGACTTATTTGACTTTGCACTTGTAGGTTCTCAATTACTGACTGTATTATAGACTGGCGGCATGTAATATAGCACAATACATATATACATATTTATGTACATACTTACATAAACATGTATGTATGCCTGTACTACGTAAAAAAAAATAAAAAATGCATGATTGAATAACAGACTGCCTGACTTACATAAATGTTGATGGATTTATTAAGCTCGTTTGTAGCCAGACAGATTGATATTGAGTTTAAATGTCTGTACTTTGTGCCCTGAGAAAATTTTACGTTGTTGGGAAATTGTAGGCGAATATCAGTGTTGCCAAATACGCACATTTATATAACTACATATTAGAGTCCTGCACAGAACCACTAACAAGAACTTTTAAGGCATGAGGGATATTTCAAATGCTTTACTACAGCGAAATATTCTAAAACAAACGATGAACAACACTGTTGGCAAGACATTTGTTTCAGTTATTGCAGATATAGGAGCCAAGAAGAAAATGCTTCGTGACGGAAAAAATGTTATGGTTGCTTTTTTCTACGCATGGGCGCGTATAAAAACGTCATGCATGTACATACACACACAACTTGTGTGTATGAGCTTTTCTTTTTTTTCTGAGCACATACAATCGAACACATGCATTGACATTAGTTGTGTGCGCTTGCTTTAAAAAACCACCCTTAAACACATAAAAGCTTACCATCTACATCTTACACACACATTCAAACGTACAATAAGCAAAATAAGCAGGTATATACGCATCAACACTACTTCTTTTGATTGTTTGTTACGATAACTCTCATATAGACGAACATCAACACATCCATCGTGCTTCGCTTATGAAACGACAGCATTTATTGTTGGTTTAGTGCAAAACATGCCACGAGAATACATTTAAAAAGCAAGACGTATTTATGTATTTCAAGACTGTTTACGCAGCCCTCTAATTATTATATACATGCATATGTATGTATGCATTTATGTCTTTTATTCCTAAATGTTGAACGTTATATGTATATTCTTTGGAAGCACGGAAAATTTAGTTCTTTGAAAATTACTTTTAAACTTTTTTACTGGTTAGGAGGTGTTTTAGTATGTGTATATTCTTTGGAAGCAAGGAAAATTTAGTTCTTTGAAAATTACTTGTAAACTTTTTTACTTTTTTACTGGTTAGTGTTTTAGTAGTCTCAGTGTATTGAATCTTGAAAAGTTAAAATTGATGGTGTAACGCAAAATTAGCTACGTGTTGAAAATTTATTGATATTATTTTGAAAATTTATGATATTCGACCAATTGCCAAAAGTAGGGTAAATGTCCAGAATTATATGCAAATTAAACTAAAGCTTCCCTAAAGAATAATCTTTCGAAATCTTCAAGCACAGAATTAACTTTTTCATTAACATTTAATTTTATACAAATTTAAAAATTATGGAAGCACTTTTTCAAAATATTAAAAGATAAAATTTAAATTTATTATAATATAAAATTTAAAATTGGGATTTTTTTATTGAAGGTATTACAATATTTCAAATGAGTTTTCTGTATATTTACTGAAAATTTTATAAAAAAATCAAAAGGTGTGCTTAAGATTTTAATCAAACGCTTGGTTAAAACAAAAAAAAACAAAAAACAAAAATAGACGAAGAAAAAAATTAAAAATTTTAATTTCAAACTGAAACAATTATGAGAAAATTTTTTGTTGCCTAAAAATTAAAAAAAAATCAATCAGTATTTAAGAAAGTTACAAGTTACAAGCTACTTTCACCCCTGTACATCCGTCCCTGCTTCAGTTACATACTTTGCAAGATATGTCTTTTAATTTTCAAATCCATTCGCCACTTAAGAAGTTTCAAACTTATTACCACTGCTTTTATTTTGCTTCACTGTGTATCAGATAATGAACGTATGAGTATTATATTAGTTAAGTATTGTAATACTCATACGCCATGCTAAGCAAACAATTAAATTAAGGGAGGATCACTCGATTGCCGCTATGCACCAATTATTGATCTATTTTTTATGTCCATCGTGTGATTTCACAATTTATTCTCCCATACGACAATCGAAAACAATATTCTGATGATTTGCCGCAATCAAATGCAACTTTGGTACGGCAATCGTGTGAACGATTGATAGGCAGCCATGACCCAATAAAAATTTTAAAAATGCCCCAATATTTATTGTGTTCTCGAGCAGCAATCAAAGTAGTCAATACGCGACAATTTCTTAAATTAATTTATTTTTTCGTATGCGCCAAGTGTTTTTGTATTCGTAGTTATAACTTATTTGAAACGTTACCATGGAGCTGTGAGCCAATGTTTAACCCATATATTTAGTTTTTATTAGTTTAAAATAACGAAAATTGCATCTGCTTTGTATATTTAATAAGCACAAAATATAGAAAGCAAAGGCAATTTTATTTCTTTTAAGGGAACAAACCATTATTACTTACAAAATTTAAATAGAAAAAAAAACGATTTCTGAAAAAAAAACTATTTGTACGTAAAACAAACTACCACAACAGCTGCTTGTTTAAATTGCGCAAGTTAGAACAATCCTTTGACTGGGTTAAGACAATTATTGTCCCAAATTCATTCTTCACCAATATGCGTCAATCAAATTTTTATAAAATGGGACAATCATGTGACTGCCACGTATTTGATTGGGATAATTTAGTTATTGTGCATCAATTCAGCACAATAAAAATTGGGTCAGATTGGTGTATTTGCGGAAATTGTGTTAGAGTTATAAGATTTTCGACATATTTATGTACATACCATATTAGGTTTTAATAGTGGCTAGATTAACCTATCCAGCCCAAAAATTAATTTTTCGCTATATGTTACCCTGTTAATGTAGCTGGATTAATGTAGAGAATTTTCAAAACGCTTTAGTGGTTTGGGCGTGAAAGCGTAACAAAGTGTTCTAATATTACAATAACAAAAAATAATAATTTAAGTTTAAAATTTGTAAACGCACTAATAATCCCAAAATTATATTTTACTTATTCAGTAAAATATTTTTTTTTATTAAAATACATTGAAATTGATTATTGAGGGGTTTAGCTGGATCCTATGCGCATTTCACTGTTGCTAATGCAGATCATCAGGGAACCTTTACCCAAAGTTTCTTAGAACAACTAGAGTTATTATGTTATAAACTTTCATTTAAATAAATGAGAAGCTCAACAACAAATAACAAAGTTGAAACAAGAACTCAATAATCAACATGTTTTTTATTTTCTTACTTTACCATTACTACACTGGCTGACTTTTTTTCAGCATCAAATTGTAGATATAAAGCAACAGTGAAATGCGCATAGGATCCAGCTAAACCCCTCAATAATCAATTTCAATGTATTTTAATAAAAAAAATATTTTACTGAATAAGTAAAATATAATTTTGGGATTATTAGTGCGTTTACAAATTTTAAACTTAAATTGTAAAAATTCCCATAAAAACACTAATTATTAATTTGACTGCACCCGGTCAAAAAAATACTTGTGTGGCAACACTCTATCTTGAATAGCTGTTGTTGTTATTTACATTTATTTTCTTTTTACATCATACTCTTTATATCTACAATTTGATGCTGAAAAAAAGTCAGCCAGTGTAGTAATGGTAAAGTAAGAAAATAAAAAACATGTTGATTATTGAGTTCTTGTTTCAACTTTGTTATTTGTTGTTGAGCTTCTCATTTATTTAAATGAAAGTTTATAACATAATAACTCTAGTTGTTCTAAGAAACTTTGGGTAAAGGTTTCCTGATGATCTGCATTAGGAACAGTGAAATGCGCAGAAGATCCAGCTAAACCCCTCAATAATCAATTTCAATGTATTTTAATAAAAAAAATATTTTACTGAATAAGTAAAATATAATTTTGGGATTATTAGTGCGTTTACAAATTTTAAACTTAAATTGTAAAAATTCCCATAAAAACACTAATTAAAAAATAATAATATTCATATTTATAATTCGATTAGGCTAAAGATTGTATCGCTCTGTAAGTAAAATTACTTGTGATAACGTTTAAGGAACAAATAACACCAAAGTTAATTGGAAATATTCTGAAAAATACTAGCAGCACGGAACAACATGCTCTTTTCGAAAGGCGCCACTTGTCTTTGTTCCACTGTGTGTGTTGTCAGTTGATGAAAATTTAAACTTTATATGTGTACGTTAGACTGGTCCTTATTTTCTGACTTCAAAATTTTTAATACAGCGCACTCTTAAAATTTTATTTTTAGCAAAAAAAAAATCATTATGTAAAAGTTTCAAATTGATATTTTGATATGAACACGTGCCGCATTACGATGTAAAGTTACGTATGCATGTATGTATGCATGTACGTACAAGGGTGATTTAAAAGCCTGTTTTTTTCACAATACGGTTGTCGGTTATTTCAAAATTTTGATTTTTCGAATGTCGAATAGTCGGGTTTTTTACAATTTAAGAACCGGCTGAGTTCTCTTAGTTTAGTTTATTTTCCTAAGGGACGTTTTCACAACTTGCCTTTAGCTAAAGGCTGGATTTTGTATGCCCGATAAATGGTTTTGCATTATCAAATCTTCATTTATAATTTTTTTATTAATTAAATATTAATATTATTGATAATAATACCATTAAAAATTTAAATTGTAATAATGCAAAAATATTTATCTAGCAAACAAAAACCTACCTTTAGCCAAAGGTAAGTTGTGAAAATGGCCCTAAATATTTTTTCATTGTTTTGAGCATGGCAACACTTACTGAAACATGAAATTAAAGCGAAATTATTCTATGAGGTGGTAGTAGAGGCTAATTAATTTGGCCTTATGGTGTGCAATGGATGTTAAAATCCATTTGTAAAAAGTGTTTTCTAGTTTTGTTGACAAATTGCTTTTTATTTTATATATAGATTTAGATATCCACCTTGTCCATACATTCATATGTACATATATATGAGTATTATATATATCGAACTTAATCAACAAGAGGGTATTAACTCAAAATTTTAAAATGTTCAGTGGAGACGACAAACTATTTGTGGTTACATTTTAAGAGAATTTGAAAATCCGAATACATCATAGTAAGCAAATTTCATTTGAAAATACTTATATGTTTTGGAAAGAGTCACTCCTAAAAAAACCGTCACATTTCGAATTAAAATCATGAAGCAAAAGAAATTTTTATGAACAAAACAGTAATTGGTATATGTTGAAATTTTTACAGTAAATATATACATATTGATTTTGTTATTTTATTTCTTGCAAAAAACAAAATAAATTTAAAATTTTTAATTAAGTGCGGTATATACTAGATATAGGTATATGCAGTTAATTTTTATATTTTACCTTTAATTTTTGTATTGTTTTATAATATTTACATGAATTAACTGTTAACTGTTTTTTTAATAAAGCAATTAAAATCAAAACTTGTATAATAACTTTCTTACTAAAAAAAACCGGTTGACTGGTCTTTTCTGAATTGTAAAAACCGAAACCACGTTTTTCATAATTTCAAATATTCGAACTATTCGAAAACCGGTTTTTGGAAAAAGTCGAATAATCGATCACCTTAATAGGTACATTTATTCATTTACATATGTATATTGTTTTTATAAATTTTTTTTATTATTATTGATTTTTTATAAAATTTTTATGAATCTCCAAAGATTCCGCCATCAAAAAATGGTGTTATAATTTTTTTGCCAACAGCTAATTCAGACGTAGTGTCAGCACTTTACTATATATGGAAATAATGTAGCTAAGAGTCCACTAAATAAATCTCATTAACGTATTATGAAGAAAAAATTATTTCTGCATAAACTTTTTTTCAAAACTAATTTGATTAATTTCTTTTAGAATAACTAACAGAGATTCCTAATTTTTTGCAAACAATATTTGGCAATATAATCTGAACGTGTCTAGGAACCCTAATAAGTCATACAAACCACTTTTTAACTAAAAAATTTTCGTTTTTCATAATTTTTTTACGCTTATATTTTTTTTTAGAAAATCATATAATTAATGCACACTTTTCTTTTGTTTGTTTCATTAACACTTTTTTGCAAAAAAAAGTATAGTCTAGTAAAATATGAAAGTTTTGCATCCGAATTGATTTAAAAGAACCCTTCATTAATAATTATCACGTGTAATTTGGCTTAGAAAAGCGATACGAACTTTAGCCCGTTCAAATTAATCATAAATATAGAAACAAATTAAGTTCGAAAAATAATAATTAAAAATTAACTTGAACCGACAAGTCTTGAATATGTCAAATGCTGAAACTCTCCGTTGTGTATAGCTTTTCGTTTTATGTGTTCGCTTTAACTGCGACTTTTCACATTTTCAGAAGCATAAGAAAAAGCAATTACACAAATCATACGTGTTTAAACGCTGCTTCTCAATACCTTCTAACTGGATTAAGCTTTGGTTTCGTAAATAAACATGTAACTGTCGTTAAATCATAAAAATGCACAATGGTCTGCTCAAGCGCTTTAGAATACTATCGTATATCGGATAAATTTCAGAATTATATTATATGTATGTATAAAGCAAAAGTAATTCACAAAAATGATCAATTTCAAACTATTTAAAATGTTATTTTTTGGTGTTCTTAAAATTTCTCCGGCCCTAAAACCATGCCGTCGTAGGCACGGGCCTCACAGGCCTATACGTTAATCCAGAACTGCAAAAAACTAGCAGAGAATATAACGGCATTTCGAAATGTTAGCATAGAAGAACATATAATGTTTTATATGTACATTAGAGTGACCGTTAATTGTATGGAGACTTTTTGTTTTTTGATTTCTTCTACTCTCACCCCCCAAATCAGTTCAGTTTTATGTAAAAAAAAATACAAAAAAAATTCATGCCAATAAGTTGTGTCTTAGGGGGTGCGTCCGGCCCTCAAAATTGGCCTTCCAGCCCATTTTTCAATGTAATGTAGAAGAAATCAAAAAAATTAAAATAACAGCCACCCTAATGTATATACATATCGCTCATTTACTTCAATAGTGGCATAAATCAAAAAATTAGTTTTTTGAGTTCATAATGCAGAAAGATGCGGCATTTTGTATTTTATCTTGTGTAAACATTTCATATAAATAGCTTGTACCATCACCTCCTGAGTGGTAAATTTTTTTTCATTTCTCCATTGAGTTGTATGCAAATCGAAAACTTAAAACGCGTTTTCTGCAAAACTGTTTTTTTTTGAGTTGTGGCACTATTGAAGCAAATAAATATATGTTTTAAAGGTCAATTCGGCATGTGTTAATTTTAATTTAAATGTAATTTTAATTTTATAATGAAAGCTTCATTTTTGCATCTATTTACAACATTCTTGCCATTGTTGTTTGTTTTCTAATTTTCTTATTTTTGTTCTACTTAAAACAAACTTTTTTGCTTTGGTACTTTTAAATATATTTTTTAAATTTTTGCCAGAAGCCCATAGCCTATTAATTTAAGTTATTTTTAATTATTATTGTTCAAAGGTGTGGCGGCTTTCTAAAACAGCATGTGTCTGTCATAACCCTAAATATACTTGTTTCACCTTATTAGTACTGCTGAACACATAAACAGCTGTTTCTGTTTTCATTTGTTTATTGATTTCCGAACAGCACAACTTCCGTAATCTTTAATAACTACAAAATTTGAAATAAATAATTTAACAAAATCAATTGAACCTTAACATTTAGATATATGTATAAATATATGTATACATATGTACGTACTAGTAATTAATTTTTCTTTTGTATAAATTGACTTACCGATCTTATTGCAGAATGCATATTGTCAGATCTGAAAAATGAAAGAAAATTTTAAATTTAATATTATTATGTGTAATGTTTACAGGCAAATGTCGTAAACTTGACATGACTTAGCATCATTGAGTAACAAAATCAGCTTACTTGTATGAACTTTGCTTATGATGCTTACAAAAGTAGAAAGAAACCCTATTTTTCGTATTCCAAGAGTCTTACAACGTTTTGTGCGCAGTTAAATGGGTTATTATTATTTTTTTTTTTTGATTAAGCATTTGCATTTTATTGCTGCTTAAGTAACGCATCAGTAGATTTCAACCATAATTAAAAAAAGTTTACAATACACAAATGGCTATTTTCTCAAGAACCGTAAGAGCTACGGACCTAAAATTTGGACATAACCTTGGCCGCTACAGTAACAAATACATGAGAGTTAAAAATTAAAGGTTGTTCCAAAACGAGCAACGGAAAATTTAAAAATCCCATGTAATATACATTCAATTATATGTACATACCCAGGCAGAAAAAGACAATCAGCACGACGTTGCTACGATTGTCTCCGGGTACAACTAATATGAGTACAACATTCGTTTACCAAAATTTTAATGTACTCATAACATTAAAATGATAACGCCGAATGACCGTCCTCCGACTCTTTTTTCCAATGTTGTCACAATACTCTAAATACAACTTTATAAGATCATAACAATGGAAATTTCCCAACTTGAGTCAAATTTTTGTATTTACGGTGTTGAAGCGGTAAAAGTTTATTGTAAACGGGGTATTTGAAGAACTAAAGTAAAATTTTTGTACTTACGGTGATCTAGCGGTACAGAATTTTTGTGAACGGGGTATTGGGAAACAAACGTCGAATTTTTGTATATACAGTATTATAGTGGTATAGGATTACTAAGAATACGGTATTTGTAAAATTAAAGTCATATTTTTGTGTTTGCAGTACTGTGGTGGTACAAAAATTTTGGAAGAATCGTAATTTTGTTTTTACAGTGTTGTGGTGGTACATATTTTTTGGGCAAAGTTACAATTTCTGCCTGGGTATGTATATTGACACTTGAAATTTGTAATGTATTTTTATACAGACTACAACAATTAACATTAAAATTTAAAAATTAAAATTAAAGGGTGTTATATCAGTTAATGTAATTTTGACAACTTTCTGTATCTCGTAAACCGTACACTCAAAAAAAGACATGTTCTATTATTAAGAAATTTTTTTTTTCTAAATTCAAGTAAAAAAAATTTCTAAATTTAAGTAATTTTTTCTAATTTTAAGTAAATTTTTACAAAAATTTGGTAAAAATTACTTAATATGAGTAAAAAATTAAAAGTTCATATCCTCAAAAATAGTTCATAAAATTACACAATAAATTTCTCACATTTCAGGAAATGTTTACTGACTTAATGGAAATATTTACTAAGAGTAGGAAAATGATTATAAACTGAAGGAAATTTTATATTAAGGACTAGTCAAGTCTTAAATCAAAAAATAAATTTTAGGAAATGAATTACTCCTGATTAGTTCATGAAATTTGATTTACCTAAAAGATATAAAAGGGTATAATAAATTTTAGGAAAATATTTCCCAGTCTTAAGTATTTTTTCTTTGATTTATAGAATATATTTTTTATTTGCATTAAGCAAAAAATCTAAGTATATTTTTTTATATTTTCGAGGAATATTTGAACTTGAAATATATTTTTTTGTAAATAAAATAAAATTTTAAAACTCAATAATTTCAATGCTTATTCAGGCTGCCTTGTTAGGCAATTGGTTAGAGTGTTTGCCTATCAATCAGAAGGTTGCTGGTTCAATACTTGTCTCCTCTCAAGGAATTTATATGTATGTATGGTGAATTATAATTAAGAATATATAACATGAAAATCTAAAAAAAACATACCATGTGGTATACAATTTAATTAAAAATAAAAATAAGTACCAGAATAGAATAAAAGACAAAAAAAAATTGGAAACTTTACTAAATTTGAGATCAAAGACAAAAACATATTTTTGCAAAGCTCCGAATTTTATGGGAAAATTTTACTTAATTTTAGGATAATTTTACTAAAATATGAAAATATAAATACTATAAACTGGTTCATTAATGAACTAGAAATTTAGTAAATATTTTACCGGTTTCAAGTAAAAACAGCTTTGGCGCCATACGACAACTTTTTTTTATTCAAATTTAGAAAATTTTCTTAAGTTTTAGTTATTTTTTTTTGAGTGTAAGACGCAAAATCTGGAAATTTTCAAAAACGATAAAACTAAAAAATCATAAAATGATAAAATAGCCAAACCGAAAAAAATCGCAAAACATCGAAAAAAATCACCAAAACTAAAAAAAGCTTAATACTAGTATCAATCTCCAAATTCGAATAATTCGCTCAAATGAAAGCAATCGCCAAAATGAAAAAAGACTCCAAAAACCGTAAAAACGTGAAAAAGGTGCCAAACCTAAAAAAAATGTTTATATGAAAAAAATCGCCAAAATGAAAATAAGTCGCCAAAAACCGAAAAAATCGACATAACTAAAAAAATCGCCAAAATTGAAAAAATGCCAAGAACCGAAAAAAATCGCCAAAACGAGAAAAAAGTGTCAGAACTAAAAAATTGCCAAAATTAAAAAAGAACGCCAAAAACCGAAAAAATCACCATAACCACCAAAAAAAAAACGCCTATATGAAAACAAAATTAAAAAAACACCAAATAAAAAAAAAATCGCCAAAATGAAATAAACGTCAAAAACCAAAAAAATTGCCACAAACAAAAAAAAAGTGCCAAAACTAAAAAGCGCCAAAAAAATCTCCAAAACCAAAACTAAAACGCAAAAACCCCTAAAACTAAACAAACGCTTAAAACCGAAAAACCCACAAACGGAAAAAAATGCCAAAGCTATATAAAGTTGGTATTGAATTACAAATCTAATGTCTGTACGGAACCCTTCGTGCGCGGGTCAAAGTCGCACTTCCCTGAATTTATTTTGACTAATGTGTGTATAAAACGTTATTATTTAATCAATCTCATGAACTATAATTTGTTTTTGTTGAAATAAATTAAATTAAAAAATATTTTGTATTGAAATGAAAAGGTCCGGGATAAAAAGAACTCTAAAGTCAACCTCAAGCTTTTTAATTGCAGTTAATATCTAGCAATGCGTTATTTAAGCAGCAACGACATGCATTTAGATGTGCTTAACCACAACAAATAAATTTTTTTAATGTGCAGTTTCTTCAAGTCCGCAGACAACTCATCTAGAAATTTGTATGAAAATCACTCAAAAATATGAGTACTTTCCATATAAAAATTATACACTGAAGTCGTCCGTCTGGGTGGTAAAAAGAGGGTGTTAATCGTTTTAATTTCGACAAGCGTTAAATAAAATAAAATATATGAATTAAATATTAATTTTATTTCGAAACTTTTAGTGAAAGCAACCAATTAAAACGTGTGTAATACAATAATTTGCGAGATAATAAATTTTTTTACAATATTAAATATTTAAATTTCGCATTCCTTATATACATTTGACCTGCTTTCGAAAGATCGAAATTTATTTATTTACAATTTTATAATTTGAAATTTATTTCTTATATGTATATTAAAATTATGTTCACATATATTGCATATTTAATTAATTTAGACACATTTTCTAATACCAGTCAGCATATGGCATTAATTATTTGATGGCAATAAATTAAATTAATTTGAAAATAATGATGTGAAAGAACATACTTATGTACATAGTATTTTCTTTATTTTGAAATGAACTAAAAGAATAATCATATTTTAAGTAAAATAGCTTTAAAAATATATTACAAAACTGTCAAGTTAAATAATCAAAAATTAAATGTCCTAATTCTTATTTGGCTGGTGTCTGTTTTGCTTTTTGAATTAAAAAGCCTACGCAAAATATGGCAACTGAATAATATGAATATGTATTGCCCACCTTATCATCTCCCAAATCTCAAGGGTTCATAGAGCTCTTTTATGAGGAAATATGTTCTAGTATATTGAACTAAAAATATCACATCACATTCTCAAAACATAAAAAATCTAGCTTAAAAGAAAATGTATTTATAAGTTTTATTTATATCGCTGAAGTTATTAAAAAAGCTGTTCGAATTAAATTTCTACAAGAATAATTCTGCTTTATTAATTTCAAAACTAGTTTTTTTTGACATACCTACATTCATATATAAAAATATAAACAGCGACAAAAATATAATTAGCATTGAAAAAATTTTTTTTGTTGTCAAAAATACCAATTAAAAAAACAAAATTTTTTCTTCTTTCTGACGCAGAACATGCGTCACAAACGGCCTAGACTTGGTATAAAAACAAACAAACATAAGGTGAATGACATAAAAAAGAAAACAACAACACAATAGGTACATCCCAATAGAGCAGATACGATAAGATCACTTGTAGTGTTCAAACATTTGGACTAGATGACTAAAATTAAACACCCAGAAAGAAGTTCTTGTAATATATGCACGGAAAGAAATATTACTAAACTGCGGGCAAAAAAACAAAATTGTTACCGCCTTATTTATAAAAATTATACAGGCTTTATAAAGGGTTTCTTAAAACAAATTTTCATAAAAATAATTTCTTACTAAGTCTTTATAAAGCCTTGATAATTTTTATAAATAAGGCTGTTAAATTTTATTTATTTATTATTATTTATTTATTTATTAAACATATTAATGCAAAGTAAATTTGCATAACATGGTATTGCACAAATATGGGCGGAGTAACGTAGACCACATGCCCAAGATGTTATTAACAGTATAATGTGGTTGTTAAAGAAATTCCACAAAATACCGCAATATTATATGGTAATCCGTGGCAGATCAGTCAACCAGTGCGAGTGAGACGAAAACCTCTCGAAGGCCAAACAACAAACACAAGCCTGACCACACTTAAGAAATAATTACGAAGACGCGAGAGGTGTTCCCCAACCCAGAGCTGCTTAACGACTGAAATTTTATTTAAACTTTAAAAAATTATTTGATCAATTCAATGGCAGCGATACGTTAATGGGATTATAACAAATACAAAATTGTACAATTAAATATATTGATAAAAAATTTTCCATCTTTCTCCTTGAGAATTTTTCCTAATTATCAAATAAAGTTTTGTCTGATCTTACAATATTGTCAGTAAAATGTGCCAACATATTTTATTACAACCGTTTAACTAATAATTTTTGTCTTACAATGCTGAAAGTTAAGGCATTGCCAGTACATTGCCAGGCTAGCTAGCGGCTGCCATTAAATTGAAAGACATCTGATAATCGTGTAAGCACCAGAGAATGACAAGAGTATCGTTTTAAGTACTTTTTGAGTGTTGGCAGTCAAACAACTACGAATGCGTGCATCTAAAAATTAAAAATCACGCATTAATTTTAAACCGAATGCAACTAACAACTATATATGTATACACAGTTTTTAAATTACCCGGCAGGAACGACAACAATTAACGGCCTGGTCCACGATGTCGACAAAAAAACAAAATAAGAAAATTTGGGCGTAAAATTTTTAGACTGTGTACATATAAAAATATTCTGAATATTTAACCGAATACAAATGCGTATTACAGAGCTATTTTATTTTCACATGTTTTCAAACAGCCACACATTTTTCATTCCATTTTCTGTACACAAATGATTGTATACAATGGCGAATGATCAATAAATATTCTTTGTATGACTATATTATTTTTTTTACTGAATAAATATTAATATTCTGTGGGTAAAATTATTCAGAATGAAAGTATGAGAGAGAGTAAATTAGTTTAATACGCATTTGCCTTTTTGTTTATAGTTGTAGAGTAGTTTCGTTTTTTGCATAAACATAGTAATAGAGAGAAAGAATGAAGCGATAGAGGAAATCTTCGCTGTTTTAACGTTATTTTGCACATTTTTAATGCTCCTCATTGCAGCGCCTCTGGTGTCAATGGGGAGTGTGAAATTGTTAAAGCTTTGTTAAGAAGCCATTTTATTGGTTATTTTTCATCGCCGATGATTTTGCTACACAATATCGACGAACGAGGGCGCTCTGATGCTACATTAGCATTAGTATCAGCTGAAGTTGCTATACATAGTTCAGTGACCAATGATTAGGCATTCATCACTAGAAGTTTTCCTACAACAACTGATAAAAAGCGACACTAATGCACTTTAGAAAAATGTCTGGTGTTGTTATTTAATGACTTTTCAGTGGTCAACGTGCTAACTACTTCAGCCAGCGAGCCTCCTTTGCTCTTCCAAGTTGTATTCTAGGGTAGTACCCTTTTATTAGTATTGCCACGTCATCCGCATAACGGAGGTCTTTGAATCCTTCTTCGGTTAGATTCCTCAATAGATTGCGCACGTTTGTCACCCAAAGTACTTCCCTGTGGGTTGCCCTGCAGTACTCTGCCCCTTTACTTCTTATCATTTACCTCGGTGAATAGACTACCTATTTTTAAGCATATGACCTCTTGCAGAGGTGCAACTGGCACATTCATTATGAGTAGAAACTTAAAAGACTATAAACTTTGGCCCATATTCATAGTCAAAATAAAGTAAACTTTAAAAATTTAAAACAAGAATTAGCATATAAAATACTGGTTTGAAACTCTTCAAGTATACTTTGTTTTGACTACGAATATACGCTCTTTAATTTTAAGAAGTTCTATAAAAAATATCCGATTTAAGGTTTTTCTACTGGAGACCATCGATTTGTAATACTACACGAAATTTAACCAATATAATTAAATACTTAGAGATTTTTTAAAACAAATTTAAGTACCCGGTAATTTTTTGTGGTTTTTGGCGATTTTGTTTATTTTTTGCACTTTTTCTTAGTTTTGACGTTTTTTTTTCTTTTTTATTAGGTTTTTAGTTTTTTAGGGTTCCGTACACCAAATGTGAAAGAGGAACCCTATTGTTATCGCTACGCTATCCGTCTGTCCGGCTGTCCGTCACACGGTATTTCCTCAGGAACCGTAAGAGCTACCGAGTATGTAGCACCTTGGCCGCTACAACAACAAATACATGAGAATTAAAAATTAAAGGGTGTTTTAAAACGAGCCACGAAAAATGTTAAAATCCCATGTAATATACATACAATTGTATTTACATACGTATATTGACACTTGAAATTTGTAAAATTAGTGTATTTTTATATAGACTACAACAATTAACATTAAAATATTAAAAAATTTAAATTAAAGGTTGGTCCATCAGTTAATGCAATTTTGACTATGTAATTTTGACAACTTGCTATATCTTGGAAACCGTAAAAGTAAATCTCTTGAAATTTTCAAAAACGGTAAAAATAAAAAATCTAAAAATTATAAAATCGCCAAACCAAAAAAAAAAAAAATCGCCAAAAATTCAAAAAAATCGCCAAAACGAAAAAAGTCGCCAAAATTAAAAAAAAATTTATAACCCTAAAATAAGTCGCAAAATTCAAAAAAATCGTCTAAATGAAAAAATCGCCAAAATGAAAAAAGAGCTAAAACCGAAAAAAATCGCAAAGCGCTAAAAATGCTCCAGTAACAAAATAATTTTTAATATGAAAAAAAATCGCTAAATGAAAAAAATCGCCAAAATTAAAAAAAATCTGCAAAAACCGAAAAAAAGTGTGAAAATTAAAAAAAGCGCCTAAAGTCGCCAAAATGAAGAAAAGCCAAAAATCGAAGATCGACAAAATTAAAAAAAAAAATCACAAAAATGAAAAAATCGCAAAAAAAACCGAAAAAAATCGCCAAAACAAGAAAATAATGGCCAAAATAGAAAATAAGATCCAAAAACCGAAAAAATCGCCACAATTAAAAAAACGTCAAAAACGAAAAAAATGCCAAAAATATATTTTATATGGGCTACTAAAGTTCGTATTGAATTACATATCTCGTGTTCGTACGGCACACTTCGTGCGCGGGTCAAAGTCGCACTACTGAATTTTTATTTTTTAATTTTTGGCAATATTTTCAGTTTTTCGCGATATATTTTAGTTTAGGCGAGTATTTTTGTTATGATTCTTTTTTCGTTTTGGGCAATTTTTTCGGTCTTGGCGATTTTTATTAGTTTAAGCGATTTTTTTAAATTTTTTCGGTTTTTTCGGGTTTTTTCGTTTTGGGCGATTTTTTCGGTTTTCGGATAATTATTTTAGTTTCACCCAGTTTTTAGTTTAAACGCTTTTTTTGGTTTTGGTGATTTTATTTCGGTTTATGGCATTTTTTTCGATTTAAGGCGATTTTTTTCGGTTTTGTGATTTTTTAATGTTTGGAGTTTTTAGTTTTAGCGTTTTTGAAAATTTCAAGAGTTTGCTTACTTCTTACGGCTTTCCAGATACAGCAAATTTTCACAATTATATAGTTAACATTACATTAACTGATAGAATGAATACCTTTAAATTTGATTTTTTTAAATTTTAGATGTAGTCTGCATAAAAATAGACTAAATTTGCAAAATTTCAAGTGTCCATATATGTGCCCTTAATTATGAAAGTGGTCTCAGGCATATATACACATATTTCTTTGATCGATATATTAAGTAGATCACATCTGAAGAAATCAAGGGGATTTCAGAAAACCCTTTAATGTTTAACTCTGATGTATTTGTTGTTGTAGCTGCCGAAGTTCAACATATTCTGTCAAAATTTCTTACGGTTTGCGAGAAAACAGCCTGTGAGGGACAAGCGAACAGACACACATCGTAGCGGTAACAATAGAGTTTCATTTAGCCTTTTTGTAGGGAACCATTTTAAAGAAAATCTAAAACACAGCAATGAAAAAAAAGGGAAAAACAAATCTTTATGAGCACGCCATCAAGGAATTCGATGGTAGTCTGCATTCTAGTTTACGGCAGCAGGATTCAAGTCGGGTTAAAAATTTTGTGCGCATGAAGGAAGAACATTTCGACTTTCTTGTTGACTGTTTAATACCATGCATCCAAAAACAAGATACACAATTTCGGAGAGCAAAAACAGGCATGATTCCACTTTTTTCTCTCGTTTTCCATACTTTTAAATTGTTATACCCGCATACATACATTAATTTTTTTAGTTATATACTACTCAATAGGACAAAATATCATCATGCTGACATTTATTTTTTGTGTCTGCAATCCTGTCAACTTGTGCTCACTAATGCCCACATCAGACGCCTAAACAGTTTCCAAGGTAATGCCACACAACGAAAAAATCGAAATTGACCAACCTTGCCATTAGTACATACTTTTAATTTTGCTTGCGATGTCACAAAATGCCATAGTGTGTACTCAGCATTACTATTAACTATCCGGAATTTTATGGCAAATGTTATAACCACAACGTATTAAACTTAGTGAAAATACCTTGAGTTTAACTTTAGCTGTAACTAAACATAAAACAATTAACAGCTGTCAAAATGGCGCGCACATCAAAACGTATTGCCAACTTGAAGTCATATGCCTCTTAAAAAAAACAGGCGATATTTGGTATGCAGAGGAAAATCTTATTGCCTTTTCTCACGAATTATGTGCCAATATTTATGTACAAAAATAATGGAATATTAAGAAAAATTAAATTAAATAAAATATTTATATAAATAATAAAAAAGTTTGTATAAAAATAAAAGGATTTCGGCTGTACAGCGATAAAAACCCAATGATGTGTTTCAATGTAACGTAAATTTGTAACATTCAAATTTATCGTAATAGCTTCTGAGAAATTCCCACAAAATTCCCACTCCAACATTCCACATGATTGTAGCAAACTCGTGTTTGTTATACATTTATGGATGTGGTAAAGAGCAGCAGTGAGATGAAAACCCACTTTTGCTGACTACAAGCAGTTTACATAATTTTTACGCACCACGTATGTTGACTCAAACCCTGATAACCCGTAATACATAAAGAAGAAACAAGCTCCCTTATACCCAAACTGATTTTCAGTAAACAATAGGACTGTTCGTTCAATTATTATATTATTAATATTGGAACTTAATCAAGTTAACTGTTATATTCTAGATATTGAAGAAAAAAAAATTTATGCATTCTAATTTGATCAAACATATTGTGTAGGGCAACCTAAATGTAAAAATAAATCAGAACATATTGCTGCTTTATTGTAACATAGTGATAACTCAAAATACGCTTTTTGGATGCATTTGGGGAGTAAAAAAATAACAAATTAAAAAGCAAAAACAATTATATTAAAATACAAGTATTTCAAAACATTATGATACCTTAACACTACAGTTTGAATACCCCAATTATATATATTTTAGTTAATTTTAATTATTATTTTTCGAACTTAATTTGTTTCTATACTTATGATTTGAACGGGCTAAAGTTCGTATCGCTTTTAAAGCTAAATTACATGTGATAATTATTTAATGAACAAACAACATCAAAGTTAGTTGTAAATATTCTGACAACACATAGTTGAACGGAACAGCCAGCCGTTTTTCGAAGGCCACTAAACCTTCATCATCAGCGTTCTTCTGTGTTAATAATTAAAAATTAACTTAAATTAATAGCCAGGGGCCTGTGGCAAAAAATTAAAATAAATATACTTAATAGTAACAAACCAAAAAAAATTTGGTCTTAAGTAGAACAAAAATAAGCAAATTAACTATCATGTGCATAATTAGTAAAGACTAAACGATAATGGTAAGTCTGTTGTAAATTAGAGATGGAAAATTTGGGCTTTCATTACAAAAACACGTTTCAGCAAATTGAAATACGATGAATCAAAACAATTCACGAATTCCATTTGCAGGAAAGTTTCGTATATAAGGCAGAAATCTACATCAACTGACACCTCACACAGGGGACCAACACAGAAGAACGCTGATGATGAAGGTTTAGGGGCCTTCTGAAAACGGCTGGCTGTTCCGTTCAACTATGTGTTGTCAGAATATTTATAACTAACTTTGATGTTGTTTGTTCATTAATAATTATCACACGTAATTTGGCTTAAAAAGCGATACGAACTTTAGCCCGTTCAAATCATAAGAATATATATTTTATTTTGTATAAAAATTTCAAAGAAATTATTTGTACACTCAACTCAAATTACCTTCATTTCGTGGTAATAGTAATAAATATTTGGGGGTAGTCAGAAGGTACCCATAAATTAACACGTTTTAAAGTAATAAAACGAAAAAATATGACTGCTGTGATCAACCCCTTATAATTTACAATTATAAATATTGTACTTATTTGTATTTCGGCTTTAGCACCACGGTTGCCAGAAATGCAGATTTATCTGGATTTACCTTCTAAAAAGACGAAATCCAGATTTGAAGATTTTTCGCCTAAAAACGCAGATTTTTCAACTCCAATGATAGTGAATTTTTGTTACATTTTTGCTGTTACTGTTATTACTTTTTGTTTCTTTTATGTGTGAACTACTCACAGTTTAGAGAGTTACAATTTAAAAATCATTAAAGAAAAAGAAGAAGTAACTTTGGCAAGCTTCTGGAATAGAATATCTGATATAAAACGAACTTATTCTGAATATGATTTTGCAGCCCTAAGTTAAATTAAAATGAAATGTCATTACCACATTCATTTGCAAACAAATCGAACAAATTTTGAGTCAAGTAAACTTGAATAACACAAAACTTCGAAGTCCTTTGGATATTTATGTAACAAATTAAAACACTTGAAGCTTTTAAGCTTCTTCTGCTGTATTCATAAAAAATAGTTTTGATTTACAAAAGGTTTACAAATCAAACTTTGTATGGAAATGTGTTTGTTAAACGTTTTGTAACTCAAAATAATTGTTGTACGTGATTCTTAATAACAAATTCTTAATAAATATATGAAGTTTTTTGCCTTATTTCAAAAATTTTTTGGTTGAAGTCTGCTGATGAGTTTCTTAAGCAGAAACGAAATGCACATTCTTCGAACATTAAAGGCTTCTATTCATAAAAAAAATGTGATTGAGTTATTTAAAAAAAAATATGGGTTAATGAAAAAATATTTATATTACACATATGGGTCCATATTTATGTAAATTTTTTAATAATATATAAAAAAGTTGTTTTAAAAAAAACTTTGAAGATTGTTTGAAGATTTTAAAAATAAAATGCAGATTTTGAAGATTTTTTCCTGAAAAATTGTTAAATTTTGCAGATGTTAGCCTTAGAAATTCTGGCAACACTGTTTAACACCTTTGTACATTGCTTACTCTCTCTCTCTCTCTCTCTCTCTCTCTCTCTCTCAATTTCTTTGGTAAACTCTGACGCATTTCTACATGTAGTTATGACAAACAATAAACATAGTTGAGAAAGTCTTAATACTTTATGACCATCTTATTTGAGCCACAAAAACAATTCTTTTAAACTATGTTAAAATGTTAAGACATGATGACACTTAGGACACTTAAGACACCCTTGAAAATACCCCAATTATAAAAATACAACAATGAGAAGAAAAAAACAACATGGCTTTTTATTTGGACCAAAAAAATTAAATTTGTTTAACAAAATAAAAATTATTCTGGTTTAACATTTGTTAACGCACTAATAATCCCAACTGATTAATAATACTTATTCAGTAAAATATTTTTTAATAAAAATACATTGAAATTTATTATTGGGCGGTTTAGCTGGATTCTATGCTCATTTCATTGTTGCTAATGCAACGGATAATCAGGAAACCTTTACCTTTAAAATTTCTTAAATCAACTAGACTTATTAACAAATAGCAAAGTTGAAACAAGAACTCAAAAACCCACATGTTTTTTATTTCCTCACTTTACCATTGCTACGTTGGCTGATTTTTTTTCAGCTCGAATTGTAGGCGTAAGAAGTACGAGTATGTAAAGCAAATAAATTTGATTCACTTTAAGTTGAAACAATTTCTATGTTAGCGGCCTACTACTAACAAAATTTACAATGTTAAGAATTTTTCATCACAATTTTTCAAAAGTTTTTTTTTAATTTGTTTTTCATAATTTAAAATACTTTTTTAATCAAATATTTTTCATATGGAAATTTTATTAAAATTTTTGAAAAATTTTTAAGTTTCCGGCCAACTTCAATTTTTAAAAAAAAATGGTTTTTTAACCAGCTTTTTTGAGTTATCACTTTGTTGCAATAAATGAGCGATATTTTTTTCATAGTTAATAGGCACGTCAACTGTACGAATTTTTCCATCATTCTCCCACGTGCAGATTACCATTAGTATAATCGTTTAAATTGTTTTTGCTTTTTGTTTAAATTTAATTTAAGAAAAATGTTGTTTGTTAAAAAAAGTGAATGAACTCATGAAGAGCAAATAAAAAATAAAACTAAAATTTTAAATTATATAAATTTTTTGTTTGTTCTTTAATACAATTTCTGGCCTTGAGTTGCGATGAGAAAATTAAATCCTTGATAATTAAAAAATATGTATAACTAATGAAATGAAAATTTTATTTTTAAATAATTGATGAAAATTTTATTTATTTTTAAGTATATTTATTTTTAACTCTTGTAGAATTTGTTTTAATATCTCGGGTAAATCAAAATTATCAAGAAGATTTGTCCACAAATTTTTTTAGCTGTTTTTCGGTTTGTTAATGCACCAGTTTTTTTTAGCAATTCAAGGTATTCATATTTTTGCCCTAGAAGCAAGCATAGCTGCTGGGTGATGTCAATTTAAATTTGACGTTATCATTTAGGCATTTATCAGACTTTGTATAGAACCTTGAGTTCTTAAAATGATATGATATGAAAAACTGGACGGAGAGAGTTTATTATAATATTTCACGTGCTCTGTCTGACCTGATATATGTATATATGCTAACGAAGCGTTAAACGATATCATCTCACGTTTGCAACAGTGGGCGGACCATACCCAATTAAATTTAGTGTAATATTTCATATATTTCACGCAAACCGCTTCCTACAAAACTTTGGAAATATAGAAGGCTCTTGGTACCAAAGAAATAAGGTCAGTAGCTGGATTCAGTAACTTTTATTACGATAATCGCATCGGTAGAATAAATATTACGAAAATTTATCGACTTTGCTATTCAGGTTGGAGAAAAAAAATTAAGTAACAATATCAAATTCACTGTTTTTTTCTTTATTATTCTTTGTATTTTTGGGTTATTTGCAAATTTTCTATACAGAGATAACACATATAAAATGGTGAGTAAGATAAAGCTGGAGACTATCGTTAAAAAAACTATTACGGAATCACATTATCGTTACCGCAATCGAATAAATATGTCGATAAATATTAATATATCATCATATTAAATATGTATATCATCAGTGTTGCAGGCTTTTATTTTAAGCTATTGTAACAAGTTTGGTGAAAAATAAAAATTCTATACAAAAATGAGCCGACTAAAAATTAGGCACTTCAAAGATATGAAAAAGCAATCAAAGAAAAAATGAATCCAATAAGAATTTCTATTACTGAAGTGGAGAAGAACAGAGTTTGCTCAAGTTAGACCGTCCCAATTATTAGGCGAAAGTCAACAATTAAAAAGAAGAATGCACGCAACTTCTAAGATCGACGGTAAAGTATTTGAGATTGGCAAAAAAACAGCTAGTTGTTCCGTTCAACTATGTGTTTACAGAACATTTACAACTAACTTTAGTGTTATTTGTTCATTAATAATTATTACATGTAATTTGGCTCAAAAAGCGATACGAACTTTAGGCCGTTCAAATCATAATTTTTTTTTTTATGTTTCGAACGAAATAGGCGAAAATCTAAATTAAGCCCTCTAAAACTAGAACAAAGGGTTCTAATTTCCGGAAGATTTTTTATATTTAATTTTTTGTATTTTCACTAAAAATTATAATTTATTTGCGTTATTTCGTGGTGTGTACAATTCGGTCATATGTATGTGAAATTTTATATGATTGTACAAATTTAGGTCAGTTTATGACTCAAAGTGAAGTGTTCATACGTGTAAAAGTTGGAAACTAAATGCCAAGCAAACCTAAAAAATTATTGTGGTTTTTTTAAAGTTCTTATTAATAAGTCATCTGACATCTTCTTCTTTACGAACAGAGAAAAATTAAGAAAAGTTAAACTAAAAAATTTAATCAAAGCAATCAAAACAAAAATAAATTTATAACTATAACAGTGTCTATTATTTTTTTACGAGAACTACGGGCTAATTACTGTGTCTGGCATAAAGAGCATAGCTCTAAAATTTTCTAAAAGTTTTTCTATGAATTTAATATGTTCAATTAATTTAATGTTAATAAATAAAAACCGCTTTGTGTTAAAATAAAGCTTACATAACTAGTTTTATTATAATTTTATAATTTTCTGTAAAAAAATGTTGAGAAACTCGAACTTTTTAGAAATTCGAACTGCTCCGTGTAAAAAGTGATTCTAATTTGTAAGATTATATTGTATTATATAATAAAAAAATGTAAGTAGTTGTTGAAGACTATATCGTTCCATTCTTATTAATGGCTTTTAGCTTGAGTCAAAATAATACTAAAATGTCTTATTGGAACACCCTTTACTTCTCACAAGTATAAATATGTAATAAAAAGAGGAGTCTTAGGACATCCGGTTAGAGCTATGTTGCTTATAGCTATATAAAAAAAATTAATGTGTTAAATAACAATGCCATAAAATTATATTATATGATGATATCAAATTCGCCACAAATATTTCAAAGCGTTTTCATATGTTTCCCATTATTTCCGTGTCTTGCTGCGTAGGATTAAATTCATGTGCTCATGTGCTCATGTGCAAAAACAATACAAAAATAAATTGAGCAATCGTTCTTATAGTTTTTATTTTGTTTCACTCACTTAACAATAAACGAAAAGAGCAAAATCAAACATTTTGTTTCGCTTATTTCAGTACACTGATTTTAAGTGACATAAAGAGCATAGCTCTAAAAAACACCTGGTTTATTGAAGTTAAATTTTTTTGCCATCAAACAAAAATGCATTTAATGTGAAGACATTATGAACACTCAGGGTAAAACATTTTAATAACAGCTGTTTTTCGTAGTGTTGTCAACTTTTACAACGAAATCATAAACAAAAATCAGCCGATTTGTGGGCAGTCGAAGTTGCGTTTGCAAGCAACGTGCTCAGGGCGGCACAAAAAGTGTAGTTTTGATATAAATTAAACCTTTTTAGGGTTCCGTACACCAAAGGTGAAAAAAGGAACCCTATTGCTTTCGCTACGCTGTCCGTCTGTCCGTCACACGGTATTTTCTCAGTAACCGTAAGACCTACGGACCTGAAATTTGGGCAGAGTATGTAGAACCTTGGCCACTACAACAACAAATACATGAGAATTAAAAATTAAAGGGTGCTCCAAAACGAGCGCCGAAAAATGTTAAAATCCCATGTAATATGTATGTACTTATGTATATTGACACTTGAAATTTGTAAAATTAGTGTATTTTTATATAGACTACAACAATTAACATTAAAATATTTATGAAAATTTAAATTAAAGTGTGGTCCATCAGTTAATGCAATTTTGACAACTTGCTATATCTTGGAAACCGTAAGAGGTAAAGTCTTGAAATTTTAAAAAACGGTAAAACTAAAAAATCCAAAAATTATAAAATCGCCAAACCGAAAAAAACGCCAAAACCTGAAAAAAATCGCCTAAAATTTCAAAAAAAATCGCCAAATCGAAAAAAATCGACAAAATTAAAAAAAAATTCTAGCAGTAAAATAAATCGCTAAATTCGAAAAAATCGTCTAAATGAAAAAAAAATCGCCAAAATAAAAAAAACCCCAAAAACCGAAAAAAAATCGCGAAAACGCGAAAAATGCACCAAAACCCAAATAATTGTTTATTTGAAAAAAATTAATCGCCGAAATTAAAAAAAAATCGCCAAATTAAAAAAAAAATCGCCAAATTTAAAAAAAAATCGCTAAAACGAAAAAATCTACAAAATAGAAAATAAACGCCAAAAACCGAAAAAAATAATCAAAACGAGAAAAAAATCGCAAAAAAAATCACCTATATGAAAAAAACGCCAAAATTAAAAAAAAATCGCCTAAATAAAAAAATCGCCAAAATAAAAAAACGTCAAAATAATAAAAATCGCCAAAATTAAAATAACATTAAAAACCAAAAAAAAATCGCCAAAAAGTGAAAAAAGTGAGATAACTCAGAAAGCGCCAATAAATTCAAAAAACCCCCAAACTAAAAAAACGCTTAAAACCGAAAAAGCCCAAAAAGAAAAAAAACGCCAAAACTGTAGTTTATATTGGCTAAAGTTCGTATTGAATTACATATCTCGTGTCCGTACGGAACCCTTCGTGCGCGGGTCAAAGTCTCACTTCATTGAATTTATTTTTTATTATACTATTTTAATAATTATTTATGCAATATTGAATAATCTATTGAGTATACTTAAGTAAATTTACATTTATTATACGGTCTTATGCCCCAGTTAAAAGTTGCAAAGAAAGGATCGTACAAGAGTGGAATCATGCGTTGGAACTTTTTAATTACTTAGCGTCGAAACTTCCGAAAAAATTTCTTTGATTCAGACGATTTAAGCGATTATTACGTATTGTCACAGATATACAGTTCCCAACTGAAGTACAAATTAAATAGTATAGTAAAAAAATATAAATTTTGGATACTTTTCTTCGTCTTTGGCTAAATTTTGTTCTATGTTTTGGTTACAAACATTTCTTTTGTTGTGGCAACGCTGGTTATGAACCTTTCAAAACTCACTATTTCGGTGTTAAGATTTTCAAATAAATTTGCTTAGAAGGTTTTATAAAAATTTCGTTTTATTTTACGATTATGCCCACTCTGCAAGTTTTTACTTTACTTTTATTTGCTAAATTTTTATTATTTTCTAAAATTTTATTTCTCAATTTTGCTAAAGATTGACAGATACGAACCAGCTAATGTGCAAGATTAATATTTAAAAAAATATATACACATTTTCTGCGTAAATTTATCTTTGGAACAAAAATCTTTGCAAATTGTCTGGCGGCTAATCATCAATAATTTCTCGAAAGGTAATTAGCCTAAATAATGTTTTTATTTAAATTTTTTTTAATTTTTGGTGAAGATTAATTTTCTAAAGACTTTCATGTCTGCGTATTTCCTGCTGATACTGATAATAGTCCTACTTTTGCCGATAATAAGATTTATGTCGTGTGTTATAGCAGAGGCCTTTTGCTTTAGTTTTAATTTTGCATTAGTTTTGGTGATGAATTAGTTTTTAATTATTGCCATGTGACAACATATTGACATAACTGTATGTTATTCATGGGAATTTTCAGTACAAAATTTACTTGACACAAGCTAAGTGCTGCGTACAGTATGTAGAGACAAATATATTTGAATATGAATTTTACAAATTATTGATTCAAGGAGAAAGAGGTAAGGGAAAATCATATTCTGGCTTGCCCGTCTGGAATACAGTTCTAAAATGCATTATTTAAGCTTTTTTCTAGCACATTTTTTACCAATGGACACTTATACAAAAAAACTGGGCTACATAGAAAAATAATAATTTACTTATGATTTGATTAGGTTAAAGTGCTAAGACAAATTACAGGCGATAATTTTTAAGAAACATATAACACAAAAGTTAATTGTAAATATTCTGACAAACACTAGCAAAAAGGAACAACTAGCTTTTTGCGAAGGCCGCTAAACCTTACATTATTTGGTTCACTGTGTGTGGTGTCACTTGATGTTGATTTTTGCTTTATATACTCAGTTTTCAGTGCAAATGGGATATGTCAATTGTTTGTTAAATAATAATGTAATAAAATTATTTGTAATTTTAAGACTATTTATTTAATATTCATATAATTTATTTATTTTATTATTTATAAATCTAGAAAATAAAATAAATACGCCGAAAATATTGGCATGTGCGGACATTTCGCATATGTAATTGCAGACCCCTGTCTTTTTTAATTTTTTATTAGCAAGCTAATAGGGCATCTTTGTTCTTTACAGACAGAGAAAAATAAAGAAAACGAAAACTGTAAAATGTAAAGAAAAGAAATCAAAACTGAAACACATTTATAATTGTAATAGTGTAATTATGTTCAAGCTCCTGTGTCTGATATAATAATAAGGTAGAAATAAATTCAGTGAAGTGCGACTTTGACCCGCGCACGAAGGGTTCCGTACGGACACGAGATATGTAATTCAATACGAACTTTAGCCAATATAAACTATAGTTTTGGCATTTTTTTCGTTTTTGGGTTTTTTCGATATTTTAGTTAAGGGTTTTTTGAAATTATTGGCGCTTTCTGAGTTTTGGCACTTTTTTCACGTTTTGGCGATTTTTTTTTGGTTTTTGAATTTTTTTAATTTTGGCGATTTTTTTATTATTTTGGCGTTTTTTTTATTTTGGAGATTTTTTTATTTTTCTGCGATTTATAATTTTGGCGTTTTTATATATATGTGATTTTTTTTGGTTTTGGCGATTTTTTCAGTTTTGGCACTTTTTTTCTCGTTTTGAGGATTTTTTCGGTTTTAAGCGTTTATTTACAATTTTTGCGATTTTTTTTCGTTTTGGCGATTTTTTTTAAATTTGGCGATTTTTTTTTTAATTTTGGCGATTTTTTTTCATTTTGGCGATTTTTTTTTCACATAAACAATTATTTTGGTTTTTTCGAATTTTTTGCGTTTTGGCGATTTTTTTCGGTTTTTTGGTTTTGGCGAATTTTTTGCGTTTTGGCGATTTTTCTCGGTTTTTGCCGTTTTTTTCATTTTGGAGATTTTTTTTCGGTTTTTGGCGTTTTTTTCATTTTGGCGATTTTTTTTTCATTTAGACGATTTTTTCGAATTTGGCGATTTATTTTAGTGCTAGAATTCTTTTTTTAATTTTGTCGATTTGGCGATTTTTTTTTAAATATTTGGCGATTTTTTTTCAGATTTTGGCGTTTTTTTCGGTTTGGCGATTTTATAATTTTTGGATTTTTTAGTTTTACCGTTTTTGAAAATTTCAAGAGTTTACCTCTTACGGTCTCCAAGATATATGTAGCAATTTGTCAAAATTGCATTAACTGATGGACCACCCTTTAATTCAAAATTTTTAATATTTTAATGTTAATTGTTGTAGTCGATATAAAAATACACTAATTTTACAAATTTCAAGTGTCAATATACATATGTACATACAATTGTATGTATATTACATGGGATTTTAACATTTTTCGTCGCTCGTGTTGGAGCACCCTTTAATTTTTAATTCTCATGTATTTGTTGTTGTAGTGGCCAAGGTTCTACATACTCTGTCCAAATTTCAGGTCCGTAGCTCTGACGGTTCCTGAGAAAATACCGTGTGACGGACAGACGGACAGCGTAGCGAAAACAATAGGGTTCCTTTTTTCACCTTTGGTGTACGGAACCCTAAAAGGAGGACAAGGGACAATAGCTGTCCTTCGAAACGATTCAACAGATTTTTATGAAACTCAAAATATAGATACAAACATGCGCTTTTAAGAGGACACGCAGGCTTTATATTTAAAAAACAAGGACCTAGGTTCTGCAGAAATTATTCAATCGATATTCGTGAAATTCAAAATAATTACAGCTTTAGTTACAGCTGCCTTTACATTTCCTTCTTATAATTTTGGGATTTAGATTTTCCCAATATCCCGAAATCCCAAAGTGGAGTTCCTATATTCTATATATAAATCCCAAGCCCCGGTATTTTAAAAATCCGCCCGAATTGGCATCTCTATGATATGTGCAATATGTGGTTTCACGTCCCAGCTCCTGTGTCTGACATAAAGAGCATAGCTCTAAAAATAATAGAGAATGAAAACGAAACAACAGAACAACGGAAAAAATTTTTAAAATTATTGATTTACAGTATTCATTAAAAAGGAATTTAGGAAAGTTGAACGTAATCTTTCCTTGTATTATATCCAAAATAATTGCAGTTTTATGAAAATCTGTAAAGAGTTTACTTTGGAATCTCTGGTGCCTGCCATAAGCATAAGAATGATAATTCCAGCTGGTGATATTAAAATAATTAATTGGTCTTATATTAATTTTATGCACAAAAAGTTTTTTTTAGACAAAAAGTTAAATTTCTTTAAACTACACGAGTCTTTGTAATAGGTCACACCCGCCACATTCTTGAAAAAGTATTTTTGAAAGAAAATTTAGTATTTTTTCCAGGCTTGAAGTAGTTAATACAATCAGAAAGACTTTAGGCAATTTATAAGCTACCTACACCAAAGTTATTGCGCGTCTGAAACCATACATGAATTCCTTCTTTCAGTTTCTTTCTGGATCCTGCAGGCACAGCACAGTACTGAATTTTAGATTTTGAATGGATTTTCTTTGATGTAAAATTTTCATACAATAATTCATTTAAGTTTTAAAGAAGAAAATTAAAGCGACTAACCCAAAATATCAAACGTGACCAGACTTTGAAAATATGTATGAATCTTCGAAAGAAAAAAAATATATGTATATTAAACACTTGACTGAAGAACAGCAGCCATTCAAAAAGGTCTTGTGTGTACAGATACTCAGCCGAAGGAAAAAGGACACACATTCTTCATATGTTTTGCTAGTAAAATGGGTGGGGGAAGTATGATTGGTGTGTGTGTGTGTGTGTGTGTTGCTGCTGCTGCACGTGGATTATATAAAAGCTCTGATAACATATCATTTACAAACTTATGGATATCTAAAGTTTATTTTTTCCCTTTCATTTCACTTTCTGTGAATCATGGTGGCTGCGACTGACTATATTGTACAACTTGAAGCATTTCGCCAAGAAGTTGCGTTGACAGAAAAGAAAAACTTTAAGCTTTAACATGATTTATGCGTATTTTCCAAAAAAAAAAAGAAAACAAATGCGAATGTATTCAGGAGGGTAAATAAAATTCGATTTCAATTTAATATTGATTTTATTCAATAGGAAAAATTCAAACATGTGTCACAGAGTGGAATTTGTCAATTAAAGCAGCTTTCTTTCCGCTTTTCAGCACCCAGACTTTAAGGAATTTTAAATGTTAATGCAACAAATTGTTGAGTGTACTAAAGGTAAATTATATACAAGGGAGCAGTAATGTTTTTTTTTAAATGTACATATTTATTCCTGAAAATATATAAAAATACAATGAGGGTTTTCATGAGAACTCTTAAATTTGCCATTTGTGCAATTGGGCAAACTTGCGAGACTTGTTTCATGAAGCCCCTTTTAACCTTTTGTGCAAACAACTTATGTAAATTTGAAACAAAAATTAATTAAGCAATAATAAAATTTAAAGCAGTTTTTAATTAAAAAACATATTTATAAATATAAACGTGTCTAAACGTGCCTAAAGAAGTCCAAAAGCAAGAAGTTGATGTTAACAAAATGCACAATTGCACAGGTTAAGTTTACAAGTCAAAATTATTGGGCAAACTTAATAGGTTTGTGTAAATAAATTGCTATAAAATTTTTGACATTTTATTTACGAGAGTGTAAAAATGCACAATTGCACAGTTTGCGAGACTTTGAACAGTCTCATGAAAACCCTTAATATAAATAAATAAAAAATACTGCAAAAGAAATGGATCTTAAGAGCAGATAACTTAGAATATGTTTTATTTTTTTATTATGAAAGTATTTTCATAATTTCAGACTCGCTAAATATTTCACGAAACAAGCTTTATTCCTATAGATTTTTTTACACAAGATAATTTTGTGTACAGGACCATTAAACAAGCTGAAATGTGAAATACAAGTTAGAAGAAGATAAAACAAATTAAATAATGCAAAAAAAAATTCATATTAAAATCTACGAAAACAAGGCTAATTTAACATTTTTCGGCAATGATTTTGCTACAAATATGTGTTTCATGTTGATTCAACATGATTTACAGTAATATTTAAAGCAAATTTTTTCCTTTTGAAATAACTTTATTTCATGTTGATTTAATATTCCAGTACTGTTAAATCAAAATGAATAATCATGTTGAATTCAAGTTATTTCAAGTTGAAACAACGTGAGATTTTAATTTAATGCAGACATTTTATTTTATTAATTATTTAACTTATGTGATTGTGTGTATTGGCACAGGCATCAGGAATATGTGTGATACTAGTATATGTGTGTTTATGTAAGGGATGTTTTTTATTGGAGTGTCACAATTTTGAGTTGGCATCACTGCTTTATTTGAGAACCCATTTAACAGCTGAAAGTTGCTTCTTGTTTAGTTTGCTTTGAAATTTCATTATGAATCGACTTACACCAAAGTAACACGTGTAAATTGTTGAAATTTGTAAACAAAATAACTGTTCTATCCGTCAAACTCATCGTGCACTTATTCTTCCTTGAATTTCTCCGATGAAGCCCACTTCTGGTTAAAAAGGGGAAGTAAGTAAGTAGATGATGGTCAGAATGCTACTGTCAATGGTGAACGGTATACGAACATGATTCGAAATTTTTCGTACCTCTATTACATGGCATTAATCTTGCTGATATGTGGTTTCAACAGGACGGAGCCACATGCCACAAAGCGAGCGCTACAATTGATTTACTCAAAGAAACTTTTGATGAAAAAATAATTTCAAGTAATGTCCCAATTAATTGGCCACCAAGAACGTGTCATTTAACCCCATGGAATTATTTTCTTTGGGGTCACTTGTCTACGTCAATAAATGACAAGCAATTGAACACCTAGAAATCAACATTCGAAGAGTTATCGGCGAAATACGGCCGCAAATGCTGCGAAAAGTTGTTGAAAATTGTTTTTCCAGATTGCGCCTTCTACGCGCCATCCGTGGCGGCCACATGACAGAAATCACATTTAAACATTAATTTCATAAAATTTTATTTCCAATAAAGCTCGTTTGATTGATATTAAGAATATATGTTTCTTGTTTTAGCATTATTTAAACTTGTGTCACTCTATAAGAAACATCCTTTATATAGTTGACTTTCCCCTTGACGCAAATGCTTCAGTATTTCTAAAATTTATAGTCGAGGCAGATCAATATAGGTTTCTCAAAGTCATTGCATAATTTTTTAGCGTACCAGCTAAACTGTAGAAAGTCATAATATCATTACTTATCGTACAAGGGAAACTGTATTCAAGAATTTTGAGAGAACTTCTAAAAACAGAAGTAGAGCAGTAACTGTAGGAAGAAAAGTGCGGCTTTAAACCAAATAAAGGCCGCCACGACCTCATATTTTCTGAGCTTTTTTTCAATACACGTGGTTCATTGATTAAGGAAGAGAGTTTGATACTGGGAAATGGTTTGGAAATTGGTAGCGTAATGTTTACCGCTCTCCTAGACGAGAAATTTTCAGCTTTTACATTATTTTTACGAAGAGTTTAGAGCCTGTCAAGGTGTTAGACAAGGCAATATCCTTGCGCATGCGTCCTTTCAGTGCAGGCTACTGGACATTTTCATTCATGAAGAAGAATTCTGTGGTTTTCATTAATAACATGAATGAAATTTTTCTTTTATGTGATAATTATTTTAATTTTGATTAGCACGAGGGTTTATTCAACTTTGACTTCAAATTTTCTTTCCAATTGTGTGTTCAATTTATAGGCAAAAAAACAACTGACATCAATTTCAATGAGCACACTTTTATTTTTTTTTTGTAAAAATTCTGCCGACATAATATTTTTGTGTTCTTTTATTACAAGTAATGTTATATTCCACCGAAAAATTTTAATTAAATTTAATTAAATATGTTTAATAACAAAAATAAAAAGTATAATGATGTGTTGCGGTTTAGAGGCTTACATATGTATGTATAAGCTATGAAGTTTCGTTGTCTTAAGCTGTTTCATTTGTCAACGGTATATTGAAAATAAACTTGCTTGGAAATTGCGTGCAGCCTACGTCACAGCTTTCAATTTAAACGCCTTTTGACAACCAGTATGTGTGAAAAACTTGAAAGAAAATCTTGGTCGTGCAACTGTAGCGTAAACTATGTATAATGAATTTTAATCAGGAATAACTCCTTTAATTCTTATGGAATTAAATGTTTTTTTTATTAATTATTCAGGGCAATTATGAATAAAATTCATCATGAATTTTTCCCGGGGAACAATTCCAAATAATAGCAAGTAATATTGAAAACAAAAAATTCTGAAAAAAGGAGAAATTTCACGGGGAATTTTATTTATGATTAATTACCCTGAATGTGATTTTCTAAAGAAGACAAAAAAACTTAACTATACTGCTTAGATGAGGGAAATGTCGACATTTTTCTGTGCCGACACACTCCATCAGCACTTACATACGTCAATCTACTTGGGCACAGATTGTTTGTTAACCTGAATGTTTAATGAAATGGAATATGAGAAATGAATACATTGTGTATACAATTACTAATTGGCCATAGGTAAATGCAGAATTAAAAGCACAAACAGAAAATAACCAATGTAAAATCACCATGCCAAAAGGTCGATTTAAATTCGTTCAAATCACATTAAACTTACAAGAAATAATATATTGTTTGAGAGTGTTGGTGTTTATTTGTTTTGTTCATAGCTGCAATACACTTTTGTGCTTAGTTGTGTAGGTTGTTTTTGTATTGCTGTTGTGTTTTATGTTTGTAAACAGCATAGAGTCAAGTCAAAGCATCTTGTTTTTTTTAACTAAAACTAAAACTTTTCAAATAATTTGTATGTTAAATAATAAGAAATAATGTTAAATTATAATTTAATTCAAGATGGTACATATTTAATGTGAATATTTAAAGTTGTTGTGGCTGCAGGGATAAGCACGTTGACTACCACTCGATGAGTTAGAAGTTGAAATCTTGGCCGGGGAAGCCAATTTAATTTATATACAAAAATTTTTCTGATGTCTATGTCATCAACCACACGTAAGTTAAATAATTAATAAAATACAATTGCTACATTAAATTAAATTCATGTTGATCTAACTTGAAATAACTTTGATTCAAGATGATTCTTCATTTTGATTTTAACAGTACTTAAATGTTAACTCAACGTAAAATAAAGTTATTTCAAAAGGAAAAATTTTTTTGGCAATTACTTTAAATCATGTAAAATTAACATGAAACACACATGAAGCAAAATCATTGCCGAAAAATGTAAGATCAACTCTATTTTTAACGATTCTACATTGTTTTTTTGTGTGTACTGTATTCCGAATTTAATTAAACTTTTAGGGCTAATTTTTGGGTTCGAGATTAAACGGAAATTCTTTCTCTAATTAGCTAATTCGAAAATTAACTTAATCTCACATTAATTGAAGTTGATGTTTTTTGAGTGGTAGTTTAAACTAGAGATGGACGCGTGTCGAATTTTTCCAACACGACTCGAACACGAATACCAGGACGATCAACTGCACAACACGCACGAAATATTGCTGGTATGGTATTGAAGATCATAAAATTTTGTTAATTTTTTTTCAAGAGTCAAAATATTGCACCGAGTTGGCACTGCTGGCTGATACTATCTGCCACCCCAGCTAATGCTAACGGTTTACGTATAGAATTTTAAGCTTCTGAGGCCCATACAATATCTACAAATATGCTCGTGTTGTGTATTTGACGATACAAAATATTAAATTTATTCTCTAATGGAAATTCATATTTAACATCTAAAATCGTTTCGTGTTTTTCGTGTCAATTTTGCTCAACACGTAACGACCCAACAACGCACGAAATTAGTTGTTTTGTCGCGAACACTTCGAATTTAGTCGTGCGAGTTCGTGTCACGAAAAAAAATACAACACGCGCCCATCTCTAGTTTAAACTTCTTTTTGCATGTTGTATTACCACACTGAGGGACAAAATAGTAGCAACATTTTATATGCAAAAGTCATAATGTTATCAACACACTTTAATTTTTTGTGCGAAAAAGAAGAAACTGTCTAATTTTATTAATTTACACGTAAAATATTTTGCGCGTTAAAGGAAAAAAGATAATTAATATAAAGTGTGTATATTTATTTATGAGTTTTTTAATTATTATATATAAATATATAATATATAAATTATATAATATACTATACAATTTTTAAAACATTTTTGTATATGGGCATTTCCACAGAAATATCAACTTTTTGTAGCGTGCGACACCAAGCAAATATGCTTGTTTTTTTAAAAGAAAACTACAATTTTTTTTACTTATTTATATATTTGTGTAGACCGTCAGCAGCTCCAAGTTAGGTAAAGTTTTAAGAAAAATCGAGTCACGTTGTTCAGAAATACAAGGTTAATTGCTTGCTGTCGCACGCAACAAAAGCTGGAATGCCCATATATGTTTCGCAAGTGTCAATAATAATGCAAGTTAAAACACCACGATTGGCCGCTTAAACTAGCCAGTAAAACCATATAATCGACTACCCAAAAACCACATATGAAGTTTAAGCTTAATTTAATCTCTAATCTTGAACTCAAAAAGTCTCCCTTAATCAATTACATTTTTAAACAAATCTTGAACTGTCTCAATTAAATGTTTAATTAATTATTTGTACTTCGTTTTTAATTAAAGGTATGAATTGGTGAAAATATTTTTCTGAGTGCAGTATCTGCATTTTATTTGAATCAGTGACCTAAAGCTTTTAAGTGCATTTAAATTCACATAAAGTTCCATAACTCATTTCAATAAAACGCATTCAGCTGTAACGACGCAATTAATGGCTCAACTTTAATTAAAGCTGCAACGTTTGGTTGTACGTACATACATATGTATGTACATAATAACAAAAATATTTATTTTCAACGTTTAAACTGCGTCAGCGATCGCTAATCACTGCAGTGTTTCTTTTTTTATCCTTCTGATAATGAATCACGTCATTCAGTAAACAAAATAAAAATAAAAAATAATTATGATCTGTTTTTCTGGGAATTTTTTTGTTTTCTTAGCATCAGCGTGTAACCGCAAAAATTATGCAGTTGACTTTGTTGTGCAAAAGTAATTCACACATTTCGTTTCACAATGAAAAAGAAAAAAACCCAAACATGAGTGTGTAATTTTTGTTCGCCAGGCGTGGTAGATTAATTTACACTCTAAAAACAAACAAGCAAAGTTGTTTAAAACATTTCGAGAAATGGCGGAAAATTTAAATATTTATACATAAGTTATTTGTTATTTTTAATTTTCACATTTTACAATTAACAGAATCACAATATTTTTTATCTAAAAAAGATTTAACATACATATTTATTTTAAAATTTAAACTGATTAAAATTTAATTTCAAAACTTTTAATTGAATCGTGCAATAAACACTGAGTGTTGTCAAAGTCTTTATTGTGACATACACATTTTGCTTCACGCCTTTTTTTACAAACGCCACGCAAAGCGTTGAAGTTGTATGTCATGATTCACACACATCAGGTTTAGCTGATCAGTTTTATTCCAATTTTCTTTTGAACCTGCATTTGCGTCCATACACACCGTCAAGTCAAGTAATCAAGTCTCATCAATTTGCGTTGTAGCAGAGTATTACGAATGACAAAACAAAACGAAAAAGCAAACTTGACTGGTACGGTCAACTCTGTACCCCTCTCCATTCTCTTTTCCTCTCTCTCCCAAAAACACAAGACTTGACGAGTCAGACCCGATGTGTGTGAATCAGGACTATCTGACACCGTCTTTAAACTTATAAATATTTTATAATCAAACTTTTACAGGACAATAAGAAGATCCATAGGCTTATAAGGTAAAAAAAATATAAAAATAAATAAAAATTTTCCAAGTTAGAACAATTTTATATTTACGATTTGATTATGCTAAGGTTCGTATAAGCAAATAACACCAAAGTTAATTGTAAACATTCTGACAAATACTTAGTAGAATGGAACAACTAGCTGTTTTCGAAGAAAAATTTTTATTTTTCTTTTCGGTTTGCCACATGAAATTTTTTTAATTGAATTTTTTTTTTAAGGTCAGAAGATTTTGTAAACGAATCACATTTTAAATTTTTGTTAGTTTTATAGTTCGAAACAACAATCTAAAAAAAAACAAAAATCAAAAACGGCCATACTTTACCGCCCCACAAGTCAACAAATAAAAATCATGGAAAAAAATTTTTTACATGCACATTCATGTCTATTAAAAAATTATAGCAAATATCAAATAATTTTGGCAAAAATAATTTTTTTGGGTAGTCCGCTTCACAAATAATGCGCCATATGTCAAGTTTTTAATACCCCCTAAATTTCTGGCACAATCATGAATTTTTGGTTTTGTGCATTAAACGCCGATAAACTTTATAATTACAATTTGTCATCATACAATTTACAAACATACTACATTTCATTTAGCCTGCAAATAAATTTAAAAATTTACATCCATACACATACATATATTACATTATTATTACATATATTTTCGAAATTCCCAAGACCAAACTGATCTTACCAAACAAAGACCCACACAATATACTGTCATATTTTATTTGTTTAATACCAAAATAACAATAATTTATTACTTCACAAAATTCGCACGAAATTTAAAATTATTTAGAATTATTGGAAAAGAAAAAATCAAATTAAAACAAGTCATTTGAAAAAAAAGAACAAAAAAAATCCGCCAATCTTTTAGTATAAATACAACATATTTAAATAATTGTTGATAGTAGAAGAAAAAAATAAATATATAAATATATGTATACAAATATGTATAAATATTTTTTTGTTTGTTAAATTAAATGCGTAAATTAACCAAGCGCCCCCAATGAGTCAGATAATATTTGTGTTATAATGAAGAAAAAAAAAAAAAAAAAAAAGAGAAACAGAAACACAAAATTGCTGAAATTCAGCACCCATGGTTGGATAAATAGAATATAACAGAATGATAGTACGGGCGAACGGACCAGCTGGCTAATGAAAACCAAGTATGCAGTTAATCTGACAGGCGAATAAATTGACAAACTGAAATCTGCATACGACCAGCTTAATACGAGTAACCAACTAATTTCGCCTAACTGTCATGGGGCCACTAAAGATAATTGTGCACACTCATACATACATATGTATGTATTAGTGATGTAACGAATGTAAATTTTTGATATTCGCGAATACGAATATTTGAAACGATATTCGCGAATACGAATATTATATGTGCAATCTATAGACATTAAATTGGGGTTCTATTTACGCCTGCAATAAAAAAATATTAAAAAATTGTTATAAAAAAAAAGGATTTCACACTCTTGTTAATAAAAAATACCCAAAATTTTAATGATCGTCATTAAATAATATTTGAAAATGATACAAAGCACAAATTTCTATAAAAAAAATTAATGTATTTGTACAAACTAAAATTTTTAGTCATTTATTTAAATTTCGTTTAGGATTTATGCATTTATTTATTTAATTTGTTTGGACAAATATTTGTATTCGTATTTGTATTCGCCTGAAAATGGCGGAATATTCGACAATTCGAATACGAATACGAATATTGGTCCATCACTAGTATGTATGCATTTGCATTCACGCTTGACCTGAGTTTCGTAATAAGCGAATGTTCGTTAAAGCCAAAATTTATCGATACAAAAATATTCTCTAAACTGTCGTAAATTAAATAAATCTAATTTTCTCAATAGCGAACTATTCGCTCTGAAGTCTGGAAACTAATTTAGAATGACTCAATAGAAAACATTAAATAGAAACAATGAAACATTCACTTTTTAGGGCTCCGTACGCCAAAGGTGAAATGGAACCCCGCATCGATGTCCGTCTTTCTTTGTGTAACAGGCTTTTATCACGAGAACCGTAGTAGCTACTAACCTGAAACTTTCACAGAATATGTACAACTTTGGCCGCTACAACAACAAATATATGACAACTAAAAATTAAAGGGTATTCTAAGTTGAGCAACGAAAAGTGTTGAAATCCTAATGAAGTATACTGACAATTATATAGTGTGATTTTTTAAGAGCTTTTGGATTTAATAAAAAAAACACAATATTTAAAGAAATGTATGAAATCTTTATTTGAGTCGGTAGAACGATCTATAGAATTTAATGTTCAAATATACATGCCTTCGTTCCTACAAGGAGCATAGGGCCTCAATATAATCCCTGAATATATCACTACTCTGCGCCTTCGCTTTCCCCAACTTTTGCCACTGCGGTTTACTTCGGTCTCAATTTGCTTTTTCCAAGTATCAGCTGGGCGTCCATTTCTTATATAACATTGAGGGTTCCAATCTACGGCAATTTCACTAATGTCGTCAGTGTTTCTTCTAAGGGTGTGGCCAATCCAGCGCCATGTCTGTCTCTTTATTTCAATTGATAGGGATTGTTGGGTTGTTCTTCTCCAAAGAGTATAATTTGATATAGTTCTCGGCCATAAAACACGTAGAATCCTGCGAAGACAGCGGTTTACGAAAACTTGCATTTTTTTGCAGGTCCCGAGTGGCAGAATTTCGTGTTTCACAACCGTACAATAGGGTATATTTCACATTCTCGGTAAATACAGCAATTTTCATGCGCAAGCATAGAGATGGGCACTTCCATATGGATTTTAGGATTTTGACTTGCTTTCTGCAAGCGGCTACCAAAGTAGCAACGTCTTATATTTCTCTTGCACCAATCGCAAAACAAATCATGGGAGTTTCCGTTAATGTGTAGGGGTTTTCTCTTCAAGACGTTAATTATCAAACCTGCTGCTTTCACCGCCAGCCTTACGCTCTGCAAGTTTTCCGCTAGATCTGAGTAGCAGTGCGCCAAAAGACAAATATTGTCTGCGTAGTCAAGATCATTTGGCGGCCCTGCAAGCCCCACTTTATCACCCTGCCGTTATCAAGGTCTCTAAAAAGGATTGTGCCCAAAACTATATTGAATAGAAGTTCTATCACTACTTCTATTCAATATAGTTTTGGGCACAGCCCTGTCTGACACCGATTTCAACTCTCTCTACAAGATGCGTTTCGGTATAGGGTTTTTATGAGACGTATGAGTTTGAGAGGGATCCCCTGCATACTAACGTACTATAAATCACATCGTGACTCAGTTTGTCAAAAGCCTTCTCAAAGTCTATGAAGCGCAGATACAGTGGTGAGCACAATTCTACATATTGTTCCACAATGACACGTAGACTGTTCATGTGATCGATGTTTAAATATGATTTCATGTAAATGTTGACCGCGGCTACGTTTAAAATGATGCAATTTTGGCATAATTTCTCATACTTTAATGTAGCCCCACAAAAAATATTCAAAGGGCGTTAAATCGCATGATCTAGGCGGCTAAACGTGAAATAAATTGATCAACGAACTCGCCTCTCAATTGGGACATTCTTTCGCGTTATGTGTTTTACTAGCATGTGGCATCCTCTTACCAAAACCAAATGTGAGCAAAGTCCAGCCCTTCCATTTTGAGCTAAAAGCAAAAAAAAACTAACAGAATCCCAATTGCTGCGAATGGCGCCGAAACGATAATCCACTGTCATCCAAAACACTGGTGGATACAGCTGCGATACTTTCCTCTGTCCGTACTCAAAAGGTCGCCCAAACTGAACATAAAATGGAAGAAGTGTCCGATGCACTTTCTCAACCGAGCATGAATTTTTATAGCAAAATTTAATAACCTGCAAGCTTTGGATCCCACTGAACATGATACACAGCTGAGTTGCCAAAAATAGTGTTGCCAAAAAGAAAGTAACTAAAAGGGTATTCCCTTTATATAGACACTTGAAATTTTCAAAGTTAGTGTATTTTTATGCAGACTACTCCAATGAACACTGAAATTTAAAAATCTTAATTAAGGGGTATTCTATCAGTTAATGTAATTTAGTCAGCTTGCTGTACCTTTGAAACCTTAAGAAAAAATTTTAAAAATGCTAAAACTAAAAATCGCAAAAATTTTAAAAATCCCGAAATAAAAAATTGCCTAAATGAAAAATGCTGTCAAATGAAAAATACCACCAAAAATAAAATAAAACGCTAACATGAAAAAAATCATCAGAAGTAATAAGATCGCCAAAAACCGGAAAGAAATCGAAAAAAATCGAAAAAACAAAAAATAAGCGAGAAAACTTAAACAATTATTAAAATTAAAAAAACAATCGAGAAAAAGCGCCAAAGTTAAAATAAATCGGTAAATCCAAAAAAAAAAATCGCCAAAACCCGAAAAATAGGCTAAACGGAAAAAAGCGCTAAAACTAAAAACTCATCATATCCGATTATTTAGGCTAAAGTTCATATACTATTCCATACCGATGGTCTCAAGTAGAAAGGACCTAACTCGTAAATTTTTAAGAAATTCAGTTTTTGAGTGATTCCAATACATCTCACATAAATGCACCTGGTCACAAAAATTTATTGCAATAGTGTAAGAAATAACACTTTTACAAGCAGTTGTACAAAAATAATACAGAAAGAACATTACAGTTTCTATAATGTTTTTACCTTCTCCTGTAAAGTTGCAATTATTTGAGTTAAGGCCTTTCTACTTGAGACCAGCGATATGTAGTGTCCATACTAGACGTGAGCACAAACCTTTTGCTTGCTGAATCTTCATGATGTACATTATTGAATTGAGCTCTCTTTTTATTTAATGAGAACACTAAAGCTTTAATTCTCTTTTATCAAAGCATGCATCTAGTGATGCCAACTTTTTTGGCTCTAAAATTACATCAAAATTGAAGAAAGCACTAAAAAGCGTAATTTTGAGATCTCAAAAGCGCAAAAAGCACTAACGTGAAAAACGAGTGAAGATCTTAACAAGCGAAGTTTAATAATGTTTAATATTTTCTAAACAATTCTCTATTTAATGAAATATATATCAGATGAAAAATTTGTGCTTTACACTGAAAAGATAAATATACCAAATCTTTATTAAAGTAATTTTAAGAAATATACAAATTTCTTAGAAACACTGCTTAGTGGCTTTTCTTAGTTTGGCACTTTTTGAGTCCTTCAAAAAGCACTAAAAATAGTGCCAAAAGCACCAACTTAACATTACTGTATGCAACAGCATTTGTTTATGTGCCTAAAGGCGAAATAAATGTAAATAGAGACGTTTAATTTATTATATTTTACATTTGTTAGAGCAAAAATAATTGCGAATTTTCAATATTGAGTTTTTTAATTTTGACGAAAAAAATTTGGAAAATATTCCATAGTGCAATGAGAGGAGACTTTTTTATTTGTTTTTAAGTTACTTAGAGATAATTTGATAATTGGAGGAAATTTGATAATTCTTTCAACAACAACGACATTGAACTCCAGCGGAACTTTGTTATTATTTCTGAAAATAAATGTTTAAGGACATTAAACTTATCCTGGACGGCTTACGTTCCACCTCTCTCTCGAAAAGACAAGACATTTTTTCCAACTTATTAAGTAGCATTACTCATCTCAAACAATAGGGACTATTTCCCTCTAGTTTTTTTGCTAAGGGCTGTAGGCGACTGGAAACTGTACATGTTTCTTCTTGCACATTAGAAAAAAACTGATTTTAGTTCTTAGAAATAAATATCTACGGAAAACTTCAAAATTACTCTACAAACATAAATATCCTGCTTAAATGAAACTCCTTTTTAATTATGATAACTACGAAACGAACTTACCAAGGACCCTCTTACAGAAACAACATTCAATTCTATTAAATGCAACTGTACCACCTTTAATGGCCAACCGGCAAGGCAGGTGGTTGTTGTTCAATTTTACTTTGTTGCCGTTGTTATTACATGCGATGATCTCGTTATTGTTGGTCTTTAAGGTTGTCGCTGCTTTTGTCTACCTCGTGTGCTGGATCCTTAAACATCTGCTGTTTACAGACGTAAATATATTTATATGTATGTACGTACATACAATCCTCATTATTGTTATTATTTCTTGTTATTTTTCTTATTGTAATTACAAAAAAAAAACCATAACACTGTTACCTTTACCAGGATTTCAATTTCGTTTAATTTATTTCCAGAACGAACAAAACAAAAATTGCAGATGTCAAATAATCCTTGTTTTATATCTGTGTAGGTAGGTATTCATTCCTTGGCAATATCTAAGTCATTGTTGTTCTTTTTCTTCTTGTAAAAAAAATATTCAGAAGGAAGAAAAACAATGAAACCTTAAACAAACAAAGGTAACAACAGCCTTTAGATACCCCCAGCAAACATTTTGAATTAGGGCGAACGAAACTGTCTTTAAGCACAGGAAAATTATATTAAAATAATACACAGAAAAAAAATTGGTTTTGAATATTAAATTGAATTAATTAAAATTAAATATTACTTCACCAATCTTTAAAACTTAAAGATTTTTCCATTTAATGGAATTTTTATTTAAAATAAAAATTATTTATGATTTAATTTAGATATTAATTGAATGAATCAATTGTCGAAATTTGATACTGTGGCGTTATGAACCACTACACTTTCTTAGGAAGACAAAAAACCCACTGACAGTTTGAAAGCCAGCCAATAAATCTGTCGAGTAAGGATTTCATTTTTAATAATAATCAGATGTTTAACAGAATATTCTGCACATTTTCTGAAGTAAATTAAAGAATTTTGTAGAACCAATTTGCCTTTTTAGCTATTGATTTTTTTGTATATTTTTAAACATTTTCTTGTATACATATGCCATGTACAAGCAACTTAATCAATGTAGGGTGCAATATTATTGTTCGTTGTGGTGAAATGTACCTTGCAATTCTCATTCAGTTATTGAGTGAAAGTCTTTAAGTTCTCAAACGTTCTAAGCACTCACGCAGTTAGCCACGTGTACGATCACCACCATTTTTCATGCATTCATAATCGTAGTTAGCTGCACAACCGATCCTCTGACGCTCATAGTAAATAGTTTTAGAAAATAGAACCGCTTCAACTTTAAAAAAGCAGGCAGTTTATCCCTGTATACCAGCATAAACAGAGGGCGAACAGAAGTCAAACGAGTTTTAGAATCTATATTTGACACAAAATGATTAAGTTAAGTTTTTTATAACTTAACTGTATCCCAGTAAAAAAAATCTGAACTATTTGCAAAGGTTTACCACTTTCATTTCATACTAATCACTACAGCTTCTGAATTTAATATTCTAAAGCTGTTGTTTGTATCTAAAATATTTCCAGGCAACCTTTTTAGTGCATACCATTCAGTTATTTGGATAACTTCCGTCCTATGACAACCATGTGTTAAATTCATTGATGATTCAGACCAGAAATATAACTACTTGGAGCTAAGTTCATCAATGCTGTAAATAATGATTTATATTGCCATTTTTGCTGGGATAAGTTGAATAATAAAATACTAAAAATTATCGAGATTTTATTTACAAAGGAAGCACAGCGTTTGGTAAGATCCTGAACAAGATGACGCCAACCTCAGCTGGAAAATAAGACTGCGTTATATAGTACATTATAGTTACTAACAGCTGTGCCAATTTATTAACATTAAATTTCAGCTTTTAGCATAAACTTTTTTGCGGATATTTCTAGAAAGAGTCTAATATTTTTTTCGATTTTTTTCTGACATCAACTCGCAAAATCGAATTGTTTGAGGCTTTTAAACTTATTATGTTTGCGTATTGTAATTCTTAATAACGTCTCTAGAGTCAAATATATTTTGGGTTGAAGTCATAAGCGAGAACATTGCTTAACCAGAAAACAAACAAAATTTTCAAATAAAATAAAGACTGTTAAATAAATATACTTTGGTATTTTTAAATGTTCCGTTTCAAGTTTTTGTAGGAAAACTCTTAACGAGCGTCTTCGTATACGAATTCGTGGTCTTGGTTTAATTTTGACATTCAGTCGGTCGTTTTTGACACAAACCCACCCTCAAACCTATTTAAATTTCATGGGTTTTATGTTAGATGTGAGTTCGACCGAAGTCTCATAAATTCGGTTGCTGACAGTATCTGGTAAAAAAATGTTAGCTGGGTAATTATTATTATTATTATTCAAGGTTTTTTTTACACAAAGAAAATTTCTAAAATTTTATTTTCAGACAACCATTTGTTTTCTAAATTTAATAAATAGTTTGTCGGCTTCAGAAAATATTTCATTTTGAATTGTCAGTTTTATATTTAGTAAGTTTCAGTTAAGATGATGCAATTTTTATTACAGCCATACATGGACGGTCGACAAAAGCGGCCAGCGTTTTTAAGCTGTCAAAAATGCTCATTTCTGTAAAATTTGTATGAAACAAATCGAAAGAATGCAGTGGCAACAGTTTGCAATTGGAAAATCCAATTTTGACAGCTCGTTAAGTAGTGAAGTTGGCTGCTAAAACATACATACATATGTTTTTCTTATTGTTATTGTTAAAAAGTAATGGCAATTTATTTTCATTTTTTTAACTCAATCTAGTGCCTTTTTTCTATATTTTATTTCCATTTTGTCGATTTATTATATAAGATAAATTGGGCTTACTGTTCATGACACCATGTCCACCATGCCCAGTTTTTAGTGTGGAACTTAAGTGTTAACGTGTTAAGTACTCGCCCCACTGTGCAATTGGAATTCCGTCATTCCACTCTTTTTTGCGCAATCACAAATTATGTACATAATTGCAGTTAAGTATATAAGTGCAGTATATAAGACAGCAAGACACTTGCTTAATTTTTGATTTTTTAGAGAGTGAAGTTGATAATAAGTTAGTGCAGTAATTAGAACTAGATATACCAACGGACGACACAATCGTCCGTATTCTAGAATCTAAATGTAAATAATTTTATTAAAATTCAAAGGAAATTTATCTAAACGTCATAAAAAATGCACATACATACTTACATACATACATATGCATAATTAAATAATACATTAAATCAAAAACACAAACGAAATCCCTTTAACTAAGCTAATTCAATTTATTGAACTTCCTTCCTTTAAGTATTATGGCTTTTATACAATAAGAAATAAAAGAAAAAAATTTTTAGATCAAGAGAAATACTACAAACACACAATCTCATCTTTTGTTCCTTGTTTACTTGTAAAATAATAAATGCGTGTGTAACATGTGTGCATGTAATAGTAGCAACTTTAAACGCTTATAGCTCCAGAAATACTGAACCGATTTCAATAAAATATAGATTCTGCACATCTGTACTGAAAAACCTTTAAGACCATATAAATCTTTTTAAAATCGGTGCAGTAGTACCAGCGCAAAAGGGATAACAAAAAACATGTTTGCCTATTAATTATATAGATAGATAAATATAAATTGAATTATACTGAATTTTGTAAAGCGACTTGTTTTATTAATTCTGTACGGAATTAATATTGGCGACGAGGATGGGATTATTCCCCAAAAATTAAACTCGCTTTAATAATTAAATTTCGTGGCAATTATTATTATTGTAAAATAACTTATGTAGCGTTGCAAAATTTAACGCAGTTGAAAAACCTTGCTTAAAAATATCCAGCCGACAGCTTGTCGGCAAGATGGCAAGAATCAATGCCGCTGAAGACTGAAAAACAATCGCCTTCTTTTGGAACATCACATGAGAATATTGCATCAGACTCCGCACCTTCAACTTCGGCCCATTCATCTAATCAAGGAAATAAAAGACGCATTATGGCTTCTATGGGAACAATGGAACCATTTGATATCAATCATCCTGAGAATTCGTCAACATATTACGCAATCTTCGATCGATCTTTTTCTTCTAGCCAATGACGTGCAGGCTGATCGTCAAAAACCAGTTTTCTTGACGTTAGCAGGTGCACCACTTTATGATCTCCTGTCGTCATTGGCGTCTCCCAAAAAAGGTGAGTGAGTTTGATATTGCCGAAATTAAAACGCTGCTAACGAATCATTTTTCTCCACGCCCATCGGAAATCGCATAATTTTTCAAATTCCACAAACGCGACCAATTACCAAATGCGAGTTTTTGACGGAATATCTTGCCGCTTTGAGAAAACTCGCTGTTGACTGCAATTTTGGCAACGTTTTGGATCGTATACTTCGTGATCGTTTGGTATGTGGTTTGCGGGATGAGGCTCTGCAACGGAATCTTCTTGCTGAGCCTGATTTGCAACTCCAAAGGTCATTGATCGGGATAACTCTGCTGAAGCATCATTTAAAAATGTAATGGTAATTCGCCTGAGCCTGAGCGGATTCACCAAATAGGTAAGCTCAACCAGCAGCACAATAAACAACACAGAAAAAAACAAAATCAACACAAGGGTAGTGATAACAAAATGGTGAAAGGGCTGTGGAGGAAATCATCCCCGTTCACAGTGTACGTATAAAGAAACAATATGTTTAACTTGTGGAATAAAGGGGGATTTACAGCGTGTCTGTCGTTCATCGAAAAAAAGTGCTGATTCTTCAGCACCATCGAAAGCATTCAATAAAACCCAGCAAAAATTTAGCAGACCGAAATCGCAATCAATTAATCACATTCTGGGATCGCAGACTCGTAAACGTTCAACAATTATAAATATTAATGGGCAGCCGTGTAAGTTTGAAATCGATTCAGGCTCGGATTATACAATAGTGTCGTCGCGGGCCTTCAGTCGATTATGGCCAACTGCACCGCCGGAGTTATCTGAGTGTAATCTAAATTTGACAGATTTTCAACAATAGTGTGCCTGTTAGTGGTGTCGTTGATGTTGATATTTGGTATAACAAAAAATTATTCAAAGGCTTACCTCTTACTGTAACTGGTTTGATCCACTAGGCATAAGCATTCAAGGCGTTAATGTTATTAATTAAATTCTATTAAAACTGTTTTAACAAAATTCAATCATCTTTTTTCGAAAGAGCTTGGTAAATTTACTGGTAAACCAGTTTCATTGCATTTAAAGGAAAATATTCAACCAATTAGACTTCCCGCTCGCCGTATTCTAATGGCACTTCGAGATCGAGTAGAGCCTGAGCTTAATCGATTGTGCAATCAAGGTATTTTAGAACCGGTTGAGTATTCTATTCAGGTCTACGCTTAAAAAGAGAAAAATGTCATTTTTGGGTAAATACAATAAATTTTCTAGGGTTTAAAATTGACAGTCTTGGCATTAGGCCATGACCTGAGAAAATTAAATCAATTCAAAATGCACCCGCACCCACAGACAAAAAGCAGCTTCAAGCTTTTCTAGGGCTTTTAAATTTTTATCATTCGTGCTTCCCAAATAAGGCAACAATAGCAGAACCTCTGCATCGTCTTTTAGATAAAAATCTTCAGTGGATTTGGGAAAAAGAGCTTGAGGTAGCCTTTCGTAATTTAAAAAATTAATCACATTTGACAGTGTGCTCATGCATTATGATGACAATCTGCCGCTTATACTCGCTTGTGATGCCTCACCTTATGGCATCGGCGCGGTGTTGGGTCACAAGCTGCCTGATGGCTCTGAACGGCCTATTGCATTTTATTCAAGGACCTTATCGAAGACGGAGCGAAATTATGCACAAATCGATCGAGAAGCACCCCGCTGTGATAGCAGGTGTGAAAAAATTTCACGATTATTTGCATGGCAGAAAATTTACCTTGGTGACTGATCACCGTATACTTCTGGGAATTTTTCGTACGGCAAAACCAACTCCAGCTATACTATCGACTGTTATGCTTCGCCGATGTATTTTTCTTAATGCCTACGATTTTGATCTCGTCTATAGAGTAGGCAAGAAAATGGGCAACGCTGACTGTTTAAGCTGCCTACCAGATGAAACAGAGCAGCATTTTGAAACTAAAGAAGATGAAGTTCTAATGATTAAGCTAGCCAGCACTGAAGTTGTCAACGCCAAGGATGTGACCAAATAAACAGCAAAAGACTCACTTCTCGCTAAAGTCCACAGCTGGGCGTTAAGGGGGTGGCCAAAGTTTATTTCTCGCGATGATCAAGCATATCCTTATTTTATGCGCCGTAACGAGAGTACTTCACTCAATGGATGCCTGTTGTGGGGTAATAGAACTATTATTCCTCCACTAAGTCGTCAAGCCATTCTTCATGCTCTATACGCTGGTCATCCTGGCATAGTTAAAATGAAGCGTTTGGCAAGAAGTTATGTGTGGTAGCCAAATATGGGATCTCAAATTGAAAATGCTGTAAAACTTTGTATTCAATGCCAAGAAACTCACCACGACAAGGCCCAAGCACCAGTTCGTATATGGAAAAATACTCAGACCGCGTGGTCGCGCCTACATATAGATTTTGCCGGGCCATTTCAAGGCAAATTATTTTTCCTAGTGGTTGACTCGTATTCCAATTGGTTGGAAGTACACATCGTCAAATATATGTCATCACAATGTGCAATTAAATCATTGCGCTCGCTTTTTGCAACGCATGGCCTACCTGACGTCATCGTCTCAGATAACGGAACTGCATTTACGTCAGCCGAATTCCAATGTTTCATAGAAAACAATTTTATACGCCACGTGTTCCTTTCCATCCATCATCCAACGGACAGGCTGAATGCATGATGCAGACAACAAAATATTATTTAAAAAAAATAACAGCTGATTCAAATATTGAATTAGAACTTATTCGTTTTGTATTTAATCAACACATAAGCCCGCATGCTGCGACAGGACGTTCATCTGCTGAACTTCTGTTTAATCGACAGCTCACAAGTTAATTTGACAAGGTTCATCCACATGAATTCTCAAATACTGTCGAAAATTTACCAGCCAAGGAATCCTTCAAAGAAGGTGACCTTGTATGGATTCGCAATTACGCATCAGGTCCAAAGTGGATACCGGCTCATATACAATAGCAAACTGGGCCGTTGTCTTACAAAGCGCGCTTTGAAAATAATTGTATAGTAAAGCGTCATTTAGACCAAACTCGCGGTCGAATGTGTACTATGAACTGTGAGCTGGATTTTCCAGCAAACTGCAACGATGCCACTGATGAATTAAGCATGGATATAATAATGACGTCCGATGAGGAAGCTGAAAGCGATGTTGAATATTTGCTGCCGTCATCACCAGTGCAGATACCACCGCCAAACGCATCAATAAGCACGTCATCGAGCTCGCCGCAATCACAGTCTTGTAGCCACCAGCTTGCGACTAACATAGTGTATCCGCCTGCTGAACCTACACCACGTCGTTCAAAACGCCACGGAAAAGTTCCTCAATTCTTTGCTGCATCTGGGCGTTAAGGGGTGTTAAGTACTCGCCCCACTGTGCAATTGGAATTCTGTCATTCCATTCTTTTTTGTGCAATCACAAATTATGTACATAATTGCAGTTAAGTATATAAGTGCAGTTTTTCGATAGACATACCGACAGCAAGACACTTGTTTAATTTTTGATTTTTTAGAGAATGAAGTTGATAATAAGTTAGTGCAGTAATTAGAATAAATATAAATTGAATTATACTGAATTTTGTAAAGCGACTTGTTTTATTAATTCTGTACGGATTTAATATAACGCTAAGCGCTACACAATGCACAGCAAAAAATATGAATGCAATCCACAACTTTAATTGAAAATAAGACCAATATCAAATCAATAAAAAATGTAATTGAGTCAATTCAACTTTGTAATTAATTAAATTTTTAAGCATAAGCGTAACTGACTTAAGTACATTTTTAATTGATTTTTGGTTTATTTTTTTTTTAATTTAAGTTGTTGATTTGCAGGAATATTTTTTTCTGTGTGCTTTGCCGCTTTTGCTTACATATGGGTGTTACATGAAGCCTTGTGGGGGGGGGGGGGGGGCTAATGCATACATGATCGAACCAGAACCGTTTTCCAGGCTTGGATTGGACAAAACCCCGGAAGAAATGTGTATCGACGGAGATCAAGAATAATAGGGAACACATATGGCTCAATCTCGCTGGATTGAGGCATGCAAAACTAATGATTGGAACATACAACCAATATTGTTTCACAGCTGTCATTTCCATGAGTAAATGAGACTGAGAAAACATCTAAACAGGATTGGCATTGAGAGTAACAGCCTGTGCAGATTTTGTGATTACGACAATGAAACTTCAGAACATATTCTGAAGGATTGTGAAGCGTTATGACAGCCGCTCTAGCACCTGGCAAGGGATACGATAGATCTACTTAGGTCGCATTGTCCTGTTTTCCCCGTTTAACTTAATTCATTCATTCATACACAAAGCTTTAATTTGAAAAGAGAGTAGGAAAAAAATTATAATCGTTTTGGTCCCAGTTTAGGTAATGAACATTTTCTTGTAGAAATTTTCTTCCAAAAGCCACCGAAATTGTTTGTTGGTTTAATAAAACTAAAAGCACAGCTGGTTGGATGTACTTAAGTATATGTACATATATATGTGTATGACTTTTTTTGCGCCCAAACAATTAAATTAAATTTTACTTCATTCATCTGTCTGCCTGGTTTGTGTATTTTTCAGTGGCACCTGTTGATCAGAAAATATAATAAAAACAACAACATGAAAAGAAACGTGTTCTTTTTAAATGGCTCGTGTGGCGAAATTACAAACACAAAAAAACAACAATAAAACGAGTATTAAAAAAACACAAAACATCAGTCGAAACAAAAAACAATTGTAATTAACTTTACAATATTGATATAAATGCAGGTAATAAAACAAATTGCAGTTGGCTTTTAAAATAATGAGCGATTCTCATTGAAGAACAACAAGATAAATTTGTGAGAAAAACAATTAGTTAAAAACAAAACAAGTTTAAAGTACAGTCAGTCGGGGTAAATAAAAATATATGTGTACATATATATTGTGGTCCTTTGACAGCAAGGAGTAGTTCAAATAGGGAGACAATTTTAAAGCATTCACTAGATGGCGAACTCTTGATGAATAATAGAATTAATAATTAACACAGCAAAGGTTAATAAAAGGTCTTCCAATGGGGACTAACGAATTTATTTATTAGCGGCCATATTGTTGAAACTACATCTGTCAAGTTACAACTGTTCCTTAATTTAATGGCTGCCATATTGTTGAAACTGCTGCTGTCAGTTAAAGCTGTCAATTATTTAGTCTATTCTGCCAAATTACCATGAGCGGATATTTTACTTAAGTAATAAAATTCTTTGTAGTGAAATTATTGTTCGGTTCGGCTAAAATTCAAAAAAAATACCAACAACGCCAAAAACTAAAAAATTCCCAAACACCGAAAAAAGTCTCAAAAATTAATAAAAATAGTTGGAATTAAAAAGTCGCTAAAACTAAGCTAAATCGCCAAAAATCTAAAAAAAAGTGCCAAAAATTAAAGAAAAAACCCCAAAACCAAGAAAACTCCCCAAAAGAAAAATCACCAAAACTAAGAAAGTCGCTAAAACTAAACTTAGTTGCCAAAAACAGAAAAAATTGCAAAAAAAAACTAAAGAAAAAACGCCAGAAACAGAATAAAAATTAAAAAACTTCAAAAACGCCAAAACTAAGAAAAATCAGCAAAAGCCGAAAAAACTAAATTATTCCATAATTAAAACAATCGCTGAAACTAAACTAAATCGCCAAAAATAAAAAAAAAATTGCCTAAAGCTAAAGAAATAAAACGCCAAAAATCGAAATATGTACATAACTCAAAAGAAGTAAAAAACGTCAAAACTAGGATAAAGTACAAAAAAAGAAAAAAATCGCTGAAAATAAACTAAATCGCCAAAAAAAAATGCCAAAACTAAGAAAATGTGCCTAAACTCAAAAAATAGCTAAAACCGACAAAAAGTTTACCGGGTACTTAAATTTTGTTTACGTCATGTAGGATATTGGATTACATAGGCTAAAAAATTACGCTTCACTATTAAACTAAGGGCCGTTTTCACAACTTACCTTTAGCTAAAGGTAGGATTTTGTATGCCCGATAAATGGCTTTACATTATAAAATCTTCATTTATTATTTTTTTATCCATTAAATATTATTATTATTGATAATAATGTCAATAAAAAATTTAAATTTTATTAATGCAAGAGTATTAATCGGGCAAACAAAATTCCACCTTTAGCTAAAGGTAAGTTGTGAAAATGGCCCTAAGAATTTTAGTTATGAAAATTAACTATCAAAATGGTGAAAGTTTGACAGTACCACTTAGAAAAATTCGAGAACTTTCTCCTCTTAATCAGGCTCATTCTGAGACCGCTGTGGCTAATTTAATCGATCAAGTTGAGGCTCTTGATGACAGGTATGCAATAGCTTACCCTGAGTACCTGCCTATACGGCCTTACCCCACGGGTGCCAAAGCACCGGGTGCTGGGTGAGACGCCAGACCATCGCCCCCATGCACCCTTTTAGAATGAACATACATATGTCCACTCCATAGAGGCACAAAGGTTGCAATCTTTGTATGTATATACATATGTAGTTATCCCTGTACTATATTCAAGTACCTTGCTGAGGTACTTTGAGCTTTCTAAACTCTACGCATATCAAGTACGCGCATAAAATACTTTTGTTAGAGCATATTTCTACTTTTCTTTGTCATTAGCTTGTTTGCGATGTTATTTCAGAAAAACCAAAACTAAAATAGCTTTGGTTGGTTTGTTTGACCCTTATCAACATTTAAAAAAAAACATTCATTTTTGTAAAGAATTCAATTTGTTTCCATGAATGAATAATTTTAATTGTTTTTGGATACAGAAAAATAAAAAAATTTCAATAATTATGCAATTATTTTCGTGTAAAACTAAAAATAAAATAATAATTTTATTTACATATTTGTCTAATAGAGATAGATACGCTTCTATTACGGCAATTTGTCATTGACATAAATTTCCACCTCAATTACTATTTAAAATGTGAACACACACATACGAATACGTATACATATGTATGTGTAATTATTGTTATTTTTTTTTTGCTAATTTGTTAGTAATTTGTTTGATTTTTTTCTTGCACAAATAAAATTATTTTTAACCATAATTACACAGAGGCAAGGCAGCAACACAAAACTCTGGCAAAATTTATTCAAACCAATTAGTTAGTTACACGTATTAAATAAACTATGAGAAAAAATATAAATATTTCTTTTTTAAAATTTCAATTATTTCAAGAATTCCAACGACTTTAATAAGAAGCAGATGCTTCAGACTTTCTTGTGTGATTGTTTGCAAAGCAAAATTTTCAACAATCAACTTTAAAATTAAATAAAATTGCACAACAAATGACAGGAAAATTTAATTTTTTCCATATGGCAAGTAATGTTATTAGAAAAAAATTGCTACATATTTATACATATGCATATACACATACTTAAATATGGGTATTTCCACCGAAATATCTGCCGACACCAAAAAGTTAAAAGTTCTTAAAAACACCAAAAAAAGCTTAAGCGAGATAATTTTCGAGCTTAATCTTTTTGATGAAAATCGATTCTTTATAATCGCAAATAATCGATTTTCGGTAAATAAAAAAACAAAGTTTACCATATATGTCGCTTAAACTTGTTTTGCGGTTATGGCTCGATCGATATTTTCATAGAAAAAAATTATTTTATACATAATACATTTCCAAATATGTACATCTCGGAATGTAAAGTCACAGAAGAGGAACTATTTGCATTCGCATATTTGCTTTGATCAATTTGTTTTGGTAAACGTTGTTAAAGAGACGCATTATCCATTAACGTTTTCTCTCTAAGTTTTAGACTCAAAAATTTGTCTGAAGCTGCAAAGAGTAAAAAAAGAAGGCACAATAACTATGCGATTGCAAATATCTACCTGCATATATTTGCTATGCAAAATCGCAGTCGCACGTGACAGCTCTTCAAATATTCAATAAAACCAGAAATATTTAATACAATTAAAATTAAAAAAAGAAGATTTCTAGAATATAAAATTGGTCACGTGCTACAGTGTAAAATAATAATAGTAAAGTAAGAAGGGCAAAAATGGCGAAAAAATAAAGAGACTTTCAAACGGTGGAGAAAAATGGAAGCAAGTATAAATTAAACTCTTACTTGCTTGTGGTATATTTCTCTGTGCCGAATCTTATATACCCTTTACCTAAGCGCTTATAAGTAGTATAGAGATACAAACATATGCATATATGCACACATTTGTTTTGAGAAAAATGTATAATTTTTTGCTCTAGTGCAATTTTTAGTGAGTGACCTCTCGATATTTTTAGATTAAATATTTTTTTTCTGTATTTAAGAAATATTTTACATGTCAAAAACGACGTGTCGTCATACAATGCCAAAAATTGGGTGCTTATTCGCTGGTACTCGAGATGTTCTAAAACCGTGCTTCTATTTAATAACCGTAAAAACTAACTTGTTTTATTTAATAATCTTTGACGTTGCAAAATTGTTAAGTGTCCCAATTTAAATTTTAAATCTCATTACAAAAGGTATACATCGCGGTATTGTGTAAACGTTTATTCCTAAAGAATTTTATCAACTTTGTTCAGCACAAAGAAACGCTTTCAGATGAATAAAACTGCACATGTCTCTTAATTAATTTTTTAGTTAGGACTGTTCTTCATCGATTAATTTTATTGAGAAATTTTTTAGATTTTTTAATTGAACTGTAGTGAATTTTAGTCAGAAATAATTCATAGTTAGGCTCAAGTTTAGTAATTTCAATTCTTATTGAATGAAATATTTTTATTAATTAATGTGAGTTTCTAAAGAAGAGAAGAAAAATTAAACTTAGACTTTAAGCTGGGGGAAATACCGATACTTTTCTGTGCAGCCACGCACTTCATCAGCACCCTATTCTATCTACTTGGATAGAGATTCTTATTGACATCAGCTATTTAACTTAAATTTTAAATGAAACGGAATATGAGAAACGATTGTTGTGTATACAATTGATTTACCTTTGGTAAACACATTTATAAGTATCACTATTAATTTTCTGTTTTTTCCATTTTTTTCATTTTTCTATTTAGGTTAGCACGAAATTATATTACTCTACCTCAGTATGTTTAACTATTCTTACTTATCTTTTTACGATCATCACATTAATTATTTCTCATATTCCGTTTCATTGTAAATTTAAGACAAAAATAAAATAAACAAAAAAAAACCGCGGTGGAGAGAAAAATGGAAGCATATATAAATTAAAAACAAGAATTAAATACTACGACTTGCTTGGAAAATATTGAGATGGTTGGCTGAGAGAAAAAATTAAATGATTGAAGAAGAGAAGAGCAAGAATGACTGCATAGTATGCAGTGCATACGTAAATGATAAATTCGACAAAAGCTCTTAATATATAATTTTACAAAAAAGAGCAGAAGCAATAATTCTATAATGATTAAATAAAATATATGGTCATCTAAAACTCAAGACGCTATATCTAACAAAAAAATTAAATAAATTTTTTTTTATAAATTTCGTGTTATTTCATTAAAATAATGACTACAAAAAACCAAATCTGCTTAACCAAAAATAGCGATTTAATTAAATTTATTACATTGGAAAAATTCGCATTGTACAACTGCTGAATAGTTTATATTTTAACATTAGATTTAAGTATAGCTGCAGTTTTCACTGAAATCATCGTTTTAATTTTTTTTTGTCACATGCGAATTTCTTGGTTTTTCTTGGTTTATCTGGAAAACTTAAAAATTGTTTTAAATCAAAGTTAATATTAATTATAGATAGAGCCAATTTAGAGCTATAAGTTACTCTTACTGTCAAAATAAAAATCCGTTTTATTTAGAGTTTTTTTCACGTCATCATGGAAATGTCCATATTATTTAAATCTAGAAACTAAAATAATTGGCCCGAATTTAAATTAGATTACAATATGCATTATTTTAAAACTGAATTTAAACGAAAAATTTTAAACTTGTGCAAAATGTTAAAGTTGGCAAACAATTTGCAATTGCATTTACTACATGCAAACAGAATACATGATGTTGGCAAAAAAATAAAAGAAGTATCTTTATATTGAAGTTCGAGCTTTGGAATATTAATATCGAATATTTGTTGCAGAACATTGCAGCCCGTTAAAGCCCGCTTTAAGGACACTTATGTATGTATGTAACCCGTTTTTGCGGAAAGACCATATGCACCCATACGGAGGGGAGTTAGAGACCTGCAAATGTTTCTCATACAATTTTGCATACAACTACTGAATACATTCTGTAACTAAAATGCAAGTGTGAACAAACACGAAGTAACCCATGAACGAATTTAAAGTTTTGACTTATGTATGTATCTGAGGTGTCAAAGCTTAAATTAGAATTCTTAAGTACGTCGTTATAGTAAAACATTTGAGCCTGTGATATGACCGTGTAAGGATAACATTTTACCCTCTTTTTTTAAGGTATAAAAAAGACCCACTTGGCGAAGAGTTTTGAAAAAATAAAAGCATACTTTTATTATTAACGATCATAATATACTGCAGTTTACAGCGAGGTCCACCTTCCTCCAGCGCAAGGCAAATATTTCGAAACTAAAAATTAAAGAAAAATTTAATCTAAATGTGTAACCTCGAATAGCCAGCGCTGCTGCTTAATAAGATTCACCTTATCACCTTGGAAATCTGCTTAAATTGTCTATTTCTAAAACCAGAAATTTAATTTTAAGCACATTGTTGTTGTTTACTCGTATTCGCAAAAATATACAAACAAAAATATCTGCCAAATCATTATTTGCACGAAAATTATTTTAACTATCATTAAGTTTGCATGAAATATGAAAAGCTACTTTGTATGTGAAATAATAAATTGTTTTTATAATTTCCAATCATTAACTCGAAAATGTATTTATCAAATTTTTTTGTTGTTGCTAATATCTACTTATTTGGAGGATACACTGCTGTGTTTATGATTAAGGAAAATGAAGATGCGAGCAACATTCGAGGGAAAGAAATTGATATATAGTTAGTTAGTTAGTAGGCTGGTAATTAACTGTTACTTGTTCTAGCACTTGCTATGAAGCTGATAAGTCACTTTTACATGGTGATGAAACAGCATTCCAATTCAATTCTGAATAACAATTGCCCGGTTTTTTTTCTCTTTTGATATTTTACTCCCTCTAGCAGTTTCACCAGCATGAATCAGCACGAATAAATGTCTTGTCTGGAAGCATATTACACCTATTCCTCGATTTACACGAGAGATACGTTCCTGAGAAAGTCGTATAAATAGAAATTTTAAATTTTTGTAGGAAAAATCGTGGAAATCGAAAATAAAGGCAGAATCGCGTAAAAAATTGATTTTATTAAGAAATTATATACACACAAAAAAGTAATATTAATGATTTTGTAATATTAATTAAAATATTTGTAGTATCAATTAAAAAATTAATTAAATTTTCACCTATAAACAATTTGATAATATTAATTAAGTTTTTCTATTCAAATTGATTAATACAATTAAAATTTAATTAATACAATTAAATTCTTAATTGAAAATATTAATTGGTGAATACTTTTTTCTGTGTATCTATGTATTTCCTTAGGTTAGCTTTTGAAATATCAGAAGCGTTTACTCAAAACACATAAAAATAAACCTTTATTCATTGATGTGAGAAACACATTGATTGAACAAATATGGTAAGAACTGACTCGAACGTCCTATTAGAGACAAATATATTCAATAAAACACATAAAAAATTGTGTAAATCGAGGTACTTCATAAATTTCTCAATTTACATGAAAACCAAAACAATCCTGTACAAGTGTAATCGTGTAAAAAAAGTATCGTGTAAATCGAGAGATTAGTGTATAACCCAAACCCATTTCGTCCACATTAACACTTGAGTCATGTGCTAAGCCCTCTTTTAGCATAAATTTCCGCAGCTTTCCTCGCTCCACTTGTTCATCTCTTGATGGCGGTTTTTCACCAGACTCTTTTAAATGTTGTGCTCCGTACCGCTTCTTGAATCTGCCCCTAATCATCTATCATTAAATCCGCCGTGTAGTTCTAGCACATTTTTTCTTTTCTTTTAATCCTACTTCATTTAGTAGATTCAATATTTTTCATTATTCTAATCATACAGCTTTTCCTCCATATGGGCATACCCCGCTTTCCTAACCGTTTTAAATAATTTTTTTCCATTTCATATTTATTAGAAACCTTAATTGACTCAATTAAATTGTTAACTCAAGTCTTAGTCAATAATTTTTTTTTTAAACAAACGTTAAGCAACACTGTTGGCAAGACATTTGATTCAGTTTTGTGTCTTGTCAACAGTGTTGCTTAGCGTTTGTTTTAGAATATTTGGCTCTAGTAAAGCATTTGAAAAATCGCTCATGCCTTGAAAAGTCTTATAAATGGTCTTATGCAGGACACTAGTGAGTATGCACATGACATTTGTGTTTATAAGCGCCCATATGTATGGAGAAGCATCACAAAATTTTTCATTCACGAAGTATTTTCTTCTTTACTCCTATAACTGCAATAACTGAAACAAATGTCTTGAAAATAGTGTTGTTTAGCGTTAGTTTAAGAAGATTTAGTAGTAAGGCATTTGAAAAATCCCTAATGCCTTAAAGGTTCTTGTAAGTGGTCTTGTGCAGGACTTTATCGCATATTACATATTCTACGTATTTATGTACATAAGTATGTATCGATTTACGTTTCTTATTTCCTTATACAATTCACGAGCAGTGTAAAAACATTTAGAAAAATACATACAGAAATGTGATTGTAAAAAATTTTGTTAATTTTTTTTTATTATTATTATTATTATTATTTTCGTTGTTGTTGTTGTTGCTGTTGTGCATGTGTGAGGAACGAACGATTTGTTTGTATTCATAATCGTTTTCACATTTGCGCACATTTTTCGTACTCAAATGAATTCGCAATGACCCACATTTTTCCTCATGTAAACAAACATGACCCGAAAAACATGAATGAAATAAAAAAACAACATTAAATAACTACGGCAACAACAAATTTACTAGAAAGAGAAAAAATAAATTAACAAACAAACACACCGTCTGTTTGTAAACAACAAAAATATTATTGGTGCCGCTGCCGCCCCAAAGCAGACAGACATTAAGTGTAAGACAACTATAATAATAAAAAAATAACGATGAAAAACAATAACAGCAGAGATAATAACAACAACAGAGGAGTTAAGAGTTAAACAACAAGTTTAACATAAAAACAGTAATAGCAACAACAACAATAATAATAATAATATAATAATAATAGCAGGGATCGCAAATAACAATTATTTTTCAAATTTAAAGTGAAAAAATCACACTAATAAAGAAGTCCTACATGCAAAAGGAATATACCCAGGTACTCCATGTTATATGGACTACCTATAAATGCAATGATATTTATTTCTTTGATTTGTATTTATTCCTCACAAAATAAGAGTTATTTTGTGACATTTATTTATACCTCATAAAATAACAGTTACTTTCTGTATTTTATTTTTTTGCTCAAAAAAATTTAATTTTTAAAATTAATAAACTAAAAATAACTAAATTTACTTTGACATACTATATATAATAATCTTTTTTACAGACCCTGGCGATAAATTCAATTTTAAAACGGGTAATATTAATTTTAACGCAAAAATTACGTTTTCTAAATTTTAAAAATTAAGCAAAAAATAAATGTAAATTAAAAAATAGCTCTTATTTTGTGAGGAATAAATAAAAATCCAGAAATAACGATTAAAAAGTAATATTTAAAATAAAAATTATAACCGTTACGGTCCCTGAATAATAGCAATCAGAAAGCCAAGCACTCACTCAACCATCCATCCAACCAACACCAGTCAACCAAACCATTTGAAGTTTGTAAGTGAACAGTCAGTCAATAATGCCAATTAGTGAGTCCGGTGAAGCAGTTATGTAGTCAGTCCACAAATGGGAACGTGGCATAGCACTCAATGTTAAAGTACTTTTTTTCAGTACTATTTCATTTGGAAAGTACATACTTAAGTGATTAACTCCCTGCCTACGTCTTAATTCAAACCATTAGCTGTATTTTTCTTGATAACTGTTTTCCAATTTCTACGGCTTAAGTCAAAAATCGTTTAATGCCACTTCGTGGTCATACACAACAGTGATAAGGTATACATATGTATGTATGTATATATGTACAATGTAGTCGTATATAAGCACAAGGTTTCTAACAAAATATCAAGATTTTCCTTGGACTTGTTGATTAAAAGCAGAATTATCTTAATAATCTAAAAAATACCGAAGTAGGTACCGTTTATATATTTATTTGACGTTAAGTCCTTAATGTATTAATATGAAGGATTTTTGTTTGTTATTGGTTAATTCTCAATAACATTTTGAGAGTTTTTCTATAAACATTGCTCATAACAATAACAATGTTTCGGTGTATATCCGATTTACGCTACATAATTTGATTTTTAATGATAAGTTTAAATTAAGATGATATCTCTTTATATTTTTTATTTAACTGTGTATGCATTTTCAGCGTTTAAAAACTTCCCATTTGTGAATTTTCGGTTGCTTCTGCTCATACTACTGCTTCTGAAAATTCCAGTGTCGTTGTAGAATTTAACACAATAAACGAATAGTTATACAAAACGAAGAAATTCGGCTTTCGACACTTTGAAATTCAGCAGAAGAACTATGATAGGGCTGCCATACGTCCTGGTTTTCCAGGATTTGTTCTGGATTCAGACAAATTGTCCTGGTGTCCTGGCCCACTCTTAAATTGTCCTGTTTTTTTTTTGTACAGGAAAATTTACCAGCAAATATAATAAATTTAAACAAAAGCCATTCTGATTCTATTTTTGTTTCAACTAAGGACCTTAGTCCTCGTCCAGGCTTGTAATTTTTGTTGCTGCAATTTCTTAAATTTCTGCTTTGAAATTGCATAAGTGTCCACATTATGAACTCCTAATTTACAATTATGCATAAAAAATTTCTATTACACCACAAATTTCACTGAAAAATTAACAATTATATTTCTTGTTTTTCACACAACTGAATAAATAATATAAATAAAAAACGTCAAATACACCTAAAAACTTGATATAAACAAGTACGAATTTCAAATCAAAAGAGAATTACCGAGCACATTAAACTGTGTACCCCTCCCCAATATTGACACCCTTCTCACCAATAAACTCAAGAATTGCTGCAACAAAAATTGCAAGTCTGGACGATGACTTATTATGAGCAACTATCGATCTTGGACTGTAGTCGAAAGTACTGATCGAACGAATTTTCATTTGTTATTATGACGAGCATTCGACTAAAAATTTCTTTATTATGAATATCAGTCAAAGTGATTTTTAAAACTTTCGACAACTATACCTGAAAAATAAAAAACAGTCGTTTATAAAAATTTTTTCATCAACGAAATTTTCGATGCTCATAATATGGATTAACCATTCGATTTTCTTATATAAGAGTCTGTTGTACGTTCGTTTGTGGTTTGTATGAGTGTCCTGGTTGACGAGATCATACTTCTGGCAGCCCTAAACTATAAGCAACAGGTTTTGATGGGGCAGTCAAACAATAGTAAGGCCAATGAAAAAACATAATTTTACGACTTTTGCTATTTCGGCTGCAGTTTTTTAAACGCTGTGCATTTTCACAATATTCGAAAGATGAGCGCATAATAATGCACAATGCATTCCCATACATATGTACATACATAAATAGACTAAAAAAGGGGTGTTATAAGTTTGCAGTGTGTGTCTGTGTAACTGTGTGTATGGCTGTGTCCACGCACAGGCCAAACGGCTGGATTGATTTTTATTTAGTTTTTTTTTGTTTGAAAGGTGACTTGATCGAGAGGGTTCTTAGCTATGTTTGAAGAAAATCGGTCCAGCCGTTCAGAAGATATCGCATCTTTTCTAGATATATTCGGGGGTTTTTAAAATTTTTAATTTTTGTTATTACGTTTGTCTTTTAACTACCCATATTGCTGCTCAATGTGGCAACTATGTATGTAATTGTAAAAAAGTTGTGAAAATTTAATATATTCAGTAATCTGCGAATTTTACTCTCATATGAGCGGTTCCGTACGGACACTAGATATCTAATACTATGAGAAATTGATCCTATACAATATCTGTGGCAAAAAAGGAAAAGTCCTTGAGTCGCGATAAGCTGATTTTGAGATATTGGTATCTCCGTAATATACATATTTAAAAGTACCCTTGGTCAAAATCTCAATTGATTTGTGTGGTTTTTCAAGAAGTTTTGGCACTAAGACTTGCGACTCATCTTACTTATTTCGATTAACTGAGAATTTCCTAATTTAATCGATTTGAAAGCCTAAAAGTGCTCTCCTTCAAAACAGTAAAATATAATGTAGGATCACACGATTGCCGCAATGCACCAATGATTGTCCCTTGCGACAATCGGGAGCAGTATTGCGGGAAATTTTACGATGCGTGAAATACAGAAACGAGCTACAGTAATTATTGGAAGGATGTGAGAAAAAGTGTTTGTGTAATAGTGGCCTGCCTAAGCAGTCTTGAAATGTAAATACGTCATGTTTTTTAAATGTATTCTAGTGGCATGTATTATACTAATACCAATACCAATAATAAATGCTGTCGTACTGTAACGAAGCACGTTGGATGTATTGGTGTACGTGTATATGACCCCTGAAGGAAATGTCGATGGTGAAAATGTACTGAATCGCTTTTGACTTTGTCACCAGTACTACTCTACAATTATTCCCCATACAATACTTTGTACTATAGATATTTAGCCTGTGCTTGTCATTGAAAATCTACTAGTAACACTAAAACAATTGACTAGTTAGTGACTACATAGTTCTTATGGGAACATGGAGACATACCAACCACACATTTACTGGCACATTTCTATACCTTAAGTAAATACAAATTTACTTATATTGACAAGTTGTTGAAAAATCCACCAGAAATACACCACATCTGTTTCTCTCTCTTTTATACTGACGAATAGAAAAGAAATTGCAGACAATGTAATTACTACTAGAGTTTTAGTGTTGACATAGAGACATTTTGCCCCAGTATGACTGCAGGGACTGTTAACAAGCGATGTCGCCAAGACGTCTTGTTTATAACAAACAATGCAAAGAAGTACTGTTGATACATGTATGTTTGTCATTTTGCATATTGTACGTTTGGGTGTGTGTGTAAGATTTAGATGGTAAGCTATTATGTTTGTGTTTAAGATAGGTTTTTTAAGCCAGCGCACACAACTCATGTAAATGCATGTGTGCGTTTATATGTGCGCAGAAACATAAGAGAACATACACAAATTCTTCAGTCACGAACTATTTTCTTCTCTATTCTTATAACTGCAATAAGTTAAACAAATGAATTGCCGAACACGTTGTTTAGCGTTTGCTTCAGATGATTTCACTGTAGTAAAGCATTTGAAATTGCCCTCATGTCTTAAAAATTCTTATAAGACGTCTTGTGCAGGTCTTTATTCTGTACCAATATTTTGTGAAAAGTTTCTCGCAAGAACTGTCAAAACAACTCGCATTTTAAATTAGTGCGAGAACAACCAAATTTGTACAAAATCATTTGAATTTTTAAATTTGTGTGTGAAAATATAAAAAACACGCTAGTTGAAAAGATATGCAACGAATTGTTGTACTAAAATTATTATTAACGAGTCGATATGATTATGTTTATTTAGAATATTTTTTCTGTAATTTTCTTATGTAGAGACATTTGATAAAAAAAAGTTATTTCAAGCATTTTGCATTCATTTTATATTCATGCTCATTATTTTATTTTCTTTTTCCTGTAAATTATTTCCTTTTTTGTTGTTAAAATAATATTTTTATGACGTTTTGTTTTCATTTGACACTCGATTACTGGAAATATTCCAGTAAAAACACTTTTTTCTCGCATATCGAGAAACAATGGAATTTTGTGTTTCACATTTCATGTGAGAAATTTTAGGATGCGAGAAATACAGAAACGAGCTATGGACGTGTGATCGGTTGATAGGCAACCATGCCCCAATAAAATTTTGAAAAATGCAGCAATGTTTTTGTGTTCTCGAGCTGCAATCAAAGTATCCAATACGCGATAATTTCTTAAATTTAAATAAATTAATTTAATTTAAAATTTAATTTTAAGTCTGTTTTCGTAAGTACCGTAAACCTAAACTTACCTTATATGTAATTATAACTTATTTGAAACGTTAACATGGAACTGTGAGAAAATCTTTAATCCACATATTTAGCTTTTATTCGTTTAAAAGGACGCAAATGTTCTTTGATTTTTATAAGTATGTAATTAGCACAAAATATACGAAGCATAGTCAATTTAATTTCTTTTAACCAAATAAAATATTTTCACGTACAAAATGGAAAAATTATTTCTTTAAAAAGAAAATATTTCCACGTGAAACAAAACAAACTAAAAACTGCCATAACAGGCTGTTTGTTTGTGTTGGGCAAGTTAGAACAATCGTATGGCTGGACTACTGCAATTAATGCCACAAATTCACTCTTCGCCAAATCTGCCGCAATCAAATTTTTGTAAAATGGGGCAATCATGTGACTGCAACGTATTTGATTGGGACAATTTTGTTATTGTACACCAATTCAGCACAATCAAAATTGACTCAGATTGGTGTATTTGCGGCAATCGTGTGATCATAGCCTTAAGCATTTTTTCCTTATTGCCACAGATACATATATAGTTTTAGCATATTTTCCATTTTTTGGGTTTTTTGCAGTTTTGGCGATTTTTTCGGTTTTTTACGATTTTTCTAGTTTTGGCGGTTTTTAATTTTTAGCGCATTTTTTGTTTGTCAGGTTTTTCGATTTTTAGAATTTTTTCTAGTTTTGGCGTTTTTTTTTTTATTTTGGCGATTTTTTCGGTTTTTGGCGATTTATTTTAATTTAAAAGATTTATTTTAGTTTGACGCTTTTTTTATACAGTATTTTTCGTTTATAGCGAACCCGCTTAAAACGAACTTTCGCCTAAAACGAACCATTTTCGAAAGTACAAACTTTTATTTCTATAAAACCTTGAAAATTTTTTCACTTATAACGAACCCGCTTAAAGCGAACTTTCGGTTATAACTTTTTTTGCATGTAAATTTTTGGTTTTTTTTTCGCTTAAAACGAACCAAGAAGTGTGCTGGCATAAAAAAAAATTATATTTATATATTAATGTGTAGTGTAAGCTGTGTAAGAAATTTTTTTCAGTCTCGCGACACTCCACAACAAATTCTTTACCACTTGGCCCAAGTAGAAGTGTATATAAATGAAGCCAATATTAATACTAAGCAAACTAAAATAACTGATTTTTAAAAAACTAAATAAACTTATATTTTAAAGTCTACAATGTTCTAAAATTGTTTTAATAAGTAAATAAATAGTCAAAGTGTTAAAAAAAGACATGTGCACACACAATAATGGTTTCTTGATGTCTTCACTTAAAACGAACTTCGCTTAAAACGAACAAATTTGATCAGTCCCTTGAAGATCGCTTTATGCGAAAAGCACTGTATATAGCAATTTTTTCGGTTTTTTGCGATTTGAGATTTTTTAGTTTAACGTTTTTGATAATTTCAAGAGTTTGCCTCGTATGGTTTCCAAGATGCAGAAAGTTCTCATAATTACATTACATTATCGCCGATGATTCTGCTACACAGTACCGACGAAGGGGGCTGCTTTGATATGACATTAGAATTAGTATCCGCTAATGCAGGAGTAGTTCAGTGACCAATGTCTATGCCTTCATCACTTGAACTTTCCTACAGCAACTGATACAAAGGAACACTAATGCACATCAGAAAACTGCCTGGTATTGTTATTTTCAATGACTGTCAGAACCGGGCCCGATCCCAAAACCTTTGGTTTTGTAGTCAACGTGATAACTACTTCAGCCAAACGAAAAAAAAAAATTATCAGTTCTAAAATTTGCTTACAAGTGCTTCATTTAAAATTTATTTTCTTAATCCATAGAAGTGGAATTTAAGAACTCAAAATGCAGGTCACAGCAGCTGTTAAAATATAAAGGAATCCCCTTTGAAAAGGCAATGGAAAATAAACTTTTTTTGCATAATGAAAATAGTTTGAAAATTTATTTTCAAAAACCATTACAAACAAATATGTACTTTAATACAGAAAGTACTGTCCAGTACAATTGCACCTTTTCCAGAGCTAATTCGATTCCAAACGCACACAGGCTCACTTGTTTGCTTAGCCTCTTATACATTTATTTACTGTTACAAACTCAGTCGCGCGACGAAATGATAAGGTCACTAAGCAGAATTGAAGTTGTAACCAATGGGCGCATTCATAAGAAGTAGCTGTTGAGCTCAACAGTTGTGAAACTGCTGGCAAGAATTGGCCCCAACAGCTACTTCTTAGAAACGGTTTGATGTATATAATGTAATTGTATATCTTTATTTCGTTACTTCATCGCATTTGTAATGTAAAACTTAACAAATATTCGTTGCTGCCACCTAACAAAGCATATAAAAGAAATAGCTCTATTGGACCAGCTGTTCAGGCTGAGCACAACGTGTTGACTATAGGTAGCGAAAAAATTTTATGATGGAAAATGACTCAACTGTTGAGTGGAGCAGAGATACTCAACTATGCGTTTCTAAGACAAACACTCAACGGTTACGCAACTGTTACGTCTTATGAATGCGACCAATATAAACAGCTAACAAAATGCACAAAAAATAAAAATAATGCGATAATTTAATTTTAAGTAAGTAATTCTGTTTTTATAAATTATGATATTTTAAAGTGGCGCAACTCATAAATGTATGTACATTAGAGCTACTCACATTGAATTGAGATGAAATTTGTTACCCCTCTCAAATAAAAAAATCAGTTTTTTGAGTAGTTTTCGCCAAAGTTCGCACAAGAACTACCAATAGAAATAAATTAACAATGACTCAAATCAAATAATAATTAAAAAATGAAAAAGAAGAGAGGTGTTTTAGGACACCCGGTTATAGCTTATAAGCGAAATTGCTGCCTGTACGTATTTATTATCAAAAAAAATTTTTTTTTAAAGAATTTATTCCAAATGGCTTTAAAATAGTGATAAAGTCGAAAAGTATTGCTGTGCCAGTAGTTATGTGCGGGACTGTAACTCTGGAATTTATAATTGTCATTACCCATGGAAAGTGACTCTATCAGTTTTACGCACATTTTGCTTTAAAATAAAATAGTTGTTAATTTTGTTGTTATTTTCTCCTTCATGTGCTTTTGTTATGGCTGATGTTGGTTGCTGCAGTTTGTTATTTTTTAATGGTTTTATTTAAGCAGCTTTTTCCAGTTTTGTTTTGGTTATTTTGCTTTGTCAGCTATTTTCAACATTCCGCTTTGGGGGGAAAATATACTCATTTACCAGTTGCTAAAACTATTTCCACAAATACCAACATTTTGCACACACACAAGCACACAGACACACTCTAATGATCTTACAACATTTACTGTTAATGTGTGGCAAATAATAAAAAATTATTGTTTACATTTACGATATGAAAAACTATTACGAACACGCAACGCAATTGTTTTCTTTTTTTTTTTTAATTTTCTCCCAACTGTCTGTTACTATTCTTGAGTGTCGGCCATGTTTTTACCTTAAACTAAAATTATTAATACATACCTAGCAAAAGTTGTACAAATTCTTTATGGTGACGTACTTTTGTAGTCATGTACACAGGAAGCGGAAATTGATTTGTGTAAACATTGTGGTACCTTTCAAAATACGTGGATGCTTTTATCGCATTATAGAGCATAGTGGGTATTACTTTAAGGCGTGTTGTTACGGCCTTTTCGATTTTAGTTGACGATATGTAGATGAACAAGCTATTGTTCAAGTTGAAATAACTAATTTTTTTACCGATTTCAATGTGTCAAAAAGAGATTAAAAATATTTATAAGAAAATGCTTATTTTGACCACAACAACAAAGGCAACATTAAGGTGGCAGATTGATTTTGTCATCTGTCGCATTTCTTTGTTGTTATTGCATCATTTAGAGAATATGTGGTATGGAATCTATCCACAGTTCAATTGAAGATTTGTTCAGATGGTCGGTAATAACAAAATAAAATAAATTTAGTAAAGTGGACTCGCACTCGTGGACTCGTGTTCCGTAGGAACACTAAAAAATTTTTCGTTTTTTTTTTTTAAATTTCAAAATTTTTTTGGTTTTGGCGATTTATTTTAGTTTTAGCGATTTTTTTATATGTTCTTTTTGGCGATTTTCTCGGTTTTTTAATTTTGGTGATTTTTTTTTAAATTTAAAATTTAAACTTCAGATCCTTTTTTAAAACCTCATGAATAATTGCTCCTAGAAGTCCCAGTGAGACTGCTCTTTTCCGTATTGAAACTGCTTTCAACCAGTTCAATATTTTCGGGAGTCCTTGAAGATCGCGTGGGCCCTGTCCGTAGGACATTCATAGCCGAAGCAGTTGCGCCCGCAATCTGCACCCACGAACGAATTAAATTTACACTCGGTCCAGCACGTATTCGCCGAATACCGAACTTTGAACGAAATTGTCGACGAGCAATTAGGTAAGAATCATTTCTCGTAAAAAATGTGACCACTACGACATCGTGACTAACAAATCCGCACAATCTATAATTCCAACGGCACCATCGTCACCCGTCCGCACCGTTTATTGCTTTTTGAAATAATCGTATTTAAAAATATAAATTTGCCACCAGACTTATTCTTCTACACGTTTATACAATTAGAAATGCATCGGATAACAATAAAAGTATGTACATATGTATGTATTTATAAGGCAAAATGATATGGGTCCGTCATACGTGAAGTAAAAAAATTTAGTAGATTTTTTTTTAATATTTTATCTCTTGGTTCTTTTTTGTAAATATTTCAAATTTGTATGAGAAATAACGGAAAAACGTTTCTATTTACAAAATTTGGCCTTAAGTTTCTGAAATTCGGAGTTATCGTGAATTAGAAGAAGTTTACAAGTTCCCTATCATTTTATTAGGTAATTTTTTCGTATATTTAAAAACTGGTGATAAAAGCTGTACAGAATTTGAGATGAATGACCCTTTCGAATATAGTACATACTTACATACATAAGTATGTATGTATGTATAAGAAATGCATTTTAAAATTCTGTTGACAGCCATCCCAAGAATATAGAGTGTAAAGATAAAATTTAAATGGCACGACGTCAATTGTACTTAAATACAGACATACATACACACTTTCATACTTAGGTATGTATGTAAGTACCCTGTTGGAAATTACGTTAACTTTAAACTAACTTTAAACTGACTTTAAGCTAACTATTTCGCAACTAGTACTGACTGAGACTTGGATTACTTTTCAATGTAATCAATTGCCTATTTTAACATTGCGATGTCCTAGCTGCTAGTCAGTTGTCTCAATCTGCATTACTTTCAGCTAACTTAAACTTGATTTTTTTAAATCACCTGGTAGTCCGTCAGAGTAGCAAGCCGTACCGGCGCGGGTGCCGGCTAGCCAGTCAGCCGATTTTTTTCAACAAGCCGAACCGCCGCCGAACCACACGGCTTATCGGCGGCTTAGTACTCAGCCGATATTTTGTCTTATTTTTTATATTTTTTTCAAGTTTCGTATTTAATATGATAGCGAGCGTCCCGGAAAGATAGTTGTTTTTGCTTCCACATAAAAAGAAAATGTTTATGTGAACGGTAACGTAGCTGCGGCAACACTTACATACATACGTTCTCTTTTGGAGTGCCTTTTTAAATACATGCACGTTTACATATACTTCTTTGTTTAAGCATTCAGGCGACTTTTTGATAATTAATTGTTCAAAGCTTTTTGTTTGTAGCAGTGTTCCAATAAAGTAATTCAATCGGAAAGCTTAAATCAAATTTATGTAGAAGGCAATCAAGAATAAAATTCCTCGAGAAATTTTTCCCGGGGAAAAATTCCAACTAATAGCAAGTAATAGGGAAAAAAAATTCTAATTTAAACAATGAGAAATTTATCGCGAAATTTTATTTATAATTGCCCTGATAATCTAGAATATGTTTCTATGGTTTAACAAATAATTTACGAAGCTATTTTTTAGGATATCAATTACTGTAATATTCAAACTATTGCAAAATAAATAATGTTACAACGTGGTGATTCAATAATTCACGTATTTTTCTAAAAACAGACTGTGTGTGCTTAAACAAATCGGCCTTAAGCCGTTCAGCCGCCGCCGCCGAAAATATTTGTCTTTCAGCAGCCGCCGAAATGTTATGCTCGGCTTGCTACTCTGTAGTCCGTAGATTAAAAATAAATTTCTGGGATTCGAACATGTATCATGACACGTTGTATACTCAACGCGCTACCACTCAGCTAAGGTGCCATCTAAAATAACAACGGCAAAATTTTAATATAAAACTGAAAAGAATTTCAAAGTGACTGAGAATAAATTGGTCGGATCTCATCAAATTCGATTACGTACTCAACTTAAGAATTAATTTTGGCTTCCTTCTGGATGACATTTCAGTTATCTTTTATTCAGTCTAAGAAAAGTTAACTATTAGGTAACTATTTTTATAGTCAACCACACATTCTCCGACAGGGTATGTACATACATATATACACGTACGTATGTACGTATTTACGCCTAAGTGCGTCATAAAACGAGTACTGTGAAGCTGTAGTACGTGTATCTTTCTTTTCTGGCTTTCACGAAACAACAATAATGCAGATAATTACAAAAATATTTATTTTGCTTTGTATTCCTTTGGGAACTCGCATTAATCATTAATAAAGTTACTTATCACTTAATATTTGCGCGGCGTCTTTATACTTTGTATTTGTTAATTTTTTTACTTCCACCCCATTCATTATAAAATTGTAAACAAAAATTAAATATGAAGCCGACTTTGTCGTTATTCCCAAAGAAAAATTAAATACCAGTACCCACATAATTATTAAACAAATAAAATTACCCATTACGTTCCCACAGTGCAAGTAGAAACAACAAGTTGTTAAAATATTTTCGTTCTATTTTACGTGCATTTATGATACTAACTAAAAAACTAGAAGAGTTATCTGACGCACCTATTTTCATATCATATATTATTTATATAGATGTAAATATGAATGTATGTCACTGAAAGTGAGACATATCCGCTGGTCTTGCTCTAAACAATACTTTATTATTTCCAACAAAATATTTTAACACGGCGTAACAGTTAAAAATTACTTTTTAAAAGATACATATGTCGTAGATTGTAGGATTACTTATTCTTTATTATTTTGACATTTTAAAAAATAAAATTACGTACTCAAAATCGGTAGTTATTGTTAAAATAAGACTTTTAGGGACTATGAGCACAAAATACGAGTATATAATTTTTAATTAATTAATTTTTGTAATGTTTTGAAAGTTTGAAGCAGTGTTGAATAGAAGCAAGGAGAATTGACACCAGCTGATCTCCATTCAGCATACATATGATGATCATCTGTTAATTTCTCTTAAGTCAAATCAAAGCAAAAGGTTTGAAAATTTTCTTACACCAGGAAATTTTACATTAACAAATATACAAGGCGAAATATATATATACATATATATATATATATATATATATATATATATATATATATATATATATATATATATATATATATATATATACAATATACAATTCGCCTTCAATAGAAGTTAATGGTCCTTAAACATTTAAGAACTCAATTCAAAAAAATTATTTTGGTTAACAAAACGTGTAACAAACAAATTTCCATATTAAAATATATGTGGCAGTTAAAATGTTTTCGAAAAATTACGAAAACAAAGAAATTATTAAAAAATTTTATTTAAAAAAAAATTATTAATTTAATCTCGTGACACGCGATAAATAAAAAAAACATACGAGTATTTGGGGTATTCACACGGGTGTATTAAGTGTCACAAGGTCATAAGGTACTAAAATTTTAAACCAGTTTAAAATTATTTTTATTTTCTTTCATATACATACATATGTAAAAGGTGTACTATATTAATAAATTTCTTCACTCTATGTACAGGGTGGCGCAGAATGAGCTATATTGCTTTAACTCTTTACAACTTTTTTAATTATTATTTTTTGTTTGTTTTTTTAGCATTTTTTGAAGAAGACTTGGGGAATTAATTATGAACTAGATATACCAACGGACGACACAATCGCCCGTATTCTAGAATCTAAATGTAAATAATTTTATTAAGATTCAAAGAAAATTTATCTAAACGCCATAAAAAATGCCACCCACATACATACATATGCACATTTAAATAACACTGCACAGCACTGATTTGGATATTCAAATAAAAATGGCTGATGGCAAATGGACAACAAATGTAATATAAAAACAATTTTTTTGGATGGCTTTCGAAAAGAAAAATTTCAAGATTTTTTTTAATGTAACACAGAATATCTCTGAATTTAGAGGGACTATAAAACAAATAAACCCATTTTTGTAAGCAGCGAACAAAAATACATAAGAATTAGTTATATTTGATCAAAAAAATTTAAAATCAAAACATGTTCAAAGACTAAACTAAAAACACACGATTTTAAACATCCTTGCAATAAAAGTCAGATACCCTCATATTCTCGTCAATTTTAATCAATTTAAATGAGAGGGATTTTTGTGTAGATTAATAATCCAGAAAGTATTTTTAAGTTTGGAGTACCATTCCTGATATATGTATAAACAGAATAATTTAAAAAGTGGTGCAAGTTATGCAAATCCTAAATGACACTATATCTTCAAAACTAGAGCTGATCGTAATCAAGAGACATAAATGCATAAGAATCGGCCATTTTTATTTAAACATCATGAAAAAACACAAACGAAATCCCTTTAACTAAAGCGGCCCATACACTACAACAGCATGCACGCGCAATCAAGCTATTGAGCAATCATGGTCGACCCACATAGCATACCAGCAAGCTGGTACAATGTTCACTTTTTTAATAAATTAAAGAAGGGTGGTTCTGAATAATGACACAGTTGTTTGCTTAAAGTTTTATTGATATTTTGTAAATATTAGCAGCTATGCACAACTAAAGTGCTCAAATTCCAGTTTCCATTGAAAAAAATTATTTTTAAACAAATTACAATTTTTAAATGAATATTTAATCCTTGACAACTTTAGTCCAATGAGCTAACTTCACTATACACAATACCAGCAAGCTTGTACCATCAGCAAAATATCAAACTCTATCTGACATCACTACAGCAAAACGTACAATCACACAAAATGCCCATACACGACCCAACCGCTGGCACAAACACTTGATTGCGCATGCATGCTGTTGTAGTGTATGGGCCGCTTAAGCTAATTCAATTTATTGAACTCTCTTCCTTTAGTATTATGGCTTTCATACAATACCAAATAATTGAAAAAACTTTTAGATCAAGAGCAGCGTCTTCAACTTGGTGCGTTTCGCACCATTTTGGGTGCTTTTTAAAATTTTTTGTGCGAAAAATTCCTTAGTTGAACACGACAGTGGGTTAAAACTGGAACATTTTTGTTGTGAAACTTTTACCAACTTTCTGATAGTGTTAATTACCATATCAATAGTAATGATGTTTACAAAACATCACAATTTGAAAAGAAATCTTGTTTATTACCCTATGATAACAATAATGATGAAAATATTAGCTTTATTAATTTGGAATAATTAATTTTTTATCCCTTTTTTAAAAGTTTTAAGCTGAATTTATAAAATTAATGTAAAAAAATTTATAATTTTGTACAAATTAATGTACATACGTGCCCTTAATTATGAAACTTGTATAAGTCATATCTATCTTTGGTCTAAATATTTAGTATATTACATATGAACAAATCAAAAATATTTTTTAATTATCCGACAGTTCAATTAATCTAAAAAAATTTCTCATTTACAAAAAAATATATTATACTTTTTATGCAAAATTATTAATTCAATAAACATTTTAAAATAAAAACAAGTCAGAGTGCTATATTCGGCTGTGCCGAATCTTATATACCCTTTACCAAAGTGCGTTTATGTAGTATAGAGATACAAACATAAGCACAGAGATATGTAGGTGCATATTCATTTCGTGAAAAAATTCATACTTTTTTTCTAGTGCAATTTTTAAATTTTGGCGATTTGTTTCATATAGGCAATTTTTTTTTGGTTTTGGCAATTTTTTTCGGTCTTTGGCTTTTTTTTAATTTTTGGCGATTTTTTTCGTGCTGGCGATTTTTTTGATTTTGACGATTTTTTCATTTAGGCGATTTTTTTATTTTTTATATATTTAATTTTTTTAGTTTTGACAGTTTTTTTCTCGTTTTGGCGATTTTTTTCGGTTTTTGGCGTTTTTCAATTTTGGCGATTTTTTTTCGTTTTGGCGATTTTTTTGATTTTGCCGATTTTTTTTCATTTAAGCGATTTTTTTAATTTTTGGCATATAGGCAATTTTTTTGTTTTGGCGATTTTTTCCGGTTTTGGCGTTTTATTTTTTAATTTTGGCGATTTATTTTCGTTTTGGCGATTTTTTTTGATTTTGGCGATTTTTTTTCATTTAGGCGATTTTTTTTAATTTTTGACGATTTTTGTTCATATAAAAATGTTTTTTTTTGGCGATTTTTGCGGATTTTTGTCATTGTGGGAATTTTTTTTGTTTTGACACTTTTTTCTCGTTTTGGCGATTTTTTTCGGTTTTTGGCGTTTTTTTAATTTTGGCGATTTTTTTTCGTTTTGGCGATTTTTTTTCATTTAAGCGATTTTTTTTTAATTTTTGGCGATTTTTTTCATATAGGTAATTTTTTTTTTGATTTGGCGATTTTATTTCGGTTTATGGCGTTTTTTTAATTTTAGCGATTTATTTTCGTTTTGGCGATTTTTTTTTTGATTTTTGCGATTCTTTTTCATTTAGGCTATTTTTTTTTTAATTTTTGGCGATTTTTGTTCACATAATCATTTATTTTTGTTTTTGCTTTTTTTTTGGTTTTTGGCTTTTTTTTTAATTTTAGCGTTTTTTTTTTCATTTTGGCGATTTTTTTTGTTTTGGCGATTTTTTTAAATTTTTGGCGATTTTATAATTTTCGGATTTTTTAGTTTGACAGTTTTTGAAAATTTCAAGAGTTTAACTCTTACAGTTTCCAAGATATAACAGCAATTTGTCAAAATTACATAGTCAAAATTGCATAAACTGATGGACCACCCTTTAATTTAAATGTTTTTAATTTTAGTGTTAATTGTTGTAGCCTAAAATAAAAATACACTAATTTTACAAATTTAAAGTGTCAATATGCATATGTACATACATAATACAATTGTATGTATATTACATGGGATTTTAAAAGTTTTCGTTACTCATTTTGGAACACCCTTTAATTTTTAGCTTTTATATATTTGTTGTTGTAGCGACCAAATTTCTACACACACAGTCCAAATTTCAGACCCGTAGCTTTTACCGTTCCTGAGAAAATAGCCTTCTTCCTAAAACATGAAATATGTTTAATTATTAGGAAAAAAGTTAAAGTTTTCCAACCCTGGAAACGTTTTTTAATCTGTTAAGTTTTTAAAATTTTTTTTTAATTATAAATACCAATTTTATTCATACCGAAGTATAAAATAAGTTAATTTAATAAAAAAGTAATAAAAACTTGTTTTCGGTAGTTATTTTCTATGGGTAAATTGAGTTTGAGTTTTCCAGCTCTGAAACCGTCTGCTCGATTTTGCTGAATTTCAATAGCAAAATTTTTCGGAAAATTTCTGACACACCAGTCCAAGAACGAAGTCGCTAGCTCTTCTGGGAGCTTGGGAAAACCGATTTCACGTACAGACAGACGGACAGACGGACAGACGGACAGACGGACAGACGGACAGACGGACATCGCTTGTTCGTCTTCCCTATGCATAAGGATCCAAAATATATATACTTTATGTGTCGCTTATTAATATTGTAGAAATTACAAACGGAATGACAAACCTATATATACCCTTTTACCATTTTTTGGTAAAGGGTATAATAAGAAATTCTAAGCTTCGTGCGTTTTTTTTTTGTAAATGGCGCGCTTTTTTCTCCATTTTGGTGCGTTTTGAAATTTCAAAGTTGACAACGCTGATCAAGAGAAATACTACAAACACACAATCTCATCTTTTGTTTCTTCCCAGCATACCATATGCGCTCTAAATGAGCTCATAAAGACTCTTTTGTCGGAACGCTGACGCTCATAATGAGTTCATAAAATAATCATAAACAGTCATAAAACGCTCATATTTGAGTGGCTTTTTCCACTAAAGTGGTCACTCATGAAAGAGATCTAAATTTTATGCATAAAAGACTAGTTTCCCAGCTTACCATATGCGCTCTAAATGAGCTCATAAAGACTCTTTTGTCGGAGCGCTGACGCTCAAAATAAGTTCATAAAATAATTATAAACACTCATAAAACGCTCATATTTGAGTGGCTTTTTCCAATAAACTGGTCACTCATGAAAGAGCTCTAAATTTTATCCATAAAAGAGTATTTTATGACTCTTTTTATTTTTAATATTACATGCTGGATTTTCTTTTTTTTAATTTATTTGAACGAAGTTCACTTATTATTAATTTGCTTTCTTTTAAGCTTGCTATTTTCATTATTTTAATTATGTATTATTTTTATATTTATTATAAAATAACTCACAATTTTGTCTTTACGCTTCCAAAAATATTCACTAATGAATCAATTTGTGTAACTTCTTTCTTCTGCTTAGCTGGAATTTACCGTTATCTGGCAGCGTGCAGAAATTACTCATAAAAATCACATAAAATTTATCGTTTATGAGCTCAGAAATTTACACGCAAGAAACACTCATAGAAAGTCATAAAATCGATCGTTTATGAGCTCAGAAATATGCACGCAGGAAACACTCACAGAAGCTCATAAAATCGCTCATATATGAGCTCATATATAAGAGCGCTCCGATAATGGTATGCTGGGTTGTTTACTTGTAAGCTAATAAATGCGTGTGCAATATGTGTGCATGTAGTAGTAGCACCTTTAAACGCTTTTAGCACCCAAAATACTAACCCGATTTCAATAAAATATAGATTCTGCACATCTGTCCTGAAAAACCTTTAAAACCATTATTTATTACAAAAATAATTGAACGGACAAGCGATTTTAACTGGAAAACATGCTAAAAAGCACGTGCGAAGCAGAAAATGGACATCACTTACCGGATATTATTTTTCAAAGCTAATTGCAAAAAAATATCCAATAATATACTGTATTTAAAGAAAAAATTATAATCGCATATATAAAAAACTTACATCGGGTGACCGATGACATTGTTCAGAAAGTTGCACCAAATAGGGGATTTATCAAAAAAGGGCAAAATTAATAAAAAAAACGAGAAAAATGCACTAAACTTTTTATTTTTAATGTATTTTCATATAACTCAACCTAATAAAAGGGGGACAAAAAGTGGCAAGGCAGTCGAAAAAGTGGCAATTTGGCACTTTAGTCGGTCAAACGGTCACGCTGATCATAACTAATTATTTTGCTTTTAACTTTTCTTTTTCGAAAAAATTTATATTTATTTTTAAATACATATTTATCAAATTTCTATTTAAATCATTATATATTGCAAAAAATATAAAAATTCGCAAGGGATTAGAATAATGAAAAAAATCTCCCAAGGCTGATTATATAGAGCGTAAAAAAGCAATAACTCGAGAATAGGTTTACAGCACATAAATCGCGAAAACTTGCAAAAATGCGAATATCTTCAAAAAATTTCCAAAGCATCAAAAACTGTAAACAAACAAACTCGGTAGATTTTAAGAATCAAAAATAATCTCATATGCAAAAAATTGCGAAAATTCGCGAATAATTTTTTAAATGAAACACAAAAACCTTAAATTTGCTGGAAATAACCAAAACCCAATTTTTTTTCAGCTATCCGATTTTTTCTCGAAAACGTAGTTCGGATTACTGAAATTCGTTACAGTTAAGCGTAATGCTCAAAATCAGTACAATATAATAGAGAAATATAATAAATTACGTAAGAGCGAAAAGGATAAACACATTTTGCCATTTAATTTTTTAACGGACAAAACATGCACAATTTTTTCAGCCTTAAGTTATGCAATCGATTTGTAATAAATAAATTGGTCATTGTTTATCTTTTCACTAAAGCGAAGTAAGTTTCACAAAAAACGTGGTTTGGTTTTCAGTTATATGATATTTTCAGTAAAGCGATTTTTCACTAAAGCGAAGTTTAAAATCAGTGCAGGGATTTGTATCGCTTTCAGTAATCTGATTCATTTCAGTAAAGCGTGTTGCGCTAAAGCGGATTCGACTGTATTTAGAAAACGGTAAAATTTTGTGGAATGCAAAAACCTTGTAAAACACCGCAAAAATTATGATTGTATTATGGCTTTGGCTGAAGTAGTTAGCATTTTGACTACAAAACCCAAGGTACTGGGTTCAATCCCTGTATCCAACAGTCATTAAAATAACAACATCATGCATTTTTCTAAAGTGCACTTTGTGTCAGTTATTGTAGGAAAGTTCAAGTAGTGAAGGCATAGTCATTGGCCACACTGAACTATACCGACTTCAGCAGATACTAATCCTAATGTAACATGAGAGCGCCCTTATTCGTTGTGTAGCAGAATTTTTTTTTAATACATGTATTTATTTATTGTATCTTCAAATATGAACTAACAATAAGTATTCAAATCTTAAATCTAAAATATAATTATTAGGACCGACCACTGTCGTACATAAACTTAGTGATAGTTATAAATAATACATAATAGTGATAATGAAAAAAAAGAAAAAAAAAATATTTTCAAGAAATCCCATAAGAGCCCTTGTGTCCCTCTTTTTTAAGCGGATGTGTCCAGTAAAGTTCAAAATATTACGAGCAAGCGGATTAGGATGTGACTCGAGTTTTGTTAAATATTTGCCTGAGTATTTTGCAATTCATTCAATCACTAGTGGCATATTTAAATCACGATGTATATTAGAATTTTTGATGTACCATGGAGCCGATGTTATTAACCGTAAAATTTTATTTTGCCTTCGTTGGATTCTTCTCTCTACATTGGAAGCTGAAGCAGTACCCCATAACTGGATACCGTAACACCATATTGGCTTCAAAAGCGACTTGTATATTAAAAGTTTATAGTTTATAGCTAAGTGTTGAATTTCTGCCAATCAATTAGTGTGTTTGAGATAACTTAAGTTTCATCTGAGTTAGCTTAAAGTCAATATGATGTTTCCATGTAAGCCTTCGATCAAGGTGTATACCAAGGTATTTCACTTGGGAATGTTGAGGAATATTTTTATTATTGATTCGAATTGGGGAACAAGTATCTCTTCTTAGGGTAAACGTTATATGGACACACTTTTGTTCATTTACCTTAATTCTCCATAAGTTCAACCACATTTCCAATTGTGTAATATGTTCTTGTAGATATCGGGAAGCCTCGTGAGGGTATTCATGCATACTCAGGCAGGCTGTATCTCCGGCAAACGTAGATGTATGGATATTGCTGCTCAAAGGCATATTACAAGTATAGATCAAATACAAAACTGGCCCCAGTATGCTCCCCTGTGGCACACCGGATGATATAGTTTCGGGCACACTCATGAATTCTCCTTCCACAACCGTGAACTTCCGGGAAGTAATGTAACTTTCTAATAAATTCACTAAATTTATTGGTAGATATGATTTTAATTTTAAAATTAGACCTTCATGCCACACTTTATCAAATGCCTGAGAAACGTCAATAAACAGGGCAGAACAATACTTCTTTTCCTTAAATGTTTTTCTTATAAATTGAACCAATCTATGAGTTTGTTCAATGGTGCTGACTTCTAGCAGAATCATCGGCGAATTAAAATAACGCATAAAATGGCTACGAACCACAGCTTCAAAAAAATTTAATGTGCCTCATTTAACACCAGAGGCGTTGCAACATTGCATCATTAAAAAAAAATTCAAAAACTTGTAAAACATCAAAAATATATTAAAGTCTGAATCTTATTAAAAAAAAATTTAAAACTGCAAAAAAAAACAAAGAATTGGGAACAAACACTTTTATTGCGAAAATTCGCTATACATTGCAAAATTGCAAACATGCTCTAAAATTACTTACAAGCTCCTAAAAAGAACTAAGAAATCCCAAAAAAAAATCGCAGAAAATTTGCAAAAATTATGAAAATTCGCACAAATTTTGAAATAGAGGGATGAATTAAAAATCGGTAAAATGTTAAAAAGGCAAGATTTGGCTAAAAATAACTCGCGAAAATAGCGAAAATTGGTGAGAAATTGCAACATTGCAAATAAGCCCTAAAATAACTCACAAATACCTAAAGATATCAGAAATTCCTAAAAATCGGAAAACTTTGAGAAAATGAATATATGTATGCAAAATTTTGCTAATATCAAAAAGATATTAATTAAAAGTGTGATATTAATTATAATTCGAAACAGCTGTAAAAAGCTGGCAAAACTGCAAAAAAATACTTCTATCAGACAATGATGAGGCTTGAGACACGCCTAATTTGCTAAATTACGCAGAAGAGCAATAACTTTTATCAAAAATTACCTGATTCGCAAGACTTACTAAAATTTGCAAATAAATCCCAAAGTGAGAAGATGTTGTTTTACATATTGCAAAAATTACAAAAATTGCCAAATTATTTTCGGATACATATAGAAGCCGTTGAATAATTCTCTCATAATTTTGCATATTCGTACTATAGGTCTGCACAGATATACCTTTTTGCAGCACGTTTACGTTTGTTGGTTCTGGTATGTACAGATACATACATATGTATGTTATTCAGTGTTTTGTACATATTATATTATAATTAAATAAATATTTTTAGAGGCCTTTTTTCTCTCTAATGTATTCTCAAATTCTAACTCAGTAAAATTAAAATAAACTTCGAATTATTGAAATCGCATGAAAATTGGCAAAGTTAACATTTTTTAACAAACGTTGGGGATCATGAAATTGAGATTTCCATTAGAAAAAAAAATTTCAACAAACTGTAATACGATGCATCAAAAGTTTAAATCAAATTAACACCAAACACATTTGATCGAAAATAGGAATGCTGATGATGAAGGTGTGGAAGGCCTTCGAAAAAAGCATATTGTTCCGTTCTGCTAGTGTTTCTCATAATAATTTAAAGTTGTGTTTAGTGCATGATATTCAGATTATATGCCTAAAAAAATCAAGAACTAACTTTTTAATGTCTTTAACTTTTAATGTTACGATTATTAAAACTTTGGAAGTATAAAAAACAGTTCACCAATTATTACTTAAATTTTTTTCTCATAAGCTAAATTAATAATAAATAATACTATGCAACAAATGAAGACTTTTGAAAAAACACCCGGACTGGACAGCATAGGTGCGATAGTACTACCAAAGGCTAGTGAAATCCTATACTCAGTTTGCCGATTTTGGTAACCAACATTTTTTGTATGGGCCAAAGATTTAGAAAATCAAAAATTGGTGTCATCAGTTTTTGGCCAACAGCTAATTCAAAACTGTCTTTGACAATAATGTAGCTAAGAATGTACCTAAAAAATCTTGTTAACATCTTATGCCATATAAATAATTTCTTCGTGCAGTTTTTTGTAGTAAAAATTAAGGAAAACACATTTTTTCACTTTTTTCAGAATAACTTCCAAGGACTCCTGATTTTATTTTTTTTTTGCTAACAAGACCGTATAAATTTTTCACTGTTGTGTAGTGTAATTAAAAAATAATCTAATTCCCTAAGGCTTTCATGACCAATTTAATATTCTAACTAGGGCAAAACACTTCTCAGTTCAAAAGTATAATTATGTAAATTAAGTGTATAATCTATGTATCTGAAACTCTGAAAAAACTTCGCAATAATGCAGTAAAAGAATAAAAGCACTTCTATAATAAACACAATTATTGTTTTTAAATCTAAAAGTCATTGTTTTATCTAAATCATGAATTTTCCTCTTAGACATGAGGCAATTAGTTATGGTCAATTAACAATTATTTACATGATCTGCTAGAAAATTATAAAATTGAACTGCTTGACTGCTCTCTGTTCGATATAAAAGAACAAGACTCGTTTCTTCTCCCAGGCCCTTAACAGAAGCTGAAACTTGATTTATGTTTATGGAAAATACTTACATACAGACAGTATTGAAAGGAGTAAAATATACAAACATTTATATGAACTTCGTTTAAACATCTTTAACATTTTATCATGCAATTTTCCGGCTCAATAATATTTAATTATTCGCTTTAAAATACAAAACACAGGAATAATAAAAAAAAAACATAAAAACATAGATAAACATAAAATATAAAAACTATAAATGGCTTTTCAACATGGCCGGAAAATAATAACAAGAAACTCCAATGAAAAAAAAATTATCGCTGACTGCTGAAGGTCTTTCAAAGCTCTGTGCTCTAAATTATACAACACTTAAGTATTATTTGTTATGCTTCGTACACTGAAAGAAAAGTTAAGGGATACACACAACAGCTAATCAGATCTCTGCGACAACAACACTTGCTCTTACTTTTACTAATTTTTTCAATTTAGGTCCCACAAAGAAATTTGTAAAGTCAAATGTAAAATTTTGTAATAATTTGTTTGGAAAAAACCTCGATTTTTTCAATCAACACATTGTTTGATTCAACAAAATTTTTTAATGAAAATAAAAAGTAAATAAAATAAATAACTGTTGTGTACAGTATGCAATTTCTATATTGGAACAGAAATGTTCTCTTAACAATTTTGTTACAAATATTACTTTATATTAATTGTATCAACCAGAATTTTTCATTCCATATTGTTTTTTGTTTTGTTTTAAGCAAAATTGGATCAAACTATTTACTGGAGTAGTAAAAAATATTTACTGAATCATTTTATTTCAAACAAACATTTGTTTGAAAATTTTTTGGGAATAATTTTTTCTGTGTAGACGTTACTCTCATACAAACTTTTCTATAAGGAAAATAAAAAATTTTAAATCTTATTTGCTTTTTGATTCAAAAAATTTTTAAAAATCGGTCGCCTAGCGGGTATTGTGTAGTGGATTCCATTCCTACCGAACACTCTGGTCTGTTTCACTACAACGCACTATGGGAATTTTTATAAATTTTAAAATTTAATAACTGGAACATATTGTCGATAGTGAGTACATAGTTTCTTGATATCTAACATAATTTTGGTGAATACGTGTATTAGCGTGAAAATATTGAAGTGATCTAAAGGTAAACCGAGGTACGTTGGTGAAGGGTATATAAGATTCAGCGCAGCCGAATAATTGCATTCTACTTGTTTTAAAGCCTGTTTCTTTAATGCTTGATTAAACCAATTAATAAAGAAATTTACAAACATATATACAAAAAACGAGTGAAAAACATAACCCATCTTGGCAGTCGGGTAAAAAGGTCTAAGGGAAGGAGTGTATTTAAATTATCACGCTTAAGAATGAGTGAGTAAGCTTTAGTGAAGAAGTAATTATTTTTTATACAACAACTGAGTGCAGTAAATATTTCCATAATACAAATTTATATTTTTGAAAATCAAAATATGGAAAATTATTTCGCAAATGTGTATACTATTAGCTTAAGTCAATAGTTGTCACGCATGAGAGCGCGTGAGCGTGAGTGAAAAAGTATTTTGTTTTGCTTTAATATAAAAAAAATAACAAACTAAACAGCTCTTTTTGAAAATTTTCGAAAATTTGATTTACTGTCACTTTGTCAAGTGTTCTGTGTATGGTTTTATATCACGATTTAGTGTAATAATAGTTTTTAAGAAAAGAAGCAACTTCTACACAATTTTTTTCATTTTCATTAAAAAAGTCTAAAAAACTTGTTTTTAAAAAATTGTCACGCGTGAGAAGACGTGAGCGTGAGTGATAAAAAATTTTTCTTCGCCAGATTAAGTGATACAAATTTTAGGGACGTTCAGAAAGAGGCTTTTGAGGTTTAATCAAAAAAAAAAAATATTTAAATTGGTTAATCCGTTTGGCTGTAATTCAAAAAAAAATCAAAAATTTTCTGAAAATCTGTATTTCGATTCGAATGAAAATTATTTCGAATTTTTATGCTATTAACATTTTCGTTACGATGTTTAATGCAATATTGTGTTTTTTTGTCATGCAATTTTGATTATACTAATTATTACAAAGTTTTTAGAACAAAACTTAAGCAGAGCATAAAAGTAATATAATCAACACTAAAGCCCAAATAAATATGATTAACTAAGATAGTGAGACCTTAACTTCCTTATTTTTTGCTGGAAAGAAGTTCGTAGTTTAGATGAGCGAACATCTGGAAGGAAAACATCTGGAATTCTCTTTTTTTGTTTCCTTCGCGGTCACACAGACGAAAATTTTGTCGGCGACATTTCAACATTATTAAATAAAAGCAAGCATATTTGTATATGTAGTATATGTTATATGTAGCAAAGAATATGAAAACAAAGCGTGTCGCCGATTACCGAACACAAAAGTGAGTCTCTCTTCCCCAACCGTAAATTGGTAGAAAACTAAATATTTCCCTTCCAAATGATTTCGTGTCTAAACACGGTCTACGGCATTAATTTACTATATCTACTATGTAAATGAAATCAGTTTAAACAAAAAATTTCTTTCAGTGCTCTAGTGCTGGCAGAGAATTGCAAGTGTTGAACAGCAAAAACACAAGACCGATACCTAAATAAACGATGTGCAACCAAAGAAATTAATGTAAATATAGTATTTATTGCAACAATGTTGCAAACTTTTTGTTATGTTTGTATAGGTATATTCGTATATACAAATGAATTGAAGTTGTACGTCATACAATGTACGACTACAACATACATATGTAAGTGTACCAGGAGTAAATAAATTCGTAAAGCAGCAACTTCATTAGCAGTTGTGATGGGAATGCAAGATACAACTTGTTCTTGCCAGACCATATTTGCAACTTTTTATGCCGACCGATCAAACAAAGCAAAGTAACTTAGATGGCAGTGGCCAAGCAGGCGGAAAATAGATATCATAACTACGGCTAAATACAGAAATATATACAAAAATATACTATCGTTAGCTGAAATGCAAAATCTCGTTATTAACAAAAAATTTTATAACGTGTTAAGTGTCTCAAGTCAAACAACCAATTGCCAATATTGAACGTTCTCATACATACATATAACTAACTGAACTATTTATTCCCAAAGAATTTATCGGTTTTTTCAGCGGAATTTTTTTTAAATTAATTTTGTAGTTAAGAAATCGTTTCAACCTGTCACCGTATAACCATAGATTTTAAACGTAATTATGATCAGAGCATAATTTTTACCAAACAAAAATCCATTTTCCAACCACGGAATCTCATATTTTTGAGTTTTCTGATTTTAATACTAATTTATTGCGTTACAAAATATATAAAATGTTTGATTAACACAGACAAAAAAAATAGTTTTATTTATTTACTTATACTACATACCAAAAAAAAAGGTTTAAAATTTTCCAGCTCTGGAGCTGTTTTATCCTTTTTTCAGAATTTGCATTTCAAACTCTTTCCTTTTAACAGATAAAATATACTCAATTTATAAGGAATAATAAAAAATAAAAATTTTAAAAACCGCCGAATATATTTAGAAAAAATGTAATATTTTCTAGTCGTGTGGCTGGATCGATATGGACAGATACAGAGATACGCAGACACACAAGCACTACAAACTTATAACACCCCTTTTTTTTGTCGAGGGTTAAAAAGAAAAAATTAATTTGAGCTGTTACTTTTATATAGAAAAGCTTAAATTTTCCAATCTGGAATCAAACTTTGTGTTTTGTTATGCCAATCTTTTTATTTTAAAAACATAAAATATGTTTAATTTATAAAGAAAATTAAAAAATTATTTTAAAAAGAAAAAATTAATTTGAGCTGTTACTTTTATATAGAAAAGTTTAAATTTTCCAATCTGGAATCAAACTTTGTGTTTTGTTATGCCAATCTTTTTATTTTAAAAACATAAAATATGTTTAATTTATAAAGAAAATTAAAAAATTATTTTAGTATACTATTATATACTAAAAAGAAATTCATTTTCCAACCCTGCAAGCCTAATTTTGATTTTTCTGATTTTAATATTAATTCATTCCATTATCTACTTCTATATACCAAAAAAAGTTGAAATTTTCCAGCTCTGGAGCTCTTTTATAATTTGAAAATTTGTATTTCCATTTTTTTCTTCTAGGAGATTAAATATATTAAGTTTGTAAAGAAAATAAAAATAATTTGACCTCGTTACTTTAAGCAAAAAAGAAAGCTTAAATCTTCCAATCCTTTTACATTTTTGTATTTTTTTATATCAGTCTATATACTTTAAATATATATGTAAAATATGGTTAATTTTAAGACAAACTGAATAAACAATTTTAGTAGGTTACTTTTGTATACGAAAAAAAATTTAATTTTCCAACCCTGGGATTTTATTTTTAATTTTTCTGATTTAATACAAATTTATTTAGTAATAAAAAATATAGAATGTGCTTAATTGACAAAGAAAACAAAATCAGTTTTATGTATTTACTTATGCTTAAACTTTTCCAGCTCTGGAGCTGTTTTATATTTTGCAAATATTTATACCCGACTCTTTCCTTCTAAAAGATAAAATACATTTAATTTATAAAGAAAAAGAAAAAAATTAATTTGATCTAGTTACTTTTATATAAAAAATTTTTAAGTTGTCCAACGCTGGATTATCCTGGATTTTAGGTTATTGTGTTTTGTTATACCAATCTATTTATTTAAAAAATAAATAAAATACGTTTAATTTATGAACAAAATTAAAAGATAATTTTAAAAGGTTATTTTAATAAACTAAACAAAATTTATTTTCCAATCCTGGAATCGTTTTTTATTATTAATGCCAATTTAATTCTTACTAAAAAACACAAAATGTGTTTATTCAACAAACAAAAAATAGTTTTAATTTGTTACTTTTAAATGGCAAAATAAAGTTTAAATCTTCCAGCTCGGAAAACGTCTTCCCGATTTTGCTGATTTTCAATACCAATATATTTCGGACAATTCCTGATTCCAAGGCCGAAGTCTCTAGCTTTTCTGTGAGCTTCGGAAAATCGATTGCACTTAAAGACAGACGGACAGAAGTACATCGTTTATTCGTCTTCTCTATTTATAAGGATCCAGAATATAAACATATGTATTCTTTATGGCTCGCATATGAATATTAAATGCAGTTTAATGAAGCAGCTCCAAACAAAATAAAAAGTAGCCTATGTGATACAAAATTGCAAAATAAGAAGAAAATATTAAATAAAAAAGTTGGCGGCGACGTCTATTTTCCGAGTTATAGGACCCTGACTTTCTATAGAAAATTTCCAAAAATCTCCGAAGAAAATTTCTTATAACTTATCGCATAGGAAATTAAAAAAAAAAGAATTAGATAAAAAAATTAGCTGCCACCCTTATTTCTGGAGTTATTTGCCTTTAAATTTTTCATAGACGATTAAGATTTCTCTGCATTTCCGAACGTGATGATGGGTCAATATTTAAACCAATTAAGTAAGAGCTGTGCAGAAAATCATTAACAAGTGTAGTTACGTGATTTTACATTTCAGCCAACGATACGTACATATATTTAAGCGCTTCTTTTTTTCGCCAAATGTTCGAATGAACATTGTTTGCAGATAAACCCAGTCGCACAAGAATAAAATGGCTTAAGCAACGCATGCGCAATAAAAAGGATATTTGGGCCTGTCCCACGATACCTACAATGTTCTACTGAAAATCCAGTTTAGTATAATTTTTTATGAAAAATTTTAAATAAAATTTAAAATGAATTTGAACATTTTAAATTTTATGATAATGCAGGTAAAATTTTAAAGTTTGTTTTTGTTTGGAACGTAAGTGTGCAACAAGTCGAACGTTGTCGACATCGTGTGGCAGGCCCTTTGATTTAGTTTGCACTATGTGTTTAAAAAATTCCATCAGCAACTCAGTAACCACAATAACAAAGAGGCAATTTCGATATAAAAAAAATTCCTCTGAAATAGTTGAAAATTTTACTTCAATTACTTTAAATTAAGATAATGTATAATAAAAATGTAGTGAATGTTTGTTCATACGATTTAAGAAACAATTTTTAAAGTTTTTTTTTCACTAAATTCTTGTGAAGACAGCTGTGCAACCATGAGACGCACTCAAATTGAGTAAATTGTGCTACACTTAAATTAATTTTTGTTATCGTAGCCCATAAATTTCAAGAAGAAATATTTTTCAAATCACTTCCTAAAATGCTGCATGCATCAATTTATTGATTTACTTTTCATTCATTCAATTTAATAGCCATTTTTGATTCAATTTAATAATCATGAAAGGATCATTCGTGCATTTCTTTCATTTCAGGAGCAAGGCGAATCCATGTCAGGTGGTGAAGGAGTATAATCGTCATTTCCAATAACGAGCTGAGTTGACCACATTTTTCAAGGTTTAGGGTAATGGCACTCGCTATCTAAAAATATAATTACATTGTTCGACAGCGAATTCCATATCCCCAAAATGAAAATATGTCATCGAAAAAGAACGATATCGAAAGCAACGCTTAGACCAAAAGTGACTTTTTAATCGCTTGTAATTTAAGATGCATTTTTTGGTGCATGAATTTGAATTTATCACAGCGAATTGAGGCGAGCCTACCTTACATGAAAAATATCTTGACTAAGCACTTTTTTCCTTAATTAAAAAAAAAACAACAACAAAGATCATGTGAGATATCATCGAATTATTTTACACGTTTGAAAGGCCTATCGATGTAATTATGTATGGAATATAACATCGTGCAAATATCCGCCCGCACCTAAAATTACCAATTTTCTATGACTCTAGCGCATAAGTAAGGCTAAATTTGAACAATGAACTACATAAAATTTTCCGCTCAGGTCTACTACATCCAATACCAACTAATACATACATACAACTGTGAAAATTTTTTTAAGTGGTCTTAAAAAAATTATTGCAGATGATAGCAATAACACCATCTCAGTTCTCTGGGACAATCAATTATCTTCCGAACTTGAAATATTTCAGCTGCAAATATTTGAAATTTAAAAAATAATGTTTTTTTCTAGACAACTAAGACGAAATATTTACTTTCCCGCGAAGAAATCGAATATCAATTTATTCTAAAATCAAATGATGAAGCCATAGACTCTGATCTACAACGGCTTCAGTGGATACTATTCCTAATGTAGTATATATAGCCTCCTTCATCGGCATTGTGTAGCAGAATCATGGGCGAAGTAGAATAACCAATAAAGTGGCTACTGAGCACAGCTGTGAAAATTTAATACGCCCCGTTGACACCAGAGGCGATGCAACACTACATTAGTAAAAAGCATGCAAAAAAGCAGAGTAAAAGAATGAAGCTTTCCTCTACCTCTCCATTCCTTTCCTAAAGAAGGTAACACCTAGTAATAGTCGTAGACTTCATTAGTAGTAACATTCAGTGCCTGAGTGTTGCTTATCTTAAAAAAGTTTCAAGTATAAAAATTGTCACGCGTGCGAATGTGGAAGCGTAAGTGTAAAAATATTTTTTTTGCATTATTATATTATTTTTAATAATTTTCGACAATTTTGAATTACTATCACTTTATCTAGTGTTTTTTGTGATTTTTTTTTGAAAATTAAAAAATTTAAAATAAAAGTCGAAGGTGATTTTAATTTTTTTTTAAATTAATATAAGTCAAAAATTGTCACGCGTGAGTGGACGTGAGCGTGAGTGAACAATTTTTTCTGCTTGAGATTAAGTGATAAAAACTTTAAGTTTGATAAGAGGGAGGCTTCCCATTGTCATTCCAAATTCTAAAAAATAATTTCAATCGGTCTTGCCGTTTGTCTATAATTAATTAGGGGGCAAAAAATGGGTAAAATATCCTTTAAGGCCGTGATACACTATCATACAAAGTCGTGCTACTGTTGCGCTTGCAGTATTCCTCTTAAGTAAATTAAAAAATTCTTTTTTTTTAAGATTATTTGTTTTTCTATAAATTACTCAGGAACTCACATCCATCGCTCTAATCACGTGAGTGTCGGCCACTTTTAAAATATACGCGTATGTATGCGCCTGCCTGCTGCGGAGTGTGGCAAATCCAAACAAAAACGATACAAATTGAATTAATTTGCACACAAATTTTTACAAGAGATTGGACGTGATTTTATAACTTTACATTATTAGTCTATCATAGTCTACATTGTATTGTGGAGTTTACAGATTGCATTATTGTCCTTTGTAAGATAATCTATTATCAGGCAACTTGGCATGTTGAAAGTTATTGAAACGATTGCCCTTCTTAAGGCAATAAGACATTGATTAATATTAAACGTATTCATCTCAACAAAAAAATATATTTTATTTTAATGGTGTGTGTGTATGTATTTTTCCATTAAATTTCATATTTCGTGGTAGGAATATCACTAGTGATCGCCACATATCACGTGTGATCTACAATTCGTGTGAGTGAGTGATTTCGTCTTTGAATGCCATGGCCGACTTTAGTAACGGACACTAAAAAGTTGAAAATAAGACTTTTGGTTACGGTTTAGAAAATTTTGTGAAAAGTTTTAAATAGGAGGGGGTATAAAAACTCCGAGAATATGTAGCTATTTTTTTATAGTGACACAAGCTTAAATCATAATAAAACAAGAAAATATATTTTTAATATCAATGAAACGGGGCTTTATTGCATTTATTATGGCATTTGCGGCCATATTTCGCCGATAACTCTTCGAATGTTGATTTCCAGGTGTTCAATTGTTTTTGGTTTATCGACGTAGACCATTACGTGAAATTATTTTTTCATCAAAAGTTTCTTTGAATAAATTAATTGTAGCGCCCGCTGTGTGGCATGCGGCTCTGTACTGTTGAAACCACATATCAGCAAGATTAATGCCACGTAATTGAGGTACGAAAAAATTCCAAATCCTGGTCCTATACCGTCTATTGGTAGTAACATTCTGAACATCATCGGAAAATCAAATTTTGAATGGAGAGTTCACGGTGAGTTTGACGAAGAGAACAATTATTAGAATAAGAAATTCGATTCGATTCGATTAATAGGGAAATTTCAAAGCAAACTAAACAAAAAGCAATTTTCAGCTGTTAAATGGGTGCTTAAATAAAGCAATGATGCAAAGTTGTGACACTCTAAAAAAACATACTTTATCTTTATAGGTTTAACAGGAAAAACTTTATAAGATTTACAATTTCCTTTGCGCATACAATTATTGGGAATTTAATGCATTCTTGAATCTGCAGCTGGCTCAGTTTCCGCTTTACTTCCTCAGCGAATTGACACGAGTAAACTTTGTACCGCTATTTAGAATAGGAGGACCTTTTCCCCGGGAACAAATTCAAAACTGGGCTGTATGTGTACTTTGTCTTCGAACAAACTATAGTGTTTCATAACACCGCAGTACAAAACATTGACAATGCACACCATTTCAAAGCATCATCCACATGCATTGAGAAGGGCGTAAACAAGCAATCAGCTCATCAGTTTTTGTATTGAAGCGTTTTGGAAGTCTGCCTTACTCACGATGCCATCACTATTGATAATGTTGCAGTATCGTAAATAATTTCATTGTTGTTACATGTTAATTTCTGTTAATCCATCTCTATGTTAAATACTTTATTCGTGCTCCAACTCAAACAACAATAAACTGGCAGATGGCTAAAATAACATGCCATGCGGATATGTGTACATTAGAGTGGTCGTTAATTGTATGGAGACTTTTTTATTTCTTCTGCTCTCACCCCCCAAATCAGATCAGTTTTATGTAAAAAAATTTAAAAATATTTCATACCGATAAGTTGTGTTTTATGGAGTGTGTCCGACCATCAAAGTTGGCCTTCAAGCCCATATATTCAATGTAATTTTTTTTGGTTTAGTTTTATTTTGATTGTATATGTATGAAATAATTAATAGATATAAAACCCTTATTGTAAATGCTTAGTAAAATAATTTCCATATAAATATAATTTTGTTAAATAATTTGGTATTTGGCCAGTTATTTTCCTCATTATTTTATAAAATATTAATTTTAGCAAAAAACATTCTTTGAGACTAATGTTGTAGACTAGAAGAGCTAAAATATTGCCATATAAAACACAACTTATCGCTATGAAATTTTTTTGTATTTTTTTACATAAAACTGAACCGATTTGGGGGGTGAGAATAAAAGAAATCAAGAAAAAAAATAACGGCCACTCTAGTGGACATACATATACATACATAGTAGTGATATAACAAATGTCAATTTTTGATATTCGCGAATACGAATGCGAATATTTCAAAAGATATTCGCGAATACGAATATTTGCAACGATACTCGCGAATACGAATATTTGAAATAAAAAATAAATTCGTATTCGCCAGAAAATGGCCGAATATTCGACAACTCGAATACGAATACGAATATTTGTGCATCACCAATGCATACATACATATTTACAAATTGGATGCATGTATAGGTATAAGTAAAAATTTATACGTTATTTAACAACGAGTATAAACAAAAATTAAGTAAAAGATCATCAGACACAAAGTCATCTTGAGGTCTTTTTAATTTTTATTTGGTAGTACCTAGTTCAGAATTTTTTTTTTTTAATTTTTTGCTCTCCTCTTCAACATTATTTTATTATTTTCGCATGCAACAAAGTGGTGTTTAATCCCAAAACATGCATGCATATGAAAAGATGGATGGCTATTTGCAAAGAGTTGTACCTAGTCAGGTTCATTCCATTTAGCAAAAAGAAAAATACTATTAAGAAAACAAAACAATTTTTTTTCCCTATTTATTTCTTCTTTCTTTGTTTATTTAATCATAAACTTGTTAAACAAAACAAAATAGCATATTGCTACATTGTTGCAAAAGTTGTTTTTCTCATCTTGCTACTTTTGCAATAACTACAGAGTTGAGGCCGTTAATAGCAAATGCATGTGTGCAAGCAAGGTACCATCACACAAGACCAGCTGATTAATGTTACAAGTCAGCAAAATGTCAAAATTTGCATAAAGTGTGTTTGAGTGTTTATGAGTTGTTAAAAACACACACAGGAAGCACAAAAAATTTCGACAATACATACCTATTCTGTTTATTTCTACCAACAAAATGCGTGTCTTGTAATTTGTTAGTAGAACTATTGCCTTGAATCCAATTATAATTGGCGAAATATCTACACACATACATCCATACATCATATACATATATGTACATATATATACATATCAGTCATTTACTCAAACAACGTCATAACTCAAAAAACCAGTTTGCCAGAAAACAAGTTTGAAGTTTTCAATTTACACACGAATTAATTCGAAAAATAAATTGTATGAAATTTTATCACAATATGAAGATCCTTCCCAGTAAAAAAAGAGACTCCAAAAAAGTCATGAAAATGTAGAGCTTACGATCCGGAAGTAGTGCAAATTTCGATCCGATCTAATGATTTTTACATAGGGTTGTCATTTCAAGAAGTTCTCTTTTTCGATGCCTGGTCACTGAATTGGAAGCGATATTAAAAAAAATTCCCTTTTTTGTGTTCTACGATAATATTTTCATCTAGGAAAAATGGTAAATAGTTACATATTTTAACAATTCGTGTCTTTTTATAGGAATTTAAGCCCGAAACAGTGTTTTCATTTAAATTTAAGCAAATAACTTTTAAATTTTAGACTAAAAATAGTTCATAAATTTCTTTAAAAAAATAAATTTTTTTTTAAATTCTAGTGAGTATTTTCTAACACTATGGAGGAATTACAAGGTTTTGTGTGACTAAAATAAGCTTCTACATGGTTTTTTGCTCACTCTCGGCAAATTAAAAATATCGATTTTTTGGAAGCAATGAAAATGTACTTCCACTAGAATGACTTCCATTTTTTTCACTGGGTTATGACGCTTTATTCTGCATCACTAGCTCAAATATGTCATTTTTGAGTTATGATGTTCTTTCAGTAAACGAGCAATGTGAATTCAGTAAAGTGCAACTGTAACTCGCCCACGAAGGGTTCCGTACGGATTCTACATGTGTAATACTATATGAACTGCAGCCTATAAAAGCAAATACACTGTTTAAAAAAGCTGCAGTCGAAATAGCAAAAGTCGTAAAATTGTGCTTTTTCATCGACTTTACTACTGTTTGACTGAATTTCAAAGTGTCGTTGTTGAAGTTAAAACAATAAACGAATAACTATACAAAAGGAACAGCTTCAACTCTCGACATGTTCGGAAAAGTTTTCGGTTTGAGTGACGGCTGCTTTAAATAAATACGAAGTTAACGAAGCAGAAATGTTTGCGTGTATGTGTGTTTTGTGTGTGCATGAGTGTTTTTCCTATATGAACAGATATAATAGCAAGACAACAACAACAACAACAATTCTTCCATCAACGTGGAACGTGTTTATGCAACCAGGTACATTGCATTGTCGGTCGCAGTCTTGTCGGTCTGTAGTCTTGTTTATAGTTGCGCTCGAAGTTGCGAAAATATCAAAATGTTTTGATGTTTATGGGTTGCATTGACGGTTGCATTGTAGGTTGCATTGTCTGTATCAAAGTATTCGAAAACGTGCTGCGCAAGCAAGTTGCAAAATCTGTACCTACCATTAAATATGCAATTTCAACTTAAAACAAGTAAGAGTGCTATATTCGGCTGTGCCGAATCATATACCCTTTACCAAAGTGCGTTTATGTAGTATAGAGATACATACATAAGCACAGAGATATGCAGGTACATAGATATTAATTTTGTGAAAAAATTGATACTTTTTTCTCTAGTGTAATTTTTAGGTTTTTGGCATTATGTTTAATTTGGTGGTTTTTAAATTTTGGCGATTTATTTTGTTTTGCTAATTTTTTTAGTTTTGGCAATTTTTTTTCATATAGGCAATTTTTTTTTGGCCTTAGAAATTTTTTTCGGTTTTTGGCGTTTTTTAATTTTGGTGACTTATTTCCTTCTGGCAATTTTTTTGATTTAGAAAATTTTTTTCATTTAGGCGATTTTTTTATTTTTTGGGGATTTTGTTTCATATAGGCGATTTTTTCGGTTTTTGGCGTTTTTATTTTTTTTTGGCAATTTTTTTAGTTTTGACACTTTTTTCTCGTTTTGGCGATTTTTTTCGGTTTTTGTGCGTTTTTTTAATTTTGGCGATTTATTTTCGTTTTGGCGATTTTTTTTCGTTTTGGTGGATTTTTTTATTTTGACGATTTTTTTTTCATTTAAGCGATTTTTTTAACTATGGCGATTTTTTTTCGTTTTGGTGGATTTTTCTGATTTTGACGATTTTTTTTTTCATTCAAGCGATTTTTTTAATTTTTAGCGATTTCTTTCATATAGCCAATTTTTTTTTTGTTTTGGCGATTTTTTATGTTTTTTGGCGTTTTTTTTAACTTTGGCGATTTATTTTCGTTTTGGCCATTTTTTTTGATTTTGTCGATTTTTGTTCATATGAACATTTTTTTGCGATTTTTGCGAATTTATGTCATTGTGGGAATTTTTTTTGTTTTGACACTTTTTGCTCGTTTTGGCGATTTTTTTCGGTTTTTTGCGATTTTATTTCGTTTTGGCGATTTTTTTGATTTTGCCGATTTTTTTTTTCATATAAGCGATTTTTTTTAATTTTTGGCGATTTTTGTTCATAAAGGGTGTTTTTTATTGAGGTATAGAACTTTAAGTTGGCATCACTTTTTTAACTGGCGGCATTTTGTCAGCTGTCAAGTGATTAATATTTAGTTTGGTTTGCCATTTCATCATGAACAGGTTGACAAAAGAACAACGCTTGCAAATCGTGCAAATTTATTTCGAAAATAATGGTTCAGTTCGCGAAGTTTACCGCAAGCTCCGTCCATTTTATGGTCGACATAATCGTCCATCAGAGCAATTAATTCGGTTAACCATGGATCGTTTTCGCACTACGTTTACTCTATGTGATAATACGCATCCGCAGAGACGTCGAACAGTGCGCACCGAAGAAACAATTGCCGCTGTAGAGCAAAGTGTTGAAGAGGACCCGAATGAATCGATTCGCCACCGTGCACAGCAATAGAGCCATGATAACCGACTATTTTGTTCCCGAATTGGATGGCATGAATGTGGATGAGTTGTGGTTCCAACAAGACGGCGCTACATGCCACACAGCGCACGTCACAATCGATTTATTGAAGGAAACATTCGATGAGCGCATAATTTCGCGGAATGGACCTGTCAATTGGCCACCAAGATCGTGTGATTTGACACCGTTGGATTATTTTCTTTGGGGATATGTGAAGTCGCTCGTCTACGCCAACAAACCAGAAACGTTAGGCGACTTGGAAGCCAACATTCGTGGCGTTATTGCCAACATACGGCCCCATATGCTCGAAAAAGTTGTTGAAAATTGGACCTGTAGAATTGGCTTTATTCGAGCCAGCCGCGGCGGCCACATGACCGAAATCATATTTAAACATTAATGGCATAAAATTATCCTTCCAATAAAGCCAAATTGATGGACATTAAATCGACTTTCTTGTGTTTTATTTCAATTCGAAGTTCTATACCTCTAAAAAAAACACCCTATATAAGCATTTTTTTTGTTTTGGCGATTTTTGCGGATTTTTTCATTGTGGGAATTTTTTTTGTTTTGACACTTTTTTCTCGTTTTGGCGATTTTTTTAATTTTGGCGATTTTTTTTTTCGTTTTGGCATTTCTTTTGATTTTGTCGATTTTTTTTCATATAAGCGATTTTTTTAATTTTTGGCGATTTTTTTCACATAGGCAATTTTTTTTTTGTTTTGGCGATTTTTTTCAGTGTTTGGCGTTTTTTTTTCATTTTGACGTTTTATTTTCGTTTTGGCGATTTTTTTTATTTTTGGCGATTTTTTTTAATTTTTGGCGATTTTTGTTCCTATAATCATTTTTTTTTGTTTTGGCGATTTTTGCGGTTTTTGGCGTTTTTTTGTCATTGTGGAAATTTATTTTTAGTTTTGACACGTTTTTCTCGTTTTGGCGTTTTTTTTTTGGTTTTTAGCGTTTTTTTTTAATTTTAGCGTTTTTTTTTCATTTTGGCGATTTTTTTCGTTTTGGCGATTTTTTTAAATTCTTGGCGATTTTATAATTTTTGGATTTTTTAGTTTTACCGTTTTTGAAAATTTAAACAGTTTAGCTTTTACGGTTTCCAAGATATAACAATTTGTTAAAATTACACAGTCAAAATTGCATTAAATGATGGACCACCCTTTACTTTAAATTTTTTTAATTTCAGTGTTAATTGTTGTAGCATATATAAAAATACACTAATTTTACAAATTTCAAGTGTCAATATGCATATGTACATACATAATACAATTGCATGTATGTATATTACATGGGATTTTAAAAGTTTTCGTCGCTCATTTTGGAACACCCTTTAATTTTTAGCATTTATATATTTGTTGTTGTAGCGACCAAAGTTCGACATACACTGTCCAAATTTCAGACCCGTATCTCTTACCGTTCCTGAGAAAATAGCCTTCTTCCTAAAACATGAAATATGTTTAATTATTAGAAAAAAAGTTAAAGTTGTTCAACCCTGGAAACGTTTTTTTTAATTTGTTAAATTCTAAATTTTTTTTATAATTATAAATACCAATTTTATTCATCCGAATTATAATAATAAGTTAATTTAATAAAAAAGTAATAAAAACTTTTTTTCGGTAGTTATTTTCTATGGGAATATTGAGTATGAGTTTTCCAGCTCTGAAACCGTCTGCTCGATTTTGCTGATTTTCAATAACAAAATTTTTCGGAAAATTTCTGACACACCAGTCCAAGAACGAAGTCTCTAGCTCTTCTGGGAGCTTGGGAAAACCGATTTCACGTACAGACAGACGGACAGACGGACATCGCTTGTTCGTCTTCCCTATGCATAAGGATCCAGAATATATATACTTTATATGTCTCTTATTAATATTGTAGAAATTACAAACGGAATGACAAACCTATATATACCCTTTTACCATTTTTTGGTAAAGGGTATAAAAATAAATAGAAACATCTCAGCGCGCTGACAAACAGAAAATTTTTCGAACATGTCGAAAGCTGTAGCTCTTCGTTTTGTATAACTATTCGTTTATTGTGTTAAATTCCGACACTTGAATTTTCAGAAGCAGTAGTATGAGCAGAAGCAAAAGAAAATACACAAATGGGAAGATTTTAAACGCTGAGCAAATATCTTATCTGTTGTAGACAGAAACCGGAAAACTTTTTTTTTGCGATTTTTCAAGTTTTTCTTATTTTTGGCACTTTTTTTTCGCTTTTTGAGATTTTTTTCGGTTTTTATCACCTTTTGGTTTTGCGCTTTTTTTATTGGGGCGTTTTTTTTTCGGTTTTGGCAATTTATTTTAGTTTAAGATTTTTTTTTAGTTTGACGCTTTTTTCCGTTTTGGCTATTTTTCGGTTTTTGCCTTTTTATTTGCTTTTACTTCTTATTAATTTTGGCGATTTTTTCGGTTTTTTCGTTTGTTTGTTTTTCCGATTTAGGCGATTTTTTCAGTCTGGCGATATTTTTTGGGATTCAAGAATTTGCCTCGTACGGTTTTCAAAATGCAAGTTGTAAAAAGTATATACACTAGTCAAAATTACATTAACTTATAGAATACGCTTTAATTTTAATTTTTATTGCTATAGTCTGTATAAAAAAAATTAACTTTGCAAATTTCAAGTGCCTATACCTACATACATACATATATAAAACTGTACGTATTTACATTATTCGTTGCTCGTTTGGAACACCCTTTATTTTTTAATTGTAATACATTTTTTGTTGCAGCGGCTATATTCTGTCACAATTTCAGGTCCGTAGTTCGTACGGTTCTCGAGAAAACAGCCAGCCTGTGACACAGACAAACATTTAGATGGACAGCGTAGCGAAAACAATAGGCTTCCTTTTTACCTTTGGTGTAGGGAACCCTAAAAAGAAACACTTAATAACACAAAATTTTTAAGTAGAAACATGTATGTATGTATAATATAATATTAAGTTTTAAAGGGCGTGACCCAGCCTAATTTTTAAAGCAAAGTATTGTTATTTCAAGAGCCCAAAAGGTTCGCCAAGTTTCGTGGTAATCGGGCGAGTATAAGTAGATTTAATAAAATACTAAAATTTTAATGGGCGTGACCAGCCTTTTTCAAATGTCAGATCATGCAAAATCCAGAGTTCAGCATGTGAGCCAGATTTCGTAAGAATGGATTGAATAGAAACATGTAAAATATAATGTCCAACTTTAATGGGCGTTGTCTGTCCAATTTTTTGACACACAAAATCAAGTCATCACAAGAACCAAAAATATTGGCCCAGTTTCGCAGAAATCCATTAAGTAGAAGTACAGATAATATAAAAGTTAATTATAAAGGGCGTGGTCACATCTATTTAAAAAAATATAAGATAGTGCCAACATCATAAGAACCGTTTAAGTAGAAAAACGTTGTAATCACAACTATTCCAGTTTCGACAACGGGTACACAAGTCCCAATTTTTTGATAGTCAACCTTATTCCAGTTGTCGTCATCGACGTCACTTTAACACAACACCAAAAAATTTCTGCTCGTGTTTCCGTTATCGAAAACATCTGACTCCTGTTTGCAGGTTTATGCTATTTTCTGGACCTTAGGCAACGGAAATAGATTTTCAGTTGCGCACAATTGTTCTCGAAAGCGAATTAACAAGCCTAAATTTTTTGGTGTTATGTTAAAGTAACGTCGATGATGACAACTGAAATTAGGGTGAATAATAATACTAAAGTTATGGTCCTATAACAGCCCAAGGAGCGTGTCAAGTTTCCTAGTTTAACAAATTGCCGAGAAAAGAGAAAGTATTCGGCTCCTTTGGGTCCATTTAATTAGGTCCCTCATTCCTAGTAATCGAATAATTAGAAGTACATATGTACATAAAATCAAAGGAAAAATTTTGTGGGCAAAGGCGCCAAATGAATGAAGTTATGCAGAAACCGAAATGAAAACCTCCTCCTCCTTTTTTGAAATTGGTTAAAATTAACAGGCAGGACCTTAGTAGACCTAGTCGAAAAATTTGGAAAGCTGGGTCAGGCGTGACAATCAGCTTAACATAGTACATACATATGCGCTATTTTCATGACATTTAAGATGAAAATTTATTACTATGAAATAACACCCAATAAAAATGCATAATTATAATTAGAAATATATATGTATGTAGGTATATTAATTTTTTTTTATTATTTTTTAATTAAATTTAATAAATAATTAACAACAAATTTGTTCCTATTCGCCACTGCATTTGTTTAAAAACAATAAATTTTGCTTAAACAAACTTTCGATTTCTTTTAGAATTTCCGAGGCCTTTTCACTGCTACCATTTAGTTGATTAATTTTTCGGGCAAAATTGTAGGAACCAATTATATTGCGATTCATATTCATCACTTCGAGCATGCCTTCGGCTGCACACCAATGCTCTGAATTTCGTCTTAGGCAATTTTCAAAAGCATATTCGGCCAAATCAGTTGCTTTCACCTTCAAGGCTAATCGACCAAATCTGTACATGGTGGAGACATCACTGCTATCTATCAATATGGCAGATATGTAATGCTGTAGGGCCGATAAATACTCGCAACGTTCTTCCAATATTAAAGCAATATTCCTATGGCAATTGTACTTTATATTATAGCAAAATTTATGCTCAGAATTATTTTTTACTTCTTCATTTAGTATTTGCGTTTGCAATAGTTCTATAAACAGGTTTAAGCTCAAATCAATCTCTCCAGCTGATTTCAATTTCAGTGCTCGAATATATTCTTTTTCGGCTATAGTTTCCTGCGTTTCACAGCTAACAATATCGCTTTCATCATCTTCAATATCACTTTCTTCGTTGAGTGCAACAATTTTAGTCATTTTTAATGTAAATTGTATACAGGTGCCAGCTGTACTTGGTTTTGAGTTAAGTTATAGTGATTTAATTTTTTTTTTGTTTTGCTAACTGAGCAGAAAATAAAAGAAAAGAGAACGAAATGTGTAGACGCTCAGACTGGTTGTTGTTTTTTCACTGACTACCAATGAGCAACTAATCACAATAGCTCTCATCTCTTGAAGGCCTAGCAACAGCAACAGTGTTGCCGATGTGGCGAAAAGCAAATTTTTTTAATATATTAAAACAAATTAATGAAAGAGCTTCGCAGTGAGATATATTTTAAATACATTTTAATTAACTATTAAAATTAGTCTCATTCTCATTAGTTTCACATAAAATGCAATAAGTGCATGTACATATGTTTACCTTAAATAACATATTAAATACACATGTCGCTTATATACTCAAACAACGTCATAACTGAAAAGAAACCAATTTGCCAGAAAAAGTTCTAGGTTTTAAATTTACACACACCTTAATAAAAAAGAAAGTTTAATTTATAGAATTTTTAATGATATTAACAGGGAAACAGCAAATATGCAATTGCATATTTTTTTCTTGCATGATATATTAATGCAAAGTTAAGATATTTTTATGAATTTAGGCATTAATTTATTTTTTAGTGCATATTTTTGCATATTATACCCTTTAAAGCATGTTTTTGCATATTTCAATCTTACTTTGGTGTACGGAACCCTATTGTTTTCGCTACGCCGTACGCCTGCCCATCTGTCCGTTACAGGCTATTTTCTCGAGAACCGCAAGAGCTACGAACCTGAAATTTGGACAGAGTATGTGGAAAGCTACAACAACAAATACACAAGAGTTAAAACTTAAACGGTGTTCCAAAACCAGCAACGAAAAATTTTAAAATCCAATAAAATATACATTTGTAAACTTAGTGTATTCTTATACAGACTACAAAAATAAAAGACTAAAATTAAAAAATTAGAATTAAAGGTGTTCTATCGGTTAATGTAATTTTGACAACTTAATGTATCTTGGATACCGTAAGAGGGAAACTCTTGATATTTTCAGAAACGGTAAAACCAAAAAATTCCAAAATTATAAAATCGCCAAACCAAAACAAATCGCCCAAAAATCGCCAAATCAAAAAAAAGCGGAAAATTAAGAAAAATTCTAAAACTTAAATAAATCGCCGAAATAAAAATCTCCAAAAGAAATAAACGCCAAAAATAGAAAAAAAGCGCCAAAATTAAACGAACTTTAAAGAATAAAACTAAGAATATTAAAAAACCGAATAAAATCCCAAAACTATATTGTATGTGCATAGGCTAAGGTTAGTATAGGCTAAAGTTAGTATCGCGTGTCCATACGGAATTTTTCATGCGAGAGTCAAGTCACACTTTACTGAATTTATTTAGATTTAAATAGCATATTTGATACCTTTAGGGAATATTTTAATTCTTTATAGATTTTTTTTAGTTTTAATTAGCATGATCTATAAGAAAAATTTTAATTTTCACTTCTCCCCGTCAAAATCTCATTTGTTATATTCTATGCATGTAGTGCTATAGCCTTTCCCCCTTAAACAATTTGAAATAAAATACATTTCAAACTCATTTTAAATTGTATGAATATGGAGGTATGTATTTAGCTTATTTATTACGCAGTAAGTACTATATAAGTTTTTAAAAAACAAAGTTGCCTTGAATAAAATCACTCAATAAAAATATTATTATTATTTCAATTAAAAATTTAGGTTTTGATATTTGTGACAGACGTTGTCCCGATTACATCTGTGGAAGTTTAAAGAAAATTTTCAATGTGTTAAAGTAAATTTAACTGTGACAAGAAATGATTTTATTTAATAAAAAGCTAAGTAAATATTTATTAAAAATTTACTTCCAATTTTTTAAGTCTGATATATTTTGAAGCTGAAGTTAAATTTTACTTCTTTATTTAATTTTTTATTGTTTTTTTATATTTATTTTATTGTAGACGCAAATGTTATTGAACAAAATTTAAATACATATTTTTTATGAAAACAATTTATCGTATTTTTGAGTTTTTAGGACATATTTTCAAGTTTTTAGTACATGTTGAATGCCCATAAAACACTTTTTCAGAGCATATTTGTGGTGTGTCCGGTTATAAAATTGTAGCAGGCTGCTTTCCTTCCTTCAAAAATTTCTCCTCTTTTGCCCTTGCTTGCAAAGTCTCTACAATTATTTTTATGCATATTGTAATGTTACGAAGTCCGCATTATATTTCTTTTGGTTTGAAAACTTTTGAAGCAAAGTAACAACGATATTCCAAGAGGATTTTTTATTTCTTATAAAAATTTTTTTTGTTTGCTTGAAAATAAAAAACTAATAAAAGACGGCAACATTGGTATTTATTTTCCCGCTCTTTATGTTGTATTGATTTAGTAACACTCTATTTAAATAAAACTCTTACCAGAATTTTTTCCTACTGCGATTCCCAAATTAAAAATTATCATCCCCTTAATGGCCGAATTGCTTCACAATTTTAATAATAATTATTTAATTTATGTTATTTTAAGTAGGTATGCAATTCTGTGCTAAATTAAGTAAAAAATAACATAAAAATATTGCATTTACATATTTTTGTGTGTATGAAAAAATCCTGTTAAGAAAAAAATGATGTTTAAATTTAAACATCATTTTTTGATAAATTGAATAAGAACTGGAAAACTGTTCAAGTTTTCAAAGAAGTGCAGAAAAACTCTAATATATACCTATCCATTCATATTTGGCAACACTTACACATGTTTTTATTTAAGCAAATATTATAGCATTAGAGGGGTAACTCAGTATTATATGTACATACATACATACATCCATCCATGCATACACACACATACATATATATCTACAAATGTACATACATAGGTACATACATATATACAAAACACAGAAGCTTTCATTTGTATGCGCAAACGTAAGAAAACTATTGAAAATTAAGATATGTACATAAATTTTTTTAATCTTTGTTGTAAAAAAGTTCAATTTCTGACTGGAAATAAAATTGTTTAATAATTAATCCCAAAATTCGCTATGTTTTTCTCCTCATAAACAAATTCCGAATTATGAACATACAAAGTGTTTCCAAGTTTATTGAAGCTTGTTTGTTTTTACATACATACATACATATGTATATAAAAATAATACGCTAGGTGTAAGCGGGGTAGACAACGAGACACTTTTTTGGTTTTCGGTGGCTTGTTTGTGTGTTCTCTCTTTACGTTCGTTGTGTTGTTTTTATTATCTATGTACATATATATGTACTTATGTATGTTTTATTCTTATTCGTCTTTGGCAGTGTTGACACCGTTTTGATTTGAACTCCGAATTTTGGAGTAAAAAGGAAAATAGTATGTACAGTAAAACCCGCTTTAGTACCTCCCCGCTTTAGCACCTAACCCGTTTTAGTACCCAACATCTGCAGACACTATGGCTTTTTTGTGAAAAATCTAACAAATTTAACCTTTTAAGTACCTCCCCGCTTAAATACTCAAACCGCTTAAGTACCATAATTTGTTGTGCATTAAATAAAATTTTACGTACGTTTTCCCCCGGTTAAGTACCTTTCTGAATACAATTGCATTTTTAAAACGGCAACTCTTTATAATCGATTGTTTATTTATGTATACCATTACTAATTTATCGAAAAACTCACATACATATCTGTCAAAATAAATATGTATGTATGTACATAATCAAGATACATACATATACAATAAAGATTCATAAAAATGCCTGGCAAAGGGCGAAAACTTACAAGTTTGACAATTAAGCAAAGAATACAAATTCTTCACTTGATTGATCAGAAAGCAAAATCGAAAAATGAAATTGCGCAGCATTTTCGGTGCGACATATCAACTGTAAATAGAATTTGGAGAAACCGGCAACAAGTGGAGGAGGCCGCAAGCGCAACTTGTTTGCGACGTAAACGTTTACGTACGAGTCCGCACAATGACATTGAAAAAGCTCTTGCTCAATGGTTTGACCAGATGAGAGCTCTTAATACTGTGTTAACCGATGCTCAAATCCTCCAAAAAGCCAGAGACTTCGCAGCAAAATTGCATTCCGATTTTATGCCAACAAATGGCTGGCTATGGCGATGGAAACGTCGGGAAAGTATTAAGTTCATAAAAATAGCAGGAGAAGCGGCTGATGCTGATACCGAAGAGGCGAATAGGTATCGCCAACAAAAATTGCAGGATTTAATGAAAGCTTATGATCCTCGCGATATCTTCAATGCTGACGAAAGTGGGCTATTTTATAAGGCATTGCCGAATGGAACTTTGGCAAGAAAGGGTACAACAGTAACAGGAGGAAAAGGTCAAAAAGCACGGCTGACTCTTCTATTCTTGTGCAATGTTGACGGGAGTCACAAAAAATTGTTTGCTATCGGAAAATCGAAGAATCCCAGATGCTTTAGAGGAAAATCTATTCCTTTGCCTTACTACTTCCAAAATAAGGCTTGGATGGTAGGCTCTCTGTGGTCAACTATTTTAAAAGAATTTGATCGCGAAATGGAAAAGGAAAATAGAAAAGTTTTACTCTTTGTCGATAATGCTCCTTGCCATAAGGTGGCCGATTTGAACCTCGAAAATGTGCAAGTTGAATTTCTTCATCCTAATACCACATCGATATTGCAGCCTCTCGATCAAGGTATCATACACACCTTTAAAGTTTACTTTCGACAAATAATGGTTAGAAAACAGTTGCTTGCAATTGAAAAAGGGTTAACAACCAAGGATTTTTTGATTTCGATTTTGGATGCGTTGACTTTTTCAAAACGAGCCTGGTGGCTTGTCAAAGGTGAATCCATCAAAAACTGCTTTCAAAAGGTGTGGTTTTTCACTACTACATATTTAAAATTTAAAAATTCTAATTTAATATAAATTTTTTAGGCCGGATTTGTGATTCAAAATTATTTTCCTGATGACGACGACGAAACACTAATAGATATTCCCATAAACGCTCAAGAGTTTGAGGAATATGTAAATTGCGATAAGGATACTGAATGCTTTGGCCCACTTACGGAGGAAGAAATAGTGTCATCTATTTTGGAAGACAACGATGGCGAGGTGTCACCATCTGAAGATACTATGGAAAATACTATTGAAGTGAATCCACCTTCTTTTGCAGAAGCGCTGACAGCACTAGAAACAGTGAAAAAATATATGGAAGGCAATAATCTTGAATTTGATGAACTCGAAATAACAGAAGAAAAGTTGTTTAAAAAAAATTTTCAAAACATGCGTCAAAAGAAAATCACTGACTTTTTCGCCATTTAAACCTATTTTTACAATCCACTTTATTTTAAGTGATCTCATAAAATACATAAGTGTTACATACATATATGTATTATGTACATTTTTGAAATTAATTTTTAAAGCAATATGAAATACGTTTTTAATTAATATGTAATCAAAATATTTTTTGTTAAATAAATTTTTTGTTTGTGTTTAAATAAGTTATTTTCAATATTCTTCAAATTATTAAATGTTTAACTACCCAACAGAAGGTACTAAAACGGGGATGTTTAAGTACCCAACCTGAGGTACTAAAAAAAATTTATATAATTTGCTTAATGCAAATGTACATACTTACTAGTGATGCACGAATATTCGTATTCGAATTGTCGAGTATTCGGCTATTTTCAGGCGAATACGAATGTATTCGTAAAGCAGTAAAGCAATTTTCGGCTAGACCTTGTTTTAAAGCTACACAACCGCCAGCACGTGTGGATTCTGACAATTATTTGTTTGTTTATACCAACAAAATACATGTGTTTTTTGGTGTTGTATTTTTGTTGTAGTTGTGCATGTACCTAGTATAATAGTATCATGGTAGGTAAAGACTTAGCAACGTGTTTATGCGACTAGGAAGGTTGCATTGTCGGTCGCACAGTGTGTAGTCTTGTTTATAGTCGCGTTCGAAATTGCATTCAAAGTTTCGAAAATATAAAAATGATTTTATGCTAATGGGTCGCATTGTAGCTTGCAGTGTCTGGGTCAAAGCATGCAGAATGTAATATAAACATGCTGCGGAAACTCTTTGCAAAGTGTGTACCCACTATTGGTTAATGTCTTTCCCCCTGGTGCAAAAAAATATTTTACTTTAGCTTTAAAGTTCATATTAGTTGCCAAGCACTTTAAGGCTAACATTGCTTTCTTAAGAAATTTTGTGCAAAACACAACTTTAATTATTTTTTAATTTAATAATAAATTCTGGTAACACCACCGTGTTTAACAACCATTTCACAGCTTATGATGTACAAAATCGAATACAATTTCATTCGGGTATTCAAATATTTTTTTATTTTATTAAATAAACTTTTATTTTCATGAAGTAAAGCAACGCAATTTAAACAATATGAGCTTCTGACATGGTAGGAAAACAGATAAACATTTCTATAAAGTATACGTAAAAAAATATGAGGAGCAAAGAAGAATTATCACAATTTCTATTATTCGAATGCAATGAGTATTTGAGTTTCCAGCTTTTTTCGATTTGTTTTGATTGTATGTATGTACATCACTAAAACACTTTTTTATAATTGTAGTTATTTTAATATTTTTTTTATGGATTTTACTATGTATTTTGAATCAGTTGGATAATTTGGTGATGTTTTCCATCACATTACAGAAATAATAAATTGAAGATAAGAGCTAACAATTCTAGCTTCATTTTCAAATGTAACAAGAATCAATATGTGCTATATTAACAAAAATATTTGAGGTACAAAATACACATTTTGGGAATATCAACTTAAAGTAGTCTTAACAAACGTGGGGACCCACTTATAAAATTTGGTATAATATTTTTTTTAAAATTCGACTTTACTTAACATTGCTTTGCAAAGCTTTGTTAAGTTTTTTTGCATAAGACCCTTTATGTTTTGGTTTTCAATAAATATAAAATAGTCATGAGTTATTACTGTGTATGTTTAGTTAGGAGATGGCTGCATTTTGGTACAATTGATGTTAAATTGGTACAATTTTACCATTTTCATGGTACAATTTAAGAATAGCCATGTACAAACACTGTTGTGTACTGGTTGGTGCTTCAACCCATTATGCCGAAGGGAAACACCTCTTTACACAAATGTATTTTTTTCGATTGTTATTATTATTGCAATTTTATTGTTTAACTTTTCCAGCATTGTATTTGCTAAAATAAACTTGAAATAACATTTAAAAAATGAAATGTTATTATATAAATACATACATACATACATATGTATGCATGTATGTACATACATACCTATAAACAACAAAACCAAGCAGAAAACGACTTAAGTTTTTCCTAGAAACTACACATCAGCATTTAAATAAGTAGTTTGCTTTACTTGCTTAAATCATCATTATAAAGCTGAGCAAACTTCATATGTACATACATACATATTTATGTACATAACTATGCATGCAGATTCTACATTTTAAAAGCATACATGAGTATGTTACTCGTAGCTATCTTCGTAAGTGCATACCTACTTATGTGGTTCATCTCAAGAAGGACCTATTGCCAGGCGTACAGACAGACACACACAACATGCCGAACTTGAGTGTCTTAAATAGTCGCACACGCAGTCTTACACGAACACGCATTTCTTAATAAAAGGGAACTTTTTAAAATAAAGGCAAGTTATGGACTGATAGCATGACAAAAAATAACTGATGGACAGGTTAATTGTTGACTTACAATAACGCACCATATTGTTGCAAACAAAGTAAATGTACTAGATACAATGAGTAATATCTTATTTTTAAATTTATAAATATCTACTTACAATTTCAATGTTGACCTGCCTTAACACTCCATTCATATTTTTTTAAGAAAAACAAAAAACTTTTTGTAGGGGCTTCTTACAGTTCCATTACACATGCCACTAGTGGCATGCAATTGTTGTACACGTATTATCAACGAAATTTTTTTCGAAATAGTCAAATCTCTTGCCATTTGCTTAAAGGCCCAACTATAATATGAATATGCTAGCTTAAGCTAATGCCAGAATTGAACGATAAGTCTGTCAAATGCTTAAGCAATTCAGATGTGCCTTTTAATTGGCCACAATGCACTTACATGCACTTAAGTATTCTTTAGCCACACTTGCACATATACATAGGTATTGTTCAATTTTTTTTGTAATTTTGTTTCTTCTTATAACTACTAAATGAATGCAATTCAATCAAATTAACTTGTTGGAATGTCATAATCTATTAAAAATTAATTAATTATATTATTATTATTATACAGGGTGGCCCAGAAAGACCGAAGTCGTGTGAATTCCTTATAACTTTTTATTTAAGACATATTTTTTTAATTTTTTGTTTTTTAAATACAGTAAATTTATAGGGAATATTTTTAGATTAGTTATTAAAAATTGTATCCCGCAAGTGGTGGCCATTTTCTGCTTCGCACAAATGTGCTCTTTCCATTTTCATTATTCATAACTTATTTATGAGTGACGAAGCCCATTTCCAATTAAATGGGTTTGTTAAACAAGCAAAACTTTAGGATATGGGCTAAGGAAAACCCGAGAGTACTTCATCAACGACAATTACACCCAGTTAAGTGTACTGTTTGGTGCGGTGTTTCTTCAGAAAGGATCATTGGTCCATATTTTTTGGAAAATGAAAGAGATGTCGCCATTTCCATCAATGGTGATCGATATCGGGCCATGTTGGAAAATTTTGTAAGGCCAGCCGTGGAATACCATCCGCAAATATGGTTCCAACAGGATGGAGCCACAGCGCACACTCCGAGGGCCACAATGGCTATTTTACGCGACATCTTTGGGGAAAGAATAAATTCGCGTAGAAGCAATTTTAATTGGCCTCCGCGTTCCCCGGATTTAACCGCTCCAGACTGTTTCCTTTGGAGTTATTTAAAAGGGAAAGTTTATGTTAATAAGCCTAGGACTATTGAGGAATTAAAAACCAATATTCCAGACGAAATTAACAACATAACACCGGAAGTTTTGCGAAAGGTCATGGAAAATGTGTTGAAAAGAGATCATTTGTGCGATGCAGAAAATGGCCTCCACTTGCGGGATATCATTTTTAACAACTAATCTAAAAATATTCCCTATAAATTTACTGTATTTAAAAAACAAAAAATTAAAAAAATATGTCTTAAATAAAAAGTTATAAGGAATTTACACCACTTCGGTCTTTCTGGGCCACCCTGTATTAATTAATTATGTCCACCACTTTATTATTTGTTTTATTTGTTTTGCCTACCAAAAAGTACAACAATGAACATACATAAATAATCTCATGTGTATGTGTGTATTGTAAAACAAAGAATGAAAATAAAATTTTGCTTTTTTCTGAGTTTAAAATAATAATAAACAATAAAAAAATATTTAAAATCAATGAATATTTTCTGCTGCTGTTGGCTTGAGTTTAAAAAAATGCAAAAACAGTGTTTTCCGTACGGAATGTGCGTTCAGTTTGGCACTTAGCTTAAGCAAATGACATTTGACGAAACTTGACGAAAAGTTCCATAAGTACATTGTAGTTTGCCACATACGTTTTATATGTAACCGCACAGTTGCTTAAGTTCGCTTATTCCTATTATAGGTGGGCCTTTACTGTTTACACATGCAATTGCAAGTTCATTTTTAAAATGTCGGCGAAGATTACACATGAGAACATTTGTTTACTTCTCAAGAAAAACAAATTGCTTCCTTTTTGTTTATAGAGTTACCGAGTTCATCATTTAAGCACATGCTTCGCGAAATGGTTAACATTTATTATTATTATTATAATTTTGATAATATTAATGCTCTATAATTATCAAAATTAATTTTTTTATTCGCATTACCGTAAATAAATCATAATAAAGGTATTCACGTCAAAAGTTGCACTGGTGTGAAAAAGCAAAATTGCAAAATTTTCAAAAAATATAACAACAACCGCATAGAAAATTATTTTGCACAAATGATGCAAAATTGTCAGGGTCTGAGTAAGTGCAAGATTATCAGGATAAATTTTGCAAAGTTGTGCAACTTTTTATGGCATTGCCAATCCAAATAAATTCAGTGAAACGCGACTTTGATCCACGTACGAAGTGTTCCGTACGGACACGAGATATGTAATTCAATACGAGCTTTAGCCAATATAAACTATAGTTCTGGAATTTTTTTTGTTTTTGGGTTTTTTTCGGTTTTAAGCGTTTTTTTAGTTTTGGGGTTTTTTGAATTTATTGGCGATTTCTGAGTTTTAGCACTTTTTTCTCGTTTTGAGGATTTTTTTTGCTGTTTGAAGTTTTTTTAATTTTGGCGACTTTTATTATTTTGGGGTTTTTTTGGCGATTTTTTTATTTTGGCGATTTATTTAATTTTGGTTTTTTTTCATATAGGTGATTTTTTTTTTGGTTTTGGCGATTTTTTTAGCTTTGGCACTTTTTTTCTCGTTTTGAGGATTTTTTTTTGGTTTTTGGGGTTTTTTTAATTTTGGCGATTTTTTTTTTCAAATAAACAAATATTTTGGTTTTGGTGCATTTTTCGGGTTTTTGCGATTTTTTTCGGTTTTTTGCGTTTTTTTCAGTTTGGCGATTTTTTTCATTTGGGCGATTTTTTCGAATTTGGCGATTTATTTTAGTGCTAGATTTTTTTTTTAATTTTCTCGATTTTTTTCGATTTGGCGATTTTTTTTTTAATTTTAGGGCGATTTTTTCAGGTTTCAGGGATTTTTTTCGGTTTGGTGATTTTATAATTTTCGGATTTTTTAGTTTTACCGTTTTTGAACATTTCAACAGTTTAGCTCTTACGGTTTCCAAGATATAGCAAGTTGTCAAAATTACATAGTCAAAATTGGATGGACCACCCTTTAATTTAAATTTTTTAATATTTTAATCTTAATTGTTGTAGTCTATATAAAAATACACTAATTTTACAAATTTCAAGTGTCAATATACATATGGTCATACAATTGTATGTATATTACATGGGATTTTAACATTTTTCGCCGCTCGTTTTAGAGCACCCTTTAATTTTTAATTCTCATGTATTTGTTGTTGTAGTGGCCAAGGTTCTACATACTCTGTCAAAATTTCAGGTCCGTAGCTCTTACGGTTCGTGAGAAAATACCATGTGACGGACAGACGGACAGCGTAGCGAAAACAATAGGGTTCCTTTTTTCACCTTTGGTGTACGGAACCCAATCCCAAAACCAAAACTATTGTTTATAGGAAAAAAATCGACAAAATAAAAAAAATCGCCAAATTGAAAAAACGCCACAAACCGAAAAAAATCGGAAAAATGGGAAAAAAAGTTTCAAAACTAAAAAGCGTCTAAATGAAAAAAAATCTGCAAAAACAAAAAAAATCGCATGTAAGAAAAAAATTGCCAAAATTAGAAAAATCGCCAAAATAAAAAATAAAATCGCCAAAATAAAAAATAGTCACCAAAGTTAAAATAAAGTCAAAAACCAAAAAAAAAAAAATTGTCAAAACGGGAAAAATAAGTGTTAAAACTAAAAAAACGCTTTAAACCGATATAAACCCCAAAAACGAAAAAAATTCCAAAACTAACTTTTTATTGGCTAAAGTTCGTATTGAATTACATATCTCGTGTCCGTACGGAACAATTCGTGTGCGGATCAAAGTCGAACTTTACTGAATTTTTTATACTTTTACGTCATATATGTTAGTACATTTTGAAAGAGTATTTCAATTTTTATAAATGCGAAATATTTGAAGGTGGCAATACTGAACTGTGCACTTTTACTTAAATGTGAGATGCACATGGTGGTGCTGCCGCCTCCAAAATAATCAAGTAGCTGGCCACGAGACGACAAATGCTGCTAGCGGCATTTGAAGTGGTGTGTTCGTGTAGCCCGCTGTGGTGAATGTGTTTAATGCAATAGTCGAATACAGCGTTGCCCATTAGTTTGGTGCGAATGACTGTTTTCTACGGCTATGGTTATATCACGTCTGATTGCACATTAACATGTATTATTTACGATATTACGATTTTCAGAGATTTGCAATAAATTTCTTACATATATACATATATATACATTAGAGTGGTTCATATCGATAAGTTGTGTTTTAGGCCCTCAAGCCAATTAGTTCAATGTATTTTTTAGTTTTCTTTTGACTATATACATATATGTATATATATATATATATACTAGGGATGAGAATCGGTACTGGTTTTTACAATCCCGCGATTCGGGATTTCAATAAAATCAAATCCTGGGATTTAGGGATTTTTCGGGATCTAGAAATCTTTTGAGATTTAGGAATTTTTCGGCACGCTGGGTTTTGTCAGTAAGTGCAAGATTATCAGCGTAAATTTTGCAAAGTTGTGTAACTTTTAATGGCATTGCCAGGCCCGAAAAATTGAATTGAATAAATTAATTAAATATTATAAAATTCATAAAATTTTAAAAATTCTTTACTAGTAAAAGCACATGAAGTAACTTTCAAATTCGATTTTAGGATAACAAACACATAATTTTATTATATTCAAAAAACCTATGCCTCAAATATGTTATTAGAATTTTGTTATAGAATACGAATGTTATTGATATTTGTACTTTGATTACAGAATTCAGTGAAGTTCGGACAGTTTGTTGCAGCATTTTAACAAAATATTTTAATAATAAAGAAACTTATGAGTATAGTATACATATTTATGTACATATTTACATATTGTGTTTGACTTTATCGACAACTACAGAATTATGTTTTTACACGATTATGTTTTTAACACACTTCCAAGAGTTGACGTGAATACCTTTGTTATTTAATATATTGTTATTAAAGCTGTTAAAAATATTTCTTATTAACATCAAATATATTGCAATTAATGAAGAAAAGGAGAAAAACATGATTGGAAACACATTTTCATTGACACTGTTAACAGGATGAAACAAACATATATAAAAGATTAATACTGTGTTGCCAGGGTTGCTGTCTTCAAATGGGGGGAAGTCATGAGGAATTTATTCTTATAAAACAAACGAAAATTACTCAACAACTTTGGGATTGACTGAATCCCGAAAATCTCGGTATTAAAAAATTAGAGTCCTGCACAAGACCATTTATAAGACCTTTCAAGACATGAGTGATTTTTCAAATGCTTTACTACAGCGAAATATTCTGAAACAAACGCTAAACGCTAAAGCGTTTGTTGTAAAAAAATTTTTGAAAAATCTCTCATGTCTTGAAATGTTTTATAAATGGTATTGTGTAGGACACTATAAAAAATTTAAATCCCTGGATTCGGGATTACCTAAATCCTGTAATTTTTGGGATCGGGATTGGCATTAATAATATATATGTATGCAATAGTTTAATAGATATAAGCTCTTATTGTACTTGCGTAATATACAAATTTTCATATAAATATGATTTTGTTACATAAAATTATTGGTATTTTGTTATTTATTTTCCTAATTATTTTCTAAAATATAAATTTTAGCAAAAAACTTTCTGTGAGACTAGTTTTGTTGACTTGAAGGGCTAAAATATTGTCATATATCATATTCTTGTAAATTTATTTTTTAAGGAGATAGTCACATGCGAAAATTACATTGAAAAATGGGCTTTGAGGGCAGGACGCATCCCCTAAAACGCAATGAATATTATCTTTCACTTACATGTTTGTACTTTGCGAATGCTATGTGGTTGTCGAATAAATTTTGCGAATTTGACATTTATTTTCGCAATGTAGAATACCGACTTGCCACCTTTTCGCATTTGAAATGCGATTAAAAAATAACAGTCATTAATTTTATATAGAAAATAACAAAATTCTCTAGATAAGAAACAAAGTTCATATTACTGTATTGAAAACTATTGTTAGACGGATTATTTTTTCTTTTATAATTAATTGCTTTAGTTTTTAATATGATTTCTTAAGCTAAATAAATGTCATGTACGAATATGATTTATGTGTTTTTTAAATAATTGATTCACCTTTTGATGATGAAATGACTTTTAGTTCGTTTTGAATTATTTGTCCAAACAAATGTTTCATTAAATGCAACCTCTCTCTCAAGTCTAAAAAAATTTAATTTTAGTATTTTAATTTATTGCACAGCAGTGCGCTTTTGTGAATCAAGAGTGTATGAATATGAATTTTGCATACTGTGGAGGGAATTTACACATACATGTTTGAAAATGTATGAATATATATAATCATATATGCCCATATACCCTCATTTTTCGGATCCGAATAATATATGGAATATCATATATGCTCCATACATATTTTTTTAGCTGGGTATACCTAAAATAGTCTTAAATCAATAAATTAAGCCCTAAAAAATTTAATTTTTTTTTAATATTCAACTTGCAAAATAAAAATTCTGTTGAGTATTGTATGATTCCTCAAATAGTTATCGAATGATTTCTTTAAAACTCTCGCAATGTGTCATATAATATTAACAGTGAAGAGCGTCATACAATTCTTAATGTTCTAAATAAATCTCAAATGATTGCATCTACGAGTAATGAAAGCGACTTCCGCGTCTCTTCCACGTCCGCGTCTCTTCCACGATTAAAATATGCTCTCGTCTGGAATTAAAAATTCTCTGCATACGATTCACAGTTCTGTCCTGCGATTGAAAATGCTAGCTGGGTAATATGCACATATGCGTAGATGTCAGATAATTAACAAATATATGTAAATAAAAACAATATAAAATATTATAATCCCGTAAACAATAATAAAATTAAACACTAATAATAAAAATAAATACAGCTAAAGTCCACCGAAATAATACATAAGCCATGCAAAACATTAAAATCAAAGAAAGGGTGTTCAAAACGGGTATACTCGTAAGTATTTCAGGAACGGTAAGAGCAAATTCAAAAATCTTTTTTCTAAATTATTTAGAATTAATTGATTAATTTCAAAATACATCTTCATTTTTTTTTCATTTTTATAAAAAAATTTAATAGCATCATTTAAAAAATTTATGGAAAAATTACTAAAAATTATAATGTACACTCAGGGAAAAGCTGAAACTTAAAAATAAGAACGCGCCACATTAAGCATTAAACACATTCGCCACAGCAAGCTACAAAATGTCAAAGACAGAATACACATGTTTATATGAGAATGAATATTTTGAAGGCAGCGAGGCAACAGGCTACAGATTGTTGTCCGTGCCACATTTGTCGTTGTAGTCAAATTAAACTAATTTCTATTTTTTATGGCTACAAACCAAAAACAGTGTTGACAGTATAGCAAAATATGTTGAACAAATTATTGCCAAGAAATGTTTTGTATTGAAAAATAAAAAAGAAGTTTACAAAAATTTAATGTTAATTGCAAAAGTAATTATATTTTTGCAAAGTGAAAAAGCGACAATTCGCGAAAAATTTCAAATTGAAAAAAAAAAATCCTAATATTGATTGGAAATCTATAAAACTGTAAGGAATGCAAAAAATTCGCGAAAATTTAAATAATTCGCAAAAGTTTCTAACAGCGGAATGATGACAAAGTTTAATAATGTTTTAAGATCTTCAAAACTGTTAGGAAGCTAAAAGACACACAAAAAGCCGGTTTATCGCGAACTTTGCAAAAAATCGCGAAAAATTGCAAAATTAAAAAAAAGCAATAATATGATTGAAAATCGCTAAAACTTTAAGGAATGCAAAAAACTCGGCCAAAACCGCGGAAATACCAAAATTTGCAAAAAAAAAATATTAACAGCAGGATGATAACAAAGTCTAATATATATATATAACATTGTTTTATTACTGATTTAAAACAAAAAACTGACCAAAAAATCAGCCTGAGGTAACCCCTAGTAACACTAACAAGAACTCATTGGTCAACAACAAAGCAAAACACTCAAAGTCTAACATTGTTTAAAAATCGGCAAAACTGTTTGGAGGCTGAAAGCATGCAAAAAGTCGCATTTATTGCGAACTTTGCAAAAAATCGCAAAAATTTGCAAAAATCGGAAGCAACTGCAAAAGCCATTAAATATATAAAAAGTTTGGAAAGAAACGCGAAAAACGCGCAAAAAATCGCAAATTAACGAAAAATTGCTAAACGTAGTGAAGAAATTACTAAACATATAAATAGTAAAATTCGCAAAAAAAATATAAAGAAATATACTGATTTGTTTTTATATTTTTGAATAAATTATTTTATTTTTATAATTGTGAAATATCTATTTGAAAGCGGCACCACTGAAAAATATATTTATGGTGCTGCTGCCGTCTTCAAAATGATTCAGTAGCTGGCTACCAGGCAACATTTGTTGCCTGCGGCACTTGTAGTCATGTAGCCATGTAGCCTGCTTAGGTGAATGTGTTTAATGCTTTAATTCAATAATTTTTACTATAATAGGAAATGTATGCGGAGACAATTGAAAAATTAATACTGTAAATTAATATTTTTCCATATTGGAATAAGAAATTTCAACATGACTAGACTTTCGTTAATGTTTCTTATTAATTCAATATGGTGTTTATTGATTTTAAGCTGTTTTTTCTCTGCGTGTAGGCTATCTAAAGGCTAGGGATTCACTATCCTACACAATCGTGAGATTATAGAGAAAATACAACCCTGGTATTAAGGAGTCTATGGAAATTTTCAAAAGTCAATAACAATTCATCAGATCAGGGTTTTATTTTTTTTTCGTAAGTCGTGCGATGGTGTAGGATAGTGTGTCCTGGCATTAAATAAGAAAATTCGTTGCCAAAAATGAGGCTAGAAAATTTTTCTTTTAAACTTTTTTTCTCTAAAGTTAAGAGAAGATTATGAAGGTAATACAGGAAAAGGCTAATAATGACGATTTTTGGCAAAAATTCGAATTTTACTTGAGACCAAAAAAAAAATTTTTTTTGGGATGACCTAATGTTCATATTGTATATAATATTAGTTTTTATAGGTACCTATTGAATTGATGTACATATTTATCAAAATTTTATTTCTTTGTATTTCATTAAAATGTTTTATTTTTGTTTTCTTTCCACATTTATTTAACTGCTAAACCACAAGTGTGTGAAATTCATTCACCTTTAATTTTAAGTGTTTCGTGTTCGTCCGTCTGTCCTCTTTGTTTATCTGTTATGATTTTATGTTGTTTATTTGTCAAGATACCAGAAAAAAATACGTAAGCGAAAAAAGAAGAAGAAGAAGAAAAAACAACATCCCCAAAGTGTCCGTTGTGCCGAAACTTAAAAGCCCTTCTCAGCTGAAGTTGCAACTAGTAAAAAGTATTTGAAAAACAAAAAATTTCTATCAGCTTGAAATTTTTAGTTGTAAATTTTGGTTTTTTTCTTCGAAATTTTTTTTTCAGTTTAGAATTTTTTTTGTAAGACTTTCTTCGAAGTCAAACAGCTCATCGCTCATTTGCTCAAACAACGTCACAAGTAAAAAAAACAGTTTACCAGAAAACAAGTCTCAACTTAAGGGCCATTCACATATTACGTAACGCTATTTTCCCCACCCTTAGCACCGCTTTTTACAAAATTTTCAGTAACAATTTACTAATCAGTAACAAATCCTTTACCCCGCCCCCTCTGAGGAGCGTTACGCTATATGTGAACAGCCTTTAATGGAAAAAAGTTAATTTTTCTATCAATTGTGTTTCATAGGCCATTTTGTACAAAATCTAGCAGATTATAATTAAAATCTTTTTTTTTAATCTATACCGTTTTCACTGACTTTTTTTACATTTATCAAGATATTTTTATCAAAAACAAAAACCATTAACTGAAAATTTTCAAAAACTACAACCAAACAACTACAATAAAGCCAATTCACACACACACCTTTTTTTAGCAGACCGTAGCTAATTCACTCATCTTTTTTATAAATATATTTTACAAGGTAGTAAACAATAGTTAAAAATATTATATTTTAATTAGATTTCCTACAAATCTAATGACAAAATAGATTTGGTTTTAAAGGGAAATCTAGTAAAAAGTAGGATTCTCTTCTCTCGGAATAGTAAAAACAAAATTATTGACTGAAAAATTCGACATTATTAGACATAAAACTTAGCTTTTTTCCAAATATATTTTAATGATTTTTTCCCACTCAGGTATTCTAATAGCTTCATGTATACATTAAAAAAAAATAGTAAGTATCGAGTGTCCACTACAGGGCCATGCTTAAAAGTTGTTGGGTGCATAGAAATTTAAAATTAAAATTTTTCAAAAATAATCGACGAATATAAATTCAAAAACCAAAAAGAATTCGTATTTTTTTTTAATTTTTTTTTCTATACAAAACATCGATAAACAAACATTTCACAAAAAAAGTTAATTTAGACCATTATAAAGAGAGTCGTGAACAAAAAAACTTAAATAAATATTGTTTTGAAAATTGTATCGGCTATGTTCTTTATTTCACGTGAAATTAAAACGTCATAGAATTTTTGTTATTTTTATGTATTTATAGCAACAATATTATGGCAATTCCGAACAATTTAATTTCACGTGGTATACAGAACCTACCCGTAGTCAAAACTCAATAGACGCCATTTTGTAAATACGAAAAATAACCATATCAAAATGGGTATCATTCGACAAGAATTTTTTCATCATCTTTGGGTTTCTCTTATGATTGTTCATTTCGAATGACCATTTAGGATATTTAACGGCTTTTAATGATGTATCATTTACCATCGATAGTTAATACAAAATAGCGATTGTTTTCAAATATTAATCGATTTCAGAATAAAAACATTGACAGTTCTAAAAGAGTAATAAAAAAATCCCCATATATACTAAGGAATCTCTTTAAAGGGGCGCTAAAATATACACAGAAAAAAAAGAATTATAAATACAACTAATTTATTTGTGAATACAATTAAAATATTATTTAAAAAGGCACCTACAACGGTTTGTGTAAATACAAACGCACGTAGCATAAGATAACAAAATCAACTCAATTATTTACAATTAAAACGATTGCGTTATTCACAAATGAGGTGTTAACAGAAAACAAAAATTTTTAATGAATTTGTTTTTAAAATTCTAATGTGTTCTTTCTCTGTTGGTTTTTGTTTAAATTTTTTTCTAATTTGGTAGTTTTGTTAAATCTTAAAAATGTTTGGGATGATTCGAACCGGCAACCTCTTTACTAATAGACTAACGTACTTACCACTCAGCTAAAGAGCAAATCGTTATTGGATACGCAAATAATGAATACACGCAAAATACTTATATATTCTTATGTTTATTCTGCATGTGCGCATTGCGTGGATATAATTTAAAAATAATTTTGTTGATTGAAAAAAAAAACAAGCCGCGATGTTTTTGGTTTCTTGTCTTAATTTATACGTATACATCACGAGCAATCAAAATAAACATTAACAATTGCACTTGTGCGTGCTGTATCAATCAACAAGCAAGATAAACACCAACACAAACAAATTAAATTAAATATTATTTTAAAATGCGCTGTATTGATAAATACAATATTTAAGTTAATGACAAATATTATTGAAATTAAAAATTTTATTCAACAACATGGTTTTGTTCAACATAATTCTTGTCTATTTTTTTCTGTGTATGGATGTAATTCAGCAGTAGTCGCAATTCATTTAGCGATTACACTGCATCTGTTGTAGGGTGCATTTCTGCAATAAACCGGTTATTGTTGTTATTTCGTGTTTTGATATTCTTTTGCTCATCATGATGAAAAACTACAATCACAACAAAACAACAACAAGCCAAGACTTTGATGAAGAAGAAGTTGTTTATGAATTTAGTTTTTTTTTCTTCCTAAAGAAAAATTGTTATGATGAAACAGAAAATAGATACAAAAATATACTGACTGCATGTATGGAAGACCGACAGAGAAATAGACAAAAAGGCAAATAAAAAATGTCGCTCATTTGAGCCATAAAACTTTATTATTTAATTATTTATTTTTCAAAGCAATACAAATTGGATGTGATTTGATTGTTTTATACATAAGTACTTATGTGTGTACATACTACTGATGTAACGAATGTCAATTTTTGATATTCGCGATTACGAATACGAATAATAATATATTTCAAACGATATTCGCGAATTCGAATACGAGTATTATATGCAATATGAAATATTAAAAAATATCATATCTTGCTGGCGTACTTTAAAGTTAATAAAAAATACCCAAACTTTTAATGATCGTCATTAAATAATATTTAATAAATTCAGTGAAATGCGACTTTGACCCGCCCACGAAGGGTTCCGTACGGATTTTTTTGCGATTTTCTTTTTAAGTTTGGAGATTTTTTTTCATTTTGCGATTTTTTTCACATAAACAATTATTTTGATTTTGGCGCATTTTTCGCATTTTGGCGATTTTTTTCGGTTTTTGGCGTTTTTTTCATATTGGCGATTTTTTTTCATTTAAACGATTTTTTTCGAATTTGGCGATTTATTTTAGTGCTAGATTTTTTTTTAATTTTGTCGATTTTTTTCGATTTGGCGATTTTTTTTAAATTTTTGGCGATTTTTTTCCGGTTTTGGCGATTTGTTTCGGTTTGGCGATTTTATTATTTTCAGATTTTTTAGTTTTACCGTTTTTTAAAATTTCAAGAGCTTACCTCTTACAGTCTCCAAGATATAGCAAGTTGTCAAAATTACGTAGTCAAAATTGCATTAACTGATGGACCACCCTTTAATTTAAATTTTTTAATATTTTAATGTTAATTGTTGTAGTCTATATAAAAATAGACTAATTTTACAAATTTCAAGTGTCAATATGCATATGTACATACAATTTGGAACACCCTTTAATTTTTAAATTTTATTTGTTGTTGTAGCGGTGTATCAAGTGTGATTCACGCGTGACACGATACAATCACGACATTTGCACATCTCTAGATATTATTGACGTGACGTCGATGATGACAACTGGAATAAGGATGAATACCTATTAGGGGTTTCATATAACAGCAGATTTTCACAATACGCGATTAGACGTCATTATCTGTTAATCGTGATTAAGGAAGAAAAAAATTTAATTAAAATTAAAACAAAAATAAAATACGTCATGAGGTTTAGTCGAACGGTATTTGGGTTAAGCCAAAGAAATTTAATTATTTTTTCTTGAGTTTGCGTTTTGTGTTTACAGTAGGGAAGTAACGATACGCCGTTTTGCCGATCCGATACCGATACCGATACTCAAAAAGAAATATCGCCGATACCGATTCCGATACGCATATTGAAACTGAAGTCAAGTTAAAATTAACAAAACCTTTTATTATAAAAAATTATAGTGTAAGAGATTATTAATATTTAAAATTGATATTTGAATTCATTTTGAAATTAACAAAAAACAAATTATTTTTTTTTAAATACATACATGATTTAGCATTGAGAAAACATTTCACTACTATGGTGCAAAGCAAAACACAAGAAACGTTTAATGTTCTGCTTTTAATATTTAATATTAATTATTTCTCTTAGTTTTTATGCAAAAAAATCTTTGAAAATTTAATTGTTTGTTCCAAACAGCTCTAAAAAAATTTAAGAAGTATCGCGGTATCGACAGTAAAATATCGCCGATATCTATGTATATATCGGCAAATCAGAAATATCGCCGGTATAACGGAATCGGTACCGGTATTCGTTACATACCTACATAGTTTACAGCACCTATTTTAAGTTTTAACGATTTTTTTAGGTTTTTGGGGATATTTTAGTATTGCCGCTTTTTTAGATTTGGCGATTTTTTTGCTTGTGGTATTTTGTGGTTCTTTACATTACACATTTTAAGTTTAAGCGATTTTTTTTGGTTTTGGACCTTTTTTCGTTTTGGCGATTTTTATCGTTTTTTTTTGTTACGATTTTTTAGTTATCTGGGGATTTTTTTTATTTAGATAGTTAAAATTTCATTATAGGGTGTGAGGTTTACGGGAACCCTTTAAAAGACAGTTCCATATTTATTAGAAAACCCTTAAAAAATTACTCTTACTGGAAAAATAGGAAAATTTCTTACCTTTCGTTACGGCAAAACAATATTAAGCTCGCACATGCATACATAATTCACGTACAAAACAAATAAATACGTAATTTATATTTTGTTTTCAATTTTTATTTGATTCTTATTCCCATTGTCCAAATACCATAATATACCTATTTATTATTCATTATTTATCCATTATAGGTATACAAATAAATTAACAAAATAACACATTGATTGACAATTGAGGTGTTAAAATTATGTCAAGCACTGCAGTATAGTAATTTTTCGATTACAAAAATAAATAATAATAATAAAAACATAATAAAAATAAATTTTTGTGTTTTTCACTCTCCTTAAATGGCGAAAATCGACAACAACAAAATTAACAGAGCGAATCAAAACAATCACAGCAAAATAACAACGGTCGTAAAATGAAATTGACAGACACAAATTTTGTGAACATCACACATTCATAAATCTCGCCATTCGCAAGAAGTTCACTGAACGCTTTTTTACGAGTTAAAAAATAAACTTTTTTTTCGAAGTTTTTACTGTTGCTGTCAAATTAATAAGTGTATATGTAAATGAGAAAGTAAATAAAATAAACCACTTAAAGTACAATATTAATGTATGTTATTATTGTTCAGATGTGCCAGACATTGTAAATAATTAAATCATAAAGCAATTTCGAATTAAGAGCACAAGCTGCGCTATATATGCTGTATGGATAGGATTGAAAATAAAAAACAACCTGGCATCACTGAGCATCAAAATCAGCTGACTTGTTAAAGTTAAAACCGATGGTGGGGGGGATGGGTGTCTACTTTCTAAATCAAAAAGAAAACACATTTTTTCGAATTGTAATATTAGTAATATAAAAATTCGAAAGAATTTTAACATTAAAACCATAAACAGCTGATTTTGCGTTCACCCTAGAAGTTTAAAAAAAATTCAGATTTTAACACACACGTTGTGTAATAAATTTGTTTAGAGTAAAATAAATCTCCTGCAGAAATAAAAGTGTTTTCTGCTTAACTTTTTTCTATTTTTTATAACACTTATTTGACAAACTATACAACAGCTGTGTGGAAACTAGGAATTTTAACAGTTTACTCTAAAATGCGATTTATTTTATGTTGCGTAAATGAATATTTTAAGATTAAAGAACGACTTATGTATATAAAGTGAAGAAGCGCTCTTGTGTTTACAGCAGCAATGGATAAATTTGCAATTGCTGCTGTAAACAATTGCATTGTTGCAAAGCTTTGAAATAAGATGACTTTATAATTTGATATCAAACACAATTCTCAAATCTTTTTCAAAGGTTTATGTTTAACACTTGAATTTAAGTTGATAATGCCTTGAATATAAACATTTGACAACCAGTGTTTTATTCATTTTGTCTCAACTTAATGTCAAGTGTCATTCTCAACTTATAAATACAAAATATAAGAAATTGATTGCAACAATATTCAAAGCGCTAAATAAATTGTTTGTGAGTAATAAGTAATTACTATGATTAAGAACGGGTATAAGAAAAAGAATAATATATATTTACTTTTAACTTTATATGGAGATACAAGTTCATAAATATGTCAATCAATAATGAATTCCATGAATTTAAATATTAAACGTGATTTTGCAAAGCAAAAATTGTATTTCATTTATGTTCCACATTATATTACAATCCACATTTGAAAAACAGTTGAGAATAACGTTTGAATGTAAGTTGAGAATAAATGAAATTCTCAATTTGAAAATAATTTCCCCTTTTTGTTGAGAACGCTATGTTTTTCAAGTTATTTTTAAATCATTTTCAAATGTTCGTCGTTTGAGAAAAGGTTTGATTTCAAATCATTCTCAATTTGAAATTAAGCCTGCGTGTTTGTTGGGTTGGAGTTGGGACGTGTTCTGTTTGTGCCGTTTTGTGAATGAAGAAATTTAGAGAGTATTTTCGCCTATAATTAATAAGAGAAAAATCATTAAAATAATTTGTTTTTTAATTTCTTGCAGACGAGTTTTGGTAGGATTTATTTTTGAAACTACTCCTTTATCAAACTAATTTTCCTGAATTACAAAAATATTGAAGTTAAATTTTTTTAGAAAAGTATCTATAAAAATTGCCAACAAATTTATTTATCGCCAGAAAATTTATCATGTCGCCAAATCGAAAACTTAGACTCCAAACGAGTTGAAAAATCACCATATTTGGCGAGAAATCACAATATCTGACAACCCTGCCCGGCAGCACTTCCAGTCGTGTAGCTAAGTAGCCAGCTGTGGTCTATGTGTTTGTTATCAAATATGTACATACCTACATATATTAAATTTTTTAGGCCCTATCAAACGTGATTTGGCCTTTTTAAATAGTTTATTTGGCCCTAAACTAAAAAACTCAAAATCATCACTGGTTCCCATCGCTATTGCTTTGTTTATGTTCTAGTAGTCGCTGAAAAGAATAAATCTAAACGAAACCAAACATTACTCGCCTACATAAAATTTAAAAAAATGATGTACAAGTTGCTAAATGAGGAGAATGATTTTTTACAGTCAATTTTAAAATTTGCTGATTCAAACAAGGTTTAAAAAACGTTTTTTTTAGCTAAAATTCTATTCAATGAAACTATTTTTTTAAGCTTCAGGTCAGTAAATTTCATAAACTTCTTTATATTTTTATTTTTATATCGATATTTTGTTAACCTTTGGTTAACTTCTTCAGGATTATTCATGTTTTTATTATTTGACAATTAATTTTTTTTCTTTTTAATAAAAATTTTTTTTTAGATATCTTTGTATTTTATCAAAATAAAAATTTTTTTTTGGTTGAAAGGAAAAAAAGACGTAAACTAATTATCAAAAAAGGTACGGATTACCTAATTTCAAAGAATAGGAAACAAATCTCGATTCTAGTGTCCGTGTTAACCGGACACTGTCTCATAGGTAGGCATGCACAAAGGCTAAGGGTTGAACACAACGACTTTTGCCGTAGCTGCCAAGATATTGAAGAAGAGGAAAGCATAGAACATTTTCTTTGTCACTGTCCTGGACTTGCAGGAAAGAGAATGGCCACAATGGGCGCTCTTGAATTCAGGGAACTTTCTGACGTTGCGGGTGTTAAACTTCAACGTATTAGCAGCTTTATACTGAGCTCTGGATGGTTCGACGGTGCGGACTCCGCATAAGCAGAGTCTCCGTGGTATCACAATGGACCAAAACGGTCTAAGTGAGTCCGGGTTTCTGACTGCCACCCCTACCTAACCTAACCTAACCTAACCTAATTATCAAAAATAAAAACAAGAATACTCCTGAAGAAGTTAACCAAAGGTTAACGATATAAAAATTAAAATATAAAGAAATTTATTAAATTTACTGACCTAAAGCTTAAAAAATAGTTTCATTGAACATACTTATATAAAAGGTCGAAAAATTAGATAAACAATTTGCTAAAAATTCTATTTTGAATAAAATTTTAGCGAATTTTAATAAAACAACATTTTGAAATGCTATTTAAAATTTTTATGAATACAACTGTTAGTAGGTATTTGCTTAATTTACACCACTTTTTGTATTATTTCGTTATTATTTCACAAATGGCCATCCAAACTTAAAAATAATTTCTGGATTAAAATCATAATTATTAATCTACACAAAAATTTAATTAAAATTTTTTTCTTCTATAAATTCAATATAAAATTTGCAATAACAAATAAGGAAGAGAGGTGTGTTAGGACACCCGGCTATAGCTATGCTGCTTACCCTTATAAAAAAAATTATACCCATTTCTTGACTTGGTAATCAAACTGTAATTATTTTTAAGTTCGAATCAAATACGAAATTGTGTTTTTGAGTGCATAATTAAATAATAATTAAATGCCCAACCTTGTGTAATTAATTATTATTTAAGTTTTACGAGCGCACCATATGTTTTTATGTTTGTGTATGTTTATTGAAAACACAGACATGACATCATGTGGTCGTATTGAAAACATCGTGTGGTCGTATTAGGAAGAATTTCGTTTAATTTTCATAAATATATAACAAATACAATTCATCGTTTCATATCATGGTATAAATAAATAGAAAAATGCATTCTGATGCTCCTTTGATTTCATAAAATTGCATAAAGCAATTTTATTTTCTGCATTTTTATAACCTAACTTTTTTGCTTATGGTAAACAGCTGTTCTTTGGAAAGCTTTCCATAATATTTGGAAGTTTGTTAATGCTGCCGTACTTTCAACGTAATTTACCTTTTCACAATGTATGGTTAAAAAATAACTGGGACTTTAACGGCAAGTTTTGTATTGAGAACTGTCAGTTAAAGTTCACGTTAACTCTTAACCATACATTGTGAAAAGGGACGTTAATGAGAACTGTAATTAACCACTGAAAAAAAATGTATTTAATAACAGCTTAATTTTAAATAAAAATTAGCTAATTATGTACTTAATTATTAAGTTAAAATCTAGGGGTTAATGTTTTAAATAACAAAGCAATAAAATTACGTTGTATGATGGTGTCAAATTCGCAGCAAATATTTCAGAACGTTTACATTTATTTCCCATTATTTTCTTTTGTACTGGCCGGTAGCGGCTGTTATCCGGCTTACAGCCGATCGGCTGTATTCTCTGGTTTGTGCTCATAAGCAAAAACAATGCAAAAACAAATTGAGCAATCCTTCTCATTGTTTTTGTTTCACTCACTTCAAAGAACGAAACAAACCATAATCAAACAATTTGTTTCGTTTATTTTCGTATTCTGGTTTTAAGTGCAAAGAAATTTAAACAAAAATAAATTAATAACTGTAATAGTGTCTATTATTTTTGTTACAAAAATCGCGTCCTAGCTGCTGTGTCGTCAAATAAATGGCATAGCTATAAAACAATACCAATCGAATTTAATAGTCAGTTGTACATAAAACGGAATTCACATCATAAGAATAGACAAAAAACAATAGCAAGTAATAGCGAAAATAAAAAAATTCTAACTGGCATTGCCCGCTAATGTTTTCTTTGTTCGGTCGAGCAATTTTTGCGACCAGCTTCGTAGAATCTAATATATGTATGTATGTATATTTTTTTTTTCAAAAAATAAATACCCGTGAAGCGATTTGCTTGTTTGCGGAAAACCTATAGGGTCTATGGGGGGAATCTAACCCATGATTTTTGGACTGACAGGCTAGCATCGCCACCACTTAGCCACAACGACACTGAGTAGGTACTTATAATATGATTTACTTACTATATACACATGAAAATAATTGCAAGAAAGTAGCAATACAATAAAATTTTTTTACTACCACACTCACATTGTTTTTAACTTCCACTCAGCTTTCAACGATATTTTCAAGAAAGTAAGTTTTTGATGTTTTCCGAAAGTAAAATGAAAAAGGTTAACAGTGTTATCCCCTTTAAATATTTGAACAAAAGGATTGTGGTATATAGTTATTACAAAATAATGCTTATTTTGTATAAATATTTAAAGAATTATAATATCCTATGTTCAAATATACATACATACATACATACATGAAGAAGAAAGACAATTCATGCATTTCGAAAACAATAATATTATTAAAATATTAACAATAATACTTATTCCCAACTTATTGCCCTATATACATATTTGTGTATGTGAATATTCTAAGTAACTCTTATTAAGTAGTAAATAAACCATTTTTTTCCAACTTTACTATTCGACGACATTTTTAAAATGAACTTTAACTTTCCCATGAAAACAAATAAGAAATTTTCATGAAAATCATTTATTTCATTAGAATTTTTATTCATGTGTAAATGTAGACCAAACCTCCCCTGACCAAACCTCCCCTGCTCTACTACACGAACGTCTTTATAAAACCTGGATACCATCTACAGAAATGTGGATGAATGGAACTCCAGGTAGAAGAAAAAGTGTTGATTTTTATACGGACGGCTCCAAAACACATGAGGGTGTGGGCTATGGGGTCTTTTCGAGGGCTTTAGGTCTTCGTATTGCAAGGCGACTTCCAGATCACTGCAGTGTCTTTCAGGCAGAGATCCTTGCTATAAGAGAAGTTGCGAACTGGTTAAAAGTGAATGTCACTTCAACGACTTTAATTAACATTTACACCGATAGTCGAGCAGCTATTATGGCCATTGCATCCTCGCTTCTAAGAACAAAAACAGCCCTCGACTGCCGATCATCTCTAAATGAGATGGCAGAGCAGTTTGATATTAGGATCATCTGGATCCCGGGGCATAGAGGCTTACAGGGGAACTCTAGGGCTGACGAGCTTGCTAGAATTGTGACAACCTTACAGGTTCCACCGGATTTGGAATGTGTAGGTCTACCCCTACTCTCTTGCAAACTCAGACTCAGGCGCAAGACAGAGGATGAAACAAATAGAAGGTGGGTCACAAGAAATTATTGCGTGATCACAAGGCAGTTATGGACTCACCTAAATAGAGAAGGTACGGATTACCTAATTTCAAAGAATAGGAAACAAATCTCGATTCTAGTGTCCGTATAACCGGACAGGTAGGCATGCACAAAGGCTAAGGGTTGAACACAACGACTTTTGCCGTAGCTGCCAAGATATTGATGAAGAGGAAAGCATAGAACATTTTCTTTGTCACTGTCCTGGACTTGCAGGAAAGAGAATGGCCACAATGGGTGCTCTTGAATTCAGGGAACTTTCTGACGTTGCTGGTGTTAAACTTCAACGTATTAGCAGCTTTATACTGAGCTCTGGATGGTTCGACGGTGGGGACTCCGCAAGTGGTCTAAGTGAGTCCGGGTTTCTGACTGCCACCCCTACCTAACCTAACCTAAATGTAGACAACTTTCATACAATAATTACGAGCACAAATAGGATTTTTGCCAAGTGCAATTGAATACAATGAACTCATTCCTTGAAACCTCTGCATCATGCACTAAGTAAACATTGTTAACTGACTTCCACAAATACGTTTCAATACAATTCATGCATGATGACTGCATAATTGAATGCAAAAAATTCCATCACATACATACACACATAGGTACATACACACACATGTACATATGTGTGTATGTACATACGAGTAAGTGCAAGTGACCAAAACAAATAAACAGGCCGCGGACAGACATACATACATACAAACGGAATATTTTTTCGCGAATATATGTACCCTGCAGGAAATGTCAATAGTAAAATTATACTGATTATCTATTGACGATGTCACCACTACTACTGACAAATTATACCCCAACTATTGATTCAATACTGACTGGGTAGTTCTTATGGGATCATATGGTAAAAATGTCAATAGTAAGATTGTACTCACTTCCTATTGACGATTACACCATACTGTGGGAAATTTCCGTAGTAAAACCTAACTTAAATTGTATGTTTCGCTGAATTAGTAAATTCAATCACTTAAGAATGGATCGGAAAGTTTGACAAATCTTTAACTGATGGCATAAAAATTTCCACAGAATCAAAAAAAATTTCCAAAATTTATTTATATAAAATATGAACATGAATTGTCCAAAACATTTATAGGTATTAACCTTTTAACTTGATTTCTTAAACTAATTTTTATAAACACTTAAATTTTGCATGACGCCACTTTTTATTCTCAACAATCCTATAAAACATTAAGAAGAAGCATAGTTGTGTGTATCTGAAAAAATATTTTCTACGCATCAAAAACAATATTATTTTGTAGACGCTCCGTTGACAATGTCAACAAAATATCCGCCTTGGGGACACTTAACAACACGTTTCCTTCAGGGTACATACATATTTACATAGATACACATATACATACATATGTATATATACAAATTTGCATACTTATGTAAATATGTAAGTATGTTTGTACTTAACAAAACTTTTCCATGAATGAAATTTCTTAAAATTCTGCAGATTGGTCATCGAAAATATTGTATTCACTTCAAGAGAAATATACATATAAAGGGTCTGCCAAATAAGTTTAAAAAATAAAAAAACTACTGAATATTTTCTCAAATTTCTTTTTTATTTGAAAGTACAATCCTTCCGGTTAATAATGAAAAATAATTTCATTAAAATAGCTACCTCGGCTGGCCATGCAGTAGCCTACACGATCGGTACAATTTTTAAGCACATTATCGATTGTGTACAGCTGTATTTCACCAATGGCTTCACGAATAGCACTTCTCTTTGACGGCACCCTCAAATAATAGTCCAACGGTGTCGAATAGTAGCTCCGAGGTGGCCAAACAACATCAGCTCTGCGGCTGATAATGCGATCTTCAAAAACAGGGCGCAAAACATCGAGTGTAGCTTCGGCTGTGTGGCACGTAGCGCCGTCCTGTTGAAATCAAATGTTGCCAATATCCTCCTCTTCAATTTTTGTGAACAAAAATTCGTTCAACATGGCCCGATAACGATCGCCATTGACTGTAACGGCAAAATTGGCACCTTCTGTAAGTCGATCGCAGGCCCACATAGCGAAGCGAAAACGCATTGGATGGTCAGTTGGTTTCAACTCCATACACAACCATTATCGTTCAGCGGAAGGATAAAACTAATTCACCCTCATTCTTTATTTCGATTTGGATCGTAAATTTCTCCGTTTGGCAACTTTGGTATTCTGCGTTCCGTTCTTCGATTTCTCTTTCGATTCTATGTATTCTGCATTTCGATCGTAACTACGTTTTTGTAGGTTGTTATTTTAGCGACGGGGCGTTTTAAATTTTTTGTTTGTTTAGCTTCAAAAAGAGATTAATTCAAAAAATAGTGTATGTATTAAATGCAAAACAAGGTTTAATTTATTACAGGTAGAACAGTAAATTTGACATACCTATTTAATGACAACGAAAAACGATATTGTACGCGGATGTAATTAAATTTAAACAAATAAACTTTATTTTTGTGTTACAATTATGTGTAAAAAATTAAAATATCACCTCCGGCGCGACAGAATTCTTCACACTGGATAAGTTTGGCCTCAAATAACTCTCGTTTTTTTAACTCTCTGCACTGAAATTTGCAAGGATTTATTTAATAAAAATTTTCACAATATTTAATTATCATTTGATTTAATGTTAAATCACTGTTTTCGAATTAACTAACTCTAAATTTTTGCTAAAAATTTCGCAAAATTGCTTAATTTTTCTGTTCCTATTTCACACGTTTCATAGCAAAGCAGCAGGTTCATGATACAATTATACTAGGTACATGCACAACAACAACAAAAATACAACACCCCAGTGAAAAAAAATGGAAGTCATTCTAGTGAAAGTACATTTTCATTGCTTCCAAAAAATCGATATTTTTAATTTGCAGAGAGTGAGCAAAAAACCATGTAGAAGCTTATTTTAGTTATACAAAAACTTGTAACTCCTCCATAGTGTTAGAAAACATTAACCAGAATTTAAAAAAAAATATTTTTTTAAAGAAATTTATGAACTAATTTTAGTCTAAAATTTAAAAGTTATTTGCTTCAATTTACATAAAAACACTGTTTCGGGCTTAAATTCGTATAAAAAAAACGGATTGTTAAAATAGATAACCATTTACCATTTTTCCCAGATGAGAATATTATCATAGGACACAAAAAAGGGAATTTTTCTTAATATCGCTTCCAATTCAGTGACCAGGCATCGAAAAAGAGAACTTCTTGCAATGACAACCCTATGTAAAAATCATTAGATCGGATCGAAATTTTCACTACTTCCGCATCGAAAACTCTACATTTTCATGACTTTTTTGGAGTCTATTTTTTTACTGGGACCGAATGAAAAATTGTCAGAAACAACTGTCTTTTGTTTATAAAAATAACAATAACAGGGTAACTAAAGTACAATTGCAGACTCGGCATTCCTGCATGATTATAGTTATTTAGTGTTGCCAGTCTGGGTGTAGTTAGAGAGGGTGTAATTTCTACTCACATGTGTAGGCCATATAATTAAATTCTTGTATAATCTGTGTGTAATTCTACTTTGGGTTCTATTTTTTATTTATTTTTGTTTTAATTTTAACCCACGCAAAAATTGTGCGGTGTAATTGGAGACACAGCCATGTGTAAATTCATTGGCAACACTGTAATCATTTTATTCACACACATACACTAACATTCTTGCAGCTTGTAAACAAAGTTTGACAATTATCTGCAATGTATACAGTAACAGGCTGGGCTTGTGCATGTACCTAGTATAATTGTATCATGAGCAGGTTTAAACATACTCTTCTCTTTTTCTTTCAATTCAATTTTTTTGCAGAATACCTCTTTTCGATCCGTGCGTTACTGAATGCGGGAACGTAATCGAAATGCGGAGTAGGGGTGATTATCTGTAAAATCAGACATGAGTTGAAAAGAAAACACGTTAGATGGCGGACCCTTTACATACATACATACATACATACATACTTACATATGTACATAAATTTAAAAATAAAAAGCAACAACTGAAATAAATGGAACTTTTAAATGGAATTAAGAAAAAAAAACAATTTTTGAAACTTTTTTTTAAAAGAATATTGTTTTATTAATTAAATAAACAGGTTGAGTAATGGGCATGGAAATATTTGCATTTTACACAAAAATATAAAAAATAATAATACCTACCTAATAATAATAAAATGTGTTTTTTTTAACATTAACGAATTGCAGGAATTTTAAGTTTTTTTTTTAATTTACTTTGGGTTGGTTTCTTTTCTTTAACACGTTCGCCACTCATTGATTTTTCGCGCTTTCAAAAAAAACTCAGGAAGAAAAAAAAAAGGAAATTTTAAAATAACTACTGAGCATATCCACAAACCGCAGTACTCACAAATATTTGAGACTCAATTATACAAGAATATTACTTCCTACAAAATATCATCAAATAACAGCCTAACACATTTTATTTATTTATTTATTTATTTATTAAACATATTAATGCAAAGTAAATTTGCATAATATGGTGTTGCACAAATATGGGCGGAGTAACGTAGACCATATGCCCAAGATGGTATTAACAGAATTTTATAAGGTTTTGTGACTGACTGTACACGACCTATGCCTTCACATAGGAAGTAGGCAACGTGGTTGTTAAAGAAATTCCACAAAAAAACCGCAAGATTATACGGTTATCCGTGGCAGATCAGTCAACCAGTGCGAGCGAGACGAAAAACTCTCGAAGGCCAAACAACACACACAAGCCTGACCGCACTTAAGAAATAATTACGATGACGCGAGAGATGTTCCCCGACCCAGAGCTGCTTAACGACTCAACACATTTTATTAATTATGCGACATGTATGTGACATGTAACACCCCCTGCTACATATGTATATGTGACGCTGAGTGGCGAACGTGTTAAGAGAAAATTGTAAGCACTTGAATTACTAACTATGCCACGACACAGGAGCTAGGATGATGTAACAAAATTAATGCTATTACAGTTATAAATTAATTTTTGTTTTCATTTCTCTGCACTTAAAACCAGAGTATGAAAATAAACGAATCAAAATGTTTGATTTTGTTTTGCATATAACAAACGGAAAAAAGTCAGAGGGAGCAGCAGGATGAACAATATTTTTCCGGAAATCATACATATTCGCTAGCAAGCGTTGTAAGGCTAGCATTTACTACTCTATACAATCGTACGACTTTTGATAAAATATATGTGTGTAACACTGGTAGGAGGGAGTTCATAAATGGGCGCATTCATAAGAAGTAGCTGTTGAGCCCAACAGTTGTGAAACTGCTGGCAACTGTTGGCCCCAACAGCTACTTTTTAGAAACGGCTTGATATATATAATGTAATTGTAATACATCAAATATTTGTTGCTTCCACCTAACAAAGGATATAAAAGAAATACTTCTATTTGACCAGCTGTTCAGGCTGAGCACAAGGTGTTGACTGTAGGTAGCGAAAAAATTTTATGATGGAAAATAACTCAACTGTTAAGTGGAGCGGAGATACTCAACTATGCGTTTCTAAGACAAACACTCAACGGTTGTGCAACTGTTACTCCTTATAAATGCGACCAATATTTTCAAAAGATTAGATCAGGGGACAAATTACGGCACTCGTTAACGAACGAAATTACAAAATATTTCAATAGAGTTTATATGGAAATATTTTAAAATTTCGAACAGTATCGAGTGCCGTAATTCGCCCCCAGGACTGTATTTTTCAAAAGTTATATGACTGTGTAGGACAGCGAGTCCTCTTGCTCATTTCATAACAAGGAGTTGAACAAGCCCTTCATTAGTCAATATTATTCGTAGAGTATAATATTATTCGTTTCGAAAAAAAGTTATCTATTAAAATTTATTTGCCTTCGACTGGAATTGTTGTTGCCCAAGCAACAACAAAGTGCATCTAGTGTCTAGCTTTTAGAGTTAAGAATCTAGACGTGCTTAACCAACAATAAACAAAATTATGTTAAGAAAACACTTTAATCTGGCAAAAAATGCAATCGACATGACTGTTTAATGTAAGCGAATATATTTGATGACCCAATCAAAATATATTTTATTACCATTATTAGCAACGAAATGAGATCTAAAGCATACATATAAGTTGTTCTATAGTTACAATGTATGTTAATATATGAAATAAGGGAGTTTAAAAAAAGCTTATTTGTGTTGTTTGTTAGTCAGGCCAAAAATGGGTAAACATAATTCTATAGACATACAGATGTAATACGTAATAAAATCTTAATGGAAGTCCACCAACTATGTTGCAATCTTTTTACGTATGACCATAATTCAATAATAAAATACGACCAAGGAACTTGTTTATTGTGTGTTAACGATTTTATTTGCCATAATCATACAACATTGTTGGTAAAAACTATTCCTTGGAATTCATTTAAAACCAAGTACAAAAGACTATAAGATTATTGATTAATTTTGTTGGTTAGACATAAAAAATGTGTACGAATCCAAACAATAACCAATTGTATTCAATTATGTTTTATGGTCCTTCAAGCAGGCTTATGATTGATGACGTTCATAATTTGTATAAGAAGTGTGAAGTGCCTATAGTCAGCCATCTTTTCTACAATATAATTATGCTTTCACACATTTTAGCATTTTTAGGGCTCGGTACACCAAATGTGAAAAGGAACACTATCGCTACGATGTCCATCGGCCTGTCTGTCACAGGCTGTTTTCAGAAGCTTAAAAGCTACAAACTTTGAATTTGTACAGTATATGGAAGTAAAAATTTGGCCGCTAAAACAACAGATATACATGCATATGTATACATATGACAGTTAAAATTAAAGCGCGCAGCGAAACGCGTTGAATTATAAAATTTTTAAAGTTAATCACCCTTAGAGCCCATTTAGAGGAAGGGTGGCCTAGCTGCGACAACGCTTACGTTCTCTTTTGGAGTCCCTTCTTAAATCCACGCGCGTTTACATGAAGACTTTTTTGTCACAATAGTTTGAGATAGTTTACACGAGAACAATTTTTAAGCCGCATAATTTTTGTTCTTTTCCAAATTACACCAGACTAATTAATCTGGAATAAAATGTATAGGTACACACAGCCTTGTGTGAGTTAGTGTTTTTCGTTTTCATTTAATATTTGCTGTTTTTTTAAGTTTTGTGTGTAATGGTTTTATGCTGCTAATGAGGGGTTGAAGGCAGCGATGTCAATTCAGCGCGTTTCGCGCTAGATTTAGCGCATTTTAACTATGCAGAGCGCGCTTTTTTTCGACTTAGCGCTTTTTATAAAAACGCGCTAAGTTAGCGCGTTATGAATAAAGTCAATAATATCATTTCAGTTTAATATTTTGCTTTTTTCTATAAGTTTAGCAAATTTCTAGTGTCGAAAACTCTGATAAAAATGTTAAAGCGCTCAACGAAACACGTTGTAAATTGGCATCGCTGGCTTCAACCCCGCATTAGCAGCATAAAACCAATACAGCTGTCGCAAATAAAATTATCTTGACTGTGGTTAGAGTTATAAACGCATTTTAATACTTTAAATGGCAAATTATTTTGAAATTAATGACCCAAAAATTTTACATAACTTATTAAGCATATATTCTAGGTAAAATACAAAAAGAATTTGCATCTCAAAACTATTCGAAAACTTATATGCGCGTTTTGGATGTAAATGGTTGACAAATTTGTAACTTAGCGCGTTCTAGCGCGTTTGGAGAAGGGCAATAGCGCCCTTGGGTTGTAAATAGTTGGCACCGCTGGTTGAAAAGTTATGCCCACCAGTGATGCCAACAATTCAAAGGCAAAACGAGCCAACTGAGTAGCCAAAAAGAGCGAAAAAGAGCTAAATTTAAAAACTCAAGATTTTTCCGTTTTAAATCTATGAATGTACATATTTATTATTCAATTTGCACTTCAAGATTTTTTTTACATTAATAAAAATAATAGTAAAAAAAAATAAAAAATAATAATTTAAAATAAAATCATTTCACAGCAATTGATGCAAATATTTATCTGCATTAACAATATAACCATACACATTTACATATACTTGTATATACGTTAAGTTACAAAATAAGAACAATCATTTTCGAAAAAAATTATCTTTAGAAGGATCTTTTGTTGGTTTAATCCATTTTATAAACGCGGTATTTTATTTCCAAACTTTCCTGTATTTTTGGCAGTAAGAATCCATTTCAATAATTTGTGGAAAATTTTCTAATTACTCAGAAACGAACACTTTATAATAAAAACGGGGTTTTACAATTTGAAATACCTAAATACATAAATATATGTATCTTACATAATTGCGAAAAAAAAGTATCTGCATTTGCAAAAACATAGTTGCCAAAAATGTAAATGCCCAAAGCAGAAAAAATAGGGTTAAAGCGGGAAAATTTACTATAAGATCCAAAAAGTGCCAAACGTGCCGTTTCCACAATTGAAAAGAGCTTTGTTAGCTCTTTTTATTAAAAAAGAGCTAAAGCGATAAATTTCGAGTTAGAAGCAATCAAAAAGAGCTGAATTTAGCTCTAAAATAGCTAAGTTGGCATCGCTGATGCCAACCACAAAACCACTCTCTTTGCCTCTCTCACCCACAAACTGGCATGTTGTGCCAGCACAATTATGCCCGTGTAAATCAGCGCTTTGATATTAATTTGATGCTATTGCGAATTACCAATAAAAATAACTTCATTTTTATTACATACATTTTTTTTTCAGAAAAAATCGTCAAATATTTAACTTTGACAATTTAAAAAGAAACATTTATTCATTAATGTACGTAAATAAAAGTTCGACTGAACTTACTCGTATTTTGCATTCCATATGTTTTGACAAAATATTTGCCAGTAATGCTTAAGGCTGAGCTTTTTATGTTTTTTAAGTTTTTAATGTCAAAATGTTTGCTAAGAAAGCAATGAAGTGATTTTTTAAAGTTTCTAATGTTCTTAAATGAATTAAAATTATTAACTAAAATTTCAAAAGGAATGGATTAGTAACCCAAAAATTTAAAGGCTGAGTAGCAGAATGTACAAATGAATAGAAGGCGCACTGCAAGTATTGCAAGGTTGCACTATATGCGCAGTTGTTTGATTACCTGAATAAAAAAATTATTTTATTTATTGCTTCAATTTATTGTTTTTATTTACACTTTAAAAAACTTCCCGATTTGCTTTAAAAAATATATGAAATACCTTCTTGTTTTTTATAAAGTTCAATATATTTTCATTCGATGGCGCTTAGCCATTTTTTAGCTGGTTTTTAGCTATTTTTGGCAAAAGTTTTTGTCTACATTTAGCCATTTTTGGTGAAGGAATTCTGGCAGCACTGGTGTGAACAAAGGATTATATAGCTAAAGCTATGTACAGACGGTTGTCAGATCTTACAATATTGCCAGTAAAATGTGCTCAAAGTTTCTTACAACCGTGTGAACTGACAAATATTGTCAGAGGTCGTTGCCAGAAAAAGCATTGTCAGTCCATTTAAGGATTAGCAGCTGACAACAAATTGTCAGACATCTTACAATCGTGTGAACACACTGTGAAATTATTGCCAGATATTTGTCAGATGTGCAAAGTTTATGCATCTGACAATGGCGTCATTGTAAGAGAATTATTTCTATGGGCAACACTGGACACGCTTGATTTTAAATAAAATATTTATAATTAAATATATGCACACAAAATCATTGCAATTGCTTCTTTATGGTCCATAATAATTTATACACTCACTTTTTACATTTAACACAAACACAAACGATTAATATTTAACAATTTCTGAAAAATGCTTTCAGTCTGGCAACGCATGAAAACAGATCTGACAATTTGGCCATATGACAACCGTGTGAACTGACAATTTTTCGACTGGCGATCTTGTCAGATGAATTTTTTGCCATACAACCGTCTGGCAATAAATTGTAAGATTTTCTTACAATCGTGTGAACTGACAAGGAATATTGTACTGGCAATTTTCGATTGCCAGTACATTGCCAGCACATTGACAAATCTGACAATATTGTAAGACCTGACAATCGTCTGTACATAGCTTAAGTAGCAATTGCTATAACCGGGTGTCCAAGGACACCTCTCTATCTTATGTCTATCTTATTTTATTAATGGCTTACTCTATATTTTTTTAAGTGATTAAAATTTTGCTAAAAATCCAAAATAATAATAAAATTATTTATTGCATTCATAAAAAATTTACAACTAATAAGTTAAGCTGTAAAAATGCTGTAAAATTTGTAACTGAAAGTTCTGTAGTGCCATTCACTAACTTTTTTTTAACGATAATCGCATCGTTAAAACAATTATAACGAAATTTTATCGACAAAACTCAATAGAAAATATCAGCTGCGTTCTATCGTTAAAAATAAGTTTCACAATCACACAATCGTTATTTTAAGCGACAAAATGTATAGACAAAACGATTGTGGGATCGCACTACTGGTCTGATCTTTAAATATAAAAGCTTAGTTCACTTCATGAAACAAACAGAAACAAATTAATAGATTTTAAAAACATAACTAATTAAGAAATTGTTTAACTAAAAAAAGGAAAAAACAAACAATTTTACTTTACAACAATGTTGCATAAATGTTTTTATTTAATTTTTGTTTTTATTATTGAAAGCAAACTCATGCAACCAACCGATGCATGCATATGTACATACATTGTATAAGACAATGTATTATTTAAAATTGTTTGTGCCTCTTCTCCACAGAGAGCGACAATGAATATTGGAAACAGTTGCCGCCGCCTTTGGCATTAAACGTTTAACAAAATTGCCCGTTATTGCCCCTAATAGCCAGCTTTGTAAGTGTTTTAAAATTAAATTGTTATTTCTTAAATATAGAGCTGCTTGTAAGTGTACACATGCCTATATATTATTTTTTTTTTTTTTACCAAGCCAATAAATTTATAATTTTGTAGCACAAATTACATGTCCTCCTGTCCGCCCGGCATGCCACTCATATTTAACAAGTAACAAAATATTTCTTTCAATTCTCTTGTTTAAAAACTTATTACAACCTGTTGAAATTTTCAACGGATTATGAATAAATGAATTAAAAGTATTCACATGATTTCCTTTTGCCTTTTGCAGTCGCATGTCTGAATTTTATTTAAAAAAAAATGTTTTCCATTCGAAATTAACATTTCTTAGTGAAATGGGAAAAATTAAAATGCAATTTAAAGTCAAGCCACTTAACAAGTTTTTACTTCAAAACATGAAACTATTTTTTAATTTATTTTATTTTTTCTTTTTTTACTTTTCAGTTCTCATTTTAATAAATAACATGAGACTAGCAGATTTTGGCAATTTCTTTAAAACAACCACATACATTAACTTTTAGATTAAAAAAAATATATGTACATATGTATACATATATAAGTAATCAAAATGCAGACACATCTGTCTGCATGATTTTTGATAATAAAAATATTTTTATATCTAAAATTGCCGCCATCTAATTTCTTTAAGCGAAAACAAAACAAAAAAACAGAACAGCAGTTTCTCCAATTAACATTTTTAATTACAAATAATTCTTTCTGCAAAAAAAAAAAAAACGAATTCAATGCAAAGATCTGATAGGAGAAGATAAGAAGAAGTACGCGAAATATAAAATTATATTTTAATGGGCGCGCTTCCGCCCATTTTGTAAATGCGATATTGTATGTTTTTCAAAGCTCAGGGTGTGTGCTAAGTTTTGTAAAAATCGGTAAAGTGCAACATCGTAAAATAAATGTTAATATTAATATTAATATTAAATTTTAATGGGCGTGACTCCGCCCATTTTTTTTAATGAAAGATTGTGTCTATTTTAGAGCTCAAAATGTGTGGTAAGTTTTGTAAAAATCGGCTAAGTAGAACCACGTGAAATATAATAATAAATTTTAATGGGCGCAGCCCCGCCCATTTTTTAAACTTTAAAATATAATTTCAAAGTAGGAAAGGTGTTGGCTAGATTTCACATCAATCAAATAAGTACAATATCATAAAATCAAATAAGTAGAATATGATAAAATCAAATAAACAAAATTGTGGGCGTGTCCCCGCTCACTTTTTCACAATAGAACCAATTGAAAGCTATACCCCTACCCTTAGACAAAAAAAAACAATTTTTACAATCGGTTTAAAATGTACCGAGTTATAAAGTAAAATGTCAAAAAAAAAAAAAATTAAAATAAAAAATACAGACGAACTGATAATCTCGTCCTTTTTTTGAAGTCGGTTAAAAATCCCAGGCGTATTAAACAAAAATTCAGTAAAGTGCGACTTTGACTCGCACATGAAGGCTTCCGTACGGGCACTACAAATGTAGTACAGGGTGTCTGGTGCCAAATTCACATTTTTAAATACGATTATTTCAAAAAGTAATAAAATGTGGTGAGGGAGGGTAGCGCCGTTGGAATTATCGAATGTGCGGATTTGTTACTTATATATGTTTTTAACTATTTATTTCCTTTTTATATATATTTAAGCTTTTATGTTAGTTACGTTCTTTGCAATAAAAATAGATGCATTTGTAATTACGTCAGCTTGAATTTCTTTAATAAAGTCGTGTTTTTTGATCGCAGAGGTGAACATGAAGTTTGTTCAAATGAACCAAAATCAATCGATTTATAGAATTTTTGTGTAGTTACGTCCGTTTTCATCTAAGGTGACGTTTTGTTCTGTCGTTTTTTTAGTTTTAGCCCTTTTTTTCGTTTTGCCAATTTTATTAAATTTTAAAAGATATTTTTTAGTTATAGTATTTTTTTTATTTTGGTATTTTTTTGCGTTTTGGAGATTTTTAAAATTTTTATTTTTTTTCAATTTATGTTTTTAGTTTTAGTGCATTTTTTCATTTTGCCGATTTTATTAAACATGTTTTTAGTTTTAGTAATTTGTGAAATTTTTTAATTTTTTTTCGTTTTGGCGAATTTTTAAATTTTTTAACGATTTTTTAGTTTTACAATTTATGTTTTTGGTTTTGGCGTTTTTTTCCTTTAGAGATTATTTGGAGGCTTTATAGTTTAAGCGATTTTTAGTATCGGCCGATTTTTAAGTTTGTTGATTTTTTTCGGTTTTGGCAATTTTTTTTTTGTTTTAGCGATTTTTTTAGTTATGGCGATTTTTTTAGTTTTGGCGCTTTTTTAGATTTGGAGGTTTTTTTTATCGTTTTGACTATATTTTAGTTCTGGGGTTTTTAGGCGGTTTTTTTCGTTTTTTTGGAATTTTTTTGGTATTAACGCTTATTTAGTTTTGGCGTTTTTACCATATTATTATATTTTATATTAATTGTATATATATATATATATATATATATATATATATATATATATATATATATATATATATATGGGGATATTTTTCATTTAAGCGCTTTTTTTATTTTGTGATTTTTGAAAACTTCACGAGTTTGTTTCTTATGGTTTCCAAGACAACTTAATGTTGTCAAACTTACATCAAGTGATAGCCTATAATTAAATTTTTTTTTCAATTTCAATATTTACTAATTTAGTCTGCACTACTTTGCAAATTTCAAGTTTCTATATATAATTGTCTGTATATTACATTAAGATTTCAACATGTTTCGCTTCTCGTTTTAAAATTATCTTTAATTTTATCTATAAATACATAAATATTTGTTGTGGCCAAAGTTTTAAATTTTTTGTGAAAATTTTAGATACGGACCTCTTACTGTTTTCGAGAAAACAGCCTATGACAGCAATGTTGCCATTTTTTTCTAGACCTTATCCCCAAGTTTTGATTTCTAATCGCCAAAAATCCCCAAATTCAGATTTTTTGTTTCCAATTTTATCTTTTGTAAAATAAATACAATTTTTTAATTTTATTTCAAAAATATTGACAAAAATAACATATTTATTCAATAAAATCCATTTATATCGATAGCTTTATTTGCATTCATATTAATTTAATTTGTATTTAAAAATTTTGTAAAGAAAATATTACACATAGTTTAATATATGTACACATTTAACCAAAGTTTAAAAATTTAAAAACTTCAGAATAAAAATCTTCTGATTCATTAGCCTCAGAAACTTTGTTGTACACAGTAATTGTATTAAAAAAATATTTAGCATTTCAGCAGAAAGATTAAATTTGTCACAACAAATTGAATTATTTTTAAAGTGTGTGTTTATTCTAAGTGTAGTGTTCATTATTGGTTAATCTGCCTTGATGCCTCTTCTTTTTTAGAAACCATTCACTATGAATAGTAACACACATTTTTAGACTTGCAAGACGCATATTTCTTAGTTCAAAAATCATTCTTGTTACCATCAGTTATCCAAAAAATCCCCAAAATATCTCCTAAAATTTGGTTGTCATCCCCAACAAATCCCCACATCCCCAGTACGAAAATTTCATCTCCAATCGCGGAAAAAATTCCCAATTTGGGGACAAATCCCATAAAGTGACGGACATCTTAGTGAAAGCAATAGGGTTAAATTTTCTCCTTGGGTCTATGGAACCTTAGAGTATTGGAATGATGTAGGCCAAATACCTTCACTGCGACAACCATACCTACCTGGAGACAGTTACTTTTTTGCGAACTGTAAATCCTAATATTTATCTATATGTATGTATTTATGCATGTATTTATTCGCTTGATATAACGTTAAAGTCATTCTGTAATTTCTTTTTTACCACAATGTACAGCTGTGTTTTACGCACCATTTAATTCTAAATCATGTGGCATCTCTGCATACAAAATGACAAAATAAAGGCTTCATTAGTCTTTACTTTCTGTTGCTGTTCTGTACCGTTCTTTTCCGGATAAAATATTTTGCAATTACTTTTTCTGTGAAAAAAATCAGCTGGCAACCTATAGAATTGATTACACTTGTACACAAAGTATCACAACACACTAATACATACAAACTTTTAGCTGTCACTTAACGTTGAATTCTATTTTCTACAGATCTGTCCGCAACAGAACAAAACGAAAAAGGAAAAACTAACCACACATACAGATTTTCAACTAAACAGAAACTAAACAGCTGATTCAGAACAGAACAGCAGGTAAAAACTAGTTCTGCCTTAAGCGAAAAGCACAAAGAAGAGTTAAAGAAAAACTAACGGCCCTATGTAATTATAAGCAAAAATTGGCGTGACGTTAGCACAAGTGGCAAAATTTAACATGATCTTAAAGAGTTTTGCGATGAAACTTCACATTAAAAATCATGCTGGGACTTAGAGGAGGGTTAAAATTAAGTAATGCTACCGTTTTTAATGTCAAATTGTATGGGGGAATTTGTTAACAACTAATTTAATTTCGTCACTTATGCTAACTTCATGCCAATTTTTGCTAATACATAGGGCCGTAAATGAATTTTAGCTTGTTATTTTAAGTTAAAATAAATTGATAAATTTTCGTTATAGGTATTTATTATAGCTATACAATTATCGTAATAAAATTTACTGAATCCAGGTACAGGTACTGACGGATAATTTGTGCCATACAGAATCTTGTAAATTAATAATACAAAAAAGCAATGTGAGTCCGATCACAGGGGAGATGTGTAAGCGTCTAGTAATGAATTTTTTTTAATATTGTCTTATGACAATAAAAAAAATCTATGGAAAACTGCATCTATAGTAGTGGAATTATTAGTTGTGAGGGTTTGTGGAGAATTGCTCATATGCAAGTGGAAAACGTCAAATAAAAATTTTGATAAAGCTTGCGGCTGTGGGTTCGCAAAATTTGTATTAAAATCTCCACCCATAATACTTGGCATGAGATGGAGATTGTTACCCAATTGTCGTGCACCAGCTTCAGTGTAAGGCAACAGTACGTAATGAAGATATTTTATTATATAATATTATACATTCTTTATAAAGACTGCTATATACTATCTTTTAAACAAATATTTGACATTTAAACCGATCTTTTATTTAAAAGTTTATATTTATTACACACTTTTAGATTTATTTGAACTGTAGTAAATTTTAATCAGAAATAATCTCTTATTCGGGCTTAATACCACACTTAATACTATGTTCACACTTATGGTCTTAAGCGTGTTTAAGGCAAGTGTTTTAAAAAACTGAACACAACCGTTCACATTACATTTGAGATGTTTAAGGTTGACGTTTTTCAGTTAATTATTGTATTTGTAAAATTTTACGAACGATAATGCTTTTTAATTGGTTTATTATTTTTAAGCAACAAATGTTTTTTTTAAATAATTGAGTATTTTTTAACTAATTGCTTGTATACGAAATAATTTTTGACGTGCAGCCATTTAATAACAACAAAAAGTTACCATATCTATCAAAAAACGGACTGAACATACTCCATTGGCGTGTTTGAGGAAGTATTTAAATCTTAAACACTTCATTTGAGATAAACATCTCAAATCACATCAAAACAAGTCAATATATGGTAAAACATCTATAAATCGGCGTGTTTAAGCTCTTAAGCACGAATGAGGTGTTAAACACGTTTAAAAACATAAGTGTAAACATAGTATAATTTCAGTAATTTCAATTCTTATTGAATGAAAAATATTTATTAATTAATGTGAGTTTCTAAGGAATAGGAAAAAAATTAAACTAGACTTTATAGCTGGGGGAAATACCTATAATTTGCTGTGCAGCCACGGATCATCATCCTCATTCAATAAGAATTGAAATTACTGAACTTAATCCCCAATAAGAAATTATTTTTGATTAAAGTTTATATTTAATTTTTCATTTTTTTAACAAAATTATGCCCACTGACAAAGTTATTACACTTCACAAGCCATTTCTATTAAATTAACATTGCTCCTGAAGGTTGCTTTAAATTTCGGTTGAGTGTATTTCTATGCAGCTGTTAAGTTTCTCTGTAGTTGTTTGTATGATTACACTACTACACTCATACAAAGCTCACACCGATTTGATAACGCTTTATGATCTTACTCAAAATTTGTGATTGAATTGTGAAAAAGCTTTTTACTTCCTAGCGTATAGATGTTTACAGATAAAAAACCTTCTGCTGTAAAATTAGTTTTTTGTGCATTACGTTTTGTTTTGCGCTCAGGGATCGAAATTTTGCTTATACTTAAATAAATAAGTATATTTTTAAACTCTAACCCATTGTGCACATTTCTTTACGGACCGGCCACTCACTTTATCATGTGATCGTACTTGTTGGCTTGCTATAAATTTCTAATTGTTGTTTTATTACTTAATTTTTCCCTTTGCAAAAAGTTTAAACGGGTTTAACTCATTATGACAAACTTTTTTAACAGACACATTTGTCAATTTTATTACTTCTTCAAAAAAAAAAAAAAAAAAAAAAAATATTAGACAAAAACTCAACAAGCAGCAGAAGTAGAAGAAAGCAACAACCAGCCAACCACCATTTCTAATGTGTGTATAGTAGATGAAGTTAATTTTTAAGTGATTTGCCGCATAGTAATAATTATGAATTATGGCTTGTTAAAATGAAAACAACAAACAAACACACTTTTACTAAAATTCGGCAAATAAAAAAGAAAGAAACGCCAAAATGAATAAATAATGAATGACTTCAGATGCTGATATTCCGATAATAGTTTTATGATGATGGCCAAAGTATGCAGCAGTAAAATGTTGCAAGACGCATGCTATTGGGGGGTAGTAATTTTACTTGAGGCGTTCTGCTGTAACGCAAACAAAGTACCCCCAAATGGATGGATGCCACTAGAAGTGTGTATGTGCGTGGTCGGTCGTTTGCGTCAACTGAAGTAATTATAAAAGATCATAAAATATTTGGTTATTTATGGCAAAAATTATAAAGCAGTAAGAATTATATTTGTTTTCAGTTATTGCAACATTAAAATGTTTCATACAAGATAAAATGTAAGAAAAAAAATGGAGTTTATTTTTTGAACAGCATAAATTAGTCAGTCTTTGTTTTTGGTGCGATGACATATTTATCAGTTTGATGTGTGTATTTATTTATGCTGAATGAATAACTGGCAGAGATAAAGCATACTTTAATGGTTGCTTAAGGTCCTTGTTTATTTGTTGTATTAAATTTTCATTTACAAATTAAATACACTATTACACTTTTATTTCATATTTTTTTAAAATGTTGTATTCAGAGAGATGTATTTGATGCACAAATACAAGATTCAGATTGTTGTGAATTATTTTTATTTTATTTTTTGGTCTTAAATTAATAAATTATAAAAGTTAGAAAGGTATCGCATACGAACTAAAACGCTCAAATAATCTACGTTGTTTGTTTTTTCTTTTACAAGTACACATATTTTTACACTAGTGTGCTCATTTTACAATAATCATTCGGTATGCACTAGTGAAATATGCTTCGACACTACAATATCTAAGTAAATCCCTTGCTTGGCAGATAAACAAATGCTGTTGCATACTTTTACTAAAAGAGAATAACAGTTTTAGTGTTCCCATAAAATCAAGACCACTAAAAAGAAAGAACAACTAAATAATGTACACCATGAATATGAAGCAAGCTAAGATCTTGTGCTCACCTCTAGTATTTACCTTCTAATAACTTTAATTTAGTACGTTTAAATATTTGCCATTAAACAAAAAGTCTGCAGTGTAGAGCCTTTATCAAATTAAAATACTTTATTTACTCAGCATTGATATTTTCACTTATGGTATACCACGATGTTAACTACATATTTACACATGTCTGTTCTTTTTTTAACTTAACATAAAGCACTTCTAGCAGAATGTTAATAACAAACAAAAAGAATCAGTACATTCAGTAGACTCCCAACAAAAACTTTCGTCTTCATACTTTTAGCTTGTTTGCAAATGCGCTTATAAGTAGTAGCATGCAGGGTGACCCATGAGATTTTTCAAAAAGTGGCACCGAAAGGGGATTTAGCAAAAATAAACTGGCAAAATTAAAAAAAACGAGAAAACTACACTAAACATTTAATTTATAATGTATTTTTATATAATTCACTCTAAAAAAAGGGCACAAAAAGTGGCAAGGCAGTTGAAAAAGTGGCAATTTGCCACTTTAGTCAGTCAAACGGTCACGCTGATAGCATGTTCAGACGGACAGCAAATTTCGAGGTTCACTCTTTCATTCACGGCTCGCGGTCGAATCTTGATTGAATCAACATGGTTCGCTATACAAAATTTTTGAGACTGTAACTGCAACATAGGAAATAGCTGATCGATATTTTTATATGAAAAGTAGGTAACGTTACATTACATCTCTATAAACATTTTCATTACTTTTCACATAACAATATCGATCAAATGTTTCGTACTGTTGCAGCTACATTAGATTACAGTCGGCTAACTGAGCCTTTAAGGGTTTGCGTTATTGAATATTTCCTAACAAAGAAAAATTTTATGATTTAGATGTTTACTTAAACATCGCCTAGAATATTTGCGTGTGTTATTTTCCTTAGCTAATAACATCGCTTTTATTATCGACAAATGTTATTATGCAAAACACTTGCAGCTTTGACTTGGATCAAGGAATAAATTAGGGAGGAAAGTAGGGAGGATCTTGCAGTGTCGAGGGGTATGTGGCCCAAAGCTTGACTCGGAAAATTCAAACTGCTATTTGATATGAGGAGGAGGGCGATACGAGTCTTGATAGGCGCGTTAACAGGTCACTGCTCAGTCAGAGCAAGGACCAGCAGTCCAAATTTCTCCAGAATATGCGAGGATGAAGAGAAATCAGCAGGGAAACCACAAATATGCAATTGCATGTGTTTTCTTGTCTGATATATCAATGGGGAATTAAGATATTTATCCGTTGCAGAACTTTTTATGAGTTTTAGTGCATATTTTCGCATATTTTACCCTTTAAGTCATGTTTTTGCATATTTCACGCATATGTTGAGCATTTTTCGAATTTTCAGAGCATATTTGGCGTTTTTAGGGCATATTTTGGTACTTTAAAAAATTTTTTGTTTCATATTTAAAAAAAATTTTGGAAAAGAAAAACGAAACAAGATAATTAAAAAAAATTTAAATCCTCCATTTTCAATTTTTTTCCTTCTAAATTTTAATGCTGGAACAAATACTATTTATTTGCATTTTCCAAATTTCAACTTAAACAGGTGTAACTTGTTTTTTAACATTCTCACTGAACGTTAATTTCAATAAAAATTTGGTTTGGTAATTGTGACGAACGCTGCCCCGATTACATCAATTGATGTTCAAAAAGAACATTTTCAATGTATGTGTAAAAGTTTCTTTAGATCCGGCGATCTTTATTTAAAAAGCTAAGTGAATAGTTTTTGTTTATTGTAATAACAACTATAAATAAAATACTTGTCTTTTTCTTCAAAATACAGTTGAAAAGTTTTAAGTCTGATATCGTGATCGCTTTTGAAGTAAAAGTGCAAGTTTTGATCTTAAATAATTTTTTATAGTTTCCTTTTTCTATTTATTTTATTTTTGTCTTATTTTATTGGAAATTTTATTGAATTGCTGAATTAAAATTAGATTTTCATATCCTAATAATCCAATTTATGTTATTTATAAGAGCATTTTTTTTGAGTTTGTAGTGCATATTTCGAAGTTTTTAGTGCATATTGAATGCGCATATAACACTTTTTTTGGAGCATATTTCTGGTTTCCCTGGAAATCAGTAACCATTGAACATATTATCTGCCATTGCCCGAAGCTGCAATGACACAGGCAGTGTTGCCAAAACAGCGGTTTTCCCGCTATATATGACTGTATTTTGTTGTGACTAGCGGCAAGTCTATTAAAAAACCACCAGCGGGAATTTTAGCGGAACAATTTCTTAGTTGACGGATTTTCAGCGTTTTTCTGAAACTTATAGAGAAAGGTATTGAATCAAAATAAAGTATTTTTAACGCAGCTCTGCGACACGTACCATGGTATTTATGTTGAGTTTTTTTTCGATATAAGCACGCACAGAGAAAAGAAACTAACGTCACTTAGGCAAATAAAAATTTTACATATTGTGGTCGTGTAGTATAATGTGAAACGTTAAGAGGTTAAAAATAAAATCATGTATATACATACGAGTATAAAAGTGAACAAATCTCATTTTTAGTGAATAAAATTTAATTAGAGATTAAAATTATATTACAAACCAATTTAATCATTATTTTCGTATTAAAAATAATAGTAAACAAATCTTTAAACAAACGGAAAACAAACCGAAAACTGGGTGATTCAACCAGTGAGTATGAGGAAAATATAATATCAACCAAAATGTCTCAAAACAATAACTTTTTCTGAATAATTTGTTTTTGATTAGACTTTTTTAATTAAATTTTCCTTCGAAATTAAACTTCAAGCCAATTTGAATTGAGTCACAGAATTTATTTTATTAACACTATATTTTAATTTCAGATAGTCAGAAAGTCAGGAAATTTGAACAATACTTGACAAGTACTTCAAGCAAAACGGCAAGATATTATTCCACACGTGTAGAATAATTGGGGTCTATCGCAGAAAATATTGAAAAGATACTGATTCAGCTTAAACATTAATATTATAAGATGGAAAAGTCACTTGGATTCTACTTTTTCCTGCTTCGATGTTCGTGTATGGAAACTCTGCAGGAAATAACATACCTACTTAAAGAGTATTGAGTTTTGTGTTTTTATGGGAATTTTTACAATTTAAGTTTAAAATTTGTAAACGCACTAATAATCCCAAAATTATATTTTACTTGTTCAGTAAAATATTTTTTAATAAAATACATTTTTTAATAAAATACATTTGACTGCACCCCGTCAAAAAATACTTGTGTATCAACACTCTATCTTGAATAGCTGTTGTTGTTATTTACATTTATTTTCTTTTTACATACTCTTTATATCTACAATTTGAAGCTGAAAAAAGTCAGCCAGTGTAGTAATGGTAAAGTAAGAAAATAAAAAACATGTTGATTATTGAGTTCTTGTTTCAACTTTGTTATTTGTTGTAGAGCTTCTCATTTATTTAAATGAAAGTTTATAACATAATAACTCTAGTTGTTCTAAGAAACTTTGGGTAAAGGTTCCCTGATGATCTGCATTAGCAACAGTGAAATGCGCATAGGATCCAGCTAAACCCCTCAATAATCAATTTCAATGTATTTTATTAAAAAATATTTTACTGAACAAGTAAAATATAATTTTGGGATTATTAGTGCGTTTACAAATTTTAAACTTAGTATTGAGTTTTGCTTACAAATATTGGGGAAATATGAGATTCCAACATACATACATACATATGTATGTATGTCTATGAATATACATATATACATATTTTATAAAATTTATCTTATTCTCTTTTTTTATCAATAAACCATAGAAAAACTTATGTTGGTTATAAAAAATTCAGCGGTTATATTAGCGTTTATTTTTTTTTTTTTTTTTTAACAAACACAACCTGCAAAGCGATTAGCTTGTCTGCAGAAAACACCGAGAGTCTATGGTGGGAATCGAACCTACGTCCTCTGGACTGAGAGGATAGCATCGCTACCACTCAGCCACAGGGGCACTCATTTTTATTCAACTAGCGGTTTTTAGCGGGTTTTCAGGGGCTATATGGTGGGAAATGCCTACAACATTTTGGCAACACTGGACACAGGCTTAGATGTCTAAGGCAGGTCGTACACGACATTTTTTTTACGTCTGACATGTCAACTTATCAACTGTCAAAAATTTTGTTTTACAGAAGCTTTATAATATTCGGTCACAAACGTGCATGTACAAATACTTCTGACATTGTCTGTGTTTGTATTCAACTGCTGATCTGTGCTCAAATTTTATTAAATATATACATATGTACGGATAATATTAAAAACCTTCCTTTATTAAATCATTCTCCATATCTAAAAAAATAAAAAAATTAAATTATAGTATTTTTAATTATATCTGTAAGTATTTTGCACAGCTTTTGCACAAACCTATGTCGGCCTCCGTTTCAAAATGGAGTGTTGGCGGCACAAAAATGTTTCTTTATGCCGTAAAATGTTCAGTCATGTGAAAGAAATTTTATTTAAATTTGAAGAAATCATCTTAGGATATAAAGGTGCAATTTTATTGCATGTACATGATTGCTATTGAATAGTTAAAAAAAAACATATATACATCGGAGTTGTAAAATATCAACTTCAGCCGGCTAATGCTTCCGTCAATAGAGGAACGCCGCTGAATGTTTCCTCTTTTGCATATATTTTCGACGACATATTTTGCATAACAAAACCAGCTGCTGTCAGAAAATAGAACACGCTCTAATTGAAATTTTGTCAGAAGACTTTGCGTCTGACTTTTGCAGTAGCAAAGTTTTAAAGGTACCACATGACATGTACATACATGTTTTATAGTGGGAAATTTGACATGTCAGATGTAAAAAACATGTCATCTATGGGGGCTTAAGCAGACGTTTCCATGAGAGCATTAGCGATATCGCAAATGGTAAAATGGAGGATATCAGGGCCATCATCATGGGAATTCAGTGGCTTGATGACAGCTAATAGAGGTTCTTCTTGGTACAATTGGGGAGTTAAGATTTTATTAAAGGGTATTAACAGAAGGGAATCACAATGGACCCAACTGGATCACCGAGTGGAGGTATATTGCACTATCCATCACCTTTACTAACCTTACCCAAGCTAACTTAGAATTGAATAGTAATTTTCGCTTAATTCATATTCTGAAAATGCGTGGTTTTGAAGCCTAATACAAAAATAAATAATAAAATAAAAATAATTTACCAGATTCTCTGTTACGAGTAATTGATCCATTAAGGCAATTACAAAAACCTCCTCTCATTGAAATTAATAATATTATCAAGTATTAATATTAAATAAAATTGCTTGTAAAGCTTTAAATTTAAGACAAGAAAAATAAAGACATTTCACTTTCCAACATACATTCATACGTATTTTTCTTCTACCGAACTTGCAACATAACGCAAAAATGTTGAAAATATTTAAATTTTTTTATTTAAAGTTTTATAATTTAAAAAATTCATGACCTACATAAATTAAGCCCTTTTGTGGTGGATTTTTCTCTGGCACAAATTCCATTCATAACACAAGCAATTTTCCAGCTTTTTTAACTTTTATTATGATCGACAAATATGAACCAAATAATAAATGAAAGTGAATGAGCTGTGGAATGGGTTGTGAGAGTTGCAGTCAACAATCAGTCAATTGTTTTCCCAATATCCGGTTGTAAAACAAATAAATTTCAAACAAATTTGGTTCACGCGTGTTGAACTACAAAAAAAATAAAAATAGCTGAACGTCACATTCTTCAAACAGTATTTTTTAAGTGCGCGTGTATGTCATCAATTACGTGTTCAAAGTCACGTTGACCAACTTTAGAAATAAAACAATTAAAAAAATATTTGAAATATTGTGTTGTTGGGCATGTGTTGTATTAAAAATAAAAACTTTAAAACAACAAATAAAGTGTTTTATGTAATTATGAAGGTACATACCAATGTGCAAATAAAACTACATGATTTTACTAGACACTTGTGTTTCTTTTCATTACATCCTATAGAAAGAGTGAAAAGTTATCAAGTCTATCCATATGTTTGTAACATCCATCGCTTTGTACTCCATTTCATTAAGTAAAAAAAAAAGAAAATTCAAGTTCTATTACAGAGAAGCTTTTTCCGAAGCATTTTTTTTAATAATAATTTTCTTTTATTTAGATTTAAAATTTTGAATACTTATTGTAAGTTCATTTTTGAAGATACAATAAATAAACATATATACATACATACATACATACACAAACATATGTACACATGTATTAAAAAATTAATTTTTCTCTCCCCAGTTAACACAGACTTTTAAATGTAATTCTCCTGCAATTTCAAAAAGTGTATTATTTTCATTATTCTTTTACAATCTACTTTTCTTAAAATCATCATTAATTAGACTTGGTTTAATTGTTCTTGCATTCAAAAAATAAGCAAAAAAAATTTAATTGCACTCGTAATTTATAGAAAAGTTTCATAATAAAATCTACGAAAACAAGGTTAAAATTGTTCAGCAATGATTTGTCTTCATAGATGTTTCATGTTAATTCAACATGATTCACAGTAATCTTCAAAGTAAATTTTTCCTTTTAAAATAGCTTTATTTCATGTTGATTTATTATTTTAGGGAGAATCATGTTGAATCAAAGTTCTTTTAAGGTAAAACAACGCAGATTTGTTACTGAAATACATAACATTATATTAAGTGATTTTAAAACTTCTATCATTTGTTGTAATCTTACGGGCGATTGTGTCGTCCGTTGGTATATCTAGTTAATATTATTTGATGATAAATTTTGTTTTTATATATTATTTTTTCATATATCTTTAAGTATACAATTAATCATGGACAAATTTAGCAGAAAATCTCCAAAAGTAAAAATAAAATTGCCAAAAATTTTTTTCTTTTTTTCTAATCCAAATTCAAAACGCATTCATTACTCTAACTGATATAAGAAGCAGGATATATTTATGAAACTATTCCTTCAACAAACTAATTTTCCAAAATTAAAAAAAAATTTGAAGTTAATTTTTTTTAAATAGCCATAAAAATGTCCAAGAAGTTTATTTATAGAAAGAAAAATCGCAATGTCGCCAAATCAAAAATGTAGACGCCAAAAGAGTTGAAAAATTGTGACGTTTGGCGAGAAATTGTCATATATGACAACTATGGTAGATATAGTGAAGTCAGAAAATATCAGATTGACATATATACATATATATATATATATATATATATATATATATATATATATATATATATATATATATATTTATAATATTTAATTATAGAGAGAGAGAGAGAAAGGGAAATAGTGAGAGAGGGAAAGAAAAGAGGGGCTCATTTAATTTATTCGGTTTCAACAACTATGGTTTTTTATAGTTGGTTGCAGCGCCTCTGGTGTTGAGTAAGCAAACTGTTTTCTGCTATGTATACATTTTGTTAGTTGGTTTAATTTGCCGACAATTCATTGCTACAAATATCTACGAATGAAGCCGCTATGCACAAGCATAGGTCCTAATGCATATTACAAACATCTATATTACTAATACGACAGACTCTGGCCAGGGATGCGACTCGTGCTCTTGAAGACTGTAGTCGACAAAATAACTACTTCACACAACTATTGTTCCTTAGAATTTTCTTTATTTAAACTAATTGCTATATTCTAAAAAAAACAATTTGGGTTTGAAGTACATATATGTTCAACAAATTTTCCATACAAATTTTGACCAAGCACGTTTGGAATATAAATTAATATTTATAGAATACGACCAAAAATATTTTATTATTTTAATTTTTTTTATTTAATTTTCGTTTCATTGTTATGGACATTCGTTTTATGTTACTAGTTCGTAAATAAAGTACTCAAGGGAAAAATTTAAGTCTCTAATTTGCTAAACTCGGAAAGCACTGTCTTATATAGAAATAAAGGGCCTGCCTGTCTGCGTTCGACTTGTCTCACTCTTCCATTTTAAACAAAAACAGACCCTAAAAGAAAGACAAAACGACAGTTTCTTATAAAACAGTCGACCAGTCTTGCTCCTATAATTAATTTTTGTATTAAATTAAAATAAAATTAAATTGGTTCATAATAATAATTTAGATGATTTCTTTTTGACAAAATAAAATAAAATTAGCATTTTAAATAAATTTGTCCTACCATTGATTGATATTATTATACCAGAAACTCGGGTATGATTGCAAAATTGTTTTTGCTGAAAAAATAACTTAATATCAATTGGTTAAGTGTGTATAAAAGTCGGCATAGCCGGACAGCACTTTTGGTTCTTTTTATAACTTTTCTACACTTCAGGCAATGAATTGAATAATTTTTTTTTCGAAATACGGTTAAACTTCTAACTGGAATGTGAGAAAAAATGTTTTTAATTAAAAATTAGTGTTAATTGAACAATCGGGATTTTTAAAAAAATATTTTATGTTTTTTCTTTTTCTTATTGATCTATAAAAAAAATATTTAGTAAAAATAATGAAGCTTCGCTCTGGACCGTCTAAAAATATTTAGTTTATAAATTAATTATGCTAAAAAATATATACACTTATCCCTCGATTTACATGATACTTTTTATACGATTATTTTGGTTTTCGTATAAATTGAGAGATTTATGAAATACCTCGATTTACACAATTTTTTATGTGTTTTATTGAATATTTTTGTCTCTAATAGGACGTTCGAGTCAGGTCTTACCATATTTTTTAAATCAATGTGTTCTGACATCAATTTTTAAAATAACTTCTATTTCTAATAGCTAAGATTCATTTGGCAACACCGAAAAATACATATATAATTTCTTACTAATATCAATTTTTTTACGCTATTCTGTCTTTATTTTCTATTTACACTATTTTTCATACAAAAATTTAAAGTTTCGATTTACACGACAGGAACGTATCTATCGCGTAAATGGAGGGATATGTGTATTTGGTTTAACTCTAGAGCGCAAATGATTTTTTTTTGCCCGCTAAAGCTAACAACACTTTAGAATCTATAGTATAGATACAACAAAATCAAACTCCATGCTGTGAGGAAGGATTCTGGTAGAAGAAACTTAAGTAAAAAATATGTGTATCCATGTTTTGGGGGTTTATATCTCGATATTATTTAAAATGGGAGATTATGGCAATTCGGAGTCGAGGAACATTCAATACTTGCATTTTAGAGAATACATACATATGTATTATATCACCCTGCTTAACAGTACATTTTTGTTTCTTCTGTGCAAGAGACAAAGAGGAACCTTGCAAAATAAAGTCAGAGGGTTACAGTGCTCCAAAAAAATTTCTTAGTAAGATTTTTAAAATAAAAGTACTGAGGAAATCCTAGACTTAAAATGCAAAAATTATATGGTTTCCGAAAATGGAATCGCGTTGAAAAAAAAATCTTTCGATATATGTAAAAATCGGTAGATGTTTTTAAAAGAGTGCAGGTTAATAGTTTCCCCCCTCCTGCCCTATGCAAACTTAAGCGATGAAAATGTTAAATTTTTATAAAAATTTTCAACATAACTCTTTCTGCCTAAGAAAAACCGACTTCAATGCAAAAATCTGATAGAAGAAGATAAGAAGCATGTGAAATATAAAATTTAATTTTAATGGGCGTGCCTACGACCATTTTTTAAATACAAGATTGTGTGTTTTTCAGAGCTCAGAGTGCGTGTAAAAGTCGGTAAAGTAGAACCACTTAAAATAAAATATTAAATTTTAATGGTCGTAACTCCACCCATTTTTTAAATGGAGGATTTTGTCTATTTTACAGCTCAAGGTCAAGTTTCCAAAAATTGGTGCAGTAGAACCGCGTGAAATATTACAATAAGTTTTAATGGGCGTAACCGCGCCTATTTTTCAACTTTCAAATTATGAAATTACAGGAGAAAAGGGGTTTTATAGGCTTCGCAGCAATCAAATAAGGAGAATATCATAAAATTATACAAAAAATGTGTGGGCGTGTCACCGCCCATTCTTTTACAATAAGACCAATGGGAAGCTATATCCCCTAAGACAACAAAAAAATTTACAATCGGTTTAAAATGTACTGAGTTATGAGGATACACAGCGAAAAAAAAATTTATACGAATTGTAGACCTCCTTCGTTTTTTGAAGTCGGTTAAAAATTTATACTAAGCTATCTACATGCATATACATATATATATATATGTATCTATGTCAAGTCGGTTAGTTAAGAAACCCATAACTCTGCGACATCAATTATCTGGTGTACTGCGCAAATAGTCTTGTGGTTCCTCGCAATATAAAGAAATATTTTGCTTTAAAATACATATTTGCATATAAATTAACTCACTCTTTATATGGCATCAAAATTAATAATAACTTGGTAGCACTTCTACAGAAAAGTTAATTATGTTAAAAAAAAATGCTGTAAGTATAAAGTAAAAAATAATCTTCTGTTTTTATTGCCATTATTTTCTTTAATGAACGTTTTTTTTTTGTAAAATATTTATCAATTTATTGTTTCTTATTAGCAAACATATGTATGCAAGTGTGGCAACCTCAATAATGTATTTGCAAATAGTGCGTTAATCGTGAATAGTTTTCTGATTGAGGTAGTTTACACGTGAACAATTTTTAAGCCGCACAGTTTTTTTTTCTTTTCCAAATTACACGAGACTAATTAATCTGGCATAAAATGTATACGTATACACAGCTTTGTGTGTGTTAGTGTTTTATTTATTCATTTGAAGTTTGGTTTTCGTTATAAGCGTATCGGAAAAATGGTAATAAATGAGCAATTGTTTATTATTGGCAATATTTACTAAAAAATTAAAATGAAATAATTATTTTCATTATCTTATATGAATTAATGCGAAAATGTATTCAAATTTCTAATAGTAACATTATCCAGAAGTACTTTTTATAACTTTTTTTAAAAGAATTAAATAAAATCTCCTTCATTTTATTTTCATACAGCCTTATTTATAAAACTTATTAAGGCTTGAAAAAGGTTTTTTAAAACAAATTTTCATACGAAATTTTCTTAAAAAGTCTATAAAGCCTTAATAATTTTTATAAATAAGAATGATATAATTTCTTCAACACGAAAAATCAATAAATTCACTTATTAGTTTCAAGGTTTGTTGTCGTGACCAACCCACTTCTTCTTTTAAATTCATGTTTCCACGACGATGGCCAACTAAAGACTAAATACGCTCTGTAAAATAAAAAACACCGAACCTGTGGTTTCGCAAGAGTGTATGTATTGGTTTTGTGCTGCTAATGCGGGGTTGAATTTGGTTGAAAAATTATGCCAACCAAAAAACCACTCTCTTCACCGAATTTGCCTACAAACTGGCATGTTGTGCCAGCATAATTAATCCCGTGTAAACTACCTCATTTATACTACGTTTATACGCGCACTATTTGCAAACAAACAGTGAGAGTACACAAACTTGGTAGCACTTCTGTAGAAAACTTACTTATGTTGACAAAAAAAAAATGGTATAAATGTAAAAAAATAACAAATAATTATTTCTTTTAATTGTCATTGTTTGCTTCCATCAATGTTTTATATGCAATATTTATCCATTTATTGTTTTTAGTTTTCAAACATTTGTAAGCGTGCTAACCTCAAGCATTTTATTTGCGAATAGTGCGTTAAGGCCCAACTATAATATGAATAAGCTGGCTTAAGCTAATGCCAGAATTTGACGATAAGTCTGTCAAATACTTAAGCAATTCAGATGTGACTTTTAGGTGCCCACAATATACTTACATGCACTTAAGTATTCTTTAGCCACAGCTGCACATATAGGTATTGTTCAGTAATTTTGTTTCTTCTAGGAATGTCCTAATCTATTAAACATTTCCGTATAATTATATTTACCACTATTTTACTTGTTTTATTTGTTTTGCCTACTAAAAAGTACAACAATGAACATACATACATACATAAATAAAGTCATTTGTATGTGTGTATACGTGTATTGTAAAACAAAGAATGTAAATAAAAGTTTTCTTTTCTTTTCTGAGTTTAAAATAAGAAACAATAAAAAAATATTTAAAATCAAGGAATATTTTCTGATGGTGTTTGTTTGAGTTTAAAAAATGCACAAACAGTGTTTTCTGTACGGAATGTGCGTTCAGTTTGGCACATAGCTTAAGCAAATGACATTTGACGAAACTTGACGAAAAGTTCCATAAGTACATTATAGTTTGCTACATACGTTTTATATGTAACCGCACAGTTGCTTAAGTTCGCTTATTCATATTATAGTTGGGCTTTTAATCAGGAACTTTTTTGTGAGTTAGCTATTTGAAAATAAAATATTAATTCACCACTTATGCGGCAAAATTCTGCATTTGCAATGTTTTTATTTGCGAATAAGTCGCCCGTATAAACGTAGTATTAGTAACAGTAGTAACAGTTTACAGTCTTATTTACAAATTAGCCCGGTGTATAAACGTGGTATGAGTCAACAAAGTGGTAACCGGCTGCATTTGTTCATGCTTTCTGCTCAATTTGACTGTTATGTATTTGCTGACCTATTTACCAATAACGGCTCTACAAATTCTTATGAATTTTATTTCCTTATTTCTTTTTTGATTTTTTTTAATTCCAAGATAAGACTGTTTATTTTTGTGTCCAAGATTTTTCTCTCAAATTTCATTCAATATCCTTAAAATTTTCTTCTTTTTTTATTAACTAAACTAAGCGATAATAATAAAAATAAAAAACCGATAAAATTCCTGGAATAACTCAAGCCAGAAACAGAAAAAGGCACAATGATCAAGACTAAAAAATATGAGAAAATAAAATAAAAACAAATCTAATTTAATGAAGTTCATCATCCTAATGCAAGGTGAAAGAAATTCCTGAAACAACAAATACTGAAACAACAAGCACTTAAACACCAAACAAAGAAAAAAACAAGAAAAAAAACATCAAAAGCCACAATTGAAAGAGCGCCATAAAGCAAAAATAAAATTGTTTTTATTTTATTTTTATTATTTTTTTATTATTATTATTTTCATTAATAACACTCGCATGACCACCGGATGCCGACACATGATCGTAAAAAATTAAATACATAATACTATTATTGTTTTGTGAAACAAAAAATCAGACAAAATTCATTGGAAAACGGATCCTTTATAACTGAAACCCAGGCGGGTCGGGTCGGTCAGCACAGCAGTTACATATAAGCATGTTTGCTTCTTGCAAATGAATGGCATTTTTCAAGAAGCTGCACAACAACAAACACTTGAAATTAAACTCACCCACATACATATCTACTAAATGGATAAACGGAGAACGAGAACTTAAGCGATTTCGTATTCTAAGAAATACTACTTAGTGTTTAGCACGCACACACAACTTAACAGCAGAGTCATAAAAAATAATCCAGAAATCACAGAATTATTAACTCTGATAGTGTGGCACTTAATCAGTGTTAGTCTCTCTGTCTGTTTGACAATTCCACCACCAATTTAAAGCAAAATAAACAGAGGATAAAACATGAAAAAAATTTTCTTACATTGTTGTTGCAGCCATAATCCAAAGAATCATTCATTCATTCATTACAAATTATGCATATTGTTTTGCCATATTGCCGCTTATTTTGCACTTTGATTGAAGGAATATTGTAAAGCGTGTTTTTTGTTTAGAGGGACACAACTTTGAGTTGGCATCACTGCTTTATTAGAGTACCCATTTACCAGCTGATAGTTGCTCTTTGTTTAGTTTGCCTTGAAATTTCATTATGAATCGATTTGCAACAGAGCAAAGCGTGCAAATACGTAATGGTTCTGTTCGCCAAACTTTATTTTCCGATGAAGCCCATTTCTGGTTAAATGGGCACGTAAATACGCAGAATTGTCATATTCGAAGTGAAAGAATCCACAAGGTTTTGCCGCAACACCATTGCATCCACAGAAAATTACTGTTTGGTGCACTTTATGGGATGGCGAAGTCATTGGCCCATATGTCTTTAAAAACGATGATGGTCAGAATGTTAATTGTCAATGGTGAACGGCATAGGAACATAATTAGACATTTTTGCGTACCTCAATTACGTGCCATTAATCTTGCTGACATGTGGTTTCAATAGGACGGAGTCAAATACCAGACAGCGGGCACTACAATTGATTTGCTCAAAAAAAATTTTTTTTGTTTACGTCGATAAACCAAACACAATTGAACACCTGGAAATCAACATTCGAAGAGTTATCGGCGAAATACGACCGAAAATGCTGCGAAAAGTTGTTAAAAGTTGATGTTGCAGATTGCGCCTTCTACGCGCCAGCCGTGGCCGCCATATTGAATTTTTACTACTGTCATATCTTTGGTTATACTCCCAGGATCAAGACAAATCGAATGGCGTAAGACTCATCAAAATCGGTAAGCGCGTTCGGTTTATACAGTGCCGCAAAGAAACATACATCCATACATACATACATACAACAATATAGGGATTGCCGTTCTGTTTTAACCGAACCCAAAAACCGACAAAAAAGGGTCGCTTTTTATATTTTACTTTAAAATTATTATCATGTTGTAAACTACAGCAAATGTACTTTACTTTTATAAATTACGAGTACTAAGCAGTCTGTAACAATGACAGGTAAGAAAATTATAACAATTCTTTGCAGAAGGAAAAAATGTAATCTGTTATCAAAAAAGCTCTAATAGATGTAAAGGAAGAAGACGATCATTTAAATGTTATTCGACAAGAATTTTTACTTTATAAAAAAATTCGAACAACAAGACCACCAACATATTATTGCTTTACAAGGCAATAACTCTGCACAAAAATAAGATTTCATTTAAACGACTATTCCATTTGCAAAAAAGTTTCGTATATAAGGCACAAATCTACATCAACTGATACCACACACAGTGGACAAAACACACAAGAACGCTGATGATGAATAATAAATAAAGAATAATAAAATTAACTAAATTAATAGTCATGGGCCTGTGGCAAAAATTAAATAAATATACTTAATAGAAAAAAACCAAAAAAGTTTGTCTTAAGTATAACAAAAAATAAGCAAATTAACTAACATGTGCATAATTATTAAAGAATAAACGACAATGGTAAGTCTGTTGTAAATTAGAGATGGTAAATATGGGCTTTCATTACAAAACACCTTTTCAGCAAATTGAAATACGACGAATCAAAAGAATTCACGTATTCCATTTGCAAGAAAGTTTCGTATATAAGGCAGACAACTACATCAACTGACACCACATACAGTGGACGAACACAGAAGAACGCTGATGATGAAGGTTAAGTGCCCTTCGAAAACGGCTGGCTGTTCCGTTCAACCATTTTTTTTCAATGCATAATTTTTATTTATTGTATCTTCATATATGAACTAACAATAAGTATTCAAATCTTAAATCTAAAATATAATTTCAAGCAGCTTCATCCGGAGTGTTTAGTATTAGAGCCCTTGTATCTCTCTTTTTTAAGCGGATGTGTCTAGTAAAGTTCAAAATATTACGAGCAAGCGCATTAGGATGTGACTCGAGTTTTGTTAGATATTTGCCTGCGTATTTTGCAATTTCTTCAGTCACTAGTGGCATATTTAAATCACGATATATATTTGAATTCTTAATGTACCATGGAGCAGATGTTATTAACCTTAAAATTTTGTTTTGTCTTGGTTGAATTCTCTCTACATTGGAAGCTGAAGCAGTGCCTTGTAACTGGATACCGTAACACCATATTGGCTTTAAAAGCGACTTGTATATTAAAAGTTTGCAGTCTAGGATGAGTGTTGATCTTCTGCCAATCAGCCAATGTAACTGAATTAATTTTAGTTTCATTTGAGTTAACTTATAGTCAATGTGATGTTTCCAAGTAAGCCGTCGATCGAGGTGTATACCAAGATATTTCACATGTGAATGTTGAGGAACAACTTGATTATTAATCCGAATGGGGGAACAAGTATCTCTTCGTAAGGCAAATGTTATATGGACACACTTTTGTTCATTTACCTTAATTCTCCATAAGTTTAACCATAGTTTCATCTAGCTAATGTGTTCCTGGAGTTTTCGGGATGCCGCATGAGGGTTTTCGTGCATACTAAGGCAGGAAATGTAGAAGTGTGGATATAACTGCTCACAGGTATATCACAAGTATAAATCAAATATAAAAATGGCCCCAGTATACTCCCCTGTGGCACACCGGATGAGATAGTTTCAGGCATACTCATAAAGTGTCCTTTCACAACTGTAAATTTTCGTGCAAGAATGTAACTTTCCAAAAGATTTAGAATGTTTATCTTCAATTTCAAAACCAGGCCTTCATGCCACACTTTATCAAATGCCTGAGAAACATCAATAAACAGGGCAGAACAATACTTCTTTTCCTCAAATGTTTTTCTGATAAATTGAACCAATCTATGCGTTTGCTCAATGGTGCTATGCTGGCTTCTAAAACCAAATTGATGGTCCGGGATGCACCTATTATCAGTTAAAATTGAAGACAATTTTGTCATGAGCAGATTTTAGAAGAGTTTTGATATAGTTGACAGCAAACTTATTGGCCTATATGACTCAGCCTTGGTAAGATCTTCACCTGGCTTTGGAATCATTTCAACTATGTGTTGTCAGAATATTTACAACTAACTTTGATGTTATTTGTTCATTAATAATTATCACATGTAATTTGGCTTAAAAAAGCGAAACGAACTTTAGCCCGTTAAAATAAATCATAAATATAGAAACAACTGAAGTTCGAAAAATAATAATTAAATATTAACAAAAATTTAAATTTGATATATTAACAATGATGATTGTTAAGTTTTAAATAAAATGGTAACAATTTGTTTTACTGATTGCATTTCGATGATATTTTTTTCTGTGTAGTAAGTAAAGCTTGCGGTTGTTAACAATAATTCCTCTTACAGCACCTTTTTCATAGAGTATGAATTTCTTTGGTACACAAACAGTAAATTTCGATATGGTGCACCACGGTGGTATACTGAGAAATTTTTTCCACTGCACTTAGAATATTTAAAAACACAAATTTAAAGTAAAAGAAATTTCAGTTAGAACCTAAAATATGTGTGCTTCTTGTTATTAAACTTAAATTTGTTCGATTGTCAATTAATTTTTAAGCTTTACAAATCGTCTTCCCTTTTGACATTCACGAAAAATTTGAACTTAAAATATTCTTAAAAAAGGTTAATCTAATATTTTTCGGCAATGATTTTGTTTCATATGTTTTTCATGTTAATTTAATATGATTTATAATAATGTTCAAAGAAAATATTTCCTTTTGAAGTAACAGTTTCAAAGTTTCTGAATGCTGGAAGCCAAATAAACTGTAGAAATCAAAAAACCAAAGTAACATAAAATCCACTACAATAATACTTACATGCATGTACCGATGGCACATCGAATAAGTAAAAATAATTAATGTGATTATCGTCAAAGATAAGCCAGAATGGTTAAACATACTTAGGTAGAGTAATATAATTTCGTGCCAACCTAAAAAGAAAAATGAAAAAACGGAGAAACAGAAAATTAATAGTGATACTTATAAATGTGTTTACCAAAGGTAAATCAATTGTATACACAACAATAATTTATCATATTCCGTTTCATAGCAAATTTGAGTTAAATAGCTTATGTTAATACGAATCTCTACCCAAGTAGATAGACTAATAAGCTGATGAAGTGCGTGGCTGCACAGAATAGTATCGGTATTTCCCCCAGATAATAAAGTCTAAAGGCCGAACTATAATATGAATAAGCGAACTTAAGCAACTGTGCGGTTACATATAAAACGTATGTGGCACACTATAATGTACTTATGGAACTTTTCGTCAAGTTTCGTCAAATGTCATTTGCTTAAGTTAAGTGCCAAACTGAACGCACATTCCGTACGGAAAACACTATTTGTGCATTTTGTAAACTCAAGCAAACAGCATCAGAAAATATTCATTGATTTTAAATATTTTTTATTGTTTCTTATTTTAAACTCAGAGAAGAAAGCAAACTTTTATTTTAAATCTTTGTTTTACAATACACATATACACACATACACATGAGTTTGTTTATGTATGTTCATTGTTGTAGGCAAAACAAATAAAACAAGTAATAAAGTGGTGGATATAATTATACGTTAATTTTTAATATATAAGGACATTCCAACAAGTTAATTTGATCGAATTGCATTCATTTAGTAGTTATAAGAAGAAACAAAATTTAAAAAAAAATTGTGATCAATACCTATATGTGCAGCTGTGGCTAAAGAATACTTAAGTGCATGTAAGTACATTGTGGCCACCTAAAAGTCACATCTGAATTGCTGAAGTATTTGACAGACTTATCGTTCAATTCTGGCATTAGCTTAAGTCAGCTTATTCATATTATAGTTGGGCCTTAAGTTAAATTTTTCTTCTCTTCTTTAGAAACTCACATTAATTAATAAAAATATTTCATTCAATTATAATTGAAATTACTGAACTTAAGCCTGACTAAAAACTATTTCTGATTAAAATTCACTACAGTTCAATTAAAAAAAATCTAAAAATGTCTCACTTTTGAAATAACTTTATTTCACGTTGAACTAACATGTACGTACTGTTAAAATCAAAATGAAGAATCATGTAGAATCAAAGTTATTTCAAGTTAGATCAACATGAATTTAATTAACTTACGTGTGGTTGACATAGACATCAGAAAAATTTTTGTATATAAATTAAATTAAATTAGATTGGCTTCGCCGGCCCAAGATTTGAACTGTAACTCATCGGGTGGTAGTCAACGTGCTTACCCCCGCAGCCACAACAAATTTAAATATTCTTAAGATACACACTAAATATGTACCATCTTGAATTAAATTATAATTTAACATTATTTCATACAATTTATTTGAAAAGTTTTAGTTTTAGTAAAAAATAACCAAAATACCTTGACTTGACTCCAAGATTCAAACCTGCGATCCTCCGAATGCAAGACTAGTACACTGCCTACTAGCCAGCAGCAGTTTGTCGGCTGTTTACAAGCATAAAAAAACAACAACAATACCCTGAAGGAAATGTCGATGGTGAAAATGTACTGAGTCGCTTTTGACTTTGTCACCAGTACTACTCTAAAGTTATTCCCTATACAATACTTCATGCTATAGACATTTCGCAGGACTTTAGTCACTACCATGCACAAGACCATTTATAAGACATTTCAAGACATGAGAGATTTTTCAAATGTTTTACTACAGCGAACTATTCTAAAACAAATGCTAAACAACACTGTTGGCAAGACATTTTTTTGTTGTTTAGCGTTTATTTTAGAATATTTCGCTGTAGTAAAGCATTTGAAAAATCTCTCATGTCTTGAAAGGTCTTATGCAGGACACTAGTACTGACTACATAGTTCTGATGGCAACATGGAGACATACCAACCAGACATTTACTGGTACATTTGTTTACCTTACGTACATACAAATTTATTTATATTGACAAGTTGTTGCAAAATCCACCAGAAATACACCACATTTGCTTTCTCTCTTTCTTTTATACTGACGAACAGAAAAGAAATTGTAGACTATGTAACTACTACTGGAATTTTAGTGTTGACATAAACACATTTGGCACCAGTATTATTTCTTGTAAATAATTAATGCGATTTGAATGAATTTGAAACAACCTTTTGGCATGGTGATTTTACATTGGTTTTTTTTGTGTGCGTAGACTGATAGCGGGGAAAATTTTCCAAGGAGATTCACGATAGCATTTTCCCTTCGAGGGGAATGATAATTTCACTTGAATAAAAAATCTACTTGTCATTCTCGATAGGGGTGATTATTTTTAAATCACCATTTATATTTCCAGCATATGCAAGTATTTATGAAAATGCATACTTTTGAAACCGAAGTTAAAAGCTGATAAACACCATTACCTTCTTTGCAGCGATGCCAACTATTTATAACCCAAAAGCGCTATCTATTGCCCTTCTCAAAACGCGCTAAATTACAGCTAGCAAAAACGCGCTATTTTCCTATTCGCTAAATTAAATTTTAATATGTATGTATTAGTAAATACAATTATTTTTATTTTAGTAATTCTCTTTCAGATTTTGCAATACTGCTTCTTCAAAAATATTATCCTAAATAACTAAAATCATTTAATACACAATCTGAATCGCCTTCCAAACTATAGAAATCCTTAGAGTCCAACCTAAATTAGGGTACATATTTTCAGTACAGGCAAACGTATAAAATATTATTTGAATGTATTGAAAATACGTTGCGTTAGCAGCAGGGTGCTAACGCAACGCTTGACGTTCTAATTTAGGTTGGACTGTTAGTTTTACTTCTATTTTTCAAACTTTGTAAAAACAGTAGTTTTGCGATTCAAATGATCTTTGTACTTCAGCTATAATACGAGTAGATGCTTAATAAATTATGTAAATCTGTTGGCTCATTATATCTGTGCTTGTTATATATTTCTCATTTGGACTTTATTATATCAAACTGAAAAAATTTAATTTTTGGATTTACGCTGTTATTAATTAAAACCACAGATATGTACTAGAACATATTTTTAGTTGTGAAATTTCAAAATATTTGCTATTTACAATATTAAAATATGCGTTTTTAGTTCTAGCAACTGTCAAGGGAATTTTATTTGCAATAGCTGATTCATTAACTAATTAAAAATAAATTTATCAGAGTTTTGGGTACTAGAAAATTGTGAAATTTATACAAAAAAGTAAAAAAAATATTTAACTGAAATTATGTAATTGAATTTATTAAAAAAGCGCTAATTTAGCCGAAAAAAAGCGCGTTGGGCATAGTTAAAACGCGCTAAATTGGCATCGCTGCTTCTTTACGTTGCGCAGTCGGGTAACAATATTGAGACCACCTTGTAGCCATTCGATTTGTCCTAAAAAGCACCAAGTTGATTGTTCACCAATTTTCACAGTTCTTAGACAAAGAAGGTACAGTACGTGCCAAATATTTACATAAGATGTGCAAAAATATTCTGTTCCTCATAAAATAAAGATATTCCACAAATAAAACATATTTTGTTTCTAGACAAAAAAAATATAATCTTGCATATTTTCTAGGTAGAACCCAGCGTGGCATTCCAAAAAAATCTGTTAAACAAAGATTTCATTTCTTCAGAACCAACAGGAGACGAAAACTGACCGACCTGACTAATCCCAAAAATCCCTAAAATAGCGCCGCACACTCCTTTGAAAACATTTTAATTTTAAAAATATGTTTTATCGCCATCAACAGCGTTCAAACTTCAAACATTAGCGAACGTTTTTAGTTCAACAAACTAATAAAATGATAAACGACGAAATGGTTTTAAGGACGAGAGACCATTATCGAGACAAGAAGATAAATAAAATAAACAAAGGAAAAAGAGGAAAGGAGAAAAAAATCCTCAATAAACCGAATGAAATGCGTGGGAAAGCATTTTCTACATTTCCAGGAATTTTTATTGCCAGATTTTTTCGTTTGTTTATTTGTTTTTTTTTTGTTTTACGTTTCAAATGAATTTCTTTCTGGTCTCTGTCATTGAGTGGATTTGTTTGTATGAACTTTTACCAAATGAATTTTTGCCAGTTAAAACGCAAAAGCAAATGCATGCAGGACTCACAAGTACATATATAAATAAGCGGTTCTATTACACTGTGCAACAAAAAGAAACTTTTTACAAACTAATACATGCATGTATGTATGTAATTGCAACTAGGGTGACCGATGACATTTTTCAAAAAGTGTCACCAAAAGAGGATTTATCAAAAAAGGGGCAAATTTAGAAAAAAAAAACGAGAAAACTAAATGAACCTTTTTATTTGTAATGTATTTTTATATAATTCACTCTAAAAAAAGGAAGACAAAACGTGGCAAGGCAGTCGAAAAAGTGGCAATTTGCACTTTAGTCGGTCAAACGTTCACGCTGATTGCAACGACTGCTACTGCAGCTGAAGAGACCGAAAAACAATTTGTTGCGTATTATTAATGAAGCAACAAACATAGAGAGCGCATTCCGCTTCTAAACGTCATTAAAGGCCACAAGTTCTTGTATGTGGTAAAACCTGTACAAGATTTATTGTGGCAAATATATAAACGCAACGCAAAAATATAGTTGAAATACTTATTTTTTAGGGTTCCGTACATCAAAGGTCAAGAGGAACTCTTTTGTTTTCGTTATTATGTCCGTCCATCCGTCTGTCTGCCACATGCTATTTTTTCCAGAACCGTAAGGCCTACGGATCTGAAATTTTCACAGAATATGTAAAACTTTGGCCACTACAACAACAAATATATATATATGTAATATACACCTTACCAATTAACACTGAAATTTTAAAAAAAATCTAAATTAAAGGGTATTCTATTAGTTAATGGCGATTTTTTTCGGTTTTTGGCGTATTTCCATTTTTGCGATTTTTTTTTTAATTTTGGCGATTTTTCTTCTTTTTGCGATTTTTTTCATATAGGCGATTTCTTAGTTTTGGCACCTTTTTCACGTTTTAGCGATTTTTTCGGTTTGTGGCGTTTTTTTCATTTTGGCGATTTTTTTCATTTTAGTGATTTTTTCGGACTTGGCGATTTATTTTAGTTAGAAACTTTTTTTTTTGAAATTTTGGCGATTTTTTTTTAGATTTTTGGCGATTTTTTCGGATAGGCGATTTTTTAATTTTGGGATTTTTAATTATAATCTTTTTGAAAATGTCAAGAGTTTCGTTGCTCGTTTTGGAACACCCTTTAATTTGTAGCTCTCATGTATTTGTTGTTGTAGCGGTCAAGGTTCTACCTACTCTGTCCAAATTTCAGGTAGCTCTTACGGTTCCAGACGCACAGCGTAGCGAAAACAATAGGGTTCCTTTTCACCTTTGGTGTACCTAACCCTAAAAATGGCGAAGCGAAATGAAGCCAAAATTAAAAAAAACGCTTAAATGAAATGCTTGAGCAATGTGTTGTAATTTTGTCTGTTTGATTTATGTATGTTATTGTTTTGTTCTTCTCTGTTGTAGAATTTTATTACTCATTTTATTTTCTCTGTAGCACAGTGTGCTATTAGAAAGAAAAATAGTTTTTCTTGAAAAAAAAAAACATATGGAATAGAGAAAACAATTACACATTCAAGTACTTAAAACAAAAAATTGCTTACAAAGGAAAAAATAATTTTCGATATCGCTTTCAAAGAATAGATAAAACGAAAACATTTTTATTACCATACCCAAAAGTATTAAAGTCTTTTAGCTCACAAGGCAACAAAGTTGTCAGTTGAAAATATGATAACCAGACAAATTGGGCACATTGTAACATTTAATAAATTTTGCAGGAAAACTGTACTTTGTAGAAAATCTACCAAAAATATGCGTTTCTATTTAATTAAAAAAAAAATACCGCATGCGATAAAATTTGTTCGATATATATTTTTAGTATTTTGTACTGAATTTCAAAAAAAGGAGGAGGTTAACAATTCGTCTTTATTTTTTTTTGGGGTACATTTTCTTCGGCACATTTTTGACCGATTGTAAAAATCCTTTTTTTGTCTGAGAGGGTATAGTTTCCCATTCGTCCCTTTGTTAAAAATTGGGCGAGGAACACACATTTTTGAAAACCCCTTAGGTTCCTGTAGTTACACAATTCAAAAGTTGAAAAAATGGGCGGGATTACGCCCATTAAAATTTATTATAATATTTCATGAGGTTCTACTTAACCGATATTTATGAAACCACACACCTTGAGCTCTAAAATAGACACAAGCCTTCATTTAGCAAAAATGGAAAAGGGTATATATAGGTTTGTCATTCCGTACGTAATTTCCACAATATTAATATGCCACCCATAAAAATATATATTCTGGATCCTTATGAATAGGGAAGACGAATAAGCGATGTCCGTCTGTCCGTCCGTCTGTCTGCTGTACGTGAAATCGGTTTTTCGAAGCTCCCAGAAGAGCTAGAGACTGCGGTCTTGGACTGGTGTATCAGAAGTGATCCAACTTAGATTGGTATTTAAAATCAGCAAAATCGAGCGGACGGTTTCGTAGCTGGAAAACTTAAACTTTATTTTGCCATATAAAAGTAACTACCGAAAATTATTTTTTATTTTTTTATTAAATAAAATTATTTTATACTTTAGTGCGAATAAAATTAGTATTAAAAATAAATAAAATATTAAAGAAAATCAAAAAGTCGTTTCCAGGGTTGGAAAACTTTAACTTTTTTTCTTAAACAAAATTAACTTACTAAAACATATTTTTCCTTTTTTTCTATAAATTAAACATATATTATGTTCTTAACAGAAAGAGATTGATGGAAAAAATCAAAAAGGATGATTCCAGGGTTGGGAAACATACTTTTTTTGTGACATAACAAAAATAACTATGTGTAACTAATTTCTATTTATTTTTATTAAATAAACTGATCACTATAAAATTAATTAAAGGACATGTTCAGTTTCATTTACCTGAAAATTTTCCTTTGTGCTGAACAAAGTTGGTAAAACTCTTTAGGAATAAACGTTTACATAACACAGCGATATATACCTTTTGCAATGGAATGTTTAAATTGAGACACTTAACAATTTTGCAACATCAAAGATTATTAAATAAAACAAGTTAGTTTACTTGGTATAGACGTACAATACTAAGACTATTTCATAGGGTTATTAAATAGCAGCACAGTTTTAGGACATCTCGAGTGCCAGTGAACAAGCACCGATTTTTTGCTATTGTATGACGTGACGTCGTTTTTGACATGTGAAATATTTCTGAAATACAGAAAAAAATAGTTAATTGAAAAATACTGGGAGGTCACTTACTAAAACTTGCACTAGAGCAAAAAATTATCAATATTTTCACAAAACAAATATGTACTATGTATATGCTTATGTATTTATCTCTATACTTCATATAAGCACTTTGATAAAGGGCATATAAGATTCGGCACAGCAGAATATAGAACTCTTACTTGTTATTATTAATTGCTTATAGAAATAAAGCAAAACAAGATTCAAAATTATTTCGCAAGTTTTTGTATGAAGAATTTAACGCAATCGCCAAACAGTGGTGAACACAACAAAACAATATTTATTAAATTGTATCAGCGGATGCTAATCCTAATGTGCCATCAGAGCGTAGTAGAATTATCGGCGAAATAAAATAACTAATAAAATGACTATTAAGCGCAGCTTTGGACATGCAATACACCAAATTGACACCAGAGGCGCTGCAACACTGTATAAATAGAAACGTGCAAAAAAAAGCAGAGTTGTAAGAGCATGAAGCTTTCCTCTATCTCTTCTTTCACGACCTGTCTTCTATGACACTAGCCCTTTCTATTCATAGCCTGAGTGTTATTCCTTAAAAAATAGTTGATATGTAGCAATATGAATGCTGAATATATTTTAGAAACCATAATAAATTTCATGAAATGCGTTTTTGATTCAGAAAATGGGTATTCCAAATATATATATACATATGTATGTATGTTCCATACTTAACTAAATTTTTTTAAGTTGTCTTTGGGTCAAATCAATTCTGAGGCGACATTATGTCCATTTTTAAAAGGACGGGTTATTGAAGATAAGACGTTTGTTTGTTTTTTTTTAAAGAAACATAAGTTGTGGTTAATTTGTATGTACTCAATAACCCTTATCGGGAACAACTATTTTGTTCACGTGAAATATTTCCCTTGCACAAAAAATAGTGAAAAAATTAGAAAATAGTATAACAACACAACAACAACGCAATCATTGGCGATTCTCGTGAACTTTTATTTTATTTTATTATTTGGTTTTTGCGAATCTTACCACACACCTAGAGCTCTTAAATAAACATAATCTTTCCAAATTAAATATTTTATTTTGCGTGGTTCTACTTAACCGATTTTTAGGAAACTTACCAGACACCTTGACCGGAGTCACGCCACTTACATTTTATATATTATTTGACGTAGTTACAGATTTTTAAAAAAACTCAAAAAAACTCAACACACACCATGAGCTCTTGAAAGCACACAATCTTGCATTTAGAAAATAGCCGGAGGCACGTAATTCTTTTTAACCAACAGATTTTCCTAATTTTTTTTTATTTGAAAGAGATTACTTCCAGCTTATTCCCATACATTTTTTTCGGAAATGTTCTATCAGATATTTGCATTGAAGTCGGGGTTTTTTGAGCAGAATAATTTATTTTTTTTAAATTTTTTTTTTTTTTTTTTTTGAACAAACTGCGAAGCTACTTCGTTTTGTCTGTACAAACATCCAGAGTCTACGGCAGGCATCGAACCTGCCACCTAAGCAAGAGGGCACTCATCACCCTGTATGTAGAAATTTTTGCTTATTGTCATTGTTGTAATCAGAATATTAATCGCTTTACGATCAAAAATTTGCAAAATAAATAATTTAAAAGTGCTCAAAAATAATAGGAAATGTTAGGTGGAAAATTTACGGATAGTTAAATAATTAAAAATTATTCAATTTGGCGGCGAAACTGTTAAAATGGCCACACTGGTCCTTAGCAACACTTTATGCATTATGTATTTCTTTTTTTTTTAATTTTTTGATGTCATTTCAAAATTCTTGCAATGCTATACAAATTGAGAGCAGTCATAAATATAATTCTACAATATATTTTTCATGGGGAAGAACTTCAAACAATGGCAAGTAATAGGGAAAACAAAATAAATTTTATATGGAAAAGGGAGAATTTCTCGTAGATTATTCATGATTGCCCTGAATATGTTTTTTTGTTTGTGATGCAATGCCACTCAACGAAAAATAAACAAACAAAATGACAACAAGTACACGGAAATCAAGTTATAATTCCTGTATCGCGCAATAAATAGCATAGCTATAATAATACGAAATGTTGAGTGGAAAATTTGCGGATAATTAAAAATAAAAAATTAATCAATTTGGCGGCCAAACTGCTAAAATGGCCACAGTGATCCTTAAGAATACTCTTGCTTGTGCATTCCATTTTTTTTCATTTTGTGAAAATCGTGAATAAAATTCAGCGCCAAATTGTTCCCGGGGAACAATCTCAAACAATAGCAAGTAATAGGAAAAAAAATTTTATTTTGAAAATATAAAAATTTGTTGCGAAATAAAATTCCGATGTGTAAACATCTCTACGCTAGGGGTTAAAAATCTTTTTCAAAATACAATCACAAATTTTGAGTAAGATCGTAAAGCGTTATCAAATCGGTGTGAGCTATGTATGAGTGTATTAGTGTAATCATACAAACAAGTACAGAGAAACTTAACAGCTGCATAGAAATACACTCAACCGAATTTTAAAGCATACCTTCAGGAGCAATGTTAATTTTAATAGAAATTATTTGTGAAGTGTTAGGTTAAGTTTTGGCAGTGGGGACAATTTTGTTAAAAAGTTGAAAAATATAAAATAAATATAAACTTTTAAATAAAAGAGCATTTTAAATGTCAAATATTTATTTAAAATATATATAGCAGTCTTTATAAAGAATTTATAATATTATATTATAAAATATCTTCATTGCGTACTGTTGCCTTACACTGAAGCTGGTGTAACAATCTCCATCTCATGCCAATTATAATGGGTGGAGATTTTAATACAAATTTTGCAAACCCACAGTCGCAAGCTTTATCAAAATTTTAATTTGACGTTTTCCAATTGCATATGAGCAATTCTCCGCAAACCACCACAAGTAATAATTCCACTAATAGATCCAATTTTCCATCGATTTTTAAATACAGTAGAGTTAAAAATTTATGTATCTTATTTTAGTTACCATAAGCCAATATTAAAAATAAAAATTGCATTACTAGATGTTTACACATCTCCCCTGTGATCGGACTCACATCGTTTTTTGTTTGTTTTTAACGCAATGCCACACAACGAATAATATGCAAAATGACAAACATTGCCACTAATACACACTAATGCGATGTCACAGAAAAAATCATTTCCTAAGAATTTCACACCATTAATTATTATCTCTGCTATTTCAAAACCAGTCGACAATGCTGTCCATACATGCATAGTGTATGTACATAAATATTTCCAAATAAAATCAAATTTAATGATAAGAATATTAAACAACAAAAGTTGGTTAAAACAACTTTCTTTTCAACATTCCGTTGAAAGAATTACATACCTACATACATACCTAAACATATAAATAAATTATCTCAATTCCAGCCAAATAGGTACCATTTCTTTTAATTTCCCACACATTGGCCTGAATCACATGGAGAAGAAAATTATTAGTTACAAAACTTTTAATTGCCATTTAAAGTAAGATGAAACTAAATTCTGCTAATCACCTGATATAATGTGGCTTAAATCGAGACAGCCAACCGCATAAATATTTAGACTTGTAGTTGTATGTGTATTTTTTTAATCAAATTAAATTCTTTGAGAACGGACTCGCTTATCTGTCTATAGCTGTCTAACTTTCACTACAGATTCACATTCATAACATTACACAAACAATCAAACACATCAGCAGACCATTCATAAAATTTTAAAATTTAAATTAATTCCATATCGCATAGTTTCAAGCGATGCGTGGCCCGAGTATGAATTGAAGATTCGAGTCTCATATAATGAATGAATGCATGAATATGTACGATTATCTATGTATCTGCGAATCGTGCCAATCGGCCGGGCCAGTTAATCCGTCTTGCGATTGCTGTCTGTCTAATTATGGCCACAAGTGTAGCCACAAATTTGATTTTTGTTTATTATTATTTTTCTTTCTTTCTTTTTCATTGAGCAAAAGGCATGACCATTTCATTCTCATGTTTAAATATTTAACTAATTAATTAAATAAAAACAGCAAAATATTTCTTTTTGTTTTGTTTTCTTATTTCTGCCTTTTCCTTTCCTTGTGCTCTTTCTGTGTAATAATGAATTTCAAGTATTCGACGCGTAGCGACGAGCGATTGGATTGACTTTATTTCGTTTTTTTTTATGAATTAATAAATTTTATTTTCTCTTTGTTTTCCCATTATTATCACATGTATTTTTATGATTTTGTCAGACGATTAATTAAAAAAAAGAAATAGTGGAATTTACATGATCAAAGTGGATTTTACATGATCGAACCGCTTTCAATTTACAAACTCTGAAAGAAAATAAACAAATAATTTATTGTGGAAATAGTATAGAAATTATACGATTATTTAAAGTAAATAATTGCAAGCAATTGAAAGGATGATTTATGGACATACAAATGTACATATTTAGATAATACATGCATATGTTTGCACATACATATTTATATAGTATTTATGTATTACTAATCGCAAAAAATTGAGTTACATACACAGAAAAATTTAGCTCCAATAAGCACGTTTAATTAAAAAAAAAACAAAAATCAATTAAAACTGCACTTATTTATATTTAAACTTTTATTTAAACTTATATTTAAACTTATATTTAAACTTTTGTTTGAATATTTAATTATTTAGTTTAATTGACTCAAAAAAATTTTTAATTAATTTTTTTTTAAATAACCAAGTTTTATTGTAAGAAAATTTTTTTCTGTGTAATACGTGATGGCCCCCTAAGAAAGAAGTTTCCAAATTGTGTATTCAAACAAGGACCCATCCCCAAACTAGCACTGACTGACTCACTCTCATGCTTTAGCGTTGCACAAAAATTTATTAACACCCTTATTGGACTAAAAAAATATTTTTTTTCTTATTTTAAATTAATAATTTAATTTTGTTTAGACCAAATATTAAATTAACTTTCAAACACATTAAAAAGTTATAATTTTCTGATGTTTACGTTAAATTTCGAGCTTTGTAACATTGAGGGTGTGTCAAACATTCAAAAATTTAAGGATATGGGTGGGTTAGGACTTGTTTGGGGATGCAGAAGTGTGGCTGAACTCGAAAATGTACATACAATGGATGGAATAATGGACCTTAAAAAATAAATCATGATTTTGAAAGCCCATCTCCAAACTGGTAACAGAAAAATAGGAATAGTTGCAAATTTAATATTTACTGAAGACAATGGCCAGAATCACACGGCGCCGTACAGCAATACCCCAAAATGGATGGAAACTTCCACTCAATCGCCAGATACAAATCCCATTAAGAATCTGTGGGACAGAAAAGTAAGAGGACGACGTGTATTCCAAAATTCCATATGAAATGGTACCAATGTGGGCGATTCCATTCCGAGAGGACTGCAAGTGATAATATAGATCAAGGGATCACATGCTAATTACAAGATGACAGTTCAATATATATTTAAAAAATATTACTTTACTTTTGCTCTACAAAAATTGAGTTAAGTAAAAAAACTTAATTTTATTTATTGGTACACACAAAAGAGTACACACAAAAAAGTAATATGAATGATTTTGTAATATTAATTAAAATATTGGTAGTATCAATTAAAAAATTAATTAAATTTTCACCTATAAACAATTTGATAATATCAATTAAGTTTTTCTAGTCAAATTAATTAATGCAATTAAAAATTTAATCAATACAATTAAATTATTAATTGAAAATATTAATTGGTGAATACTTTTTTCTGTGTAATATGAATGATTTTGTAATATTAATTAAAATATTTGTAGTATCAATTAAAAAATTAATTAAATTTTCACCTATAAACAATTTGATAATATCAATTAAGTTTTTCCAGGTACATTAATAATTTAATCAATAAAATTAAATTCTTAATTGAAAATATTAATTGGTGAATACATTTTTCTGTGTATATGAAATATAATTTTAAAGTTTACTAAGTGAAGCATAAATACAGTTTAAAGTTTTATGGATTTAAGTAAGTTTTTTTTACAATATTAATCATTAATTTTGCTCCAAGTCAATTATTATTTTTTAAATAGAAGTAACATTCAGGTTATGAATGCCTACTACTATTACTAGATGTTACCTTCTTTTGGAAAGGAATAGTAGTAGTGGTAGTAGTAGTAGAGAAGACAAGTGGTAAAGGAAGAGATATAGAAAAACTTCATTCTTTTGCAACTGTGCCGACTTGCACGTTTCTAATAATGCAGTTTTGCAGTGCCTCTGGTGTCAATAAGGTGTATTAAATTTTCAAAACTGTGTTTAATTGCCATTTTATTAGTTATTTTATTTCGCCGATAATTTTGCTACACAATACCGATAAAGGTAGGCGCTCTGATGTTACATTAGGATTATTATCTGCTGAATTCTTCATACAAGTGCAAGGGTGGCGTTGGCTGAAGTAGTTAACACGTTGGCTACAAAACCGACATTCCTGGGCTCGAGCCCGATATCTAACAGTCATTAAAAATAACAATACCAAGCATTTTTCTGATGTGCATTACTGTCCGTTTGTTTTAATTGTTGAAGCAAAGTTAAAGTAAAGAATACATAGTCGCGGGTCATTGAACTACACCGACTTCAACAGATACTAATGTTAATGTAAAATCAGAGCGCCCTCCTTCGTTATGTAGCAGAATCATCAGCGAAGTAAAATAACCAATGAAATGCTACTAAACACAGCGTTGTAAAATTTAATACGCCTCATTTAACACCAGAGGCACTTCAATTATGCACTATTAAAAAAACAGAGCTGTAAAAGAATGAAGCTTTTCTCGATCTCTTCCTTCACTACCTGTCTTTTCTATCACTCTCCCTTTCCAAAAGAAGGTAACACCTAGTAATTGTAGTAGAGATTCATTGCCTGAGTGCCAAACAAAAAATTAATTTTCAAGCTTAGGTGTACATAAATTTATAAATTGGACTCAATTAGGCAGAGATTTTAATTTTATTTTAATAATTGAGCGAATCTGCGTTATTTTAGCAAAAATATACGATGCGCATCGGTGCGCCTCAGAAGTTATGCACGAATTAGTAATAGCCTCACGCTCTGAGTTTACCATCAATAAGTTCTCAGCGACTTCTGCTAAAACTTTTATTGTTGTTGTTGTCATTGTTTTTTAGGGTTCCGTACACCAAAGGTGAATAAATTGAGTGAAGTGCGACTTTGACCCGCGCACGAAGGGTTCCGTACGGGCACGAGATATGTAATTCAATACGAACAATATAAAATATAGTTTTGGCATTTTTTTCGTTTTTGGTTTTTTCGGTTTTAAGCGTTTTTTTAGTTTGGGGGTTTTTTGAATTTATTGGCGCTTTCTGAGTTTTGGCACTTTTTTTTACGTTTTGGCGATTTTTTTTTGAAGTTTTTTTAATTTTGGCAATTTTTATTATTTTGGCGTTTTTTTTTATTTTGGCGATTTTTTTATTTTGGCGATTTTTTTTAATGTTGGCGTTTTTTTCATATAGGTGATTTTTTTGGTTTTTGCGATTTTTTAGTTTTGGCACTTTTTTTTATTTTGAGAATTTTTTTCGGTGTTTGGCGTTTATTTTAAATTTTGGCGATTTTTTTCCTTTTGGCGATTTTTTTTAAACTTAGCGATTTTTTTCAATTTTGGCGATTTTTTTTCACATAAACAATTATTTTGGTTTCGGCGCATTTTTCGCGTTTTGGCGATTTTTTTCGGTTTTTGGCGTTTTTTTCATATTGGCGATTTTTTTCATTTAAACGATTTTTTCGAATTTGGCGATTTATTTTAGTGCTAGAATTTTTTTTTTTTAATTTTGTCGATTTTTTTCGATTTGGCGTTTTTTTTAAATTTTTGGCGATTTTTTTCAGGTTTTGGCGATTTTTTTCGGTTTGGCGATTTTATAATTTTCGGATTTTTTAGTTTTACCGTTTTTGAAAATTTCAAGAGTTTACCTCTTACAGTCTCGAAGATATAACAATTTGTCAAAATTACATAGTCAAAATTGCATTAACTGATGGACCACCCTTTAATTTAAATTTTCATAAATATTTTAATGTTAATTGTTGTAGTCTATATAAAAATACACTAATTTTACAAATTTCAAGTGTCAATATACATATGTACATACAATTGTATGTATATTACATGAGATTTTAACATTTTTCGTCGCTCGTTTTGGAGCACCCTTTAAGTTCTAATTCTCATGTTTTTGTTGTTGTAGTGGCCAAGGTGCTACATACTCGGTAGCTCTTACGGTTCCTGAGGAAATACCGTGTGACGTACAGACGGACAGACGGACAGCGTAGCGAAAACAATAGGGTCCTTTTTTCACCTTTGGTGTACGGAGCCCTAAAAAGTGAACCCTATTGTTTTCGCTACGCTGTCCGTCTGTACGTCACACGGTATTTTCTCAGGAACCGTAAGAGCTATGGAAATTTGGACAGAGTATGTAGAGCCTAGGCCACTACAACAATAAATACATGAGAATTAGAAATTAAAGGGTGCTCCAAAACGAGCGACGTAAAATGTTAAAATCTCATGTAATATACATACAATTGTATGTACATATGTATATTGACACTTGAAATTTGTAAAATTAGTGTATTTTTATATAGACTACAACAATTAACATTAAAATATTAAAAAATTTAAATTAAAGGGTGGTCCATCAGTTAATGCAATTTTGACTATGTAATTTTGATAAATTGCTATATCTTGGAGACCGTAAGAGGTAAACTCTTGAAATGTTCAAAAACGGTAAAACTAAAGAATCCGAAAATTATAAAATCGCCAAAAACCGAAAAAATCGCCAAAACGCGAAAAATGAGCCAAAACCAAAATAATTGTTTATGTGAAAAAAAAATCGCCAACATGAAAAAAAATCGCCAAAATTAAAAAAAAATCGGAAAATTTAAAAAAAATCGCCAAAACGAAAAAATCGCTAAATTTAAAATAAACGCCAAAACCCGAAAAAAATCCTTAAAAACGAAAAAAAAGTGCCAAAACTAAAAAAAATCGACAAAACCAAAAAAAATCACCTATGTATATGAAAAAACGCCAAAATTAAAAAAAATCGCCAAAATAAAAAAAACGCCAAAATAATAAAAATTGCCAAAATTAAAAAAACTTCAAATACCAAAAAAAAAATCGCCAAAACGTGAAAAAAGTGCCAAAACTCAGAAAGCGCCAATAAATTCAAAAAACCCCCAATTTAAAAAAAAACGCTTTAAACCGAAAAAACTTAAAAACGAAAAAAATGCCAAAACTATAGTTTATATTGTTCGTATTGAATTACATATCTCGTGCCTGTACGGAACCCTTCGTGCGCTGGTCAAAGTCGCACTTTACTGAATTTGTTATATTTTTATTATAGAAATGCCACTATTTGAGTCACCCGTGATAGTGGTTGTATTAACATATGTGTATGTACATATATAACAATGATTTAAAAAAATAACGTGTGTGACATTAGCTAATAATTTTTGCAGGCTTGCTGAATGATCTATTTTTGTATAACTCGTATTCGAAGTCAGTCAATGGCAGGCAATTCGTATGAAGCGTGCGTGAATAAAAAAAATTGCACATTTAAGCATTGTTTATAAGTATTTCTTTGCTGCTTTGGTAATTCTTATATAAATAAGAATCATTAACAATAATTAATTAATAACCACTTTGTATACTTCCTTTCCCCATCATATACCACCAAAGGTTTTGTCAAAACTCATGCTTTGCTCCAAATTTAGTGACTCTTACTATTATAGTTGTGGAGATATGAATTTATTTGCAAATAAAGGGGTTTGGCACCACTGTGCGCCGTTTACATGATTTAATATAAACTTATTAAACAGTAAAATAAAATAGAAGAAATTTAAGTTATGAATACTTGAGTACAACAGAAATCATTTAATACAATTCATTCATTTAATATAATTCATATTAAATACACTTTAATTACTTTTTTTTTGGGGTAAGCGGATTGATAGTTAAAGAGATTGCGGCGGCGGTTTTTTTGGTCGGCGTTAAAAACGATCGACTTATTTCTCTGGACAGCATTCATTTTTGTCGCAGCAACAAATTTAGTAACACACTATTGCAATATCAGAAAATGCCATAATGTGTACACAGCATTTGACTTTAGTCATTTGAATTGCGAATATTTAAATGAATGGGCCGGCCTACCTCCTACATCAACTATAATATCATGCAATTAACATATTTTTTTTTATCTGAAAAAAAACAAACGGATGCCACAAATTTGGTCATGCAAAACAGTGAGACAGACAACACAACCATGACACATACATAGATACATATGTACATACACTCTACAATTGAGTGGGACAAAGTGACGGAATGAATGACAAAAACACTTACTAATCAATCGACTAAAAAGTGTAGGAGCCAGCGAACGGGCCTTATATTTAATTGTATAAATTAATTCGTGAGCGAGTATCATTTCATTCATTGACTAATTCAAGAGTGATTGTAAATTGTGCTATTTTTAGACACTCCATAGTGAAATATATTTTTAATTTTGTTACCGGATATTATGCAATAATTTTAATATTTTTTTTTAACTCTAACCCCCCTACTCATAAAATTTAAAATGAATTTCAGATTTTTCACAAAATATGTGTACATTTATTTTTTTTCAGGAATTTAATATAAATATTTTCTTCACCTTTTTTTATAAAAAAAAAGTATTTTTGATGTAGATGAATTTTACAAAACAGCGGGTCGGTCTCCTCTATAATTTGAATGTAAAGAAAACGTTTTCGAAATTATGTGTTAAAAATATGTATGTATGTAAATCCGAAAGCATTTGTTTTTACTTCAAATTACAGGCAGTCTTCCAGATATTTGCACACAAAAAAACATATAGAAACACTTAAAATAAAATACTAAATTATAATGGGCGCCACTCCGCCCATTTTTTTAAACAAAAGAATGTGTATATTTAGAGCTGAAGGTGTGTGATAAGTTTTGTAAAAATAGTTTAAGTACAACCACATGAAATATAACAATAAAATTTAATGGCGTAGCCCCCGCCACATATTTTCTACTTTAAAAGTGTGTAATTATAAGACTCGCAGCAATCAAATAAGTACAATATCATACATGTTTGGGCTTGTCTCCATCTACTTTTTTCCAATGAGACCAATTGCTTGATGACCAAGCCCAAGAAACACATCAAGCGTACCGAAAACCAATTTTTTTTTATCAAACAAACACACAAATCCTACCACAATGATTGATGTATATTTTCATAGTGTGTGCCATACTGATTTTTATTTTAGGCATATTTTATCTTTTAACAATATCCAAAATGAAAAGAAAACTGGTGTCAGGTAACATACGAGTATGACTAAACGATATGATGACATCTGTCATCAGATCAATTAATTAATTTTGTGACGTCAAAAAGCTGATGACTGAACTTTAGAGTTTTGCTATCAGAGAACAGTGTTCATTGTTTACTATAGGCAAACACTCACTTGTGACCTGATTTTACTTGCACTGGTTTCTTTTTATCTCAAACCGATTCTTTAATGAAATTACTCATAACTAACCCTAACGTAGCTAAATAAAATTTCAATTTCAAGCGTGTTGAATTCAAAATTAGTATATGAAAATAACGATAAAAATGTTACATAATTTATTTATTAATTATTACCCAATAAATAACAAGCTGACATAACTGGATACCGGCTATTCAAAACTGTAACGTCACTAGTTGACAGAGTGCAAATAGTTCAAAAGAGTTGGCGTACACTTGTGTGTCGCATTGTATGTACATTGAACTCACATATTTCCTTTTATTTCATTTTATGAATGAATGAGTACAACTATTTGTGAAAAATATTTTTATACACAATTATTTTTATAAATGTTATTGTGTATGTGTATGTGTGCAATAGTATTTTTATATTTTCTATTAATTTCTATAACAATTTATACATATTGTGGTTTGGCATGGCAAAAAATATTTTTTCACTCACATTTACAAATCAACACTGGGCTGACGCAAAAATATACAATATAAATATGTAAAATATTTTTATTTTATTTTAGATAATTGAAAAGTAAGTGTACTGGTATGCCCATACCTCAGAGATGGAAATATCAGTACTGTTGCAAGTTTTTGTTATTTAAAGTATTTATTCTCAAAATTTTAACATTTAAACAAATAAAGAACAAATATTTATACAAAGAAAGGTTAGGTTAGGTTAGGAAGGTAGGAGCTATAACGCACCACCACTCGGAGATCCAGTGTGATTCCCTTCTTATACACAGACAAAATATTTAAGCTTTATTGTGACAAATACGGATTAATAAAAAAATTTTCACATCAGCGAAATTTCTTTTTATTAAAAAAAGCCAATTCTTCTAATTCATTTTATTTATTTATTTGTAAATTTAAGGAAAAAAATATATATTTTTTCAGGAAAACAAAAAATGTTTTTTAAAAGCAAAATGATTTTTATAGCTATGCTATTTATTGCGCGATAAAGGAGTTAGGACGTGATTTTCGTAACAACTAAAATAATCGACACTATTACAGTTATAAATTACTTTTAATTTTGGATTTCCTTGTAATTTTGTTTTTATTTCTTTATTTGAAGTGAGTTAAACAAAAACAATGAGAACACACAGAAAAAACGATGCAGAATCGTTAAAAATAGGGTTAATTTCACATTTTTGATGATTTTACTTCATGTTAATTTAACATGAATTATAGTAATTGTCAAAAAAAAAAAAATATTTTCTTTTTGAAAAAACTTTATTTCACGTTGAACTAACATTTACGTACTGTTAAAATCAAAATGAAGAATCATGATGAATCAAAGTTATTTCAAGTTAGATTAACATGAATTTAATTCAATGTAGTAATTGTATTTTATAAATTATTTGACTTAGAGTGGTTAGCTTAGACATCAGAAAATTTTTTGTATATATAAACTAAATTAGCTTCCCCGGCCAAGATTTGAACTCGGAACTCATCGCGGAGTAGTTACCCCTGCACCCCAACAATTTTAAATATGCTAAAGATACACACTAAATATGTACCATCTTTAATTAAATTCTAATTTTACATTATTTGTTATCAGTTTGTCGGCTGTTTACAAATAAAACATACAAAACAACAACAATACAGAAACAACCTACACAACTAAGCACAAAAGTGTATTGCGGCTATGAGCAAAGCAAATAAACACCAACACACTCAAACAGTATAATATTTCTTGTAAATTTAATGTGATCTGAATGGATTTGAATCAACCTTTTGGCATGTTGATTTTACATTGGAATTTTTTTCTGTGTGAATGCTTGTTCAATTTGTTTTTGCTTTGTTTTGCACATGAGCATAAACTAGAGTACGCAGCTGATCGGCTAACAGCCGCCACCGGCCACAAACAATTTAATTATATATAATTTAATCGTGTGCCGCTTAAAAATAAAATAATGGGAAATAAATGGAAACGTTTTGAAATATTTCCAGAGAATTTAACATCATCATATAATATAATTTTATTGAATTATTATTTCACACATGCAATTTGTTTTATATAACTTACAGCAGCATAGCTTTTACCGGATGTCCTAAGACACCTCTCGTCTTTTCATGAAAAATAATGGCAACTAACATTAAATTTTCTTTTTGTATTTTTTATTTATTCTATTCAACCGTATCGTGAATAAAATGTGCAATATTTCTTTCCATGAAATCTTCATTCGCCGTGAAGGGAAATTTACTATCCCGAATTTCATGGTAACATTCGTTCCCCCTATAAAATGGAAGGGAATTGTTGTCATTAATTGTGGACATTATTTACTCATTTTTTTTGTCCTATAAATAAATATTTATAGCTTTTAATATTTAATTGAAAGGAAAATATTGAAATAATGCGATCAATTCAGTTCACCTGCAAAATAAAGGAACAAGTGAAAAAATCCCCATGAAAAATATTATTCATGTTTATTAGTGAATCATTTTCTGGGCAGAAATTATTCACGATGGCAATTTGAATAGGGAAAATATTTGTAATATTGTTAGTTACTTAAAAGTTTTTCCACTAACACTCTTTGTCCCTGTCCATACTTGCAATTTTTGTTGCAGCAATTCTTGAGTTTATTGCTGTGAGAGGTGAGAAGATTGGGGATGTGTACGCAGTTTCATGTGCTCGGCAATTCTCTTGTGTTTTGAAATTCTCACTTTTTAATTTATTTCTTCAGTTGTATGAAAAATACAAAATAAAACAAAAAGTAAATTTAATGGATAATTTTTCAAGGAAATTTGTGGTGTAAAATAATTCTTTTAATAAATAATTGCAAACTATAATTTCATAATGTGGACACTAATGCAATTTCAAAGCTGAATTTTAAAAAAAAGCAGCAACAAAAATTGGAAGTCTGGACGAGGACTTTGTAATTGTAACTGTTTTCACTTCAATGCATAATTTTGGATGGTTTGATGTTTGTTTGTCTTGGCATCAATTGTTGAATACGAATTTAAATCAAATTTACCATTTTCTTGGTTAATTTAACAGAAACCTTTACAAAGTTGGAAAAATTTAAAAAAATAAGACTAAATATATAATCTAACCGATTTAAGTGGTTACTTGTATTGTAAATAAAATTTGTGCCTGCGATTTAGATTAAAATAACTTTTCGTATTGTTAATCTTACTAATTTTAATTGTTAATTACTGCCAGTGCAATCTTTTTGGGATTTTATATGTGTATGTATAAAACAAATGTTATAGCCTGTTTGTAGAACACGACAAGGGCGACTCACGACGAGCCATTTTATGGACGACTACGTAATGAAAAGCGTTTGTATAGCGCGACTCGACTTTGTCGTCCAGCTTACGTTAATTCGCCCTTATGTCAAATATGTACTAAATCGTACTGTTGCCAACATGGTAAAAAATAATGTTTCTAAAATTTTTTCATATGAAATAATTTTTTTAGTTTAAAAAAATGTCAACCCTATTCTTGTGGTGACATGCTCATAAATAAATAAAAATAAATAAAATAAACAATTAAAACAAGTTTCATTTCTGTCGCCACAAAATGAAGGAAATCAATCAACCCCTATTGAACTTCCAAATAATCAAAGTGAAAGGAATACGCAACATTCCAAGAACCGAAACTATGGATGGTGTGCAAAGCGAATTAAAAATTATTTTGAATATTCCCATTTTCGAAAGTATTTTCCCAGAAATTGATTTCATTTTAATAAGAATATGAGTAATATGAGTAATAGGAATGTTGGCAGACATACCAAAGCGCCAATTCCAAAATAAAGATTTGAAGTAAACAAATTGTGTTTAATTTTTTTTTTAATTTAGTTTATTAAAGTATTTTTATAAAGGTAAGTAAAGTGATGTGCATACATACTTAAATGCAAATTAGAATTGGTGTAGCCTTTTGGGAGCTACTGCGTCAGAATATGTCTAGAAAAGATGTGATATATTCTCAATGGGTGGACCTATTTTCTTCAAACAATGCTAAGAGCACTCTCGAACAAATCACCTTTCAAACAGAAAAAGCTAAATCAAAATCGTTCCAGCCGTTAGGTCTGTACATGGACTCGTACATACAAACAGATACATATACAGACACGCACTATAAATTTATAACACATCCATAATCCTACCAAACTGTGGAGTTCCCGTGGCCAAGTGTGAAAATTGCTCCATATATGATACAATTGGCTAAACTGCAGTCTTGTTGCCATTTTGATGCTAAAAATTTAATAATTCAAAACAAGAACAACTTTAATATGAAACTTCACTTACCTTTTTCAAGTTGGAAGTTCCATTTGTTTATTTTTTCTTAACTTTTAGTAATAATTTTAAATTTGTTTAGTGTTTTGCTTATTTTCATGAACTTTTTTTGTAAACACGATTAGAATTTTTGAATCGCCCAATTTGCCGTTTATAGTGAGTTAAATCGACTTGTACAAACCCAAATAAACTGACACTGTTACGTTTTTTAATAAAAATCGTCAACACTCGTGTTCTAAAACCCCAAAAAATAAATAATGTTAACATCTTAGAGCTTTTTATTGGCGAGTCGTGTTCCACAAACAGGCTGTTAATTTATTTTGTTTAATCTAAAAATTAATAAAATTAACTCAAAGTGTTATCAACTTTAAGAATTTAAATAGTTGTAGCTTCAAAAGCTAATCAATGTTCTCTTGTACCAGGAAAATGCAAGGATGTACAGCCAGCCACCCTGGCCGTTATTTTCATTTTTTTGATTTATTATACTCTCACCACCCAAATCGGTCCAGTTTTATGCAAAAAAAAAAAATACAAAAAAACTTCATACCGATAAATTGCGTTTTAGGGGGTCCGCCCGGCCTTCAAAGTTGGCCTTTAAGCCCATTTTTCAATGTAATTTTTGGCATATGACTATCTTTTTAAAAAATCATTTTATAAGAATATGACATGTGGCAATATTTTAGGTCTTCAAGGCAGCAACATTAGTCTCAAAGAAGGTTTTTTTGCTAAAATTTATATTTTAGAAAATAATTAGGAAAATAACCAACAATTATGTAACAAAATCATATTTACATGAAAATTTTTTATTTTAAGCATGTACAATAAGAGCTTATATAGATTAAATTATTTCATACATATACATATAAAACTAAACCAAAAAAAAAATTGCATTGAATATATGGGCTTAAAGACCAACTTTGTGGGCCGGACGCACCCCCTATGAAATTTTTTTGTATTTTTTTTTATATAAAACTGTACTGATTTGGGGGGGGGGGTTGAGGGTAGAAGAAATAAAAAAAATTTCCGTCACTCTAATGTACAGTGTACGTTGTACACTACTCTTGGGCGAACTCGTTCACTAGTTCATTTTTGCCACAAACCAATGATCAAACCCTTTTAAATTACTTGAGATTGAGAAAAGGTTTGTGTCAAAAATGTACTAGTGAACGAGTTCGACCCAAGTCTGATGTACACATGTGCAGTTTCATTGGCAAAAATTCATGAATTCTACTACGAATTGTTCATTCATTTGTCCTTTTCTCCTGACTTAGCACCGAGTGATTATTTCTTGTTCACAAGCCTGGAGATATGGATCAGAAATATGTTAATGAAATCAGATAACAAACATTATTTCTTATTTGTTGTTTGTTTTAATGACCATGACAAATCATATTTTTTTTAAGGGATAAAAATTTTTTAGAAACGTTGGACAAAGTGTAAAGAGCGCAAAGTCGACTAGGTTTAAAAAGAAAGTGAGTTTTTTTTATCGAAAAACCCATGTTTCATTTAAAAAGTTTTTATAAAACGATGCTCAGAACTGGTTAAAGGAGTCGTCACTATACCTCTCTCTCTCTCTGTCTCTGACGTTTTACGAATTTTTTATATTTATGATTTGATCAGGCTAAAGTTCGTATCGCTTTATGAGCCAAATGATATGATGATGTGATAATTATTAATGAACACATACCACCAAAGTAATTTGTAAATATTCTGACAAACACTAGTAGAATGGAACAACATGCTGTTTTCGACAACCACCACTCCATGACCATCAGCGTTCTTTGTGTTTGGTTCACTGTGTGTGGTGTCAGTTGATGTAGATTTCTCAGTTTTCAGTGCAAATGGAATATGTGAGTTGTTTGGATTGCTGAAAGCTTTTGTTTTTATAATGAAAGCTCAATTTTATCATCTATAAATTTACAACAGTCTTGCCATTGCCGTTTGTTATTTACTAACTATGGAAATGTTAGTTATTTACTTAGTTATTTACTTTTTGTTTTAATTAAGACAAATTTTTTTTGGTTTGTTACTATTAAGTATATTTATTGACATGAAATTTAATTTATTCGAAAGATAATCTTCTAGTATTAGAATTTAAATATGAGTTCTGGCATATGATTGTAGCAATGGCTGGCTTGGACGTAGTCTCATTTGGAGGTCGAATTTCCGACGACATTTTCCAAAATTTGTGGCCGTATAATAGCAATAGCAAGATGAAAGTTGTCCTCCAAGTGGTCAATCGTTTTGATTAAACGGCGTAGACTAGCTGGCAATTTCACATATCTCTACAGAAAATAGTCTAACGACGTTAAATTACATGTTCTGGTAGGCCAATTCACGGGTCTGAAACGTTAAACTATGTAGTTACCAAACGTTTCCTTCAATAAATCAATTGTGATACGAACTGTCTGACATGTCGGGCCGTCGTGGTGAAACCAAAGCTACCGCACATCATGGTTGTTAAATTGGCGAACAAAGAAGTCAGTAAATATGAATCTATAGCGTTCACCATTAACTGCAACATTCTGACAGCATGAGTTCTTAAAAAACTACCGACCAATGATTCCACCAGCCCATAAAGCACACCAACCACAGTCAGTTTTTATGGATGTAATGGTGTCTCAACATACACTTGATTTTTAGTTATCATCAGTCCAAATACGGTAGCTTTGTTTGTTTGACGTTTCCCTTCAAACTAAAGTGAGCTTTGGACGTGAAGCGCGATACGTATTTCGAACAGAACCATGATTTTCAAAATAAATTTACCAAATTTATTCAGGCCGCAGTATATTTTGTACGTATGTTGAAATGCAAAACTAAACTAAACATAAATCACTTGACAGCTAACAAAATGGCTGCCAATTGAAAAGTGTTGCCAACTTTAAGTTTTATACCTGTATAAAAAACACGTTTTATACCACATTGTATATGAATACATATTTGCAATATGTTGCAGATATCTTATGATAAACACACCTATTTACATGAGCAAGTGCTTATGCGATCTAGATTTAAAATTCTTACAATTTAAAAATATAATAAGAAAACGTTTTTTTTTTTTGGGCCATCTGTCTTAAAATAAAAATACTGCTGCCAAACTGACTCAAATGCACGAGACCTTATCTAGAAGTTTTTTAAACTGGTTTTTATATAAATTTTAATACATAAAAAATTTTCAATTGCAAAGCGCCCTCGCTGGAGACGATCAAATAAACTCATCAATGTTTGATGAAAATCAAAAATTTTTTATCGTGTATATGGTCGACGTTAGGTTCGTTTTAATATATAAATAAAATTAGCTTTAGATCTAAAAGGGAATAAATAAATCTAAGGGTTAGATCAAAAAATTTTTTTTTAAGATTTTACCAAATCAGCAAATAAATAAACAAAAATTAATAGAAAAAAAGCCGAACATATACACGCCAATTGTTATAAATAAAAGGTCTGCAATATTACACACTCAAACTTCTTTACATTTTTTATTTGACGACGGATTATTTAAATGTCTTCAACTATGTTTGACAAAAAAAAAAACAACATCAGTTTCGTTGTGGATCTTGTAACTGATGGAGTCGTGTGATGGCGAACAAAAATTTACGATTATATTGCGCTATGGAGTCAAAATATTAAAAGACGCGTCTGGCTGTACGTCTATGTACATACGCCACACATATTTTTACTTATTGACAGGTTGAGCAGGACTCGAAAAGGTAATTTCAAGGCGTAAGCCTTGATAACACTATTATTTCCATTATACTAAATGTGTTAAATTAAATAAATAGCATAAGCAAGGCGAATTCAGTATCAGGTGACCTTATCAGCCCGGCTGATTATCAGCTGTTGATGCCAAATTGAGCAATTTGAACCAAAATGTCAAAATTTGCTTGGAAATCTTCTGACAGTTTGGTTTTTTAGCACAGAAAACTACGTGTTGTTTTTTGTGTTGTAAAATTGTTGTAGCGATGAGTTCACCTGATACTGAATTCGCCTTGAGCATAAGAAAAGAAAAAAAATATTTGTGTTAATTAATACGAGTAACTTTTCAGACTAACCCGAAAAAAATGCTCTAAATATTTACATACATATGTATATGTACGTGGGTAACCAGAAGAGTCATTTTGGCAGCTGCAACTACATACTTGCATTGCATTGTTGTAGGTCGTTGAGTGTGAATAATGTGTGAAAAATGTATTTATTTGTATTTGATTACTGTCCGCCTGCCACCTTTTGCAAATGCTGCTAATTTTTTTTATAGATACTCGTATATTTTTAGCGTTTGTTCTCATTTGCTTTTATTTTTATTATTTTTTTTTGCTAAACAATTAAGTGTGTCATTGCCAATTGTCAATTGAAAATAGAAAAATGTAAATAATAAAAATTACGTTTGTTTTATTTAATGTTTCTTTTTCTATCGCTCTCAGCATTTTTTCTATAAATACATTTGAAAAGCAACTACTACTGCTTTATATGGTTAGAAAATGCACTTGCTGGTATTTCATTCAGCTAAAGTACGAGTATTTCCCGGAAATTGAATTGCATTTAAAAGCCGCAATGGCTTATTGGGAAAGTCAGAAATATGTAGACTTATTATGGAATTTATTTCAAATATAAACATACATCCATACAAAGTATTTAATAAGCAAGGCAAGTTTGAAATGCACTAGAAAATTCTCACGTATTAAATTCTCGAGTTTGGTTAAAGTATTCCAGGTCAGGAACTTTCATATCGGTAAATGCATAGTGTGCATTAGAGCACATGATCGTTAAATCAATATCGAAAGGCCCTAAGTTTTTATTTTTTTTTAAATCGATTTTTTGTATATTTTGGAACAAGTACAAAAAATTCAAAAATTTCGATTTAAAAAAAGACTGAGTCACGCGTGAGTCATATTCGAATCACGCGTGATCTTGGTAGTGTTCGCTTATAATAGTGATTTAAAAAATAACGTGTATACATTAGGTACCTGTGTTAGGCTTGTTAAATAAGCTATTTTTGTATAATTCGTATTCGAAGTCATTCAATGGCAGGCAATTCATCGGGAGCGTGCGTGAGTAAAAAATTATGAATTTTTGCTTGTTTCGTTTTTTAAAGCGCCGTTTATATGCATTTCGTTGCTACTTTCGTCTTTCTTATATGAAAAAAAAATCATTAACAATAATTAATTAATAACCACTTTGTACGAGGGGTGCCCGAATCTCGCCTCCTATATCCCCTATATGTTATTAGAATATTTAGTTTATTTAGTTTAAGAGTTATCGACATCAAATTTAGTTCGCCTCACTCTGGTTATTCGGAATATATATTAAAACTAATAATTACTTTATATTGGGATGTCAAAGTAGTAAACAAATTCGATTTCTTTTCGATTACAATTGTACCTTTTTTGGTACTATTTAAACTCGTAAATTACAATAGTACTCAAATGACTAATTTAGTACATTTAAGGAATCTCAGCTGTTTCAAACGATTGCATAAGTCAACTTTCACTTTTGATCAATGAAACTCTTATTCTTCTTTTTGAAAACAGTCTTGTGAAACCAAAACGAAACAAGAAAATCCAAAAAAATTTAAACTATTCGATTTCCAGATCATCGCATGCATATGCTATTATTTTGTATAATTTAAATTTCAACTTCAACGATTCGCTGGCCATAACCAAGTCGATTACTTTAATAAAAACAAATATAAATATGTGTGTAATTTGAACTAAAAAAACATTTTAGTACAATAAGCGTCAAAAAAGTACAATTTTTTCAAGTTTTTGGTACAATTTTAAAATGTTCAATGCCTTCCCTGCTTCAAAGTATGAAGAATCCATTTCAAGAACCTTTGACCTAAAATATATTCTGAATTCGAGCACAATATAATTGCTTGTAAGCGAATGACCTCCATTAATATTTTGTGCTAAAAAATTATCATGCATCACTTCGAGCGCCGACCCTTGTACATTTAAATGTTTTTCAAGTCGCTTATTGAACCGAATAAATTTTTATAATTACATACAGAAAAATTTACAATTATTATTTGTATGTGGGGTATGTCATTGCAAAATATAAAAATACCTCATCTTTGCTATTTATAAAAATAGATGTAAAATATTTTTATACTTACTATTAATATTTGTGAGTCAAAAAACAAAAATAGTTTTCTTTTGTAAAAACTGCGGGTACATGTGAAACGTGTATGGAATATATTAAAATTTAAAAAATATACATTTGCATAATAATAATAATAATAATTTGGTAAATATTTACCCGACAAGGAAACTGGAAAAAGGTACATGGTTAATAATACTATATATATTTTTGCTAAAGAACAAAAAAAAACTCATTAAAAACTTATGGGTATCTTGAACGAAAACCCCTTAGAATGATTAAAATAAATTTAAAAGTCTATATACGGTTTTTAATCAAGTGAAACTTTTTTCTTTAATAAAGATTAATTAAATATTCATTTAACTCGCTAGGCTACAAATTAATTAAAATTTTTATTTTTTGCCAAAAAAAAAAATGAGAAACAAATTTGTTGACTGACGACACAACCAACAAATTAATGAATGAAAAATAAAAATTAAATTGTTATCTGTATGCCACTCGCATACCATTTTTTTATTTTATTCGCGATGAGTCACATTTTGCGAATGTGACTTTACATTCATAAACTTCAGTGACTGCAGAAGTTATGAATGAAAGAAGAATGACTCTGAATGACAAACGTACAAAATATTTTAATAATTTTTAATTTTTTGTTATTATAATAATAATTTAAAGTATAGAACAGACATACAAGCGTACATGTTTAATGAGATATACATATAGGAAGATAGCAACCCACAGTAATAAAAAACTACGAGTATTTGTATCTACAAAATTCGAATGTATCTCATAGCTAGACGGATGTTCAAAGTGATATAAAATCATTAGTGTGGTACAAATAAGTATTTCTTTCTCAAATTGATGTCGTGTGGTTAAAAAAAAACACCACGTATGCTTTGAAATCTGAGGCCTATTTTCTAATTTTCAAAAAGTTAAATTTCGGATGTTAACGGACGTATAAATATTGTTTAATTTAATTTTAAACTAAAAGCGACCTATAAGCAAATCAGCTTTGTTGAAGTGAGTACCAAGCATTCAAAGCTGCCATATTTTTTTTGTTGAAGATATGGTACACACAGGAAAAAATACCAATGTAAAATCACCATGCCAAAAGGTTGATTCAAATTCATTTAAATTACATTAAATTTACAAGAAATAATATGTTGTTTGAGTGTGTTGGTGTTTATTTGCTTTGTTCATAGCTGCAATACACGTTTGTGCTTAGTTGTGTAGGTTATTTTTGTATTGTTGTTGTGGTTTTTTTATGTTTGTAAACAGCCGACTAACTGCTGCTGGCTGGTAGGCATTGCACTAGTCTTGCATTCGGAGGATAGCAGGTTCGAATCCTGGAGTCAAGTCAAAGTATTTTGTATTTTTTTAAACTAAAACTAAAACTTTTCAAACAAATTGCATGTAAAATGACTAGAAATAATGTTAAACTATAATTTAATTCAAGATGGTACATATTTCGTGTGTATGTTAAGAATATTTAAAATTAAAGCGATGAGTTCCGAGTTCAAATCTTGGCCGGGGAAGCCAATTTAATTTATATACAAAAAATTTTCTGATGTCTATGTCAACCACACGTAAGTTAAATAATTAATAAAATTCAATTACTACATTAAATTAAATTCATGTTGATCTAACTTGAAATAACTTTGATTCAACATGATTCTTTATGTAAATGTTAATTCAACGTGAAATAAAGTTATTTCAAAAGTAAACATTTTCTTTGACAATTACTATAAACCATGTTAGTTAGATTAACAAGAAACACATATGAAGCAAAATGATTGCCGAAAAATATTAGATTCACCTTGTTTAAGTAGATTTTAAGTTGAATTTTTTTTGTGTGACTACAGATGGGAAATGCCAAAAAGACTATTATACTATTGAAAAGAGAAGCGATTTGATTTGGCTTTTACTTTCTATTGCATTTGCTTTGCATTTGAACAACTACAATGTTTTCAGTTTTTCTTTTAAATCCGTGGCGTTGCAACATAAGAAATTATTGAATTTTCTTGGGGGGAGGGAAGAATGCGGTCCTACTTAAACAGGTGATACCCTGCACTAGCATTTATTAAAAATATTATTGCTACTGAGCCTTTCTCTCTCTATGCATAGCTCCCTTTCCAATAATGCAAATGAACTGAGTTCAAACCAGGGATGGAAAAGTTAGTACAATTGTACTTTTTTCAGCACTACTGGAATGTAAAAAGTACCGTTGCACCCCAGTGACCAATTTAGCAGTATTGAAAATTTTTTCCTATTATATTACATGCCAAAAATTGCACAAAAAATATTTGACCTATATATAATCAGTTTCGAGCGTTGGTTGGTGTAGAAGTGGTTTAATCCTTAAGAAAATAAAATAGCTAAGTAAATGAAGCGATATGTTCAGATATTTTAAGAATCGCTATAGATACATTATCGCATCTTAATTTATCTCAAAACGGAAAAAGGTATTTTCGTACCAAAAATAGACAAATACTGTTTACTACGACTAAGATGGAAAAGTATATCGTAACTGTTAATTTTAAATTCAGATCTCATCAGCTGATTTTCACGTTATTGTTGGCTTATTGTTGTATTATTTTCATCTCTCTATTTTAGAATTGTATAAAAGATGGATCTTATTAAATGTGCTTATAAGAAAAATATAAATTCTGATCAAATATCAAATGAACAATTCCACACATTCATCGTTCCTGTAGAAAGTTCTATAGAGAGCACAGATACAAGTTTTGAAAACGATGACGGTCTTCTTTTCGATGACTATATTTGGCTTATTTGAAAAGTATTAATTTTCTCTGTTTAGCAAACAGCTGTCAATGCAGTACCTAAAATCTCGAAAGCGCACTCCAAATTAATACAGCACAAACTTTCGATGTGCTTAAATGTGAATAAGGCAGCTTTTCGAGAATTGACAGAAAACAACCATAAAACTATTTAATTACTTTTTACGGATGATATTATTGAATTCATTGTTGTTTAGACAACGGCACGGACTTCACTATTCTTTACCTGGCGTTCGTTCCTAAGTTTTTTTTTCATATCTAAATTAAAGCTTACGGTTCTTTTGACTATATCCACCTGAAAAAAATTTTGTATTCATCCGATAATTTTAACGATCTACCCGGTTAGAGGGTTAAAGTTTTACACACAAACATACATACATGTGATCATGAAATCATATGCCAAATGTTTGTGTTGAAAAAAAAATAATAATTTCAATACTTAATATGTATAATATTTTCTATGAGCAGGAAAAACTTTCGTATGAATGTATGTATTTTTGTTTTAAATATAAAAATACTAATTATTTCTATATATCAATATACATATATTCATTATATATAGTATATACATATGTATGTATGTATATGATATACAAATGTGTATGAAGATTTACATAAATATTTATTTAACTATAATAGATATTAAGTGACTTCAGAGTGGTTGAAAAATAAGTAGTTAGTAGTCAATTTAAAAGTCATGCAGAGATGGCCAATTGACTACTGCCTATGACATGCCTATGTTAAAATAGTGAGTCAGCGACAAGGAAAAAAATCACTTAATCAACCAGTTGTGGTTATTAAAAAACCAGTTTGAAGGTACTTACAAATGAGTTTGAGTTCCTATAGGGTATACATACGTACAAATGAATATTACGTACGTTTTTAGTTAATTTGAAAAAATTATTAAATTATTATTAAAATATATAAAAATTAAGAAATTGGTACAATCGTACTGAAAAAAGTACAATTTCTCTTGAAAATTAGTACAATTTGTAAACCTGATTTCTCATCCCTGGTTAAAACCTAGAAAAATTCAACAAGGTGAATTCATCTTGATATAAAATGCAACGCTGCATATATTTCTTAATGTAAACGTTTCTGCTGTTAAAAGATTTACGAAAGTTTTGCTTGATTTGACACAAGAGAAAGCAGCAGCTGACAATAATCTGCTGAAATGAAGTCACCAGCCTCCTTATTTTGTAAATCGCTCAATATCTATTACTAAAAATATATTTTTTATTTTAATATTAATTTTGAATATGTGCAGCTTACCCTAATGTAAATACTGCAAGGTTTAAATATTGCATTGGGTTTCGTGGGGAAAACTAAAAATTGCAATTGCAAAATGTTGAAGTGTGTGCTTGTGTGTGGCACGCTTATTACTCGTATTATAATTTTTAAACTACAAATTATTGTCATACATAGATTTTGATCAGCAGCGCCATATTGCTGCCTCGGATTTATTCATATGGAACGAGAATTTTTAGTTAATACTAAAATATGACTACGTACATATCTATATATGAATGTAGATATGTACATTAATACTGGCAAAAATATTCACTCCTTTGTAGCTAAAAAGCCATAACTCAAAAGATTTAATTTCGGAGTTAACAACAAAAAATAATTCTTCATGGAAAAATAGTACCCTTTCTCTTATTTAGGGTATAGTACTGTTTTTTTTAGAAAACCTTAAAATTTTATAATAATTTTTCATTAGAGCATATAAATGAAATTTAATATATTTTTACACGACGTATTGCCCATTTTTAATTTATAGTGGATATTGTTAAGAAAATTGCTTCGAACAGAGCTAATGTAAATCTTTTTTATAAAGAAAACATTTGGTTAACAAAAATAATTATGCAGAATCGTTTAGCTAAGTAACTAAATACACACATGCACAGGTTAGGTTAGGTTAGGTTAGTCTGGGTGGTCAAGGACCTCGCATAGGCCATAATTGATCCTTAGCGATACCAGCAGAAGAAGAGAAACCTAAAAGTATGGCGGCCTAGTTCATGGTGCCTGTATCGAATGACTACCACACAGATTTAACAAACCTTAGTAGCCTACACATTTCCATTCCTGATACAAGATCAAGACTACGAAAAGTGTGATCACCAAGATGTTTAATTCTAGTCGCACGCCAACTTTCCTCCGCTTCTTCCTTCATCTTAGAGTCTTTCAGATGCGCATTCATGGTTTGAGGTGTGAAAGCTGATTCTGCAGCCATTTTGGCTGCATAGATTTCCGCCTGGAATATCTACACTAATCAGGAAGTTTATAAGATTCCTCTATACTGAGCTCCGGGCAGTAAACCGCAGCTTCTACCCCTTCATCCATCTTTGAGCCATCGTAGTTAAGACCTTCGAGATAGCCTTCTTCCATTATAGTGATCTGTGGTTTGGCAAGAAAGTTAAATTCTGGAATGATGTAGTGCGACCTACACTCCATGTCTTCCAGCAATTTACCGTGACCAAATGGTTTGTACGACATCTTTTCTGTTGTCCTGAGTCGGATTACGACTTTGCATGCTGCGTTCAGAGCGGTTAGTTTTATTGGTTTAAGGTTCAAACAAAACATCTAAAGCTGCAGTAGGTGTATTTCTTAGAGAACCAGTGATGCAGAGCTCTGCTAGTCTCTAGATACTTTCTTTTTCAAGTATGCCTTTGAATCAGTCACCCTCCACCAGACAAGTATTCCATAGAGTAGAATTGGTCTAGCTACCGCTGTGTAGGTCCAATACGTAAGAGTAGCCGAAAGTCCGCTCGTCTTGCCCAGCATCTTTTTAGATGCATATAGAGCAATGGTGCTCTCCATTCCCTAATTTTCCTTCTAGTAAAAAGTACGAGATCTGTTTTTTCAGGGTTCAAGTTCAGACCTACCCTAGCTGCCCCTCTACGAATATCTTTTAAAGAGAACTCCATAATGGAGCTAATTGTGTCAAGGAACTTACCGAATATGATAATGGCTACGTCGTCTGCATATGCCGTAATCCAAGTTGCTTTACCCTCGAATGCTTACGCACATACATAAATGATTAAATAAATAGCTTCTGCTTGTTAAGAAGATACACATACAAAATAAGATAAACAACTACATACTATAAATGGCTTCTATCAAAAACAAGCGTTGGAAATGTTAGATGTTTTCCAGATGTCGCTGTCACATTCTGGAAGCCTTGTGTTAAGCATAAAAATAGTGATATCTGCTGGCAAGCAAAAGGTTGATTCAAATCACATTAAATTTACAAGAAATAATAAACAGACGACCAACTGCTGTTGGCTGGTAGGCAGTGTACTGACTAGTCTTGCATTCGGAGGATCTCAGATTCGAATCCTGGAGTCAAGTCAAAGTATTTTGTATATTTTTTAAACTAAAACTTTTCAAGTCAAAGCATTTTTTTAACTAAAACTAAAACTTTTCAAACAAATTGTATGTAAAATGGCTAGAAATAATGTTAAATTATAATTTACTTCAAGATGGTACATATTTAGTTTGTATCTTAAGAATATTTAAAGTTGTTGTGGCTGCAGGAGTAATCACGTCAAATCTTGGCCCAGGAAGCCTTTAATTTATATACAAACATTTTTATGATGTCTATGTCAACCACACGTAAGTTAAATAATTAATAAAATACAATTACTATTATAAATAACTAACTTGAAATAACTTTGATTCAACATAATTCTTTATTTTGATTTTAACAGTACTTAAATGTTAATTCAACGTGAAATATAGTTATTTCAACAGGAAATTTTTTTTTGACAATTACTATAAATCATGTTAAATTAACATGAAACACACACGAAGCAAAATCATTGCCAAAAAAAGTAAAATTAACCCTATTTTTAACGTTTCTACATTGTTTTTTTTTGCTGTGTGCTGCTCAGTTGTCTAGTGTAATCGGTCATTCAGTTGTTTGTTGTGAAGATAATTGAATATGTCTATCAAAAAGCCAGTCTGAAGTCCAGTTGTTCGCAATAGCAGCATATCATAAATTAAGAACTAAGAGTTCAGTTTTTCATTGTAAAGAGTTGTCTAGTAGTTGATCATAAAGTTGTTTATTGTGAATATATTTGATTGATTTTGAACGTGTATACAAAAGCGTGGAAAACGTAGTGGTAACCACTTGTGAATAATTGAAGTATTTGATTTGTGTATACTAAAAGCTTTTTATTAGTATAAGTGTACTCAAGATGAGTTGATACCAGGTATTCGCCTTGTATATTTATTAGTGTGAAATTTTCTGCTATCAGAAAATTTTCGAACGTTTTGCTTTTGATACCAGAGAAATTAACAGCTGATCATCAGCTGACGAATTGAGAGTCTTTTATTTATTTGCAAATCTTCGAGCCGACAAAAAAGCGTGTTTAAAGTGCAAAAAATTAATATATAATAATGATTTAACAGAAAATAGACAACAGTGTTCGGTTTCATTGTTCGGGTAGCAAAACTTGATTACTTCAGCAATGAATTTTCATTGCTGCATTTTGTAATTATATACTTTTTTTATTTTGACTTTCCAATTTCCAACGAAAAATTAAATGCAGCATTTTTTCTCGTAAATGGAACCAAATGAAAAAATGGCTCCTCACTCTTCTCGTATACAAATGTTATATGGAATTGTATGGTGAATTCAAAACTTTAAACTCATTTTCTATAAAACAAGATTAGACCACTTTAAGTCATGTGCATATTTGCTTCAAAATATTAAAAAAAATCTTTAAGGTAAAATCTGAATAAATAGCTAATATAAATTAAATAGATTTATATTAATCGAGACTAGTATAACTCTAAATTAAAATGTTGCATACTATTAAAAAAAATTTATTATTTGTTCAAATGTAATATACTAAACATCTCGACAAAAAAATATATTTGACTTAGACCGCTTTCATAGTTATGGGTACATTTGTACATAATCATATCAACGAAATCAATACTATAGGAGCCATTGTCTGTATCATGAGCACTGCACCAGTTCTCACAAAGTGTTGTTTAATTAAAAGCATGAGATCGAAACTACATATATTAAGTGCAGCTTGACCCTATTCCTTATAAGGCCTCATGTCAGCTGCAACTTGAGAGATAAAAATCTTTGGCCAAAAATTCATTAAATTTATTAATATATAATTTTTAAAGTATTTATTCCAATGGTCAAAGGAAATTTATTATCATTGATGTATGAGACTCAATCATGGAATAGATGTTTGTGTCTATGAACTTTAGCAAGATTTCTTTGGCCAAAGACAATTTTTTTAGTACTATTGCAACCAGAGATAAGCTTGCGTATAAAAACTGATAAAAATTCATTATTTAAAGTAGTATATCAACACTGTTTGTGTTAAAATTGTACACATGGTTGTCAATTTTGTAAACGAAGTATTTAAAAAGGCGGATGTGCACAAGTTGGCAACCAGCGTTAATCAATAACGTACCGTTGTCACTTCGTACACATCCGTGTGTAAGTTGACAACCAGCGCTGCCAATAACTCAAAGTTCAACCCAATATTTTTAATGTGTTGATCGGATAACAACTCACTGAGTTACGGGCTTTTAGATTTAAATTTTTTTTAATTTTTGGTTATTTTTTTTAAATTCCGTATTTTAAGTTGTGTCCTTCAGCCAAAAAAGTTCTAAAATTTATTTTAAGCCTGTATCTTAAATAAAATGTTTTAGTTCACTTATATCTGGCAAAAAATTAAAAACTTACGACATATTTATTAAATATATCCGAATTTGAATTTTCGGATGTTTTTTAGTAAAAATTTAAAATTTTAATCAGAAATAATTTTTTTTTTTTATAGTCAGGCTTAAGTTCAGTAATGTCAATTCTTATAGAATAAAATATTTTTATTAATTAATGTGAGTTTCTGCAGAAGAGAAGAAAAATTAAACTTAGACTTTAAGCTGGGGGAAATACCGATACTTTTCTGTGCAGCCACGCACTTCATCAGCTTATTAGTCTATCTACTTGGGTGGAGATTCTTATTAACATCAGCTATTTAACTTAAATTTTCTATGAAATGGAATATGAGAAATGATTGTTGTGTATACAATTGATTTACCTTTGGTAAAAACATTTACAAGTATCACTATTAATTTTCTGTTTTTCCTTTTTTTATTTCTCTATTTAGGTTAGCACGAAATTATATTACTCTACCTAAGTATGTTTAACTATTCTTGCTTATCTTTTACGATCACGATCACATTAATTATTTTTACTTAGTCGATGTACCATCCGTACATGCATGTAAGTATTATTGTAGTGACTTTTATGTTACTTTGTTTTTTTGCTTTCTACAGTTTATTTGGCTTTCCAGCATTCTGAAACTGAAATTGTTTTTTTTAGATAAATTAGGGTAATAATTCTCGGCCAGAACCCTAAATCTGCTATCCCTGAGATTAAGTGGCCTCTAAGTTCTGGGTCACACATGGTAATTTTAATTGATCAACTTCTTAGTTCATGAGTGAGAGATATGATAGCTCCCCTATCCATTATCTTCTCCTTTCTCTTTCAGTAGCTCAAAATCTGTTTAGCTAAAATTGGCCTATGTGAATCCACACAGAAAAAATGTTTCTCCAATTAATATCTTTAATTAAAAAAATACAAATAATCAATTAAAAATTTAATTTAGTTAATTAATCTTTTGTTTAAGAGTTTAATTAAAAACTAAATTAAGTGATTTAAAGTGTTGTTTCAAAATTCAATTTGATTGAAAAGTTTAATTGACACAATGAAATATTTAATTGATTAATGGTTTTTTCTTTCAATTAAAAGTGTTGAAAAATAATTTTTCGGTATAAAATACGACACGGGAAAACAATGCAATAGCTGCTATTGCTGTATGAATTCTATATTTATTTGAAATAAATGGAATAAAAAAGAAAATGTACCATGTAACTAATAATAATAATAAATTCCTTTAAACTCTGTAATACGCGAATTATTTTTACTCAAGCGACATAAACATACACACACACACGCACACACACACATCCGCATAAGCGCATGCAAGAATGCAGGCAAGTATCTTTTAATTCGAATCATATTTAGCCGTTACTACTTCCAATAACGAATAACAAAAGTCAGTCAAGTCAATCAGTCCGCATAACAGACAAATGCTGCATACATAATGTATGTATGACGAGTACGATTATATGTATGTATTGTGTGCAGTGTGTGCCTGAGAATTTACTATACTCTACTCTATTCTACTGCAAAACACCGCAGTGCAATTTAATGCACTAAACTGCACTGCGCCGACTGCAGTGTGGAAGTAAAGCACATCCGTTTGGCTTGAAAGAAAACAAAATAATAATAAAAAAATATGTGTGTAATAAAAAACAAATCCAAAACGACACAACACAGCCAAAGCTTTATTTGCTATAATAACAAAACAAAAACCGGATGTTGTGGGAATTTTAAATAAATACAAAAACAACTTAATCAAAAAAAAAAAAAAAAAAAAAGTGGAGAAGAAAACAAGTAACAAATAAAAAACAAAAACTCAAGCATATTAAAACAGCAACGGCTTCTATCACTTGTTTTCGAAAAGAGTCTGACGAGACTTTGCACAGTGACTTAGTCATGTGAAAAAGACAGACAAGCGGACATGCATACAATTTATACGATTACATATTTCTACGTACACTTCAGCGAAAGCAACGAGTGACCAAAAGTGATTGCAGTTTTTTTTACACTGAAAGTGGAAATCTTTTAATTGCTGCGACTTCCTTTAAGTTTTCGTCGACGGGATAGGAGCAAATTTAAGTGCGTGACTGCAAAATTTTTATTTTTGATAGCTACATACATATATACCTACATATGTTTACTAAGGTATGCAAAAATTAATTTATACAGGAAATTAGTCAGTGTGTAGCGAAACAAAATTCGGATGTTGCAATGAATGCGACAAGAAAATTTCGGTATGATTAAGCGGAACAGTGTTGCCAAAACGGCGGTTTTCCCGCTATATATGACTGTATTTTGCTGTCATTAGCGGCAAGTCTATTTAAAAAACCACCAGCGGGAATTTTAGCGGAAAAATTTCTTACTTTGACGGATTTTCAGCGTTTTTCTGAAACTTATAAGGAAAGGTATTGAATCAAAATAAAGTATATTAAACGCAGCTATGCGACACGTACCATGGTATTTATGTTGAGTTTTTTTTTTCTATATAAACACGTACAGCGAAAGGAAACTAACGTCACTTTTTTTGCAAATAAAAAATTTACATATTGTGGTCGTGTAGTATAATAACATGTGTAATTATATACATGTGTAATTATATACATACGAGTATAAAAGTGAACAAATCTCATAATCAGTGAATAAAATTTAATTCGAGATTAAAATTATATTACAAACCAATTTAATCATTCTTTTCGTACTAAAAAAATAGTAAATAAATCTTTAAACAAACGGAAAACAATCCGAAAACTGGGTGATTGGACCACTGAGTATGAGGAAAACTAATATCAACCAAAATCTCCCAAAACAATAACTTTTTCTGAATAATTTGATTTTAATTAGAGAAATTTTTTATTAAAATTCTCCTTCGAAGCTAAACTTCAACCCAATGTGAACTGAGCCACAGAGTTTATTTTATCAACACTATTTTTTAATTTCAGATAGTCAGGAAATTTTAACAATAATTTACAAATACTTCAAGCAAAACGGCAAGATATTATTCCACACGTGTAGAACAATTAGTCTAAAATATTGAAAATATACTGAATCAACTTCAACATTAATATAATAAGATGGAATATTCCTTGGATTCTACTTTTTCCTGTGCCTATGTTCTGTAACTTTGGTGAGAACTTTTCCAAACGAAAAGTTTATTGTCATTCTGTTAAACACAGGATGACTAACGAAAAATTTAGTTGCTCATGTTTCTTTTAAGCTTATTTCAGGTTGTATATGAATCAGCCTGTGAAAAACAGGACAACCAATGTAATTGTTTGATTTTTCTCGACGCGAAAACTTCTCGCAAGTTACAGAACACAGGTACTGGTTCGATGTTTGTGTATGGAATCTCTGCAGGAAATAAAATACACCTACTCAAAGAGTAGGATGAGTTTTGCTTACAAATATTGGGGAATTATGAGATTCCAACATACATAAATCTATCCATATGTATACATATTTTCTAAAATTTATATTATTCTTTTTTTACCAATAAACCATAAAAAAGACATATATATGTTGGTTATAAAAAACTCAGCGGTTATATTAGCGTTTATTTTTATTCAGATAGCGGTTTTTAGCGTGTTTTCAGGGGTTATATGGTGGGAAATGCCTGCAACATTTTGGCAACACCGAAGCGGAATTAGAATGTAACTGGAAAAAGGCATAGAAGAAAGGAAATAATATATAAAAATATACAGTGATATGTAACTAAAAAAAATACATACTTCCCTGGCTTGGCTAGCATTAAGGACACAATTTGATGGACTGAGGGAGCCAATCAAACTCTTATTTCGATCCAATTTCCAATGATCATCATTAATTAAAACAAATTAAAAATTATATTTTAATTAATTCTAAAATTTGTCTTGTTTTTATGGTTAATTATTGTCTATATGAATTTTGTTACCGCTTTTGAAACTCATCAGTAGACTTTAACCCAAAAAATTTTTGATGAATTTAGCTAACAAACTTCGTATGTTTATATTAAGACTCTTAACACTATATTGAGAATCACACTATACAAACATAACAAGTTTGAAAGCCTCAAACAAACATCTTTACAAAACAAGCATCTGTATTCTTTGGTGGAAAATAAAATAGAGATGGTTGTTTAAAAAAATGGCCACACTACTCTAAAAGAAATTTAATAAAACTTAAAAAAAAATTAAACCGACTTCAAAAATAAGCACTAAAAAGCTAAAAATAATGTAGATCTAATTAAATAAAATATTTTTCATATGTTACCTACAGTGTTGTTTGAAGTTGGCTTTTTAAAGCTCAGGGTGAGTCCCAAGTTTCGTAAAGATCGATTAGGTAAAAGCACGTGATATACTTCATGGGGCGTGGCTACGTTCACTTTTTTTTAAAACAAGATTATTGTGTGTTTTTAAGAGGTCAAAGTGTGTGCCAAGTTTCGTAAATATTGTTTAAGTACAAGCACGTGAAATATTATACTAAAATTTAAGAGGCGTGCTCCGTCCACTTCTTTGAACGCAAGATATAAGCTTAGGGTGTGTGCCGAGTTTCGTACAAATCGGTGAAATACAAGCTGGTGAAATATATATTATTAAATTTTAATGGGCGTGACCCCACACACATTTTTTTTAAATGCATTAAGTCTATCTTAGAGCTTAGGGTGTGTGATAAGTTTCGTAAGAATCGGTTAGAACCATGTGAAATATTAAAATATATTTCAATGAGCGTAGCCCCCCCAATTTTTTTAATTTTTAAAATTGTGTATTTACAAGAACCATAAATGTTTGCTAGGTTTCGCAGCAATCAAATGAGTAGAAAATCGTAAAATCAAATTAAAAAAATTGTGGACTTGTCACGCCCACTTTTTTTGCAATGGGACCAATGGGAAGCTATACTCTCTCAGACAATACATTTTTACAATGGGTCTAAAATGTACTGAGTTATGAAGCTCCACACCTAAAAAAAAATAGAGACGAATTATTAACTTTCTCCTTTTTTTGAAGTTGTTTAAAAACAGAAATGTTGCCATCCACGATTAATTTTATCCTGATACATGCAAATTAAGTGCTAATACTATTATAAAACAATCTGTAAAATTATAAAAACAAACCATAAAACGTAAATGTTGTTTTAAGATAAAATATAAGAAAAAGTAATGTTAGAGCTCAAAATTAAAAGTCGCCAAATCCCTGCCCCGTGAAATGCTGTTCCAAATGAGAGGCGAAATCACCACTTTGGGTACAAAATCCCCTAATCTGGCTGCACTGTTAGTTGCAGCGATGCCGAAAAAAATATCAAATATATTTGAAAACTAGTGATCGTGCTCGACAACGAGACTTTGGTCTAGACTAGCATCGAACTCTTTCAGGAGTTATTCTTAAAAACAAATCTATAATTACATCTATTTAAATTACTTTATTATCGGTTTGTGTGTAAAATAGACTTAAGTCGAACTATTTCACCAGTTCATTTTTGATACAAACTGAAGATCAAACAAATTTGAATTACATGGATTTGGTTATAGATTAGATTTCGATCAGTTTGTGTGACAATCTTCGAGCTTTATGGCGTTTGTGTTTGTGTGGTTGTATATTTCTTAATAAGCACAGAAAAAATTATTCCCAAAAAAATTTTCAAACAAAAGTTTGTTTGAAATAAAATTTTGATGCAGTAAATATTTTTTACTATTCCAGTAAATAGTTTGGTCCAATTTTGTTTAAAACAAAACAAAAAACAATATGGAATGAAAAATTCTGGTTGATACAATTAATATAAAGTAATCAGCGTTGCCGTTTTGGTTACTTTTAACCAAAATTTGTTACTTTTTTTCTAATGTGTACTTTTGTACTTTTTTTCCTTTTTGGTTACTTTTTTAAGCACAAAAATAACCATTTTTTTATGGTATTTAAATTTGCATATCGTGATGCACTATCACATTTTTAAATGAATTTCGTACCTAAAAAACAAATATGGATGTTGTTTCCAAAGTTAGTACATTATAAAGAAGAAGATATCATATTCCAGATTTTCCCAATTTGAAAAGTATTGATATGGATATATTTTGAGACAAAGTTTCCACACATACAAATTAATTGATTACCACACAGCTCATCGGCTTCTGAAAGGATATTTTCGTAGCTTAGTTTAACCGAAACTAATGCAGCACGGCTGGATTTTAATACCAACTCTATAATGCATATCACACTTTATCAACAATAGGGTATTAAATCAAAATTTTTAAATTTTCAGTAGAGATGAACAATTTTTTGTAGTTACATTTATTTTAAGAGAATTTGTAAATTGGATTACATCCTAGTAAGCAAATTCCATTTGAAAATATATTTCCGTTGTTTTTATTTTGAAACATTGATATTATTGGGGAAGAATATCTACGTGTTGAAAATAATCACAACTCAAACAAAAATTTAGACATTTTATCATAAAGTAACACAAATTTTATCAGCAAAAGAGTAATGCTGAATGCTGAAATTTTAACAGTTGATATATATTGATGTTGTTAGTTGATTTCTTGCAAAAAGTGAAATTTTAAAAATTTTGATTTAATACCCTCTTGTTGATAAGGTGCAATATGTATATTTTAATATTCTATGTATAAATTCATGTGTTTGGATAACGAATGTAATACAATTACGTTCATTTATTGCAAAGAACTTATTTGTTTTTTACATACAAATTTTGTCATTTTGATAATTCTAAACTATGGGTAGGCCAATAAAATTTTAATTCCAATAAAAAAGTATATTTTCGATTACATATCGCTTACAGTAACATCAAAAATAAGGCTCAATACAATTATGAAACGGAAGTACAAATCTAAAAGTAATAGTTAATTTATATTATATGCAATTATTTCATACTGTCACAGATATATTTCTCAATTGAAGTACAAATAAGTCAATATATTAAATACATCAAGTTTTGGATACTTTTTTCGCCTTTGGTTACTTTTTTTTTATAATTTGGTTACAAAAATATTTTGGTTGTGGCAACGCTGAAAGTAATATTTGTAACAAAATTGTTAAGAGAACATTTCTGTTCCAATATAGAAATTGCATACTGTACACAACAGTTATTTGTTTTATTTCCTTTTTATTTTCATTAAAAAATTTTGTTGAATCAGACAATCTGTTGATTGAAAAAATCGAGATTTTTTTCCAAACCAATTATTACAAAATTTTGCATTTGAATTTACAAATTTCTTTGTAGGACCTAAATTGAAAAAATTAGTATTTGATTCAGAGAATTTTGTGTTTGAAATGGAAAATTAGTTTTTTCTGTGAGCAGAATGTGCCAATATAACATAAAAGTTGAGTTAATGTTTAAATGCTCACTTCAAAATCGTGTTAATTGTGTGATTGTGTATTTTGTTTTTTAGCTGATCACTAGATTTTTTTTTCTTTTTTACAAGTGTTGCCATAAAATATTTCTATTAGGTCATGAGTACATAATGTATTTTCGTAACCGTTTATGAAAGCTATAACAATACATATTTATTGAAACGCAAAAAGGCCTAACTAAAATTTTTATAATTCAACAGATGGAGGAAAAAACATTTTTAAATGGAAAATTTTGAGGTATACAATTCGAATTTTTCCAATATAATAAGATGAATGAAATTGTTATCTCTATTCACAAATATTTGGTTTTATTTTTAACCGACTTCAAAAGGAAGTTTACAATTCGTCTTTATTATTTTTTAAGGTGTGTATCTTCATAACTCAATACATTTAAGACTGATGGTAATTTGTTTTTTGTTTTTGAGAGGTTATAGCTTCCCATTGGTCCTATTGTAAAAAAAGTGGGCGTCCACACGGCCACATCTTTTTAAGTATAATTTTAAGATATTCTACTTAATTGATTACTGCTAAACTTATGAAACACATTTGGTTCTTGTAATCACATAATTTGAAAGTTGGGAAATTGGGGCCCATTAAAGCTTATTACACTTTTTCACGCGGTTCTATTTAACCGATTTTTACGAAACATACCACAAACCTTGAGTTCTAAAATAATTACAATCCCCCAATTAAAAAATAATAATATTTTATTTTAAGTGGTTCTACTTTAACGATGTTTACAAGGCTTACAACTCACCCTGCGCTCTGAAATTAAAATATAATTTTATATTTCACGTACTTCTTATCTTCTTCTATCAGATCTTTGCATTAAAATCGTTTTTTTTTGGCAGAAAGAATTATTGCAGCAATTATTTTGATAAAATAGTACGGATTTTATAAAAAAAGTCGATTATAAATTCTTTTCTTAGATTGGACGTTTTGCATTTTTGGTAGCGATATATTAAAACTAAGTAAATATGTTTTAAGAAATATGATATAAAGTAAATTTGTTATATTCTTCTATTTATCGTCGGGTGGTTAATGCCTTGCCGCAGTAATAATGTATTCTTAATATAGTGTGCGGCAAACCAGTAACCAGCCAATGATATGTAGATAAAATTATCGTGTCACGGTGTTTGTAATTGAACTGTTTGGAAACCAATTGACGGATATTTATGAAATTTTTTATGAATATTCCGTACGTCTGATAATAGGTCGCTATTTTTTCGCTTACTAATAAGTGCGCTGTGTCACGCCCATCCAAACGAAACATCTTATATCTTGATAGCTATAGGAGTCGGAGTATTCAAATTTGGTATGGACTCTTTTGAGAGCTAGGTGAGAGGCAATTTAAATTATTGGTAGAATAGTTTCGGGGGAAAGAGGAGACCTCTATACAAATAATAATCTTATATCTTGAAAGCTAAAATAGCAAGAGTCTTCAAATTTATTATGAACTTTTTTGAAAGGGAGGTGCAAAGTAATTCAAAATATTGGTAGACTAGGACAGGGATAGGGGACACCCCCATACAAAGTTATTAATACTAATCTACTATCTTGAAAGCTATAATAGCAAGAGTCTTCAAATTTGGTATGGACATGTTTGAGAACGACCTCCCAAGTAGATCAAAATATTGGCAGAAAAGGACTAGGGGAAGGGCACCCCCTATACAAAGTAATTAATAATATCTTGAAGATATAATAGCAAGAGTTTTCAAATTTGTTATGACTTAATTTGAAAACAATTAATATAAGAATAAATTATAATAAATTTAAAAAAATTTTGGTGTTTTGTTCTTTTTATATTTCGTCATCGAGCACATCACGCCCTGCCTCTATCACCCATATACCACATCTTCACACACTTACAATGAGTTAATTATTATTTTCTAAAATAGAAATGGACTAGAAATAATTTATGTGTCAAAACAACGTTTTTGTTTTAGTTTACAAATGTTTTAAGATAAAGGATTAATTTGGATAAGTTTTAAGAAAGCTTTATACATACATATATGTATGTATTTTAAAGCAGACGATAATTTAAGAAAAGTGAGCAGCTCTTTTGACATTATTTTAGTTAAACGACGGTAAACGAATGTTATTTTGTATGGAAGGGAAAAACATTTTCGTTCAACATATGTACATATGTATGTATTTAGTTCTCGTTTGACTAGACCGGAGAGTCGTCTAGCGAAAGATGTAGTGGGACAACCTGTAAAAACTTTTCAGAAAACATTTTAAAAAGCATATTCACGAGTAAATGTCCATAAAACTTTGAATAAAAGAACAATCTTAAAATTGCAATCCATTAGTTTTTTAATTTCTGATCAATCGGAAAACAATATTAATTCTTTCCGTGTACATACATACATACATATGTACAATCATATTCTTCGTTTGTTTGTTTTATTAGCATGTTTGTCATATAATCCATGTTTGCTTTAAAGCTTCCATAAATATTTATTCATATTTGTAGACACATAAAATTTTAATACTCGTATTGCAGAAAGAAAAAAATCGTAACAAAAATTAAATGTGAATGGCTGGTTGTATGATTGTGTTTGGACTTCTTTGTTTTTAATGTGGGGGTTTTCCCAAACCAACGCCTTTAAATTGTAAATTTTACAATTCATTTGAAATCATATACATATTTATTGCTCTAACGCAGCCACACATTCATACATGCATTCATACCAGAGGGCTGCGTAAACAGTCTTGAAATGTAAATACGTCTTGTTTTTTAAATGCATTTGTAGTAGCAAGTATTATACTGAATAATAATAAATGATGTCGTTTAATAATGGAAGCATGATGGATTTATTGATGTTCATATGAGTGTTAACAAGCGATGTCGCCAAGACTTCTAGTTCTTAACAAACAATCAAAAGAAGTCGTCTTGATGCGTGTATGCTTGTTATTTTGCGAATTGTACGTTTGACTTTATGTTTAAGATGTAAGCAAACGCACACAACTAATGTCAATGCATGTATATGTTTGTATGTGTGCAAAATATAAAGGAGCATGCACACATCGTTTGTGCATATGTATTTATATGCATGACGTTTGTATACGCGCCCATGCGTATGATGAAGCAAGCATCACAAATTTTTCAGTCATGAAGTATTTTCTTGTTTACACCTATACCTGCAATAACTGAAGCAAATGTCTTGCCAATAGTGTTGTTTAGCGTTTGTTTTAGAACATGTCGCTGTAGTAAAGCATTTGAAAAATCCCTCGTGTCTTAAAAGCTCTTGTAAGTGGTCATGTGCAAGAGTCAATTTCATACATAGCAATGTAAGTATTAAATGTTTGCATATATGTACAATAGCATTAGTAATGTTGCTCGATTGAAAATCAGCTCCTCCGCCCCCCATTTTACAAAATATGCAAATGAAATACTATACTGTTTCCAAGGCACTGCACTGTTTCGAGTGGAAGAAAATAAATTTGAATGAAAAAAATAACTATAAATGACTTTAAAAGAAAACGCCTGTTTTTTTGCAGTCCTAAATTTGCGCCATAATTGTGCCACAACACCAAGCCACACACACAATGCAGTCAGTTGTCATGTCATGACATAAATTTTAATCAACTCCCTAACTCCCAGCGCTAAACGCATGTAAAATATGTAAAGGGCAAGATTTCTTTCTATCTCCCTCTCTCTCTCACTCTCCAGTTATTGAGTTGACTTTCGAAAAACTATTTAATTAATGCACTACTTCGCTGTTCTGTAATTAGGTCTTTATTAATGACGGGCGTAGTTTTAGTTGAAATCATTATTTTTGAAAAAAAACCAACTAATAATCATAATGATAATTTTGTAATTAATGACAACAGTTTACTTTGACTGGCAGTGAATGGTTTTGTATGGAGTAAAAAAACGACAATAAGAACAGTGTTTCTTCATAATTGTTGGTTGGAACTGGTTTGAAGGTGTTTCTGTTGGGTTTTTGAAGTCATGCATATACATATGTACATATTTATATTAGAGTTTAATCTGCTTATGTGGGCTTAAAATGTTAAACTAGTAATAACAACTAAAAAATCAGGTTGAAGTCTTTAATTCTAGTTGAAAACCAAATTATTTGAAATGCTGATTGAACTGAGGTTTAGTTATTACAAAAAAAAATTATGTATGTCTGATGAATATTATTAAAAATGTTAGCAAAGATTTATTTACATACATACATATGTGTGGCAAAAAGGAAAAAGTGCTCAATTCAAGATAAGCTTTTTTTTGAGTAGTACCTCCGTATTCTGCATATTCGAGAGTACCCCAGGGCAAAATCTTAATTAATTTGTTCGATTTTTCAGGAAGCTATAGCTCTATGACTTGCGGATTATCTTTTTTAGACTTCTAATCTTATTTGGAATAAAGTCCTGCACAAGACCACTTACAATAACCTTGAAGACATGAGCGATTTTTCAAATGCTTTACTACAGCGAAATCTTCTAAAACAAACGCTAAAGAACACTTTTGTTAAGACATTTGCTTCAGTTATTGTAGGTATAGAAGAAAAATATAAAAGAAAATACTTCGAGACTGAAAAATAGGTGATGTTTGCATCTTCATACGCATGGGCGGGTATACAAGCGTTTGATTTTGATCATTCGCTTCTGCTAGACTTGTATCGAACTCTTTCAGCAGCAATGATCATACCCATGTAATATAAATGGGTTTGATCATAGGTTTCTGTCAAAAACGAGCTACTGAAAGAGTTCTATACAAATCTAGTTTCTGTCAGAAACGAGTTACTGAATGAGTTCGATTCAAGTCTATAAATTACTAACGTTCACGCACATAACACTAGATACAACTATTGTTTCGAACTTGTTCACTAGTACATTTTTGTAGACTTGTGTCGAACTCATTCAGTCGGTCGTTTTTGACACAAACCTGTGATCAAAGACAAGCTGTGTCAAAATCAAGCTACTGAATGAGTTCGATGCAGTGTTGCCATAAGATGTAAGAGGAAAAGTGCTATATTGCAGAAATAAAAGTGCTAAAATGTTCTACAGCACCCACAACAAAGTGCTAAAATCATTTAAAATTTTTCATTTATTTTATTTCTTAAGTGGACCATACACTTGCAAAAAGTATACAGTAATATATCAAGTTTTTTAATATGAGAAAAAGTTCGCCATATTTTTTAAAAGATATGTATTAATCATTCCATAGTAAATTGTGTGACATTTCACCTTTTTACGTAACCCCAATGTTGTGAGTAAAAACATATTAATAATATTTTATGTATTTTAATCCAGTTGCGTATGGAATACCAAGAAAGAAAAAATCTTTAAGATTAAGAGTACCCAGGCAGAAATTGTGACTTTGCCCAAAAAATATGTACCACCACAACACTATATATACAAAATTACGACGTTATTTTCCCAATACCCCGTTTACAATAATTCTATACCGCTACAACACCGTAAATACAAAACTTTGACTTTAGTTACCCAAATACCCCGTTTACAACAATTCTTTACAGCTTTAACACCGTAAATACAAAAATTTTACCTAAGTTGGGAAATTTACATTACGACGACCCTACAAATTTGTATTTAGAGCATTGTGACAACATTAAAAACAAGAGTCGGAGGACGGTAATTCGGCGTTATCATTTTAATGTTATGATTACATTAAAATAGTGGTAAACGAATGTTGTACTGATGTTGTGTAGTTAAGTAAAAATATATTTATTTTCCACATAGATAAATCAGATGAACCGATTTATTTAACGTTGTGTAGTTTTACTGAAACATATACTAAAGTTTTGGGCTCACTAGCTTTGACTGTGCTTTTCGTCAAGCTGATCAATAACCTTCTTAATACTAAGCTCTTATGAAGAATAAAAAATGTATTAATCTAATGGAATAAAAAAGTGCAAAAAATGCCAAATAGTTTTAAGAAAGTGCTAAACTAGCACTTAGCATTATTTTTAAAATCTTTAATGCTAAATGAAGAAAAAAAGTGCTAAATCTAGCACTAAAAGTGCTAAAATGGCAAGCCTGGTTCGATGTCTAAAGTCTAAAATGTTGACACAAACCAATGAACAAAACTACGTAATTTAAATGCGTTTGATCGCAGGTTTGTATCAAAAACGACCGACTGGATGAGTTCGACCCAATTCTACTACGAGCTAGACTTGTTTCGAACTCTTTCAGTAGCTCGTTTTTGACACAAACCTATGACCAACCCCATGTATTTTAAATGGGTTTGATCATTGGTTTGTGTCAAAAACGAGCTACTGAAAGAGTTCGAACCAAGTCTACTACGAGCTACTGAAAGAGTTTAAAACAAGTCTACTCTTTTTGCACTAGTTCGTTCACATTTTTAGAAGAAAATTAGCATAATTTATAAGCTCTGTTCACAACAAAATCGTGCCTTTAAAATAGTGGGCGAGGTAATGCTCATAAAATGTAAAGGTTTAATGCAGGCTAGAGAAGTTTTATACACAGGTAAGTGTAGATGAGTAAGCCAATGGAAAAATCTTAAAACCAAGAAGTTTTATCCGGTATGGGGGCCACGCCCTTAAAAATCAAATTTGCACTAGAGAGCAGAAATTTAAAAATTTAAAAACTCGGAAGTTTCAATCAGGGGCGGGAACAAGCACTTTAAACTCAAACTTAAGATCAGCTAGTTGTTCCGTTCTGCTACGTGTTTGTCAGAATATTTACAATTAAGTTTGGTGTTATGTTTTCATTAATAATTATCACATTGTCACATGTCTTAAAAAGTGATATAAACTTTAGCCTGTGCCTATGTTCTGTAACTTTGGTGAGAACTTTTCCAAACGAAAAGTTTGTTGTCATTCTGTGAAACACCAATATAATTGTTTGATTTTTCTCGACGCGAAAACTTCTCGCAAGTTACAGAACATAGGTACTGATCAAGATCAATTTTATTGAAATTTTTTTTCATATCCAAAGTAAAAAATTTTTGAAAAGTGGTCGTGATTACACCCATAAATCTTATTTTTTTCTTTTATGTACTTCGGCTTAACAAATTAAGTTTATTATTTATTTATTTCTCACTAGATTTTTCCTACAAAACTCTACATGAACCATAAGTACTAGCAGATAGAAAAGTGGTCAAGGATAGGCCCATAAAGATTTTACGTACTTTACTTGCTTTACTTTTGATCTTTCTTTTCAGAAGAGTCTTATCAAATTGCGTGCACACTGGCGTCGTTGTAATGACACAATAAAGCATTTTTAAAGTGTGCAATCCAACAACCATCACACTCTAACCCATTATTTTATGTAACAATGCCATTTTCAACTGGCTCCGTGAACAATAATAAAAAATAAAATACACTAGAAATTTCAAGTTGAAAAAGTATTATTATAGAAAATTTTTCAAAAAGTAGTCACAAAAACATAAATGTGAAAAAAGGCCAAGTTCCTATCCAAAATTTCGCCCATTAAAAGTAGTGAGATATAAATTTTGACCAAGTTCTTTCTTGCACAATACATAAGAAGGAGCATAGTTGTGCGTATCTGAAAAAATACTTTCTACGCATCAAAAACAATTAATTAATATGTAGACGCTCCGTGGACAGTGTCACTAATATAGTAGATAAAAGTGGTAACATGGGGTCACTTAGCCCCACGTTTCCTTCACGGTAGATACATTCACAAGTGTTCATGTGTTTATTATTTGGTTTGATATTTTTAAAGTACTAAAATATTTTTTACAGAAAAAATAGATTAAGGACACTTTTTCACACTTCTTACCACTGCATGTTGTAATGCTATTGAATTGCTTTTATTATCAATCGAAGCATAACATGGCCATAATAGAAATATTTGTTGTTGTAGCAAAAATTAGTTTAAGGTAATTATAACAACTTTATTGTATACTACTTGAATTTGTATCGCACAACTTTAGAGTTCAATTTTAGAAATTTTTATTACGCCGTAATAACAAGACCTAACATGCATATTTGTTACACTTTAATTTATTTTTAAGATAAAGAAATAAATTAGTTGTGATAACCTAAATTAAAGCTATTAGGGTTGGAGTAACACCAGGGTACTTATTAACAGTACATTTAAACAGCTTAATATAAAAAGGGCGTATCTAAATTTTTTTCGAAATCGGTGTTTTAACGTTTTATGGGAGACAACGTTTAATTGCATCCTTCTTGAAGATCTTAAAAAATTATTTCTGTATGTAAATGCTTTAGTTTTTCTTTAGCTTCTCCTGTAAAATATTGAAAATTTCAGTTCCGCCTTTTTTATTTTAAGTCATCGATATATGAACATAAATTCTCATCAATATTTTGAAAATTTTCCTTAATAGACTCTATAACAACGCACATATGTATGTATGTAGGTATGTATTATATATATAAAAAGCCAGTATTTAAAAAGCTGACGAATGTACTGTGGCTTTCTGGATATTGCAAACATTCTTCTGTTAAGTATGAAAGACATCATTGCGTCAAGAACAGCAAAGTTAACATCGTGGTATTTTAGCAGTGAATTATTTAACATTGTGTGTTTAAAAACTTTTAATATCAAAGCTTAGTTAATAAAGTGTTTTCATTAAATAGAAATTATACATTTGTGACTTTTTATTTAATTTCAAATTTTTTAAACAACAAAACAATAATTTTCAAAAGATAAAGACGTAGCAATCTTAATCGTTTACATTTTAATCCTCGAAAAAGATAAAGATTAAAAATTTTTTGATGCGCTTAATGTAATTATTGCAATTGCCTTACACTCTTATATTTATCTAATACAATTATTTCATAAGTCGCAATTAAATTAATGCTTTTAAAAAAAGTATAAATTAAAACAATCAAAAATTCCAACTGTGAGTAACCTTAAACAGTTAAAGCTCCTAAATGGTCATTCGAAATGAAAAATCATTAAAGAAAGCTAGAACTGATACCCATTTTGATATAGTTCGCCGACTTTTTATATTTTTCATATTCACAAAGTGGTACCTTCATATTGAATTTTTACTACTGTCATATCTTTAGTGACACGCCCGAAATTCAGGCAAATCTATTGACATAATAATCAGCATTATGTATATAGCGCAACAAAGGTATACACATACATGCAATGATACATACATAGTCCGATAAACAGAATACCCTTATTTGCCCGGTCCAAACTTGAACATTTTTGTAGGAGCAATTTTTGAATATGTGGAAGAGTGTTCAAATAGAATGAAGTACACTTTGCATGCGTCCGTCGCTCTTTCATTAAAAAATAAATAACTGCTTCAACAAAAATTTGCAAGTCTGGACCAGGTCAAAGAATTGCCTAGACGACCGTAACTTTGTGTCGGTCGCCCTGTCATATAAAAAGAAATCTTATGTGCGTAAGCATAAGTTTTAAAATGTATAAGACTATATCACAGAGTACAGTCGTTAAGCAGCTCTGGGCTGAAGCTCACGCGTCATCGTAGTTATTTCTGAAGCGCGTTTAGGCTTGTGTGTGTTGTTTGGCCTTCGAGAGTTTTTCGTCTCGCTTGCACTGGTTGACTGATCGATCTGTCACGGTTAATCCTATAATTTTGCGGTTCTTTTGTGGAATTTCCTTAACAACCATGTTGCTACATACATACATAGGCCGTGTACAGTCAGACACAAAACTTTTTTAAAATACTGTTAACAATATCTTGGGCATATGGTCTAGCTACTTCGCCCATATTTGTGCAACCATATTTGGCAAATTTACTTTGTACAGGGTGGCGCAAAAATAACCTTCCGATGTTATTTGGCCGTAATTTAAAATAAAACAGAAAAACTTTGATTCTTCTTGTGGATTATTTTTATTTGGTCTTTTAATTTTTTTTCCATCAAGTCGAGAATGTGATGTCATGTAAATGGCTGCCGCCACAGTTGATTGTCATTTGAGCCCTTTTTATGGCATTTTCCATCTCTTTGGCCAAAACTTCCTCACATTCTTGACGGATATTGTCTTTAAGAGCTGCAAGAGTCTGAGGCTTGTTGACATAAACCCGCGACTTCAAAAAGCCCCACAAAAAGAAGTCTGCAGCGGTCAAATCAGGCGATTTTGCTGGTCGGTGACCTTGGCACAACGTCAAATTAATAGTCACCAATATTGCGCGTTCTGGAGCAGTGCAGCGTAACATTGTTTATTAACGTGTATTTTGCAAGTGTTTACTACACAAATGTCAAAACAGAACTGACATTAGGCGCCAATCGCAAAATCTATAGCATTTTCTGATAGGAGGATTACTTCTGCGCCACCCTGTATAATATATATTAATAAATAAAAGTATAAGCCTAGATTCAAACAAGTGTGTTTAAAAGAGCTCTGTTAATATACTAACAGTCCTGTGATGGAAATGACAATTTTAAATTATGATAAACATATACCTTAACACTCCAACAAAGAAAAAAAAGAAAATAAAGGAATCAAGTTCTTTGAGATTAATATAAACCACAGAACAGTGATGGTAAAGTTGGTACGATCGTACTTTTTTTTTTTTGGTATTATTTGATATGAAAAAGTACCGTAGTACTCCCTCGACACATTTGATACTCCCACAGTCAACTTAGAAATGCAGTCAGAAGACGCGAGAATGAATTTATTTTTGCCAGGAATTAAATTTATTTTTCGACAAATGGCACAAAACTTTATTAGTAAAGATACTTGAAAAGTGTAATTTTTCACAATTAAATATAAACGATGATATTTTCTGTGGCACAGAACTTGATCTAAACTATATATGAATGTACATTAGAGTGGCCATTAATTGTATGGAGACTGTTTGTTTTCTGATTTCTTCTACTCTCACCCCCCCCCCCCCCCACAAATCGGCTCAGTCTTATATAAAAAAATATACAAACAAATTTCGTACCGATAAGTTGCGTTTTAGCGGGTGCCTCCGGCCCTCAAAGTTGGCCTTCAAGCCCATTTTCAATGTAATTTGTTGCATATGACTATCTTTTTAAGAAATCATTTTACAAGAATATGACATATTGCAATATTTTAGTTCTTCAAGCCAACAACATTAGTCTCAAAGAAAGTTTTTTGATAAGATTAATATTTTAGAAAATAATGAGAAAAATTACCAACAAAATACCACAAATTTTATGTAACAAAATTATAGTTGTAGGGAAATTTTTTATTTTAAACATGTACAAAAAGAGCTTATATATATTAAATTATCCATATACGGTATATATAGTCAAAGTCAAAGTAGTCAAAGTAAATCTCAAAAAAATATAAAATGAAAAAAACTACCGTTAAATATAGCAAAAAAACTACATTGAATATATGGGCTTGAGGGCCAACTTTGAGGGCCGGACGCACCCCCTAAAACACAACTTATCGGTATGAAATTTTTTTGAATTTTTAACATAAAACTGAACCGATTTGCGGGGTGAGAGTAGAAGAAATCAAAAAAAGTAAAATAACGGCCACTCTAATGTACATACATATAATCGCAAATCAACAAGTCTAAAGAAAAGTTTAAAAAGTTTTATGTTAAGTTCTGTCAAGTTCTAAGGGCAAAAGAGTACTTTGAAACAATGAAATTATAATTTGATTTACTAAATTTTCCTCTCAAAATGTTTTATCTGGAAAAACCCAACAGTATTATATCACTTTTAGTTAAATATTTCCCAGCGAAAAGCAAAATTTGGAAAATATTGCAAGATTTTTTACTAAGTCATATTTTTAAAAGTTTTCTAAAAAACTTCATAAAATTTAATTCAAATAAACTGCAAATGCAGGTTTTTAGTATGATTTCTTTCCTTCATTTTCCACTAGGTTTGATTCGCTGAGGAAGAAGGGTTTGGCCACAGTGAACGTTTTTATGAAGGAACCCATTAATTTCAGTACAAAATTCGTACCAAAATAAAATTATTTTTGAAAAATTAATTTAACTCGATGAATTTATTTTCACACACATACGTTTTGAAATATTTGCGGCGAATTTGACAAGCTAATCGCTTTGCGGGTTGTGTTTCTTCTTAAAAAAAAGCGATGTGAGTCCGATCACAGGGGATATGTGTAAACATCTAGTAATGAATTTTTTTTTATTTGTTTTTTAATATTGGCTCATGGTAACTAAAATAAGATATATAAATTTTTTACTCTACTGTATTTAAGAATCTATGGAAAACTGCCAGCCTGTTTCACAATGTCAAATAAACATGTTCATTCGCATTCTAAGCGAACGAAAACCGAATTCTGTTTCTTTATCTTATCGTTCTGCGATTAGTCACTCGAACGACAATGCGAATGAAAACGTAAGTGTTTTCATACAGATTTGGGTTTCACAATATCAAACGTGTCGTCAAAATTGCGAACGCAAATGTCAAAATCACTCACTTGTTGTTTTGCATTCGCAGAGTAAAAAAGTTTTTAAATTATTTGAAAAAAACAAAGTTTTTTAAAAATAAAAAATTGTAAATTAATGCATAAACACATCTTAGAACCAAAATTATTATTTAAAATCATTTATTGGCTTCAAAAAATCATTTATTATCTTGAAAAAAAACTGCACACTCTTGTGCAGTTTATGAATGTATTTAAATTTTCACTTTTTAATGTTTCTTTTCTTTATTTCTTGGTTGATAAAAATTTACTTAATATTCATCACATACAGCTGATCGCTTTTAAGAATGGTTGTATTTACTTCAAAGCGATTGAGTAGTAATTTTGTTATTTTAACGGAAAATCTCTCAAATTTACTGAAATTTTTGATTTGGCTGTAAGAGACAAAAATTGACAGACATAACTTCAAGCGAACGAACGAACATGATTTCGTGAAACCCAAATTTATTTGATATCGAGTGACTCGCTTTCGTTCGGTTAGGTTTTCATTCGACATTGTGAAACAGGCTGTGCATCTATACTAGTATAATTATTTGTTGTGGGGGTTTGTGGAGAATTGCTCATATGCAATTGGAAAACTTCAAATAAAAATTTTAAGCTTGCGAGTGTGGGTTTGCTAAATTTGTAGCAAAATCTCTACCCATAATAACCGAAATTAGATGGAGATTGTTACCCAATTGTCGTGCACCAGCTTCAGGGTAAGGCAACAGTACGTAATGAAGATATTTTATAATACAATATTAAACATTCCTTATAAAGACTGCTATATATCTTTTAAACCAATATTTGACATTTAAAATGCTCTTTTATTTAAAAGTTTATATTTATTTTATATTTTTCAACTTTTTAACAAAATTGTCCCCACTGGCAACACTATTACACTTCACAACTAATTTCTATTAAAATTAACATTGCTCCTGAAGATATGCTTTTAAATTCGGTTGAGTGTATTTCTATGCAGCTGTTAAAAAGTTTCTCTGTACTTCTTGTTTGTATGATTACACTAATACACTTATACATAGCTCACACCGATTTGATAACGCTTTACGATCTTACTCAAAATTTTTGGTTGTATTGTTATTTCATACATGAAATTTTTTTTATATAGCTAAGCAGCATAGCTAGAAACTGGTGTCCTAAGAGACCTCTCTTCTTTTTTATATTTTTTTATATTTTTTATAAAATAGTGTATTGAGTCATTTTTTAACGAACAGATTTTTAATATTCAAAAGAAGGCTGTAAGCATGACAACGATGTTTACTGTCTAGGGTTGGAATTTAAAGATTTATCTTCACTCCGCAAGATATTTTCATAATGACGTTGCGAAAGAATGGATTGGTCCATTACAAACAAAAAGCATATTTTTAATTAGACACTTTTCAACAATTTTATAAAAGCTTTTTTTTTTGATTCAACATTCATAAATACGGCATTTATAAAATATGTAAATAAATCTTATAATTATTTGCCTTTTAATGATGACATATGTACATACATACATAATTGAAGGAATCAATAAATTTTCAAATGTTGGAACACATGACTGTGTTACTTTGATGTTTTAAGATAAGTGAGTTTTTTTATATTTTTGTATTTGCACTTGTTAAAAATGCCAACCTTTATAGTTAAATTTTAAAACGAGTACATAAATGTTAAATTTTAACAGTTTCCTATTTTAATGCGACGCAAGAAAATCTTACAACCCAACTCAACTGATAAACGATGTTGTTTAGCTCTAATAACAATCCTCTACAAATACAGACTTGTTGTTTTCAGAATACATATTTGTTTACAAACAATTTTTGGTTTTTCCTAATTAGTACGAACCGAACCGCATACATCCCTTCCTTATCGTATTCTTAACACATGTTATTTCTTAATTCTTTTAATCTCTCTTAAATATAACAAGTGATAATAATTTTTTTTTGGCATTAGAAAGAGTTTTTATAAACAAAACTCAGTATATTTGGAAGATTTCTTTTGTAAATAATTAATGATTTATCATAAGGGCTGGAGAAGAGTTTTTAATTGTGTTTTTTAAATTTTCTGACAAAAGGTTTGAAATTTTGGAAAATTATATTTATCTTATAGTAAAATTTTTTTTCTAAATGACAGCAACGTCTGATAAAATCCCATTTCTCAGAAAGGGCTAAGCCATAGTATAGATATAAAAATCGTTAAACAATATGACGAGGTGGCCGAGTGGTTAAGGCGTTGGACTGCTAATCCAATGTGCTCTGCACGCGTGGGTTCGAATCCCATCCTCGTCGGCAATTGAAGGTGGTTATTTTTATTAAATAAATACACAGGAGTTTAATTTAAATTTTTAACTAGCCGCCTGCACATTTGCTTGCGTTTTTTAAGTTGAGTGAATTTTCAAAAGGCCATACATGTATTCCGTTAGCAAATACCACTAATTCACACTGTAATTCGAAATGAAAGCAAATGCTTTCGAATTGTAATTTTTATGACACACAATTCAATCGGCAATTGAAGGTGGTTATTTTTATTAAATAAATACACAGGAGTTTAATTTAAATTTTTAACTAGCCGCCTGCACATTTGCTTGCGTTTTTTAAGTTGAGTGAATTTTCAAAAGGCCATACATGTATTCCGTTAGCAAATACCACTAATTCACACTGTAATTCGAAATGAAAGCAAATGCTTTCGAATTGTAATTTTTATGACACACAAATTCGAAAGCATTTTCTTTCGTTTCGAAATACTAAGTAGACAAACTGAATAAATTGAATTATATATTAAATTTTGCAAGTCATCGCTTCTCGATTGAAAATTCGCCCTCATATGGTACGAGTACCTATAACTTTCTGCAGTCAAAAATATGTCTGTTTAAAAAAATTTTTTTTTGATTCATTCAAGGTTTTAACATAAAAATGTAAAGTGAAATTAATTATTTTATTCTTTTAATGTAAGAAGAAAGTATCTCGAAATGAATCGCCCTTAGTAAAAATAATTCTGTATGTTTATTTGACTTTAAAACTTGAAAAGTACGTAAATAATATACGTTCAGTATTGTTTATTTTTTTTTATTTCTATTGCTAATAAAAAATAATAATAAAAATTCACTAAGTAAATTTGATAATAGATAACATCTTTATTGAAAATAATAACAGAGCAACTCATATAAAACCAGCAAAAGTGCTGCATCAAGGTTCAAAGCGACCTCTAATACACCCTACAATCAAAATTTTAAGATTTTAATAAATAAATATTTTTTCATTTTATTGAATAGTATTTATTATAGAAAATTTATATTTATATAAAATTTTTTTCTTCATTTAAATGTTTCCAATTAAATTTTTTTATTTTATTATTGTATTTGTTTTCATAAATTTTATTTTGTTTTATTTTATTTTATTTTAATTATTATATTTTATTCTATTTTATTTAATTTAATTTTCTACTAAAGGTAAAATTGATTTCAATTTATTTTTGTTGGAAAAATGGAAAATGTAATTTTTTTACAAAAAGCACAGGAAAATAAAAATTTGAAAATAAATTTCGAATTTTTTTTCCTGTGTTTGTTGTCAAAAAAATACATTTTTCAATTTTTCCAACGAGAAAAACCTGAAATGAATACCCTTCCTGTTTTACTCTATTTTATTTTAATTTTTTTATTCTATTTTATTATATTTTATTTTAAGTTATTATATTTTATTTAATTTAGTTTAATTTTATATTATTTTATTTTATTAACCCTCGACCAAAAAAAGGTGTGTTATAAGTTTTTAGTGGGCGTCTGTACGAGTCCACGTACAGACCAAACAGCTGAACCGATTTAGTTTTTTCTGTTTGAAAGTTGACTCGATCGAAAGTGTTCTTAGACATGTTTTAAAAAAATTGGTTCAGCAGCTGAGAATATATCACAACTCTTCTAGATATATAGAGGGTTTTTTAAATTTTTAAATTTTGTTATTTTATTTTATTTTAATTTACATTGAAGAGAATAATTACATTTTGAAAACATTCATTGCATTAGCAAAAAGTGGTAGCAGGGTATTTTCAATATTTTTTATAAAATCGAAATGACTAGCTTACCCGACAGACGTTGTACTGTAGTAACTTTGAATATTGACATTTACCGACATTTGTACAATTTATTTAAAGAAATGAAAATTTAAAAAATACAAAAAGTACCAAAAGTACAAATTTTCATCGGTTTTCTGCCCCGTGTATTTTTTTATCTGTACCATATGCGATCAGTCTACCGAATTTCATCCAAATCCCTTTAAACGTTTTCTGTTTACAGTGGAACAAACTGGAACTTGCAATAGAAACTTCGACTATAGTTTTTTTTCTCTTAATTTTTTTCTTTTATATTATTCTTCTCCAGATAATGACAAAACAAACAAAAAACAAAAAATAATAAAAAATGGGAAGCATCGGTCTAGCCATTCAAACGCTATGTTTCGATAAAGGGAAAAGGGATGAATTTTTATATTTATAGATAATGATAAAAAGATTCTGTTAAATACATTGCAGGAAATGGAACTGTCAGAAAATTAGCCAAGTGAGCATCGGTCCCCTAGTCATAAGGACCAATTCGAGTTCTGAAAATAAACACTGCACTTAATCACTTGTATTTGAATAGGGATTGTATCTCGTCATACTAGGATGGAATTTCTGAAATTTTGAATGCACCGTCACTGAACTACTCGTATCTCAAATGTTGATACTTAAATTGCTGCCGAATAAATTTTAAAATTTAAATAAAAAATTTTTTTAAACAGAACTTCTGTGGAGTTCGAACTGACAACAGGCTGGCAAACTACACACTCGAGCACAGGTTCAATCGTATTTCAGAAACATAAATACTACTTAAACTGAGCTAATATCTAAATGTAGTTACGGGTGTGGTTCCGGAGCGACTTGGCGGTGAAAAATTAACATTATATTTATACTATTTGATGGGTCTTAGATTCAGCCACACAAAACTTGTTCAGTGTCATTTACTATATTACTCGACCGAGTCCCAATTAAATTGTCTTAAGATTTCGAATATGAAACCTTTTACACGACATAACATACACTACTCCCTACTTTTGGTGACACTCCCATTTTCTCAAGTCATAGGACGAGTGATTTCTCACCAAATATTCTTGGGGGTATCTAAAAAGTTCTAAATTTTTATTTTGATCGCTGTAATTTGTTAGAATATTTTTTTTCGCAATTTATTTTTTATTTTCAACTTCTTTAAATTATTATTTAAATTTTTTTATAAGATCACTTGACTTGACTGCTGTAACATAAACTTTCTTGTTTCAATTATACCGATTTGCATGATGCAGAGTATTAAAATATGTATTAAGAATAGCGACGTCTCGTGTTGTCACCGTTGGATGTCATTTGAAAGTGCTGCGTATAAAAAGTGTAACAATTGATGATGATAAAAGTTTTGTTTTGATATAAAATTGAGCAGAACATAAAAATGAGTTTGTTAATTTTTTAATTAAATGCAAAAAAAAGTTTTGAATAAATTCACACAAATAATTGGATTTTTCTTAATTTTTTCGACTACATTTTTTTTAGAAAGTATTGTCAAGTTCAAATTGCTTAAATATGAAACATTGGCCATTAAATATTTTTGGCCCATATACCAGATTATATTTAAATAAATACCAAATATGTATACAAAATGAATTGGAAACCAAGATTTATTTTAAATTGTTAATTATATTATAATTACTAATTTCTTATTTGTTGTAAAAATAAATTAATAAAAAAAATTCGACGAGGATGGGATTCGAACCCACGCGTGCAGAGCACATTGGATTAGCAGTCCAACGCCTTAACCACTCGGCCACCTCGTCATATGTTTATTTTTAGAATATTAAAATTAGAGTGGAAATAATTTTTTTGTTAGATTAATCAAGGACCCTTCAAGATCCAAACAAAATATAATCCTTATACATATATGTATATGCTCCTGTTAAATTGATTAGACCTATATAAAATTTATATGGCTACAAGAAAAAACTTTACTAAAAGCGTATAGCATATTTAATTGAGCTCAAAATCATGTCAGAAATGTTGTGAAAATAAGGAGCGATGGTGTGTTTACCTGACTGCGCGACGCAAAGAAGGGTATTGTGTTTAGCAGACTATGTATGTACGTGTGTGTATCTATGTGTGTTCCTTTGCGGCACAATATAAACCGAACGTGTAATCAGTTTTTCATGATTCTTACATCAATCAATTTGCCTTAACCCTGGGGGTGTCATTAAATATGTGAAATTAGTCAAAATTCAATATGGCGGCCGCGTCTCGAAAATAGTGAATATGTATAAAACATTTTACACGACATAACATACACTACTCCCTACTTTTGGTGACACTCCCATTTTCTCAATTCTAGGACGAGTAGATTTGAGTGATTTCTCACTAAATATTTTACATGGTACCTACAAAGTTCTGGGGAGAAATCAAACAAAATTAAAAGTCGGTGATCTATGAGGATTCGCAGAACAAAACGTGCCTTTTTGATTAAAATGTTGGAAAATAAAAAATTATTTTTTTTATCATGTACCCAGAATATACATACATATAACAAGTTCCTTCCTTATTATAAAATGCAGCAGAACACAATAAGTCGCAACAAATAAATGTTAGCGATGTATGTAATTAGTTGAACGTAAAGGTATACCTTTTTTTACCCCCTTTTAGACACGTAAAATCACACGTAAGTCAGCTGTGTGAAAGCCAAATGGAGGAATACTATCTCTTTCTGTCTTTCTCCTAGCTGAATTAAGACTTCGCAAAGTAACTTTCAGTGTCTAAAAGGGGTAAAAAGAAAGTTGTACCTTGCAATTAGTTTCAAATTCAAATGAATTTGTCAAAGTGAATTGCAATTCATTTCCAATTCAATATAATTAATTTAAATGAATTAGAAAAAATAATTAGCAAATCCATTACCAACTCATTTGAATGGAATTGATTCATTGTTCTAATTCATTTGAATAAATGCAAAATCAATTCAAGCAAACGAATTGGAAATTAATTGCAATTCACTTTAACAAATTCATTTGAATTGGAAAAGAATTGCAATTCATTTTACATATTCATTTGAATTGAAAAGGATTTGCAATTCATTCTACAAATTCATTTCAATTGGAAACAATTTGAAATTTATTTCTCCTTAATTCGTTTCAATTAATTAAAATTTCATTAATTACTTTTTCTTGTGAAAAGGATTATTTCAAAAATATGTATATAATTCGTAACGAATTAAAATTAAAAATATAATTCATTTACAGCTCTGCTCACAAGCAAATTTATGACCTGCAGTTGCTCTTTCCTTAATTTTTTTTCTTTAGACCAGAAAATCACAGCAATTTTCCTACACCGGATTAAATATTTAATGTTGTTTTAATTGAGAAAAATAAATGAAATTAAGTTTTCATTATTAAAAATTCATAAAATAACTTAACGACGAGGATGGGATTCGAACCCACGCGTGCAGAGCACATTGGATTAGCAGTCCAACGCCTTAACCACTCGGCCACCTCGTCACATGTCTGATCATTTAAACAAATAAAATATAGGCACAAGTAAAAAGAAAACGAATTGAGTATTTAGCCACTTTGCAATTCTCGTATGGTAATATCTGACAAATAAATCGTTTAAAAAAATAAAAGAATTTTAAGCTAAAAAATAATGAGTTTAAACACTAAAGTAGAATATATGTATTTTAGTTTTTCCAGTCATAATGTTTTCATAATTATTTTTAAGCAGAAGTTAAGGGGGAAATTTCGTTTTTACCACAAGAAATGTATCTAAATATCAAAGAGAATAAAAATCTGCCCACTTTCATTCATAAGCTAGAGTTTCCACGACCACAATGAAGTTTTCATACTTATTAATTAGTTGATAATTTTTAACCACAAGAATTTTTCCCTTTGTTTTATTTATAAATAAAAATTGTTGGGGTTAGAATAGAATAATAATATATAAATTGTCTTTTTTCCCCAGTGGGAATTTGAACTCGTGACAACAACACAAAACCTTTTTTTACTTGCATTAAGTCTTAAGCACTATACCATCGGAGACACTCTAAAAGAAGTAACAAAATGCTTGGGGTATATTTAAAATTTTAAAGATGAAACTGAATTTATATCATGGTTTTTAGGAAATTATTAGATTAAAGTTAAATATTTTATCAAACTATTCCCAAAATGAATATTAAACTTAATTACTTAAATAATTTTGTGAAGAAGAGGAATAAACATAATAAAAAGAAAGTTATTTATATATTTTTTTTAATTAATGAAAACAAAAATGTATCTTAATTAATTAATTAAGTTTTATAGGAATTTTGACAAGCGATGAATATGAGTGAAGTTTAAGTTTAATATTATACATTTTATATGTATTACATTCATTATAGATAATAAAAATTTATCTATTTAAAATACTTTGGGAGTTTATAGTAGTTCGTAATTCGAATCTGAGCCCCCAACGACCACGTGATATTGGCAATTCATTACCTTGACCATTCGGCCATCGCGTCATTTATGCCCAAAAGTATTTAATAATGTCTGATAGCAGATTTATATTTTTTAACTTAAATAAAAAACGTCGAATCCGCTTTAGCGTAACACCCTTTACTGAAAAAAATCGGATAACGTGAGCGATACAAATCCCCGCACTGATTGTAAGCGCAGCTAGTCTTATTCCCTTCGCTTTAGCGAAACATCGCTTTATTGAAATTATCGTATTACTGAAAACCAAACGCAAGCCCACAACTATGTTTTGTATGAAACTTACTTCGCTTTAGTGAAAATATAAACAATGGGGGCTATTCTGGAAAACGCGTCGAAGAAGTGAAACTTTACATTAAAACAAAAACTAATTTTCAAAAATTGTTTTTGTTTGCCATGGATTTCTTAAATGAAATAAACGTGAGAATTTCAACGCGGGTGCAAATTACAGTACTCGTTATAGAACGAAAATACGAAATATCTCAAAAGTTTTTATATGGAAATATTTTTAAATTTCGAATCGTATCGAATGCGGTAATTTGCCCCCAGTTCTTACGAAGTTCCGAGTAGTAAATTTGTGTTGAATTTTTAAAATTTTATCAAAATCGGTAGGGGTGAGGTAAGAGCGTCAGTTGATTTTACATACATGTTTTAACCCCATTCCTTTTTTTTTTTTTGAAGCACCAAATTGCAATAGCAAGACTTTTCTCAAATAGAGTAAACAAAAAACCAGAGTTAATTAAATGCCGTTTCGTTGTCAGTTTTATTCCCTACTAGAATTATTTACTCTGTATGATGTGAATTATAAAATAATTAAAATTTATTTAAAATCTAAGACTCTTCTTACTTGTCTTTAACTGGGAACCAAACTTTCTACATCCCATGTGAGATGTGCGGTCTCTTGACAACTTGAAATTAATTAGGGTACTCTTGAGTTTATTTACTAATAAATAGTTATACAACATCTTAAAGGTAATGTTACCTGTCTGTAGTGTGTTATTCGTAATATGTTTTTGCTAAGGGCAGACTTTTACGAAGTTTATACTGAGTTTAAAAAAGTTCTTTAACAGCATGCCGACATAAATGGGCAAATCAATTTGTTCTGGCCTAGAATTTCTCCTTGTTATTATAAAACTAAAAAAAGTTTCGTTCGAGAATTTCCCAGCGAAGAGTATACAAAAGCAATTAATAACAATAAAAATATCGTTTAGCGTATCACTTTCAATGAATTTTATGCAGATTTGGCCAGGTTTACTTTTTAATTGCCCATCCATAATTTAGATCGAAGGAAGGGAAAAATTGTTTCCAGTAATAATTTTTTTTCATCAGAGAAATTGGAAAAATATTTGCATAAAGTCTTAGTATTAGTTTAATATTTTCAAGTCACTTTTGTACACTTGAAATATTTAGACTGTTTTTAATACGAACCCAATGAGAATTCTAGTGTACTTACACTACGAGCAAACAAAAAAAGAACTGCCAATAAATTCCACATATTGTAATCCAAGAATTATCGGTGTAAATGCTGTTAGTTTTTAATGATTTTTATATAAGATTGTCTTTGCGGCAAGTTTTCTTGTTATAGCTATGCTATTTATAGCACGATACAGGAGTTAGGACGTGATTTTTGTAACAAAAATAATCGACACCATTAAAGTTGAAATTTTATTTTATTTCTTTGTACTTAAAAGCAGAGAACGAAAATAAACGAAACAAATTGTTTGCTTTTATTTTGGTTCGTTCTTTGAAGTGTAAGAAACAAAAACAAAATAAAAACAATGAGAATAATTGCTCAATTTGTTTTTTTTTTGGAACATGAGCATAAACCAGAGAATACAGCCGATCGAATGTAAGGCAGCTAACAGCGTCCACCGGCCACAAACAATACAATAATTTAATCGTACGGAGATAGAAAATAAAATAATGGGAAATAAAGGGAAACTTTTTGAAATATTTACAGAGAATTTAACATAATCATATAATAAAATTTTATAGAATTATTATTTAACACATGAAATTTGTTTTATTTAACTAAGTAGCATAGCTATAACCGGCTGTCCTAAGATACCTCTCTTCTTTATTTGGTGTCCATTTATGGTATCCAAAGTTTTGTTTAGTATGTATGTCAAGAAAACTTCATTGTGGTAAAGCGAACTTTATTGAGCGAACAAAAAATTGTTTTTATTGTCTCGTTTAAGTTGTGAAAAATCTGTTGAGTTAATATTCTCAAAATCTATTGTATTTATTTATTATTGCGAGAGTTTTATATAGTTAGGTGAAAATATTAACATAAATAGTCAGCGTCTTATTTGTACATTTTAAATTTTTTTAATTTTTATGACTTCTTAAAAATTTATGAATATCCACTTATTGTTATTTTACTTACAGTCACTAAAAAATATCATTTCATAAATCTAACTTTCGTTTCAATATTTTTTTGCTGGGTTGTACTACAGACAACCATAAAAAATTTTGCTTTTATATTTAATATAAATTGTTAATTTTATAATAGCAAGTTACTCCTTACTTATCAACAAAAAACAGGGTATTTTTTAAATATTTATTTTTGGGTTGGTGTTGGAAAGAGTGGGGGCAAAATAGCCGCTATCAATTGCCATAAACCATAAAAATAACAGTAAACAATTTATCTAAATTACAGACAAAACTTTAGTGCAGAGTGGGGTAAATATTAAATGAAGCAAAATTTTTTTAATTTCAAAAACTTTCAGAAATATTAAATTAGAAATTAATTTTTAATTCTTAGTTTGGAAAAGCAGTATCACTTAAAGTTAATCTATATGCTTTATGAGACCTTCCACCTGAAAGCAATTGAAAAAAATATATTTTTGAAAGTAAAAGCATTTGTTGTGCGCGTTAGAATTTTAAGATAAATAGGAAAAAATTACTTGCCTTATAATAAAGAATAGTGTTCGTGTTTGTTTGGCTAAAAACAAATTCATATCGCTAAAATTATTTAACACATGATACGAGTATGTTTTGAAACATTTCCAAAAATAGCAAAAACACAGCAAAAATATTGAAAAATCCCATTTTGGGGATTTTGCGAAATTTTTTTTGGGAATTGCTGGGAACTCAAAACCAAATCTAATTTTATTTTATTTGCATTAATTGTATGACTTTACAAAAAAGTGAGAATTTTCAACCGAAAATATTGTAAAATAAAATTTGTATTTCGTTCCTCCAGCAGGAACGAAATGAATATAGACAGTGCACGGAGGAGTATTTGATATTAAGGCATAATTAGTAATTTTTTTTAATATTTACATTATTTGAGGGTGGATTTAGCTGAAGTAGTTAGCACGTTGATTACAAAACCAAAGGTACTGGCTTCAATTCCTGTATCCAACAGTCATTAAATAACAACACCACAGATTTTTCTGATGTGCATTAGTGTCCCTTTGAGTCAGTTCTTGTGGGAAAGTTCAAGTGATGAAGGCATAGTCACTCACTGGTCATTAAAATATACCGACATCAGCAGATACTAATACTAATGTAACATCAAAGCGCCCTCCTTCGTTGTGTAGCAAAGTCATCGGCGAAGTAAAATAAACGATAGAAAAGGCTACTAACCACAGTTTCAAAAGAATTAATACGCCTCATTTAACACCAGAGGCGCTGCAAAACTGCATTATTAAAAACGTGCAAAAAGCAGAGTTGTAATATAATGAAGCTTTTCTCTGTCTACTCCTTCGCTGCCTGTCTTCTTTATCACTATCCTTTTCCTAAAGAAGGTAATACCTAGCAATTATCGTAGGCATTCATTGCCTGAGTGTTAATTCTCCTTATAAAAATAAAAAAGAAAATATAACAAATTCAGCGCCCACAAAAGGAAATGGGTACGAAAATGGCATCTTACGGTCTCCTCCAATTTGATGGTTTTGAACTTTTTCCGAAGTTAAAAGTAGCATTTGCTAAGCAAGCGTATGAAAAAAGTTAAGAGAAAAAACTAATTTTTCAGAGGTGGGACTTTATGAGGGGAACTTTTTTCCCTTTTATTAGATTTTTATTATTTTAAGGGTTAAAAAGCCTAGAACTATAGTAGATATTTCTGCCAGCTCGAGGGGCACTCAATAACTTTTCACAGGTAATCTGAACTAAAAAAAGTATTGGTTAGCTTTTTGGCTCAAATACTCCTCTGTGAGGTATTTAAATAATAAAATAAGCACAAGTTCCCAACTTTTTATTTTATTCGACTGCAGCGAAATAATGAAATAGTTTTTACTTACTTGAGAGTCACACGATCATGTTTCTCCCTTCCAGTTTCAATAATCTCACACCGTTTTATTTAGTACTAAACTCGCAGTTTGTATAACTTGATGCTGACTTCGTTTTGAATTCTCTATCCAGTTTTCTTTTCAATTTAACAGCAAAAAACAGCTGATTGCTAAATTTGTGGATGTGATATGACCATGTCATCTTGATAAATGAACAAATGACAATGGCAAGACTGTTGTAAATTTCGATATGGTAAAATTTAGCTTTTATTACAAAAAGGCTTTCAGCAAATTGAAATACGATGAATCAAAACAATTCACATATTCCATTTGCATAAAAGTTACGTATATAAATCAAAAATTTACACCAACTGGCACCACACACATTGGACTAAACCCAACAAACCCATGATGAAAGTTCAGTGGTCTTCGAAAACAGCTAGTTGTTCCGTTCTACTACGTGTTTGTCAGAATAACTTACAATTAGCTTTGGTGTTATTTGTTCATTAATAATTACCACATGTAATTTGGCTTAAAAAGCGGTACAAACTTTAGCCCGTTCAAATCATAAATACAGAAACAAATGAAGTTTGAACAATAATAATTAAAATTAACTAGAACTTACTTTTAAATTGCTTTGAACTAGCGTGAAGCCGACATCACAGCTGTCAATTCACATGAATTTTGACAAGGAGTATGTGTGAAAAACTTGAAAGTGTGGCAGAAGCTATTTTTTTTGTTCCTCTAAAGTGCTTTAAGAGAAGTGATTCTTAATTGACCGTAATAACAACACACTTTTGTAATAGACGCTGACAAACACAATTTAATATATTATTTTTTATTGACTAAAAACTCAACAAAGAATTTCATTTTAAAAGAAAGAAAAAATGCCTTAAAATAGTTCATAAAGACTTAAATGGTTTTAAATGAGGGGCAAAGTTTGTTTTTTATCAGCCTTTTCGAAATAATTTCCATAATTTCACATGTATGTACATGCATGCATATGCACGATGTGTTTGAACATTTTCTCTTTAAATTATTTATTCAACCAAAATTTGTTTGTTATTCAATCAAAATTCCTAAAGAAAAATGTTTTAACTACCAGTTGTGGTTAAATGAGGCTTGTTGGAATTTATTTTTATAATTTTTTTTAATGAAAAGCAAAAAAACATTTTAAATTATCATATGAAAACTTCCAGCTTATTTGAGGTGTACAAATACGAGTTATATAATAAAACAAACCTATTAAAATCAACAATTATTGTATTTTAGCCTGATTATTAGCGTGGCGTATTTTGGCTGACGCTTTTTTATGCCATCGTGTGACGGTAATGGAGAATTTATTTTTATAGCTGGCGCCAGAACAACAATTGCAGTATTATTTTTTTTTGTAGTTTTTATTTATTTGTTTTTAATTCACTAGCACACAACCAACAGGCTGGAAAACCGTGAGGCTTTGAAAATTCATATTTTGTTTTCTTCTTTTCTTATTCTGGGGAGAAAAAATTGCAAAATTTATAAGACAGTGGAGAACGAATTTTTAAAAAGGTTTCAAAATTATGTTTTTATATTTAATAGGGCATTTACATATGTACGCAGGAAACGATGCCGCCAGAAGATGATCGATCGACAACTTGTAAAATAATAAAATTTGTTTTTGTTACAATAAATAAATAAATGATGAAATGTTTTCCGACGATATCGTGTGACAGGGCCTAAATTTCAATTGAAATCTTTATCAAAATCTATAGCTTTTCTACCAAGTTTCTTATTGATATTTATCAAGATATCATATTCGAAATAAAAATTATTGGCTGTAATTTTTCCGAATTGGCAAGTTAAGAGTCAACGTAAGCTAAAGCAGTGAGGAACAGTGAGGAAAAGGAACAAATAGTTAATTTTTAAGCAAAGAGGATATCGGATCGATACCGAATGCCTTAAAGCCATCATGTCTTGACTCCTCAAAATTCCCACTACTATTGGATGGGAGTAATAATATTTTCCGGGTCTTAATGAAAATTCTGACTGGTCACTGCTCGGTTAGAGCAAAGATCAGTAGATGGGAGGCTGGCAATTCACATGTTTTGCAAGCTATATGATGATTACGTACATATAATTGCCCGAGGCTACAAAGCCACAGACTTAAACGAGAAGCTAAAAGGTATCATTGGCGATATCAAAGCATTCATCATGGCAAGCGTAATTATGTAAGAGAATAATTAATATGTTTTAAATAAAAATGATACAAAATTCCGAATGGAAATTCTCAGGCGCTAACTACTCGTACCTGGCCAAACTTAGCATGACCTAAAACCCACTTAACAACGTCTGAGATCCCAGCAAAAAATTTTCAAGATTTTGTAATGGGTAGTAAGTACTCTTTTAATGGCTTACAAAGTAATGAGTGGTATATATTTATCTAATTATTTTATATGTATAATAATGACTGTTCTGTAATGCATAAAATAACAACTTATTTATACCATTAGGCGGAAGTACTTATTGTAGTACTTTCTAGTTTATAACGAAATATGTATATCTACAGAAAAATTCCTCCTTCACTTTTGAGTAATTTTAAACAAAAAGTAATCTAAAAATGTTTGCATACTTTTATGCAAAAAATAACCCATTATATTTTGAATACTTTTAGGCATTCAGGATGTTACTAGGCAAAAAGTATAAGGTACCGCACACTTTTTGAACTTCTCAAACAAAAATAATGGGTTATTCAGTCAAATTGTAAGTACTTACGACTGGGGAGTACATACACTTTTTTGCATTCTAGTAGGCAAACCTTTTTTGCTGGGATGTTATTGAAATAAACAAAGAACTATTGACAAATATTTATTGTATTTTGACACAAAAAGAAATTTATATTTAATATACTAGAAAGATTCCTTTTTAGGGTTCGGTACACCAAAGGTGAAGAGCCACCCTATTGTTTTGGCTATGATGTCGATCAGTCCGTCTGACAGACGGGCTGTCACAGGCTGTTTTCTAGCGAACCGTAACAGCTACGGAACTTAAATTTTCAAAAAACAACAAATTTATGACAGGTAAAAACTAAAGGGTGTTCTAAAGAGAGCAACGAAAATTTTTCAAATCATAATGTACAGACAATTTTATATAGACATTTGAAATTTTCAAAGTTAGTATATTTTTATTCAGACTTCACCAGTTAAAAATCGAAATTAAGGGATATTCTATCAGTTGATGTAATTTTTGCTGGATCTTGTAAACTGTAAGAGGCAAACTCTTGAAATGTTTGAAAACGCTAAAATTAAAAAAATCACAAAATTAAAAAAATCACAAGATTAAAAAAATTCGGAAATGAAAAATCTCCTAAATTAAAATAAATCGCTAAAGGCTGGTTGTCGCATACAGCTGAAACTGAAACTAAAACTGAAACTGAATTTTTTTAAGTTTCAGTTCTTACTTTTTCAGTTCTAAAACAGCAACTGAATGTTGCGTGGGTTGTAACATACAGCTGAAACTGAATCAAAGCAAATGTAATTTGTCGGCTTTGTTTACGTTTTTTTTTAACTATTTATACGCGCTATTTAAATTTTACAAAAAAATGCAAGGTGAATATTCATTAAATGCGTTTAATTACGCCAATGCTATGTTTGAAGACGATGTTTGTATTGCCGTGCTTCTTTTAAAATTGAAAACGGGAAGAAAAAGTTCACATAGAATTTACAAACGACGTGATTCAGAAGGCGCAATGAAGATTTTGGTGGACAGTCATCTGATGGACGACGATAGCAAGTTTCAAGCATATTTTCGTGTGAGTCCGTTGCTTTTTGCCGAAATTGTGAAAATACTGAAAGAAGATTTGAATGGGACTGTCACGACTTGGAATCGGAAGCCAATGAATGCACATCAAAAACTATGCATCATGTTGCGCTACTTGGCCACCGGAGAAACATTTCGATCTCTTTCTTTTCAATATCGTGTGCACCACTCAACCATTGGAGGGATTGTGAACAAATGCTTTGATGGAATTATTAAAAATTTCTTGGAGAAAGAAATTCCGACTCCAACGACAGCATCATTGCAACAAAATGTAGAGAATTACTTTACAAAATGGAATTTCCCAAATTGTGTTGGTGCTATAGATGGGAAGCACGTAAGAATCAAATGTCCACCGAGAGCCGGCTCATCGTTCTTCAATTATAAAGACTTCCACTCCATCGTTCTCTTGGCGATCGTCGATGCCAATTATAAATTTGTGGCAGTGGATGTTGGTTCTTATGGGAGAGAAGGTGACGCTGGTGAGTTTTGGTTGAATGTTCTTTTAAATAGAAGATATAAATTGACCATTTGAATGAACGTTTTAGGGATATTCTCGAAAAGTGTAATGGGGAGGCTCATCAATAGCGGCAATTTCAATATACCACCACCCGCTGCACTGCCGAACACTGATGTCGTTTTGCCGAATGTAATTTTAGGCGATGAAGCTTTCGCATTGACATCTGCTATGATGAAACCTTTTCCTAGACAACAGTCCCTTTACGATAGAACCAAAACAATATACAACTATCGGCATAGTAGAGCAAGAAGAACAACTGAGAATGTGTTTGGCATTCTTTCATCTTATTTTCGGATTTTTCACACACCAATTTCAACGAATCCAGAATAAATTGACAAAATCATTCTCACTTCTTGCATTATACACAATATGATGCGTTCTGAAAAAAATCCAAGTCCGTCTGAAGCAACTTTTAGCAATACCGATGACATTGTTTTACCAACAGAGAACTTGTTTCCAATGACAAATTCAATTGGAAGACCAATGTCTGAAGGTGCGGACATTCGAAATAAGTTCAAAGACTACTTTAACGGTGTTGGAGCTGTAGAATGGCAAGAGGTTTTTTAAGTTGTATTTTTGAATTAATTTCACAATAAAAATTATTGAAATAAAAATTATTGAAATAAATTATTGAAATAAAAATCATTGAAATGAAATCATTTAAATATTATTTATTGGCATCTACATCTGACGATGTAGATGACAAAAAGTCAAGTTGGAAATTTCGTTGTTGTTATTTTGTCTCTTGCTCTTCAGCCCATTTGACTTCTTCTTCACATACAATCTGCGCAATCTGTAAAAGAACCCAGTGAAAAAAAATGGAAGTCATTCTAGCGGAAGTACATTTTCATTGCTTCCAAAAAATCGATATTTTTAATTTGCCGAGAGTGAGCAATAAACCATGTAGAATCTTATTTTAGTCACACAAAACCTTGTAACTCCTTCATAGTGTTGGAAAATACTCACCAGAATTTAAAAAAAATAATTTTTTTAAAGAAATTTATGAATTATTTTTAGTCTAAAATTTAAAAGTTATTTGCTTAAATTTACATGAAAACACTGTTTCGGGCTTAAATTCGTATAAAAAGAAACGAATTGTTAAAAAAGGCAACTGTTTACCCTTTTTCCTAGATGAAAATATTATCATAGAACACAAAAAAGGGAATTTTTCTTAATATCGCTTCCAATTCAGTGACCAGGCATCGAAAAAGATAACTTCTTGCAATGACAACCCTATGTAAAAATCATTAGATCGGATCGAAATTTGCACTACTTCCGCATCGTAAACTCTACATTTTCATGACTTTTTTGGAGTCTCTTTTTTTACTGGGAAATTCATTGATTGAAAAAACAAAAAAAAATATCACTGTATCACAAAAAATACCTTCATTTTGGTTCGAGCAATTGCGACATCACTGACCTTTTCAACTGCTTCTGCCATCGAATCAAAAAATGTTGATACTTTATTTCTTTTTTTCTGCAGTGGGGGGGTAGAAATCACTCGCTTTTGGACGAGATGAAATCAATTCTCGCAAGATTTCATTTGTTGTTTCTTGTGTAGCATTTGGCTTGCGTTTTTTCGGAACTGGTGTGCTCGACTTCGGCGTCAAAACAGGCGAACAAGCAACATGATAGCTCTCCGTAAAGGAAGGAAGAGATTGACTATCACCAAAGATCGATTGCAATTCAAACTCTTCACATTCGGAAATTGGCGTATCTGGAATATGTAGAGATTCTTCGATATCAATGTTTGAAATCGTACTGAAATTTTAAAAATAATTTTTATTAATTTTAAAACCAATTAGGGAAGAAATAATAACAAATCCACTCACGATCTTTTTAAAATTGATGTGTCGTCAAGAAAAGAAAGTGCCTCATCCCTTTTCAATGCTGTTGCTGCTGAACCTGTGGTTTTCTTTCCCTTTGAATTAACGTAATAGTCGCGCATCGATTTCCATTTCTTTTTAATCGTGAGCACTTTATAAAAATCGATTTGATTGAAGGAAATCGGGAAAAATCTATGAAGTTAATGAAAACTTACCATCAGCATGCATTTCTTTCGCCAACTCAAGCCACAGCCGGTTCTTCAATTCTGAATCACGAAATGCTTTGTGTCGAACATTGTACAAAACTTCGTTGTTTTTCACGAACTCTGTGATTTTTTCCTCTTCTTCGAGGGTAAATTTTAAATTTTTTCCCATTTTGGTCGTTGCGATAAAACTAATTTTTCACAATTAAAAAAGAAAAACAAAATAAAGTGATAGTTTTCAAATTTGACATGTCAAAAATGACATTTCAGTCGGACAGCGACTGAAAATAAGTCAAAAGTACTTTTTTTCAGTTCGGTTGCTAATGTACTGAATTCAGTTCCTGTCAACAGCAACTGAAAAATCGGATTCAGCTGCTAAATTCAGTTGCTATTAAGTTTCAGTCGCAAACGTATGGAATTCAGTTTTAGTTTCAGTTTCAGCTGTATGCGACAACCAGCCTTAAGATACACAAAATTTACGCCGAAACTGAAAATAACTAAAAAATCGTCAAAACGAAAAGAAACGCTAAAACTAATAAAAAATTAAATAAACGTAAAAGTAAAAGGGTCGCCAAAAACAGAAAAATCCCACAAAACCAAAAAAGTCGCCAGAATGAAAAAAACGCCTCAACAAAAAAAAAACAAAAAAAATCTAAAAAAGGAAACCAAAAATTGCTAAAACTTTTAAAATTGAAATTGAAATAAAAAAGTCTCTATACTTATGATTTGAACGGGCTAAAGTTCGTATCGCTTTTTAAGCCAAATTACGCGTGATAATTATTAATGAACAAACAACATCAAAGTTAGTTGTAAATATTCTGACAACACATATTGAACGGAACAGCCAGCCGTTTTCGAAGGCCACTAAACCTTCATGATCAGCGTCGCAAAAAAAAATCGCATAAGACCAAGAAACTCGCCTTAATGAAAACAAACGAAAAAATCGCTTAACGAAAAAAAATCGCTAATATCACCAAAGTTTAAATCACTAAATACGCAAATAATTCCTAAAAGTAAAAAGGTCGCCAAACAAATATAAAAATCGCCAACGCGAAAAGAAAGACAAAACTGAAAAATCGAAAAAATTGCGGCAACGAAAATAAATCGCTAAAACTTAAAAAAATTCAAAATAATAAAACCGAGAAAATCACCATAACAAATAAAATCGTTAAGACTTAAAAAAAATCCCGTAAAGTAAAAAAAAATCTATAAACTAAAAAAAATTGGCAAAATGAAAATGTACAGAAAAGCTAACCAAAAGTAAAAAGGTCGCCAAAAAATAAACAAAAAAATGCCAAAAACCTAAAAAACAGCAAAATCGAAAAAATAATCGCCAAAACAAAAAAAAGGTTCATCAAATACCTTAAAATAGAAAAAAAAATCGCAAAACGAAAATATACAAACAAACTTACTTAAAGTAAAAGGGTCGCAAAAAAACAAAAAACCCAAAAAATCGCCAAACCAGAAAAAAACACCAAAACTGAACAAACGGTATTAATCGCCCAAAACCAAAAAAATCGCCAAAATGAAAAAGTCGCTTAAACCAAAAAAATTCCATAAACCGAAAAAATAGGCAAAAGATAAAACGGTAAAACTACAAAAAAAACGCTAAAACTAAAAAACACTCAAATAATTTTTTTTAACGTTGACATCTGGTGAGACATTCGATTATATAGGTTAAAGTTCGCATAGTATTTCATATGTAGTGTCTCAATTTACTGAATTTATTTAATTTATTTCAAATGTGTAATGCTAGGAAGACAACTGGGACGAACTATTTTTAACCCCACTGTTAGAAAAAAGTTAACACATTTAGCAAAAGCATAAGCTGTTACTAAAAATTGCATGTGGCTGGCTGGTTGCTTCCTCCGAAATGTTCTTTAATTTGCCCACGGCAATATTCCTAATTTGTTTTGCATTTAAAACTAAAGCAAACGAAAAGAATTTCAGGCTTATTAACACTAAATTGCTCACAAGATTAGAGTTCTTTTTTATGGTATGTGAAATAAAAATAAAATTTTAACCATTAAACCAAGCGTGACTCAAAATCATCCCGAATAAAAACTGTTTTTTTTTTGCAAAGTTTGTTAAAATAATTTGGCCAAATTTGCATACCAGATAAGCAATAAAATGAAAGGGGAGAAAGTAATTGATATTGACGTATACAAAAATTTCATTTGGGAAATTACAAGCTTTTAAAAATTGTTGATAGCTTTAATGGGCTGGTGGAAAAACAAAAAATATCTGATAGAAAAGTATATTTAAAAAAAATTTTTTTCTTATAGGGAACATTTTCTTTCAATGGTTTTTGTAAGCGGAATTTACGGTAAAGGTCCCGGTACAGACTTGCGATTTTTGTTGCAGCAATTCTTGAATATGTGAGTGTTGAAATAGAAATATATACATTTTGTATTCCTCTCTCGCTCCATCGCACTAAAAAATTAAAAGTTGCTAAAGGGCACTCAATTTTTTTTTTATTAAATGCAATAGTGCTTTGCATTGGTTTGCTTAACAAATTTTGTTGGCAGACGCAATTTTAATTGTCAGACTTGGTTGGATTTACCAATAACTTTCTTACTAGTTAAATATGTATATGCAGCCTGCTTTATAAAGATATAAAAAATACTTATTTTAGTAACTACTGACTGACTCACTGCTTCACTCACTCCACGATTTTATGGGGCTTTTCCCTTAAAGCTAAGCAGCTAAAGAAACAAATTACTTCCCAAATAAGTTTAAAAAAACACTTCCTTAACTTTACCCTTTTAGGGGAAATGTTTTCATATTTACAGTATGTTTTTACTTTAAAACACCAGGCAGGGAGGGATTCATTGTGGTCTATTACCACACATGTCAGGTTATATACATATTTTTTATCCATTTGTTACTAATTGAGGTGTTTTGTCCAAACCACCAATAAAATTGTGTTAATAAGTACTGCTGCTGCTTAATTGGTATCGTTTGCATTTACCGCCATAAATTTCTGACACATTTCACTTGTAGTGTATTATTAAACAATAACAGGTAATAATTATGTTTGTTCGGTAACAAGTGAAAAAAAATTTACTACAAAAAAATTATTTTTAGGAAGAAAGAAATAACTCACACACACACACACATACATGCAATTAAATTCAAATTTCAATTGTAGTGTTGAAAATGATTTTAAAGTTCTGTGGCGCCTGTCCATACACCAACAACTACACCACAGGTAAATAATTATTTTGTAACAATTTGGCATAAGATACATATACAAAAGTGGTAATAAAGTTGTGTGATGACGGCCGGTAGAAATCCAGCACGTGTTCTATCGGGGTTTTTTTTTTTTTGTTTTGTTTGTAAGGATAAAAGTGCAGGGAGCTGACTCATGCAATATAAGGAAAGAATGGTTGAGTGTAAGAGTGTGTAAATCCAATGATTTGAGTTTTTCTATTTATAGAAAATAAATACACTTGCAGGAAAGTAAAGCAGTTATTGAATTTGTACTCGTATAGTAATAATGAAGCATTTAAAAACTCATTTATTGCTGAACTGACAGAACAGCTGTTTAAGAACACTGGACAGTAAAATGTTTTGTTATTTTTTTGGTTTCCGCACACCTTATTGTCCTTCCGACCATCCGGCTATCTGTCTGTCACAGGCCCCCCAGGGGAGTCTATTTTTGACTACGGGTGTGGCAAGCCCGGGGCCCTAGCTGGGGTGATGTGGCTTTTTCCATTGACGTACCTTTGGCACATTACCCATAGAACTTATGTGTTACTATCCGATCTCTGAAATAACAGAGCAAAGGATGTGCACATATTTATAAAAGGAAGACAGGTCCTGTTGATGTCAGTTAGGTGCAGCATCACCTAGAGCTGCCCCTGAGTTCAAAAGACGATAGAGGTGAAGCCCTTGTGGTGGAACTTCGAGGTCTGACCAGAGGCTACTTCTGGTTCCACGGGTGCCGTTGGCCCGACAGCCGAACTGCTTTGAAGTCTTGAGTGCATGTAGCGGTCGTCAGTGTTCTTTGCTAAAATGGCGAGGTCGTCCTACCCCACGGGGCTTAAGGGATGATTTTGGCATGTGTGGAGTAGGCACTGGATATTTGGCGACACAGGCATGCGTTTCGGATGAGTGGTTGAGCTGGGCCGGCAATGGTTGAGGAATTCTTTTGGGGACCTCGCTATTGGTGTATAAACAACACCTTAGCGTGGAAACCGGAGAATTAACGTGGTGGCTGTGGTTGCTACCAAAATCGCTGGGAGAATAGTCTTGGCTTCCCAGTGTTAAATCAATGCTAGTGATTGGCGTGACGCGGTCAGCCAGACACTATTCTAGGTGCTGTTGCCATTCAACAGAAGCTGCTATGGGCACGGACATAGCAGCAGAGTTTAGATAGCTCAAAGTACCTAAGCAAGGTACTTGAATATAGTACAGGGATAACTATATACAAAGATTGCAATTTGTGTGCCTTTGAGGAGTGGGCATAGGTTCATTATAAAAAGGGTGCATGGGGGCGATGGTCTGGCGTCTAACCTAGCACCCGGTGCTTTGGCACCCGTGAGATTAGGGCGTCAAGGCAGGTGCTCACGGAAAGCTATTGCACATCTATCTCTCACAGGCTATTTTCTCAAGTACTGCATGAGCTATAGACCAGAAATTTTTCCAGAATATATTAGAACTTTTATATTTATGAAGTTGGTATCGCTTTTTAAGCCAAATTACATGTGATAATTATTAATGAACAAATAACACCAAAGTTAGTTGTAAATATTCTGACTAACACATAGTTGAACGGAACAACTAGGTGTTTTCGAAGGCCATTAAACCTTCATAATCAGCATTCTTGTTGTGTTTGGTCCACTGTGTGTGTTGTCAGTTGATGACGATTTCTGCTTTATATACGTAACTTATTTCGATTTGCTGAAAGCTTTTTGTAATGAAAGCTCAAAATTTACCATCTCTAATTTGCAACAGTCCTGCCATTATCGTTTATTCCTTACAATTATGCATATGTTAGTTAATTTGCTTATTTTTTGTTATACTTAAGACAAACTTTTTTGGTTTGTTACCATTAAATATATTTATTTAATTTTCGCCACAGGCCCTTGGCTATTAATTTTAATTAATTTTTAATTATTATTGTTCGAACTTCGTCAACAAATATATAACAGTAAAAAATGTATGGGGTTTCTAAAGCAAGCAACGAAAAGTTTTGGAATCCTTATGTAACATACCGACAATTATATATAGACGCTTGAAAATTTAATGTAATTTTAAGCACACTATACCAATTAACAATAATTTTTTAAAATCCAATTTAAAGGGTATTTTATCAGTTAATGTAATTCTGACTCCTTGCGCTAAAACTATAAGATGCCAAAATTAAAAAAATGTTGTAGCGAAATATAAACAAAATATAAAATAAATCGCTTAAATGCAAAAAAAAAATCACCTAAAATAAATCAAGTCGGTAACATATCAAATAAATTCAGTGAAGTGCGGCTTTGATACGCGCAGGAAGGATTTCGAACGGACACTAGATATGTAATTCTTTTAAGTGCAAAAATTTTTTTTTTAATTTTGGCGATTTTTTTCATTAAGGCGATTTTTTTAGTTTTGGTGACTTTTCGGTTCTTATCGTTTTTTTTTCATTTTGGCAATTTTTTTCTTTTAGCGTTTTTTTATTTTTGGCGATTTTCCTCATATAAGCGATTTTTTTTTTAATTTTGTCGATTTTTGGTTTTTGACGTTTTTTCATTTTGGTGATTTTTTTATATAGGCGCTTTTTTCGTTTTGACACTTTTACTCTCGTTTTTGGAATTCTTTCGGTTTATGGCGTTTTTTTTTAAATTTTAGCGATTTTTTTTCATTTTGGTAATTTTTTTCTTATAAATTTTTTTTTATTTTTTTGCGCTTTGGCTATTTGTTTTGGTTTTTGGCGTTTTTATTAATTTTGGTGATTTTTTTCATTTGGGCGATTTTTTCGAATTAGGTGATTTATTTTAGTTTATTTGAATTATAGCGATTTTTTTCGTTTTGCGACTTTTTTCAATTTTTGGCAATTTTTTTCGGTTTGGCGATTTAATAATTTTGTTATTTTTTAGTTTTACCGTTTTTGAAAATTTCAAGAGTAGGCTTCTTACGATTTCCAAGATACAGCAAGTTGTCAAAGTTAATAATCAAGATTACATTAATTGATATAACTCCTTTTAATTGTAATTAAAAATTAATTAAAACACTAATTTTAAAAATTTGAAGTGTCAATATACATATGTGCATATAATTGGGATTTTAACATTTTTCGTTGCTCATTTTGGAACACCCTTTAATTTTTAACTCTTAAGTACTTGTTGTTGTAGGTTGTACATACTCTGTCCAAATTTCAGGTCCGTAGGTCTTACGGTTCCTGAGCAAATAGCCTGTGACGGACAGACGGACGGCGTAGCGAAAATAATAGGGTTCCTTTTCACCTTTGGGGTACGGACCCCTGAAAAAGATCAGCCGTAAAGGTCACCAAAAATCCAAAAAGGTTGCTAAAAAAAAACGCGAATGCAAACAAAAAATCGCTCAAGATAAAAAATTTATTTTAAAATAACCAAAAAAGAAATTTGCAAAAACCGAAAAAAACTACAAAACTAAAAAAGGGTCAGAACAAAAAAATTTCCAAAAACCGGAAAAAACGTCAAAACTAAAAACACTCTAAACCAATGAAATTGTTAAAAAACCAAAAAAAAAAATTTGCCAAAAACCTAAAAAGCGCCATAAGTAAAAGAACGTCAAAGAAATCACCAAAAAAACGAAACAAAAAACAAATCGCTAAAACTAAGAATGTATTGTAAAAGAAGAAAAAATCGAACAAAAATAAAAAAAGCCAAAACGAAATAAGCGTAAATTTAAAAAAAATTGCCAAAACTCGAAAAAATCGCCAAAAAGAAACAAAACCCCTGCACAACCCTTCGTATGCGAGTCAAACTCCCACTTTACTGAGTTTGTTTTTGTTTGTTATAAGTGTGAAATGTCCAAATTAAAAATGGTACCCTAATGTCAAATTTCACCCGAGATTTCTGTTTTGTATCAGTTCTATTTAATTTTTCAGATCAATAAAATATACATACAAAAGAAAATAGGTATTTGACTGAAATTTTAAATTAAATGAGGAATTTGACTGAAAACGCCTAAAAAAATTATTTATTCGTATTTTCTTCACTATATTTTTTTATTTAAAAATTCATAAAAAATTCCCTTTTCATATATCATTGAAATTTTCTAAATATAAAAACAAATTCTATGCTTTTGAGTAAATAGAATAAATATATAATGAGGGTATTCATTTCAGTTTTTTTCCTCCATGTGTTTGTTGTAAAAAATTACATTTTTCCATTTTTCCAACGAGGAAAAAAACTGAAATGAATACCCTCAATAAAATATAAAGTTTAGTACAATTTCCATGCAGGTTGTGTAAAATGCTTCGGAAAATTTTACTATTTTGGAAAATCTACTACACTTTTGGCTTCAGTTTTGAGCGAGCGTGTAACAATTTTAAACTAAATTTATATTTAAAGTTTTTGCTGGGTATGTACAGTATACAAATATCTATATTTTTCATATTATTAATTTCATATAAATAAAACAACAATATGTTATATAAGAATGTATATGTGCTGGGTGTCCCAACGAGAACGCAAGATTTAAATTTTAAATAAAACACAGATATTAAAAAAAAAAGTTGTGAAACTTTATTATATCGTAAAGTAGACAGAATTTGGTTATGTGTGAAACAACATATCGGGCAGATGGCCACCGCGGCTTTGCTGGCACACACGCGATCTTTCATTGAAATTTTCAATGAGAGTTTTGCATAAATGCTGTGGTATTTCAGTAATGCATCGTTTAATTTCCTCGTTTAAGGCTTGAGTCGTCGTCGAAGAAAAAAGTGTAATGGTCTTAAATCGCACGTTCTAGGCGGCCAATTATGGTCTCCAAAACGCGATATAACACGAGCGGGAAATGACTGATGCAGCAATTGAATTGTTTCTCTGGGTGTATGACATGTGGCGCCGTCTTGTTTAAATCACATGCCCTCAACATTCATTTCTTAAATTCTAGACACGAATAAACTGGTTATCATTTCACGATACCGAACACCATTGACTGTTTGCTCTTGACCTGCCTCATTTTCATGAAAAAAAGTCCAATGATTCCTCCAGCCCAAAATCCACACCACACAGTGACACTTAACGATGCATTTGCTTCTGGTGAATAACTCAAGGATTTTTCTCATTCCAAATGCGACAATTCTGCCTATTGACGAAACCATCAAGATGGAAATGGGCCTCGCCACTGAAGATGATTTTATCGGAAAAATCAGCATTTTAATGTTATCGCTCCAATACCCAATTAACGAACTCCTTTCGCTGTCCATTGTCAGCTGGCTTCAGTTCCTGGGTCATTTGAACTTTTTATGCATGAAGATGCAAATCTTTCGTCAAAATTTGCACTATGCAGTGGATTTGGAGACACCAATTTGCTCAGCTCGTTGTCGAATTGAGGTGTTTGTGGAGTTTGAGCAACGTCATCACGTACCGCTGCGACATTTTCGGTCGATCGACCTGGTCGAAGGCGCGTTGTTGTCTTTAAATCACTAACAGACCCAGCTTCGGCAAATTTATCCATTAATCTCTTTACCGTTGACTCTTTTGGAGCATTATTGTGACCCCAAATTGATCGCATTTGCGAACTGTAGCCGCAAAACTTTCACTATTTTGGTAAAACAATTGCACAATGAGAATGCGTTGTTCATTCGTATAGTGCTACATTTTTACTAACCTGGTACCTTCTACTAGCAAACAATAACAATTTTTCAAATGTCAAGCAATGACACTTCGAATGGCACCAAATTTAAACATTGCGTTCTTGTTGGGACACCCTTTATATCATGACTATATTACACCCCTCTTGTTTAAAAAATATATACACAATTTTATATACATACATACATATTCGGACCACTTGTGTATTTTTCTTTTCAAAATTGTATTCAGGGCCTTTGGTGCGCAGAAATTATTTCGTCTTCAATTAAAAATTAAATTCTGCACATATGTACATATGGCTCATTTACTTCAATGGTGTCACAACTCAAAAAAATTAGTTTTGCAGAAAATGTGTTTAAAATTTTCAATTTATCTATGTACATATATGCATGAAAAATATTCTGCTATTAAATATTTGTAAATGAAATTAGAAATACCGAATTTTTTCTTTTATTCTTAAACTCATATTTTTGAGTTATGGCACTTTTGCAGCCAATGAGTAATATGTACATACATACATACATACATGCATTAGTGTAATTCAATGTTGAATATACATATGTTGTTTTGGTTTCTGTTGTTGTCGTTTTGTTGTTTTATTTTAATTTTATAATTTTTTTTTAATAATTTAATTTTAATGTTTTTATATCTTTTCAATTACATTTAATTTTGTTTATCACCTTGATGCCGCACACAAAGTCTGCCGCCGCAACGGACAGTCCGTTGATGAAGTGGGAGGGAGGAAGGATTTTGTATATACATATTTACATACAGAGAGAGAGAATGCAAATAACAATTCAATGAACCTCCAAACAGATAAACAAAATAAATAAACAATGACATTTGTTGGCCAAATGTAATAAAAAACAACATTATAAATATATTTAATCACTATATTTAATTAAAATTTGTCATCAAATTGTATGTGTGTGTGTCTTACTCGTATTTATTATTTAAATTTGTTGGTTTGTTATTTTATTGCATTACTATTCAATTAAAGTTAACCAGACGAAAAAATAAATGTTTAACTTTAATTAAAAATAAAACTTAAAAAAAATAAACCGAGTTCAAAAATAAGCACTAAAAAGCTAAAAATAATATTGATCTAGTTAAATAAAATATTTTTACATATGTTACCTATAGCACATACATATATATGTACATAAAAAGTTCTTGCAATTTTATTTATGTATTACTGGCACCAACTTCAAACAACACTATAGGTAACATATGTAAAAATATTTTATTTAACTAGATCTATATTATTTTTAGCTTTTTAGTGCTTATTTTTGAAGTCGGTTTAATTTTTTTTTAAGTTTTATTTTTGGTTTTTTAGTGAAATATAATATTAAACCTCATAGAGCGCGGCTACGCCCACTTTTTTTAAACAAGATGGTGTATTTTTAAGAGTTCAAGGTGTGTGTCAAGTTTCGTAAATATTGGTTAAGTACAAGCACGTAAGATATTATATTAAAATTTAATAGGCGTGCCCCGCCCACTTTTTGAGCGCAAGATTATGCCTTTATTTAAGTTTAGGCTGTGTGCCAAGTTTCATAAAAATCGGTGAAATAAAAGCTTGTGAAATATTATATTAAATTTTAATGGGGGTGACCCCGCCCATTTTTACAACTTTAAAGTTGTGTAATTTTAAGAATTAAAATTCGCAGCAACACAAACACACTTTTTGCAAAATATTAAAGTTTTAGTAACAGAAAGGAAAAAAACGTGTATCGGTGTGAGTATCTTGTTTAAACTCAAATCTGCCCCCTTCACCACACCCCCTTTTTACAAGATTATTTTGGTAAATTGGCATGGAAAGTTTTGCAAACCTTAAATTTTCGCGGGAAATTTTTATGGCATTTTTAGCACTCTGACTATTCGCCGCCTGAGCGCTTACAGCACCAACTAAATTAGTGCGTCAAGCGTAGTGGAAGAAGCAGAGTTAGTATTTTCAGTAAATTCAAAGTATGTTTTACAATTTGTTTTCATAAAAAAAAATGTATTTGAAATCTACTGTAAAAAATTTAATATAAAATACATTTCAAAATCATGTTAAATTTTGTAATTACAAAGGCTCAGTTAGCCGACTGTAATGTAAAGTAACTGCAACGTAGGAAATAGCTTATCGATATTTTTGTATGAAAAGTAGCTTACGTTACATTACATCTCTGTAGCCATTTTCATTACTTTTCACATAACAATATCGATCAGCTGTTTCCTACTGTTGCAGTTACTTTACATTACAGTTGGCTAGCTGAGCATTAAGGGTGTATGTTTAAATGTACTTTAAATCAGCTACGTCCTAGTCATATGGACAATGCGCAAACTTTTATAAATGACTTTTTGTGTTCCTTCACACCGACTAGAGTACAACATCCACAACAACAACACATTAGATCACAATGCTTGCTCTTACTTTGCAGAGAAACAAGAACAAATTTAAGAGATTTCAAAGCTGTTTACTTTAAATGAAAATGTCAGTGTATGTGTGCTGGGACGTAGCTGCTTTAAATACGTCGCTCTGCTTACGCAACGCTTGACGATCTTATTTAGAGTTTTGGCTGTATGGAAAATTTTTAAAAGAATTTTAAAACTTATCATGGCCCGAAATGTTTTACGTAAATAAATATTCACCCAAAAATTTTTTTACAAAACTTTGAACACATCAAGGCTATTAACTAAGCTTTACCAGTAGAATCTAACCATAACTTAACATCAGTTTAAGAGTTAATTTCGGTTTTTGTCATTATTTTATTTTGGGTATTTGATAAGTTTGGCAGTTTTAAGTAGTATACCGCAACGATCCACGTTAGTCCTTACCACATGGATGTTTTCTGTGTCTTTAAAAAAAGGCCACATAAAGTTCCTTACACCAGGACTGTCCGTCTGTCCGTCACACGGTATTTTCTCAGGAACCGTAAGAGCCACGGACCTGAAATTTGGACAGATTATGAGTATGAGAATTAAAAATTAAAGGGTGCTCCAAAACAAGCGACGAAAAATGTTAAAATCACATGTAATATACAAACAATTGTATGTACATACATATGTATATTGACACTTGAAATTTGTAAAATTAGTGTATTTTTATATAGACTACAACAATAAACATTAAAATATTAAAAAATTTAAATTAAAGGGTGTTCCATCAGCTAATGCAATTTTGACTTTGCAATTTTGACAACTTGCTATATCTTGGAAACCGTAAGAGGTAAACTCTTGAAATTTTCAAAAACGGTAAAACTTAAAAATCCGAAAATTATAAAATTTCCAAACCGAAAAAAATAGCCAAAACCTGAAAAAATCGCCAAAAATTAAAAAAAATCGCCAAATCGAAAAAAAATCGACAAAATTGAAAAAAAAAATTCTAGCACTAAAATAGATCGCCAAATTCAAAAAAATCGCCCAAATGAAAAAAATTGCCAAAATGAAAAAAAAATCCAAAAACCGAAAAAAAAATCGCCAAAACGCGAAAAATGCGCCAAAACGAATATAATTGTTTATGTGAAAAAAAATCGCCAATATTAAAAAAAATCGCCAAAATTAAAAAAAATCCCCAAAACGAACAAAATCGCCACAATTAAAAAAAAACTTTAAAAACCGAAAAAAATCCTCAAAGCGAAAAAAAAGTGCAAAAACAAAAAAAATTGCCAAAACCATAAAAAAACATCACCTATATGAAAAGCAGCAAAATTAAAAAAAATCGCCAAAATAAAAAAATCGCCAATATAAAAAAATAATCACCAAAATTAAAAAAAATTGGCAAATTTAAAAAAAATCGCCAAAACGATTGTTTATGTGAAAAAAAATCGCCAAATTATAAAAAATCGGCATATTTAAAAAAAACGCCAAAATTGAAAATAAACGCCAAAAACCGAAAAAAATCCTCAAAACGAAAACAAAGTACCAAAACTAAAAAAATAGCCAAAATAAAAAAAAAATTACCTATATGAAAAAACGCCAAAATTAAAAAATCCCCAAAATAAAAAAATCGCCAAAATAAAAAAAACGCAAAACTAATATAAATTGCCAAGATTAAAAAAAATTCAAAAACCCAAAAAAAAAATCGCCAAAACGTGAAAAAAGTGCCAAAACTCAGAAAGCGCCAATAAATTAAAAAAAACCCCAAACTAAAAAAAACGCTTTAAACCGAAAAAACCCAAAAACAAAAAAAAAAATGCCAAAACTATACTTTATATTGGCTAAAGTTCGTATTGAATTACATATCTCGTGTCCGTACGGAACGCTTCGTGCGCGGGTCAAAGTCGCACTTCACTGAATTTATTTAGTCTTTGGGCGACTTTTTTATATGTGGTGACTTTTATTTTTTTTGTTTTCATTTAATAAATTTTAATTTTGATTATATTGTTTTATTTGAGCGCTATTTTCATTTTGGCTATTTTTCGGTTTTGGCGATTTTTTTATTTTAAGATTTTTTAGTTTCAGCGTTTTTGAAAATTTCAAGCATTTGCCTTTTACGGTTTGAAATATACAGCAAGTTGTCAAAATTACATAGTGCAAATAACATTAAAAATTGAAATTAAAGGGTATTCTATCAGGCTATGTAATTTTGACAACTTGCTGTATCTTGAGTTTGGCGTTGACTACAAAACCGAAGGTCCTGGGTTCGACCCCGCTATCCAAGATTTATTAAATAACAACACCACGCGTTTTCCTGATTTGCATTAGTGTCCATTTGTATCAGTTGTTGTAGGAAAGTTGAAGTGATGAAGGCATACACACACTGGTCACTGAACTACACCGGTTTCAGTAGATAATAATCTTAATGTAACATGAGAACGCCAGTATTGTGTAACAGGATTATTGGCGGAGTATAATAGCCAATAAAATGGTTACACTAAACTAAACATAGCTTTAAAGATTTAATATGCCTCATCGACATCAGAGGCGCTGCAACACTGCATTATTAAAGAACTTTTAAAAAAGCAGAGTTGTAAAAGAATGAAGCTTTCGCCTCTATATATTTCTTCACCAGCTGTCTTCTCCATCACTATCCCTTTCCTAAAGAAGGTAACACCTAGTAGTAGTAAAGGCTGTTTCAGACTATAATACAAGTATTAATACTTTTGACGAAAATTCATCCCTGCTCTTATATTTGTTTCAAAAATTAAAAAAAAACAATAACAACTCAACATGTCAGAGCTGCATTTTCCACACAAGTCTTTATACATGTATAATAGTCTGAGTGGCCCTTAAGTAGCAGGTATTCATTGCCTAAGTGTTACTTCTCTTTAAAAATAAAAGAAAATAAGAAAATTTGTTATTCTTTTTAATATACAGAGGTAATCGATCGAATATTTTCTGGCGACATTGTGGCACAGGCGTTAAATATTTTAAAAATTCTAACAATATCAAATGGCGTAATTTGCTTCCATTTTTATTATTCGTACTAACTTGATTGCTTATAAATATTTAAATATAGCTAATTTTGTAACTGCTATTTCCAAAAAATTTGATTAACCCTTATCTTTAGCACAAATTCTTAAAAAGTTTATTTACTCGCATTGCTATTTTAAAAATTTCATTGACGTATTAACAACTGAAGTTCCTAGAACATTAACCCATTTTTTATTAAAATAAAAAGCTTGTACTAAAATCACAAATATTTGCTTTCAAAACCGCAAACATTCATATATGTACATATGTATATCGTTAACTTAATATAGAAAGGCCCTAACTTATTAATCTTTTGAAATCTAGATTTCAGTATTTTTCGTTACATTAGATGTTCTTCTATCGAAATACACAAAAAACTCGATTTCAACAAAAAAAATTAGTTAGGACCTTTCTATGTTAAGGTAACGATATGAACGTTTCAGCGTAAACTGTTTTTTTTTATTTACAACGAATTTGTAATAAGTATTTTATATTTGTTTATTTTTATTTTTGTTTTTCTATTTTTAACGTTTGCCTGGCATTTCCGATTAAAAACTCATGTTGGAATTTCTGATAAAAATAAAAATAAAATCATAAAACTAATAACACACACCAGCAGGTTTCAGTGACTGATAACTTGCTTGTAACAATGTGTGTTTGTCCCGTGTGTCATGTTTTGATTGTTGGCTTGGGAAAATACCCGATTTCTAGTAATAAATACCCACTATAACAAATGAAATAACAAATTAATTGTAAATACACACATATGTATGTATATCAACCGCATCAGATTAGGATTTATGCGAAGCAAATGAAATAAATTAGTTGAGGGTTATAAATAAAATTAATACTAATAAACTACCAACGATATGAATAAACACATGCATACATATAAATGCATACGAACATACATATAAGAATTTTGTTATTAAGAGAATTTAGAATAAATACCATAACTAAATTTTAAAATTTTTGTGCTATACAATGTAAGACTGTTGTAAATTTAGAGATGGTAAAACTGAGCTTTCATTGCAAAAAAGCTTTCAGCAAATTGAAATACGATGAATCAAAACAATTCACACATTCCATTTGCTTAAAAGTTACGTATATAAAGCAGAAGTCTACATCAACTGATACCACACACAGTGGACCAAACACAAAAGAACGCTGATGATGAAGATTTAGTGGCGTTCGAAAACAGCAAGTTGTTCCGTTCAACTATGTGTTAGTCAGAATATTTAGAACTAACTTTAGTGTCATTTGTTCATTAATAATTATCACATGTAATTTGGCTTAAAAAGTGATACGAACAATAATAATTACTAGATATACCAACGGACGACACAATCGCCCGTATACTAGAATCTAAATGTAAATAATTTTATTAAGATTCAAAGAAAATTTATCTAAACGTCATAAAAATGCATTAAAACACAGCCACCCACATACTTACATACATATGCATAAATAAATAATACATGAAATTAAAAACACAAACGAAATCCCTTTAACTAAGCTAATTCAATTTATTGGACTCACTTCCTTTAAGTATTATGGCTTTCATACAATAACAAATAAGAGAAAAATAATGTTAGATCAAGAGAAATACTACAAGCACACACAATCTTTTTTTTTTGTTTCTTCCCTGCAGTCAGACTGGGGCCAAATGTCTCTATGTCAACACTAAAATTCTAGTAGTAGTTACATTGTCTACAATTTCTCTTCTATATGTCAGTATAAAAAAAATAGGGAAAATATATGTGGTGTATTTCTGGTGGATTTTGCAACAACTTGTCAACATAAATAAATTTGTATGTACGTAAGGTATAGAAAAGTACCAGTAAATGTCTGTTTGGTATGTCTCCATGTTCCCATAAGAACTATGTAGTCATTACCTAGTCAATTGTTTTAGTGTTACTAGTAGATTTTCAATGACAAGCACAGGCTAAATGTCTATAGCAGAAAGTACTGTATGGGGGATAATTGGAGAGTAGTACTGGTGACAAAGTCAAAAGCGACTCGGTACATTTTCACCATCGACATTTCCCTCAGGGTTGTTTACTTGTAAGCTAATAAATGCGAGTGTAATATTTGTGCATGTAGTAGTAGTAATAACTATAAATGCTTATAGCTCCTAAAATACTGAACCGATTTTAATAAAATATAGATTCTGCACATCTGTACTAAAAAACCTTTAAAACCATATAAATCTTTTTAAAATCGATACAGTAGTACCAGCGTAAAAGGGATTACAAAAAACATGTTTGCCTATTAAGTATATAGATAGATAAATATAATTTTGGTACATAAAATTTTTGATATTCTCTTGGTTATTTTCCTCTTTATTTTCTAAATTATTAATTTTAGCAAAATACTTTTTTGAAGACTAATATTGTTGACTTGATGAGCTAAAATTTTTTTTGTAAAATGATTTTTTTAAAAGGTAGTCATATGCAAAAAATTACATTGAATAAATGGACTTAAAGGACAACTTTGAGGGGCGAACGCACCACCTAAAACACAACTGATTTGGTGGGTGAGAATAGAAGAAATAAAAAAATTCTCCATTCAACTAACGGCCACTCTAATATATATATACATATACATATACATATAGATCGATCAAAATTAGCACATATCGTCGGAATCCTGCAAATAAAAGTTCTAAGCCCACTTCTTTGCTAAATGGAGTTAATGACGCAGAAGTGTCCCAAAAGTCATATTCTATGTGCTGTAAAAAAATCCCATGTCTTTTTAGAATATTTTTGTAGCTATTATTGGAATATTATTATTACAAATTTTGAAATTTAAATACTTTATTAATTTGTATATTATATAAGTATGCTTTTGGTTTTATAGTCATGTATAAAATTAAAATATTTTTTAGTCTTCAAATAAATACAAATATAATTACATACATTTCTCTATAGATATTGTATTAAAACAAATTATTCTATGTCTAAAATACCCAAATGTATAGATCAAAAAAGTACCAAGTACACTTGAGACTTTTTATATTTTATTGTACTATTGCTGCAAAAAAAGCTCAAGTCTCAAATTTAAAGGGGAAAACACTCATCAGAAAAGATAACAATATATTTTGTTAATAAAACATTTTTAAGTAGGCAGAAAAAAATGTTCCAGTATACACCATTCAAGACTGGATGCGGTTTTCCGATTTTCTAGGTTTATCAAAGCTATCGGAGTTTATAAAAAACAAAAGTTTAGACGAAAATGGGGATAAAATAAACTGGTTGGAAGTAAATCTTTTAGGTCCCAAAAAATTAAACCTGGTGTAATAGAGTATAAATACGCCAATAGTGAAACCTATGAACAAATACGTGTTTTTGGTAAAGGTCGCCCCATGAATTTGAAAACAGTCAACATTGAACAGGTGTATGAAAGCAACCTTCCTATAAGTATCGAAAAGAAGAAAAATTTACAATGTACATCAGCAGTCATACGGGAGGAGTTTCATCAGTGGTCCGCCAAAAATAAGGCCCCAATACCGGATATATATATGATGAATCAGATCAAGGTGAATCAATTTAATACAAAGATTATACAAAAAGGAGTTTCTTAAAAAAATGTCATGTCCGTAAAACAATATTTGTTAATGAAAAAAAAGCTCGTGTCTAAGATGCATTTAATTTTTGTATAAAAAAATTAAATAAATGAAACTGAATTAAATTTTATGCTTTCATTTTAAAGTTAAGCCATTAAAGATTAACATATTTAAAGATTTTTCCGGGGGCCATTAGACTTTAAATCGCCAATAACTCAGACACACAATTATGTGACTTAAGACTTTTTTGCTGGATTCCGTCGATATTCAAAAATTTCTGCAACAAAAATTGCAAGTCTGGACCGGGACTTGCCAGCTAAATTGCACGAAACAACTGATTTAGTTAGCGTTGCCACATTCCGATTTTGTGCCACAAAAAAAATTTTTTTTAATGATTTTATGTGTATTAAAAAGTGGTTCTTTTTTGATATATAATCATTTTCTGATAAGTTTTTCTGCTTTCTTTGTGGTACAAAATAAAAAGAACGTGACCACGCTGTTTACTCGTAAATCAGTTTTTTTCTGAAATTTAGCTGGTAAAAAATTGGCGTCATTTTGAGAAAAAATAAATTATTAAGAATTGTAAAGTCGACTCAGCCGACCCAGCCGATGTTCAGCCACTGCCGAACAATTTTTCATGAACTGCCGTAAATCATGTTGAATTAACATGAAAAACATATTAAGCAAAATCATTGCCGAAAAATGAAAAAATTTTTATTTTCGTAGATTTTGATACAAAATTTATCTGTGTGTAGTCTACTTTTTTCCACACCGTTCTGTTGCTACATACTAAAGTATTAAACTTCTTCAAACTTTTTGTGAAATTCTGAAATAAAGGCCGTGATGCACTATTTTCAACAATCATGCAATTTTTAAGAAAATACAACCCTGGTGTAATGAAGTCTGTGAAAATTTTCAAAAGACAATAACAATTCATCAGATCAGGGTTGCGATGGTGTAGGATAGTGAGTGACATGAAACTAAGATTTGCGAAAATCTTTTCGAAATTAATGCTTTGCCATTTTTGCTATGTAACCTACATCTTCTAGCGCTGTTTTTCGTAAACACTGGCTGTCGCAAAAGAATGTTTATATTCGTTAAGCTTACTGCGTGAATACAACGAGTATGAGGGCCTTGTGGACTACATCAATCGGTAACGTGGATATTGGGCGTTCAGACAGCGTATTATGCCACCGAGAGTTTTTCAAAAATTGCAACTCGACGACTGTGACGCAGTATTAGATGGCTCATCATTTTAATGCTCTTTCATTAAAAATGTCGTTGGCCCGCGTCATGTAAGAAGTTTGCAGTAGTTACTTTTGTTCTAAATAATGTATATAATTTATTCGTTTTTTTTGCATGCATCACTCATCAGCGTTACATTGTTGCAACTAATTAATGTGTTTCTTTCTAAATTAAATTATGCAAAGAATTAAATTTACTCAAGCCATTTTTTCTAAGCAACAATTATTTGCAGCGACCCCAATAACAACAAGAAAAATGAATTCATTAGAACAACTCGATTTCTACAAGTTTGTTGCAGCTTTTTTTATTTTGTTCTGTTAAGATGAAAAAAAAACACAATTGTCTTGTCACATTATGAAAGGCAGTCTCGATTTGACACATCATGTGCAACATTTAAAAATATGGCGGGTATTATCGATTTTATCGATTGTAAGCGAGTGACTTTTTGAATTTCCCGCCTATAAAAGAGCAACACTGTGTCTGCCGCCAAGCAACTGTCAGTTTATTCTCACTCCTGAACATCTACGATTTTTTTCAAGTTGTGACTGTTTATGACTTGAGTTTGCGTTATGTTCGCTAACAATTCTGTAGAGTCTTTAAATATTCGCCTTTTGCCACACAAAATATTGCTCACGTGTCTCCACACTGTGTCAGTTTAATAGAAAAATACACGATTGCCCATAATTATAATAAAGTGTTTAAATGTATGAACAACTTGATTCTTTTTTTTTTATTTATTTTAATTCATAAATATTAATATTTAAATTATAGTTTAATTGTTCTTTTTTATGGTTCCGTACACCAAAGGTGAAAAAGGAACCCTATTGTTTTCGCTACGCTGTCCGTCTGTCCGTCACACGCTATTTCCTCAGGAACCGTAAGAGCTACGGACCTGAAATTTGGACAGTTTATGTTTAAATTTGGCCGCTACAACAACAAATACATTAGACTTAGAAATTAAAGGGTGTTCCAAAACGAGCAACGAAAAATGTTTAAATTCCATGTAATATACAAACAATTGTATTTACATACGTATATTGACACTTGAAATTTTTAAAATTAGTGTATTTTTGTATAGACTACAACAATTAACATTAAAATAATAACAAATTTAAATTAAAGGGTGGTCCATCATTTTCCAAGGCTGAATTTGAAAAAATTAACCAAGAATTTCTGTCGTTGCAGGCGACACTCGCCGCTTTTGGTGGGCTTTTTTCCAAGTATAACAACTTGGACAAATTTATGAACTCACTACAAAACTTGTCACCAAAGCATAAAAAGAAAAAGGTTGAAACTGTGGCCACCCAGTGTTCTTTACCAATGTATTCCTCTGGTTCAAATAAATCTAATTTAATAAATTCTGAACTAGAATATAATTTTTCAGCGGATGTAGTAGTCTCTGTTGATGAAAACACTGTTTCTACGTTAGAACATGTGGACCGTCTTATTGGAACGTCTATTAATAACATATTACCACCTGTTAACAATGAACGTATACATAATCCAAATACTGCCGCTAATAATTTGTTAGACGATCAAACTAGTTATGCTCAATCTTTAGCATCTACTGATATTGCTGTGAATAATTGTCTTAACACTCATAAGCCGCTTAAAGTTATACCTCCGAACAAAACAATTTTCGTTTCTCGCTTGGCCTCCGATACTACTGTAGAGGATGTAAAATCTTACTTATATTCAAAGTGTGGTACCGGCGTATTTACTTCAGTATACAAATTTTCATATTCTGAGCCTAGAATTGTGTCATCTTTCAAAATAACTGTTTCTGATGAAATTTTTAAAATCATTATTGCTCCTGGATTTTGGCCTCCTGGAATATATGTACGTGAATTTATATTTAAGGCAAGACAGAGGAATCCTGTGCGACTGCCTGCAACTAACATCTCAAAAAACTAAGTTCTTGTGTTGAAAATTTTACTCTATTATACCAAAATGTTCGCGGCATTAACACGAAATTATCTGAACTATTTAATCAGAGTTATGCGTTTAACTTCCAAATTATAGCTTTTACTGAAACTTGGCTCACTGATAATGTATTGGACACAGAAATACTATGTACAAATTATATAATTTATAGACGGGATCGGGGCAATAATATGAGAGGAGGTGGTATTTTAATTGCTGTATCTAATCTGTTGGTATCTGAAGTATTATCATTATCTTCTACATTGGATATTGAATTTACTGGTGTGCTAGTAAAGCTTAAACACAAAAGAATTTTCGTTACCTGTTCCTATATCCCTCCCAACTCACCTGAAACAATTTACCAGAAACATTCCGATGCTATTTCTACTGTTGTACACATGTCTCATTTAAATAACACTATCATTGCCGTTGGTGATTTTAATATGCCTATGATTTCTTGGAATTTTTCAACTGACAACGGTTACTTTGTGCCATATAATTCTGGTGGCAACTTTAAATACGCTGAATTTATAAATTCTTTACTGGATTTGAATCTTTATCAGATAAATGGCAACTTTAATGGTAACCATAAACTTTTGGACTTAGTTTTTATAAATGATTGTGTTGCTACCTCTGTCGTTCGGACTGATCCAATGACCATACCGGAGGACCATCATCATCCTACAATAGAAGTAAATATAAATTTTTCGTCTAATCATATATCGCTCGCTGCTAAAGCCTCGAAATTAAAAAAATTTCGTTTCCAAAAAACAAATTATCACCGGATAAATGAATTGCTATATAATACCAACTGGAATAGTTTACTATGCATTTCGAACCTAACCAACAATGCTGTTTCCTTTAACAATATTATCAAAAAAATTTATGACAGGGTATACTGTATCATGAACCAGTGTATTCCAAGCCAAACTGCTTATGTTTCCTCTGGTCCCCCATGCAATTCTAAACTATTGTCTAAAATTAAAAATAAAAAAAATAAATTTTACAAAATGTATAAAAAGTCTGGATTATCCGTGGAATTTGCCAAATACTGTGCCGCTCGTGCTGAATATAATAAACTAAATCAAAAATGTTATAACTGCTATTTACTCAAAGTTAAAAACAACTTTAAGACGAACCCAAGGTCTTTCTACAACTTTGTAAATCTAAAAAGAAAAACAACTTCCTTCCCACCATCTATGAAAATAAATGAATATGAAACTGACAATGATGCTGAAATATGTAATTTATTTGCAGACTTCTTTTCATCTACTTATGCCAACGATCAAATAAATGATTCTGTCGTACAATCATTCTTGGACCATGGAAGTCAGCCCATTATATTTCCATTGTTTGATAGATGCTCAATTCTTGAAAGCTTAAAAAAGCTGAAGTTTTCGTATAAAAGTGGACCTGATAATGTACCTAGTTGTCTTCTTATTAAATGTGCTGATGCTTTTGTGCTTCCTCTTACTTTATTATTCAATTTGTCGTTAAAGTTTGGTATATTTCCAGATCTATGGAAGTATTCCTTTATTATCCCGTTGTTTAAATCTGGTAGCAAAGCTGACATCAAAAATTACAGGGGAATCGCTAAATTGAGTATCATACCAAAACTCTTTGAAAAACTAATTACTGATTATTTGTGTCATCACGTATCATCTTTACTATCGCCTAACCAACATGGTTTTCGTAAAGGCTGTTCAACTGTAACTAATCTCTTACAATTCACAACTTTGATCAATCGTGGTTTTTGCAATAAACAACAAACTGATGTTATTTATACAGATTTCAGTAAAGCATTTGATAAGGTCAACAATAAACTTCTTTTGAAGAAGCTACACTCCATGGGTTTTTCGAAAAACTCCTTAAATTGGATCAGTTCATACTTAACTAACAGGAAACAAAATGTCATATTTAAAAATATTACATCTAAATCTATTCCCGTTACATCTGGTGTTCCACAAGGAAGTCATCTTGGACCACTTCTGTTTTCTTTATTTATCAATGATTTACCTAGTGTAATCAAAAATTCGTTCATATTAATGTACGCTGATGATGTAAAAATATTCCTTAGCTACAATGACTACAAAGATCATTTGTTACTACAAGAAGATTTAAATTCCTTGCATTCCTGGTGCGATATGAACTTTATGCAATTAAATTTTAAAAAATGTAAGCATATGTGTTTCTACCGAAAGAACCATTTGGCCGTTAAATACTTCTTAGGCAGCTATGAGCTGGAAACTGTTTGTGCTTTTACTGATTTTGGAATATTACTGGATCCCAAACTTAATTTTACGCAACATATTACATTAATTATAAATAAAGCAAGATGTCTACTCGGCTTCATCAAACGTTGGGCTAAGGAATTTAAAGACCCCTATATTACTAAGCTACTCTTTACATCTCTTGTTCGTCCTGTCCTGGAATATGGCTCAATAATTTGGGACCCAACATATAAAATATATATTAATGCAATTGAATCGGTACAAAAACAATTTTTAATTTTTTGCCTTCGCGGATTGCAATGAAATCCCCTACCTCTTCCTTCGTATCAAGCTAGGCTTGCGCTTATTAAACTACCATCCTTAAGTAGTCGAAGAACTATGCTAAATGTTATGTGTATTTTAAATGTAATTAATGGTAATACTGACTGCAATTTTTTAATTGAAAACATTTCTTTCTGCGTTCCGCAGCGACCTACACGACATTACTCACCACTTTCTATTAAAGCGTTTAGAACCAATTATTCTAATTCTGATCCTTTTATAAGAAGTTGTAGAGATTTTAATAAACTTTATTTTTATGTTGATTTCTCTTTGAAAGATCATCTAATCAAAAGTAATATTCTAATCGCATTGAATAATTAATAACTTTTGAAAAATTGTATATACGTACATGTATAAATAGTCTGTAAGAATTGTAAATTCATAGACTTAGTAAGTAAATAAATAAATAAATAAATAAATAAATAAATCAGTTAATGCAATTTTGACTATGTAATTTTGACAACTTGCTTTATCTTGGAAACCGTAAAAGGTAAGCTTTTGAAATTTTCAAAAACAGTAAAACTAAAGAATCTATAAATTATAAAATCGCCAAACCAAAAAAAATCGCCAAAAGTTAAAAAAATCGCCAAACTTAATAAAAAAAATCGTCCAAATGAAAAATATCGCCAATATGAAAAAAGCGCCAAAAACCGAAAAAAATCACCAAACGCGAAAAAGGCTCCAGTAACAAAATAATTGTTAATATGAAAAAAAAATCACCAAAATGAGAAAAATAGCAAAAATTAAAATAAATCGACAAATTGAAAAATCACCAAAATCCGAAAAAAATCGCCAAACTGAGAAAAAAAGTGGTCAAAACTACAAAAAAGCGCCTAAATGAATAAAGTCGCCAAAAAGAAGAAACGCCAAAAAACGAAAATCGCCAAAATTAAAGAAAAATCGCCAAAACAAAAAAATCGCCAAAAAATAAAAAAGCGCCAAAACCGAAAAAAACGCCAAAACGAGAAAAAAAATTCAAAACTAAAAAAATTGCCAAAATGGAAAAAAAAAATTAAAAAATCGCAAAAACAAAAAAAAATCGCCAAAATTAAAAAACGTCAAAAATTAAAAAAAAAAATCCCAAAACTACCCAGTGAAAAAAAATGGAAGTCATTCTAGCGGAAGTACATTTTTTCATTGCTTCCAAAAAATCGATATTTGTAATTTGCCGACAGTGAGCAAAAAACCATGCAGAAGCTTATTTTAGTAACACAAAACCTTGTAACTCCTCCATAGTGTTAGAAAATACTCACCAGAATTTAAAAACAATTTATTTTTTTAAAGAAATTTATGAACTATTTTTAGTCTAAAATTTAAAAGTTATTTGCTTAAATTTAAATGAAAACACTGTTTCGGGCTTAAATTCGTATAAAAAGAAACGAATCGTTAAAAAAGGCAACTATTTACCATTTTTCCTGGATGAAAATATTATCATAGAACACAAAAAAGGGATTTTTTTTAATATCGCTTCCAATTCAGTGACTAGGCATCGAAAAAGAGAACTTCTTGCAATGACAACCCTATTTAAAAATCATTAGATCGGATCGAAATTTGCACTACTTCCGCATCGTAAACTCTACATGTTCATGATTTTTTTGGAGTCTCGTTTTTTACTGGGTATATTTTATATAGGCTACTAAAGCTCGTTTTGAATTACTTATCTCGTGTCCGTACGGAACCCTTCGTGCGCAGTCAAAGATCGACTTTATTGAATTTTTTTAATTTTACAAATTTTTTATTCTTAAAGAGAGTAATAATTATTTATAAGTTTGCACTTATACAAAAAGATTTATTTTCATTGGTTACAGTCTATAAATGTTTCATGAAACATGCAGAGAACCAGAGTCACTTAGTCTTGGCTTGGACGGACGAATAATTAATTGTTTAGTTGATACTTTTATTTTTTATTTTTTTGGCTTCAACTTCTTTTTGGTAAAGTAGTGAATAATAATGCACTGTTTCCTTAGAAATTAAGTGAAATATATTTATTTTTAAGCGTTTTCAAAAGTGCAGACAAGAAAATAGAAAAAAGCACTTAAAAGGAGAAAATATTTTGGGTGTAAGGGAATGCAAATGACCTGAAAACCCCAAACATAATATAGAATCAAAAAGAAAATTTGTTTGGCCAACAATTATTATCTTTAAAAATTTAATTTGTTTGACCGCTAAACTGATTTGGCAATAAAATTCCGGGGTTTGTGTTGAACTTGCGAGGTAGGATAAGATACGAAATCGAATATAGTTTCCAGATGGGATTGGGTATGGTATTGGGTAATGGAATTGGATGAACATCAATTCCCCTTTTTAACCTTATCTAACATAATAAAAAAAAAATATTAAGAAAATTTCTGCTGAAGATAATATGGGTTTAAACAAGTAAGAGTGCTATATTCGGCTGTGCCGAATCTTATATACCCTTCCCCGAAGTACGTATGTAGTATATTCATACATACAATTTATTTGTGAAAAAACGGATCATTCATTTTTGACTCCGGTGCAGTTTATAGTAAGTGACCTATAGGTATTTTTTGACAAAAGAGTTTGATCCAAAGATCTTATTTTCGACATGAGCAATAGTTGAATATTTTATTATTATTTTTATATTTAATTTTTTTTACATTATTAAAATGTTTCCTTTTTAAAACACACGAGGAGAAATTAAGTAGAGATGACTTTAAGAGAGATCAGCACTTTCTAATGGGAATTTATTCACCCACATCTAAATCAACAAGAATCTGCATATGAGTAATTCGAGAAAAAAAATCAATGAAAATTTTTTTAAAAAAAAATTGTGTTTTATTTTTAATAATAAAGCTGGAATTTCTGTACTTTCTAAGTATAAAAGCATTTATAATTATGGAAATTTTTGACCGAAACAAGGCTCATTGCCTTTTTTAGCTATTGTTTAAAGTACACCTATCCCTAGATTTACACGATAGATACGTTCCTGAGGAAGTTTTGTAATCGAAATTTAAAATTTTTGTATGAAAAATCGTGTAAATCGAAAATAAAGGTAGAATCCCGTAAAACAATTGGTATTATTAAGAAATTATATATGTATTTTTCGGTGTTGCCACATGAATCTTAGTTATTAGAAATAGACGTTATTTTAGAAATTGATGTGAGAACACATTGATTTAACAAATATGGTAAGAACTGACTCGAATGTCCTATTATAGATAAAAATATTCAATAAAACAAATAAAAAATCGTGTAAATCGAGGTATTTCATAAATCTTTCAATTTACACGAAAACCAAAATAATCGTGTAAGAGTGAAATCGTGTAAACAAAGTATCGTGTAAATCGAGGGATAAGTGTAGTGGGTATTATTTTTTATTCATTGCAATTTAAAAATTTTCTACTAACTATAGCATTAGCACAAACGAAGGAGTTTTTTTTGAATCTGCATTCACTTATAATTAAGTGTCGCATCCGTCACATAAAATCAATATTTATTAATTTTTTTAGCAGTAAAAAAGCATTTGTTATTGTTTAACTTCTTTTCAATTAAAATTCAATCAATATTAGCAAAGTTACTGCGTTAAGTATTCTTGGAAAAAGTGTCGCGTCCGCCTTGTCGCATCTGTACATTTAAAAAAAAATTAAAACAAAATTTTCATATTCCAAAAATCTACACATAAACGATTTTCTTTCACATTCATTTCCATTTACCAAAAAAAATCCTGCCGAATTATGTTTATTTCTATAAGTCCATAAAAATAACTCATATTTTTGAAGCGTCCCTTTCTCGCTGACATTTGCTTATATCTTTTTTCTATATTATTAATATCGCCCAACATTTTTTCTGAAATGTACTACTCCTTCATTGCTTTAAAACACTTAAGATATAGAATGGTTTTTTTTTTCTTCTTGACGCGTCCGTCGCCTGGGAATTCCCCGTATATGTATATCAGAGTGGTGGTTATTATTATTTTTTTTTGGATTTCCTGTTCTCTCTCACCCCAAATTGGTTGAGTTTTGTGTAAAAAAAATACAAAAAATTTCATAGCGATAAGTTGTGTTTTAGGGGGTGCGTCCGCCCCTCAAAGTTGGCCTTGAAGCCGATTTTTCAATGTAATTTTTTTCATATAACTATCTTTTTAAAAAATCATTTTACAAGAATATATGATATAAAGTCAACAACATTAGTCTCACAGAAAGTTTTTTGCTAAAACTAAAACTAGAAAATAATGAAGAAAATGACCAACAAAATCCAAAAAATTTTGTATACCAAAATTATATTTATATGGAAATTATTTATATTAAGCCCCTGTTAGCATTTTTTGAAATTTTTAATTAAATTCGATTATTTTTTAATACTTTTAAGTGATCAAAAAACTAGAATATGCGCTCGTTTTCTGAACATAAAAGATAGTTTTGTCGGGAGGAAATGGTACCCTACATGCGACTCTTCTTGAGGAGTCTTTTATTACCCGCTTTTCTGATCAGTTTCGACTCATTTATGACTCATATATTTTAAAATAAATAAATAAATTACTTTTAAAGCATAAGCACGACTAATTTTCGAGTCTTTTTTCAAGCGCGCAAGTGTTTAATCAGTTTTTAATCGTCAAAAGTACTCGAGGAAGATTTAGTTAGGTGATTTTTGATAAAACAATCTTCCAAATGCTAGTAGGGGCATTTACAATAAGAGTTTATGTATGTATGTAATTATATTAAATTATTTCATACATATACATATAGTCCAAAAAAAAATATAAACAAAAAAATTACATGGAATAAATGGGCTTGAGGGCCAACTTTAGGGGGTGCGTCCTCTCCCCTCAACAGCACAAGTTGTCGCTACAAAGTTTTTTCGTATATTTTTTTTTAACGTAAAACAACTGATTTTGGGGGAGCATATATAGGAAATCAAATAAAAAAATCTCCTTACAACTAACGGGCACTCTAATGTATGTATATAAATATGTGTCCTTAATTATGAAAAAGGTCTGTCATTTGCATTTTTGCTTCAAAATATCAAATTAATCTTTAAAAAAACTTTAATAAGTTAAAAAATATTAAATAAATGTATATAAATCGAGACTACTACAACTCTAAATTAAAATGTTGCATAATGTAAAAATACCCTTTAATTTGTTCAAATATAGTCTACCAAATATGACGACGAAAGAAATATGTGACTTAGACCACTTTCAAAATTAAGGGCACATATATATAAATTAATTATATCAATTAAATTCACAATGGAGCTTAAAGAAATTAATATTACTAAACATCTGCAAGCAACTCAAACTAATTACACACCTGCATATGAGCATAGCAAGCAACATATTACAAAGATAATTAGATTTAATATTAAAATTGAGTAAAGACTTTTCTATTATATGAAAAATGTTTAAGTTAGTAATCTTTATACCAAAAAAATCAATTTTCCAGCCCTGAAACTTTATACATTTTTTTTTAATTTTCTGATTTTTAATACTACTGTCTTTCCTTCTTTAATATAGAAAATATGCATTTAATTTACAAAGAAAAAATTAGTTTTATTCAGTTTAGAGTTGAGCGATATTTTGAAACCTGTTCTTTTTTCACAGCAATTGAAAAATCACTAATCACAACTGTGACTGAATTTATTAAGTAACAGGTTTTGGAAATATAGTTCTTTTATACAAACTGTGATTGTTCTTATATGCTTAATTAACATTAGATAAGGCTACCACATGAAATTTTTTATACCTTCAGCTTTTGTCGATACAAAAAATCGTCAAATCGTGTCAAATCGTCTTTTCTGGCAACTATTTACATCTCAAATGTTCGTATTTGCAATTTTTTGTCTCTCTGCCTTTTATACGAAAATCTCAATATTTGGACCGGGTTGATTGCTAATTGTTTGTTCTTGTCGCTCTTCTTATTAATATATATCAATATACCAATACTTATACAGACTTTTAAAATAGAAGAGCTGAAATGAGTTAAACCATGATCACAGTCACAGTTTAATTTCACTGCTGCTCTTCTTATTAGATTTTCTCAAAATAACAGAACTGCTACAAACGAAATACTGCTAAACTGTGATCACAGTCACAGTTTAAAAGAACAGCGATTTATAAATCACATTCACAAGGAGCAACATTATTAAAAAATCACGTTATCGCTCATCACTAATTCAGTTACTTTTATGTACCAAAAAACAGTTTAAGTTTTCCAGCTCTGGAGCTGGGCTTTTATATATATTCTTTTGTCTACCAAACTTTTCTTTCTAAGACATCAATTATTTTTAATTTCTAAAGGAAAATAAAAAATTAAATTGACCTGGTTACTTTTGAATGCAAAAAAAAAATTGTCCAACCCTGGCATCATACTGTTGGCTGTTTCCCATTTCTCTCTAAATTTAAAATATGTTTCATTTATAGAGAGAAATATGTTTTAGTAGGTTACTGTTACATACTAAAAAAAATCAATTTTCCTACCCTGGAATGGTTTGTTTGATTTATTTTGATTTCCAATACCAATTTTTTATAACTGAAATATAAAATAAATTACAAAATAAAACAAAAATAAGTTTCAGCTAGTTACTTTTATATGGCAAACAAAAGTTTAAACTTTCCAGTTCTGAAATCGTATTTTCGATGTTGCTAGTTTTCAATATCAATCTATTTAGGACCATTTCTGATACACTAGTTTAAGACCGTAGTCTCTAGCTTTTCTGGGAACTTCGTAAAACCGATTTCACGTACAGACTTATTACTTATGAAAATCACCAGTCATAATGTACCCCTCCCACACCCCCTCCAACTTACAAGAAATGTATAGCTACGCCAACGGTGAAGGGTTGCTTTGCAATCCAACCAGAAATTTTTTTCAATCCCCAATATTATTTAATGTAATAAAAATATTTGCACATAGTAAATAAATATTTTCACATGCTGGTTGAAAATAGTAAAGAACTTAAAAATATAATAAATTTAAATAACAACTCAAGTAACAAGAGAAGAGAAGTTACACACATTCATGTTTAGCAGAGAAGAAGTCTTTGGGATATTCCTCTTGGTTGGACATTATTTATTTAGCAGAAAACATGACTGAATACACTTTGTTTACTGATTGTTTGCACACAGTAATGCTAGGAACACAACTGGGACGAACGACGAATTTTTCGGTGCAAACTTTCGTCATAAAAAATAAAACACATTTGTGCATATGAAAATGAACACAACACCGCCGTACAACGAAATTCGTCGTGCGTGACGAACTCTGAGATAGATTTATTTCTATTTCGTACGCCGACGAACGACGAAAAAACAAAATTGAGAGAAAATTCTCTATCTCTCTCTCTCTGTTTTTGTACACACAACAACCAACTTCATCAAATATGAGAGACGAATTCGGTGAGTAAATTCGTCTTTATTGTGCTTCATACGACGAATTTACGCAGCGAATGGTTATCGACGAATTCGTCGACGTGGACGAAATTCGTCGTTCGTCCCAATTGTGTTCCTCGCATAACTAACTGCCTGCCTCTCTGACACTGCACTGCACCTGGCTGATCGGCTGGTCGACTTCCAACGAAAACTTAAATATGGCCAAAAGAGGAAAGGAGAAAAAAGTGGATGGATGACTGAACGTAAAAGAGAAATAAATACTCAGTAATTCAGTGGAATGCCCATGTCATACAATGACACAGTAATGTTTTGAGCGCGAGATGAATTGGCATGCTGTTGTGGTGGGCATGGACATCTTGGAAGAATTTTTCTATAATGAATTTTGTGCTTCTAACAAAGAGAAAGGGACAAACACTCTTTGATGTTCAACATCCATAGTTTTGGATTTTAAATACATTTTTTGTGTTTTTTCTTTAGCCTCTGGCAGTAACAATGAAGATTTTCGTCACCAAAAACAAAATTTTAGTGGAAGTAAACTGTATTTCGTAGGGTTCAGGCAAAATATGTGCTGAAGAAATTTTCAAAGTGAGATTTCCTTATTTAATGAAAGACATGATATACATACAATTTATATGTTATAGGCTCTCCAATGAGAGTAGTAATATATTTTTTGGTTTGTATTTTTAAAATTTCAGAATTTTAAAATTGTACCAATAACTTTCAAAAATTCAACTTTTTTGAGTTGACTTGAGTTCTTTGCACTTAGAACCGAAGTACGAAAATAAGCGAAACAAAATGATTGGTATTGTTTTATTTCGTTCTTTGAAGCGAGTGAAACAAAAACAAAACAAAAACAATGAGAACGATTGCTGAATTTGTTTTTGACATGTTTTTACACATCAGCACAAACAATACATTAACTTAATCGTACACAGCTAGAAAAGAAAACAGCGGGACCCAAATGGAAACGTTTTGAAATATAATTAGTTGGTTGCTTTACATGGATGCCTTCTACACGTAGGCATTCAAGTAGAATCTAAATGATTTTTTTTTGAAATACCACTCCACTCGTCGGTGTCAATCTATGCAGAACCATATCTAAGTATACGGCTACGGTGATAGGTAGTAGGTCCAACCCGTCGCGTCGTCTGATAAGCTCACTCAACCTTATCTAAGATAAAACTGAAAGGTCGTCTAGTACATTTCTGCCTAAAATAATTGTGGCTCGAGAGGTGCAAAGCTGGACATTCACAGAGAAAGTGGAGTGATTGTTTCTTCTTTGCTTTCTTCTCGACAACCTCGGCAGAAATCATTATAGGACAGACCTATACTACTAGTATGTTTGCTGACTGTCCAGTGCCCCGTCATGATTGCAACCAGCCTCGGGATGTCCCTATGGCTCCTATTTGTTTATTGTGTTGGGCGCTAATCATTGTAGCAAGGCCACATTTTCTTAGCAACCTTGCATGTGACTATATTGCGCCATCTATATTCAGCCCAATAGGGATAGTGCTTGAATATACTCTTTCTAATAGTACCAAAAGGCCTAGTTACCGATTCGGTATTTGAGACATTCATAGCAGATCCAGCTCTGGCCAGCTTGAATATACCGTTTTTAATAGTATCAAACGGCATGGCTAACGATTGATTTTTTTTGCATTATTTAACATGTGGAAGTCGTTTTACATATCTAAGCAAGATAGCTCTAGCCGGGTGTCCAAGGACACCTCTCTTCTTTTTATTATTAATTTTTTTTAATCATCCATGTTCCGGCTACCGTATCGTTTTCAAAAATTGGCTTGTATATGGCTACACCTGTTTAAGTTGAAATTTAGGATGCACAAATTAATAGCAGAATTTAAGAATAAGTATCAGAATTTATGATAAAAAATAATTTGGAAAGGGACGAGTTCAAATTTGTTTATTTTTTCGTGGCGTTTTACTTTCTTTGAAAATAAGTCCGTTGTAAAACTAAATTAACTATTGGTTTACTATTGTACTTTTCTAGTTTGAATAGTACCAAAACAAAAGTACAATTGTACCAATTCTGTCAACCCTGGTCGATATGGCTTTATTACTAATGCAGTGTGATGCAATTATATCTCTATATTTCAATTAGTTGAAAAATAAACCAAATTTAGCTTATTACTTATGACTTTATTTCAGTGCGCCGATGAAAATCGGTACATTGTGTTTTCAGTGCAAATGGAATACGAGAACTGCTCTGATTGACTGCATCAGAATTTATTGGAAATTTGTTTGTAATGAAAGCTTAAATATATTATGTTTGAAAGAGTCATTCGATCATGGTGCAGTTAAAACTTAAATGTTAGTCTTATGGGGGAAAGCCTGCATTATCAGCATTCAAGTATTTGGCCAAGTGCGAGGGGCACCGATTAATGCCTTATAGATAAATTTTCCAGTGCAAATGCAAATGGAATACCAGAATTGCTTTGATTAATTCTAAGAGAATTAATTAAAAGAATTTTTGTAATGGAAGTTCCAATATATATTTTTTAATACTTTCCATTATGCTGTCATTAACTCTAAAATGAAAATCTTTTGTGCAAAGCTACGGGGAAAACATCCATCCATCCAGCATTGAAGCATTTGATCCGCTGTGTGAAGTGTCTTTATTAATGAAAACTTCCGTATTATAAAAAAATTTATGGAAATGGAATACGTGAATTGCTTTGGTTTATTGTATCAGAATTTATAGAAAGATTTCTTGTAATGTAAGCTTAAAAAATTTTTTGTGTGAAATATACTTTGAGTCGTACTGCCATTAATCCTAACATAAAAATCTAATGGGGAAAGCAAGGCGGAGAAGCTGCATCATCAGCGTTCAAGCATTTGAATTGCTGTGTGTAGTGTCTATTAATGTAAAATTTGTCCAAATGGAATACGTGAATTGTTTTGATTTATTGTATCAGAATTTATAGAAACATTTCTTGAAATATATGTAAGCTTAAGCAAATTTTGTGTAAAAAAAGACTTTTATCATTTTGCCGTTAACCCTAAAATGCAAATCTTGTGAGGAAAGCCACGCAGAAAACTGTATCACCAGCGTCCAAGTATGTATATACATATATATTTGGTCTACCGTGTGTGGCATCAGTTAATGTAAGCTTCAGTTTTATAGACAAGTTTTACAGCTAAAATGGAATACGAGAATTGCTTTCATTTATAGTATCAGAATTTATTGAAAGATTTTTTGTAAAAGAATATTACATACCATCGATGTTGCTACCATTAACCCTAAAATGAAAATTTTATGGACTTATGTGCTTTAATTCTATTTTATTTTATTATTTGAAAAGAATCTTTTAAAATTTCCCTCAAATAAACTGTAAAGTAATATTGGCACACTACAAATTTTAAGTGATTATTTGCAACAACGAAATGACACACATAACAAAAAAAAAACTGTCAAGTAAGTGAAAATTGCATGAGTATGGGTCAAGTAACATAAGGAATTTTAAATCATGCAAAAAAAAAGAAAAAAGTCGTCACGAAGGACAAGTAAATACCACATGCGAGTATCAGTATGAATATTAAGATTTTTAATGTTTGGTATTTCAATTTCTATATTTTTTTAAACTGCGCCAATATGACGGCAACATGTGAAATAAATCATGAGCTCTCATAAGGGGTATGTAAAGAAAACATAATAATTGTTGAGGTTAAATTTATGTTAAAGTTTACATTTAATTTTTTAAGGATATTCATTTTGTCCTTTCATATTAAACGGAACATTAAAACGTTTCTTTAAACTTTTAAATAAAATATTACATTGAATTTGAAATGAAAATATTAATACGAATACAAAAGATCGACGAGGATGGGATTCGAACCCACGCGTGCAGAGCACATTGGATTAGCAGTCCAACGCCTTAACCACTCGGCCACCTCGTCACTTGAGGATCAAGGAATATTAGCAAAATATAATTTACAAGAGAAAAAAACTATAATACGCTCTCTGCTTATCACAAAAATTTTATTTTATTTTATAATATCATATTGATTGTGAGTGTATATGGGGTAGAACAGGTTAAGTTTTGTACACATTAGGTTAGGTCCTATAAAAATATTTAATAAAGTCCTGATTCACACACGTCAGGTCTGACTGGTTAAGTATTGTGGTTTTAGGTGAGTGAGGAAAAGAGAATGGAGAGGGGCACAGACTTGACCGTGCCATTCAAGTTTGCTTTTTTGTTATGTTTTGTCATTCGTAATACTCTACTACAACGCAAATTGATGAGACCTGATGATATGACTTGACGGTGTGTATGAACGCAAATGTTGAACTAAAACTGATCAGGTAAACCTGGTGTGTGTGAATCAGGACAAAGGAAGGAAATTATGGCAAGAACTTATGGATATAAATTAGAGATGACAAAGTGTCGTGTCTTTTCATGGCAAAACACGCACGACTCAGCACGAAGTTTTCGTAACAAAAAATCTGATTTTGTGCGTGTTTGGGTCATTTCATGTTCGGCAACGATTTTAGATGTAAAATATACATATACATACATATATAATGAATTTCCAGTAGAGAAAAAATTTTACATTTTGTATCATCAGACACATAACACCAGCATATTATTTGATATTATATGGGCCTATGAAGCTTAAAGCTCTGTACGTAAACTGATAGTATCAGCTGTGGTGACAGATACTATCAGCTGGCAGTGCCAGCTCGGTGATATATTTTGAAAAGCGACTCTTGAAAAAAATCAATTAAATGGTCTGATCTTCAATATCATACGAATAATATTTCGTGCGTTGACAAAACTTTTCACGTGCGTGTTTCGTAAGTGTTGAGTGTCTCGGTATTCGTGTTCGTGTCATTTTGGAAAAACTCGACACGCACCCATCTCTAATCTAAATTAAATCTTATTTTACGACAATTGACGCATATTAGAATTAGAACTTTATTCAAAATTAGTTTATTGCGAAAAAAAACATACCCGCCCTAATGATTCTTGTATTTTCCTTAACAAATTTCTATTATGGAATTTTAATCCTAATTTTATGAAATATTTTATAATGGTAATTCAGTGATTTTCTACTTTATTTGTAAAAAAAATATATATGTATATGTACAGGGTGGGCCATAAGAAATCAAGGGGTGTAAAAGTTTAATAACTTTTTTGTTTATTATTTTTTTTTTATTTTTTCTTTCAGATTATATAGACAACACTTGGAGAATTTATAATGGAGAGGTTCACAACTACACAGAGAACCAGAACAATAGAATTTTATTATTTAAACCAGAGATCAATTATTTTAACACAAAGAGCATATCGTCGACATTTTAACGTCAGAATTTCGCCCTCTGAAGCGATGATTCGTTGTTTAGTTAATCGTCATCACCAACATGGCAGCGTAAGAGATTTGCCTCGAACCGGTAGACCACGTTTAAGTCGCACTGCGGAAAATATTGAACGAGTGCAGCAAAGAGTTAACGAAGCACCAGAAACATCTGGCAGAAGGCGTTCTGCTCAGCTAGAAATGTCTCGTACGTCACTACGGCGCATTTTAAAAAAGATTTACAATTATACCCATATAACGTGCAATTGGTCCAAGAATTAAAACCCGCAGATCATCGGCAACGTCTAAATTTTGTATTTAAATTTCTAGAGTTGGCTAGAAATTAAATCAACTTTATTGAAAATTTGATTATGAGTGATGAAGCTCATTTTCATTTGAATGGCTTTGTTAATAAGCAGAACTGTAGGTTCTGGGGTTCTCAAAATCCAAGAGCCATTCATCAACGCCAATTGCACCCCATCAGGTGTACAGTATGGTTTGGGATCACATCTGAAAATGTCATTGGGCCCTACTTCTTCGAGAATGAAGATGGAAGTGCTGTAACCGTAAATGGAGAGCAGAATCGGTTTATGATAGAAAATTTTGTACGTCCTGCTCTTGAAGACAGACCTGGTATGTGGTTTCAGCAGGACAGAGCCACTGCCCATACTGCCCGAGACACAATGGCACTTTTAAGTCAAATTTTTGGAGAGCGAATAATTTCTCGGAATTCGGAAATTATTTGGCCAGCGCGATCGCCAGATTTGACAGCACCCGACTATTTTCTTTGGGGTTTTTTGACGGAACGAGTGTATGTGAACAAGCCAGAGACAATCCTTGAACTCAAGGCAAACATTGTTGCAGAAATTCGAACGCTACAGCCACAAGTTTTGAAAGATGTTATGGAAAATGCTCTAAAAAGATCCCATCAGTGCGAAGCTGAAAACGGTGGTCATTTAAGAGACATCATTTTTCATACTTAGTGTAAAAAATAGAAAGAGGAGAAATTACCCAAAAATGTCCGTCGGCAATGACATTTAATCCGCAATTCACAGTCTTGTGCAAATGGTCTTGCATCGTAGCATGTGCAAAATTGTATAGTATCCCTGCAGAAAATTTGGTGATAATTGATCCAAACATACTCGTCCTATGTCTTGAGAAAATGCGAGTGTTATCAAAAGTAAGGAGAAGTGTATGGTGAAAAAAGACATAAAGTAAAAATTGTTACATATTCACCATTTTCATGGTGTATCATCTTGATCCTGAATCAATTTAATTTGGACTCGGTCTAGTATTGTAGTAAACGGCACTGAACATGTACGATGTGGTTGAATACATGGACCTATCAAAGAGTGTAAATATAATGTTAATTGCTGCCTCCAATGTGACTGTTGAACCAGTCCCGTAACTATAATGAGATATTAACCTAAGCTTAACTGGTATTTATACTTTTGAAATATGAGTGGACCTGTGGTTGAGTGGTTCGTATGCAAGCCTGTCATGCACGAAGTTGTCGGTTCGAATTTAAAAAAATTTTCTGCTTATAAACAAGTTATAATTGCATTTGTAACAATAAAAAAATATAAGTTTTCATTGTTACAGTTGTTAAATTTCTGAATGACATTTTAATATAATTTATATTATTCTACACCGAATAGGTCCCTATGGAATAGTTCAGTGGCAAGTCACAGGGTGCATACGAAATATCAATTAACCTCATCCTAGGCCATCCCCATGTAAAAGTGACTGGTCCGCTTCATAGGAACTGTTAGAACTCGGACTAATCCCTATCTTTTGCGGATCGGTCACGTGACTAGTAATGTGTCAGTTCAATTTCCTGCAGGGATATTATTACTCACCACTTATTCTTAGTGGTGTGCATCATTATACTATACCATTTTGCACATGCTTCGATGCAGGGCCATTTGCACAAAACTTTGAATTGGGATCATGTCTTCTGGTGCCATTTTCCCTCTTTTTGGTAACATTTTAATTTTTTTTTAATATTAAATAATTTAAAAAAAATTAACCTCTAAGATAAGATGTTTTTGTTTAAAATAAATTAGGGCTGCTCTGAATACGAATATGGTCTTCATTTATTTTGTTTAAGAAGCGTTTTCGAGATATTCGTGAGAAAGTGTTATTTTTAAAATTCTTCCAAAAATCATGAGAACTGTTTATTTCAGTTAAACAAATTTTAAGCCTTTGAAAAGATATATTTTTTGTCAGCCTTTATTTATTATGTGTTGATTTGGACTTTGCAGCAATTAATTGATTTCAATCAATCAATAAAACAAAAATGTTCTTTTTGGAAGATAAAAAAATTCATATTTTTATAGGAAAACTGTTCAAATGTTAGTGAGAATTACCTACATTCATTTAAAACAACTAAAAAATTATTAGTTGTAGGAAAAATTAAAATATGCAGATTGAAAATAAAAATTAAATTTTTGTTTGCACGTAATTCTCAATCATATTTTAAAAGCATTTGTAGAAAAAAACAAAGTTTTCTTTAGATTTATGAAAATATTTTTGCTATAGTTTTAAGATGGATTAACAAAAATTATATTCAATTATATTCAAGATATATAAAAAAAACCTAAATAAATCTTCTTCAAATAGTTTTTTTTCCTTACTTTTGGTTACTTATCTACTTGAAAATTGAAAAGAGGTCAAGCTCTAAATCGAAATTCGGTTTAATGTGTGACACAAATTCGATAAGAAACTTTTGACAACAATATAAGAAAAGAAGTAATTGGAAAACATAAAATTTTTAAATGCATATTTAATTTTTATCTGGCCCTAAACACGAATTGGGTTTATTCTGTTTGTACATTATTAATCAAATGTTAAAACAATCACATTTCATATTTTGTGACATTTTCGTTTAATATGTTAATAAGCTGTTGCTTCATGATAACAAGCTTTTGTATCTATGTAGTTTAAATTATAGTAAAAAGGAATTCAATGAAATAAACAAAGAAAAGCAAAAATTTGTTGTGGTTGTATGAAGTGAGAAGAACTTCAGCGTTAAGACTTTATTATAAAATACTTAAATAATATAAACGATTTTTATCCTGCTATTTATATCTAAAATTTATTACTATTTTAACACAAATTATTCAAGTTGTCAAAATGTATTATATTGTGCTAATCACCGCATAACATCTTATAATAGGCTAACTGGCTTCTATTCAGTCTAAGATTAACATTAAGTGTATCAGATCTCTTACTATAAATATGTTTCAACACCTTTGGGCAATAGAAAATCCGATCTTGGAATAATAGCTGTAAAAGCTTATTGTTTAAAAAGCGATTTTTTTGGAAATTATTGGTGAAACGAACGAAAGTTCCAATTTTAGCTAAGTTCACAGTAATCGAGTATTTCGCTATTTATCGCCTCAATATGTAGTTTAAAATTTGTTTAAAGAACATAATTTTGTGAAAATTATTTTTCCAAAATGTTCTACATCTACAACACTCACTGTCTTACGACATTTAAGTGAGTCCAGCATCTTTCAAATGACGCAAATTTGCTTCCGATCCGTTGATTCGTGAAGTTACGAGACATTTACATACATATATGTATACACATATTACACACGCATATATACATCCATCCACACAGGATCAACTCCTAGGCTCTCAAAGCGTCGTAATATGATGACAGCTCGGTTTTCGAATCTTAGGATAAAATCAGTAACTTCCTACAGCGGAAAGTTGATAAAAAGACATTTTCAATGTGGAAACCGCTATTCGAAGTCGGTATCATTTGTTATCTAGCGATACTGATGACCAGGGAAACCGCAAATATGCAATTGCGTGTTTTTTCTTGTGTTGTGTATTTATGCGGGAACAAGATATTTATCCGTTTCAGAACTTTGTATGCATTTTGGCATGGATTTGTTAGTGCATATTTTTGCATATTTTACGCTTTAAGGCATGTTTTTGCATATATCAATCTTACACGCATATTTTTAACATATTTTCGAACTTTTAGAGCATAATTTACGCTTTTAGGGCATATTTTGATACTTCATAGAATTTTTTATTTTAACCCACTTAAGGACGCAGCCGTCCTTTTAAAAGGACACCCCATTCCGAAAAAAATATATAAAATTTTATTCTAGTAACATATTAAAACTTATTTTCGAAATAAAAATTTTAATTTCAAAGAAAAAATTTTTTCGGTGCTATCTGGGTTAATATGCTTACAAGTGAAGAGGTTGGTTAAAATTTTTATTTTTAATTTTCGCCATCTAAATCTTAACATTGGAATTCCATGTAGTGTATACATTTTTCTTATACTAGTATATTACTCAGTTTTACGGACTTTAGTAGACATTGAAGGAACATTGTCAATGTATAAAAGTTTATTTATATGAGACAGGAACGATTTTTATTTGAAATTCTTGGTCAATATTTTGTTATTTATTGCAATAAAAATTATAAATAAAAATCTTGTCTTATTTATTCAAAATACAGTTCTAATAAAAATTAATTTGTGTTATGTGTTTTAGTCAAAAATTTTGTATGGTAATTTTGTTTTAACTTGCACTTCAAACCCAGTTATTCTTTGTTAATTTTGTTTCCTTTTTTTGTTTATTTTTTTCGTCTTATTTTATGTGCAAATGTTGTTGAATTTTTTAATTAAAAATATATTTTCATTTACAATTAAACCAATGTATTTTATTTTTAAGAGCATATTTTGTACCTTTAAGTGCATATTTTCAAGTTTTTAGTGCATATTTAATGCGCATAAAACACTTTTTTTACAGCATATTTCTGGTTTCCCTACTGATGACATTTCTAGACTCACATAACGTACTTTTCTCTTAGAAGTACATGAAATATTTATAACCATGAAATATAACCCTACATTCCAAGCCTGACATCAGGATATTATAAGATGCCTAGATGTGTTAAAATTTTCCGAAGAATCAGTTTGATAAAACAAAGTGGAATCTGAAAGAAGATTTTAAAGGGCGTTATTTTAGACAAAACTTGTCATACACGTCAAAGAACGTGTGAACACTGAAATTACACAGAAAAAACTAATTTTCCATTTCAAACACAAAAGTCTCTAAATCAAATACTAATTTTTTTTTTTCCTACAAAGAAATTTGTAAATTCAAATTCATATTTTTGTAATAATTTGTTTGGAAAAAACCCCGTCTTAACAATTTTTTTACAAGTATTACTTTATATTAATTGTATCAACTAGACTTTTTCACTCCATATTGTTTTTGGTTTTGCTTAAAATAAAATTGGATCAAACTATTTACTGAAATAGTAAAAAATATTTACTGAACCAAAATTTTATTTCAAACAAACTTTTGTTTGAAAATTTCTTGGGAATAATCTTTTCTGTGTATGATCAGTTTACAGCTTAACATATGTACATACTTACATAAGCAATTTCAAGTTCAGGGGCAATTTACGGTATTGGATACCATTCGAAATTTTAAAATATTTCCATATATATACCTACATACATACATATGTATGTAGGTAACACTATTGAAATATTTCGTAATTTCGTTCGATAACGAGTGCCGTAATTTGCCCCCAGATGATACAATAAAACGCAGAATAAAAAATATTCCCTAAAAATCCTGAAGGTTTGAAAAAATCCTAATCCAATTCTCCAATCTTTAAACTAGTTTTTCTTAAACCTATTTTCCAGAGAAAAAAGACACACTAGCTTTAGCAAACACATTAATGCCCAATTCTACAGTGGTTAGTTAACTAATGACTTTAGTAACTAAAGTTTAGTTTAACTATTTACATCCCATGCATACATTAGTGACCTGCACAAGACCATTTACATATAAGACATTTCAAGACATGAGATATTCTTCAAATGCTTTACTAAAACAAAATATTCTAAAACAAACGCTAAACAACACTGTTGGCAAGACATATTTTTCAGTTGTTTGTCTTGCTAACACAGTTGTTTAGCGTTTGTTTTAGAATATTTCGCTGTAGTAAAGCTTTTTAAAAATCTCTCATGTCTTGAAAGGTCTTATAAATGGTCTTGTGCAGGTCACTAGCATAAATACATATGTACATATTTATATTTCTCGGTTAAAACATCTTTATTAGTTATCCCAAGACTGTGCATTTGGGCTATGGTGTATTTCCTTATGCCTCAACGATGATCACGATTATAACATGCAGATGATGATTAATTTGTTGTTTTGTTTATGTTATTTTATTTGTGAGTTTGTTGTTTCTACACATTTCGTTATGTGCACACATATGTTTGTATGTAAATATTTTGGTATGCCGTGGTTATCTGTGCAGCAGTGTTGCCACGTTTATACCAAATTATTATTTCATTCATTATATAAAAACGCTACAGAAGAAAGATATGAAGAAGAAGAAGAAGAAAAAACATTCACATACACATTTTTAAAATCTCCAGATGAAAGATAATAAAAATTATTCCCTCTCTAGAATCACTGTATTTGAAACCTCAGGGAGAAGGAACTTTTGAGAAAATAAAAGTTCTTAAATTTAACTGAACCTACTTAAAATTACAAATTACGATTACAATTATTTGGATTCAGTTATATAAAACATTTTGATATGTGTTACCTGTACAGTATGAGCTCGATTTGTGCAACCACCGATTATTGTAACAGCATGATTAGCGCAACAGGCCAATTTTTCATATTTCAGTCTTTATAAGTGCAACTTTAAAAAAAAATCTCGATAAGCGCAACTTTTTTTCTTTTAGTAAATTTAAAGCGCTTTTCTCTCTGCATTTAACTAGTAAATGCAAAAAAATGTGTATGACTAGAAAAAAATTTGTTTACTTGCACTGAATTTACAATGAATGCATCAGAGAAGACTATTTAGATAAAAGCAAAGCTATAGATTTTTCAGACGACGAAAATTCTGAGAGAATATGTATGTACACACAAATTAAAAACACGCAAAAGGTTATAGAAGGTGATGCTATTTATGAGGAGTTCGCAGCAGAGAATAATATTCCTTATGAGAAATAAGTTGCTATTCAAGAAATTAAAGAGGCAGCAAGAAATTACAAAAAGTTTAATCAAATTTTAAACATTATTTTCCTCAAACTGGATTATTTTATAGAAAAGAAAATTGTCATGAGTAGATTTCAAATATACGCAATAACAAAATATAAAGACTGGATTTAAGTTTCAATTCATGTATAATTTAACTATTTAAAATAAACTATTTTATGTTAAATTATGGTTTGGTTTCTATGAAGTTTTTGGTAGTCGATTATTGCAACTTTTCGGTAAAAACAACAATATCAATTTCCTCGTACTGTAGTTCTATTGGAAGTCGCTGCAAATCAGGTTCTAATTCTACGAAATAAATTTAAATAATACAAAATTTAGTAAAACATATAATATGCAATAACAATTTCACTTTATACTATAAAATAAAATAAAACAAAAAATAAATAAATTAAATTAAACAAATTCATATAAAATAAACTAAAATAAAATAATATAAAATAAAATAATATTCACAAAAAAATCAATTAATTTCAATTAAATAAAATAAAATAAAACTAAATAAAATAGAATAAAATAAAATGAAATAATATAAAACAAAATAACATAAAACTTCATTAAGAAAACAAAATAAACATTAACAGCTTGTTTTTGTAACATAAGATTTTTTATATTGTACGTCATATAACGAATGAATTGAACTTTTGGTTTTTGTACATTTTATTTTGAGTAAAACGAATAAGCTTTTAGCTTTCGTTTGAAAAATTGGTTCACGTATGTACGACACAATCAAAATCAACTGTCAAATTAAACAATCAGGAAAAATTTAACGTGTTTTTGAATTTTTACAATTAAAATTTTAAATAATGGATGTTTTTACCCAGAAAATTTAAATATTTTTCAGCATAAAAAAACTAATCCTTGGCAATTTAAAGTGTTGGTCCAATAAAATCAATTACCACCTCCGGAAGTTCTGGTTTCAACATGTATGATATACATTCCTTTCCGGCACAAAACTGGTAACCACCAGTTGTGAGAAATTTCAGGAATGTTGTCACTTTAATTATAGCGAGAACGCTAGTGATTCTAGTGTTTTGCTGCATTGCAGATTCCATTTTCTCCAGCAGTATTCGAAAAACTTCCTTGTTGGAAGTGGTATATAATCATTTCATTTATTGATAAAAATCCAAGTGCAACGGATCAAATCATTGTTTTTTTCAATAAACGCGTATTTTTTGTATACTTTAAACAAAAAATTTTTGAAAACTTTACTTTTTATTTATTTTTACGATTGATTGATAGGGTTGCTTCCATTTCAATTTTAAAGAAACTTTTAATTTTCTATGAAAAAAGATCTAAGAATTACAACTAAATGAGTAATGGAAATATTGTTCTCAGACGTTTAATTACAAACAAAAAGAGCTTTAATTTTCAAACCAAAAAAAGAAAATGAACTCAATTTCCAAATCGATCGTTTGCCTAATAATCGCTCGCCTTCTAACGTAAGGCAGTTCGATGAACAGGCTGTAAATAAATTAGAATAACTAAATATAATAAATTAAAATCAAATAAAATAACACAATATAAAATAAAATAAAATATGAAAATATTATAAAAACGATACAATAATATGCAATAAACTTAAATTAAGAGATAAAATATAATGCAATGAAATAAAATATATCAAACTAAATAAATCAATTAAAATACATTAAAATAAAATAAAATAAAATAAAATAATTTGTTTATAATTTAAAATTAAATAAACTAAAGTAAAGTAAAATAAAATAAACTTAAATAATATAAAATAGAGTAACATAAAATGTATTACATTTAACGAAATAAACATTAAATAAAATAAAATAAAATAAAATAAAATAATATTAAACAAAATAAAATAAAATTAAATAAAAAAATTAAATAAAAACTATACATTAATATGCAATAAAATTAAATTAAGATAAAAAAGAAAATGCAATTTAGTAAAATAAAATTATTAATTAAAATAATAAAATTAAATTAAATGAAATATAGCGAAATAAAATATTTTCAATTAATTTTTAAAATAATTTGCGGCAACACTGCCTGAATTACATGCCGCGGCTGTTGAGTAAATAAATAAGAAGGAAAAAATATTCCGTATTGGACTTTGAACTGTTTTGTTGACAATAATAAATAAAATAAAAAAAACAAGTAAAATTGGATTTTCTTTTGCAGTAATAGGGTTGCGATGCACACGATGACACTCTACATCAGGGACGTATGTATGTATTAAATTTTCAAATTTGCATACAATAATACACACTATATATTAAAATTATAATGTACTAAATATGTATGTACTTATTTTTAAGTCTTTAAGTTAAAAATTTTTCCGCAAATCATATATGTAGTAATTAAATTTGATTAGTTTATAAACGAAGATCTCCATTTACATATGTATGTATGTATGTATTTACATAGGTACATATGTATGTATGTATTAATAAAACAGATCGGAGTGTTTTGTGGGAATCGAACTCATGACCAAGTTCCTTAAAAATCATTATATTTTGGAAATCCAATAATATATACATATGTATGTAAGTATAATTCTGGTGTTGGAATTTTTAACGTGCGGAATTACACGACCAAGATTATTATTACTAAAATTTTTGCTTCAATCTCTTTGCTGTATTAATCCATGTATTTTGCATTATTATTTTTCTAAGTTCTTTTCAAAAAATAATCAACCCCGCAGATTTATTTTTAGTAAACTTTTAATATCTAGTGGATTTCCTGTACTTCCGTCAACAAGAAATTATTAAGAAAAAAAATTGCCTCTGTCAGCCGTGCAGCCAGCCAGCCATTCATTGAGTCAATTTTAATTAATGTTATTTTATGGTAAAAGAAATCATTATCGGTATGTATGTACATATTTTCCTACATACTCGCTTTTACGCAAACAAGAAGACATTAAAAGTGCCCGAGTAGTCAGACGGAAGGAGAGTTGAAATTGACAAATGGGCAGGCATTCAGACAGACATACAGACGGACATTTAGCAGTCTTATGTCTTATTAGTAATTAGTATGTTAAAGACAATTAATGTAATCATGATATAAGTTTTATAGGAAAAGTTATAAGAAATGAGCAAAAGTACTTAAGTAAGTCTTTTGTCTTTCGCTGCCTGACAAAGTGACTGGCACTTGAGCAACCCAGCAAAAGTTCTAAAGGGAATAAAGAAACAGGTTGAAATCATAATGTAATATTTCTACTAGTGATGTAACGAATGTCAATTTTTGATATTCGCGAATACGAAAACGAATACGAATATTTGATACCATATTCGCGAATAAGAATACGAATATTATGTGCAATGTGAAATATTAAAAAATGGTTATGAAAAAGGACCTCACACTTTTGTTGGCGTTCTCTAAAGTTAATAAATAAATTCAGTAAAGTGCGACTATAATCCGCACACGAAGGGTTCCGTACGGACACAAGATATGTAATTCAATACGAACTTTAGCAGCCTATATAAAATATAGTTTTATCATTTTTTTTCGTTTTTGCCGTTTTTTTAATTTTGGCGATTTTTTTATTTATTTTAGCAATTTATTTAATTTTGGCGATTTTCTTTGTTCTGGTGATTTTTTCGGTTTTTGGATTTTTTTTTTCATTTTGGCATTTTTTTTAGTTTTGAATTTTTTTTGTTTTGGCGATTTTTTTCCGATTTAGAGGTTTTTTATTTTCTTTTTGGCGATTTTTTTAATTTTCGGTTTTTGGCGTTTCTTTATTTTGGCGACTTTATTCATATAGGCGCTTTTTTAGTTTTGACACTTTTTTTCTCATTTTGGCGATTTTTTCAGATTTTGGCAATTTTTCAATTTTGCGATTTTTTTAAATTTTGGCGATTTTTTTAATTTTGGCGATTTTTTCCATATTAATAATTATTTTGTTACTGGAGCCTTTTTCGCGTTTTGGCGCTTTTTTATTTCCCCGATTTTTTTCATTTGAACGATTTTTTCGAATTTTGCGACTTATTTTGGTGTTAGAAATTTTTTTTATTTTGGCGATTTTTTTCGATTTGGCGATTTTTTTTAATTTTTGGCGATTTTTTTGGTTGGGCGATTTTATAATTTTCAGATTTTTTAGTTTTACCCTTTTTGAAAATATCCAAGATATAGCAAGTTGTCAAACTTACATAGTCAAAATTACATTAACTGATGGACCACCCTTTAATTAAAATTTTTTAAATTTTAGTGTTAATTGTTGTAGTCTATACAAAAAAATACTAAATTTACAAATTTCAAGTGCATGTACAAACAATTATATGCATATTACATGGGATTTTAAAATTTTTCGTTGCTCGTTTTGGAACATCCTTTAATTTTTAATTCTCATGTATTTGTTGTTGTAGCGGCCAAGGTTCTACATACTCTGTCCAAATTTCAGGTCCGTAGCTCTTACGGTTCCTGACGGAATAGCGTGTGACGGACAGCGTAGCGATAACAATAGGGTTGCTTTTATCACCTTTGGTGTATGGAACCCTAATAAAAAGTACCCAAAATTTAATGATCGTCATTAAATAATATTTGAAAATGATACAAAGCACAAATTTCTATAAAAAAAATTAATGTATTTGTACAAACTAAAATTTTTAGTCATTTATTTAAATTTTGTTTAGGATTTATTTATGCATTTATTTATTTAATTTCTTTGGAAAAATATTCGTACTGGCCTGTGCCAAACGGTAGTAAAGTACTAGTGTTAGTAAATTTTTGACATTTCTGAGGTGAATAAAGTTTCACTAGCCCCCGGGGCTAATAGATTTTTTGACACAACAGATAAATTTTTGACAAGCAGCAAATAAGAAGCATGGTATCATAAAAGGTAAAACCAACGCAGTCGCTTCGAGTCGTCGTACATTACATACATTTTACGTCGTATCTTACACTGTGAAAAATGCATTGTTTATTTTAATTTGCGAAAAATTTTGCATCATATACAGTGTAAGCTCGTTAATCCGAATTAATGATTGCATGCCCCGATTCGGATTATCGAAATATTCGGATTATTGGATAGACTGTTATAATAAATAAAAATAAAATAAATTCCTGATATAATATAAAAACAAGTTTATTTCAGTCAAGTCTATTTATTAATAAAATAAACACCTGATATAATTTAAAAACAAGTTTATTTCAATCAACTGCAATCTGTTGTAACAAGACACACAACACATTCATTAATTGTACTTATTCCAATGATGTCCCGTTAGTTTTCACATACGATACGATACAAACACACAAGAATAAGAAAAAAAAAACAAATTCGGTTTAGTGAGCTGCAATCAGCGGTCAAATCGGACCATTTGACCGACTAAAGTGGCAAATTGCCACTTTTTCGACTGCCTTGCCACTTTTTCGAGTGCATTTGCTACTTTTTGTCTCCATTTTTTTAGAGTGAATTATATAAAAATACATTAAAAATAAACAGTTTAGTGTAGTTTTCTCGTTTTATTTAATTTTGCCCCTTTTTTTTGATAAATCCTCTTTTTGGTGACACTTTTTGAAAAATGTCATCGGTCACCCTGGCTGCAATCAATGCGGACTATAAGATATGCAATGCTAAATATTTTCAATTCGGATTACTGGATAATTCGGATTACATACCGTTCGGATTAACGAGCATGTATAAAGTTATATAATTTTCTGCTACAAGAATATTAATTTATATAAAAATCTTTTAAAATATTTTTGGTACCTGGCGGGTTGTAGTAAAATTTTTTGCTTTGCCTCCGCAGCAATTTTTTCATCAGCATCTCTCTATGCTAAGTCTAGGTTCACACACGACAACTTTTGTTGCGCAACTCTACTTCAATTCTCTTTTGAACTTGCTTTTACGTTCACACAGGAAAATTTTGTTTCGGCAATTTTTGGTTTCTTTAGCTTCACCATTAAAATTACGGATGAGATAACAAAAGAAAACTGGAGCACGGGCAATTATGCACCCCTTTCCATTCTCTTTTCCTCCCTCGTCCATAAAATCAAGAGTTGCGCAACAAAAGTTGCTGTGTGTGAACCTAGTCTAATTGGAATTTGTTAAACCTTTACATTGTCAAAAAAAATATCATTTGGCACAGCAGAAAAATGAAAATTTTTCCCCACAGGCAAATATTTTTTTACCATAGTACTTTTCTACGGTTTGGCACACGCCCACACAATTGAAATTTTCAAAGTTAGTGTATTTTTATAAAGACTAAACGAATTAACACTGAAATTTAAAAATCAAAATTAAAGAATATTCTTTTAGTTAATGTAATTTTGACAAGTTGCTGTATATTGCAAACAGTGAGAGGCAAAATCTGGAAATATTCAAAAACGCTAAAACTAAAAAATCAGAAGATTAAAAAAATGCAAACAACAAAATGAATCAAATGCAAAAACCCCCAGAATAAAAAATGGCCAAAACGAAGAAAAAATCAAAAGAAACTGAAAAAAACCGCAAAAAAATCTAGAACTAAACAACAACCGAAAAACATCGCCAAAAAATTGCCTAAACAAAAAAAAAGCGCCAAAACTAAAAACAAATCGCTAAATTTGAAAAAAACGGCAAAATAAAAATAAAGCGCTACAACAAAAAAATGCCAGAACCAACAATTTAAAAAAATTTAATTCAGTTAAGATATTGGATTATATATACGGTGACCATAATTCTTAAACCAAAATACAGAACAAGAATATATTCAAGAAACAGCAACTAAAGTCCGAGTACAAACAACCTTAAAGACATGTTAAACATATTGAAGTTCATAGATTGCTTAAATTTTTAAATTAATAAAAAAATTTAAATTGTAATTTAACAATGGTCGCATTCATAAGACGTAACAGTTGCGCAACCGTTGAGTGTTTGTTTTAGAAACGCATAGTTGACTTCGCTCCACTCAACAGTTGAGTAATTTTCCATCATAAATTTTTTTCGCTACCTTTAGTCAACACGTTGTGCTCAGCCTGAACAGCTGGTCAAATAGAGCTATTTCTTTTATATGCTTTGTTAGGTGGCAGCAACAAATATTTGTTAAGTTTTAGATTACAAATGCGATGAAGTAACGAAATAGAGATATACAATTACATTATATACATCAAGCCGTATCTAAGAAGTAGCTGTTGGGGTCAACAGTTGCCAGAAGTTTCACAACTGTTGAGCTCAACAGCTACTTCTTATGAATGCGCCCAATGTAATCTCATAAGCCAACCCACATATCGATGGCCACAAGTAGAAAGACCCTAACTCGTATTTTCACAAAATTGAGTTTTTCTCAAATAAACCTCTTCACCAGGGCTGTCAAATATGGCGATTTCTCACCAGACGTGTCGATTTTTCAACTTTTTTGGCGTCCAAATTTTTGTTTTTTCTAGCGATAAATAAATTTGTTTGTTTATTTATTTTTTAACAAAATTGAACATCAAAATTTTTGTAATTCAGGAAAAAAGTTCGTTGTAGTAGTATTTTACAATATTTATCCTACCAAAACTCGTCTGCAAGAAATTAAAAAAAAACATAATTTTGACGATTTTTCTTATATTAGTTATAGCAATTAATGTGTTCTGCTTTTGGTGATTTTCTGCTAAATTTTTATACGATTATTTTCATAGAAATGTATATTAAAAAAAGTGCTAAATAAACACAAATTTATTGTCATATACATACATATCATACATACATTAATTAACAAGATGGTATTAACTCAAAATGTCTAAAATTTCACTTTTTGCAAGAAATCAACTAACAACATCAATATCTAACTTCTATAAAAATTTCAACGTATTCCGATTACTCTTTCATCTCGAAAACCATATTTTTTACCATTTTTGTGATAGTGTAGTGACTACCTGTATATCACCAAAAAGGTATTATTTTGAGTTAATACCTTTACTCAAGTTTAAAACAATCAAATTGTTTTAGTTTAAATTTTGTTGTTGATACTGTGTTGTTGATAAAATTTGTTTTAGTTTGTGATTTTAATTCGAAATGTGACTGTTTTTATGATAAAAATGCTCAACTGACTCTTTTCAAAACATAGATTTTTTTCCCCAATAATTGCAAGATTTAAAAAAAAACAATGTAAATATATTTTCAATTGGAATTTACTTACTATTATGGATTTGGATTTTAAAATCCTCTTAAAATGTAACCACAAACAGGTTTTCGTCTCTACTAAACATTTTATAATTTTGAGTTAATACCCTCTTGTTGATCAAGTGCGATATACCTATTAAGAAAATCTACATTAAACTGATTTTGGTCACTTTGTTTTTAATTAATTGTTGCAGGAACTATGTTAATTTTTTAAATGCAGTTTGAGTCATGAAAATAATGAACAAATACTGAACAGTAAATAAAATACAGAACATTTCCAAGTTTTTTCCTAACGAATAATTTATACAGAACCGGACTCTCAAATACAGTACTGTTCTGTATAATACAGAACGAATGGTCACCGTAATTATATAGGCCAATGTGCAACCGCCTGGAAATTACTACAAAATTTTTTGCTGGGCACAGCATTTTTAAATGTGTTTTCTTTCGTTCATGGAAAACTCCACCCTTTCCGTAATGTTCTTTTTCATTTTAAATGCAACACAAAAAGCAAAACAACAAAAATCATCTTTTATAAGTCACATATGATTTTATGATTCAATGACTTTTTACAAGGCTTTTTCTTAAATGTAATTTACTACGAGAGTGTGCATAAAATTTGCACACTCGCACACTTGCATACAAACAAATCTTAATGCAACTTTTGCATTAATGGAATTTTTTTTTAAATCATCTTCAAAATGGTTGTCAAAATAAATGCGATAATGGAGGAACTGAGTTTGAGCTTTTAAACATAAAATACCTTGAACTGGAATTATAAAAATAGCATAAGAAAAAAACACATACATATGTACATATGTACATACATTCATACATATGTATTTACAATAAAAAAAGTAATACGTTTGCAGTAAAATTTTCTATTTAAAAATTTTTTTACGACTTAACTATAAAGAAAGGGATTCAAAATTATTTGCCATAAAATGATTATAAAGCTCGCAAACATTATGCAGTAAAAATCAGTTTAATTTTCAGTTGAATAACTTCTGCATTAAAGATATGTATGTACATATGTACATATAACGTGCAAAATATATAAACCGCATAAAATATCAGTGAACAACGTCACAATTGGCCATAAAACATTTGTATTGACTTAATAATGCGAAAAAGCTTTCACAAAAAGCTGTAACAATTGCAGCATTCGTTGAATATAAAATATGAGAAATAAGGGCCAACCTCACGATGTCGACAACGTTCGACTTGTCGCAGCACACTAACCTTTGAAACAACAACATAATATTCTAATTTGTTTTTGTTTTGAATGTACATAAAGGCCCAACTATAATAGGAATAAGCGAACTTAAGCAACTTTGCGGTTACACATACATAAAACGTATGTGGCAAACTATAATGTACTTATGGAACTTTTCGTCAAGTTTTGTCAAATGTCATTTGCTTAAGTTAAGTGCCAAACTGAACGCACATTCCGTACGGAAAACACTGTTTTTGCATTTTTTTTAAACTCAAGCAAACAGCAGCAGAAAATATTCATTGATTTTAAATATTTTTTTATTGTTTCTTATTTTAAACTCAGAAAAAACGCAAAAATTTTATTTTCATTCTTTGTTTTACAATACACTTATACACACATACATACATTTGAGATTATTTATGTATGTTCACTGTTGTACTTTTTAGTAGCCAAAACAAATAAAACAAGTAATAAAGTCGTGGATATAATTACATGTGAATTTTTAACGGATTAGGACATTCCAACAAGTTAATTTGATTGAATTGCATTCATTATAATATATATAAGTAGTTATAAGAAGAAACAAAACTACTTAAAAAAATTTTAACAATACCTATATGTGCAACTGTGGCTAAAGAATACTTAAGTGCATGTAAGTACATTGTGGCCACCTAAAAGTCACATCTGAATTGCTTAAGTATTTGACAGACTTATCGTTCAATTCTGGAATTAGCTTAAGCCAGCATATTCATATTATAGTTGGGCCTTAAGTGTGCGACAAGTCGAACGTTGTCGACATCATGGGATTGACCCTAAAACCGAATACAATAGTTACAAAAAAACATAATGGTAAACAGCGTTGTCAACTTTGAAATTTCAAAACGCACCAAAGTTAAGAAAATAGCGCGCCATTTACAAAAAAGAAACGCACCAAGCTTAGAATTTCCTTTTTATTTTAAAATGTTTATTGAATTAATTTTGCATTAAAAGTAAAATACTATTTTTTTGTAAATGAGAAATTTTTTCAGATTAATTGAACTGTGTTGAATTTTAATCAGAAATAATTTCTTATTCGGGCTTAAGTTCAGTAACTTCAATTCTTATTGAATGAAATATTTTTATTAATTAATGTGAGTTTCTAAAGAAGAGAAGACAAATTAAACTGAACTTTATAGCTGGCGGAAATACCGATACTTTTCTGTGCAGCCAAGGCGAATTCACATAAGGTGATCTTAATTCGCCAGCTGACGTAATTTCCCAGCTGTCAAATGAATCAAAACGCTAAGAAATATTCTGACAGCAGGAAATTTTACACTAACAAATATACAAGGCGAATACGCAGAGTTGCAAATTAAGACCACCTTATGTGAATTCGCCTTGTGTGCAGCCACGCACTTCATCAGCACTGTAGTCTATCTACTTGGGTAGAGCTTGTTATTAACATCAGCTATTTAACGTAAATTTTTAATGAAACGGAATATGAGAAATGATGGTTGTGTATACAATTATTGATTAGAGATCAAAAATTAATTATTCCAAATTAGTAAAGCTAATATTTTCATCACTATTGTTATCATAGGGTCATAAAAAAGATTTCATTTTAAAGTGTGGTGTTTTGTAAACATCATTACTATTAATATGGTAATTAACACTATTAGGAATTTGGTAAAAGTTTCACAACAAGAAATTTTAATCAACGGTCGTGTTCAATTTGCGTTGGTGCCACCAAAATTAAGAAAAAGCGCACCACGCACCAACTAAGGAATTTTTCGCGCAAAAAAATTCAAAAAGCACCCAAAATGGTGCGAAACGCACCAAGTTGACAACGCTGATGGTAAATGCAATTATTTTTTCGCTCTTCTGCTGCGCTTTGACATCAATTACACAGAAAAGAATATCATCGAAATGCAATCAGCAAAACAAATTGTTAACATTTAATTCAAAACTTAACAATCATCATTGTTAATATAAAAAATTTAAATTTTAGTAGTCAATTAAATTACTCAACAAAATTATTTGTTAAATTATATCATAACGGAATGCGCACAAGTAGAAGAAACAAGAAATCATCTTTTGTGTGTTTATTCACTATTTGTGTATCTAATAAAGTGTTGCTCTTTAGCTGAGAGATAAGCAAGTTAGTTTATTAATAATAAATAAATTATTAATAATAAAATAATAAATAATAAATTATTATCCCTGAGGTTGCCGGTACAATTCCGCCCAAAGACATTTAGTGTTTTACGCAGACAAGCAAAAAAATTGTCTCGAGGATTGTTATTTTGTATAAAAATAATATTGTTAATATAACAATTATGATAATGAAAATTTGTGCGGAAATTCAACAATTCACATTGTTAATATAACAATATTCACATTGTTAATAGAAAACACCCAGAGTCTATGGTGGGAATCGAACCCACAACCTCTAGACTGAGAGGCTAGCATCGCTACCACTCAGCCACAGGTGCACTCAAGAATAAATGTTGAAAAAATAAATAAATTTTAACAAACTATTTCTTGATATATTTAATTGAAAATATTTATCAGATTTTCATTTAACCTACAATTTCGTTAATTGTATTTACAAAAATTGTTGTAGGTTCAAAATCAATTAATTATTTAATTGATATAACAAAAAAATGAATTGTATTTACAAATTATTTTTTTCTGTGTACAATCGTACCGTTGCGAGCAAACTTATGACTTGGAATAGCATTACGGCGGTAACACGCATAAAAATATTTTATTTAACTGCAATTCATATTTAAATACTAATTTCTTGAAAAAAAAAGATAAAATTAACTTTTATTTTAGCAAAAAATTTAAAATTTTAATAAATAAATTTACTTTATAATAAATAAACTTACGGGCCTGTTCTGAAAATCACGGTGATTTCAAAAGTAAACTTTTAATAGCTGACTGGATAGTGGGTTTTTATTGCGTTTTAAATTTTTTGATATTTATAATAGAATATTTTCTTCCAACTTCTAAGGCTATAAATCGTGAAATTTACAAAAGAAATGATTTAGCTCTTATTAATTGTTTGAAATCACCGTGATTTGTCGTGTTGTGATTTGCAGAAGAGGCCCGTTAGTAAAATTTAAAAAAAAAAATAATTAACCCATATATATATATGAGACTTGGTTTATTTCTGCATCAAACGATTTTGATGTTATATTGTTGTTTTTTTTCCAAAATTCAAGCTTTCCATGTCATTAAATATTTGTATATTCCATCCCACGTTTCGGTGGTGTTTTTCCAACTTCTTTATTAAAATCTGGCATTCATATAAGTATTTATAAAACTAAAAATAAAGTTTGTATTAAGCAACAATAAACATCTGTATTATTCTTTGTTATTTATTCAATACTTATTTTTCTAATTTTAATCTTTAATGGGCATTTCCCTGCCCATTTCATTAAGCACAAAATTATATCATTCTAAAAGACTAAAGTCTTTGCCAAGTTTCATTGTTATCGGATAAGTAGAAGTAGATATAATTTAATATTAACGGCCTATTTCCCACCTGCGAAAGAAAACGTTCGACTTACAATTTATATTGAAAACAAAAACTAATTTTCATATTTTATTGTTGTTTTCAATATAAATTGTAAGTCGAACATTTTCTTTCGCAGCTGAGAAATAGGCCATAAGTTTTTATGGGCGTCACCACACTCATTTTTTGAACAGAAGATTGACTATTTTTCACAGTTCAAGGTGTGTGCCAATTTTCATAAAAATCTATAAGATAGAACCAAGTCAAATATATCTAATATTAAATTTTAATGAGTGTGGCCCCGCCAACATTTTTGAATGCAAGACTGTGTATTTTTAAGAGCCCAAGGTGTGTTCCAAGTTTCATGAAAATTGTTTGACGTCAACCACTTGAACTATAATCAGGGAAATTACGAATAAAATTCCACTAAAGCAGGATTCACCGATTGTTTCCGAAAGAAATTTTTGTCCGGACAAAAATTTTTTTTATATGAAGTTTCTCTCTCTCTCTCAAAAAGAGAAACGTCAAAGTCCATATAAAAAAAAATTTCCGAACAAAAATTTTAAGTTTCGTAAAAAACGGTCAAATGGAAGAACGTGATATATAAATTTAACTTTCTTAGGGCGTGGTTCCGCCCATTTCTGCAACTTCGAGATTGTAGCCTTACGATAGCACAATGTGATAGAGAGAGAGACGTAGAATATCAGAAAACAAAATAAAAAAACATTTGTGGGGTCTCCCTCCCCAAACTTTTTTTTACAATGAGACCGAATGGAAGCTATATCCTCCCAAAAAAAAAATTATTTTTACAATCAGTCTGAATTTACCGAATTATCAAGTAACAATGCCACCAAAAATTTATAACCTCCTCTTATTTTTTTTTCTTTTTTGAAGACGGTTAATGATAATTCTAATACACATCTCAGTGCATTTTTTTGCACTTATTAATTCTTGTAAAGAGATGAAAATGCAATTCTTTAAAAATTCCTTTAAATTATGTTTTTGCTGCGAAAATATAAAATTTTTTAAACATGTTTTTGTACTGAGCGAATGTTTCAATTACAATTTTCCTTGAAAGAAAAGCCATACTAATATTTTAACTATTTTTGTTTTTAAACTATTAGATAAATAATTTCAAACAATGTGTTTATTACACCGAAATTCCTGGGAATACTAAAAGACATGTTAAACATGTACATATGTATGTATGTATATTATCACAATATATACATATATGAGAATGTGTGATCATATAGTGTCATAAATATAAACAATAATTTCTATTAAAATTAAAGGTCGTTTTCAATGTATAGTCTCTAACTGTTGTAAAGAGTCTACCAATAAAGACTTTGAGTGTACCAATAAGACCTTTGGAAAGTGATAGCGGCCATATTGTTCAAACTAACTCTGTCAAATTGGCTGTCATTTATTAACTGTGTTTTGTCACAATGTGCCGCAGAGTAAATAGGTGACGGACATTTTCACGATGTTATATTCCGAAAGTATCAAAAATTTCGATAATATAACACACACTCTTTGTTTAATTAATTTTAAAGATAGGGGGAAAGAAGGGCATCTTTCATACTTTCATCTATACCTAATATTATAATAAACAGGTGAAGTTGTATATGTTTGTCAGATGTAATTTCAGGAACCACCGACATTTTTGCAACTAAATGTAGAATGGAGCCTCACAAGAGATATATAAAGTATTTATTGTCTCGCTAAAAATCTTAGCCATAACCAGAAAATATTTATTATCGCCTTAGCATAAACCTATGCTTAAAGCAAGTTTTTTTTTTTAAATTCTGCACTCAAAAGAAAAACAAAACTCTATTAAAATGAGTAAGCTTTTTGCCTTCCATTCCGCTTGTGTGGCCTAAAGTATGTCTGCCTGCCCATCCCTGCCCCTGTGCCCCTGTGGCTGAATGGTAGCGGTGCTAGCCTCTCAATCCGGAGGTCTTGGGGGGTCGATTCCCACCACAGACTCTGGGTGTTTTTTGCAGACAAACTAATCGCTTTGTGGGTTATGTTTGTTCTTAATAAAAAATAAAATAAAAATAAAAAAAATATCTTTACCGAACGCAGAGGGGGTCAAGGGGCACTATTCCTCCCCTATAATAAACAACCGATTTTGATGACATTTCGCACATAGATGCATCTGCGTCGAAAAGAACACACTAGTTCTATATATATTTTTTGTAACTAGGACCAAGAGAGGGCATCGGGGAAATGTCTGACTCTCCAAAGCTATTAAAGCAATTTTTAGGAAATTCGAAACATAATTACATCTGTATTTAAAATGACACATACGTTTTATATCATTTTCGAAAAAATATCTAAAAGAGGGCAGGGGCGAATATTTTGTATCTCCAAAGTCTCAAAACTGATTTTGATTAAATTTGGCAAATAGATAGATATGAATTTAAAAGGAAAGAAAGTAAATATACTTTTTTAAAACTAGGATCAAAAAGATGGTAGAGGAAAATGTCTTCCCCTCCGAAGTTATCCAAACGATTTTGCTGAAACTTGAAACATAGATAGTCTTAAAAACAAATACACTTTAAATATTACGATACACTATTACCAATTTGCACCTTGCTTTTGTTTCATTTTGAAGATCTTTTAAATTTGACGGCTATTGCCATAAATGATGAGTTGTATATGTGCTATGTGGCTTGGAAGCGGCTTATATGAACTACTTAATTTTATATATAGGCATCGCACGTTGATAACTTTATTAAACATTGTAAATGGTATTTTCAATTTTTGCTTTTAGCTAAATCAATTCCGAGCGAGCAACACCTCGGGCATGAGAGTTATGTTATAAAGGGAAATATGATATACTCACACAGCAGAGATGGCGACTGAATGTCTTCCATCTTCATAATTGTCACTTCTACGTAGAAAAAATTATAGATATGTATTTCTAATAAATTTCAAAGATTAAAAATGAAACAACCAAAGAAATTAGTTAAGCTAACTAATGTGAAACAGTTAAAATAATTTAGAGAAAAATTTCTGCAGTTAATAATTAAATAAAAATTTAACTGCTTGGAACATTGAGGCATTATTACAGATATCAGAACATCTAGTATGTACGAACTAAAAAAAAAAATTCACGTCCGGTATCCATATAGAATTCATTCTCTGCTGAAATGAAGCATTTCACTGCTCTTATAGTCAAGAGAAAACAATATCAAGTCCAGTTTTGCTCAACATTGCAAATTAGACAATACACTAAAAGAAAAATCACGATCTAAATGTAAGCACAAAATTCTTAAATTTATGTACATTGCAGAAATCTTAATATTAACTAAGATTGACGTTATAAAATTTAATTAAAATCAAGAACGTGGTCTTAAACTTAAAGAAATCATTTTAAAATCAAGAATTAAATTTGTAAGAACAAAATCTTTAATTCCATCTTAAAATAAGATTTTATTCAAGATAACAATCTGAAATGGGATCTTGAAAACAAATTATGATTTTATTCTTGAATCAAGAATATTTGCATTTAACAGACTATTAAGATTAAAATGATTTGATTTCGAGCGTAAGAATATTGATTTTAGCACGTTTTTCCCTTATTTTCTTATACATAAAATATGATTTGCAATTTTTCAGGTAAAACAAAACATCCGGAATCAAAGCAGCTGATTTCGAAAATTCAAAACTTTCTTTCCCTGGTTATTTCTCTCCCCATGTTTTAAGGTTATTCTTGAGAAATACGAGTATGTATTCTACGAGAATTATTTGCAGGGGAATATTTAAAATTGGTCTGGTAGAATCCTATAACTGTACTATAGCGTATAAAATTTTTATAACTGAAAAATTATTTTTCTAAGTCTCTAGAAAGAAAGAAAGTTTCTGGGAATTCAATAAATGATTAATCTGCGACTGTGCTACTGCCCCTATTAACATTTATGTAATGTGAAGTAGACTGCACTTCCTTTTGTATCTACTTGTATGATAGAGAAATACAGAAACATTTTAACAATGGCCAAGTTGCGTATATCATTTTCAGAGTTTATTAGACTTTTAATTGTTTTAAATTATGAAGTAAAATATTGAAGCCACATCATTTACACATAGTTACATTTAAATTTACATATATTCTTTAAAAAGATATACTTTAATTCGCAATTAAATTTTCAATCGGTTCTTGTTGGAACTTTTACGTTTGGCCCTTATGAGGACTACTGGGTTGTTCTCAAATGTAGTACTAGACTTCGCCAGCTTGATGGAAGAGGGAGTGTTAATGATTATCTCTCCGCTATATTAGTTCTAAAAGCTTCCAAGAAATATTTCTATGAGTAGATAATCAGCCGTTTTTTTATTGTGAGATGACTTATTTTTACCATTCTCGAAATTGAAAGAACTGCAAAGTACAATGTCCGTCTATTTCTAATTATTATTATTAGTATTAATTATTATTATTCGTATTAATTATTATTAGTATAAATTTTTTAGCATAATTTAGCATTTTTAATTTTATAAATTGCATATATTCTTTTCAATTTATATAAGAAAAACCTCTGTCAATTAATGTATTTCATTGTATTTTGTCATTTGTAAACATATGTATAATGATGGAAACCATGTAAACAGCAAAAGACGTCTTAAGCAGTTATTAGGCTGTAGTACTTGGCATTTGAGAATATTGAGGGATATTGCAAAATTCGTGTAAAGATAACTTGGTTAGAGCGCGCATTTTTAAAGCTGTTTATTAGAGTTGGGCATAGTTGTTCCTTTTTGTTCCCAACAACAAAAGGAACTAGTTCGTTCTTTTCGTTCAGTTGTTCTTTTCGGTCAGTTGTTCAGTGAACAACAGATCAGAGATTACACATGCATACATTGAATCCTCTTTAATGTTTTATTCGTTTGTTAATATTCTAAAGTAATTTCATTTCATTCTTAAAAAAAAAATTTAATTAAATAAGGTCGTTATTTAATTAAAAATTTTTGATTGAAAATGCTTAAAATGAAGTTTGATCATTTGAAAACAAATTGTAATCACTTTTTAATACTGATTTATATTCAACACAAAGAATTATTTCTTTTAATGGATTGAAAATTTTCCTTGCTTAGACGTACATATTTTCATTTGTACTTTGTAGTCTTATTTGTTGTATGCTTTCAGTAAGTAAAAGGTAAAAATTAATATTTTTGAAATTTTTAAAACGAAATCCGTTTTAAGTTTAAAACAAATTATAATCACTTTCTTAATTCTAATATTCTTTTTTAACAATCTGTTTTTTAGTTCAATACTACAAATTCTTTCTATTAATTTTGTAAAACTTACTTGTATATTTCACTAAGTATACATTTTCTTTTGTTTGTTTTGGTTATTGTGCTAAAAATTTAATAGGCACACTACATCAGGGCCCTGCGCCGAAGGGTTTTCATCGGCGGCGGCTGGCTCATAAAAAATCATCGGCGGCGGCTGAAAATCGGCTGTCAGACGGCTGACAACTTCAACCACGATGTGATACGAATATAATATAGAATACGACCGCAAGTAAAGGCAAAAAACATCTGACACACTTTTCCAAATATTCTGAAGCCAATATTGTTTTGTGTGCTTTTATTACAAATCATATTATGTTATTCAAAATTCAAAAATAAATTCATTAAATTTCTCCAACTTTCATGATTTCCAATTGTCACCATATTCGTCTTTTTTACTCACTCCTCACACTCACAGTTCTCAACGAAATATCGCAGAAAATGCAGTAGACGTCAATTCACACGTAGAAACACTGCGTTGGGAAACATAAAATATAAAAATATTTTGATATTTGAGAATTTAAAAAGTAACAGAAGTTGCAACAACTTTGCTGTACAAGATGAAACATTAAGTTTAACATGCCCGTTTCTACCAATGTTCCATCGACTATGACCTGGGGGGAAATCGCGGCACTCGTTATCGAACGAAATCACGAAATATTTCCATATAAACTCTATTGAAATATTTCGTAATTTCCTGTCCTACTTTCAAAAATATGATACATTTTCATATACACATGGCAACACTGTATGCATGTACCAGGACTGAAGGTAACTGATTTAAAATAAAACTATTTACACCTATGTATGTATGTATTTTTACAATAAAAGAAATGTTGGAAATATTTCAATGATATAATGTACTAAGCGAAAAGTTTACAAAATTTAATATATACATAAAAAACAACTTTCAGCCGAAAAATATTAAAAATTATGTCAATCGGCGGCTAATTTTCAGCTGCTTATAAGCCGGAATAAAATCGGCGGCGGCGCCTGGTCAAAAGCATTCGGCGGCGCGGCTGAGCCGGCTAAGCCGTCTCGGCGCAAACGAGAAACTATAATATTTTACTTGAAATCTTTTGCATGTGCATTGGTCAGGAACAGAGAATAAGATAAACAAAACAAAATAAAGACCAAAAATTAACGAACGAACGAACAAAAAACGAACAAGACCAAGATATCAAAAAGTATCAAGAGAATAATAAAGACCAAAAGAACAAGAAAGACTAAAATAACAACAAAGACCAAATAGGAACAACTAGTCTGAACTAGTTCACATCGTTCACTTATGGGAATAGTTCAATTGAATTAGTTCATTCTTTTTGAGCCCAACCCTAGTGTTTATAGAAAAATACAAAAGTCTGTCATGCCCATATATAGAGTATGAAAGTTTTAAAATTTATTGTTGCGGAAACCTGCTACTGGACATACAATGAAAATTACCAAACAAAAAATTGTACACTATTATATTTAATACGACCATACAAAAATACAAGAGGACAAGAGGTTTCATGAATTCAGCAATTGTATTTTGTATATTCACAAATTGTTGTTTATACTTTTTTTGTTTTATTAAAATTAAATAAAAGATTTGTTTGTAATTATAACGATATACATAATTATCAAAAAATCATTCCAAAATTTTAGCATTTTCAAATATTTTGTTTTAACATTTTTTGCCTTATTTTAAGGCCCATTTAGCATAATTTTTTTTACTTGTGACCACACTGATTATAATAAACAACAAAAACAAAAATTTTAGTATACTTACAAATTTTTCGCCAGCCACAGCACTTCCAAATTTTTCTACAATTGAATAACAATATTAAAACACTAATAACTTCTTTTATACAAAACAAAATGCCCTAATTTTTGCACATTAATTAAATTTACTGTCACCTTTAATTTAACACTAATTTTATTACATTTATTAAACTTTTATCACATAAAAAACTTAATTAACACCACACCCATACTAATCTGTAACCGAACACTATTGAGGAAGATCAAGAACTAAAAATTAAAATTCCAATTGAAAGAAGTCCGAGGGAATGTGAGTGCAACAACGTGTATTACTCCGAAAAATTATGTTTATAAACATAAGATGCTGTTGTTTTGCTGGAATTTTTGTTTAAGCATCAAAATACTTTGATGAGGTTTATTGAACTCGATAATGATGTTTGATTTGCTGCTGAGGGGAATTGCTGACTATTGTCAGCAAGATCATTTTAAATTTTGATTTCAAATAGTTCACTGCTCACGTTTTTCCATTAGCAATGGTTTTTTGCATTAACTTAATATGGTTTATATACATATGTATGTACGCATACACAGAAAAAAAAAAGATTTGTAAATACAAATAATTTATTTGTGAATACAATTAAATTATTATTTAAAAAGGCACCTACAACGATTTTTGTAAATACAAACACACATTTGTAACATAAGAAAACAAAATCAACTGAATTATTTCCAATTAAAATTATTGTGTTATTAACAGGGAAACCACAAATATGCAATTGCATGTTTTTTCTTGTCGGATATATCAATGCGGAATTAAGATATTTATCCATTTCAGAACTTTTTATGAATTCTGGCATCGATTTGTTAGTGCATATTTTTGCATATTTTACCCTTTAAAGCATGTTTTTGCATACTTCGGTCTAACACGCATATTTTGAGCATTTTTCGAATTTTTAGAGCATATTTGGCCTATTTAGGTACTTTTTAAAAAAATTTTATTTTAAAATGAAAAAAAATTTTGTTGGTAAAAATTTTTACCTTTTTCCGTCAAAATTTCATATTGTAGTGAAAGAAATAGTGGTAAGGGGAAGCAATATTATGAAGTTAGCCTTTAAAAAAGGCTTCCGAATCGATTTCATACGTTTTCTTGTGAGTTCTGATGTTAAAACACATGCTAAACGTATTTAAGTTGAAATTTATAATATAACATCCAAATTTAGAACAAAAAATTTTAAAATGAACGATTTAAAATTCTTTAATTCTCACTCACTTGTAAACAGTCTTGTGCATTAAAAACGAAACAAGAAAATTATAAAATTTTAAATGGTCCATATCCAATTTTTTTCTGCTAAATTTTAATGCTGGAAAAAATACTATTGATTTGTATTTTTCAAATTTCAACTTAAACAGGTGTAACATGTATTTTAACATCCTCACTGGACGCTAATTTCAATAAAAACTTGGTTTGGTAATTGTGACGATCGCTGCCCCGATTATATCAGTTGAAGTGGAAAAAGAACATTTTCAATGTATAAAAGTTTATTTAGATGTGACCGACGGCGATTTTCATTTATCTAGCTAAGTGAATCGTTTTTGTTTATTGCAATAAATTTAATTTTGTTTATTGCATTAAATTTAAATTTAGTTAAATTTTTGTTCTTAATTAATTTTTTTATTGTTTCCATCTTCTGTTTATTTTATTTTTGTCTTGTTTTATATGCAAATTTTATTGAATTGCTGAGTTAAAATTAGATTTTCATTTCCAAATAATCCAATTTATGTTATTTTTAAGAGCATATTTTTTGAGTTTTTAGTGCATATTTCGAAGTTTTTAGTGCATATTGAATGCGCATAAAACACTTTTTTTGGAGCATATTTCTGGTTTCCCGTTTTATTAACAATTGAGTTGTTAACAGAAAAAATAGTTTGTTTAATGAATTTGTTTTTCAAATTCTAATGTGTTGTTTCTTTGTTTGTATTTTTTTTATATTTTTTTAGAATTTTGTTTTTTGTTAAATTTTAAAGATGTTTGGATGAGTCGAACTGGCAATCTCTTGATTAATAGTCTAATGTACTTACCACTCAGCTAAAGAGCAAATCGTTATTAGATAAGCAAATAATGAATACACACAAAAAATGCGAGTTCTTCTGTTTCTTCTACATGTGCGTTTTCCGTTATGATATAATTTAACAAATAATTTTGTTGAGTAATTTAATTGACCAGAAAAATTTTAATTTGTTGAATCAACAATGAATTTTTTGAGTTTTTGCGCCATGTATAACATAAAATTTTGTTAGTTCAGTTTATTGAAAAAAATTTCTGTGTTTGTCATATATCAACAACTTAATTTTTTATATTAACTAAATATATATTTCAAATTAAATTAACTATTAAGAATTTGTTTTACTGGTTGCATTTTGATGATATTTTTTCAGTGTATACCTAGTATATGGCTCTTAAAGTATGTACTTCCGAAATTTCTTTTTGTGAATCACAAGGGTGTTTGTTTGGGCAAAGTTCCACCCACGATCATAAAATGAATGGATGATTTCAAACCATTTTATGAACAGAATTGGATGTTCTAAACACTAATGTCATGTGCTTTAAATAGAACGGTCCCACGTACCACATTGGGTATTCTGCAGGAACGATTTGAGGAGTGTGAACTGGAAAGGGACACGCAATATGCACTTGAAAAAATTTTGAGCCTTTTTTTTAAAGAGAAGTAACACTCAGGCTTCTGCTACTATTTATTTACGTAACCATTCAACCAGAAGTGGGCTTCATCGAGTATAAACGCCATAAAATGGAAGAATTACACGATGAGTTTGACGAATAAAAAATATATTTTTATAAAATTTTTTTTATCAATTTGCACGCGTTGCTCTGGTGTAAGTCGATTAGTAATAAAATTTAAAAGCAAACTAAACAAAAAGCAACTATCAGCTGTTACATGGTTGCTCAAATAAAACAGTGATGCCAACTCAAAGTTGTGAGACTGCAAAAAAAAAACACGCTACAGTTCAGTTACCAGTGAACTTTCCTATAGCAACTGGCATAAAGGGACGCAAATGTACAGGAGAAAAATACGTGATGATCAAGTTAGCTTGTTATCGAAATCAAGAATTAGACACCTGGAGCCCATTTCTATAACTTTTCGTTATGATAACGAATGGTTTTTAATTTTTTCATAACGAATGGGTCATAACGAAATTTTGATTCGATGTGTTTCTACAACTCAGAAAACTTACCTTTCGTTACGAGCGTGGCGAGTTATAAAACAGTGGAAACAAAACACTGTTCGGTATGTGTAACAGCTTAGTTGTTTTGTTTACTTCAAATCTACTTGTAGATTTTACTTGAACATATTGTATTGATTTGCTTACATTCATTTAAAAAAGTAAGTATAGATAAATAAAGTAAGTGTGTAAATGTGAATTGTTTACTTATTTAATTTTTTTGAAGCTTGTGACTATGCTTGCAGCTGCCGCACTAGCAATATTAGTTGACCAGCGAAATATGCTGCGTGTACATAGACGCTATCTAAGGGATTCAGCCGACCCTTTTCACCTCCCGGAATCACGATTTGAAGAGCTTTTTAGATTTAAAAAAGATGCAGCAATAGCGTTGTTGCATGAAATACGCCCTTACATGAAAGACGGAGTAAGAACAATTTTTATTCCAAAACCATTGGGGATGGAAGCAGCATTGGATTATTATTCGACAGGATACTACTTAAGGGATAAGGATAAGGGACCTTCGGTGGCAGGACGATTCTCAGTGGCTTGGTTGAATCTATTAACCGCGGCTTGCTGCTTCTTGACAGTAGATATCCAGTCTGCCCAACACTGTAAAAATAATTATATAACGGTTATGATGAATTCAAACATATACATATACATATCGCTCATTTACTTCAATAGTGGCATAACTCAAAAAATGAGTTTTTTGAGTTAATAATGCAGAAAGATGCGGCATTTTGTATTTTATCTTGTGTAAAAATTTCATATAAATAGCTTGTACCATCACCTCCTGAGGGAAGAATTTTTTTTCATTTCTCCATTGAGTTGTAGGCAAATTGAAAACTTAAAACGCGTTTTCTGCAAAACTGTTTTTTTGAGTTGTGCCACTATTGAAGTAAATGAGCGATATGTATATTATACACATTATATATAACATATATCATATAAATATAGTGTTTTTCATTTGGTGAATACAACTTCATATAAATAAATAAAAAAAAATAACGAACCTTTTTCCACTAGTCACTCGTCTTACATGCTGGTCCGCATGCATTAGGCTCTGCCGCTACTGTTTCCCAAATAGCCTGTGCCGATTTGCCGATATTTGGTCTACCAAACTGCCCCATAGCCACATTTCTGTGGCCATGCAAAATTTCCAAAAACTTTTGCTTTTGCCCTTTGGAAATTTTACCAGTAGGTACTTTCTTCTGTAGATTATATGTTTTAATAATTATAATTTGCACACAATAGTATAATTTTTCAACCTTACCTCACTAATGTTTGGTTTTGCGCAAAATATCACTACACTTTCTGTTGAACATATAATAACAAAAACTTTAACGAAAATTATAACGAAAATGAATACCACCACACTTATAGAAACACCGCCGTTCGTTACACCACTAAATTCGTTATATCGTTCGTTATAATGCGTAACGAAAGTTATAGAAACGGGCTACTGATTATGATTATTATTATCTTTTTTTTTGCTTATGACAACCTTCATTATAATCGACAACCAAGCGTTCCATCCTCAATTGATTTGGTATAACGATTTGAGAAAAATTGCATAAAGAAACTTCACCACCCATTTTCGTATATAATGGTTTTTTTAATGGATCAAAGTTTGCTTATCCCATTTTGTTTTGTTTTAAGATGTTATTGATAAATAAAACTCATGAAGAAAATTTTAGAAATAACTGCAGGTTCGTCTCAATATGATCGAAAATTCTGTTAGATTTTTTAAATACTTTAAGAACAAAAATAAATTTTATTATTTTGTTTTCTTATTTTGCTTCTAATGTGAGTTATGACACATAAAAAAACCTCTAGCACAGACAAAAAAAAATTAAATTTTCTTTTTATGATTTTTTTTTTTCGCTTATTATTCAGCTACGCCAATGAAGTCTAATTGTTTCAACGCTATTTATACTACCGAAAACTTTGATTTCTTTTTTTTTTAATTTAACATTAATTTTTATCTTAAATTTTATTGTTCTGTTATTACCCATATTTTTAACTATAAAAAATTCATTTTAAAGTAGCACTAAAAAAAGCACATAATTTACTAAAAGCGGTCTTAATATCAAAGTAATACATTCATAAAAAAATTATACGGCAAAATAATAAATTTTCTTACTTCTTGATATTCATTAGAATAATGTTATGATATTTATACGATCAATAAAAATTGATTAAATAAGTGGCTTTGCTTATTACGTCAATTACACCAGGCAACAACATGATTCAAAGTCATTAGCATAGAAATATATAAATAGATACCAGTACAAGATATTTTTTGCTTCAACAGCGAATATTCAATAATATAAAGTTTAAATTCTATAGAATAAAAACAAGTCCATCCGTTCTACAATAGAAGCAAGTCCGTCGATACGGCGCTACAGGAATGTTATTCATCACTTTGCGAGATCTTTTGATTTAGGTCTTTATGTCCTGATTATAACTGAAGTTACAGAAGGGCATTCAACAAAGGAGCAACCTGAAGCCTTATTGACTCTATAATTATCTTTGAAGTAGACCCACGCTTAGTTACTTGGATAGATTATCTGCGAGATAAGTCAAGCATAAAGGCCAGAGTTCGGCGGGCACTCCATAAGAAAGTGTTCTATCTTTATAATTATGGGAGACCACCATACACAGTCTACTGATGCCTCTAATCAAAGAAGGCTTTACATATCCCTTTGTGGTCGATTGGCCAAATACGCATTACAGAGGGAATTCCTTTTTTAGCCGCATTGTTCGTATGTGGAAGCAACTACCTGCGGAGGTCCTTGCTGTCACTACCAGTGTGGGAAATTTTGATTCGAATGTGCACAGGCACTACTCCCTTTATCCTACTTCCCTATAGCCTATTTTTCTAGTTCTAGCACAATGCTAGAATGTATGTATGTTCACGGATTATCCCCTGAGTGCTGGTCCTATTTAAAAACTTATAATTATGCATATGACGTGGCGATACTACTTAGCAGGTACCTCCCTAGAATGCCAGTTTAAAGAGCTACGGAGGATCTCAACATATCCTCAAACTAAGCAAGGCAACGCAGACTAAATGTCAACCCGGAAAAAGCAGAAATTTGCTTGTTCACAAAAAAGCGGAAGATTTCCTGTATTTAAATCACCGGTCTTTCAAAATAGAATGATACAAATCACTAAGAGAGTCCAATATCTAGAGATCATACTTGATTGAAAAAGACAATCATACGGAGAATAGATTAGGAAATGCTCAAGAAATTTCAGCCTTTTGCAGTAGATCAGTTGGTTTTAAATAGCGTATAAGCCCGAAGATGAAACACTGGTTCTACACAAGTGTATTACAGGCAATTCTTACTTACGCATTAGAGAAGGAGGTAAATATAAAGTCATTTCAAAAAAATAGAAAGACAGGCCTGTATTAGCATATCTGGCGCTATGAGAATGGCAGAGAGAGAGAGAGAGCAATAGATAGGGATGCAGCCAGGGTGATGGTAATGGTATAATGCCTGGAAAAATATAAATAGACACCAAAGCTTATAAAACATCTTATTACGGGTTAATACCATCACAGAAATGTTTCAAAGAATCCAAACCTCTAATGCCTAAATATTAAATAGTCCAGTAGCCGATATTTACACAGACGTATCCAAAAATGGTAACCGAGTGGGAATCAGGCTCTGTGATATGAGTTCAAACACGACACATCTATTCAGACTAAAATACTGGCCGTTGCGGAAAGAAAGAAAATAAGACGCCAGCCCTTATTTTCAAGGCCCTAATGAAAGAAGGAGCAAGTTAATTCACAGAACGTTCTGCAATGTAAAAATGAGATAAACGCACGCGCATACTATAGAGATCTACAAATAATCTTGGTACCGGAAGTTCAAGGTATAATGGTAAGTATAGATTGTCTAGGATTGTCAAACAGAGACGGTCTTTCAATAACATCACATTGCAGAGCGTCAGAACTTTTAAGAGACTTAAATCTGAACTCAAACAATGGGCGCGTAAAGAACATGAGAAAGTTTGGCAAAATGCTACTGTATCCAGAATCCTGTGAGGTAGTCCAAATCAAGAGAATTGAAAGGAAAAAAATAAGAGACGTTTGACGCTAGTAACGCAGCCTTGAATTAGTGAAAGAGTTTTTAAAATCGGATTAGCGGTTTAAAAATCCGCACCAAATGGTCCGAGCCGGATAAAAAAATAGACTATGTTTGCTGAAAGAATTTTAAAAATCTGTTTTGTGGTTTAGGCGTAAAAACTTAGCAAACAAACAAACTCACTTTCGGAAACGGAATTGAATTTACCTCAATATATCGAGCCCAAGCCGCAGTATAACTCAGCATACCAGCGCCCCCAACAGTCTGGACATACCTATCAAATTCTCTTATTTTAGTCTTCATTTTTAGACACCACCTCCTACAAAAATGGGGTGGATTGAATTCCGTTTCCGAGCGAAATTGAACTCTTTGACATGGCCGATTGAATTTTTTTCAGGTTCATTTAATATTTTCAAGCAAAAATTTATTAGCATCGTTGCATCTGCAAAATGGTATAGTATATTCATACTCACCACTTAACAATTCTTAGTGGTGAGTATCAATATACTATACCATTTTACACATGCAACGATGCAAGACCATTTGCACAAGAATGTGAAATGGGCTATTGATTTAACTCAATGCAAAGCAACCAACCAAAAATATGATATTATTAACGGACACTTTGACTGTTCTGATTTGCTTCATGATGGTAGCTCCTAGAAATTTCAGATTAACTAAGCTGTTTGATGTTCCTTTTCATCGAACTAATTATGCTTTCTTTAACTTTAAATTTCAAAGATTTTTCTAAGTCCTATATAGAGTTGAGCACTACTAAAAATGAGTTTAAACTTGTTCTTCCAAGTGTAATAAAATAATATTGTTATTTGAAATTTGCTTTAATTTCATAACTTTGTTTATATATTCATGAAGTAATTAATTAGCCTTCTTTATTTTTATTTTTTGTTGATCTTTTACTATTTATATAAGTTATTAAAAATGTTAACTTTATATCGTTGTCTGAAAGGACTTTCTGTCCATAGACTGAAATAAATAAATAAAATAAATAAAAATAATGCCACCATCAGAGTAGCAAGCCGTACCGGCGCGGCTGGCGGCTGGCGGCTGGCGGCTAGCCAGTCAGCCAACTTTTTTCGACAAACCGAGCCGCCGCCGAACCACTCGGCTTATCGGCGGCTTAGTACTCAGCCGATATTTTGTCTTTTATTTTTTATACTTTTTCAAATTTCGTATTTAATATGATAGCGAGCGTCCCGGAAAGATAGTTGCTTTTGCTTCCACATAAAAAGAAAATGTTTATGTGAACGGTAACGTAGCTGCGACAACACTTACGTTCTCTTTTGGAGTCCCTTCTTAAATACATGCACGTTTACATAGACTTTTACGTTTAAGCAGTCAGGCGACTTTTTGATAATTAATTGTTCAAAGCTTTTTGTTTGTTGATTCGTAGCAGTGTTCCAATAAAGTAATTAATTTTTAATTCAATCGGAAAGCTTAAATCAAATTTATGTAGAAGGCAATCATGAATAAAATTCCGCGAGAATTTTTTCCCGGGGAAAAATTCAAACTAATAGCAAGTAATAGGGGAAAAAATTCTAATTTCAAAAATTAAAAATTTCTCGCGAAATTTTATTCATAATTGCCCTGATAGTCTAGAATATGTTTTAATGGTTTAACAAATAATTTACGAAGCTATTTTTTAGGACATCAATTACTGCAATATTCAAACTATTGCAAAATAAATAATGTTACAACGTGTTGATTCAATAATTCACGTATTTTTCTAAAAACAGACTGGGTTAAAACTTTTTTCAAATGCTTAAACAAATCGGCGTTAAGCCGTTCAGCCGCCGCCGCCGTAAATTTTTGTCTTTCAGCAGCCGCCGACATTTTTTGCTCGGCTTGCTACTCTGGCCACCATGGTCAGCAATTCCCCTCAACAGCAAATCAAACATGATTATCGAGTTCAATAAACTTCACCAAAGTATTTTGATTCTTAAACAAAAATTGCAGCAAAACAACAGCATCTTATGTTTATAAACATAATTTTTCGGAGTAATACACGTTGTTGCACTCACATTCCCTTGAACTTCTTTCAATTGGAATTTTAATTTTTAGTTCTTGATCTTCCTCAATAGTGTTCGGTTACAAATTAGTACGCGTGTGGTGTTAATTAAGTTTTTTATGTGATAAAAGTTTAATAAATGTAATAAAATTAGTGTTAAATTAAAGGTGACAGTAAATTTAATTAATGTGCAAAAAATTAGGGCATTTTGTTTTGTTTAAAAGAAGTTATTAGTGTTTTAATATTGTTATTCAATTGTAGAAAAATTTGGAAGTGGTTGTGGCTGTGGCGAAAAATTTGTAAGTATACTAAAATTTTTGTTGTTGTTCTTTATTTTAATTTTTATTGAGGAGGGAGAGACAGAGCCAAGTGCATGTCCGAACACACATCAATCGTATTGTTATTGTTTTTTATTTGTGCTACATTTGTATGTTTATTTGTTATTTTTCTTATAAGAAAATAAGCCGTTTAAACAGGGTGACCGATGTCATTTTTCAAAAAGTGGTACCAAATAGGGGATTTATAAAAAAGGGTAAACATTAAAAAAAAAACGAGATGAATACCAGGGATCGCAAATAACGATTATTTTCCAAATTTAAACTTAAAAAATCACACTAATAGAGAAGTCCTATCCGATTATTTTCAAAATTTAAACTTAAAAAATCACACTAATAGAGAAGTCCTAAGTACAAAAGGAATATACCAAGGTACTCCTTGTTACATGGACTACCTATGCATGCAATGATGTTTTTAATTTTTTTTTTGAGTTTTATTCACAGAGAAAACAGTGCCTATTAAAAACCTCATAAAATGGAACAAAATTAATAAGAAATCTCTACGGTTTTTTTTAAATAAGGAAATCTTATTAATCTTATTAATAAAAAATCAAGAAGAAATCTTGTAGTTCTTATGAGGTTATCTTATTAATTTTTTAATAAGGTTTTCTTCTTGATTTTATGAGGTGACCTCATAAAAAATATGTCTTTATTCTTTGTGCTTTGCTTATGTATTTTCATTTAAATTCTATACCATATACTACTAATGTATGTATGTAGTATATGTAGATGTTATTTATATATACATACTTACATACATACATATTATATTGTATTCTTAATTAACTCACCATACATACATATTATTACTTGAAAGGAGACAAGCATTGAATTGAACCAGCAAACTTCTGACTGATAGACAGGAACTTTAACCAATATGCTAACAAGCAGCCTCAATCCGCACTGAAATTATTGTACATACATGCTTATACAAGAATGAAAAGGATCATGAAAAAATTGTCTCTAAGCTTATTTATAGATATGAAATAACAAGAAACCTGATAAAATCCAGAAGATTTCCTTATTAAAAAAATTAATAAGATGCTTTACACATAATCATATAGAAACCTAATGAAAACGATAAGGAATACCTTATTGAAAAAATCAATAAGGCACCCTAATGAAATCAATAAGGAAACACTTTTTGAAAAAATCAATAAGGCAACCTAATAAAATCAATAAGAAATCCCTATAGTTTACAATTTATAAGAAAATCTAATAGAATCAAGAAGATTTTCTCTATGGATTGTTTTTTGGTGCCAAAACTAAGGGAAATTGAGTAAAAAAGTTGTGAATTGTGAAGATTTCTTCTTGATATTATGTGGTTTTCTTCTTGATAAAATTAATGAAATTTACCACATAAAAACAATAAGGAATCTCTATGAAAAAATTTTCGCTTCTTTCTGCTGGGATACCCCTTAGCCTAAAAACGTTTCATAGAGAAAATCTTCTTGATACTATTAGGCAGTTTTTTCTCTGTGTACAGACTATTATATATAAACACTTGAAATTTTTATAGTTAATGTATTCTTATGCATCAATTAATAATAAAATTTTAAAAATTCTAATTCAATCAGTTAATGAAATTTTAACTATGAAATTGTGACAACTTGTTGTATCTTGGAAGCCGTAAGAGGCAAACTCTTGAAATTTTCAAAAACGCTAAAGCTAAAAAATCTTAAAATAAAAAAATCCCCGAAACGAAAAAATTGCCAAAACCCAAAAAAATCGCAAAAATATAAAAAAACCCGAAAAAAAAACTATGGACTTAAAAAATGCAACAAATTGCATCAATATTTTATAGTTCAACCACACACAGAAAAAAAACAATGTAGAATCGTTAAAAATAGGGTTAATTTTACATTTTTTTTGGCAATGATTTTGCTTCATGTGTGTTTCATGTTAATTTAAAATGATTTATAGTAGTTATCCAAAATAAAATTTCCTTTCGAAATAACTTTATTTGACGCTGAAATAACATTTAAGTACTGTTAAAATCGAAATAAAGAATCATGTTGAATCAAAGTTATTTCAAGTTAAATCAACATGAATTTTATTTAATGTAATAATTGTTTATTATTAATTATTTAACTTACGTGTGGTTGACATAGACATCAAAAAATTTCTTGTATATAAAATTAAATTAAATTGGCTTCCCCCGCCCAGATTTCAACTCGGAACACATCGCGTGGTAGTCAACGTGCTTACTCCTGCAGCCACAACAACTTTAAATATTCTTAAGATACACACTAAGTATGTACCATCTTGCATTAAATAATAATTGAACATTTGAAAAGTTTTAGTTTTAGTTTAAAAAAAAACAAAATGCGTTGGCTTCAAAACTTTTAGTTAAAAAAAAATTAAAAAAAACTTTGACTTGATCCAGGATTCGAACCTGCGATTCTCCGAATGCAAGTCTAGTACACTGCCTAACATCCAGCGGTAGTTTGTTGGCAGTTTACAAAAAAAAAAAAAAAAAAACAACAATACAAAAACAACCTACACAACCAGTGCTGCCACAACCAAAAAATTTTTACAACCAAAATTAGCTTTAAAAGTTATCAAATGAAAAAAAATATAACCAAATTTCCATATGTAGTATTTTATTAAATAACATCCATCACTCCAAAAAAGTCATGAAAATGTAGAGTTTGCAGAGCTCTGTTAGCGTGTTAACAGAGCTCTGTTAAGCTATAAAAATTCGGCTAATGCCTTTCCAAAGGACTTTTCCATTAAATGATGCAACCGAGACGGGAAAAATTAGTGCAAATTTATAGATAAAGTTTTCTTTTATTAAAGCCCATGAATCTGTTTCTGAAAAACATGAATTTGAACCAAATATCGTTAAGTTTTAAACTTGGAATTTTCTGAGGGTTGCGCACTTTTCTTGGGAAGGAGGCGATGCTGGCGGACAAAAGTGGTCACCTACCACATGGTACTCTAAAAACGTGCATACTCAGAATTACTGGAAGTTCGAGTTTTCAGGAGATTTTCGAAAAACTTTAAATTTGTCCAACTAATTAACATTTTCCAAGATGTGACCAATTTTTTAGGAAGGAGGCTATACGGGCTGATAAACAAAACTCACCTCCTATGGACTACATAGTGGTCTGTAGTACAGAGTTGCGACTATTTAGCTAAATTAAAAGTTGTTGACAGTGTTGTAAAAGAAAAGTATTGTAAACAAGTGAGTAGCAATCAAGGCGAATTCATAACAGGTGGCTGCACTAGCGATTTAAGCCACAGCTGTTTTATTTTCAGTTGCCTTGGTAGCAATACTAAAAATTGAAGAACATAAAAGCTTAAAAAGTATAACATAAAAAATATGTGCATGTGTATCGTTATTTTGGCAAAAAAAATAACCAAAATGAGAAAAATATTCACATCTCCACATTAAAGAAAAAAATAACCACTTTTGGTTAGAAATAACCAAAAACGGCAGCCCTGTACACAACTAAGCACAAAGTGTATTGCAGCTATGAACAAAGCAAATAGCCACCAACACACCAAACAACATAGTAAATTTAAATTTAATGAAATTTGATTTAACCTTTTTACATGTTAATTTTACATTGGCATTTTTTTCTGGGTGCAGTAGCATTATATGCGCCAATAACTGACGTCGAACGTTAATATTATATTCCATAAAAGTTTTTTTTAAAAAAATAAAAGTTTTTTCGTCAATTCACAAAGCAAATATTCATTTACGTAAATAAAAGTTTGACTTAACCTTATTTTTTATTCCATATGATTGGCAAAATATTTGTTAAGAAAGCATAGCAGCTGAGCTTTTTGTGTTTTAATGACCACATGTTTGTTAAAAAAGCAATGAGTCTGATTTTATTAAAGTTTCAATGTCGAAAAAGAGCTAATAAATGCATATTTTATTAGTTTTAAGTACATATCTTTATACCCTTTACCAAAAAATGGTAAAAGGGTATATATAGGTTTGTCATTCCGTTTGTAATTTCTACAATATTAATAAGCGACACATAAAGTATATATATTCTGGATCCTTATGCATAGGGAAGACGAACAAGTGATGTCCGTCTGTCCGTCTGTCTGTACGTGAAATCGGTTTTCCCAAACTCCCAGAAGAGCTAGAGACTTCGTTCTTGGACTGGTGTGTCAGAAATTTTCCGAAAAATTTTGCTATTGAAATTCAGCAAAATCGAGCAGACGGCTTCAGAACTGGAAAACTCATATTCAATATTCCCATAGAAAATAACTACCGAAAACAAGTTTTTATTACTTTTTTATTAAATTACCTTATTTTATACTTCGGTATGAATAAAATTGGTATTTATAATTAAAAAAAAATTTAAAAATTTAAAAAATTAAAAAAACGTTTCCAGGGTTGGAAAACTTTAACTTTTTTTCTAATAATTAAACATATTTCATGTTTTAGGAAGAAGGCTATTTTCTCAGGAACGGCAAAAGCTACGGGTCTGAAATTTGGACAGTGTATGTAGAACTTTGGTCGCTACAACATCAAATATATAAAAAATAAAAATTAAAGGGTGTTCCAAAATGAGTGACAAAAACTTTTAAAATCCCATGTAATATACATACAATTGTATTACGTATGTACATATGCATATTGACACTTGAAATTAGTAAAATTGGTGTATTTTTATATAGGCTACAACAATTAACACTAAAATTAAAAAAATTTAAATTAAAGGGTGGTCCATCAGTTAATGCAATTTTGACTATGTAATTTTGACAAATTGCTATATCCTGGAAACCGTAAAAGTTAAACTCTTGAAATTTTCAAAAACGGTTAAACTAAAAAATCCAAAAATTATAAAATCGTCAAAAATTTAAAAAAAATCGCCAAAACGAAAAAAATCGCCAAAATGAAAAAAAACGCTAAAATTGCAAAAAAAAAATGCCAAAAACCGAAAAAAATTGCCAAAACGAGAAAAACGTGTCAAAACTAAAAATAAATTTCCACAATGACAAAAAACGCCAAAAACCGCAAAAATCGCCAAAACAAAATATAATGCTTATATGAACAAAAATCGCCAAAAATTAAAAAAAAATCGCCTACATGAAAAAAAAATCGCCAAAAGGAAAATAAATCGCCAAAATTAAAAAACAAACGCCAAACACTGAATAAAATCGCTAAAACCAAAAAAAATTGCCTATGTGAAAAACAAATCTCCAAAAATTAAAAAAAATCGCTTATATGGAAAAAAAATCGGCAAAATAAAAAAAAAATGTCAAAACGAAAAAAAATCGCCAAAATTAAAAAAACCGAAAAATACGCCAAAACGAGAAAAAAGTGTCAAAGCAAAAAAAATTCCCACAATGAAAAAAATCCGCAAAAATCGCCAAAACAAAAAAAATGCTTATATAAACAAAAATCGCCAAAAATGAAAAAAACGCCTAAATTAAAACAAATCGCCAAAATTAAAAAAAACGCCAAAAACCGAAAAAAATCGCCAAAAGGAGAAAAAAGTGTCAAAACTAAAAAAATTGCCAAAAAGAAATAAAAACGCCAAAAACCGAAAAAATCGCCATAACAAAAAAAATTGCCTATATGAAAAAAAAATCGCCAAAATTAAAAAAACGCCAAAAACCGAAAAAAGTCGCCAAAAGGAGAAAAAAGTGTCAAAACTAAAAAAATTGCCAAAAAGAAATAAAAACGCCAAAAACCGAAAAAATCGCCATAACAAAAAAAATTCCCTATATGAAAAAAAATCGCCAAAAAATAAAAAAATCGCCTAAATGAAAAAAATTGTCAATATCAAACAAATTGCCAGAATACAAGTCGCCAAAATTAAAAAAAAACGCCAAAAACCGAAAAAAATCGTCAAAACGAGAAAAAAAGTGTCAAAACTAAAAAAATTGCCACAAAAAAATAAAACTTATAAAAAATAAAAAAATCGCATAAATGAAAAAAAATCGCCAAAATGAAAAAAATCCCCAGAACGAAAAAATCGCCAAAATTAAAAAAAAAACGCCAAAAACCGAAAAAATCGCCAAAACCAAAAAAATTGCCTATGAAAAAAAATCACAAAAAAGTACCAAATTAAACATAATGCCTAAAACCTAAAAATTGCACAAAAAGTATGAATTTTTTCACAAAATTAATATGTACCAACATATCTCTGTGCTTATGTATGTATCTAGATACTACATAAACTCACTTTGGTAAAGGGTATATAAGATTCGGCACAGCCGAATATAGCACTCTTACTTGTTTTATTTTGAATGTATATTTTATGTAGATAAAACACGATTTTGAATGTATGAAAATCCTTTCCCTATTGATTACCAATTATGAGACAAAGTTGGTAACTAAATTTTTCATATTCAATAGTTTCTCAAACATTGTGTGCCTTAACCCAATGTGGGATTTGAAGCCACCCTCCGTCTTCTAATTTTCGCTTAGCTAAAATGATATTCTATTACCATAATGAAAATCAGCAATTTAACTTGGTTACTTGAATAGTAACAATTGAGATGAATTAACGTGTGTAATAATTTCAACGATGTTTTTCATTAACAGTAAAATTTACAATTCAAATTAGTTTGATTAAAATTCGCCAGTTATTTTAAGTTGTTTAGGTAACAACTTAAACAAAAACTTTACCCAAACAACTTAAAATAAATGGTTTGCTGAATTGCAAAAATTGTTTTTGTTCTTAGCAAAACTTGGAACTCATATTTTTTACATTAACCATTCGCAATTTAATGGACTTATTTTTTACTATTTTTATATGTTAAATTAATCAAGAAGTTAGTAAACTTTGTATAATTTCGCTTTTAGCAAATATAAAAATATTTCAAAAACTAAAAGTTCAAATAATGTTACAGAATTCGCCATTTTAAAACAGAAATTAATTTCAAGTGCAATTTAAGTTGGTTTTGTTAACTAAAACCTTTGTTTGATGTGTTTTCATCTACATACATCACAGCTAAATATAAAATTAAAAAAAAGCCTTGATATTGCTTCTTTCAAACACTAATACACTCATACATATGTAGCTCACACCGATTTGATAACGCGGTGTGCATCTTACTGAAAATTTGTGATTGAATTGTGAAAAAGATTTTTACCCGTTAGCGTATAGATGTTTACACATTAAAAATGCAATAATAGATCTTATATATACATATTTGCTCTTATTGGAGGACTCTTAAAAGTCAGATTACCGCAGTGTCGCCAGTTTTTTTCGAGAAATTATCCCCAATTTTTGATTTCTCATCCCCAAATTAATTTTTTATTAAAATTTTTTTGTTAAAAAAATAAATTTTTTTAGTTTTTTTTTAATTTTATCTGGAAAATAATGACAAAAATAACATATTTATTCAATAAAATTCTTTTACATATATCGATAGCTACGAGTATATTTACGTTCATATAAAACTTGTAAAGTAAAAAAAATACATATAGCTTAATATACACAAGTATAAAAAAATTTTTAACCAAAGTTTACAATTTGAAAAATTTTAGAATCGAAATCTTCTGATTCATCAGCCTCACAAACTTTGTTTTACATAGTACTTTTATTAAAAAGCTTTATCATTTAGCAGATGGTTTCAATTTGTCACAACAAATTTAATTATTTTTAAAGAGTGTGTTTATTCTAAGAAGTGCTTCAAAAAAGTCGTTTAGCATTTTGTTGCGTATTTTTGTTTTGGTAGTGTTCAGTATTGGTTAATCTGCATTCATACTTGGTCTTTATTAGAAACCATACACTATGGATAGTAACACACATTTTTAGACTTGCCAGACGCATATTTCTTAGTTCAAAAATCATTCTTGTTTGACCTTCAGTTGTAAAAAAATCCCTTCAAATTTGGTTACATCCCCAACAAATCCCCAGATCCCCAATACGAAATTTTCATCCCCAATCGCGAAAAAATCCCCAATTTAGGGACAAATCCCCTAAACTGGGAACACTGGATTAGCGAATAGGAACGATCGGATTGAAAAAGCTTTTAAGTGATTTATTTAGATCAGCTACGTCCGGCCCTTATGAACAATGTGCAAACTTTTATCAAGAGCTTTTTGTGCTTTCACACCGCCGAGAGTACAACATCCACAACTACAACACAACAGAATACAATGATTGATCTTAAGCTCTAAACACTTAGACGACAGCAGGCAGCAGACAGCAAAGTGTCAAAAATAAAATACATGTGTTTAAATGAAAACAATTATTTTGACGACATCACAGCAGCACGACTACACAACAGCATTTGCTGCTGCTGCCAACTTAGACTAATTTCTATTTTCGTGAGCAGCAAAGAGCAAATGCAGTGCTGCCACCATAAATATAAATTGGAAGAAATAAGAGCTTAAAATTTTTCGTAATATTTAAAAGAAAATAACATTACAAAATTAAAATTATGAAATAAATTGATGTGTTTTTACATTTTTACGTGATATTAGTACGTTTTGAGTCAGTAACTTTAATTTTATTTATGTAAAATATGTTATGTAAAATATATATAGTGTTGCTGCTGCCTTCAAAATAATTATGTAGCTGACTACACGACAGCATTTGAAGCCAACTTCATTTGAAGTCGTGAAGTTGTGAAGTCTGCTGTCGTCTAAGTGTTTGGAGCTTTACTTTGCAAAGAAACAAAAAAAATTAAGAGCTTTCAAAGCTGTTTACCTAAAATGCAAACATTAGTATATGCAGGGTGACCGATGACATTTTTCAAAAAGTGGCACCAAAAAGGGGATATATCAAAAAAAAAGGGGGAAAATTAAAAAAAAACGAGAAAACTGCACTAAACTTTTTATTTTTCATGAATTTTTATAGAATTCACTCTAAAAAAATGGAGACAAAAAGTGGCAAAAGCACTGGAAAAAGTGGCAAGGCAGTCGAAAAAGTGGCAATTTGCCACTTTAGTCGGTCAAACGGTCACGCTGAGTATATGTGTGTTTGGACGGAGCTGATTTAGATACAATAAGAGTTGTGTTACAGTGTAATTTGGCTGCTGTGAACGCAATTCAATTTTTATTTCGATCTTTTAAAGCTTTTAAAAAATTTATACCCTCTCTAAATTGTAAATTATGCAGTTTAAATGGCATAAAAATTATATTTTTTTTACAGTTGTGTGACGTTAATACTTAAATACGTTTATTACAGATTACAGATGTAAAATGTAAAATATACATTTGATATGTGGAATAAATGTTTCTTGCTTTTCTACTTACGTGATAATATTTCGTTTCTGACGGACGACATTAACAAAGAAACCTGCTGCATTTAAAAAAAGAAGATTTACCAAATGTAAAATTTTTTTACTTCACATGCACTAAAAGAACAGTTTCTTTCATCTCTGGTGAAAAAATAGTTTTCAAAATCGCTTTTCAAACTCGTGCTTAATTTTTTTTATTTATTTTCTTTTTTTGAATGTTTACTGCTGTGGAAAAAAAGCTGCTCTACAAAATCTGATCATGCATAACGCATTTTTTTGGTAATTTTTCACACCAAGTTTATTTAGTTGGCTTTATTCGTACCTTCTCAGCTCATCTATAAAGAAATCACGTTCGATATGTGTCATAAAAATTAATACAAGAAATAATGAAAGAAAAAAGTCATCAGGGAATGCTAGAAATGTACAGAGAAAGAGGCATTTCTTTTACTGATATATATGTAAATAAATAAGTTCTTCTTTTCGAATAAAATACCAGACACATTTTAGACATTAGACAGTGGGAATTAGGAAATATTTATTTTGATGTGTAAACATATATGTATGCGATAGGGTGTAAAAATCTTTTTCACAATACAATCACAAATTTTGAGTAAAATCGTAAAGCGTTATCAAATCAGTGTGAGCTCTGTATGTATGAGTGTATTAGTGTAATCATACGAACAAAAAGTACAGAGAAACTTAACAGCTGCTTAGAAATGCACTTAACCGAATTTTAAAGCATACCTTCAGGAGTCATGTTAACTTAAATAAAAATTGCTTGTGAAGTGTAATAGTGTTGCCAGTGGGGATAATTTTGTTAAAAAGTTGAAAAATATAAAATAAATATAAACTTTTAAATAAAAGAGCGTTTTAAATGGCAAATATTTGTTTAAAAGATAGATAGAAGTTTTTATAGAGAATTTATAATATTATATTATAGCATATCTTCATTACATACTGTTGCCTTACACTGAAGCTGGTGCACGACAATTGGGTAACAATCTTTTAATATTAATACAAATTTTGCGAACCCACAGTCGCGAGCTTTATCAAAATTTTTATTTAACGTTTTCCACTTGCAGATGAGCAATTCTCTACAAACCCTCACAACAAATAGTTCCACTACTATAGATGCAGTTTTCTATAGATTTTTAAATACAGTAGAGTCAAAAATTTATATATCTTATTTTAGTTACTATAAGCCAATATTAAAAAAATTATTACTAAATGTTTACACATCTCCCCTGTAATCGGGCTCACATTTCTTTTTTTATTATTATTTATTACATATTATAGTGCGTTTCCACATACACATTTTTTTTTGCCAAGAATCTGGCTTCTAATCGTTTTCGATAATGAGGTGATTCGATAGGATTTTTTTCAGTTTGAAATTATGGCGCTCGGTATCGAATCATCGCTTTCGATAACTTCGTGATTCGGTGACATTTTTTCAGTTTAAAATATGGCGTCCGATATCGAATCATATTATTACATTGTTTGATAGCCAATGACATAATCTCAAGCTGAAAAAACGTGGTCGAATCAGCTCGTTATCGAAAGCGACTATTAGACCCTTGGTCTTGCGCTAAACCTGTTCTTTGCTATTGGTTTTTTTACGATTTCTGCTTCACTGTGTTTGTTCGATGCGTATTGGATCATCCGTTTAAGGTGATTGACAAATTCTGTGCATGTCAATCGATGTTAATAATTATTATATGCAAAACAAGTGTTTTGCTTCGTTTTATCCCATCTGTAATATTAATAAGAAATAAATTACTAAAAATTAAATCAAATTACGTATGCATATAAATTAAAAATTATAGAAAATTTTAACATACTCGTATGTAAATGTCAAAATAATTTCAAACCACTTCGAAATGTTATGTTCAAAACAACTTGTTTTGCTCCTAATGAAAACAAATACAATTACAAATACACAAAGAATTAGAAATATAGCAAATTATTTAGACGAGCACGGATGTACGCGACTTTCACTCGCACATGCCTTTTTCCGGATTAATTCATATCTCCACAATTTAAAGGAAATAGTACAAGTCACTAAATATGATGTAGAGAGCTTCTAGAACAAAGTACAATTTTAGACAAAGTCTTGGTGGAATAGAAGGGGGTAAGGGGTACCCCCTTATTTTTTCTATATCTGTCGAGCGACAAGAGTGAGGTGCACTAAATTTCATGTGGACAATTCTTAGAAAAAAAATCTTGACGGTATAGGAGGAGGGAGTCGGATAACCGCATACAAAGTGATTAATAATTAATTATTGTTAATGATTTTTTTATATAGCAGCAAAGAAATTCATATAAACGTTGCGACTTCAATGCAAAAATCTGATAGGAACATTTTCGAAAAATGTATGGGATATAAATTTAAATTTTAATGGGCTTGCCTCCGCCTTTTTTTTTGTTTTTCAGAGAGTTTTGTAAAAATGGAACCACTTAAAAAAAATATCAAATTTTAATGGGCGTGACTCCGTCCATTTTTTTAAATGGAAGATTCTGTCTATTTTCGAGTTCAAGGTGTTTGGTAAGTTTCGTAAAAATCGGTTAAGTTGTTTGCTAGTTTTCGCAGCAATCAAATAAGTACCATATCATAAAATGAAATAAAAAAATTAAGAACGTTTTTGCAATTTGACCAATGTGAAGCTATACCCTCTCAGACAATAAAATATTTTTACAATCGGTCTAATATGAACTAAGATATGAAGTAACACTGCAAAAAAAATAGAGACGAACTGATAAACTCCTCCTTGTTTTGAAGTCGGTTTAGAACAAGCAGAAAGTTATGACTTTTATTATTTACGCCTGCCATTGACTGACTTCTACACAGAAAAAAATATCATCGAAATTTAATTAGCAAACCAAATTGTTAACATTTAATTCAAAAATTAACAATCATCATTGTTAATATAACAAATTTAAATTTTAATAGTCAATTAAATTACTCAACAAAATTATTTGTTAAATTATATCATAACGGAATGCGCACATGTTGAAAAAACAAGAAATCACGTTTTGTGTGTATTCATTTTTTGTGTATCAAATAATTAAGTGTTGCTCTTTAGCTAAGAGGTAAGCAAGTCACTTATTATCCCTGAGGTTGCCGGTTTAACTCCTCCCAAGGACATTTAGTGTTATTCGCAGACAAGCAAAAAATCGTTTCGAGTGTATAAAAATAATATTGTTAATATAACAATTAGGATAATGAAAATTTGTGCGGAAATTCAACAATTAACATTGTTAATATAACAATAACTTTAATTAAAAAAACTTTGAAATCTAACAAAAATAAATGTTGAAAAAATAAATAAGTTTTTTACAAACTTTTTGTTGATATATTTAATTGAAAATATTTTTTAGATACCTTAACTTACACTTAATTTTTTTAATTATTATTATATATAAATACAACCACGATCATGCGTGACTCATACGTGACTAATAGAATATCACGGTATGTATTTGCAATTTGCAATTTTTTACTCTGCCATTTGAGTAAGTAATAAACTATTATGTAAATGAAATCAATTAAGCGGAAACTACAGCAGTTATAAAAATTTTTCATTTATATCTATCGCTCTGGCTCCACTGTGCATTGCATTATTTGTTAGCGCTTGGCTAAAATCTAATAACTGAGTTGCTTATATGGATACAAGTTTGTATGTTGCAGTGATGGTATACTTTTTCCATAACATTAATGTCCACCAACAGCAACAATGTAAAAATAATAAAATTTAATTTTGTCCCCTTTTTGCCCACAAAATCAACCTGTAAAAACTACAACTTTGCATTTCATATACATACATACATACAGGGTGGCCCAGAAAGACCGAAGTGGTGTGAATTCCTTATAACTTTTTATTTAAGACATATTTTTTTAATTTTTTGTTTTTTAAATACAGTAAATTTATAGGGAATATTTTTAGATTAGTTATTAAAAATTGTATCCCGCAAGTGGTGGCCATTTTCTGCTTCGCACAAATGTGCTCTTTCCATTTCCATTATTCATAACTTATTTATGAGTGACGAAGCCCATTTCCAATTAAATGGGTTTGTTAACAAGCAAAACTTTAGGATATGGGCTAAGGAAAACCCGAGAGTACTTCATCAACGACAATTACACCCAGTTAAGTGTACTGTTTGGTGCGGTGTTTCTTCAGAAAGGATCATTGGCCCATATTTTTTGGAAAATGAAAGAGATGTCGCCATTTCCATCAATGGTGATCGATATCGGGCCATGTTGGAAAATTTTGTAAGGCCAGCCGTGGAATACCATCCGCAAATATGGTTCCAACAGGATGGAGCCACAGCGCACACTCCGAGGGCCACAATGGCTATTTTACGCGACATCTTTGGGGAAAGAATAAATTCGCGTAGAAGCAATTTTAATTGGCCTCCGCGTTCCCCGGATTTAACCGCTCCAGACTGTTTCCTTTGGAGTTATTTAAAAGGGAAAGCCTAGGACTATTGAGGAATTAAAAACCAATATTCCAGACGAAATTAACAACATAACACCGGAAGTTTTGCGAAAGGTCATGGAAAATGTGTTGAAAAGAGATCATTTGTGCGAAGCAGAAAATGGCCTCCACTTGCGGGATATCATTTTTAACAACTAATCTAAAAATATTCCCTATAAATTTACTGTATTTAAAAAACAAAAAATTAAAAAAATATGTCTTAAATAAAAAGTTATTAGGAATTTACACCACTTCGGTCTTTCTGGGCCACCCTGTACAAGTATATACTTACGATAAATTTAAAATAAAATTGAAATTCCATACATATGTATGCAGTCAGCCGCAAGAGCTTTAAGTTGTGGAGCTAAGAATTCCCCATCATCATCCACTTCAACTTCACAATTATTTTAATTTTTTTTTATTATTATTTAAGTTGGTTGTGTCACACAAAAACGTTTTAACAATTTTTTTTTTGATTTTTTGTCTTTCACTTGTTAAGATTGAAATTTATGTCCGTATTTATGTATATATATTGAAAATAGAAATTTCTAACAATTATGCAGAGGAATTTAGTTTTAAAATAGATTTTTCAAATATATGTGTGTGGTTTGTATTCAAAAAGAACTTTACCAAAAAGAAAATGTAAAAATTTAACAAAATTTAATTACTTTCTGTTAAAATTCAGTTTAAAAAAAATTAAAGTTTTTCATTAAAAATGTCATTTATATTTTGAAAATACTTAAAGTGACCATTAGACAAATAAGGGAAAGAGATTTTTGTATAAAGTATTCAAACGAAATATATTTTTAAAATTAATATTGTGGTACGAGTTCTCGTATCATTGGAACTGATGTGCAACTTTGATGTATTTTATAACCGAATGGATATCTCAATGTAATTTTTACATTTACAGATAATTATTATACAATTGAAAATAAAATTTCAAGTTAAATGTTTATATTATTTTTAAATAAAAGTGTATTAACTAAAGGTGCGGTCACATTGGGGAAACATTTGAAAGCAATTATCAAATATTAGATTTCTGTAATGTGACCATAAAATAATTATTAGCGGCAAACAACAAAACAGCTGTTATCTGGCAAACGAAATAAATTGCTGGCAAATAAAAATGTGTAATGTGAACACAAGATAGCAAATATTTTCGTAGTTTTTCAGCAAACAATTATTTGATCTTACAAAGTTTTTGTAAGATCAAACTGTAAAAAAAATTTAATTTGTTTTTAGATCCCGTACAGTGCCATAATTGCCAAGAATATGGCCATACAAAAATATACTGTAAATTACCCACTGTTTGTGTTGTGTGCGGCGAATTACACGGCACTGCTAGTTGCAATAAGCCAAAAGATCAAAGTGATAAAAAATTAAGTAATTGTGGAGGTAATCACACCGCTAATTACAGAGGTTGTCCTGTGTACTCTTTTGTCAAACAGACTATGGTGCAAAAACCTAAATTAGCTCCATCTCAATCAGCAAACGCTTACTCCGCCACTTTTGCGCAAATGAGCCAACCAGTTACTTCCCGTGTATCGTATGCCGATGCTGCTAAAACAAATTCTATTCCCGCACAAAATGTTCCACCTCCAAATAATTCAACGAATGCAAACTCAAGCTTTAACTTTAGTCGCCTTAAGGCTACTATTGACAATTTGGTGCAAACTATAAATAATTTTACAACAAATATTAAAAATAATTTCGAAGATTCTGCTACTTCTTCAATTAATATTTCTAATCATAAACCTGACTTATTATCACATATATCCTTGGGCAATATTACTTTTTCAGAATGCGAAGTTGCAGAAAGCATTAAAAATATTAAGGATTCTTTTAGTTCAGATGTTGATGGATTATGTGCTTTTTTGTTAAAAAAATCTGTGCAGTCAATTGCATTGCCGTTGATGATTATTTTCAATAAATCCATAAGTGAAGGTATTTTTGTAGAACGTTGGAAATTAACATGTATCACACCAATTTTTAAATCTGGTAAAAGGGATGATATTACCTGTTATAGGTCAATTTCAAAATTATCAGCAGTTTCAAAAATTTTAGAATATTTGGTGTACAATAGAATTTATTTTTTTAACTAAATCTGTTATTATTCCGCAGCAACATTGATTTCGTACTGGTAGGTCTACTATCACTAATTTAGTAGTATTTTCCGACTATTGTCATAATAGTTTTGATTCTGGATTGCAAGTTGATGCTGTTTATACAGATTTTTCAAAGGCATTTGACAAAATACCACATTCGATCTTACTACATAAATTAAGCACATTTGGAATTCATCAATGCAAACTTGTATGAATGGTTTTATTCATATTTGACAGATAGAAAATGTGTAGTTAAAATAGAAGATTTTGAGTCAAGCCCATACTTCCAGATATCTGGAGTACCTCAGGGCAGCATTTTAGGTCCTCTGCCCTTTAATATTTTTATAAATGACATTCAGACTTGTTTTATGCATGCAAGTTTTCTTCTATACGCTGATGATTTGAAAGTTTATTCTAAGATACGTAATATGCATGACGTAGAGTTATTGCAGAAGGATCTTTATAGCCTTAGTAATTGGTGTGACAATAATTTTCCAAAATTCAACATGGATAAATGTGCCTATGTGTCTTATTCAAGATCGCGTACACTAATTCCGTCATCTTATAACATAAAATCTGTTATTTTAAAATATTGTAGTGAAATTGATGATTTGGGAATAATTTTTGATTCAAAGTTAACATTTAAACCGCATCTGGAAAGGTTAATTCCGAATGCGTATTCTACATTACCGTTTATTAGGAGAAACTGTTCTGAATTTTCAGATCCTTATACCATTAAATCTTTATATACATCTTACGTAAGATCTAAACTGGAATATGGGGCTTTAATTTGGAGTCCTTATTGTAAAAATTCTATTGCACGTATCGAAAGAACACAGCGGAAATTTATTAAGTTTGCTTTGCCGCATTTGAATTTTCTATACCCTCAGCCTTCATATGAATCGCGCTGTCTTCATTTGGGTCTTGAAACCTTAGAATATCGTCGTAAAATGCAATCCTTATTATTTATATTTGACATTATTAATGCTAATATAGATTGTTCTATCCTACTGGAGAGAGTTCCCTTTAATCGGTACATTAAATAGATATCTTCGACATTGTAACTTATAAAAAATAAATAGTCCTCTAATAAGAGCTTTTGCTGATTTTAATAAATTGAATACTATTCAAATGGTTGAATTTAATGCATCCAAACAAAACTTTGAAAACTCTATTTTATACCTTATTAATAGATTAAATTAGTTTTATTAATGCATATAATTAATATAACATATTAATTAAATTATTATAGTCTGTAAGGAACATTGTTCTATAGACCTAAATAAATAAATAAATAAATAAATATGACTACCATGATGCAAGAAATGCTGAGAATGCAGAATACTCTGCTTCAAGCATTAATTAACAAACCATGAACACGTTAAAAAAATGTTTCTGGAACGCAAACGGCATTCGCCAACATAAAAATTAACTTGAGCACTTCCTTACGGAAAAAAATATTTATATAATGTTGGTCTCTGAGACTCTTTTGACTTCTAGAAGCCTCTTTAAAATTGATGGCTACACTATGTATGATATAAAGGGCCCTAGAGGGAGAGCATGCGGTAGATCTGCAATTCTAATTAAGTCAAGACTCAAGCACTATATCGTTGATAACGTTAGTGAAGAATATATGCAACCTACGAATATTTTTGTAGAAAATTTTTGTTCTAATTTCGTGATATCATCAATTTACTCACCTCCCATATTTTCAGTTACCGAAGATCAGTATGACAAGTTCTACAAATCGCTTGGATATTGTTTCGTGGCAGCTGGAGACTACAATGCAAAGCATACGTACTGGGGGTCGCGCCTTGTAACACCTAGAGGTCGAGCTTTGTTTAATACAATTTCAAAAATGGGCTTAGATGTTATTTCTAGTGGGGAGCCCACTTACTGGCCTACTGACGTGCGAAAAATTCCGGATGTTATTGATTTTGGCGTCATGAAAAATGTTTCTAGGGATTTAATTAATGTTGAAACTTTTCTAGATCTCTCCTCCGATCACTCCCCCACTATCGTTACAATTTGTAACCCACTAAGAAGTGACTTACCTCACACATATATGAAGATGACCAATCGTGTTAATTGGCTGGGATTCAAAAAATATCTTAGTAGTCATTGCACGGAAAATATTGCTGAGTCATATAGGCCAATAAGTTTGCTGTCAACTATGTCAAAACTCTTCGAAAAGTTGCTGATCAGAAAATTGTCCCCAATTTTAACTAGTAGTGGGTGCATCCCAGACCATCAATTTGGTTTGAGAAGTCAGCATGGCACCATTGAACAAACTCATAGATTGGTTCAATTTATAAGAAAAACATTTGAGGAAAAGAAGTATTGCTCTGCCCTGTTTATTGACGTTTCTCAGGCATTTGATAAAGTGTGGCATGAAGGCCTAATTTTAAAATTAGTTGACGATTGTGGAGCGAGAATTCATGAGTGTGCCCGAATGTATATCATGCGGTGTGCCACAGGGGGGCATACTGGGGCCAGTTTTGTATTTGATCTATACTTGTGATATGCCTTTGAACAGTAATATCCATACATCTACGTTTGCCGATGATATAGCCTGCCGTAGTATGCATGAAAACAACCCTCACCAGGCTTTCCGATATCTACAAGAACATATTACACAATTGGAAATGTGGTTGAACTTATGGAGAATTAAGGTAAATGAACAAAAGTGTATCCATATAACGTTTACCCTAAGAAGAGATACTTGTTCCCCAATTCGAATCAATAATCAAAATATTCCTCAACATTCCCAAGTGAAATACCTTGGAATACACATTGATCGAAGGCTTACATGGAAACATCATATTGACTTTAAGCTAACTCAGATGAAACTTAAGTTATCTCAAATACACTGGTTAATATACAAGTCGCTTTTGAAGCCAATATGGTGTTACGGTATCCAGTTATGGGGCACTGCTTCAGCTTCTAATGTAGAGAGAATCCAAAGAAAGCAAAACAAAATTTTACGTTATAGCGGCCATATTAATTTAACATATTTTGTGCAAACTTCAGGTCCGCAGCTCTTACGGCGGTCGAGAAAATAGCCTGACAAATATAATAACTAAAACAAACCCTAAAAAGAAATAAAATATAATTCAGTTATTTATTTGTTGTGATAAAATCGTTAAGGTTAAGGTTATAATTACATATTATCATAATTCTACTACATATAACAAATTTATAGGTAAAATTAACCAATTTTTTTGCTTAGAATTTCAAAAGTCATTAGAAGTTGTTCCAAAATTACTATTTACATTGTTAAAAATAATATCGATTTTTTATTAATATTTTAGGGTATCCCTTCTGCCGTACATTTTCTAATTCCAGTCATACCATGCCTTCCATATACAATCTGTTCTAATTGCGACAAGTCGTCTCTCTAATTTTTGTATCCGGTCGCTGTCAATCCCTGTATCCCTATACATTTCTAATTCTAGCAGGAGAGAGGTTTTGACTAACAGAATAAGCTTTAAGCAAAATGAATAAAGTTAACGCCAGTGCCTTAAGAATTCAAGTTTGTTATTTTAAAGGTAACAACTAACATTGTTAAGATTAACCAACAAAAATTGTTTGTTTATCTGTATAGGAAATGTATAAACTTGCATTATATTTGTGCATTCCTTTAAGAATTCAAGTCATAAAACTTGTCTTAAATCAAATGTTCACATACTACCTACAAACGTATCTCTTATGCTCAAAGAATTTAATAGGTTTTTTTTTTTTCTACAATTCCATTCGGTACCAGCAAGATATGTTTATTGTAAAATTTCAATTAGTGACTTTTATGGCACTTCTATTCTACTTAAAATTTAATCAGCAAAAGTTTTTCCGCATACATAAAAGAAGAGAAACAAAATTGCAACAATCGTTCATTACATTTTTTTTTATTACGTTGAAAACATTTAATTATTCGCTTAAAATAAAATTGGCACTGGGCCAAGAAAAAGGTTTTAATTTTCTTAAACAAAATTCTGTGACAAACGTGATAAGGAGGAACACACTCACTTAACTAACTTGACTAATTTTTAGTCATGGTAAGAGTGGGTTACGCTTTTGCGGGGAAAAGGAAACACAATCTTTATGCTTCGTTTACTTGATTAATGGAGTAGGAAAGAAAGAGCATATGATTGGGGGTGGACTGCTGGTGGAAAATTTCAGCTTGAACTTTATGATGACAAATTTTCCTTGCGATCAAAATTTAAGGTACTTTTTATGCAAATTTTTTTTTGTTGTTGCAAGTTGTAAAAAAATTATATGTATGGTTTAAACAAATTCTAATTCTAGAATTGATTATAGTAAGTCTGGTTTGATTCACTACTTCAAATTGAAAAATTTTATACTTAGGGTGAACGACTCGGGTTTTAAACTGTTTTTAACCCTTTATCAATCCTTGTCACAGATTGTACACATGTTACAAACCATTAAATCTCTATAACAACTGTAATGTAATGTAAATGTATTTATGTATAAATTTTTTTTTCAACTCCATAACTCTGGCACAATATCTAGTTTCAAGCTGTAAAATGCATTCTCAATAAAAAAAATTGTATCTGCTACAACAGAAGAGATTTAAAGTAACCCTACGACAGTGTTGTCAGTTTAGGGGATTTGTCCCCAAATTGGGGATTTTTATTCGCGATTGAGGATGAAAATTTCGTGCTGAGGATCTGAGGGGATTTGTTGAGGATGACAACCAAAATTTTAAACGATTTTTTGGAATTTTTTTTTATAACTGATTGTTTAAAAATATGTGCTACTATTCATAGTGAATGTTTTTTAATAAAAAAGATGTATCAAGGCAGATTAACCAATAATGAACACTACCAAAACAAAACGACGTAACAAAATGCAATATGAATTGTTGGAAGCACTTCTTAGAATAAACACACACTTTAAAAATAACTCAATTTGCTTTGACAAATTTAATCCTTCTGCGGAAATGCTCAAGCTTTTTAATACAAGTACTATGTAAAACAAAGTTTGTGAGGCAGATGAATCAGAATACAACAAAATTTCTTAAGCTGATGAATCAGAAGATTTCGATTCTGAAGTTTTTGAAATGGTAACCTTTGGTTAAAAATTTTTTTATAGTTGTGTATATTAAACTGAGTATGTATATGATAAAACAAAATAAGTCAGCAACTTCAGACAAAACGCTGTCAAATAAATAAAGCCCATAATAAAATTACGGCTGTAACTTCAAACGCTCTCTAATTTTTGTCTCATTTTCTTTTGTGTTAATTTTTTTGTAGTTTTTTTTACAAAATGTTAGATATTTTTGATGAGAGAATAAGTACTTACATGTGAGAGCTTAAGAAAAAACGCTGTCAAAGTAATATAGATTCAGCGTTGTCAACTCGGTGCTTTTCGCACCGTTTCTAGTGCTTTTTGAAATTATCGACGCGAGAAATTTTGAAGTTCAGTGCTTTTTAAATTAATTTTTAGTGCTTTTTGTTTCGTGGCGGTGGCACTAGACCCAAAATTCAAAAATAAATTTCCATATCTATTTTTTTTTTTGAGGAAGGCTGTCTTTCAAAAAGCAGAACATTTCAAATAATTCGAATAAGGTTGTACAATGCTTGGTTGCAGAAATACCCTCAAACTTTAACATTTTAAGCATAATTTATTTAAAGGAGACATTAAGCACGTAGGTACCCAAATATAGTTTAATATCATCATTTTGTCTAGTTACTATAACAATGGATGGAGAATGGAGAAACTTTGAGTCCAATGTCGAGTTTTGGGCAGAAGTAAAATCTAATAAGTTTATGTCAATTTAACTTCGCTTCATAATAAAAAAGGTCTGAAACGAGAAAATTTAATTGTGAATATACTTTTTTTATACACTAAGGGGAAAAACGTGATAAAATCAAGAATTTACCATCAAAACTCAAATCATTTTAATATTTATAGTCTGTTAAATGCGAAAATTTTGATTCAAGAATAAAATTTTGATTTTTTTAAGATCAAATTCAAGATTTTTTTCTTAATAAAAATCTTAAATTAAGATCATATTCTTAACGATTTAAGGATATAATCTTAAAATTACTACTACGTTCTTGATTTTAAGACTGCGTTATTAAAGTTTAAGACCACGTTTTTGATTTTAAGAATTCATTCTATAAATTAAGAATTTATGTTAAATTTGAGAACGTCAATCTTACTGACCAAATTTCAAGATTGAAATATTAAGGTCTCTGCAATCTCAATTGAAGAATTTTGTTCTTAAATTTAGATCGTTTTATTCTCTTAGGCCCACATTCACAGTCATTAAGTTAGCTAATAGCAATAGTTTAACCAATAATATTTGATTCACAGCTTTTGGTTTAACATTAGTTAAACCGCCAAACGTCATTGGTTAAGAAATAGTTTTAAACAACAGCTGCTTCGTTGTAAACTTTATCAGTATTGATGTTTTGTGAACAACATAATATCCTGTGGTGAACAATTTTGGATACATTTCATACATATGTACGTTGTAAAGCATCTTTTTTGTGTTTAGCTGTAATACATTCCTTTTTTATTTTCTTTTATGTTTTGGTTTTCCCGAACCAATTTCTGCACTAAGTTAATATCTTTCACGATAAACTTAGATGAGCGAGCACTTATTTTTATCAATTTTTAAGAAAGAATATAATAAATGTAATCAAAAAGTATTAGTTAAACAATAGTTATCATATTATTTTACTAATAATTAATTAGAATTAAAACGTGTATCGGATGCCTCAAATTTGAAGTTTTAGGTATAAAATGCAAGGTCAACCGATCCCTGTATATCTTATATACATATTTATGTATAACAATTTTTTTAATATAATAACATAATTAAATTTAGTGCTTTTTTATTTAAATTACGCGTTTTATTCATAGTTTCAGTGCTTTTTAAAATTTAAAAGTTGACAACAGTGAATAGATTCTATCTCTCGACTGCTTTCTGTGACTACTTCTCTTGTATCAATTTGTATTGAAAATGCGTTTATGCTGCAATTCTGTTTAATCGTTATGTGTAATTTTTTCTTTAAAAGTTTTATAAGTACACATTAAATTAATGTAAATGAGTTTTATTGAATAAATATGATATATTTGTCAATATTTTTTAAATAAAGTTAAAAAATTTAATTTTTTCACAACAGAAAAAATTTGAATCAAAAAAACTCCATTTGGGGATGTTCGGGGATGACAAATCAAAAATTGGGGATAATCTCTAAAAAATACTGGCAACACTGCCCTACGGTTTCATTCAAACAATGTTGCCGTAGTGCAATTTTTTAAAAGTTATATTATCAGCGTTATACTTTATTAAATTTTACAATTCAATTCAATTTTTTAGGTGTGTATCTTTATAACTCAGTACATTTTACACCGACTGTAAACATTTTTTTTGTTGTTTGAGTGGGTATAGCTTCCCATTGGTCCCATTGTAAAAAAAAAGTAAGTAAGGATACGTCCTCAATTTTTTTTAATATAATTTTATGATATTCTACTTATTTGATTGCTAAGAAACCTATAAAACACCTTTGGATCTTGTAATCACACAATTTGAAATTTAACAAAATAAGCGGAGTTACGGCCATTCAAATTTATTATAATATTTCACGCGGTTCTACTTAGCCAATTTTTACGATACTTATCACACTTCTTGAGCTCTAAATTAGACACGGAGTCACGCCTATTAAAACTTAAATTTTTATTTCACGTACTTGTTATCTTCATCTCTCAGATCTTTGCATTTATATTGGTTGTTTTTTTAGCAGAAAGAATTATTTATTTAGTATACCACCGTGGTGCATCACCATGAAAGAGATTCATGCTCTATGTAAAAATGTGCTGTAGGGAATTATTGTTAACAATCGCAAGCTTTACATACTAATCTTGTTCTAAAAATAAATATTTAATTGCCTTCTGAAGCAATCACCCTTATCGGGAATAAAAGGCGAACATATTGTTCAAGGGAAATATTTCCAGTGAACAAAAAATGGTGAACAAAATTAGAAAATAGTATATTGACACAACAACAACGCAAACATTGGAGATCACAATTTTAGGGAAAGAGAACACATTTCACGTCAACTTTTATTCCCGATAAGTTTGAATAATATTGGTTGGTTGTTTTGTTGTTCGTGTTTCATAAGGCATAAATTCTTGTCAAAGAACGTTAAAATTATCATCTTTTTGCTTTACATCTGTTAGAGCTTTTTTAATAACAGAGCTTTTTATACCCTTTACCAAAAAATGGTAAAAGGGTATATATAGGATTGTCATTCCGTTTGTAATTTCTACAATATTAATAAGCGACACATAAAGTATATATATTCTGGATCCTTATGCATAGGGAAGACGAACAAGCGATGTCCGTCTGTCTGTACGTGAAATTGGTTTTCCCAAGCTCCCAGAAGAGCTAGAGACTTCGTTCTTGGACTGGTGTGTCAGAAATTTGCTATTGAAAATCAGCAAAATCGAGCAGACGGTTTCAGAGCTGGAAAACTCAAACTCTATTTTCCCATAGAAAATAACTACCGAAAACAAGTTTTTATTACTTTTTTATTAAATTAACTTATTTTATACTTCGGTATGAATAAAATTGATATTTATAATTAAAAAAAATTTTAAAAATTTAACAAATTAAAAAAACTTTTCCAGGGTTGGACAACTTTAACTTTTTTCTAATAATTAAACATATTTCATGTTTTAGGAAGAAGGCTATTTTCTCAGGAACGGTAAAAGCTACGGGTCTGGAATTTGGACAGTGTATGTAGAACTTTGGTCGCTACAACAACAAATATATAAAAGTTAAATATTAAAGGGTGGTCCAAAACGAGTGACGAAAACTTTTAAAATCCCATGTAATATACATACAATTGTATGTATGTGTGTAAATATGTATATTGACACTTGAAATTTATAAAATTGATGTATTTTTATATATGCTACAACAATTAACACTAAAATTAAAAAAATTTAAATTAAAGGGTAATCCATCAGTTAATGCAATTTTGACTATGTAATTTTGACAATTTGCTATATCTTGGAAACTGTAAGAGTTAAACTCTTGAAATTTTCAAAAACGGCCAAACTAAAAAATCCAAAAATTTTAAAATCGCCAAAAATTTTAAAAAATCGCCAAAACGAAAAAAATCGCCAAAATTAAAAAAAACGCTAAAATTAAAAAAAACGCCAAAAACTGAAAAAATCGCCAAAACGAAAAAACGTGTCAAAACTAAAAATAAATTTCCACAAAGCAAAAAACCGCAAAAATCGCCAAAACAAAAAAAATGCTTATATGAACAAAAATCGCCAAAAATTAAAAAAAATCGCCTAAATGAAAAAATATCGCCGAAATCCAAAAAAAAACGCGAAAATGAAATAAATCGCCAAAATTAAAAAAAACGCCAAAAACCGAAAAAATCGCCAAATTGAAAAAAACGCTGAAATTAAAAAAAACGCCAAAAACCGAAAAAAATCGCCAAAACGAGAAAAACGTGTCAAAACTAAAAATAAATTTCCACAATGTCAAAAAAACGCCAAAAACCGCAAAAATCGCCAAAATAAAAAAAAAATTCCAAAACGAAAAAAAATCGCCAAAATTAAAAAAAAACGCCAAAACGAAAACAAATCGCCAAAATTAAAAAAACGCAAAAAACCGGAAAAATCCGAAAAAACGAAAAAAAATCGCTAAAATTAAAAAAACGCCAAAAACCGAAAAAAATCGCCAAAAGAAAAAAATCTGCCAATATGAAAAAAATTCGCCCAAAAAAATCCCCTAAATGAAAAAAAACTTCAAAATCAAAAAATTGCCAGACGGAAAAAAAGTCGCCAAAATTAAAAAAATAAACGCCAAAAACCGAAAAAAATCGCCAAAACGAGAAAAAAAGTGTCAAAACTAAAAAAATTGCCACAAAAAAACAAAAACGCAAAAACAGAAAAAATCGCCAAAACAAAAAAAAATTGCATATATGAAAATAAATCGCCTAAATGAAAAAAAATTTTAAAAATCAAAAAATTGCCAAAAGGAAAAAAAGTCGCCAAAATTAAAAAAACGCCAAAAAACCGAAAAAAAATCGCAAAAACTAGAAAAAAAGTGTCAACTAAAAAAATTGCCACAAAAAAATAAAATATATAAAAAATTAAAAAATCGCCTAAGTGAAAAAAATCGTCAAAATCAAAAAAATCGCCTAAATAAAAAAAACGCAAAAACCGAAAAAATCACGAAAACCAAAATAAATTGCATATATGAAAAAAATCGCCAAAACTAAAAAATCAGCAAAATAAAATAAATCGCCAAAATTTAAAAAGCACCAAATTAAACATAATGCCAAAAACCTAAAAATTGCAATAGAGAAAAAAGTATGAATTTTTTCACAAAATTAATATGTACCTACATTACTCTGTGCTTATGTATGTATCTCTATACTACATAAACGCACTTTGGTAAAGGGTATATAAGATTCGGCACAGCCGAATATAGCACTCTTACTTGTTTTATTTTACAATTTTCTTACATTTTATTGTTACAGAATGCTTGGTAGTGTACAAAAGTCTTCAATATAAAGTACATTTGCTGTATTTTTAAACAAGATAATAATGTTAAAGTAAAACATATAAACCGAACCTTTTTTGTGGGTTTCCGGTTTCGGTTATCATGGGTTCAAAACCGCGGTTTCGATTTCAGTTGAAACCGAACGGCAATCGTTACAAAAAACGAATTCAAATAGTACTTCATACTCGTCAACCACTGCTCAATACATCAGCAGTAGAGATGGCGCTATCGGTGTTTTTATTTAGCAATCACTTAATACTTGAAAATAATCGATATCGATATCACTATCGATAGCAAATGATACATCACTAAAACCAAAAATTTGCATGCAATTATTTTAGCTTTGTATATACTTACATATGAAGCATTCAACTTTGAAACTGTCACGATGTTTTCGTCTATATACATATCGATAGTTTTTCTAATTTTTGATCTTTTGATAGCCTTGAATCGATAGGTATATCGATACAAATTTTTAAACTCTCGAAAACTTTTGATAGTGACACTATCGATAGTTTTCTATCTCTAGTCGCCAGCACTTATTTGCTGCAAAAGAAAACAAAACTATGCAAAATATTTTCAATACAGAATATTGTGCTAAAAAAAACACGCAATGCCAAAAAATATTTAACTAAAATGTATATATCTAGTTGCACTTCATACATACATATGTAAGTATGTTTGTCCATTAGAGTTTCTACGCGGGAATAAATTCCCCGGAATTCCCGGGAATTATTTTTTACAAATCCTGGTAAATTTTCAACGGGAATTTTCGGGAATTTAATATTTACTGTTTTGGAATTTGTTTTTTTTTTTGCGTTGCGATTCATTATTTTATTACCTATTAAAAATCTGTAATCACAGGTAAAGAGGTTAACGAAGTATTTTCAACATAAAAAATCTTTATAGTAACTAGATTGGCAGATGTGGATGGAATTTCCATCCAAGCTATAACTCAGAGCATATGACTTTATTTGTTTTTGTTTTGCTTTTTAAATATTGTTGTTCATCAAATGATGGCATAAGGTTGTTTGTTTTTAATTTAAATGTAGTATGTTTTTTTAATAAAATTATATTTTTATTGAGGCCATTTAATTAAATTCATATGTTTTTGAAATTTCCGGGGAAAAACAAAAATATCTGTATTTTAAAAAATATTTAACAGTCGTAATATCAGTCGTATTCGACTGTCTACTATTGTGCTTAGAGTTTTTCTTTTCGCGGACTTTTTCATTTCACGGGAAAGTGGGAACGACTTTTCAGTTTCCGGGGAATTCCCGCCCGTAAATAATAACGTTTTATAGACACATTAGTCAAAAAAAAAATAATACAGTTTTCGTTCTTTATATAATAAAAAATATTACAAAATATTTCTTTGGAAATAGGACTTTAGTGTATAATGAGCATTGAGAGAAACGTACTTTTTACCAAAGAGAATCTGTAATTATTTTGTAATTTTTGTTTTATTTCCTTGCGCATTTCTATTTATAATTTTATGAATTGTTTTACATTTTGAACGTCGTTCAATTTGCGATTTTGACAAATAAAGGTCTCCTTGTCTCAGAGCAGACGTGTGACAGCTGTAAACTCGGCCTTAGTTGTTGTAAAGCTTTAGCTATTGTGCTAGTGCCGTCACCTTATATTATTGCACCATCGCATTGGCCTTTCACACACAGGACTAATTTTTATGCCGCACAATTTTTGTTCTTTCAAGATTACACGAGACTAATTCATCCGGCATAAAAATGTATACGTATACATACATAATTTTGTGTCTGTGTCAGTGTGTTTTATGTATTCATTTGATATTTGCTGTTTTTTTATGTTATGTACATTGGTTTTGTGCTGCTGATTCGGGGTTGTACCTGGTTGAAAAATTATGCCAACAACAAAACCACTCTCCTTGCCTCTCTTACCTACAAACTGACATGCTCTGCCAGTGCCTCGGTTCTGTAGGGAATGTGAGAACTTTTCGAGTCGAAAAAATTGTTATCATCTTGTGAAACACACGATGAGTAGGGATGAAACGATACGAGTAAATACAAGTAAATACTCGATACTTTTTCTTAGAAACCAAGTACTTTTGGTATCGATACTCTACTACCGAGTACCAAGTAAGTATCGGTAAAAAGTGCTCGTATCGGTAAAATATACTTATTCCTTATTGGCTATAGAAAAGTTGAAGATTACGCCAGTTTAACACAATTTTATTTGTTCGTGTTAAATGTTAATTTATATCTAGAATATATATTAGAGTAAGTTCGTGAAAATGGGACCACCCAAATCAAATTTTTTTTATAAAAAAAAGAATATAAAATTGCGAGCTGCAAATATTATTTTAAGAGCGTGCGTTATTGCGGGAACAAAATGAATTTGCACAAACATTTAAAATGTCATCTCGGATATATCTTATGGTAGGTACAGACTTAGCAACGTGGTTATGCAACCAGGCAGATTGCATAGTCGGTTGCATAGTCTGTAGTCTTGTTTATGGCTTCGTTCGAAGTTGCATTCGAAGTTTCGAAAATATCAAAATGTTTTGATGTTTATGGGTTGCATTGACGGTTGCATTGTAGGTTGCAGTGTCTGTATCAAAGTTATTCGCAAACCTGTTGCGTAAGCAAGTTGCAAAGTCTGTATCTACGAGTCCAGCCCAAACGTGGCAGTTTTTCCACGATTTGTCGATTTTGCTGGTGACAAATGAATTTATTGGTAATTTTTATGGCTATCTTTTTAACAAAATTGAACTATAAACTTTTTGTTATTCAGGAAAATTAGTTTGTTGAAGGAGTATTTTCATAAAATTTAATTAATTTTCAATTTTAATTTTTTTAATTTTATTTTCATAAATTTAAACAATTATTTTTTTCTTATATTAATCGTTTCCTAAATCAGAAGATTTTGTCGACTAGTCGTTAAGAATTCTTTACGAATTAGGAGCATTTGGTTTGGTGGGTATTTAATTTTGTTTACACTACTTTAAATCATGCAAAAAGCTTGACCGATACAAATAAGTATCGATGCTTTTTATTCGATACTGAGTACGTATCGATACTTCTGAACCGATGCCGTATCAAGTAAAAGTATCGATACCTTAGTGGTATCGTTTCATCCCTAACGATGAGTACGAAAAAAACTGTATTTCTTCATACTTTTTGTAAGTTTATATAAATTTTTATGTGAGTAACCCTGTGTCAAATAGGACAACCAATATAATTATATAATTTTTCTCGATGCAAGAACTTCTCGCAAGTTACAGAAATAGGGCACAGCACATTTGTTCTCGTGTGTGAGAGACCATTCATTAAGTGAATAACGACATTCATCAATGAATGTATACATACAAACTAAAGTTGCCATTATAAAATAAATTTTCGGGATTTCAGGAAATCCCGTATGAAAAACACTAATTGTACTGCAACTGTTGTTGTATACTCGTATATGTTTTTATGTATCATAGTGTCAAATGGTAGTATATAGATATTATGCATATACTATATACATAATATTGTTCATGTACATTATATATGTATATCCACTTGCATACATATGTGCATGTATGTATGTATGTATGTAGTTAGTATGTGCACCAAAGTAGAATAAACATACCTACTCGTAGTATAGAATTGCGAGTATTATAGTAAAATATCGATCGGCTGCAAGCAAAAAGCACACAAAGCAAAAAGAAAAACTGAATGCTTTTAAATAGGTCAACGTGTAGGTTTAATGCACGTGTTGCAGCCAGAGCAACAAACAAACTCTAGCCAACTTTTTAGTACCACAAACAAAATGTTGCCACATTGTGTAGAGCATTTTATATGTCAACTTGGTAAAAAAAATAGAAATATATTTATTAAGTTAAGCATTTTCACAGATACATAACTAATAGACAATTTTATAGAATCCATCATGATTGGAAACAGTTTAAATCAATAAATAAATGTCTGAATCAAGCAGTTTTTCATTAGTAATTAGTGGTTGCGCTTTTTTTGGGCACATGGCATACAAGAAATGCCAGATGTAAATTCAGCCCTATACTTAAACTCTGCGAAATATGTAAACAAGTCTAAAGCCTTAAATATCAAATGTATAAAAGGTTAATGGCGTTTCAAAAGCTTAGGATTAATCTTTTCAAGCTTTAACTTTAGAAAAGTGGGTGGCTTTGACTGAAGTATTTTTACTACAAAACCGAAGGTGCTAGGTTCGAGCACGGTCTCCGACAGTCATTAAAATAACAACACCACGAATTTTTCTGATGTGTATGCGTGGTCTTTGTGTCAGTTGTTGTGAAAAAGTTTTAGTGATGCAGGCATACCGCTCTGCTTGCTAAGACTACACTGGAGTCCGCGGATGCTAATCCTAATGTAACATCAGAGCGCCCTCCTTGGTCGGTGTTGTGTAGTAGAATTATCGACGAATCAAAATAACCAATCAAATGGATACTTCAAAATTTAATATGCCTCATTTGACACCAGAGACGCTGCAACACTGCATTAGTAAAAAAGCGTGCAAAAAAAGCAGAGTTGTAAAATAATGAAGCTTTCCTCTCTCTCTTCCTTCACCACCTGTCTTCTCTATCACTATCCTTTCCCTAACACCCTCTGTCACTATCTTCTCTTCAAATCACAGCTAGCAGAAAGTTATCATTGTATTGCACCCAAGTGAAATATATTTTAAATTTCACTTTTCCTTAACAGCAGCGTGCTAACCGAACCTAACCTAACTTCATAAAACAGTGAAAATGTGGAACGGGCTGAGTACTTGCATTGTCGAAAAGGAAATGTGGTCAAAAAATAATCACTGTAATTAGTTAGGGAATGGGGGCGCGTGTCAATGCTAAATTGGCGATTGTTGTCTTCCAAATCATCACTTATCTGTCACTTATTGATCTTATATACAAAGATCAATTTTTGAAAGAACTTCTATAACAATCTTGATGGTCCTTGTGTGAGTCCAGTCCAGTCCAGTCTCTAAAATAATACAGTAACGCATGTATATATGTATGTGTATTTATTAAAGCAATTATATTTTACAAGTGCCTAATAAAAGTGATGAGTCACCTCTACAAAGGCGATAGAAGGGAAAGCTTTCAGGTTGCAATTTTCGAGTTCTAACCTATTTCTTATTGCTGGTACTGCAATCTGCGGATATTTTATGATGATGACGCTATTAAGGCGTTAAAATTTATACTGACTAAAATAATATGACGGAGGTCGCTCTTTCCATCGGCAAGTTAACCTTAAACAGTTTCTGCCAGCATTCCAAGCCATTTCACAGAACTGGTGCTACTTCCAAAGATTGGCGAGATATTCTTCAAAATACCAGGTTGTGCGTGCCTGTAAGAAACCACAGTCTCCGTTTGTAATCCCGGAGAAGCAGTTGTAGGGGCTTTGATTTTTACTGCAATCTTTGAGAAAAGACTATCGTATACCCAACTAACATCAAAGAACTGCTCCTGCTTTTACTGATTGCGGAGATGTTCCTTGAAAGAATACGTAGTTTAATTCCAGAGAAGCGTATGTAGAAGCTTTGATTTATACTGAAACCTCTGGAAGAAGGGTATTGGATATCTAGTGTCCGACCAATTATAGTGGTTGCTTGAAAGCAGTCAGCTAAAAACCTCTACAGGTATCGTTAAAAATATGCTGCTCTTGATGGTGGTGGGTATTCCCGTTATTGGGGAATTCCTGACACACTGTTCACTGTTGCGATAGGATTCCTCCTATTTGCTTAATCACGCGTAGTACGGCTGTCTGCCATAACTTTTTTAAGCAATTCGAAATAAGATGGATGAAAGTACCTCAACAAAATGCTTGCTCATAGTGAGCTATAAGTAAAGTATGAGCAAATTTGAAGTTAGGTAGTAAATTGGCTTTTAATTTGAAAAACGTCGAGAGAATCCAACGAAGGCAAAACAAAATTTTACGTTTGATAACATCGGCTCCATGGTACATTAAAAACTCAAATATACATCGTGATTTGAATATGCCACTAGTGATTGAAGAAATAGCAAAATACGCAGGCAAATATTTACCAAAACTCGAGTCACATCCTAATCCGCTTGCTCGTAACATCTTGAATTTTACTGGCCACATTCGCTTGAAAAAGAAGGACACAAGGGCTCTTTTAGTCAACACTCCAGATGGGATTGCTTGAAAATATTTTTTTTCTCTTTTTTTTTTTAATTATCACTACTTATGTATTATTAATAACTATCACTAAGTTTATGTCCGACAGTGGTCGGGCCTAAAACTTATATTTTAGATTTAAGATTTGAATACTTATTGTTAGTTCATAATTGAAGATACAATAAATAAATAAATGTATTAAAAAAAAAAAAATTTGACAAATTCAGTTTTATTGAAACCAATGTAGAGTAGAAATATGGGAATTATTAATGGAGTATGATGTCGGGCAAATGTCCACCTCCAGCACGTCGGCAGACATCAACTTTTTTTCACAAAATTTTGCAGCGCTGCATTTCACCTTTCAGAGCGTCAGTTAATTCTGATTTTTAGAACTAGTTGCCAGAACTACTTCCCAGAACTAGTTCCCAAAACTACTTCCCAGAACTATTTCCTAGAACTACTTCCCAGAACTATTTCCCAGAATTAGTTCTAGCATCTGTGTGAATTGTGATATGGGATGCGGGTTACTGGTTTAGTATAATACATGCCACGAGAATACATTTAAAAAACAAGACGTATTTACTTTTCAAGACTGTTTATGCAGGTATCTATTATGCAATTAAAATAATTTATTACTGTGATAAGCCTTTTTCAAGAATACGACTGAGAAAATCAAATGCATATGTAAATATATTTTTTTGATTGTACATATATAAGAAGCCGTGGGATCCCTGGCAAACCAACTGCAGACAATCGCTTGTACACTTTTCAATTTTATAGATTGCATGTGTGGTTTTATTAAAAGAACTGCTTTGAAGACGAAATAAAAACGGATTTTATGCTTTAATTCTTGTGAAAGATTAAAAAATTACATAATACCCCCAACAAAAATAGCAAAAACAAAAAAAAGTTAAAAATAAATAAATTAAAAACATAAACTCAAGCAACAAACAAAGAGGCAAAAAACACAAGGAGCTTAAATAGTTGTTTTTTGTTTAATTGAAATTTTATATCCATGTATGTACATGACGTCCGTCTTGGGCCCATATGCATGCATATACTCACACAGACACGCAAACATACACGCTCTCAGCCAAAGAATATGCACACATGCACTCACTGTTGCCAGAAATGCAGATTTATCTGGATTTTGCAGATTTTTACCCTCCAAAAAGACGAAATCCAGATTTGAAGATTTTTGTCCTAAAAACGCAGATTTTTCTTTCAACAACAATTATAGTGAATTTTTTTAAATTTTTTCTATTACTGCTACTACTTTTTGTTTCTATTATGTGTGAACAACTCATAATTTAGAGAGTTACAATTTTTTAACTTAGAAGACATCATTAAAGAAAAAGAAGAAGTAACTTTGGCAAGCTTCTGGAATAGAATATCTGATATAAAACGAACTTATTCTGAATATAATTTTGCAGCCCTAAGTTAAATTAAAATGAAATGTCTTTACCACATTTCATTTGCAAATGTCAAACAAATTTTGAGTCAAGTAAACTTGAATAACACAAAACTTCGAAGTCCTTTGGATATTTATGCAACAAATTAAATGAATTTTTGTATAATTTCCCAGCAAAAAAAGAGACTCAAAAAAAGTCATGAAAATGTAGAGTTTGCGATCTGGAAGTAGTGAAAATTTCGATCGGATCTAATGATTTTTACATAGGGTTGTCATTGCAAGAAGTTCTCTTTTTCGATGCCTGGTCACTGAATTGGAAGCGATATTAAGAAAAATTCCCTTTTTTTGTGTTCAATGATAATATTTTCATCTAGGAAAAATTGTAAATAGTTACCTATTAACTTTAATAATAACTTTTAAATTTTAGACTAAAATTAGTTCAAAAATTTCTTTAAAAAAATGATTGTTTTTTAAATTCTGGTGAGTGTTTTCTAACACTATGGAGGAGTTACAAGGTTTTGTATGACTAAAATAAGCTTCTATATGGTTTTTAGCTCACTCTCGGCAAATTAAAAATATTGATTTTTTGGAAGCAATGAAAATGTAGTTCCACTAAAATGACTTCCATTTTTTCACTGGGTTTGTATACATCCGATTTCTTGTCTCATTAATTTTATATTTTTTTTTTTGCACATAACTATAAATAATTTTTATTTGTTTGTTGGTTATATGCATTTCGTTTCTCCTAAAGAAAGACAGTTTTGCCACAAGCAAAGTCTAATTTGCAAAGGCTTGAGTTTGTAGGAGAGAAGAAATAGATCTTATTCTATATTATTTTTTCTTCAACAAACTCAAGGCTTTGCAAAGAAAATTTTGCGTGTGGAAAAGCCGCTAAACTCATCAGCAGACTTCAACCAATTTAACATCTCATTGTAAAAAAGCTAATGAGAAAATAATAATTGGATTCAAAATCGAAAATGTTAGCCTGTGAACAAAACAAACTTTGTATGAAAATTTGTTTGTTAACCATTTTGGAACTCGAAATAAATTTTATGTTTGTGTACGTATTTCTTAATAACATATTTATAGTCGTTCTATAAACATATGCAATTTTTTACTTTATTTAAAAAAATTTCTGGGTGAAGGCTGCTGCTGCTGCGAATATTAAAGGCTTTTATTCATAAAAAAATAAAATGTGATTAAAAGTTATTTTAAGAAAAATTTTTAAAAAAAATTTAAATAAAATACGTTTTAAGCCGAGTTTAAATGTTATGAATATGGGTTAATGGAAAAATATTTATGTTACACATGTACATCTCTATCCATATAAATTTTTGGAATAAAATATAAAAAAGTTGTTTTAAAAATTGATTTGAAGGTTTTTTGAGGATTTTAAAAATAAAATGCAGATTTTGAAGATTTTTTCTTGAACATTTTTTAAATTTTGCAGATTTTAGCCTTAAAAATTCTGGCAACACTGCATGCACTCGCTATTGAATGCATTTATTGCATTCTTACGCACACTTTTCAGCAAAAAAAAATGTGTTGTTATTTAAAATTTTATTATTGCAAAACGTTATAAATCTTTATGAATGTGCATACGTACAACTACGAGTATGTAAAATTTAAATTTTTTTAAGTTTTACTTTGAACATGACTTAAAAATGCGTTACTATCGACTAGTAAAGAGACAATGCAGCTAACTTTATCACTGTTAACAAAGAATAATAAATTGAGAGAATGGACAGCCGTAAATCACTAAAAGTGCAATTCGCAATGTTTACATATGAGCAGCTTCGAATACAACTAGCAGTCTTTGAAGGCGAAGCCTGTTGTTGGTCAAAGGTCAGCTTTTATTCCTGTTTGTCAAAGTGGAACAGGAAGAGGAATTTTACAAATAAAAAAGTTGGTTTTGCCATAATATTTGGATTAATTAATTTCATCAAGGGCCATGAAATTACACCAAACTATTCTCTTTTCATAAAAGTAGTATAATTCCAACAATTACGGTGGCGTTGGCTGAAGTAGTTAGTTAGCACGTTGATTACAAAATCGAAGGTCCTGAGTTCAAGCCCGGTCACTGATAAAGTCATTAAATAAAAACACCACACATTTTTCTGATGTGCCTTGTGTTCCTCTGTGTCAGTTGTGGTAGGAAAGTTCAAATAATGAAGGCATAAGCACACTGGTCTCTGAACAACACCGAGCACACTCCTGCGGCGGTACTGAATAGCAAAATCATCGGCGATGTAAAATAACCAATAAAATGGCTACTACACAAAGCTTCGCAAATTTAATACGCCTCATTGACACCAGAGGCGCTTCAATACTGCCTTATAAAAAAAAATCTGCAAAAAGCTAATTTGCAAAAGAATGAAGCTTTCCTGTGTCTCTGTTACTTTTCTTTAAAAAATTTTCTAAATTATCTACGATTTATATATCTGACGATTGCACACTAGGAATTACACAAACTGGTCACTGCTATATTACATGAGCCCTGGATTGCTCAGTATAATATTAAACAGTTGTCACAAAAAATCGCAAATCTCTATCATTCACAGATTTACGACGATAAAGGCAAGACTTGTGTATTATGGTATAGCATAGGATAAAAACCACTCCTCTCCAGATCTGGTGTAGTGATAAGTCAATGTTGCTACAATTGCGATATAAAAAACATATCTCTTTAATTGGAAGTAAAAAATCGGAATGTTTTCTGTTAGCAGAGAGGTATACCTGTGGTAGGCTATATCATTTTTAAGACGGTAGGCTTACAAAACGTGGTATGGAAAATAATTTGAATTTGTTTGGCGTTTGCGTAGCAGTAAGCAATAGCTCTAGGTTACTACGTACCAAACTGCTTCAATGGCCGAAATCCGTTCTCTTAAATGGTGCTGGATGGGTAATGCCCTTAGGAAACCATCCAGCAATATCATCAGAACTGCCTTACACTTGAACCCCCAATGTCAAAGTCACATTGCCAGACCTGGAGGTCTTTGCAGGAGGCAGCATTCATAAGAATTGAAGTAAGGGCGACTGGACACATTTGGGCCAAATAAAATAACTAGTCTATAATAGGATTGTTTGTTTGGTTCTTATAGGAAGTTTTTTTTTTGAAATGCTGACTAAACGGTGATGGACAGCACAGATAAGAACTACAACAAGTGTTGTAAAAAGATACAATTCTCATTTACTTAAAGGGTTATCCTTTCACACTCACCTGTATTAATTCATGAAAGGGTGGAGGTGATAAACATCAGACTGTATTTGTTCCCGATGCTTGGCACATATCAGAAATCAAAATTAATGCAAGGATTGACTTTGTCTTATCATTAAGGGATTAACTGGAGTGAAATGTAAGATAAAAGACAGATGACTGTACAAAGTACGAGACTGAACTTCTTGAATCCATTTTTTTTAAAGGAGCAAGAAGCACTATTAAGCTCTGCATGGCAAACGCGAGAGACTCAAAATCATGTAGGAATTAAAGGTGAAAGACGCAAGCTCAAGATTTAGTTATATAAAAAAAGTATAGAGATGTCTTCGGAACTGTAAAAGACATGTCCGTAAAGTGGAATTTTACAACCATATCCCAAAAGTGAAACTAATTCGGAATGGAAACTGAGGTAGTGAGAGAAACGTTGCAAAAGCAAGATTTGCTGATGCACAAATCTCAAATTAAACAGAAGTTAATTTGAAAGCTATAAAATAAGCAGAGAGAATTGTAACCCCTAATGCTCTTAAAATGATTACATGCTCTGTTTCATTCTTTACAGTGATTGTCAGGGATAATATCTTTCGGTATCTGCTTCGGCGGAGAATGAGTTCTCTGCTGGATAAGATCAGGCCAATATTTGCAGTCTGTCTTTTGGCCGATTATATCCCAATAGCTTAGAGGAGAATCACGAAAAAAATGGCTATATAAAATCTAAATCTTTTAGGTTGGATAGTCTAACATCTGGTTTGTAGAAATAGTGGACTAACTTAAAGTTACCGCAAAGGCTTATATGCACACAGATGTCTAAAGTCTTGTACGGAGGGTAGATTTATAGAGATAGCTCTGTATGGATTTGTTAGAATTGCAGAAAGAGAAATTAACAATGACGGATCTATTTTTTGAGTTTTATGGATATAGAGAAAGCCTCTCTATAGAGAAGCTCTCGAAGAGGGGGGTCTGAATATATTTTTATAGAGTGAAAGAATAAATCTAGGTTACGAGTGAAATAAATAAATTCCAGGAGCAGGAACAGGAACAGCTCTCAGAGAAGGGGCATAAATGATACCTGCAAAGAAGGGTTATTTCACCTTATCTGAGGAACATTATTGCAGTCAGTCTTCTAAGTAAGCTGTACTCAATGGGCATATACAGTTTATAATACTTCGACGATATAGCGCTTTTGGATGGTGACAGTTTTACACATGCTTCCTGAATTCAATGAGAAATTTTCCCAAGATAACTGAGGCAAGGTTCATGGCTCAGGTTTTTGTTATAAGTGCTAGATCTTTTTTTTATAGTTGAAGAGAAAAAGGGACCTTAGGTCAATACTTCTGAGATTCTCAGGCCAAATTTTAACGTCTCCAAGAAGGTGAAATATCTAGAATTAAGAATAAATACAGAAGTAAGCTGAAATAGTTATATTGATTTGAAGATATGAATGAAAAAATTATCTTACATCAATGTAGAGTAAAATCTATTCACCCGAAGCTGCAAACTTCATCTAAATTAGACCTATAAAGGCTTACGCCGCCGTTTTTTGAAGGTTAAAATCTTGCCAGAAGATAACCAATGGAAAGCTAGTTGAGATTTCAAAAAATGGCTTGTGTGGTGGGGCAATACGAGTCACACCTACACAATCTATGTAAGATATTCCGGAATGGCTACGTCTAGACTTATGGCCTGATTGTGTATGGCAACCGAACTTTAGCTACCACGGCAACTCAAGTTAAAATTAGTATTATGTATAGCAACTTTCTCCAGTTTTCAAAAAATATGACTATGGCATAATAGCAACTGATATATAAATATAAGATACATATGTAGGATCTATACCTGGTTGCCATACATAATCATATTTATAAGAAAAAATCGGCGGTAATTTAAGCATAGCGAAAGCAACTTGTTATCAAAGAACTACTCTGGACGTTGCCCAAAAAGATATTGAGAAGACATAGATGGCATATGAACGCGTGAGTAGAATGTGGGTAGGCGAAAGACTATATCGAACTCTAATTGCGGATTATAACATGCGTAACGATCGCATGAAGAGTAACATCAACATTTGTGCTGATTGATCTCTTATGAACGGAAAATTTGTGGTAGGTATTCACTGAAGTAAGCTAAAACGATTATATATATTGCGGTAAAGGAAGCAAGGGACTGTTTATTAGGCTATGATGCAAGGATTCGTACAAGTCTTAGATTCGGTGGAGTGGAAGAGTGTTCCCATTGATTTGGATAATCAAGCGGTGTTTAGATGCATTCAAAAAAAGGAACATGTTATCTTAGCTTGTGCATTAGATCTGCATTAGAGTTCCTGGGAACAGAACCAAGTATTTCACCGGGAAATGTTAAGACAAAAGCCAAGATGTAAAATGGATTCCATAAATCTAAGAAGGTTATGGGTGATGACAATATGCGGGCAAACACGTCTGGTACTTGCTGAGACAACGTACAGAAAGCGGACATGACATTCCCTCACAAAGTTGCAAAATAAAACTTTTAGATAATAAGCGAACTGTTAACTATACCTGAATTCACCTGAACAATTAGTTTTCTCATGATCTCTTACATATTATAAAAAGTTTCTGACATATGTCAATCTTCTTCAAAATTGTAAATTATCTAATAATTTATAATTTTCCCATATTCCATTTTTTTTTTGTTTCTGTAGCGATCACAGATTTTTCAAAATTAAACTCATGACACATCATAATATCTACTCAAGTATAAAAATAAACTTTAGGATCGAGAAAAAATTGTCTAAGCATTTTTTATTCCAAAAAAATATATAAAAAAATAAAATTTCCTAGACACTCAAATGACACACGACAAATACTTGACTGCTCATTTCAGATGTTCTGTCTGACTCTAAGAAATCAAAAACAAAAACAACTAAAATATCAAAAACTTAGACATTGAAAAATAAAACTGAGAATATTAAAAGAATTCAGACATTAAACTAAATCTTTTGTTTATTTTTTTCTTTTGTAACGACAAATTCCTGGCGGCATTTTTGTGTCGCTTATATAATAAAATATAAACATTTTCGCAAAATGAGCACCAGTTCTTAAATGAATTTAAGGAACTAAATAAATAAATAAGAAATACTGCATTTGTTTTACTGTAAAATTTAATTGAAGACCACAATGTCTTCTCACAGGGCAAGAATTTGAATCGTTTTGGAAGACATTCAAGTAAAAAATACTAATTTATGACTGGCATAAGGCGACTATAGAAGTCACTATGGATTAAGTTGTTAATTATTTTAATAGTTATAACCAAAATTAATGAGATTAACCAATAAAATAGTACGCTAAGCCTTATTACAACAATAACTTTTATTTACAGTAAAATTAACTACTGAAATTGGTAAGTTATTTGTTTTGAGTTCAGTTTTGTCAAGTTGAAAAATATTTTATTACATTATTGAGGAAATGGTGAATTTGGATGTGGTTTTAGTTATAAAACCGAGTCACAGCAGCAATTTTCATTGACAGTAAATTAACAACTAGTCAAGAAGGCTAACTCGCGCTGCTCTCTGTGCAGAAGGGCCATTGGGTTTAGATGGGACTTAGACACATTGTGACACACTGGCTATAGGTATATAGGAGTTTGATAAAGAAAATTTTTAAGATGCGCATCGGTAGTATGGTGGAGCTCAATTAGAAAGAAAATGCAAAACTAATATTTTTGGGGGGAGGTTAAACGAATGTGTTGCCTTGGTATAAGTGGCACTAAAAGAACTATATCCAGTAGGGCATTAGATTATTTTTAATGTCTAGCCTATAAACATGCATATTATATACGAAGCAGCATACATATGTATGTATGTATTTAAAATTATAAATAGGTATTTTCCATATTTTAAATTTAATGCTGCAAATCTCACTGTAGCGTACAAAACGAAGAATTAAAAAATAACATTTATAAATACATATTTCGATTGTGCACGTTTAAATGCAGACTACAAAAACAAATAGTACGTAACCAAAAACAAAACAATAACAAAGTTCGTATAACAAAATCGAAAACCAAGAAATGTCTGGGTAGGCATTAGTGGCCTGCGTAAGCAGTCTTGAAATGTAAAAACGTCATGTTTTTAATCTATTCTCGTGGCATGCATTATACTAAGTCAATAATAAATGCTATCGTACTATAAACCACAGAGGATATACAGAGATGTCACGAGACGGAAGATAATTTGTGATTTCGGAGGTCCCGCTCACTCTGTCACTGCGCATTCTTTGAACCTTCTTTCGTGGTGGCATTTTTTAGCTTAATTTCATTTTACGCTTTGTAACCTCATTCGCTTGGCGATTTTTGCAAATAAATGGTAAAAATTGATATTTATAAATGAAAATGCTTCAAATAAGATATGCAATCATTTTAAAACATTTTTTAATTGCTTTTTTAATAGTAATAAGCTATTTGGCATTTTGTTTTTTGATTCAACACAACAAATTCTTTCATTTAATTTTGTAAAATTGTGTACTTCGTTTACTTGTTCAAATGTATTTTCAGTTTATGCTTTGTGATCTCATTTGCTGTGTGATTTTTGTAAACAAAAGGTAAAAATTAAAATTGTTCAATGAAAATGCCTAAAGTTAAATCAGTAATCATTTGTAAACAAATTTAAATCACTTTTTAATACCATTAATCTATTTCACAATCTATTTTTTGAATTCAATTCAACAAATTCTTTGATTTAATTTTGTAAATGTGTATGTATGTATGTATGTACACGTGTTCGTTTCACAAAATACAGATTTTCTCTTGTTTGTTTTGATTATTTTGTTAACATCTTAATAACAAATATACTACAGTTGTCCCTTTCTCGCAGTGACTGCACCACAAATGATTTTAGCTTTTTTCATACGTCAGTTCTTACAACTCTGGTCTACTTTGTGCTATAAACGAAGCACGATCGATGTATTGGTGTACGTGTATATGACTGTTAACAAGCGATGTCGCCAAGACGTCTTGTTTATAACAAACAATGAATAGAAGTACTGTTGATACATGTATGCTTGTTATTTTGCTTATTGTACGTTTGGGTGTGTGTGTGTAAGATTTAGATGGTAAGGTATTATGTTTGTGTTTAAGGGAGGTTTTTTAAAGCAAGTGCACACATGTCATGTAAGAGCATGTGTGTGTTTATATGTTGTTCTTTTATCAGTCTATTTTAATAATGTGTTGACCAAATAAAAATTCTTTCAGTTACGGCCCTTTAAATTAAAAAAATTTTAGTTTTTAAGGTTTTGTTTTTAAATTCACTATTTTAAGTTGATCCTTTAAAAAAATTCGTATTTTTTTTAAGATTTATCTTAAATAATTATTAGGAGTTAAATTGTTATCATCGGACAAAAAATTAAAAAGTTGCGACATATTAAAGATATAGATTTAAAATCAGCCCTACCGGGAATATTTATTCCCGCGAAATATCTCCCTTTTCCCTAAAATTGCAATCGTGAATTATTTCCACTTGAAAAAACTCGCATGTTCGAAAAAAATGGGCATCGCCGATTTTCATTCCCGTGAGTTTTTCCCCAAAAAATACGTGTATTTTTTCATAAACGTTTTGTTTGGGAATAAAAAAAATAGAAGTAGAATGTAAGTATTTTTCTTGTTTTTTTAAACTTCTTTGATTTTATTTTTAAAAGCAGTGAAAATGCATGAATTTATTTATATTATAGTATACATACATATATGCATACATACATACATATGTACATATGTATATATTTATATTATAGTATATACGGCCAACAATTCTTCATGTTTTTCACTTACATACGTTCATTACTTCCGATAAACAGTAGTTGAATTGATGCATCTCTCAAATTTCTTCACTTTATTTTTTGCACTAAAAATAACATAAATCGGAGCAAAATGCTGTTCATTATCCTGAATAATAACAATTTATTAAGAAAATTATAAACATACACGTAAAAAGTAAAAAATACAATTGCATCAATTCACAATAACATGTTCGACTCGCAAACAGATGTTTATTTTATTCCCTAACAATTGGCGATGCCAATTTATTGTTCATGGGAATAAAGAAATTATTTCCATGAATTTATTGCCTTGAGATTCGCGATAAGGGTGAATGTATTGTAAACTTTTTGTTTGGCTTAAGGGCGGAACTTAAAATACTAAAGGTATTCATTTCAGGTTTTTCTCATTGGAAAAATGGAAAATTGTAATTTTTTTGAACAAACACAGGAAAAAAAATTCAAAACTTTTTTTCAAATTTTTTTCCTGTGTTTGTTGCAAAAATTAAATTTTTCCATTTTTCCAACGAGGAATAAAACTTAAAAGAATACCTTTACTGACTTTAAAAACAAAAATAAGAGAGCATACACAAATTATGTACGTATGCATGTACATGCATGACGTTTGTATACGCGCCAATGAGAGAAAAAAGCACAAGCACCACAAATTCTTCAGTCACGAACTATTTTCTTCTTTACTCTTATACCTGCAATAAGTTAAACAAATGTATTGCCGAATACGTTGTTTAGCGTTTGTTTCAGAAGATTTCACTGTAGTAAAGCATTGGTAATTGCCCTTATGTCTTAAAAGTTATTATAAGACGTCTTGTGCAGGACTTTAGTAGGCATACAATAAAAATAAAACCAACAAGAACAACAATAAAGGCAATAAAAAGACCAAATTGGATACCAACGAAAAATGAACTCAAACAAATGGGCAGAAAACGAGGGACAGACAGATAAACAGACGCTGTATTCCTATTACACACGAGTACGTAGTGAAATCTGAACATATTGTGGCCAGACAATGATTTTTTTAGATATTTTTTTTTTTTGCACGAGTTCTTCATTCTTCTGCTTGTGTTCCCTTCCTAAAAAATAAATAAAACAACACAACAAACTTATTTCATAAGGGGCGCGGAATATTAAGCGATGCGAAAAATGGTGGTGATTGTGAAGAAGAAACTTCAGAACCAGAGCAGACAGCAGATCAGGTTGCGTGTTGCTTTTTCTAATGCAAAAATAGAAAATGAATTAAGAAAAAAAAATTCGAACGATTCAAGCAATTGGGAACAAGCAGAAAAGTTCAATGAAATTTCTTCGCAGAAAGTAAACATAACAGAAAAATGTACTTAAAGATACTCATACACACATACATATGTATGTAAATACGTTTGTATATTTATAAGTATGTGTATGTATGTACATACATACATATGTCCATGGGACAAAGTGTATCCGCACCACGCCAAAGGCAAAGACAACAAAAAATTTATTAAACAAAAAGAAATGCAAAATAAACACAATTTTTTTGTAATAATAAATTAATCAAACAGTTTTTTAAAGGAATTAATTCAGCTTTGGAGATACCTATTCGAAATTCTTGTTTTTCTGGAAACTTTATACCTGCCTATGTAGGTAAAATTAGGACAGTAAAACTATCGATAGCTGCCCCATTCGATAAATTCGATGGTCACGGGAGGATAGATTACTGCCAATACTTTTGGCTATTGTTTGTCGAATAACACGTCTGTTATTGAAAAAGAAATCGAGAAATGTAATTTATGTACATTAACATATCAGTGGTGGGCACTATGATTCTTACTATTACACCGGTCAACAAAATAAAAATAAAAATTGCGCATGGGTTTTACGTAACATATTTTGATTATTTAAATAAATCTATATAAAAAATGCGATTACAAAACGAAAATATTTGCTTTTTAAGAAATTATAGCATTTTTGATTTTCGCTCCTGATTAATGTCGTTCTTGGCGAGCTATCACTGTCGAAAGAAAGGTAAGCGGGCGGGAGTAGTGTTTTTTGAGGCTCTTTGTGCACGGTAGTATGTGTTTGCATACATAAGACACACGACGCTCCAATACCACATACAGATAGAAATCCTGTTGCTAATCCCCCTGTTTTGGAAAATCTAGTACTCTACCACCAAAGAAAACTTCATGAAGAATTTTCTTGTTTGTTTAGTTTTTGTCATGACGTGAAAGATTTATTTAAATCTCTTGTTGACAGTTCAACAAAAAGTCTAAAAGCTGTTATACTATACAATGGGAACAAATGTCCCTCTATTCCATTAACACACTAAGGGCCATTTTCACAACTTACCTTCAGCTAAAGGTAGGATTTTGTTTGCCCGATAAATGGCTTTCCATTATAACATCTTCATTATACCCTTTACCAAAAAATGGTAAAAGAGTATATATAGGTTTGTCATTCCGTTTGATTATAAAATCGCCAAAAATTAAAAAAAATCGCCAAAACGAAAAAAATCGCCAAAATGAAAATAACGCTAAAATTCAAAAAAAAAACGCCAAAGACCGAAAAAAATCGCCAAAACAAAAAAAATGCTTATGTGAACAAAAATCGCCAAAAATTAAAAAATATCGCCTAAATGAAAAAAAATCGCCAAAATCAAAAAAAATCGCCGAAACGAAAATAAATCGCCAAAATTAAAAAAACGCCATAAACCGAAATAAAATCGCCAAATCAAAAAAAAATTGCATATATGAAAAAAAAAATTGCCAAAAATTAAAAAAAATCACTTATATGAAAAAAAATCGGCAAAATCAAAAAAATCGCCAAAACGAAAAAAAATCGCCAAAATTAAAAAAAAGCCAAAAACCGAAAAAAATCGCCAAAACGAGAAAAAAGTGTCAAAACAAAAAAATCCCACAATGACAAAAATCCGCAAAAATCGCCTAAACAAAAATAATAGCTTATATGAACAAAAATCGTCAAAAATTAAAAAAAAAATCGCCTAAATGAAAAAAAACGCCAAAATCCAAAAAAATCGCCAAAACGAAAATAAATCGCTAAAATTAAAAAATAAAACGCCAAAAACCGGAAAAAATCGCCAAAACAAAAAAAATGCCTATATGCCAAAAATTAAAAAATCGCTTAAATGAAAAAAAACAGCAAAATCAAAAAATCTGCCAAAACGAAAAAAAATCGCCAAAATTAAAAAAACGCCAAAAACCGAAAAAAATCGCCAAAACGAGAAAAAAAATGTCAAAACTAAAAAAATTAAATATATAAAAAATAAGAAAATCGCCTAAATGAAAAAAATCGTCAAAATCAAAAAAATCGCTAGAACGAAAAAGAATCGCCAAAATTAAAAAAAAAACGCCAAAAACCGAAAAAAATCGCCAAAACCAAAAAAAAAAATTGCCTATATAAAAAAAATCGCCAAAATTTAAAAAGCACCAAATTAAACATAATGCCAAAAACCTAAAAATTGCACTAGAAAAAAAGTATGAATTTTTTCACAAAATTAATATGTACCTACATATCTTTGTGCTTATGTATGTATCTCTATACTACATAAACGCACTTTGGTAAAGGGTATATAAGATGCGGCACAGCCGAATATAGCACTCTTACTTGTTTATTATTTTTTTTATCCATTAAATATTATTATTATTATTGATAATAATTGCAATAAAAAGTTTAAGTTTTAATAATGCAAAAATATTTATCGGGCAAACAAAATCGTACCTTTAGCTAAAGGTAAGTTGTGAAAATGGCCTTAAGGATATCTTAAAGTTAATTATGACAGTATTGAAAATCTCTGAACCGAAATTACATAAATATATTGAATATGGGTTTGAAGTTATTGGAGACTTTAAGATGGTGTGTTTTTTTACAGGATATATTAAATACTCCTGTTACCTTTGCCTGTGGGATAGAAGAAATAATACAGATCACCAGCGTCAAAAACATTGGCCTGTACGTACTGTGTATGAAGTTGGAAAATGCAATAATAAATGGCAGATCCTAAAAAGAGATAAATGTCGATATATTAATGCCACAATTGCATATTAAATTGGGTCTCTTTAAACAATTTTAAATTTTTTTTTAATTTTTAAAGCTTTCAAATATTTGAAGACTTTTTCCAAAACTTTTAGAAGCAAAGAAGCTGACATTTGTGTAAGCGCTCAAATAAAAAAAATATGGATTGTGATATATTCCCGGACTCAGCAATGAGGAGAAAAAAACCTGGAACAGTTTTAAGGCAGTAGTTCATGGTTTTCTTGGAAACCATAGTGATAAAAATTATGACGAGCTGATCACTATCATGATAACTAACTTTTTTCCATCATCGGATGTAGAATGTCTCTAAAGATACACAAGGTACATTCTCTTTACGTCAAATTTGAAGATAACACAGCTTTACAAATTTTTAATTTGGAAAAATACCAAGAACGCCACACGATTAGATAACTTAATTGGGACCTCCTGAACAGGAAAAACGCTGTAATTTTTTCTTTCTAAATACCGTTTTTTTGATAACGGTACTTTTGTGTTTTTCAGCATATGGTCTCAGTCAAACCCTTGTGGAGCCAAATCCAAAAGTCCGATCGATATCGTTGGAAAGGTAATTGAATGCCGAATATGCTGCAAATTTCCATCTGACAAGAAATGGTTGAGTTATGGCACCTCAAAGTTCAAAATTTGCTTATTTTTTACGTTTGTTTCAAAATTTTTCATTTTTATTTAGTTTTTTTTTTCTACGTTACAGTAAAGATCTGGAATGTTTTATTTTTTTATCAAATAGTTTATTTAGTTACCAACATTTTAGGCGTATTTTGAAAAAAATTTATGAAAAATAATGCTTTTGTTAAGGATTTTATGGAACGAAATTAAATTAAATTTAAAATGACGAGCGACTTGAACTTTTGCGTTTTTTTCGGATGGTTCTTCGCGAATGAGGAACCAACAATAGTCCGCCATCAGTTGTTCATCCCACCAGCCTTTGTAACGTCTCCCGATTTCTTCCATTTCTTGGTGAAATCTTTCACCTTGTTCATTACTTTCGGAGCCCAAGTTCGTGGGGAAAATATCCAAATGACTGCATAAGAAGTGTAATTTAGGTGTTATATTTGAACCTAAAAGTTAAAAAGAATAAATTTTTAAATGATAACGGCCTTTTTGATATACATGCTTTCACTCAACGCTTACCAATGGCATTGAATTTTTGCAGTAATGTATCGATCTTCTCAGCGTAATCAGGACTAATTCCTCAGGAGAAGATAATACTTCCTCCATTACATATTAAGCTTGGGTTATTTAGAAATAATGTGAAAAAGTTGCCAAAAAAACAGTCTTGCCATGAATTACCTTAATCAAAAATTTCCGAGAGGCGCAGCGAGCAAAATTGAAGCTGAAGCATTTAATGAGTGTTTAGGTTCAGCTCATTTAGGGTCCAGGTCCACAATGTTTTGAAAAACACAAAAGTACCGTTATCGAAAAAACGGTACTTAGAAAAAAATTACAGCGTTTTTCCTGTTCGGGAGGTCCCAATTAACTTATCTAGGCATATGGCGTTCTTGGTATTTTTTTGGCTGTAAACTAGTTTAATATAGGAGCTTATTCGTTACCAAGGCCAGTATACCGAAAGAATGATGGGGGACTATATTTGGGGGTTAATAATAGAAACTTCTACTGAACATCACAGGAAAAGTAATACCGTTCATTTGTAAACGTTTAGACTTTATTTTAAAACTTCTATTTCAAGAATGAATCATAAATGGGGATTCTTTATCTTTTAATAAATCATCTCTTAGTCCATTTTTCATGTATTTTCGTTTCTTCGAATTTTAAATTTTTCACACCTAAAAGCGAATTCAAAACTATTTCTTGTTATTTTTCTTATTTCTAGGTATTAAAGGAATAAAAACTAGGTATGTATAACCCGTGCGCAAATATGTTGTAGACCGCTGTTATTAGTGAGGCGGTAAAGCCAACCAACCATCAAACATAAAACCAAGCGCTTGAAATATAATTCTATACATATTATATTTCCTTAGGCAATACATAACACTCATTTACTCAAAGAACATCATAACTCAAAACATGAAATTTTTGAGTTAGTGATTAGGAATTAATCCTCGTAGATATCGTTCTTCATATTGTGTAAAAATTGCATTCAACATAAATCTTGTTAACTCAACACTTTTTTTTCACGAAGTTGTGCGTAAATTGCAAACTTCAAACTGCTTTTTGGATTCTCAGAATCGAATTTAAGTAACAGCTGCAGATGTTATTCATTCATGAACTGTATGAACTTTAAGAGTAAAAGTTGATAGAACTCCAGGTCGTCTTAATCATACCTTTTGCATTTCAAATAAAAATAAAAAAAATTTAATAGTTTAAATTGCAGAGATTTAGTGTTCAAATATGTATGGGGTCTTTACATAATGTACAGTTAAATGCTACCAGGGAATTTGACAGTAAGTTAAATCACTTTATAGGCATTTATACTGGATCTGCCCGCTTATTGCCGATTAAGTTACCACATGAAGTAACACAGATAATAGCAATGTGAGTCTAACGACAAAGTCTGGATAGCACATCCATACATTGACTAACTAAAATTCAGGAGATTTGCAGTCACCTTAGTCACCGAACATTTCTTTTACTCCGCATTTAATCTGTTTCCCTTATTGCCAATACTTCATCTTGAAACACTCTTGGGCTATCGCAGAGATGGTACGTTGGCTGCTGCTGGACAGGCAGGTCAGACCTCAGGCATAACACTGTAGTAGTAATTCTAAATACAGCACTCAGGGATTGCGAAGGACTAGCACGTATGTATTAAGATCATGCAGAAGACCACTTACAAGAACTTTTAAGATATGAGGGATTTTTCAAATGCTTTACTACAGCAAAATCTTCTAAAACAAACGCTAAAGCCCAGTTCAGACTATTATACAAGTATTAATACTTTTCTGGAAAATGCAGCTCTGACATGTTGAGTTGTTATTGTTTTTTTAAAATTTTTTAAACAAATATAAGACCTGGGATGCATTTTCATCAAAAGTATTAATACTTGTATTATAGTCTGAGTGACCCTTAAACAACACTGTTGGCAAGACATTTGCTTCAGTTATTGCAGGTATAGGAATAAAGAAGAAAATACTTCGTGACGGAAGAATGATGATTGATTCTTGCATATGTACATACATACATAATTTGTTTGCATGCTGTTTTATTTTTCTGCGCACATACAAAAGCACACACACATTGACATTAGTTGTGTGCGCTTGCTTTAAAAAACCAGCCTCAAACACATAATAGCTTACCATCTACATCTTACACACACACACTCATACGTACAATGTGCAAAATAACAAACATACACGCATCAACACTACTTCTTTTGATTGTTTGTTATGAACAAGAAATCTTCGCGACATCTCTTGCTAACACTAATATGCACGTGCTTCGCTTATAATACGACAGCATTTATTATTTGTTTAGTATGTATGTATATGACATGCCACAAGAATAAATTAAAAATACTAGACTTATTTACATTTCTCTAGTATGTATATGTATAGCCCTTGATGCCGGGACAGCCGAAATATTATTCTGTAATGTTCAAAGTTTTCGTGCGTCTAGAGTGGGGAGAGAAGATCCGAGTGTGACTCGGACACCACTTGATCAGTCGTCTGTTGGGTTTTGAGTAATTTAAATTTCAAATTTAGGATGCGTGGACACAAGTCTAAAATTATGCTCTTACTTTCATCAGCCTCAAATATCGAACTAAAATTTACTTCTACAAGTATATACAAATACAAACATGTATTTTGACAATATCAGCTGGCATTGGCAAGTGTCATCAAGAGCCTGTGATTATTTGTTGTAATTCTCTCAATCTGTCAAAAGTTGTTGGGAATCATGTACTATAGTCATGATTCACACACATCAGGTTTATCTGATCAGTTTTAGTCCAATTTTCTTTTGAACCTGCATTTGCGTTCATACACACCGTCAAGTCAAGTCATCAAGTCTCATCAATTTGCGTTGTACAGGGTGGCCCAGAAAGACCGAAGTGGTGTAAATTCCTTATAACTTTTTATTTAAGACATATATTTTTAATTTTTTGTTTTTTAAATACAGTAAATTTATAGGGAATATTTTTAGATTAGTTGTTAAAAATGATATCCCGCAAGTGGAGGCCATTTTCTGCTTCGCACAAATGATCTCTTTTCAACACATTTTCCATGACCTTTCGCAAAACTTCCGGTGTTATGTTGTTAATTTCGTCTGGAATATTGGTTTTTAATTCCTCAATAGTCCTAGGCTTATTAACATAAACTTTCCCTTTTAAATAACTCCAAAGGAAACAGTCTGGACCAATTAAAATTGCTTCTACGCGAATTTATTCTTTCCCCAAAGATGTCGCGTAAAATAGCCATTGTGGCCCTCGGAGTGTGCGCTGTGGCTCCATCCTGTTGGAACCATATTTGCGGATGGTATTCCACGGCTGGCCTTACAAAATTTTCCAATATGGCCCGATATCGATCACCATTGATGGAAATGGCGACATCTCTTTCATTTTCCAAAAAATATGGACCAATGATCCTTTCTGAAGAAACACCGCACCAAACAGTACACTTAACTGGGTGTAATTGTCGTTGATGAAGTACTCTCGGGTTTTCCTTAGCCCATATCCTAAAGTTTTGCTTGTTAACAAACCCATTTAATTGGAAATGGGCTTCGTCACTCATAAATAAGTTATGAATAATGGAAATGGAAAGAGCACATTTGTGCGAAGCAGAAAATGGCCACCACTTGCGGGATACAATTTTTAATAACTAATCTAAAAATATTCCCTATAAATTTACTGTATTTAAAAAACAAAAAATTAAAAAAATATGTCTTAAATAAAAAGTTATAAGGAATTCACACCACTTCGGTCTTTCTGGGCCACCCTGTAGTAGAGTATTACGAATGACAAAACAAAACGAAAAAGCAAACTTGACTGGTACGGTCAAGTCTGTACCCCTTTTTATTCTCTTCACCGCTCTTTCCTAAAAGCTCAAGACTTGACGAGTCAAACCTGACTTGTGTGAATCAGGACTTAGTTTACAATTGTGTGTGCTTCTGACACCTCAAACACACTGTTGGTTTTTGTATTGTTGAGTTTTTTTTAGAGTTGCGCCGATCTTAAGTGCCCAGGAGTCTCTTGGGCTTCTGTTTCCTGGTTTTAATATACATATGTATTCCTGGTAGTGATGAGCTATAACGTGATTTTTAAATAATGTTGCTCCTTGTGAACGTGATTTCTAAATCGCTGTTCTTTTAAACTGTGACTGTGATCACAGTTTAATTATATTTTGTTTGTAGCAGTTCTGTTATTCTAACAGGTTTCGAAATATCGCTCAACTCTAAATCCTGGATCCAATTAAGTACATTTAAAAGATTTAATTCTTTCTAAGGCAAGTGGAAAGTGCGCCAAATTTTTTTTCGACTTCAGTTCGTTTTGTCTGCAAAAAAATAAGAAAAAATAAATAAATAAAATAAGAATAAAACAAAGGGCAGTCTGTTGCTACTGACATTTACGATATTTGCGACGTAGTAACATGATTTCTTAATTTCCCTTTTTTACAGATAGACAAAGGCACTCGCATCGATTTATAAGCACATACTATATACATACATATACTTACATACGTACAATACGAATCCATTTGTTAAAAAGTACAACAAACAATTCATTAAAAGGTATCAGTTGAGAACAATGAATTGTTGTATGTATTCATTGTTCGTTCGCCAGTCTGTCAAATACATACTTACATACAAACATAGTTCCTCGACCTCCATTACCTTAAACACTGCTCTCACCATGTGCCAATTACAGATTGACTAACTGTCTATTCCAAAAATTGCAAAGACTAAATAAAATGTAACAAGTAAAAAATGTGTGTCTGAGCTTTGAACTTTTGCTAAACAAAAACCCGCAACAAAGGATTTACTATTTCTATAACTTAGTGGATGGGGGCGATTTTGGGGAATCGATGTGGAAAGAAATTTCAAAACATTTCTATTCAAACTCATTGATTTATTTTGGAATTTCGTAAATCCAAAGTTGGTTTTTTTTTGGGAGAAAGCACTTCTCAAGCTTTGACAAAATGCTTTAGGTGCCTACGCAGCTGCTTGGTGGCGATGCTAGCATATCAGTTCAAGAACCGTGCTATTGACCATGGGTGTTTTCAATAGTCAATCAAATCGCTTCGGGGTTGTGTTTGTTAAAAAAAATCATCTGGTGGAAACACCCAGCTAGCCTTTTCAATCATAGAAGACTATACTGTAAATCGTACGCAGAATATTTTGAATCGCAGACGAGCTCACATTTTAATCGTGGAAGTAGGGATGAGACGATACCACTAAGGTATCGATACTTTTACTTGATACGGCATCGGTTCAGAAGTGTCGATACATACTAAGTATCGAATAAAAAGCATCGATACTTACTTGTATCGGTCAAGCTTTTCACATGATTTATCAAATCAAATGCTCTTAATTGGTAAAGAATTCTTAATGACTAGTCGACAAAATCTTCCGATTTCGGAAGCGATTAATATAAGAATAAACTAATTGTTTAAATTTCTTGCTGACGAGTTTTGGTAGAATTTATTTATGAAAATACTCCTTCAACAAATTAATTGTTCTGAAAAGGAAAAATTTTTAAGTTCAATTTTGTTAAAAACATACCATAAAAATCGCCGATAAATTCATTTATCGCCAGCAAAATTGACATGTCGCCAAATCAAAAACTTAGGTGCCAAACAAAGTGGAAAAATCGCTACGTTTCGGCTGGATATAGTCGAGATGACATTTTAAATGTTTATGCAAATTCGTTTTGTTTCCGCAATAACGCACGATTTAAAAAAAAAATTTTGCAGCTCGCTTTTTTTGCGTCTTTTATAAAATATTTGATTTGGGTGGTCCCATTTTCACGAACTAATATACATAAATATATATTCTAAATGTAAATTTACATTTAACACGAACAAATAAAATTGTGTTAAACTGTGTTAAACTGGTTAAACATGTTCAACTTTTTTGTAGCCAATAAGAAATGAGTATATTTGACCGATACGAGTACTTTTTACCGATACCTACTTGGTACTCGGTAGTAGAGTATCGATACCAAAAGTACTTGGTTTCTAAGAAAAAGAATCGAGTATTTACTTGTATTTACTCGTATCGTTTCATCCCTACGTGGAAGCTACTTCGATGTGACGATTCGTATACAAGAGTCGCGGAAGACGCTTTTATTAGTTTTAGCTGCAATCATTTGATATTTATCTAGATATTATTTTACAACTCTTTTTTTTTTGAAGAACATTGAGAACCGTATAAGCTCCTCAACGTTCATGAGCCATTGGAAAAGTTATTTGTGAATAGTAAAAACTCAGCAGACTTTTTATTTTGTGACTTAAGTATAAAAAAAAAGAAATTAAATGTTTTAGTAATTATTAATAAAACTTTAAATGGAAAATTGATGATTACTCGTTCTACTCGTATGTTGAATTTTCCTTTTTTAAACGTCTATCGCTTTAAACTTAACTTAACTTATCTTTAAATGACACGTTCTATGAAAAATTTTATTAATTAAAATAATTGGATTATGCTAAAAGCTGTTAACGTACGTACCTCCAATAATTTAATAAATATTTGATTTAAAATACCAAACATTAAATTTATACTTGACTTTATAAATCTTTCATTCTTATAAAAAAAACACTTGGATCCACCGTCGGATTATTATAGAAAACTTTAATGAAAGCATCAGCGAAGAAAAATAACAATCTATAACAATAAACACGAAAATAATAGAACAAGCATATTTTAGATAAATGTATTGTCGATTAAACATAGCAAGATAATAAAGGGAGAGTTAAACACAAAGTGTACAATATCGATCTCCAAATAATCATTAGGAGATTCGTTGAGGAGTTTTATATTAAACAATCCCAGCTGGCATTTTGTATCATAAACGAATCTTTTCCGAAGCAGCTTGACGGGAAAAATAACCCCATATGAGCTCGTTTTTCAAACATAAATGATACTCCCGTTGTAAGAAAATGGTAACCTGTAAATGGATCATACCAAAGAATCATTTATGATACGATTTGCTGACTAATTTTTGAGCAATTTTCTGGTCGTAATCAATTAGTAAAGCATTTTTTGCGGTTTCCTTGCATTCTTTCCCTCTATTTTAAAGAAATATTTATTTGATCATATAGATGAATCATAAGTGAATCCTTTTCCAATCACCCAAGTTATTAATCAGTTTTTAATCATAAAAAGTGATCTGAGGAGAATCATATAAGAGATTTCTGCAAGAAATTATCACCCAAATGCTAGCTGGCGTTATATATCCCAAATGGTCATTTGAAATGAAAAATCATAAGTGAAGAAAGTGAAGAAATACCTGTCAAATGATACCCATTTTGATATAGTTCTCTGACATTATAATTTTTTCGTATTTACAAAATGGCGTTTGTTGGCCGCCATATTGAGTTTTGACTACTGTCATATTCTTTAGTGACACTCACAAGATTAAGACAAATCGATTGATGTATGTATATCATACCTCGAGCCTTCATTTTATATACTACCATAAAGGAAAACACACACATACATATCGTTGGCTAAAATGCAAAAAGGCGTAACTAACAAAAATATAATTTTTCACGAGAAACAAAAAACTAAAAATGAAACTAAACAAACTTGTACTAGTTACCTTATCTTATTTTTTTTTGTAAATAAAAGCTTCATTTTTGATCGCAGAAGTGTAAAATTTTGTCAAGACATGCAGTTTAATGGCATACATAATAATCAGGGAAACCAGAAATATGCTCCAAAAAAAGTGTTTTATGCGCATTCAATATGCACTAAAAACTTCGAAATATGCACTAAAAACTGAAAAATATGCTCTTAAAACTAACATAAATTGGATTATTTGGAAATTAAAATCTAATTTTAATTCAGCAATTCAATAAAATTTGCATATAAAACAAGACAAAAATAAAATAAACAGAAGAAAGAAACAATAAAAAAATTAATTAAGAACAAAAATTTAACTAAATTTAAATTTAATGCAATAAACAAAATTAAATTTATTGCAATAAACAAAAACTATTCACTTAGCTAGATAAATGAAAATCGCCGCCGGTCACATCTAAATAAACTTTTATACATTGAAAATGTTCTTTTTCCACTTCAACTGATATAATCGGGGCAGCGTTCGTCACAATTACCAAACCAAGTTTTTATTGAAATTAGCGTCCAGTGAGGATGTTAAAATACATGTTACATCTGTTTAAGTTGAAATTTGAAAAATTCAAATCAATAGTATTTGTTCCAGCATTAAAATTTAGCAGAAAAAAATTGGATATGGACGATTTAAAATTTTATAATTTTCTTGTTTCGTTTTTCATACACAATACTGTTTACAAGTGAGTGAGAATTAAAGAATTTTAAATCGTTCATTTTAAAATTTTTTGTTCTAAATTTGGATGTTATATTATAAATTTCAATTTAAATACGTTTAGCATGTGTTTTAACATCAGAAGTCACAAGAAAACGTGTGAAATCGATTCGGAAGCCAGAACATACACAATGGCCTTTTTTAAAGTCTAACTTCATAATGGTAGCAAAATATTGCTTCCCCATACTACTATTTCTTTCACTACAATATAAAATTTTGACGGGAAAAGGTAGAAATTTTTACCAAAAAATTTTTTTTTTTCATTTTAAAATAAATTTTTTTTAAAAAGTACTTTAATAGGCCAAATATGCTCTAAAAATTCGAAAAATGCTCAAAATATGCGTGTTAGACCGAAGTATGCAAAAACATGCTTTAAAGGGTAAAATATGCAAAAATATGCACTAACAAATCGATGCCAGAATTCATAAAAAGTTCTGAAACGGATAAATATCTTAATTCCGCATTGATATATCCGACAAGAAAAAACATGCAATTGCATATTTGTGGTTTCCCTGATAATAATCAATTAAAAACTCGTTTTTGAATTTTTTGTTAGTTACGCCTTTTTGCAATATAGCATTGAAAATACATCTTTTTTTTATTTTCATAAAAGCCCAGGCGAATTATTGTAACACTTAGTCTAAAACGTAAATAAACATTTGAGCTAAAAAGTGCCCGCCGGGGATCAAAGTTCAAATATACCAAAATTCGCCGATTTACCAGCAGTTAATTGGAGAATTCTTAAATTTTAATCCGATTCTTCGCAAAATTGACAAGAGTGCTGTTATATACATACATACATATGTATATTCTTAATTATATACTAAACTTTTTTTTTGAAAATTACCCCTTGTGATTCATGTGGGTCAAAACTACATTAATTTTTTTCACAAATATTTCAGAGTTATTTTTCCAAGAATTTGGTAAACCCTTAACAATTAACAATATAAGCAAAAATTGGCATGAAGTTAGCATAAGTGGCAAAATTTAACATGATCTTAAAGAGTTTTGCGATGAAACTACACATGAAAAATCATGCTAGGACTTAGAGGTGGGTTAAAATTAGATAATGCTAGCGTTTTTAATGTCGAATTGTATGGAAGAACTCGTTAACACATAATTCAAATTCGTCAGTTATGCTAACGTCATGCCAATTTTTGCTTATACATACATAGGGCCGTAAGACTTAAAAAATAATTTATGAATGAAAATATTAACCCTTTTTCACTTTGGGAGTAAAACAACAACAATCAAAATTATTTTGCAAAATTTGAAGCTGCAAAGAGGAGTTAATATGTATATTCGTTCGTTAAGTATTTTTACAATGATTTTGCGAAATATATTTAAACTTAAAAAGAAATACTTTGATATACAGTATGACCTCGGAAACTGCAACCTTCGATGCGCGCAACTCCTCAATTATTGCAACTATTATTGTACTTTTTCAGATTTTGCAACATTGCTTCTTCGAAATTATATCCTAAATAACTAAAATCATTTAATGCAGAATCGCCTTCCAAATAATCGAAATCCCTCCTTTTTATTTTAATTTTATTGTCAAACTTTGTAACAGCATATACATAAGTTGTCGAATAGTTTTGCGATTCAAAAGGCCCAACTATAATATGAATATGCTGGCTTAAGCTAGTGCCAGAATTGAACGATAAGTCTGTCAAATACTTAAGCAATTCAGATGTGACTTTTAGGTTTGTTTCTTCTAATAACCAATGGGTGTTTTTTTATTGAGGTATAGAATTTTAAGTTGGCATCACTTTTTTAACTGGCGGACATTTTGTCAGCTGTCAAGTGATTAATATTTAGTTTGGTTTACCATTTCATCATGAACAGGTTGACAAAAGAACATAATGGTTCAGTTCGCGAAGTTTACCGCAAGCTCCGTCCATTTTATGGTCGAAATAATCGTCCATCAGAGCAATTAATTCGGTTAACCATGGATCGTTTTCGCACTACGTTTACTCTATGTGATAATACGCATCCGCAGAGACGTCGAACAGTGCGCACCGAAGAAACAATTGCCGCTGTAGAACAAAGTGTTGAAGAGGACCCGAATGAATCGATTCGCCACCGTGCACAGCAATTGGAGTTTTGTCCATCAACTTTATGGAAGATTTTGGATGGCATGAATGTGGATGAGTTGTGGTTGCAACAAGACGGCGCTACATGCCACACAGCGCACGTCACAATCGATTTATTGAAGGAAACATTCGATGAGCGCATAATTTCGCGGAATGGACCTGTCAATTGGCCACCAAGGTCGTGTGATTTGAAACCATTGGATTATTTTCTTTGGGGATATGTGAAGTCGCTCGTCTACGCCAACAAACCAGAAACGTTAGGGGACTTGGAAGCCAACATTCGTGGCGTTATTGCCAACATACGGCCCCATATGCTCGAAAAAGTGGTTGAAAATTGGACCTGTAGAATTGGCTTTATTCGAGCCAGCCGCGGCGGCCACATGCCCGAAATCATATTTAAACATTAATGGCATAAAATTATCCTTCCAATAAAGCCAAATTGATAGACATTAAAACGATTTTCTTGTGTTTTATTTCAATTCGAAGTTCTATACCTCTAAAAAAACACCCTGTATTAAATGAATGCAATTCAATCAAATTATCTTGTTGGAATGTCCTAATCTATTAAAAATTCACGTGTAATTATATCCACCACTTTATTACTTGTTTTATTTGTGTTGCCTACCAAAAAGTACAACAATGAACATACATAAATAATCTCATGTGAATGTGTGTATTGTAAAACAAAGAATGAAAATAAAATATTTGCTTTTTTTTCTGAGTTTAAAATAAGAAACGACAAAAAAATATTTAAAATCAATGCATATTTTCTGCTGCTGTTTGCTTGAGTTTAAAAAAATGCAAAATCAGTGTTTTCCGTACGGAATGTGCGTTCAGTTTGGCACTTAGCTTAAGCAAATGGCATTTGACGAAACTTGACGAAAAGTTCCATAAGAACATTATAGTTTGCCATATACGTTTTATATGTAACCGCACAGTTCACTTATTCCTATTATAGTTGGGCCTAAATGCTTTTTGTACTTTAGCTACTATAGATGCTTAATAAGTTATATAAACTTTTTGGGTCATTAATATATATTTTTAGCTGTGAAATTTAAAAAAATTTGCCATATACAGTATTAAAATGAGTTTTTAATTCTAACCACAGTCAAGGTAATTTTATTTGCGACAGCTGAATCAATAATCATCGCTGTACATCAATCACCAAGCTTATTTTATATTTCCAAACATGATAAAATGGGTCGGTGGTAAAAAATATGCTAATACTGAAGGGGTGGCTATTTTTAGGAACTAGACCGTTATTAACATAAACAATGCTTTCGAATATCGTTATGTTGAGAAAAAAATTTTTTTTCGACAAATTTGTTTTGTTTCCTTTATTAAAATGGCCCTCGTACGTATGTACATATGTTTCTCTAATTAATTATTAAAAAGTTAGATTGCGGTTCGATGCTGTCATTGAGTTCATCAACTTAAATATTCTTTGCTTTAGCAAAGTAAAACAATTTATTTAATTAAAAAGACAAAATGGTGAAATTTTGCAATGGATGGAGCTAATATCCTCTCTTGTATTGCCAGAGTTGCCATATACGCATTTCGCTAGTTTCTCTAAAAAGCGTCAGATCGAAATTCACAAATTTTTAATAGAAGCAAACAACTGTTAGTTTCATATATCGTCGGGTGGTTTCTGGATTGCCATATGAAATATTTAAAGAAAATCGAGTTATTGATTGATTATAATATAAGTATATAAAAAATTTAGCCTTTTTTCATATTCGTTCGCCGTTTTTCGATATACATTGAATATATCAAGAGATAGAGGCTTCCAACCAACCTTATAACCACAATTGTGAAACATTTTAAATATAGTTTTGCCTCATTCGTCACTTTTTGGAATATGAGACAAACTTAGAATGTAAAAAATTTAATAGCATTATTCGCAATTGTTATACTACATAGTCTACTCAAAGAAATAGACGAACAAATATAAGAACAGTTTTGAACAATAAATAAAGCCAATTTTTTTTTGCTGAAATAAACCAAAACATATGTTCCTTTATTTTTTATTTAAGATTTCGTATTGTGGTTGCTGGTTTGCCGCATGAAAAATTAAAAACTCGTTCTTTTATAAAGTTAATTTCCTCCTTTTATAATTACCTAAGCAAATGCACTAACTTGAACTACATGAAAGGCAGAGAACAGAATTGTGGTTATGATTGGAATATGCGGCAAGATAGATTTTTGTTATGTTTTCTGTAAATCCTAATAACTTTTCATGATGTGTTTAAAAAGCTTATCAACTTTCCGTTTGAATAAAAAACATATGTACTCGTATCTATTACTATTATTATTAAACAAAAAATTGTATAGTGTATTTTTAAAAAACAAACAAACTAAACATGCTTCATCGATTTTCTCGAAAACACATTTTTGTTCCGTACGGCAAACCTGCAACCACCTGACGATATGTACATATTCCTGCATTATACAGGGTGGCCCAGAAAGACCGAAGTGGTGTAAATTCCTTATAACTTTTTATTTAAGACATATTTTTTTAATTTTTTGTTTTTTAAATACAGTAAATTTATAGGGAATATTTTTAGATTAGTTGTTAAAAATGATATCCCGCAAGTGGAGGCCATTTTCTGCTTCGCACAAATGATCTCTTTTCAACACATTTTCCATGACCTTTCGCAAAACTTCCGGTGTTATGTTGTTAATTTCGTCTGGAATATTGGTTTTTAATTCCTCAATAGTCCTAGGCTTATTAACATAAACTTTCCCTTTTAAATAACTCCAAAGGAAACAGTCTGGAGCGGTTAAATCCGGGGAACGCGGAGGCCAATTAAAATTGCTTCTACGCGAATTTATTCTTTCCCCAAAGATGTCGCGTAAAATAGCCATTGTGGCCCTCGGAGTGTGCGCTGTGGCTCCATCCTGTTGGAACCATATTTGCGGATGGTATTCCACGGCTGGCCTTACAAAATTTTCCAACATGGCCCGATATCGATCACCATTGATGGAAATGGCGACATCTCTTTCATTTTCCAAAAAATATGGACCAATGATCCTTTCTGAAGAAACACCGCACCAAACAGTACACTTAACTGGGTGTAATTGTCGTTGATGAAGTACTCTCGGGTTTTCCTTAGCCCATATCCTAAAGTTTTGCTTGTTAACAAACCCATTTAATTGGAAATGGGCTTCGTCACTCATAAATAAGTTATGAATAATGGAAATGGAAAGAGCACATTTGTGCGAAGCAGAAAATGGCCACCACTTGCGGGATACAATTTTTAATAACTAATCTAAAAATATTCCCTATAAATTTACGGTATTTAAAAAACAAAAAATTAAAAAAATATATCTTAAATAAATAGTTATAAGGAATTCACACCACTTCGGTCTTTCTGGGCCACCCTGTAAAAAGAGATTAAACTGAATTTTTTTGTTAGGGGCGAAGTAGAAAAAATTATGTAAGGTTCTTAAAGTGGATACATGAGTATGTATAACCACTGCATATAGTTTTCTTGCAAAAAGTAAAAATTTAAATATTTTTCTTTGACTGCTTAGAGAAAATAGTCCAATATGTGCATTTCAAAAAATGTTAAGAATTAGACATGACATAGCTCCAAAGCGAAGCAATACTTTGGAACTCAATATTTCGAGGGGTTTCGGGGTTGCTGATTATGAATCTAAAGTCATGATTTCAAAATGTCGGTATAAAGTGAGACATTTGTAGATTTTTAATTGAACTTTAGTGGTTTTTAATCAGAAATAATTTTTAGTCAGGCTTAAGTTCAGTATTTTCAATTCTTATTGAATGAAATATTTTTATTAATTAATGTGACTTTCTAAAGAAGAGAAGAAAAATTAAACTTAGACTTTAAGCTGGGGGAAATACCGATACTTTTCTGTGCAGCCACGCACTTCATTTTTAAAGTTTAAATCAAATTACTCTGGTGTTTTTTTTTCTACTTAAATTATTGTGTTTTTAAAACTTTTAAAATAAACAAGCTATAAATCTGTTGTACGTGTCGTTAAAAATATCGGATATACATATGGCTATTACAATCATTCATTTTAAATTTTCAAAAGCTATACCGATAGTTTTTCTTAAAAACTACATTTGCTAAATTCGATCCGCTTTTTGCATTTTAAAAATCCGGCTTTGAATTTCATTATCAACGACCGCAAAAGCCATTTAGTAACGATTTTTCAGTGAGGAGCTTCTAACAAATTAGGTCAATCCTTTGGCAATAAACAAAAAGTGCTTATTGTATTGTTTTACAGGAGAGAAATTTTAAGCGTTCGATTCGATTTTCAGAAATGTATTTCTTTTACATTTAAATTAAGAAATTCTGTGTTAAAAAATAGATTTTTCGCAGTATGTTTATGTATTAAAAAAAATAAATATGCTGGCAACACTGCTGTTCTTATTACCATAGCCTTGAATATTTTGTTGTTGCCGTTGAATTGTCATTAACCTACGCAATTTTTGTTTTATTTGAGTTTGGGTATTAAATTTGTCTGAAGGTCACTGACTGCTTTTAGATTTGGGGTTAAAATTGTACATACATATTTGTAAAAGTTCAAAGAACCAAGAACCAAAAAAATAGGAAGACATACACACGACTTTAGCATTTTTTTTATACAGCAGTTACTGAGTTTCGGCAACATACTACATACATACATACATATGTATGTATGTACATCTTTATGTACTTGTGTACGTATGTAGGTATGAATGTATTTCAGGTTCAACTTCTGTGTTTTTTAATTTTAATATTTAAGTGTATGTACTATGTACTATGCATATAAATTTTTTAATGTGTTTTAAATTTAAATTTAAACTTTTAATTTACCAATAGTAATTACAGTTACGTTCATATAGTGCAAATATTTGGCAAATTACTTAAGCTACATACACATGTACAGACAGTACATTACAAAAAAGCAATGTGAGTCCGATCACAGGGGCGATGTGTAAACATCTAGTAATGAATTTTTTTTTATATTGGCTTATGGTAACTAAAATAAGATATAAAAATTTTTGACTCTACTGTTGGGGTTTGTGGAGAATTGCTCATTTCGTCGGTTGGTTTCTGGTTTGCTGCAGACAGTGTTGCCAAAATGTTGCAGGCATTTCCCACCATATAGCCCCTGAAAACCCGCCAAAACCGCTATCTGAATAAAAATAAACGCTGATATAACCGCTGAATTGTTTATAACCAACATACCTATGTCTTTTTTATGGTTTATTGGTAAAAAAAAGGATAATATAAATTTTATAAAATATGTATACTTGTGGATAGATGTACATATGTATGTAGGTATGTTGGAATCTCGAAATTCCACAATATTTGTAAGCAAAACTCAGCCTACTCTTTGAGTAGGTATTTTATTTCCTGCAGAGTTTCCATACACAAACATCGAACCAGTACCCCATTTCTGTAACTTGTGAGAATTTCTCACATCGAGAAAAATTAAAGAATTATATCGGTTGTCCTATTGGACACAGGGTTATTCACATAAAAAGTTATATAAACTTACAAACAATATCAAAAAATACAGTTTTTTTCTTACTCACACTGTGTTTCACAGGATGATAACAATTTTTTCGACTCGAAAATTTCTCACATTGCTTACAGAAATGAGGTACAGCAGACTCTAATTATTCTGCACGTGTGGAATAATATCTTGCCGTTTTGCTTGAAGTATTTGTAAAATATTGTTAAAATTTCCTGACTGTCTGAAATTAAAAAAATAGTGTTGATAAAATTAACTCTGTGGCTCAATTCACATTGGGTTGAAGTTTAGTTTCGAAGGAGAATTTCAATAAAAAAAGTATCGAATCAAAAACAAATTATTCAGAAAAAGTTATTGTTTTGAGAGATTTTGGTTGATATTAGTTTTCCTTAAACTCAGTGGTCCAATCACCCAGTTTTCGGTTTGTTTTCCGTTTGCTTAAAGATTTGTTTACTATTTTTTTAATAGGAAAAGAATGATTAAATTGGTTTGTAATATAATTTTAATCTCGAATTAAATTTTATTCACTAATTATGAGATTTGTTCACTTTTATACTCGTATGTATATACATATGTTATTATTTTTAACCCCTTAAATTTTCACATTATACTACACGACCACAATATGTCACCTTTTTATTTGCCAAAAAGTGACGTTAGTTTCTTTTCGCTGTACGTGTTTATATCGAAAAACCCTCAACATAAATACCAGGGTACGTGTCGCATAGCTGCGTTAAATATACTTTATTTTGATTTAATACCTTTCTTGAGAAAAACGCTGAAAATCCGTCAACTAAGAAATTCTTCCGCTAAAATTCCCGCTGGTGGTTTTTTAAATAGAATTGCCGCTATTGACAACAAAATACAATCATATATAGCGGGAAAACCGCCGTTTTGGTAACACTGGCTGCAGACATAATGTATTTTGAATATACTGTGCCGCTAACCAGAAACAAAATGACGATGTATTGAAATTTATATTATATTTTAGATATTTTTATTAAAATCTCCATCCATAATAACTGACATGAGATGTAGATTGTTAACCAATTGTCGTGCACCAGCTTCAGTGTAAGGTAACAAACAGTACGTAATGAAGATATGTTATAATATAATATTATAAATTATTTATAAGAACTGCTATATACATATGTATCTTTTAAACAAATATTTGACATTTAAAACGCTCTTTTATTTAAGAGTTTATATTTATTTTATATATTTTTCAACTTTTGAACAAAATTATCCCCACTTTCAACACTATTACACTTTACAAGCGATTTCTATTAAAATTAACATTGCTCCTGAAGGTATGCTTTAAAATTCGGTTGATTGTATTTCAATGCAGCTGTTAAGTTTCTCTGTACTTCTTGTTGGTATGATTACACTAATACACACATATATAGCTCACACCGATTTGATAACGCTTTACGATCTTACTCAAAATTTGTGATTGTATTGTGAAAAAGATTTTTACCCCCTAGCGCATAGATGTTTACACATCAGTAATGTAAAATGTGCTAAAATATTTTACAATCGAATGAACTGGCATTTTTTTGTCTGACACCGTTGACAGGAAACGCATGGTCAGCAGCGTTACAATTTGTTAAGTTTTCCCATTTTGTAGAAGTTTTTTGAAAATATAGGTACATATAAAGTTTTGTAAAGCTTTTTATAAATACATAATATGATACATAATTTAACTTTTGCATTATAGGTATTGGATAAAAATATGTATTAAGTGAAGTTTGTATGCAATGAAATGAACTTATATTTTCCCACTCCCTTATTACTGCAACAGTGTCTAATTGTGTTTATGCCCTCTTACAGTACGTTTCCACCGATCAAATCAAGTAGGTTTAAGTAAATTTAACGTTTTACAAACTTTTTCAATAAAACAGAAAATGGTAGATACATATTTATAACAAACCACGTTGCTGCATTTTATAAAAACAAACAATACCTACCAGACTAAAAATAAAAGCATACTTTTTCCCGCCAAACAAAAAGCCCAGCCAACACAAACAACACAAAATCAAATCAAAGAAGAACACAAGCTGCACACCACGATATCAAAGGTGAGGGAATTGTTGACTGCAAAATAAGTATGTATGTATGTATGTATGTACATATGTATGCCTGTTGTATTTGCGAATATGTTCAACCAGTAATAAAAAAATTAATAAAAGCTCAGACAACAAGAACAAAAATAATCACAACAAAGAAAAAAATACGAAGTTAACAGCAAAAACAAATTTCCAGACTACAAAAACAACAACTACAACAGCAACAACAAGAGGACTTCGACCAGACTAAACAAAAATTAAGACTGAAAAGAAAAACTACCAACCACATCGCATATTTAAATCCAGACACAATAATACGTGAAAAGTCCTAGGTCGGTTACAAGGTTTAGCATTTGCGAGGGTACGTATGGAATTTGCAAGATAGTGGCACTTCTACAACTACTTCTACTGTGCAACTCTTTGTTAAACATAATTTAGGCATTAATCACCACATTGAGAACGGCAAGCTACAAGACTTCAAACTATCGTCCGGCAGGCAGGTAAACTATCGATTGTGCAATCATTATTCTTGCAACTCTATGATTAAAACAGAGTTCTCTGAATTTTATGGAGCCAAAATAGACAGTGCTTAATACCTGACAAGCTAACTTATTGGTCAATATTGCCGCAAAATTCTCAATGTGAATGGACTTTGGTCGACCGACCACCAGAGTAGCAAGCCGTACCGGCGCGGCTGCCGACTAGCCAGTCAGCCAATTTTTTTCAACAAGCCGAGCCGCCGCCGAACCACATGGCTTATCGGCGGCTTAGTACTCAGCCTATATTTTGTCTTTTATTTTTTATATTTTTTTCAAATTTCGTATTTAATATGATAGCGAGCGTCCCGGAAAGATAGTTGTTTTTGCTTCCACATAAAAAGAAAATGTTTATGTGAACGGTAACGTAGCTGCGACAACACTTACATACATACGTTCTCTTTTGGAGTCCCTTCTTAAATACATGCACGTTTACATAGACTTCTTTGTTTAAGCATTCAGGCGACTTTTTGATAATTAATTGTTCAAAGCTTTTTGTTTGTTGATCCGTAGCAGTGTTCCAATAATGTAATTCATTTTTAATTCAATCGGAAAGCTTAAATCGAATTTAAGTGGAAGGCAATCAAGAATAAAATTCCCCGGGAAAAATTCCAACTAATAGCAAGTAATAGGGAAAAAAATTCTAATATGAAAAATGAGAAATTTCTCGCGAAATTTTATTCATAATTGCCCTGATAGTCTAGAATATGTTTCTATGGTTTAACAAATAATTTACGAAGCTAGCTATTTTTTAGGACATCAGTTACTGCAATATTCAAACTATTGCAAAATAAATAATGTTACAACGTGGTGATTCAATAATTCACATATGTTTCTAAAAACAGACTGGGTTAAAACTTTTTTCAAATACTTAAACAAATCGGCGTTAAGCCGTTCAGCTGCCGCCGCCGAAATTTTATGCTCGGCCTGCTACTCTGCCGACCACACAAAAAAGCCACGAACTCAAGCAACGCACTCTCGTTAAAGTTCAACAAATTGCACAAACGCATGCACACATGACAAAAGCTACATACATATGTATGTATGTATATGGCTAAGGCTTTTCAAACTTCGACTAACAATTATTTTACAATCTATACATGGACATATGTACGATATACATACATATGTATGTATGTAGGTATTATGGGAAAAAGAAATAAAAATACATACATACATAAAAATAAATTTCTATATAAAGCGACGCAGGAAGACAAGCGAGATGATAAACCGTGCAAAGGGGTTGAGTGATCATCAGACGAAAAAGCAGTCAAAATAAACTTAAACCAAACTCGCTACACGGATTGGGGGAATTTTTAACAACTTTTTTTGTTTATTGTTGTTTGTGTTGTAAATAGCAGCAATAACCACAAACAAATCAGAAACGAACAGAATTGAACTGTAAATACTAGCGATTTCAAACACACACACACAAGTACAGGGTGGCCCAGAAAGACCGAAGTGGTGTGAATTCCTTATAACTATTTATTTAAGACATATTTTTTAATTTTTTGTTTTTTAAATACCGTAAATTTATAGGGAATATTTTTAGATTAGTTATTAAAAATTGTATCCCGCAAGTGGTGGCCATTTTCTGCTTCGCACAAATGTGCTCTTTCCATTTCCATTATTCATAACTTATTTATGAGTGACGAAGCCCATTTCCAATTAAATGGGTTTGTTAACAAGCAAAACTTTAGGATATGGGCTAAGGAAAACCCGAGAGTACTTCATCAACGACAATTACACCCAGTTAAGTGTACTGTTTGGTGCGGTGTTTCTTCAGAAAGGATCATTGGTCCATATTTTTTGGAAAATGAAAGAGATGTCGCCATTTCCATCAATGGTGATCGATATCGGGCCATATTGGAAAATTTTGTAAGGCCAGCCGTGGAATACCATCCGCAAATATGGTTCCAACAGGATGGAGCCACAGCGCACACTCCGAGGGCCACAATGGCTATTTTACGCGACATCTTTGGGGAAAGAATAAATTCGCGTAGAAGCAATTTTAATTGGCCTCCGCGTTCCCCGGATTTAACCGCTCCAGACTGTTTCCTTTGGAGTTATTTAAAAGGGAAAGTTTATGTTAATAAGCCTAGAACTATTGAGGAATTAAAAACCAATATTCCAGACGAAATTAACAACATAACACCGGAAGTTTTGCGAAAGGTCATGGATAATGTGTTGAAAAGAGATCATTTGTGCGAAGCAGAAAATGGCCTCCACTTGCGGGATATCATTTTTAACAACTAATCTAAAAATATTCCCTATAAATTTACTGTATTTAAAAAACAAAAAATTAAAAAAATATGTCTTAAATAAAAAGTTATAAGGAATTTACACCACTTCGGTCTTTCTGGGCCACCCTGTACATACTAGAGACCTGCGTAAACAGTATTGAAATGGAAATCCTCACAAAAAACACAAATGTGAAAAAAGGCCAAGTTCCTTTCCAAAATTTCGGCCATTAAAAATAGTAGTGAGATACAAACTTTGCCCAAGTTCTTGTTTAGCACAATACTTATCACTGTAATATGCTATGCATTATATAAATTTGTAACTGTAAGATTGTCATATAATATTTTGATAATCTGCGAGCTTGACAATATTTTTCCCGATATAAGCAAATAAACAAGTATGCACTATTCTCTTCTTTTTTAGAAAGGTAAAAATATTGCCAAGTTAGCATATTATCTAGAAATTATATGACACTCTTACGGTTACAAATTTATATAATGCTAAGCATATTACAGTGATAGGTATTGTGCTAAACAAGAACTTGTTAAAAAAATTTATCTCACTACTTTTAATGGCCGAAATTTTGGAAAGGAACTTGGCCTTTTTTCACATTTTTGTTTTTGTGAGGATCTGACTACTTTTTGAAAGGTTTTCTTAATAAAGCTTATTAAACTTTAAATTTCTAGTCTGTTATAGTTCTATTCATAATGACTGCGTCAGTTTAAAAGGACAGATCTAAATACAATAATGTATTAGAGTGTGATATGTGCACCATTTTGTCATTACAAGGACTTAATTTTACTTAATTTTTTAAGAATCATCAGAGTAGAAATATGTAAAATGTAGTGTACATTTTAGTGGAATTGACCCCACCTATTTTTCTAAAGTCTGCTTAGATGAAGTACTTTTAAAAATGCAAAATTAAAGGCTAGTATAAGTGAAATGTGCATGTAAAGTTTGAATAGAGTAGCTTGTGTTCTAAATATTTTCTAGTTGGTAACTTACCTAAGTCAATTTTTTTTTTTCAAAATTTCAGTTCTCTGCCGTATAAAATTGATCTTAGTTTTTATAAACATGGCCCCACTACCGTAATGTAACAACCAGTGCTTTAGAATTTTTCCCGTACGCAACTCACCCCTTAACTTAAGAGGTATCGAATTTAAACTATCTAGTTCAAATTCTAGCTTTAAACTCAAAATTTTGTTTTAAGTTAAAGTTTCAGTTACAAGCTTTAGTACAGTTTTAGCGTGGCCCCTGCCACTCCTGGTTTAAATATTTGACTTCTTAGATTTTTCTCATCTTGACCTACTGGCGTATCAAATTTTAACTCTCTAGCGCAAATTTAATTATTTTATTTTTATGGCGTATTCCTGCCACATTAAAAAATGGGCTTGAAGGCCAACTTTGAGGGCAGGACGCACCCCCCAAAACGCAACTTATCCATATGAATTTTTTTTGTATTTTTTTTTTTACATAAAAAAAGTGTCCATACAATTAACGGGCACTCTAGTGTAGCAGAATCGGCGAAGTAAAATAATAAATAAAAATCGGTACTGAGCACAACTTCAAAAATTTAATATGCCTCATGGACACCAAGGCGTTGCAACACTGTTCTAAAAATAAACAAACAAACTGCTTTGACCATCTGTCTTTTCTAACAGTGGTGTCTATTCTGAAATACGCGTCGACTTGGTGAAAGTTACATGGAAAACGAAAACAAAAATGCGTAAATGTAACAAATTTTTTTTTGTTTCTCATTCAAAATGATCAGTTTTTTAAAGCGAGAGAAACGCGTTGAAATTCTCGCGTTTATTTTATTTTAGAAATGTATAGCAAACAAAAACAATTTTTGAAAATTTGTTTTTGTTTTAATGTAAAGTTTTACTTCTTTGACGCGTTTTCCAGAATAGCCACCATTATACTTTTGCTTAAGAAGGTAAAACATAGTATTAGTATTGGGGCTTCATTGCTTGAATGGATTTCTTTTTAAGAGGAATTCCCGGGTGCGGTGCTTTCAAAATGTCTTGTGGAATTTAAACTGGAATTTAAATATTTTAAGCTCATTCTCTTTAAAACTAGCCTTTTTTGACTTATGACTATATTGCAATAAAGCAGCGATACATTTTGACATACCCAGCAGTTCAAGTAATTATTATACCATCTCTATGAAATAACTGAGTATTTTTGTGTAACAACAGGATTGGTTTCAGCAGAGTCCCAAACCAAAGGTTTCACTGGTTTCAGATTTAGATATTTTTTTCGTTCACACTTTATAATGAGATATTTAAAAAATTGTGTGTGATTAGTTCTCAAAGCTGCAGTAATTCTGAAAATAAGACCAAGGCACATTAAATACAGGTACTTACATTAGATGCAGCTCTGCTTTTGTCACAAAGTAATTGTAAGCATCAAGTAAGGCAAAGAATTAATTGTTAAGTAAATTGTTTGCCATAAATGTGTTAACAAGAAATCAGCTGATCTGAATTATCGTTAGTAGAGGTACCTGTGTGATATGCCTTGACTAAAACCCATACTAGGCGACTAGGGGCGATGTGACAGGCATAGTGCGACTAAATATTCAGTTTGATTGTTTAAGGTGTTGGCAATGGATATCTATGCGTTTTCCTAATAGATTAAAGGAAAGTAGTTAAAGTTTCATTTAATCTAATGAGGCTGATTATTTGCACTAATTCTCCCAGAGTATATTTCTCTAAGCGGCAACTAAATGAAGTGCGCGACAAATGGGCCAACTAAGCAAAAAATAAAAATATCGCTGTGTTCAGTTACCGCTTCAATGAATGAAATAAATTAAAACTGGACCCAAGTAAGACATGCTTTAAGCGGTTGCCAGCCCATAAACTAGGCGACACAGGCAATATTTTTGTGCAATAAAAAAGCTCGAGCATTGTTTTATGCAGCGTAAAAATTAATTTCGCGCCTACTTAACCAAATAAAAGTAGAAGCGTGGTTCTTCTAAAAAATATATAGGCGTATTCTGAGTAACAATTCCACCCGGAAGTTAGTATCCTATTCCTTTTGCAAGCTTTCAGGTTAAACAAAAGTATTAGAAACTAAATAAATGACTTTCAAAATTCTCTTCCAATTTTTATATTTTTGCTATACTCGTATGTTTAGAATAGAAGGACTTTATTCTCGGGGAAAAATAAATTTCCTGGCAACTATTTCTCGGCAAATATTTGGAATTAACTTAACGAAATTGGAATGCATTCCCGCCAAGTGAACAAGGGAGCACAAAAATATCAACACACACATACATTTTGTTCTTATTTTTTTTTTGTACTGAACACAATCAAGAATTCGAAATTTTTGTGGGCAAATCAACGAATTCCATTCAATGTGAATGAACTTTTCCAAGGACAATGATCTATGGGCAAACAAGCTCAAACTAACAGCTTTTTTTTACATTTATTAACACAACCACAATCACCCCAATGAAGGTTAAATTTGCAAAAAGAAAAGAAGCACAACAAAAGGAAATGCTAAACCCTTGTTAATATTAAAATTTTTATAGGGATCTGTCTGGCATGTGTTTCGATGACTGTCTGGCCTGCCTCACTCATATGGCTGGTGTAAGTGTGTGTATAAGGCAACGAATGCGTAAGGTTGTGCGTAAATGTGATAGTGTATGTGTGTGTGTGTGTGTTTGCGGTGCTTAAAGCTTCTGTTACAGGGAAGGCATTGAGAATTTTAAAATTGTACCAACAATTTAAAAAATTGTACTTTTTTGGCTTTAATTGTACTAAAATATTTTTTTAGTTCAAATTAAATATTTTTATTCGTTTTTATTAAAATAATCGACTTTTTTATGGCCAGCGAATAGTTTTTACAAATTTGCTGTTTAAGCTTAAGCTGAAATTTAAAATATACAAAGTAAAGTGGCCCATACACTACAACAGCGTGCATGCGCAATCAAGTGTTTGTGCCAGCGGTTGGGTCGTGTATGGGCATTTTGTGTGATTGTACGTTTTGCTGTAGTGATATCAAATAGAGTTTGATATTTTGCTGATGTTAAAAGCTTGCTGGTATTGTGTATAGTGAAGTTAGCTCAGTTGAGTAAACTTGTCAAGGAGTAAATATTCATTTAAAAATTTTAATTTGTTTAAAAATAATTTTTTTCAATGGAAAATGGAATTTGAGCACTTTAGTTGTACATAGCTGCTAATATTTACAAAATATCAATAATATGTAAAAGTATTAAAAATATTTATTATCTTTTCCAAAAACCATTACAAAATTGTATATGTTAAAAAACTTTTAAACACTTTTTTTTCATTTATGAACAAATGTTGTAGACTTACACCTATTTTGTTTTTATACCAATACTTTTCAAAACTTGTTAAAAAAATTATATGACACACATTGTTATTTATAATTATAAAAAAAATTTTTTTGATTGAAAAGAAAAAAGACGAAAACTAATTATCAAGATATAAAAAAAAGAATAATCCTGAAGAAGTTAACCAAAGGTTAACGAAATATCGATATAAAAATAAAAATATAAAGAAATTTACTGACCTAAAGCTTAAAAAAATAGTTTCATTGAACATATAAAAAAGGTCGAAAAATTAGATAAAACAATTTAATAAAAATTTAAGCAAACAACTGTGTCACTGTATAGAACCACCCTTCTTTAATTTTTAAAAAAAGTGAATATTGTACCAGTTTGCTGGTATGTTATGTGGTTCGAGCATGATTGCTTAATAGCTTGATTGCGCGTGCATGCTGTTGTAGTGTATGGGCCGCTTAATAACATGTGCTCCAGCATCCGATGATTTGGAAATGGAATAGTTCACATTTTTTTGGATTTCCTTGCTGCGTTTTGCTTTCACAAGACTGTTTTCAAGGAAAAGAATATTAGTTTCATTGTTCAAAAGTGAAAATTGACATATTCAATCGTTTGAAAAGAAATACGGAGTGAAACTGCAGAGATACCTTAAATGTACTAAAATAGTCATTGGTGTGCTATTGTACTTTCCGAGTTTAAATATTACCAAAAAAGGTACAATTGTACCAACTTTGCCATTCCTGTTCTGTTATGTCTGATTTATTTCCCTGCTTGTTCCTTATGCCTTTTTATTTTTATTTTTCCCTTAAAATTTTTAGGCATAAAAACAAATACAATGCCACACAAATACCCCAAAATTTTCTATGAATGTAGTAGCTATACCCAGTGAGCAAACAGATGTGATCTTAGATTGGGTATGATGACTTAGAAGTCTCTGTCTCTAATTAAAACGATGCATACATGATTATTATCTCGCTTATTATAGAAGTTTGTTTTTAAAAATTACTTTTAAATCAAATAATTTTTTTATATGTATAATATTTTTATACACTTTACCAAAAATGGAAAAGGGCATAAATAGGTTTGTCATTCCGTGTGTAATATTCACAATATCAATATGCCACCCATAAAGTATATATATTTAGGGTCCTTATGAATAGGGAAGACGAATAAGCGATGATCGTCTGTCCATCCGTCTGATGTACGTGAATTCGAAGATCCCAGAAGAGCTAGAGACTTCGGTCTTAGACTGGTGTATCAGAAGTAGTCCAAGTTAGATTGGTATTGAAAATCAGCAAAATCGAGCAGACGGTTTCAGAGCTGGAAAACTTAAACTTTATTTTGTCACATAAAAGTAACTACCGAAAATTAATTTTTATGTTTTTTATTAAATAAAGTTATTTTATACTTTAGTACGAATAAAATTGGTATTAAATATAAATAAAAAATTCAAAAAATCAAACAGTCATTTATAGGGTTAGAATACTTTGGGTTGGGAAACTTACATTTTTTGTGATATATAAAAGTAACTAGGTCTAATTAATTTTTTTCTTTATAAATTATATATATTTTACGTTTGGTTTAAAGTTTGGTATAGAAAATTATAAAATAAAAGCCGCAGCTCCAGGGCTGGAACATTTTAAAATTTGTTCTGGATATTAAAGTAACTAAATAAAACTATTTTTTTTATTTACTTTTCTTTGTTCATTTTATATTTTCTTAAGAACTACTAGATTGGTATAATGAATCAGAAAAATCTAAAAGGATGATTCCAGGGTTGGAAAATTAATTTTTTTTTTGTAAAAGTAAGTAGGTCAAATATTTTTTCTTTTTGCTTACAAATTATTTATGCTTTATGTTTTAGAAAAAAATCGTTTCGCATAAAAATTATAAAAAAACATTCCACCAGACCTGGAGAACTTAAACTTTTTGTGGTATATAAATATAAAATAAATTGCATATAAATATATTGCATATTTTAACAAGAAATATATTAGTATTAAAAATTAGTAAAAATAAAATTATGGTTCCAGGGTTGGAAATAAAAAAATTTTTGGCAAAATTTTAACCGAAAACAATTTTTTTTTCAATTAAACATATTTCATGATTTAGAAAGATTTTGCTCTAGATTTTTTATATCTGTTCAATTTTGATTTAAGTATAAACGAAGGTTTGTGTCATGTTGCTATTGTCATGTTGTTATTATGCTATCAGCACAGTTATGTTTCAAATCGATGGTTTTTCCATGACAGCTTGTAACGAGTTCTTATTGATTTTTAGTTTAGTAAATAGATATAAAAATAAAATTAAGCGATAAAGAACAGTCCTAACTAAAAAAATAATTAAGAGACATGTGCAGTTTTATTTATCTGAAAGCGTTTCTTTGTGCTGAACAAAGTTGATAAAACGCTTACACAATACCGCGGTGTATACCTTTTGTAATGAGATTTAAAATTTAAATTGGGACACTTAACAATTTTGCAACGTCAAAGATTATTAAATAAAACCAGTTAGGCTGAGTTTACATCTGGCATTTTTTGTGTGTCATTTTCCCAAAAAAAAAACGTAACCAACTAATTACTAATGAAAAACTATTTGATTCATACTTAAAAAATACATGTCTGAATCAAATAGTTTTTCATTAGTAATTAGTTGGTTACGCTTTTTTTACGCTCTTGTGTGGCATTTGGCATACAGATGTAAAACCAGCCCTAGTTTTTTAGGGTTATGGTTAATTTATAGAGAAAAAGAAAAAATTTCTTTTAGGGGATACTTTTATACACCAAAAAAAAAGTTCAAATTATCCAACCCTGGAAACGTCTTTTTGATTTCTTTTTCTAAATTCAATACTAATTTAATTCTTAGTGAAATATCAAATATAAAAAGTTTAAGTTTTCAAGCTCTGAAACTGTCGTTTCGATTTATGTCAATTGTTTATTATTTTTTTCAATACCAATCTATTTCGCACCATTTCTGACTCACCAGTGCAAGACCGAAGTTTTTCAATTAACATTGTGGAAATTATACACCGAATGACAAATCTACATATATAAGTATGTATTGCCTTTAGCATTTTTGGTGAAAGGTATAAAAATGTGCGAATTCGAAAAGAATTTAGCGAATTGTAATAATCAGTTTGCTGAGCTGGCGCTTTGTAAAATTAATGTGCGCTAGCTTTGATTATCCGGACAAATTGTTCTAAATGGGTAAATCGTGTTGCCTAAAATTCGAAGGAAAAAAGGTACAAAAATTTTGTTCTGAAATAATTCGTGAATTCAGGTTTAGGCAATTGTTATAACTCGTAACAAACATATTTTTTAAGGAAAATGATAAGGATAAGAAAGGATAAATGTAAAGTAAATTAAGTTGAACTCGTTTTATACAGCTCTGCTTTTAAGGGATGCGTACACCAAAGATGAATAGGAAATAGGTTATGAAATTTGGAATACAGTTTTATATTTGCTTCGATAAGAAAAATATAAAGTTTGAAGAATATCGGAGCTGTTTTGGAGAATATACGAGCATTTTAAAATTGGGTGCAAAGTGGCCAAAACTAAAAAAATTTTAATGCTAAATGGGGCTTAAAATAATGCTAAAAATGCTAAACAAAATTTCAAAATGCTAAAAATTATGTTAAAATTTTCGATGTTATTTTGACTAACTATTTCGTTATTACAAATGAATTTTTCTTAATTTGCATGAATAAAACAAAGTTGATTCAAAAATAGCAAAATCAAAAAACAACAATCAATTCAGGAAGATAAAAAATACAATTCAGGAATTCAATCGGTAGTCTTAAGTGTCATAGTGTCCTAATGTCTTAAACTATTTTAATATTCTTGCTTTTGTCAATTCTTTCGAACAACAATTTTTAAACATTATGATACTCTGACACTTAAGACCGCCGTTTGAATCACTAAAATATGTAGTAAATTAAATACATGTTTATTATATTATTATTATTATTATTATTTTTATGCATTTATATGAAAGTGGATACAATGATAGAGATAGGCAGAGATTTTTACTTACAAAAATGAAACATATTTTATGAAATTTACAAGATTAAAAAATGCTAAAAAAAATGCTAAATGCTAAATGAAAAATTCGCTGCTAAATCAAAATTAATAATGCTAAATTTAGCAGTGAAAATGCTAAAAGGGTCACACTGATTGGGTGCTTTTCATAAACTGAGCGAAGGAGAAAATATGTCATTATTTTTTTTAATACATGTATTTATTTATTGTATCTTCAAATATGAACTAACAATAAGTATTCAAATCTTAAATCTAAAATATAAGTATTAGGCCCGACCACTGTCGGACATAAACTTAGTAATAGTTATAAATAATACATAAGTAGTGATAATCAAAAAAGGAAAAAAAATATTTTCAAGAAATTCTATCTGGAGTGCTGAGTATTAGAGCCCTTGTGTCCTTCTTTTTTAGGCGAATGTGTCCAGTAAAGTTCAAAATATTACGAGCAAGCGGATTAGGATGTTACTCGAGTTTTGCTAAATATTTGCCTGCGTATTTTGCAATTCATTCAATCACTAGTGGCATATTTAAATCACGATGTATATTTGAATTTTTGATGTACCATGGAGCCGATGTTATCAAACGTAAAATTTTGTTTTGCCTTCGTTGGATTCTCTCGACATTAGAAGCTGAAGCAGTGCCCCATAGTTGAATTCCATAGCACCATATAGGTTTCAAAAGCGACTTGTTTATTAGAAGTTTGCAATCTAGACTGAGAGATGAATTTCTACCAATCAGCCAATGTACCTGAGTTAATTTTAGTTTCATTTGGGTTAGCTTACAATCAATGTGCTGTTTCCATGTAAGCCATCGATCAAGGTGTATACCAACGTATTTTACATGTGAATGTTGAGGAAAAATTTGATTATTAATTCTAATGGGGGAACAAGTATCTTTTCGTAGAGTAAATGTTACCTGCGCACACTTCTGTTCATTTACTTTCATTCTCCATAGCTTTAACCATAGTAATATAGATAATATGTTCCTGAAGTTATCGGGATGCCTTGTGAGGGTTTTCGTGCATGCTAAAAAAGGCTGTATTATCGGCAAATGTAGATTTATGGATTTTAGTGCTAACAGGCATATCAAAAGTATATACCAAAAACAAATCTGGGCCCAGTATACTCCCCTGTGGCACACCGGCGGATATAGATTCGGGCACACTCATGAAGTCTCCTTTCGCAACAATGAACTTCCGGGATAGAATATAACTTTCCAATAGCTTTAAAAAGTTTATTGGTAGATATGTCTTCAATTTTAGAATTAGGCCTTCATGCCATACTTTATCAAATACCTGAGAAACATCAATAAATAGAGTAGAAAAATACTTCTTTTCTTCAAAAGTTCTTCTTATAAATTGAACCAATCTATGAGTTTGTTCAATGGTGCCATGCTGACTTCTCAAACCAAATTGATGTTCTAGGATGCACCCACTATCAGTTAAAATTGGGGACAATTTTGTCATGAGCAGCTTTTAGAAGAGTTTTGACATAGTTGACAGCAAACTTATTGGCCTATATGACTCAGCTTTAGTAAGATCTTTGCCTGGCTTTGGAATCATTTTGATTTTTGCAAGCTTCCAGAGTTGTGGATAATACTCCAGTCGTAACTAATTCCATCAATACCTGGAGCTTTCTTTTGCTTGAGTTCATGAATTACTTTATGAACATCACGCATCTTAAACTTTAAGGTTCGACGGGGTAGAGCAACTACACTTGGCAAATCAGCAACACCAGTACATGTATTTGGGGTAAATACGGATTTTAAGTGCTCAGCAAATATTTTACAGTTTTCCGTATCGCTTCTTGCCCAACCTCCGGTAGATGTGCGCAGAGGTGGCTTAGACTCAACGGATGTTTTAAGCTTTCTAGCAGCGCGCAACAAAGAGTAATTTGATGTTGGTGTGACATCAAGACCTTCCAAATAATTTTTAAGAGATGCAGTTTTTTCAGATGCAAGCCACTCTTGAAGTCGGTTAGTACATTCTTTAAGTATGAGTTTATGTTGGGGTGATCTGTGCTATTGCCATTCCCTTCTAGCTCTTCTTTTTTCACACACGAGATGTTCAATATCCCTGGAATAAATTTTATTAAACCCAGTCTGCGGTTAGGAGGTAGTGGCATTTTCAGCAGCCTGTTTAATATTTTCGTTAAGATTGGCAATGTTAGTTTCAATATTATTGGGTGTTCTTAGCGTAATATTTTCCGTGCAATGGCTACTAAGATATTTTTTGAATCCCAGCCAATTAACACGATTGGTCATCTTCGTATATGGGTGAGGTAAGTCACTTCTTAGTGGGTTACAGATTGTAACGATAGTGGGGGAGTGATCGGTGGAGAGATCTAGAGAAGTTTCAACGTTAATTAAATTCCTAGAAATATTTTTCAAGACGCCAAAATCAATAACATCCGGAATTTTTCGTACGTCAGTAGGCCAGTAAGTGGGCTCCCCACTCGAAATAACATCTAAGCCCATTTTTTAAATTTTATTAAACAAAGCTCGACCTCTAGGTGTTACAAGGCGCGAACCCCAGTACGTATGTTTTGCATTGTAGTCTCCAGCTGCTACGAAACAAGATCCAAGCGATTTGTAGAACTTCTCATACTGATCTTCGGTAACTGAAAATCTGGCAGGTGAGTAAATTGATGATATCACGAAATTAGAAAACCGCCTTTTAAATTAATGCTTTTCTGTTGTGGTTCTTTCTAGCGAGGGATTGAACTCGAGCTCTGAAAGACCGGCGTTTGCTTTTTAGTCAGTAGCTTTGACTTTTGGATTGTTATACAACAGATCCCTCCTTGCTTTATTTTACTAGTGGCAATTTTTTTTATTTTTTACACTTTAAAGGAACTTTTTGAACTAAGTAAGTGTGTTAGTTAGTTAAGTCTTTTAAGATCCTAAATTCCTCACGGTAATACTTATAATATCCTTGTAAAAACGGCTTCAAAAATTTTAATTTTTGGCTTAAAATCTGTTCAGGTTTTTATACACATTTACGTACCGTTGGAAGCCTAAAAAGCTAATGACCATTTAATTTTAATGTTGTTGTTTGTGAGTTGTGTGTGTGGCGGGTATGTTTTTTTTGTTTTCTCTCACATGTGTGTTCGTTCGTCGGCCATGTGAAGAAGACAAAAGTTTCAATTAACTAAAAAAAAAAATAAATGCGTGCGTAGACATGAAAGGATAAAATAACAAAACAGAGACAGGAAGCAGGAACAGTTTGTTGAACTTTTAGATACTGAATATTACTTATGATGTTCTTGTTATTGCCGGCTTAGAAGTAAGTATCATCAGTACGCACAGCTACTTGTGAAGGTTTTTGAAATAAAATATTTTGCAGAAACTGCACGGAAAAAAATTAGAACAATTTAAAGCGTCTAGTGTGTGGTAAAAAAAATCAATAGGAATTTGAAAGGGCAGCATAACTTAACATGCGAGGGTGGATCAATAAGCCAGTGACTCTTTGAACTTAACTCGTAGTTATATAAAATACAACACTGTTCTCACCTGTCAAATTTTGCGTGAGTGTTCAACACATAAAACCTCGTGTATTTTTCTAAAAATGGAAAAAATTTAATTTCCAGTCCAGAAAACATTATATTTTGCGAAAAAAAACCGTCAATCAAACGAAGAAAAAGCTCGATAAATACTATGGAAAATCTACAACATCGATTTCAATGGTAAAAAAGTGGTTTACTGAGGCTGAACGTTCTGGCCCGCAAATTGAGGCCAGTACACCCGAAAATGTCGAAAAATCCACGATATGGTGTTGGCCGATCGAAGAGTAAAAGTGAGTGACAGTATATTGTGCCACCTTCAAATATCATATGCATATTGGCGATATTATTGTACAATACGAAAAATTGCACAATTATATTGCAAGTGGGTGCGCCGCCTTACACTTAGTATCAGCTGATACATTGATTTCATCAATTACAGCGAGCGAAATTCACTATAGCGTAATTCTTCGTCGAATAAACGTTCAAATACCAAAAGAAAATTCGTTCGATCAACATTTTCGCCTACAGCGGAAGATCGGGGGTTGCTAGTAATTATAGTCCGATATTTTATCCTTCCGCTGCAAATCCAAACATTAAATAATTCTCTCAGTGTACCACAACTATTTTGAAACGTATGCGTATGCAGAAAATGAACAAAACAAAATAACAAAATGAATGAAAGACAAACATTTTCGCAAAAAAAGGACCACTTTAACTGTCTGGGTGGTATTTAGGCTGCATGGGGAGTGAGTGAAGTGTGGAAGTGTCTGGCGGTTTGGTGAGGCAAGGGAAGAGTTTAGTGCTGAAAATGAAAAAAAAAATACTAAAAAAAAACACAATCATTATTAAGGGAAGGTAATCTTTAAATGTCTGGCATATGAAGAAACTTATTTCATTGTTGTTGTCTGCTTCCTTTCGTCGTTGTTGAATTTTGAATTCGAGCACTCACTACAACATGTCCCTTGTTTATATTTTTGCCGACACAATCAGTCTAGTGAACTTTTATTTTGTAAAATATGTGCTGGTAATTTAAAAGGAATGCGTAACGTACAAGGACTATAATATGAAGTTATTAATTTTTCACAAGGACTTTTAGTAAAACAAACAACCACCACCGACCGTATGGAATGAAAAGATGAAAAAAACAACGCAACAACTAAAAAAAGGTTAAGATGCAAAAGACTTTATAATACTTGAGCTTTTTCTTCTTTGCCTATAATAAAATGAAATAAATCGAGATACTTAGGCTATACAAAAGAAACATGAACAAATTAAAATGCTAACAATCCTTTAAACACAATACACAGAGAGAAACTATTATCAGTAATTTATATAATATATTTAAGTTGTAACGCTCATGAACGAACTAGTTCAATTGAACGCTTTCATCTCAGTGCCGACTGCTTTCTTAACAAATTTGTTTATGTAGCGTACAAGTAAATCAAGGAAAATAATTAATATCTTATGATGAAAAAAGCAAGGAATATCAAATACCAGATGGCAGCACAATTGACATGCCAATATCTTTTTCTCTGACTACATTTGTACCATCAGTTGTCAAAATTTGTGTTTGTTTACAAATTCTGTAATCGAGAAGTGGGTTGTGGTGGTTGCTAAAAGATATTTCATTTGCAAATTTGTGCTTGTTTTAACCGAGTTCAAAACAAGAAGGAGGAGATTATCAATTCGACTGTATTTCTTTTTTTTTACATTGTTTCATATTTTATAACTCGCTGTAGGTATATTAGACCGATTAAAAAAATTTATTTTTGTCTGAAAGGGTCCCATTGTGAAGAAAGTGGACAGCGACACTCCCACTTTTTTTTAATTAATTTGATAATACTCTACTTTTTTGATTGTTGCTAGGTTTCCTAGCAAACACCTTTGGTTCTTGTATCTACACAATTTTAAAGTTGAAAAAATGGGCGATGCTACGCCCATTAAAATTTATTATTATATTTCTCGTGTTTTTACTAAACTGATTTTCACGAAACTTACCACACAGTTTGAGCTCTAAAATAACCACAATCTTTCATTAACGAAATGAGCTGCCCATTAAAACTTATTACTATATTGTACGTGGTTCTACTTTAACTATTTTTAGAATTTAGACACTATAAATTTAAAAAAAAAACAGAATCTTTCGTTTAAAAAAGGCGTGGAGTCACGCCCATTAAAATTCAATATTTTGTTTTAAGTGGTTCTACTTTACCGATTTTACAAAACTTAAACAACACTCTGAGCTCTAATAAAACACAATCTTCCATACGTCGAAAAATGGGCGGAGGCACGCCCATTAAAACTTAATTTTATATATCACATAATTCTCTTAACCTATGGATTTTCAAAAAAAATATTTTTATATATATGATTTGAACGGGCTAAAGTTCGTATCGCTTTTTAAGCCAAATTACATGTGATAATTATTAATGAATAAATAACATCAAAGTTAGTTGTAAATATTCTGACAACACATAGTTGAACGGAACAGCCAGCCGTTTTCGAAGGCCACTAAACCTTCATCATCAGCGTTCTTCTGTGTTGGTCCACTGTGTGTGGTGTCAGTTGATGTAAATTTCTGCCCTATATACGAAACCTTCTTGCAAATGGAATACGTGAATTGTTTTAAAACAAACAAATTAAGTTCGAAAAATAATAATAAAAATTAACTAAAAAAAATATTTTTAAAAAAGTAAGTAGACTAATTATTATAATTAATAATGGGTGTTCGAAGCCATTTCTTGCTTTTTATACCCTTTACCAAAAATGGAAATGGGTATATATAGGTTTGTCGTTCCTTGTGTTATTTCCACAATATGAATATGCCAACCATAAAGTATATATATTCTGGTTCCTTATGAATAGGGAGCACGAATAAGCGATGTTCGTCTGTCCGTCCGTCTGATATACGTGAAATCGGTTTTCCGAAGCTCCCAGAAAAGATAGAGACTTCGGTCTTAGATTCGTGTATCAGAAATCGGAAAATACCAAAATCGTTTGGTATTGAATATCAGCATAATCGAGCAGACGGTTTCAGACCTGAAAAACTTAAAATTTATTTTGCCATATAAAAGCAATTAGCTAAAATTAATTTTTATTTTTTTGTTGAGTAAACTTATTTTATATTTCGATACGAACACAAAACTAGCATTAAAAATATAAAAAAAAATATATTAAATATAAAAACGATCCCAAAGTTGGAAAACTTTAACTTTTTTTCTTATATATAATTTTTATTTTTTCTCTATAAATTAAACATATCTTAAATTCTTAAAATAAATATATTGGTGTAGGAAATCAGAAAAGTCGAAAAGGATGATTGCAGAGTTGGGAAACTTACACTTCTTGTGATATATATAAGTAACTAGGTATAATTAATTTTTTTCCTTTTCTTTATAAATTAAATATATTTTATATTTTGGAAAGAAAAGTTTCATATAGAAAAGTGGAAAGAAAACCACGCCTCCAGAGCTGTAAAAAATTTAATTTTATTTTATGTTAAAATAACTAAATAAAAGTATTGTTTTCATTATTTCCTTTTTCCTTTCTTCGCTAAACATATTTTATGTACTGATTAAATAACTATATAGAGGTATAAGGAGTCAGAAAAATATAAGTGGATGATTTCAGGGTTGGAAAATGTTATTTTTTTTTTGTATAAAAAAGTAGCTAGGTCAATTATTTTTTTTTTTATTACAAATTAAATGTACTTTATGTCTTAGAAAGAAATAGTTTTGAATAAAAAATTAGAAAAATAAAAATCATTGCTCCAGAGCTGGAAAACTTAAACATTTTGTGGTATATACAACTAATTAGTAGTTAAATATATTCTATATTTTAGAAAGAAATAAATTAAAATTAAAAACCAGAAAAATCAAAATTATGGTTCCAGGGTTGGAAATTGAAAAAAAAACTTTGTCAAATTAAACCAAAAACTATTTTTGTCAGTTAAACATATTTCATGTTTTAGGAAGATATTTACTCAAATTTTTTTCTATCTTCAATTTCATTATGAATATTTCACTTACACTCAGGGAAAAGCTGCAAGTTAAAAATAAGAACACGTCACATTAATTTAATAATAATAATTCAATATAATAGAAAATGTATGTTAAGATAGTTAAAAATAACTAAAATTAATAAATTAATACTGTAAACTAATATTTTTATATATTGAAATAAAAAATAACAACATGACTAGACTTTCGTTAATGTTTCTTATTAATTCAATATGGTTTTTATAGATTTTAAGCTGTTTTTTCCCTGGGTGTACGTATAAACGAAGGTTTGTGTTGTGTTGCTTATTATGCTTTAAGCACAGTTTTGTTTTTAAAACGATGGTCTTTTGTTTACAGGCTTGTAACGAGTTCTTATTAATTTTTAGTAAGTGGAGATAGAAATAAAATTTATCGCTAAAGAACAGTCATAACTACAATATTAAAGGCAATGTTCCATTTCATTTCCCTGAAAACGTTCCTTTTTTCTGAACAAAATCGTAAAGATTTTTTAGGAATATGAATGGAATCGGATGGGATGTTTCAATCACCAAACAGCTCTGCAACATCTAAGATAATTAAATACGGGAAAATATAAAACAAGTTATTTTACTTGGTATGGAGGTACAATACTAAGGCTATGTTAGGGTTATTAAATATTAGCACTGTTTTTTAACATCTCGAGAGCGAGTAAACAACCCCCAATTTTTTGGTATTGGTTTGACGTGGCGACGATGTTGATAACTGTAATAAGGGTGAATGTAATTTATTTCTTAAATACAGAGTGTAGAATAAAATATTCAACTATTGCTAATATCGAAAATAAAATATTTGAATCAAATTCTTTAGTCGAAAAATATCGAGAGGTCACTTACTAAATATTGCACTATAACAAAAAATTATAAATTTTTTTTACAAAACAAATATGTAATTGCATGTATACGTATAGTACATACCATACGTGCTTTGGTAAAGGGTATATAAAATTCGGCACAGCGAAAATAAAGCTCTCTTATTTGTTTTCTTTATTTTATATCTAATGTTCTTGACAAAAAAATCATATTATTATTGCATTATTGTACTTAGAGTTCCCCTGCTGCCACCTGGTTAAACACCTCTCGACCATAGGACAGTCTCATGTAAAAGTGACCCTTCCCTTTTAAATTAAGTGTTAGATCTGGAACTTATTTTTAACATTTAGGTACCAGTTTTGTAACCACTTTTATGCCCCTTTCCCTTCCATTATTTCATTTCTTACTAAATTTCCTAACTAATTATATTTTGTTTTTATTTACTCGTATTTTTCGTTTATTATTAATTTTGTATATCTTTTTTGTTGATTGTTTTGTCAAACACGTAACCAAGTTTACGAGCTGTTAACTTTGCAGAACTAATTAATTTAATTAACTTATTTAATTGCACTTTTTATATAAAAAAAACAACAACAATAATTTCATCTTAACAATATTAATGTAAAATAAAAGGTATTAATTTTAGGGGATATTTTTCAAAGCGTAGAACACATTGAATTTGGGTGGAATCAAACATACTTTAAGCGATTTCTGTTTAACATTATATACGTAAGTAAATTTTTATGTTAATTTATTTGTTTATTTTTTTAAATATATTTCACAAGGCAATATTGCAACGGACTGTAACGGAATGTAGCTGCAACGGTAGGAAACAGCTGATCGATATTCATTTATTTCATTTATTCATAACAACAACCAACCGAGCCCATAGGGCCATATATAATTGGTGGACTACAAGAATATATAGATATTGTTATATGAAAGGTAATGAAAATGGTTAAGGGCTCAGTAAGCCGATTGTAATTTAATGTAACTGCGTAACGTAGGAAACAGCTGATCGATATTTTTATGTGAAAAGCGGGATACGTTACATAACAATATCGATCAGCTGTTTCCTACTGTTGCATTTACATTCCATTACAGTCGGCTAACTAAGCCGACGTTACGTAACCATTACTTTTCATATAATAATACCCATCAGCTTTCTACCTACCGTTGCATTTTTATTCCATTACAGTCGGCTAGCTGAGCCTTTACTCGGTATTGCGATGCTACCAGAAATACGAAAAGGAAAATATAAGATGCCAAAAGAAAATGCGCAAATGAATTAATCCAATTATATTGAACAATCGTTTGATTTAATATTATATACACTCAAACCTCGTTTTATGCGATTGATCCGTTCCAGAGAAAATTGCATAAATCGAATTCGCATAAAACGATACACTAGCTCCACACTAAAATTAATGATTCGTCCCTGAATTTTGAAAAAACGCATAAATTCAAAGTAAAGCATTAGAACTCAAACAAAATCGCATAAAAAAAGTCAACAAAAAAGTAATTCATTCATGCCCGAATTTAATTCATGCCCGAAATTACGGATTTTTTTATGGAATCTTAATTTTTTTTAATCGATCGTATAGTTGATTCTTCTAAGTTGAACTCCTTTCCAAGAGATGTACACTTTGCACCATTTTCTAAGAGTTCGAAAATTTTAATTTTCGTCTCTAGGGATATTGTTTGTCGTTTTTTTTTTATTTTTATCCATACTGTAATCTGAAAACGTACAAATAAAATATTTTTGAGCACAGAAACTTTAAAATAACAAAACTTTATAAGTTCTTACTTTAATCACTTTTACGATAAATTAATCTCAATTTTTTATACGAGTAATATTCACTAACGGCCCTTTTCACAATGTACAATTAAAAGCTAACAGGGACTTTAACGGCAAGTTTTGTATGAAGAAATGTCAGTTAAAGTTCACGTTAACTCTTAATCATACATTGTGAAAAGGGACGTAAGACGTGAAAACAAACACCACAATAAACTATTATATTTAACTTGTTGATTAAAAGGGATTTCCCCCAAGTAGAAAACTAGAATGAATATTTACACTAAGTCACAGCGCGCTGCAATAAAAGTCACAAGCAGTGTTGCCACAACCAAAAAAAATTTGTACATACAAAAGCGTGCACAAAAAAAAAGCGTGCAAAAAAAATTCAAAATCGCACAAATTTGAATTCGCATAAAACGAGGTTTGAGTGTACATATTTTTCTTTCGCATCGCAATAGAGAGTAAATGATGAAATAGAAAAAGTCTGCAACTTCTGAAAAACCGCTGTCAAATAAATGAAATTCATAATAAAACAAGAAATGTTCTCTAGTTTTTGTTTTATTTTCTTTATTTTACAAAATGTATGAAGTTTTTAAAAAGTATGGTAACATTTTTTAGTGATGATAGGAAAAAACGCTCTCAAAATAAAAACAGATTATATCTCTCGATTGCTAGTTAGTTTCTGTGTTGTGGCATAAATAGCATAGCTCTAAAAATCATTGAATCATATTTGGACTGAGAAATCATGCAAAACAGTATAAATGATTAATTCTGGCAATGCTGGTTGCATTTAGTACACAATTTTACGTATAATTTGTACGAAAAACTTAAGACTAACATTTTCAGCAGACTAGAAGGATTGAAGTTTTATTTTAGAGCAGCTACGTCCATACACACATACACTGATATTTTCAGTTGAGGTAAACAGCTTTGAAAGCTCTTAAATTGGTTTTTGTTTCATTATCTGTTGTGTTGTTGTTGTGGATGTTGTACTCTCGTCGGTGTGAAAGCACAAAAAGCTCTTTGTAAAAGTTTGCACAATTGTGCATACTTCTCGAACTTTTTTTACTATTTGAAAGTGAGACTCTGACTTCTAACCGTATTCCATAATAATATTTTATTATTTACCCTGAAGCACAAATGAGACCTATTAAAATTTTTCATTACAAAATTTTGGGGCAATATAAAAATATATATAACATACATAAAGGGTCCGCCATCTAACGTTTTTTATACCCTTTAGCAAAAAATGGTAAAAGGGTATATATAGGTTTGTCACTCCGTTTGTAATTTCTACAATATTAATAAGAGACACATAAAGTATATATATTCTGGATCCTTATGCATAGGGAAGACGAACAAGCGATGTCCGTCTGTCCGTCTGTCTGTACGTGAAATCGGTTTTCCCAAGCTCCCAGAACAGCTAGAGACTTCGTTCTTGGACTGGTGTGTCAGAAATTTCCCGAAAAATTTTGCTATTAAAAATCAGCAAAATCGAGCAGACGGTTTCAGAGCTGGAAAACTCATACTCAATATTCCCATAGAAAATAACTACCGAACACTAGTTTTTATTACTTTTTTATTAAATTAACTTATTTTATACTTCGGTATGAATAAAATTGGTATTTATAATTAAAAAAAAATTTCAAAATTTAAAAAATTAAAAAAACGTTTCCAAGGTTGGAAACTTTAACTTTTTTTCTAATAATTAAACATATTTCATGTTTTAGGAAGAAGGCTATTTTCTCAGGAATGTAAAAGCTACGGGTCTGAAATTTGGACAGTGTATGTAGAACTTTGGTCGCTACATCAACAAATATATACAAGCTAAAAATTAAAGGGTGTTCCAAAATGAGTGACGAAAACTTTTAAAATCCCATGTAATATACATACAATTGTATGTACATATGCATATTGACACTTGAAATTTGTAAAATTAGTGTATTTTTATATATGCTACAACAATTAACACTAAAATTAAAAAATTTAAATTAAAGGTTGTCCATCAGTTAATGCAATTTTGACTATGTAATTTTAACAAATTGCTATATCTTGAAAACCGTAAGAGCTAAACTGTTGAAATTTTCAAAAACGGTAAAACCGAAAATTATAAAATCGCCAAAAATTAAAAAAAAAACGCCAAAACTATAAAAATCGCCAAAATGAAAAAAAAAAGCTAAAATTAAAAAAAACGCCAAAAACCGAAAAAAATCGCCAAAACGAAAAAAACGTGTCAAAACTAAAAATAAATTTCCACAATGACAAAAAAACGCCAAAAATCGCCAAAAACAAAACCAAAAAATGGTTTATGAACAAAAATCGCCAAAAATAAAAAAAATCGCCTAAATGAAAAAAATCGCCAAAATAAAAAAAAAATCAAAACGAAAATAAATCGCCAAAATTAAAAAAAACGCCAAACACTAAAAAAATCGCCAAAACAAAAAAAATTGCCTATATGAAAAAAAATCGCTTATATGAAAACAAATCGTCAAAATCAAAAAAATCGCCAAAACGAAAAAAAAATCGCCAAAACGAAAAAAAATCGCCAAAATTAAAAATAAATTTCCACAATGACAAAAAAACGCCAAAAATCGCCAAAAACAAAACCAAAAAATGCTTATATAAACAAAAATCGCCAAAAATGAAAAAAATCGCCTAAATAAAAAAAAATCGCCAAAATCAAAAAAATCGCCAAAACGAAAATAAATCGCCAAAATTAAAAAAAACGCCAAAAACCGAAAAAAATCACCAAAACGAAAAAAAATGTCAAAACTAAAAAAAATTGCCACAAAAAAATAAAAAAATAATATATATAAAAAATAAAAAAATCGCATAAATGAAAAAAAATCGTCAAAATCAAAAAAATCGCCAGAACGAATCGCCGAACAAATTAAACATAATGCCTAAAACCTAAAAATTGCACAAAAAGTATGAATTTTTTCACAAAATTAATATGTACCTACATATCTCTGTGCTTATGTATGTATCTCTATACTACATAAACGCACTTTGGTAAAGGGTATATAAGATTCGGCACAGCCGAATATAGCACTCTTACTTGTTTTCAACTAGTGCTTATTTCGTGAATGATAACACTTAGCTCATGTCTTATTTGACAGATAATTAGTTTTATCCTTCCGCAGAACGAGCCATTTGACCATCCAATGCGTTTTCGCTTCACTAAGTGGGCCTGCGATCGACTCACAGAAGATGCAGATTTTGCCAAAAAAATCATCTTTTCAGCTGAAGCTCATTTTGATCTTGGCTTGTACTTTTTTGTACTTGGAAAGTACTTTTATTGCTGTTCATTTTGTTTTCATATTTCACTTCCCATCACACTTTCAACATGCCATACTTCCTTTTTTTTGGTTATTGTCACATAATTCTTTTAAATGATGCTTGTTATAATTTCATTCATTAATTCGTTTTTTTTTGTTTTTATTCCAAACAAAACTCTTGCATACAGATAAAAGCAACATATTTATGGTTAAATCGATTCGGTTATGGTTTGTTAAATTTTTCAAATTAAGCTCTAATGGCATTTTCTCTGAAACCTTATTGTTCGTGTAAGCACTCTTTTCTACGTTTCACATTAGTGAATTTTTGTTTTTTTTTTCGTTAATATGCACTTGCATTTATAGTGCTGTAAATTAGTTCAAATAAAGGCTATTGCTTAAAAATATGTCTATTTGTCTGACTGTCTTTCGAAACGCTTGACGTGATACACCTCCTTAACCGCCATTGAAAATATGTACTTATGTTTGTAAATATTTATGTATATGAATTGGGCAAACTTTTTTTTGTAAATACATATTAAAATAAAAATTTAAATATACCACACCAGTATAAATATGATTTATATAATAGTATAGCATAAAACTACGCACGGACAATTAACAAAAGACAATACGAGAGATGCAAAAATTTAAATATGAATAATTTAAGGTTAAAAGGGTGTTGCGCTTGCATAATTATTTATAAGCATATTTATCATAATTATGGCTGTTATTACAAACTGAAGGTAAAAAATATAAGTTACTTGAGATTATAACTGAAGTGAAGAAACACATCTTTAGCGGCGTTGCAATTGGTAAAAGCTTTTGTATGGCGTTACCATTCAAGCGATGTAAGCACAAAGGACATATACCAGGGAGGATAAGCCGGTGAGTTTTTTATAAACCACTGGTATTTGCGTTTAAAAATAATTTAATTGAAACACATTTTTGTAAATTTTTCAATTGAACTTTTAGTGATTTTTAATCAGAAATAATTTTTAGTCAGGCTTAAGTTCAGTAATTTCAATTCTTATTGAATGAAATATTTTTATTAATTAATGTGAGTATCTAAAGAAGAGAAGAAAAATTAAACTTAGACTTTAAGCTGGGGGAAATACCGATACTTTTCTGTGCAGCCACGCACTTCATCAGCACCCTAGTCTATCTACTTGGGTAGAGATTCTTATTAACATCAGCTATTTCACATTAATTAATAAAAATATTTCATTCAATAAGAATTGAAATTACTGAACTTAAGCCTGACTAAAAATTATTTCTAAATAATTTAATTTTTAATTTTTTATGTTTAAATTACTGCAGATTTATAAATTTTTTATTGGTGACAATCTTACGACCTGGCCCACCATGTCTACAAGAGACTATCTATCGCTTACTTATGTTAAAAACAAAAACAAATTTCCTTATTTTGTTTTTGTTTTCAATATAACTAAGCGACAGAAAATTTCTTGTCCACATCGTGGGCCAGGCCGTTAATGATAATTTTAACGATCTTTGTCTGAAATTTGACGGTTGTACTATATATTATATCAAATGATTTTGTCTATATTAAGACTTTGTGAATTGTGAAGACAAACGCACGCGAATACTGAAAAGTTTACTATTAAAAAAATGTGGGTGTGTGTCATTAAAGCAAGCATAACTAATGAAACATTTAAGATAATTTCATCACTATCAAATTTATGCTGGCGCCAGTCCTATCTGCCATCCTAAGGCAATAAAATTTATTTATTTTTATCCGTATATTCTCGACGACACATTTTATTGCTCTTATCAGTTTATATGGCATTCTCGCCACTAATGTAAAACGCTTTAAAAATATAAGTTTATCATTTCGCTTGTTAGCTTCGTAATATTTATTTGCAAGCGCCTTAGCGCCCTAGTTTCTCTAAAGATCGCAAACTCGAAATGTACAAGAGGAATTGATAACCTATTCCCTTTTTTAAGTCCGTTAAAAAGAGGGATAAGATTATATATTTTAGGGATAATATTTTATTTTTGTAGTAAAGAAAATGATGTAAAATTTTTATCATGGCTAGATATAACCATTATGCATCCTTTTCTTGCCAAAAAGTCAAAATTGCAAAATTATGAGTAATTCTCGTCATATCAAACACTTCATAAAATTTAGATATGCATCTAAAAGAAGGTTTAGGCTTTACATTTTTAGTGTCACACGGGACTTCCAGTTTGTGTGATTTTTGTGGCATTTTGACTAATTTTTAGGGTTCCGTACACCAAAGGTGAAAAGAAACCCTATTGTTTTCGCTACGCTGTCCGTCTCTCAATCTGTCCTGTAAATGCAGTTGTATGTACATATGTACATATATTGACACTTGAAATTTGTAAAATTAGTGTTTTTTTTATACAGACTACAACAATTAGCACTAAAATTTAAAAATTAAAATTAAAGGGTGTTATATTAGTTAATGTTATTTTGACTATGAAATTTCGACAACTTGCTGTATCTTGGAAACCGTAAGAGGCAAACTCTTGAAATTTTCAAAAATGGCAAAACTAAAAAACACCAAAATTATGAAATCGCCAAAGCGATAAAAAATCGCCATAAGTTAATAAAAAAAATCGCCAAAACGAAAAAAATAAAAAAAAATTTTCTAACCCTAAAATAAATCGCCAAATGAAAAAATCGCCAAAATTAATGAAAAACGGCTAAAACCGAAAAATCTACAAAACTTAAAAAATCACCTATATGAAAAAAATCGCCAAATTTAAAAAAAACCGCCAAAATAAAAAAGCCAAAAAAAAGCGAAAAAAAAATCGCCAAAACGAGTAAAAAGTTGTCCAAACTAAAAAAATCGCCAAAATGAAAAAAACGCCAAAAACTAAAAAGTTGCCAAGTCTAAAAATCACCTATATGGAAAAAAATAAATCGCCAAAATAATAAAAATCGCCAAAATGAAAACAAACGCCAAAAACCCAAAAAAATCGCCAAAACTAGAAAAAAGTGAAAAATACGCCAAAACTTAAAAAAATCGCCAAAACCGAAAAACGCAAAAAGCGCTAAAACTAAAATCAATGCCAAAACTATATATTTTATACATATAGGTTAAAGCTTTTATTGTAATACATATGTATCCAGTGCCAGTACGGGACCCTTCCCGCGGGTCGCACTTCAATAAATTTTTTTCAATTTGACGTGCTTTGGTATATATTTTAATTTTAAATCGATTTTCAAAAACAATTGAACTTTGAAAAATTGGACTGTGGTACGGAACTTTAACTGCGCGAATGCCACTCTCAGTCCATATTTATTTTTTAAATTATTTGTTTTTGGTTGGTTAGTAAAAAATTTATTCCGAGCGGACAACATCCCGCGGTCTTAGCTGGTTTTTATTAATTGCATTTATTTGAAATATGAATTTTTAATTCTAATATATTACATTGAAAATTGCATTTAAAAGTTTCTTAAGAATTATGTACTTATGTATGTATATCTGTGGCGATAAGGAAAAAGTGCTTGAGTCATATTTTACTGTTTTTGAGAAGGGCTTTTTTAAAATCAAATAAATTTTCAGGTATTTACTTCTTTTGTAGTTAAATTGGAAATTTCGGTCTACACTTTCATTTTTCTTTAGAAAGCCATTGTTCCACACACTATAAACAATATATTTAATTTAAAATATACCAAAAGTATAGGTCTAACTAAATTAAGCTATTATTCCATATGAGGTTTTAAGTCGGAAAATGGTCAGCAGCAAGTCTTTGAGCTTTAACTTTGTGAAAAAAATCTCAAAAATAATTGAGATTTAGCTCCGGCCTACTTTTGAATATGAGAATTACAGGGCTGCCATTAACTCAAAATTAGCTTATCTCGACTTAAGCACTTTTTCCGTTTTTCCAGAGATATATTGCTACATTTCCGTTACCACTGCACTGATTTTAAATAAGATAACTTAATGTGTTAAAAAAATTATATGGGTATTACAAAATGGAATAATTATGACTGCAATTAATATGTACAGTATGCAAAGTTCGTATTCGTACACCCTCAATCAAAAAAAAAACACTGACTTATAACAAATTAAATTACTAAATTACTTATTTCTTGCAAGATTTTAATAAATATATTTTAATAATTTTTTTTTTGAAGAAAGACATTTTTAAAACAAAAAAATTCATATTGGTACACATATTTTTTTTAATCAGATTAGAAATTGATACAATTAAAATAGAAAAATTACGCCTTTTTTTGTATACTTAAACTACTAGTTTTTGAAATAAATTTTCAGGATTAATTTAATGTACGAATGGTAACTTTGTTCCTTAAAGATATGAAGTGAATTCCTCTATTTTCTAACAAAATTATTGATCGAAATGTCATTTTGATTAATTAATTGATTAAATAGAGCCTATTTTTTGTTTAAATTCGAACAAGAAAAATAATAATATAACAGTTATTTAGTTTTTTTCTTTGTAAAGTTGTTTTTTTTTTCTTTGTAAAGTTAAGAGTGTGCGAATATGAACTTGACATACTGTATAAAAGTTTACATTCGATTTTTTGCAAGTTGCTTGTTTGATTAAATTTCCCGCATTTAAAAAATACATAATATTGTAATATTATGAAATTCCAAACAAACAGCAAATATTTCAAATCAATAATTGATAAAAATACAAATCTTATCGCTTGTCCAATAAGCGCGTGCCATAGTTGGTGCGTTACTGTCTTAACCAAAATATGCTAAAAGTAATAGTGTTTATTAGCGTTGACTTCTTATCGCATTTAGCGGGTATTTATTTGTTTTGCTTTAATTTTAATAGTTTAAGAAGCGTAAAAATAAAAACAAGTAAGAGTGCTATATTCGGCTGTGCCGAATCTTATATACCCTTTACCGAAGTAAGTATGTATATACGTATACATGCAAATACATATTTGTTTTGTAAAAAAAATTTATATATTTATGGTTTTAGTGCAATTTTTAGTAAGAAAATTCTCGATATTTGAGGACTGAGGAATTTGATTCAAATATTTTATTTTCGATATTAGCAATAGTTGAATATTTTATTCTACACTCTGTGTTTAAGAAATAAGTTACATTCACCCTTATTCCAGTTATCAACATTGTAGCCACGTCAAACCAATACCAAAAAATTGGGGCTTGTTTACTCGCTCTCGAGATGTTCAAAAACAGTTCTACTACAGGGTGTTTTTTTAGAGGTATAGAACTTCGAATTGAAATAAAACACAAGAAAATCGTTTTAATGTCCATCAATTTGGCTTTATTGGAAGGATAATTTTATGCCATTAATGTTTAAATATGATTTCGGGCATGTGGCCGCCGCGGCTGGCTCGAATAAAGCCAATTCTACAGGTCCAATTTTCAACCACTTTTTCGAGCATATGGAGCCGTATGTTGGCAATAACGCCCCGAATGTTGGCTTCCAAGTCCCCTAACGTTTCTGGTTTGTTGGCGTAGACGAGCGACTTCACATATCCCCAAAGAAAATAATCCAATGGTGTCAAATCACACGATCTTGGTGGCCAATTGACAGGTCCATTCCGCGAAATTAAGCGCTCATCGAATGTTTCCTTCAATAAATCGATTGTAACGTGCGCTGTGTGGCATGTAGCGCCGTCTTGTTGAAACCACAACTCATCCACATTCATGCCATCCAATTCAGGAACAAAAGAGTCGGTTATCATGGCTCTATACCGGTCTCCATTAACGGTAACTGACTCTCCAGCATTATTTCGGAAGAAGTATGGCCCAATGACTCCACCAGCCCATACAGCACACCAAACAGTCAGTTTTTGTGGATGTAATGGCGTCTCAAGGGTCTCATATGGATTCTCTTCACTCCAAATGCGGCAATTTTGCTTGTTGACGTAGCCATTCAACCAAAAATGAGCCTCATCACTGAACAAAATTTTGCGATGAAAATCAGCATCGAGATCAATCTCATTTTCGGCCCATCCACCAAAATCACGACGCATTGCATGCTCTCGCGGCTTTAATTCTTGCACAAGCTGGATCTTGTAAGGTCGCAAGCCAAGATCTTTGAGCAAAATCTTCCATAAAGTTGATGGACAAAGCTCCAATTGCTGTGCACGGTGGCGAATCGATTCATTCGGGTCCTCTTCAACACTTTGCTCTACAGCGGCAATTGTTTCTTCGGTGCGCACTGTTCGACGTCTCTGCGGATGCGTATTATCACATAGAGTAAACGTAGTGCGAAAACGATCCATGGTTAACCGAATTAATTGCTCTGATGGACGATTATATCGACCATAAAATGGACGGAGCTTGCGGTAAACTTCGCGAACTGAACCATTATTTTCGAAATAAATTTGCACGATTTGCAAGCGTTGTACTTTTGTCAACCTGTTCATGATGAAATGGCAAACCAAACTAAATATTAATCACTTGACAGCTGACAAAATGGCCGCCAGTTAAAAAAGTGATGCCAACTTAAAGTTCTATACCTCAATAAAAAAACACCCAATATTTAATAACCCTAAAATAGTCTTATTATTGTACCTCCATACCAAGTAAAATAACTTGTTTTTATTTTCCCGTATTTAATTATCTTTGATGTTGCCGAAATGTTTGGTTATTGAATCCGATTTCATTCATATACCCAAAAAATCTTTACGATTTTGTTCGGCAGAAAGGAACGTTTGCAGAGAAATGAAATGGAACATTTCCTTTAATATTGTAGTTATGACTGTTCTTTAGCGATATATTGTATTTCTATCTCCATTTACTAAAAATTAAGCTGTAAGCGAAAGACCATCGATTTGAAACAAAACTGCGCAACATGGCGCAAACCTTCGTTTATACTTAAGTCAGATATCCATTTAAAAATTTAACAAATATAATAAAATCTTGAGTAAAGATCTTACTAAAACATTACTTAAGTGCAAAAAAAAATTTTTTGTTTATATTACCAACATTTTTTTTTTTCAATTTCCAACCCTGAAACCATAATTTTGCTTTTTCTAGTTTTTAATATTAATTTCTTTCTTTCTTAAATATAGAATTAATTTAATTATTAAAAGTTTGATGTAATTAGTTTTATCTATATGCCAGAAAAAGCTTAAGTTGCCCAGGTCTGAAGCAATGATTTTTATTTTTGTAATTATTTATTCCACACTATTTCTTTCTAAAGCCTGGTACTCTGTTCGAAGTTGCGAAAAACCTTGATTATTTCGCATGACAAATTTTACATGTACTAAATGTAGCCCAACTCGCGGTTTTTTTTTATAAATGTCTTGCTTTTTTTTTTGCTTGAAAGTATGCAACATTGTTAAAATTCCGTGCGAAAAAAGCACTGCTCATGTTGTTTCGCAGCTAAACAAGAAAGACATGACTTTATGTGTTTTTAACAACAAGAACAGAGTACTACTTTTGCGAATTTATTTCGCAAATATTTCATACCAAACACTTTTATATGTAGTTTGACAGCATTTCGCACGAAATTGTGAACAGAGTACCAGGCTTAAAATAAAAACTACATTTAATTGGTAAGCAAAAAAAAAAAATAATTGACCTAGTTACTTTTATAAAAAAATTAAATTTTCCAACCCTGGAATCATCCTTTAAAATTTTCTGATTCCTTATACCAATCTACTTCTTTAAAAAATTTATAAAATATGTCTAGTGAATAAAAAAGGGAAATAAAGAAAAAAATAGTTATATTAAGTTATTTTACCATCCAAGAACAGTTAAAATTTTCCAGATCTAGAGCTGTGGTTTTTATTTTTTAATTTTTTATATCAAACTTTTCTTTCCATTACACAAAATATATCTAATTTGTAAAGAAAAAGAAAAAATTAATTAGCCGTTTTTACTTTTATTGTCACAAAAAGCGTTAGTTTCCCAAACCTGGAGTGCTCCTTTTATACTTTTCTGATTTCTTACAACAATATATTTCTTTTAAGAATATGAGATATGTTTAATTTATATAGAAAAAGGAAAAATTTGTTTTAGTAAGTTAGTTTTGTATAAGAACAAACTTAAAGTTTTCCAACCCTGAAAACGTTCTTATATTTTATTTTTTTATTTTTTTACATTTCTAATGCTAGTTTTATTCATGCCGAAACATAAAATAAGTTTAGTGAACAAAAAAATAAAAATTAGTTTGAGCTAGTTACAGTTATATGGCAAAATAAAGTTTAAGTTTTCCAGTTTTGACACCGTGTGCTCGATTTTGCTGATTTTCAATACTAATCTAAGTTGGACCACTTCTAATGCAGCAGTTCAAGACCGAAGTCTCTATCTTGTATGGGAGCTTCGGAAAATCGATTTCACGTACATCAGACGGTCGGACGGACTGACGGACAGACGGACATCGCTTATTCGTCTTCCCTATGCATAAGGACCCAGGATATATACATATACTTTATGGTTCGCATAATCATATTGTGGAAATTACACACGGAATGACAAGCCTATATTTTCCATGTTTGGTAAAGCGCATAAAAAGAGTGAACGTTAAATAAAATCGATCATATGCCACTCACTCATGTGTTTCGACATCAATAGCAAAATTATCATAATCATACTCTTAATTGGCGTCGTCAATATTATCGTGATTTTAAAATAAATACGCACAAATACACATACATACGTACATACATCTGAGCTGGCCATCGAGAGAAACACGGGAGAAATGTATTCGCGTATGTGTATTAATTGTATTAAGTGTATAAGTAGCCGACAGTGTTGTCAGATATGGCGATATCTCGCCAAACGTGGCGACGAAAATTTGTTTTTGGCGATGAAAATTTTGAAATGGCGATTGGCGATTTACTTGGCGATATTTTTGTTTACATTTTTAATGTTAAGAATATGGAATTTCTTAAAGGAATTTTTTCTACAACATAAAATATTTCGTGCAAAAATTATAAATGTCGTGACTCTATATCTCATACAATATTTTCTGAAATTCAAATAGTTTGGTGATTATGAAACACAGTGGGGCAAACTTTCTTTTATAAGTTAGAACCAACATTTTGATAATGAAGCAAGCACCAAAAACCCTGCAACGAGTTCTCACCTAGAGTGTATGAATACGACGATGCTGCTGGTACTAACCACTTCAAGAATATGATATGTGTACTTAAATACACATTTAATTATATGGTAATTCAGCTTTATCACAAGATTTAAATAATAATTTTTATTTTGGTGCTCAAGCTCAATTTATCCTATTTAGATTATTCTTTTGGAATAAGTTGTTTTTAAGTATTTTTTGTACGGCAGTATTTACATGTTAATGTAATTTTTCTTAAATAGCCACCCTTATCGGGAAAAAGGCGAAAAATGTGTTCACGTGAAATATTTCCCGTGAATAAAAAATTGTGAACAAAAACAATAACAACGCAAAGAATGGCGATCACAATTTTAGGGAAAGGGAACAGATTTCACGTGAACTTTTATTTCCGATAGGTGTGATAATAACTTTTATGTTTTACGATAGACGTTACCTACTGAATCTATACACAGAAAAAAGTGTTCACCAATTAATATTTTCAATTAAGAATTTAATTATATTAATTAATTTGACTGAAAAAACTTAATTGATATCATCAAATTGTTTATAGTTGAAAATTTAATTAATTTTTTAATTGATACTACAAATATTTTAATTAATATTACAAAATCATTCATATTACTTTTTTGTGTGTATGTAATGTAATGTAATTACAAAATAAAAAATATTTTTGTAGCTATAATTTAATGTTTTACTGTATTGGCGATATTTGGCGATATTCGATAAGTCATTTGGCGAGGACGCTGAAAATAAATCTGACAACACTGGTACCCGATTGATATTCGGCACTCTAGTGCTACTTTGGGCAGCTCAGACATACATACATGCACGCTAGAGAGGTAAACCACCGAAATCACTGATTAAATAAATAAACAAGATACTTAAGTGATTAGGAAAAAATAAACAAAAATAACATAAAACAGAAAAATGCCACAGTCATACTGAAATCTATAAAATATAATAATGAAAATCAGAACAATAAATAAATCTGAATGAAATTGTTGAAATCACATGAGATGGCAAAAATTTATTTCACAGTCAGTCACACGCGGTATTTATCGTTTTAATTGTAATGCTGATCGTTGTGTTTAAACGTACATACATACGATGACTATAGTATACAAATTAGGGCACACATTTTTTTTAAATAAATAGACATAAAATTCAGAATGTACATCCCAGTAAAAAAAGAGAGTCCAAAAAAGTCATGAAAATGTAGAGTTTACTATACGGAAGTAGTGCAAATTTCGATCCGATCTAATGATTTTTACATAGGGTTGTCATTGCAAGAAGTTCTCTTTTGCGATGCCTGGTCACTGAATTGGAAGCGATATTAAGAAAAATTCCCTTTTTTGTGTTCTATGATAATATTTTCATCTAGGAAAAAGGGTAAATAGCTGCCTTTTTTAACAATTCGTTTCTTTTTATACGAATTTAAGCCCGAAACAGTGTTTTCATGTAAATTTAAGCAAGTTATTTGCTCAATTTTAGACTAAAAATAGTTCATAAATTTCTTAAAAAAATAAATTTTTTTTTAAATTCTGGTGAGTATTTTCTAACACTATGGAGGAGTTAAAGGGTTTTGTGTGACTAAAATAAGCTTCTACATGGTTTTTTGCTCACTCTTGGCAAATTAAAAATAACGATTTTTTGGAAGCAATGAAAATGTACTTCCACTAGAATGACTTCCATTTTTTTTCACTGGGATATAAAGTTTTAGTTATTTTTTTTTTGTCTAAATATTAATGTACATATGTATGTATATCGGGTGATTTTTTTGCTACATGTTTTTCACAGTGTAGAAAAAGATGCGTCAAATCATAAATAGACTAGAAAACGAATCACGAAAGATAAAAAAAATTTAAAAAAGTGTCTTATGAAAAAAGGGAAGTAAAATCAGCTGATTGCAAACTGTTAAAAACGGACAAATTAAATTAACTGATGAAGAATTTTTTTTAAATTTTAAGTTAGTTTAGCAAGGGAGGTGCTGCAACGCACCTGGCCTACACCACCTGAGGTTTGGCAAGAAGTGATGCTGAAAAAGATAACATATTTGCTGAGCACTTAAAATCCGTATTTACGCCAAACACATGTACTGGTGTTGCTGATTTGCCGAGTGTAGTCGCTCTACCCCCTCAATCCATAAAGTTTAAGACGCATGATTTACAAAAATTAATTGCCCGAACTCAACCCGAAGAAAACTCCGGGTATTGATGGAATTAGTTACCAGATGTTGATGAATTTCCCTGGTATTGCAATTAGAATTCGGTTATTAATTTTTAATGCCATTTTACGACTAGAGTATTATCCAAACTGCTGAAAGCTTGCCAAGGCTAAAATGATTCCAAATCCGGGCAAAGATCTTACCAAGGCTGGGTCATATAAGGCAATAAGTCTACTATCAACAATGTCAAAGGTTTTCGAAAAACTTATTAAGACAAACTTGTCCCCAATTCTAATTAGTAGTGGTTGTATACCGGACCATCAATTTTGTTTTAGAAGTCAGCATAGCACCATTGAATAAACGCATAGATTGGTTCAATTTATAAGAAGAACTTTTAAAGAAAAAAAGTATTGTTCTGCGCTGTTTATTGACGTTTCTCAGGCATTTGATTAAGTGTGGCATGAAGCCCTAATCTTAAAATTGAAATCATATGTACCAATAAGTATTTTAAATCTTTTGGAAAATTACATTATTTCCCGTAAGTTTACTGTTGCGGAAGGAGACTTTATGAGTATGCCTGAAACTATCTCATCCGGTGTGCCACAGGGGAGTATACTGGCGCCAGTTTTGTATTTGATTTATACTTGTGATATGCCTGTGAGCAGTAGTATCCATACTTCTACATTTCTACAGACGATACAGCCTGCCCTAGTATGCACGAAAACTCTAATGAAGCATCCCGCAAACTACGGGAACACATTACCCAGATGGAACTATGGTTAAACTTATGAAGTATTAAAGTAAACGAGCAAAAGTGAGTTTAGGTAAAATTTACTTTGCGAAGAGATACTTGTTCCCCAATTCGAATCAACACTCAAGTTGTTCCTCAACATTCACACGTAAAATACCTTGGTAACACCATATTGACTCAAAGGCAACACAAATGAAACTTAAATTAACTTAGATATATTGGCTGATTGGTAGAAACTCAAGACTCAGCCTAGATTGCAAACTTTTAATATACAAGTCACTTTTGAAGCTAATATGGTGCTTGCGGAATTCAGTTATGGGGCATTGCCTCAGCTTCAAATGTTGAGAAAATCCAACGAAGGCAAAACAAAATTTTACGTTTGATAACATCGCTTCCATGGTACATCAAAAATTCCAGCTTACATCGTGATTTAAATATTCCACTAGTGATTGAAGAAATTCCAAAATACGCAGTCAAATACTTAACAAAACTCGAGTCACATCCTAATCCGCTTGCTCGTAATATTTTAAACTTTACTGGACACATCCGCATAAAAAAGAGGTACACAAGGGCTCTTATATTCAACACTCCAGAAATACTTGAAAATACTTTCTTTTTCCTTTTTTGATTGTCACTACTTATATTTTATTTATAATTATCATTAAATTTATGTCCGACAGTGGTCGGGCCTAATAATTATGTTTTAGTTCATATTCGAAGATACAATAAATGATTACAAGCATTAAAAAAACGGGCACTCGGAGTTTCAGTTGGGCCCATTGTGATTCCCTTTTATTGCCCGTTAAATTTTATTAATTTTAAATTTTAACTACACAGTAAATTTTTCTTCGGTTTTCAGCGATTTTTTTTAAGTTTTGTCGCTTTTTCTTAGTTTTTTCGCTTATTTCGTTTATGGGATTTTCTTTTTGGATTTTGGCGTTTTTTTTTAATTTGGTCGATTTTTTTCATTTTTGGCATTTTTTTGGTTTTTGGCCATTTATTCTAGTTTAATCGATTTTTTAGTGTTGTTAATTTTTTTTAGTTTACGCAATTTTTTCAGTTTTGCAATTTTTTTTTATTTTGCGATTGTGTAGTTTTAGTGTTTTTGAAAATTTCACCACTTTACCTCTTATGGTTTCCAAGACACATCAAATTGTCAAAACTGCATGAATTAATTTTTTTTCAAATGAATACAGATTAAATTCTCTTGCTAAAACTTAATCCAATTACGATTTATGTATGTAAGACGAATAAAAATGATTTATATCAATCATTTTCTCCATCGCAATTACATACATACATATAATAAATATTTTCGTTTTTGATATTTGAGAGCGCATATTTTCATGGCGCCATAGTGTTCATTGACATTTCCAAGGTTGTAAAATTAAACGCCATTTGAATTGCGTTTAATTATAAACAACAAAAACAAATTATCAGTAAAATAGCAACAGAAATTTAATTTTGAAATTATGTATTTGTATTTATTTGACTTTGGTAAAATAAATTACTGCTGCGAAATAGTAACAAATATAGTTGAGCAAATATTCCAAGGTATTTATGAATTTGTTATTTTTTAAAATATGTAGTATGTTAGAGCAAAAAACAATAATTAATTGCAGAAACTAAATGCATTAGGCCTAAAGGGGCCTAGACGACACTATATCAATATACTCCTCAATCATTATGGCAGTATGTGTTTGTGAAAATGATTTTGTATGTATTAGAATGATGGTGTTTGGTGAAAGTGAAAAGTATTTTATTTTTAGCATAATTGATGCCACATTTGGAAAACTTAAACTTGACAGAGCCATATAAAAGTAACTAGCTAAAACTATTATTATTTTAAAAAACTTATTTTATATTTTAGGACGTATAAAATTGGTATTGAAAATATAAAAAAAATAAAAACAATTGAAAAACACGATTCCAGGGTTGGAAAATTTATTTATTTTTGCTATATAAAAGTATCCTACTAAAACTAATTTTTCCTTTGTCTCCAGTGTTGCCAAAATGTTTTAGGCATTTCCCACCATATAGCCCCTGAAAACCCGCCAAAAGCCGCTAGCTGAATAAAAATAAACGCTAATATAACCGCTGAATTTTTTATAACCAACATATGTCTTTTTTATGGTTTATTGGTAAAAAAGAATAATATAAATTTTATAAAATATGTATACATATGGATAGATTTATGTATGTTGGAATCTCATAATTCCCCAATATTTGTAAGCAAAACTCAGCCTACTCTTTGAGTAGGTATTTTATTTCCTGCAGAGATTCCATACACAAACATCGAACTAGTACCTGTGTTCTGTAACTTGCGAGAAGTTTTCGCGTCGAGAAAAATTAAACAATTACATTGGTTGTCCTGTTTTTCACAGGCTGATTTATATACAACCTGAAATAAGGCACAGGAAAAAGTAGAATCCAAGGGCATATTTCATCTTATAATATTAATGTTGAGGTTGATTCAGTATATTTTCAATATTTTAGTCTCTAATTGTTCTACACGTGTGGAATAATATTTTGTCGTTTTGCTTGAAGTATTTGTAAAATATTGTTAAAATTTACTGACTAGCTGAAATTAAAAAAAAAATGTTGATAAAATAAACTCTGTGGCTCAATTCACATTGGTTTGAAGTTTAGTTTCGAAGGAGAATTTTAATAAAAAAAGTCTCTAATAAAAATCAAATTATTCAGAAAAAGTTATTGTTTTGGGAGATTTTGGTTGATATTACTTTTCCCCATACTCAGTGGTCCTCTTAAAGTTTCTCATTATACTACACGACCACAATATGAAAATTTTTTATTTGCAAAAAAAGTGACGTTAGTTTCTTTTCGCTGTACGTGTTAATATGAAAAAAAATCAACATAAATACCAGGATCGTGTCGCATAGCTGCTTTAAATATACTTTATTTTGATTCAATGCCTTTCTTTATAAGTTTCAGAAAAACGCTGAAAATCCGTCAACTAAGAAATTCTTCCGCTAAAACTCCCGCTGGTGGTTTTTTAAATAGACTTGCCGCTAATGACAGCAAAATACAGTCATATATAGCGGGAAAACCGCCATTTTGGCAACACTGTTTGTCTCTATAAATTAAACATATATTACATTCTTAGGAGATATATGAGTTGGTGTAAGAAATCAGAAAAATGAAAAAGAATGTTTCCAGGGTTGGGAAACTTACACTTTTTGTGATATACGTATGTAAGTATATAAAAGTAACTGGGTCTAATTAATTTTTTTCTTTTTCTTTATAAATTAAAAATATTTTATGTTTTGGCAAGAAAAGTTTGGTATAGAATATTAGAAAATTAAAAAACCTGGAAAATTTTTACTTTTTTTTTGATATTAAAGTAAAACAAATATTTTCCTTATTTTCCTTTTTTCTTTGTTCACTTAACATATTTTATGTATTTTTTAAAGAACTAGATTGTTATAAGCAAACACAAAAATCAAAAAAGGATGATTCCAGGGTAGGAAAATTAATTTTTTTTGTAAATAAAAGTAACTAAGTCAAATTAATTTTTTCTTTTTACTTACAAATTAAATATAGTACATACTTTATGTTTTAGAAAGAAATATTTTGTTACAAAAAATGAGAAAAATAAAAGGCATCGCTCCAGACATGGAAAACTTAAACTTGTTTGGTCTATAAAACTAATTATGTCCTTGGCAATTAAATATATTGCATATCTTAGGAAGAAATAACTTAGTATTAAGAACCAAAAAAAAATTTAAATTATGGTTCCAGGGTTGGAAATTGAAAAAAAAAATTTGGTAAACAAATTTTTAAATTTTTAAGTTAAACATATTTCATGTTTTAGAAAGGTCTTTATTTGAGTTTTTTTTATTCGTTAAATTTTTATATGGATATCAGTGCAATTTTTACACAAATATAATTTTTATGACCAGTCTATCGTAAACTGGCCGTGGAGCGAATAAAATTAATACTTTCCGCAAATTTGGGTAGTCTAGTGTATATATAGGGTGTCCGCCGGGAACGCATACTACTCGCAGTAACTCCATTGTAATCCTGACTGTATGCGATGTGGCACTGTCTTTTTGATACCACATGTTAATCAAGCACAAAGCATGCAGTTTTGGCGTTAAAATTATTTCAATCATATCACAATATGGCTCCCCATTCAAAGTTACCGTTTCGACGATTTCATTTTCAAAGAAATAAGATCCAATGAATTGCACACTGACTGATAAATAATTTGGGGGGTTTTCCATTGAACAGAACCGAATATTCTGTTTATCCGCACATTGCCTCGTCACTCGTTATGATATTTTAATGAAAATCGATGTTTTCATGGGCGAGCTGTTGGAACGAGATAGAAAACGTTAGTTTATCGAATATTTTTCTATAATAAATTTGCCACGTGTCAAATTTACGACTGCCAAATATGAACTATCAAGACTAATGTTTACCAAAATGGCGGCAAAACAAAATAGTATACCATCCCGGCGGACACCCTGTACATACATATGTATATCGATTTTGTTGCATGTTTCGATAAATGAACCTCTAATACATCGAAATATCCAAAATAAAAACTCAATTTGAATAAGTAAGAAATTAGGGCGCTCCTATATCAAGGTAACGATATATGTATTTATAGACAAAGTAATAATGGGACAAATAAAAATAAAGATATAATACATTGTACATACATACACTATTTTTGCACTTATGTATGTATATACCGAATACCGGCTCCGCTTAGAAGATTTTTCTGTATAGCCGGATGGCTTAAGGATTTTCACCTCTGTGTATGTGGAACAACTGCTTAGAACTGGCGCAAAGTGACGACATTGCCCTAGGTGCTAACGAGTTCCTCCATACAATTTGATATTAATCGGCGCATAATGTTTTAACCCAATATTAAGGCCCAGCGCATGATACAATTACACTAGGTACATGCAGAACTACAACAAAATTACAACACCAAAACACACATGTATTTTGTTGGTATAAGCAAACCCCAAATTGTCGGAAACAACTGTCTTTTGTTTATAAAAATAACAATTACAGGGTAACTAAAGTACAATTGCAGACGCGGCATTCCTGCATGATTATAGTTATTCAGTGTTGCCAGTATGGATGTAGTTAGACAGTGTGTAATTTCTACTCACATGTGTAGGCGATGTAATTGAATTCTTGTATAATATGTGTGTAATTCTACTTTGGGTTCTATTTTTATTTATTATTGTTTTAATTTTAACCTACACAAAAGATGTGTAGTGTAATTTTCTTCAATGTGTAATTGGAGACACAGCCATGTGTAAATTCATTGGCAACACTGTAATCATTTTGTTTAAACACATACATTAACATTTTTGCAGCTTGTAAACAAATTTTGACAACTAGGTGCAATGTATACAGTGACAGGCTGGGCTTGTGCATGTACCTAGTATAATTGTATCATGGCCCAGCGTAATTTATGCTAACTTCTTTACCGTTTTTTTTTCTTATATATAAGACCTATAGTTTCTTACCAACTTTCATTATAACTAGCGGAAGTGGTGGTAAGCAGAAAATCTTTATTCATCGAACCTGTTGTCGAACACATACATACATAGAGAAGAGTAAAGGCCGGGGCACAATGAATCTGTCATACGTTAAACTTCACCTTTTTCAACTGACATTAACGCAGCGACGGAGAAGGTTGGCACAATGAGTACTTTATTGACGGAATTTTTTTTATTAAATTCAACTTTTTTATTTATTTCGTTTATTTCTTTTGTTTAATTTTATTTTTGCTGCGACAAAGCACAAACACTTACCAAAAAAACTTACTAAGCAAACCAACCAATATCTGTCAAACTACTCAGCGTACGCAAAAAGTTAAAAGTAGAAAAATTTTTGTACTTTGCGTTGACGGACACGTACTGAATGTAACAGACATAATAAGAAACCATGTATTTCAACTCAGCTGTCAGTTGAAAAAGGTGAAGTTTAACGTATGACGGATTCATTGTGCCCCAGCCTTAACACAACGACCAACCAAAGGACGCAAAACCGCTTACTTACAAGCTCAAGCTTGAGGAGACCGCCAACGACGGCTTACACAACAAACTCATTGCCATCATTAACAAAGCAACATATTTTATTTACATTCATATGTAAAAAAAATAATTTAATTCATTTTGTCTCAGTCGACAATAAAAATACAAGTGCCTGCGTTTGACATTTGAGTTCGTACAAATGAATGGAAAAAATATTATTGGGGCACAAATTTGTATTGAAATGCTTCTTGCGAACGAAAATGAGTGACATCCTGGAACAGGCAGCTAATGTATTTTTAGGCCGACTACAACAATTGAAATTATAAAATAAAAAGTCATTTTTATTATGTGATTTTGACAACTTGCTGTATCTTTCACACCCTAAGAGGCAAGCTCTTGAACTTTTCAATAAATAAATGCAGTGAAGTGCGACTTTGACCCGCGTACGAAGGGTTCCGTACGGACACGAGATATGTAATGCAATACGAACATTAGTAGCCTGTATAAAATATAGTTTTGGCATTTTTTTTTCGTTCTTGATTTGGCGATTTTTTTTATTTTGGCAATTTTTTTCATTTTGACGATTTTTTTTCATATCAACAATTATTTTGTTACTGGAGCCTTTTTCGCGTTTGGCGATTTTTTTTTTGGTTTTTGGCGCTTTTTTCATTTTGGTGATTTTTTTTTCATTTAGACTATTTTTTCGAATCTTGCGACTTATTTTAGTGTTAGACATTTTTTTTATTATGGCGATTTTTCGTTTTGGTGATATTTTTGAATTCTTGGGGTTTTTTTTTTTTGGTTTGTCGTTTTTATAATTTTCGATTTTTTAGTTTTTGAAAATTTCACCTCTTACGGTTTCCAAGATATAGCAAGTTGTCAAAATTACATAGTCAAAATTGCATTAACTGATGGACCACCCTTTATTTTATTTTTTTTTTAATTTTTTTGTGTATTGTTGTAGTCTATACAAAAATACACTAATCTTACAAATTTCAAGTCTCAATTATACGTATGTAAATACAATTATATGTATATTATAAGGGTTTTTAAAATTTTTCGTTGCTCGTTTTGGAACACTCTTTAATTTTTAATTCTCATGTATTTGTTGTTGGAGCCCTAAAAACGCTGAAACTTGAAAAACCAAAAATAAAAAATTTTCAAAAATAAAAAAACGCCAAAAGTACAAAATGATAAAACTAAAATAAATCGCCAAAACCCCAAAAAAAAAATTGCCGAAATTAAAAAAAAATGCCAAAACTAAGAAAATGCCAAAAACCGAAAAATCCCAAAAACGAAAAAAGCCCCAAAAATAAGAAAAACCGCCAAAACTAGAAAAATCACCAAAAACCGAAAAAAGTTTACCGGATACTTCAATTAAAAAAAAATTCTACATCAGGTAAGATATGCCATTATGTAGGCAAAAGTTTGTTTAGTGTCCGCTCGGAACCCTTAAAGTTCGAGTAACAGTCGCATTTTACTGGATTTATTAGTTTTTGTCGACGTGAACCTAAATTGATTTTGACAAAAATATATTTTTTGGGAATTATTATTTTTTTAAACTTATTGATAATTTAGATTGAAAAATATATACACACATTTCGGTGGCAGTGGTGACAAACTGTCATAGTTTACTATTTTGTAGGAGAGCACTTTTAAGCTTTCCAATCGATTTTCAAAAATATATTTCTTTTACAGTTAAATCTGCAAGTTCGGTATTCTCTTGTAAGTTTTTTTTTAAGGAAAACATCGAGCCAATTGAAACGTACCTAAATTCAGTTAATATCTCATATGAGATTATTAAGGCACACACACATTTACAATATTATTTTGCAATAATTGATATTGTACAATAAAATTGCTTGTGTTTTTATTATGTTGGCATAGTGCATAATATATTGAATAAAATGAAAAGTCTTTTGATTTACATATGTATGTATGTTGCGCAACAAAAAATATTTTGTAATGTCTTGACAACATTACACAATAATTATTTCAAGGTACATTAATAAATATTATTTATGCCGTTCAAAATAATAATGAAGATTTCGTCTAGGGATAGCTTTAATACCCTGTTTCCACAAGTCAGGCAGACGACTCGCTTAGAAAACTTCTATGAAAATCACTCGGAGAAATGAGTGCTTTTCATATAAATTTTATACTCAAGTCAACCGTCCGTGTTGTGGAAACAGTTTATAAATGTTAAGATTACAGGGGCGCCGTTAACTTAAAATCAGCTTATATCACTTTTTCCTTTTGGCCAACAGATATCAAATCTGTACGCTGTACGAAATGTATACCATACATACACACCTATATATAAATATATATATATATATATATATATACGTATGTATGTATGTGTATGGTTGTGTGTGCTTACAAATACACGTGTGTTTGAAATAAAAGTTTAATGTGGTAAATAATCTTGTTTTTCATATATTTTTTATTATCATCTTGTTCCTGTTTATTTGAGAAAATAGTTTTTATGTGAAAAATATTTAACTACTACCTATTATTAAATTTTATTTTTATTATAATTTTGTTTGTTTTCTGTTCTGCTGCGGTTTCTGACAGTTTTTACGCTAAAATGTGCAATAATTGTGTCATTACATGCACGCGCGTGCAGCATTAAATTTTTTATACTTACATACATACATATGTACGTACTTATGCATATTATTTTTGTTTGTTATTAATTTTTAGTTGCAATATTTTTGTAATACTGTTGACGAGCATTTTATTTTTATTTCGAGCTCCGTTTAAATTTGTTTTGCTGTTAAATAACAAAAAAAAAAACAAGTAAGAGTGCTATATTCGGCTGTGCCGAATCTTATATACCCTTTACCAAAGTGCGTTTATGTAGTATATATACATAAGCACAGAGATATATAGGTACATATTAATTTTGTGAAAAAATTCATACCTTTTCTCTAGTGCAATTTTTAGGTTTTTGGCATTATGTTTAATTTGGTGCTTTTTAAATTTTGGGGATTTATTTTATTTTGCTGATTTTTTTAGTTTTGGCAATTTTTTTTTCATGTATGCAATTTTTTTTGGTTTTGGCGATTTTTTTCGGTTTTTTTTTAATTTGGCGACTTTTTTTTCCTTCTGGCAATTTTTTTGATTTTGAAATTTTTTTTCATTTAGGCGTTTTTTTTTATTTTTTGGCGATTTTTTCGGTTTTTGGCGTTTTTATTTCTTTTTGGCAATTTTTTTTAGTTTTGACACTTTTTTCTCGTTTTGGCGATTTTTTTCGGTTTTTGGCGTTTTTTTAATTTAGGCGATTTATTTTTGTTTTGGCGATTTTTTTTTTTTGATTTTGGCGATTTTTTTTCATTTAGGCGATTTTTTTTTAATTTTGGCGATTTTTGTTCATATAAGCATTTATTTTGTTTTGGCGATTTTTGCGGTTTTTGGCGTTTTTAATTACAAACGGAATGACAAACCTATATATACCCTTTTACCATTTTTTGGTAAAGGGTATAAAAACTTAAAGCGTAACGCGATAATTTTACAACAAATAGTGATTGATGTCAGAGTGACAGCTAGAAGCGAAGCAAGCGTTGGCAAATGCGATTGATAATAGGTATGTATGTACCTAGTGTGCTCTGCATATGTACTTACATGTCGCACTTCTTCCTCTAAAGGGGGTCAACTTAAAATTTGTTAGTTAACTTTAATTACTATTGTTCGAACTTCATTTGTTTCTATATTTATGATTTGAACAGGCTAAAGTTCGTATCGCTTTGTAAGCCAAATTACATGCGATAATTATTAATGAACAGATAACACCAAATTTAGTTATAAATATTCTGAGTAACATATACATACATATGTAGTTGAACGGAACAACTAGTTGTTTTCGAAGGCCACTAAACCTTCATCATCAGCTATCTTTTGCGTTTGGTGCACTGTATGTGGTATCAGTTGATGTAGATTTCTGCTTCATATACGTAACTTTTATGCAAATGGAATATGTGAATTTTTATGAAAGCTCAATTTTACCATCTCTAAATTTGCTTGCGACAGTCTTGCCATTGCCGTTTGTTCTCTACTAATTAACCCTTTCAGGGTCAAAAATAATTTAGGTTTAGATAAAAATCTGAAAATTTGTATTGAAAGTGAAATGATGGTGCTGAAATCGGGAAAAATAAAATTTTTTGTCTTGTGCCACGCCCCTGGATTTTGGGCAATGTCGAATATATTCGACACTGACCTTCAATGGCACCTAATGATATCCTGATATTTTTATTTGAAATTACAAACAAACAACTGTTTTTTAAGGTTTTTTCGCATATTTTGGTAAACAAAAAAAAATTCATATATATTTCACATATTTTGATAAAATAAAAGGAATTTATATATATTTGACAGAGTTTGGTAAAAAAATTTTAAAACTTATGCACTTTTTTGGTGAAATTTTTCAAAGCAATTGTGGTTTCTTTTAACACAAAGAAAAACTTTGCATTTCTTGCAGATAATAAAGGAGCTTTTATCGCAGCCTTGTGCTTTGCATCGACCGGCGCTCTTGGCTTCTATAAAAATTGGTATGTGCTGCTTTTGATCATGGCAAACCTCTTGCGGTGGAGCTTTTTGAAATATTTTTTTCCTTTTAGTAAGTGACATAGAATCGGCACTGTCGGAGTTTTCACTATCTTCCAAGTTCTCTGCTGGGTTACCTCTGGAACTTGCTTTGGAAGGTCTTCCTCGTTGTCGTGGCTGCTGCATTTCCTCTTGTTGAGCAGCAAGCAGAGTTCGGGCAACCTGAATCCTAAAATTCATAGAATCTAAAATTTTATTTTTTGGGACTTCGTTTGCTAGGCAGTTTTGACGGTATTCCATCCACGAAGCTGTTAATGCCAAATCAACAAAGTGCATTATGAATCGTAGTGTCCACTTGACAGTGCGAATATTTATTCGGTAATATTGTATCATTTGATCTAACAAATCTACACCACCCATGCTCTCATTATATTTACGAACAACTTCAGGCCTATTGATGACAACAAATTCATTTGTTTTCTTATCCCATCGCTTGACTTTATCCTCATTGCCGATTCCGACGAAGTTGGAACCCAGATTTACGGTTTTGTTGTCGAACCAGCGGGTGACAATAACATTACCTTTTGAGCATATACACTCAGTAGATGATCCTCGTCCTTTTTCCTTCATTTCTTTTTCACTAGGTAAGCGCGGGTTGCAAAATCTGTTTACCCTGATAGTTCCAGCGGCATTAATTTTCTTCTCTTTCAAAATTTCAAACAGTTGGAAAGATGGGAAATAATTATCAAAAAATAGGTTATGGCCAATTTCATTTACTGGAATACGTCGTGCTAAGTGAAGTACAATGGCTGAACCGAACCCAACGGTTTTCACCAACTGTTGGTTTATTGGTGTTGTCGATCCTTGGTACACAATAAAATCGTATGGCATACCACTTTTGCCACACAAGAAGAAAACTTTTATTCCCCAGGGACACGGTTTGCCCTTTATATACTGCTTAGCAGTGAATTTACCTTTGAAAGGAATAATCTGTTCATCAATGCAAAGGTTTTCTTCTAGTGTTAGCTTCGATAGACGGCATCGGACTAGTTCAGCGATTGGTGCCACTTTGAAAAGACGATCTTGGCATCCCGGTTTGCGTGCATTTACATCAACAAGGTGTAAATTATTTCGAATCGCAAAAAATCGTTTTCGCGTCATATTTTCAGTAAAAAAATTTATTCCTGTTGCTGAATTGTAAAACATTTCCACCCTAGGAAATTTAAGAACACCCATCATTATGTGGTGCGCAAAAACAATGCGTACTTCATCCACCGTGCACGGCTTGAACGACATATGTCCTGTGCTTTGCGCATACATATTTGTGTAAAATGTTGTTTCCGAAAAGAACTCATCCGTTAAATATTTATTGAAATATGAAAACGGCGTACCAATTTCGACCGTATTTGTGTTTTCTGATTCAAAAGGAACACCGCAATTGTTTCCGGGCACGCGAACTTTTCGCCAACTTATATTACTTTTATGCGTCCATGTTTGCAGGATTTCGGGTATAATTTCATTACTTGACCCAGCTTCTACTTGATCAGCAAAAATATTTGAATCATCTGCATCATTACCGTTATCAATAAGTTCTTCCATAGTCACTTCATGATCGCGAGGCACAAAATCACTCGATTGAACTTGTGGTACGTCAAATACCAGCTCATCAGCATCTTCGATAACCTCATCCACGTCCGAATCAGCTTCTAATAAGGCCATTATTTCCTCATCAGTTAATTTTGCCATTATCTATCATAAAACAACCCCAAATGCAATGATTCATCAACAAATATGTTACTTTGTAATGGGCAGTAACATAAAAAAAAAATATATTCTGAAGGTCAATGTCGATTATATTCGACATTCGAAAAAAGGTCGCAAAAAGTACACGCTTCAGATTTATGTATATTATATGTTACATAACATCAACTTACACATGCATCAATACTTACAAATTTTTTCAATATCCTCCGGTCACTAAAATTATATATATTGAGCTTCCAAAGTTTCTTTTTTTTACAAAGTTTTCAACCACTCTTTAACACCTTGATTTTAAGCAACAAACCAAACTCGAATGCCAAGCATAACAACACTTATTTAAAGCTTATGTATGTTTCTTGAAGTTAAAACAAAAACAACATAAATAACTGTAAATTCTTATACAGTAAAATGGCATAGAAACCAAGTAAAACGTAATGTCGAATATATTCGACAAAAAACTGAAAGGGTTAAGCACATGTTAGTTGATTTGCTTATTTTTGTTCAACTTATGAAAACGAAATTTTTTTTTTACTATATTTATTTATTTAATTTTTGCCATATGCTACAAGAAAAGGATAAAAATCTGTACATATCATACATAATTTTCTTTAAATACACTTGTATCGTTGTTTGTGATATAACAGTTCATTAAGAAATATAGGGCCTAATTTTGTAAAACGCAACGCCAAGAGTTGTCAAATTTCATATGTAAAAAATTTAAATTACAAAAACAAAATACATACAAAATTTATGAACGCCAAGCGTTGCGTTTTACAAAATTAGGACCATAGTTTTTCCCTCTATTGAGAATTTTTTTAATTTTAAGGGGTCAACCCTTTTACTGAAAGAATTGCGATATGTGCATGTAGCTCTTTTACTACCATAACGTCATAACTCAAAAAATTAAATTTTTGAGTTAATAATGCAGAGTTAATTCTCATATCGTTATTTGTAATGTGTAAAAAATTTATACAAATATGTTGCATACACAACTCTTTAGAGAATAATTCTGCCAAAACAAACCGCCTTCAGTGCAAAGATCTGATAGAAAATGCTCAAGAAAATTTTAATAGGCGTGCCTCCGCCCATTTCATAAATGCAAGATTTTATGTTTTTCAGAGCTCAGGGTGTGTGTTAAGTTTTGTAAAAATCGATAAAGTTGAACAACTTAAAATAAAATATTAAATTTGAATAGGAATGAATGCACCCATTTTTTTAATGGAAAATTGTGTGTATTCAACTTTAAATTCAATCAATTAGGTTTAGAATTAATTAAATTAAAATTTTGCTTGTTTCGAATAAAATTTTTATTGATAGAAATCTATGGATTTCAAATTGCGTTGATTTGAAAAAGCAAATTCGACTGTAATTTAGAAAATTTTAATTTAATTTAAACATGTAATTATATAATACTACAAATAAACCTAGATACACGTATGTATTTTATTAAAAAAAGTTAGTTTGAATTTTCCCAGCAATTTAACGAAAAATTTCCCGGGGAATTGAGTGCATCTCTTGCTAGCAATTTTCACTTGTTCATCAGTAAAAAGAATGCTCCATAATAATTTTTTTGACATCATTTATCGATATTTAGCGAAATTTTTAAATATTTCAATATACATATCGTTGCCTTAATACATAAAGGCCCTAACTTATCATTTTTAGGGTTCCGTACACCAAAGGTGAAAAGTTTTCGCTATGCTATCCACCTGTGTTCCAAAAAGGTGAAACAAAAATTGTTAAAATCCCATGTAATATGCAAACAATTGTATGTATGTATATAGACACTTGAAATTTGTAAACTTAGTGTACAGACTACAACAATCAACACTAAACTTTAAAAAAATCTAAATTAAAGGGTGTTCTATCAGTTAATGTAATTTTCACAACTTAATGTATCTTAGAAACCGTAAGAGGCAAACTCTTGAAATTTTTAGAAACAGTAAAACTAAAAATTCCAAAATTATAAAGTCGCCAAACGAAAAAAAGCTCCAAAAATAAAAAAAAATTCTATCACTAAAATAAATCGCCAAAAAGCGGAAAAAATCGTTAAAATGAAAAAAATCGCCAAAATAAAAAAAATGCCGAAAAACTAAAAAAAATTGCCAAAACGAGAAAAATGCGTCAAATTTAAAAAAATCGCCAAAACCGAAAAATGCCCAAAAAGAAAAAAATTTCAAAAAAATATATACATACATACATATGTATGTATATATAAAATAAAGTATACGAACGTATTACATATCTAGTGTCCGTACGGAACAATTCGTGCACGAGTCAAAGTGGAACTTTACTGAATTTATTTTGAATTCCTATATAAGTTTTTTTGTGTCCATGATATTAAAAAATATAACGAATTTGCTTACAATACCAGTGGCTGCTTTTACAATTGCAAATCTTTATAATAAAATCGCTTATTATCGCTATCATTAATTAGTTTAAAAAGTAATCGATTATTAAATAAACTAACCACTCATACTCATTAACCACTCGCATTCTTCGAAACAAAATGCGCACAAACTATCAATTTAATTAAGTGTTTCAATACATAACAGCATTAGATAATATAATTTTTAGTATACAATAGAAATTTGAGGGCCAAGTCCAAAAGGGGGACCTAGACAGGTAACTGATAACAACAATTAAACAAAGTCATAATTAGTGTTGGTTGAACGCGCGTCAGGCAGCAGGGGAAGCAAAAAAATGCAAAGAATATAAAAGAAAAACAAAACTTCGACATAAATATTCTAGATACGAGTAAAAAATACTTGTACTATATGTGCATTATGTCAGCGATAGATAATGACAAGCAAAAATACAAAAAAAAAAAATAAATGAAATAGCAAGTGTATGAACTTGAAACACAACAACTAACGAAGGCCACGATACGAAAATGTGTTTATGAAATAAAGTGATGGTCACGTGCTCATGACAAATAAAATTATTATTTTTTTTTCACTTTTATGTGCATTTTTATTTAATATTTATTATTTTTATTGTGCTTTTCCGATGTACATATGTACATATATATGCTATTTTTATTTATTTTTTGTTCTAAGCGATAAATTATGGAGACGAAGAAGAAAAAACAAAGTTTATGGTGGCGACTGTAAAGTTAAAGTCTCTACTTTAATTAATTCTTAAAGGTATACAGGGTTAATGCATGTGTACTAATGTGTAAATGTAAATATAACTCATTCACTCAAACAACGTGATAACTCAAAAAGAATAGTTTGTCAGCAAACGAGTTGTCTCTCAAGAATTGAGCAAACAAGATATTTGTATGAAATTTTTACACAATGTGAATGAGGAAGGATATGAGGATTAATTCTGCATCACTAGCTCAAAAATTGCATTTTTTGAGTTACGACGTTGTTTGAGTAAATGAGCTTTATGATAATATGTATGTATGTGTATGTGTGAAGTAGCGGCAATGTGAACGAGCAAAAACCTCTGCCGTTCGTTTGATCGAATTTGTTCAAAATTGCGACTGAAAAAATATTTACTTTTGTTTCCTTTTCAAGTCTAAAAATGATTGAAACTGCATTCGACGTGAAATTAAATTGTTCGGAATTGTCATAGCAGTGTTGTTATAAATACATATTTTCAAATTTGGATTAAGTATTCAAAGATTGATTTTCATATTTTGGCCGCACAATTTACGAAAATGACTCATAGTGTGCAGTTTTGCATGCATCTCCTTTGATGCTTAAGTTATAAATTATTTGTCGAGAGAGAGAGAGAGAGTAATATAAACCCTTCTAAAACCTATCTTACTCTTTCTCACTCTTCAAGGCGAAATGAGAAACAGGTGACGTCGTCAGTCCTGATGATAATCAGCTGTTTGAAGCCGAATTGAGCTGTTGTTGACCTAAACTGTCAGAATATGTTCTTTGACTTACATTTTAAGTGGAAAAAAATTTAAAAGCATCTAACCAAAAATAAATTATGCTTTATTGCATTTTACACATGTAGTTGATACATGTAGATAGTAAAATATTTTAGAAACATTATCATTGTAATCAGCTGTTTTTAACAGATGGTGACTAACTGTTTTTTTTACCAAAAATAAGTATGTATATACTGTCCTGGCCTGGAACAGTCCTTTAAAATTTCCTGACTTTTTGTACCATATTTTTTTCTTTCTAAAACATAAAATATGTTTACTTTATATACAAAAAAAAGTTAGTTTTACCGGTTAATTTTACATAAAAAAAAATTTCTCTCTTCCAGCCTCGGAAACTTCGTTTTAATTTTTCTGATTCTTAATATTTTTCTATTAGATTTTTAAATCAAAAAAGGTTTAAATTAACAAAAAAAAAATTTGTTTTATTTAGTTCTTTTATAAAACAAAACACTAAATTGTCTTATTAATTTTTCTGATTTTTAATACCCTCTATTTCTTTCTAAAGTACAAAATATGATTAATTTATAAATAAAAAAATTACCTTTACCCAGTTACTTTTAGATGCCATAGAAAAGTTTCACTTTTCCAGCCCTGGATTGATTTTTCGGATTTTAAGTTTTTATCTGTTTATTCTTTAAATATAAAATATTTTTAAATAACCAAGAAACTAACAAGTTTTAGTTAGTTACTTTATTTTATAGGACAAAAGTATAAATTTTCCAGCCCTGCAATTGTCTTTTTAATTTTTCTGTGTTTTAGTGCCACTCTATTTCTTTCTAAATCACAAAAAAATTTTTCATTCATACATGAAAAATAGTACTTTTACCCAGTTACTTTTACACACCACAAAAAAATGTTTCATTTATCCAGCCTTGTTGTTTTGATTTTTCTGATTTTCAGTTTTTTAATTTTTTTGTTTACATATATAATATGTTTAATTAACAAAGAAACCAATTAGTTTTAGTAAGTTACTTTTATATACCAAAAAAAGTATAAATTGTCCAACCCTGGAACAGTCTTAATTTCCAGGCTTTTAGTACAATTTTTTTTCTTAAGCATAATATATATATATATATATATATATATATATATATATATATATATATATATATTATTCATAAATGAAAACTAATCAGTAACTTTCATATGTACATATATCAAAAAAACTTTTTCACTTTTCCAGCCCTGGAACAGTCGTTTTGATTTTTCTGATTTTCAATATCTGTCTATTTATTTTTTTAGTTAAAAAAGGTTTAATTAGTTTAAGTAAGTTACTATTATATACTAAAAGATATATATAAACTTTCCAGCCCTGGATTTTTTACCACTCTATTTCTTTCTATAACTTAATTAATAAAGAAAGAAAAAATTATTTTTACCCAGTTATTTAAATATACCAATAATAGTTTGAATTTTCCAACCCTGGAAACGTCTTTTGATTTTTTTACTTGGAATACCAGCATTTTTCCTCCTGAAATATAAAAGAGGTTTAATTAAAGAATCACAAAAATTAAATTTAGCTTATTTATTATTTAGGACATACCGCTCAATTACTTAAAGAACGTCATAACTCAAAAATTGGAATTTTGGAGTTAATGATGCAGAATCAATCCTCATATCGTTCTTCATATTTTTTGCTTACTCAACAACGCCTGATAGCGAAATCAAATTTTCTTTTTCCATTAAGTTGTATGTAAATCGAAAATTTTAAACTCGTTTTCAAACTAGTTTTTTTTGAGTTGTGACGTTGTTTGAGTAAACGAGCAATAATACATATGTATATACCAATAATAAGTTTAAGTCATACAGCTCTGTGACATTTTTTTTTTTGAATTTCAGGATTTGCAATACTAATCTTTTTAGGAAGAATTGTGCTAGATCATTCCAAGGTTGAAGTTTCTACGATTTTTGGTAGCTTGGGAAAGCCGGTTTCACTTACAGACAGACAGACGGACGGACAGACGCACATTGCTTATTCGACTTCCCTATTCAGAAAGAACCAGAAAATACATATACATATAATTTATGGGGTCACATATGAATATTGTGGAAATAACACAGAATAACAAATCTATATATCGTTACCTGGATTGCAAAACGCCCTAACTAACATTTTCATAATATTACCGAAAGAGGAAAAATGTTTTAAAATGAAAAATATTGAAGTATTAAATGCGAATTTATCCAATGTAATGAAATAAATGAAATCGCTGTTGTTGTTCGCGCAGATTTGATAGATGAAATCCCACAGAATTTATAAAAAAATCGATTTGAAATTTTTTTTATTAGAAAGAGCTTTTTTATTTAACGATATACGATATATTTTGGTAAAATGTGGATAAGCGAAATTATGGACTAGATATGGAAAATATCATGTGCCATAAGTTTTAGTGAATAAACTAATTTAGAATTAGAAAAGATCATTCATCATTAGGTGACTTATTAATTGAAAAGAATAAACTTTGCTCAAGAAGTAAATGAGTTAAATAATTTAATGGATTTACCCTCATTATTTATTACGTATTCATCAATAAACAATAAATTATAATTATGGTTTAAATTGTCAACTAATTCCGGTAAAAAGAGTGTCTGCACGTTCAGACTGCTTATTAATTTATTGATTCTCCAATGGCATTACAAAATCAAATACAATTTAATCAAAATTTTAAACCCTTAAACAGTCACAACAAGTGGCCCCTTTAATTTTGCATGATGAAAGAAAAAATTCACAAGAAAACCATAATAAATAAAAGTTTTATCTTTGTATGGAAAAAATAAATAAATAAATAAAAATCGTTTCATTTAAGAATATTCATACATTTGTTATCATTGAGAAATTTCAAATGACATAAATCAATAATAAACAAAACTTGAAGTGGCGCCAATATTGTTTTTCTTTAGTGTACGAGTATTTCTTAAAAATGACATTTGTCATGTTGGGTTTTATTTTATGGCTTAAGATTGCAGTAAAGAATTCACTTTATGAGAAGATATGCTTTTTTTAATATATAAGTATAGATTTCGTAGAAAAACTCAATGTCCATATCAGATATACAGTAGAGTTCGGTTATAACGAAATCCAAAGAACCTGAAAGCATTTGTCGCCTTTTAGCACCGGCTACACACAGAAAAAAAATAGCAATGTGAAATCACTATAGAAAAATTTTGATTGCAAATCATATTAAATTCCCAGGAAATTATTAAGGAGTTCACAATAGAGATGAGCGATCCCATGATTTTTTTTAATAATGGTGCTCCTTGTGAACGAAATTCTCTAAGTCTTTGTTCTTTTAAAATGTGACTGTGACACAGTTCAGTAGTATTTTGTTTCTAGCAGTTGTGTTATTTTGAGAAATACTAATAAGAACCGTAGCAGGTGAAATTAAACAGTGACCGTGATCGCGGTTTAACACATTTCTGTACTTTTGCTTTAAAAATGTGTAGTAATAATAGTATTTTGAAATAGTAATAAAAAGCAAAGACCAAATTCTACGACTTTTTCTCGGCAAAAGCTGAAAGTATAAAAAAATTAACGTGGTAGCTTTATTTACTATAAAGTTATTAAACATGAACATACACAGTTTGTATGGAAGGAAAATATATTTCTTAAACCTGTTACTTGATAAATTAAGTCGCAATTGTGATTAGTGATTTTTCAATAGATATAGAAATATCACTCATCCCTAGTTTACAATAGAGTTTTAAAATATGTCTTAATATTGCAACGTTTCCATTTTAGTGCTGGTAAATTTAAAAGCATAAAAGGCATGTGATTTTTAATATGATAACTGTAGGTGAAAGACTGATCGAACGAATTTTCATTTGGTATTATGACGAGCATTTGACAAAGAACACTCTTATTGTGAATAAAATAAGAAAATAGCTTACAATTTGTGTTTGTGTACTTAAAAATAAACATTATATAAAAATTAGATTTAAAAAAATTTTTAATATTGCAATACTTCATGGATAGAAAATGCGTTACTCAACGAAATTTTCGATGCTCAATATTCACTTTTCCCATAATAATGCCTGGAGTTTTCGCTGTCTTCAGGCATTTTATGCAAAAAAAAAGTTATTTTGATAAATGTATCCAACAATAATTTACAATTTAAAAATTTTTGTTATTTTAATACTTCAATATAATATATTTTATATCGTTGCCAGCTCACAATAAAAGTTTTAAGATGGCACAATGTTGCCATATTAAAATTTTCATAAACTCACTCTGAATTCCCTAAATGTGTTTTTTAAGTGTGTTGGTATTTATTTGCTTTCTTCATAGCTGCAGTGCTTACTTGCGTAACTTTTTCTTGTTTTGTTGTTATTTTTTTGAGGTTCGTAATTAGCCGAGAAATTTTCAACACATTTTCTCAAGGGACCACTGTAGTTAAAAAAAATTAAGAGTGCCTATATTCGGCTGTGCCGAATCTTATATACTCTTTACCAAAGTGCGTTTATGTAGTATAGAGATACATATATAAGCACAGAGATATGTAGGTACATATTCATTTTGTGAAAAAATTCATACTTTTTTTCTAGTGCAATTTTTAGGTTTTTGACATTATGTTTAATTTGGTGCTTTTTAAATTTTGGCGATTTTTTTTTCATACATATATGCAATTTTTTTTGGTTTTGGCGATTTTTTTCGGTTGTTGGCGTTTTTTTTTTAATTTTGGCGATTTTTTTTCGTTCTGGCGATTTTTTTGATTTTGACGAGTTTTTTCATTTAGGCGCTTTTTTTATTTTTTGAGCGATTTTTTTTCATATAGGCAATTTTTTTGTTGATTAGGCGATTTTATTTCGGTTTATGGCGTTTTTTTTAATTTTGGCGATTTATTTTCGTTTTGGCGATTTTTTTTGGATTTTGGCGATTTTTTTTCATTTAGGCATTTTTTTTTAATCTTTGGCGATTTTTGTTCACATAAGCATTTTTTGTTTGTTTTGGCGATTGTTTTTGGTTTTTGGCATTTTTTTTAATTTTAGCGTTTTATTTTCATTTTGGCGATTATTTTTGTTTTGGCGATTTTTTTAAATTTTTGGCGATTTTATAATTTTCGGATTTTTTAGTTTGACCGTTTTTGAAAATTTCAAGAGTTTACTTCTTACGGTTTCAAAGATATAGCAGGTTGTCAAAATTACATAGTCAAAATTGCATTAACTGATGGACCACCCTTTAATTTAAATTTTTTAATATTTTAATGTCTATTGTTGTAGTCTATATAAAAATACACTAATTTTACAAATTTCAAGTGTCAATATACATATGTACATACATTTGTATGTATATTACATGGGATTTTAAAAGTTTTCGTTACTCATTTTGGAACACCATTTAATTTTTAGCTTTTATATATTTGTTGTTGTAGCGACCAAAGTTCTACATACACTGTCCAAATTTCAGACCCGTAGCTTTTACCGTTCCTGAGAAAATAGCCTTCTTCCTAAACCATGAAATATGTTTAATTATTAGGAAAAAAATTAAAGTTTTCCAACCCTGGAAACGTTTTTTAATTTGTTAAGTTTTTAAAAATTTTTTTTGATTATAAATACCAATTTTAATCATACCGAAGTATAAAATAAGTTAATTTAATAAAAAAGTAATAAAAACTTGTTTTCGGTAGTTATTTTCTATGGGTAAATTGAGTTTGAGTTTTCCAGCTCTGAAAACGTCAGCTCGATTTTGCTGATTTTCAATAGCAAAATTTTTCGGAAAATTTCTGACACACCAGTCCAAGAACGAAGTCGCTAGCTTTTCTGGGAGCTTGGGAAAACCGATTTCACGTACAGACAGACGGACAGACGGACATCGCTTGGTCGTCTTCCCTATGCATAAGGATCCAGAATATATATACTTTATGTGTCTCTTATTAATATTGTAGAAATTACAAACGGAATGACAAACCTATATATACCCTTTTACCATTTTTTGGTAAAGGGTATAATAAATAAAATTATTCAGGGCAAGGCAACGTAAAATACAACAACTGAATAAATTTAATTATATGTTGTTTCAACTTGAAATAAATTTGATTCAACATTGTAACATTAGTGTTCTTTCAGTATCGAATTTATGTTGTTCCAGCTTGAAATAACTTTGATTTAACATGTTTATGAATTTTAATATAACAGTGCTGGAATCTTAAATCAACATGTAATTAAGTTGCCTCAAAATAAAAAAATTTCCCTATATTTTCCCATATTGAATTAATATGAAAGACCTATGAAGCAAAATCATTGCCGAAAAATTAAATTTTGTTTACGTAGATTTTAATGAGTGTACTGAATTATTTTTGGAGAAGGAGACAGTATCACAAGTTTAGATACATATTTCAGTGACGCCACCTTCAAATATTTCACTTTTATATAAATAATAAAATGTAATTATATTACGTAAAAGTATAAAAATTAATCTATTTATTTTTTTTGTATAAGTTTCTGGATGTTGATTCTGTTAAATAATATGAAATAATTGTAGGCTTTCATCCATTCCTCATTTTGTATTATATTGGCAGGCAGCACTATATTTGCTCATTGTTGCTAACAAAAATAGAAATTGCTTCAATTGGACTACAAAATCAGCAAGTGCAAGAACAAAAATAATCATTCTCATATAAAAGTGTATCTATCATTCAATCTTTGACATATCGAGCCGCAATCGCCAAAAAAAGCTAAGGCGGCATAATTTTCGATATTAATTTTTGACCAAATTCGATTATTTGCGATCGGAAATAATTTATTTTCGTCAAAAAAAAACAACTAAGTCCAAAAACTGTGTCGGTTAAGATTTTTTAGCGCTTATGGCTCGATATTTTAGTCGGCAGCTAGCTCAATGTTTTGTCTAAAAAAACAGCTCCCAGTAACTTGAGATAATATGTAATCATCCTAATCTCTACTTCAATGCAGTCAAAAGATAATATTTTATTTTGGATTTATATATTTTTAACCAGGAATCAATAAAAATCAGAAAATTGCAGTTATTGCTGCACGAAAAAATAACAATCAGTGTGGAATTAGTAAAAAATTTATTATGATCATTAAACTCCGTAGTAAGCCAACAAATTTCCACGCAATTTTGCTTACAAGACTTAAAAATAATTAAAATTCGTTATAAGCGAATTTCACTGTATTCGTACTAATATACTCGTACATACGCACATGAAATGTTAATGCATAATTATTGATGCCAGAGAAGTTGTTCGTTATACGCTGTAATATTTTACAAGCACTGTTCGTTATAAACGTACTCCCCTGTACATTTGCGGTTTTTAGTAAAGGGTAATTTTTTAGAGTGACACAAGTTTAAATCATAATAAAACAAGGAAATATATTTTTAATATCAATGAAATGGGCTTTATTGGAAAGAAAGTTTTATGAAATTTACCAGGGCAATTATGAATCAAATTCGGCGAGAAATTTTTCCCTTTTCCAATTAGAATTTTTTGTTTTCCCTGTGACTTGCCGCATACCGCCGCACTTAGTCGATAACTCTTCGAATGTTGATTTCCAGCTGTTCAACTGTTTGTGGTTTATCGACGGAGACAACTGACTTAATATAACCTCAAAGAAAATAATTCAATGGGGTTAAATAACACGGGCCATTAGGTGAAATTATTTTTTCATCAAAAGTTTCTCTGAATAAATTAATTGTAGCGCCCGCTGTGTGGCATGTGGCTCTGTACTGTTGAAACCACATGTCAGCAAGATTAATGCCACGTAATTGAGGTACTAAGAAATTTCGAATGATTTTCCTATACCTTTCATCATTGACAGTAACATTCTGACAATCATCGTTTTTGAAGACATATGGCTCACTGACCCCGCCAGCTCATAAATCGCACGAAACAGTAATTTTCTGTGGATGTAATGGTGTTTCGAAAAAAGCTTGTGGATTCTCCTCACTCCAAATTTGACAATTCTGTTTATTTACGAACCCATTTAACCAGAAGTGGGCTTCAGCGGAGAATAAAATTTTGAATGGAATGAGTTTAACGAATATAATAATTATTTTGATTAAAAATGTCAGCAATATGAAGGCGTTGCTCTGGTGTAAGTCGATTAATAATGCAATTTCAAAGCAAACTGGCCAACTCTAAAGAAAACACGCTGTATTGTATATTTAATTTAAAAAATAAAGAAGCGCAAATAATGGTTAAAAGTTGAAAGAAATAATAATGAATTTCTAAAATTTTGCTTACGAAATACATATTTGCTAATATTTGTAAGAAGTTTTTAAGCCGAAAATAATGGGGCTAATTACGAGCATGGAATTTCGACTTCGACTTGGAAAATTTTGTACTAGAACATTGCATTTTTTTTTCTTTAATGTAATACAAAATTGTTGTAGTTGAAGTCTGCAAAATACGACACTCGTAATTGGTCTTAGCGACAGTTTAGTTTATGAAATGAATTGAAAAGATTTTCACAAAAACATGTTGACAATATTACACAATATTTACAAATAGCGCCAAAATATATTAAGGGCCCCTTCTTTATTGTTAAAGCCACGTCACCAAAGTAATATTCACATAAACAAAAACATTTTGAAATATTTTTTGTTTGTTTTTCATTTAAATTCTAAGAATTATGGAATGCCGAAATTGTTTACATTTTACTTCGACAAAGAATTTTTATGAATAACAAAAACAACAATTTTCAAAAATTGTCTTTGTTTTTTTTTTCAAAATATATATCACTTTGATGACGTGTGTTTTATGCAATTAGGGCCCAAGTTAAAATTTTGATAAGGTACATATGCACATATGTATGTATGTACTATTTTAATATGTTAATTTTTAAGAAAAGAGATTTTTTAAATGCAATTTTCTTTGAACAATTAAATTTTCAAAATTTCGAATACGTGGCGTATCCAACATTTTCTGGAATGATGCACATCTTGACTACATTAATTTCCGCTTAAATGAGTTTTGAAAAATGCATGGTTTTTTTTTAACAATTGACCGTATACATTATTCGCCCAATAAAGTGTGAATTGATTCAATAACACAATTGCACGATTTTTGAATTAATGAAGGGGTTAAATCAATTGAGCGGAGACTACTGTAATTTAAATTAAAGATTTCCTTGCTTACAAAAATAGTTTGAATTTGCTTTCTTTGAATTTGAAATAATTCATTTAAATCCATTTATATAACAATAGGTAATTAATTCAGGCTTTCTGGTTAAAATTTTTCAATTATTTTTAACCACCGACCAAAAAAAGGGGTGTTATAAATTTTTAGTGTGTGTTTGTGTGTCTGTACGAGTCCACGCACAAACCAAACGGCTGGACTGATTTTGATTTAGTTTTTTCTGGTTTTCTGGAAATATGACTTGATTGAGAGTGTTCTTAACTAATTTAGAAGAAAATCGGTTCAGCCGCTTTGAAGATATCACATATTCTCTATTTCTATATTTGGTCTTTGAGACCGTAGCTTCCAAACAGCTAGATCGATTTTAATTAAATTTTTTTACGCTTGAATGGTGACTTGATCTAATACCTTTCCGTTTATAATGAAAAAATCCAGCCACGTCGGTGCTTCTTAAAATTTTTAATTATTATTATTTTCATTAGCAATGAACTGATCCTAAAATTTTTTTAAATTTCACCCCCTTTTTCCTTTATGTTTCCTTATTTTTGGCAAAAAAAACACGTGCTAAAATTTAGAAGTAGCTAATTTTTTTATATATTTTTTATTAATAGTAAAGGGAACTCAAAATCTGTAGGTGCCAACTTAGGAAATTTTAAATGTATATGTGTCAACTAACGAAATCATTAGGATAATTTAACGACCACCTGGTCCACCACCGCCACCCATTCCACCCTGGCCACCACCACCAGCACCAGCACCGGCACTAGCTCCCATACCCACTCCCATACCCATTCCACCGTGGGCACCTCCATGTCCTCCACCACCACCACCAGCATGTCCTCCTCCAGCACTACCACCTTGTGCCTGGCTAACCGAACAGCAGCTCTTTAATATTATAAATTATTTATTTTTAAAAATTCTTATTGCAAAAAAATCCTTTCGCCTTAAAACTCACCATCAATATGACAGCTGCCACTAGTAAAACTGTCAACTGGAATTTCATTTTGTTTCTTAACTTTTCCTTTTCTCACTCTATGTATGTAAATATATTATTATTTTACAAAAGTTTCTAATGTTTTCATACAAAATTTGCAACTGACATCAGTTCATAAAGATTTTCATTTATTTATAGTCGCCGAAAAGTTTGGAAAAACTTTAAATTGCATGTCTTTTTCTTATCTGCACTGTTGGATCTTGGAAACAAATTTCGTTTACATTATTAAATAAAAATTAAATTTTTATCTTGAAAAGTAATTTCATAATTAAAAGTGATGTGTCCGTATTTGAAATAATTACTGTCACCTGAAAATAATCAGATTCTTAATTGCATAAAAAATAAAAAATAAATATAATGAAAATTAAATTTGAGTAATTTTATGATCTCCCACACAATGGGGCTGTTGTAAATAAATATTTTTTTTTAATATTGTCTTACAAGTAAAATTATAAAATAATTTTTTTTGTTGAGTGTTAGCAATGTCTATTTCGATGTCATTTCTGCCTAAGACATTCAACAGTAGACTTGAAGCAGCTCAACAAAAAAACTATATACTTTTGTAGAAAAATTCTTAAAATGCTAGTGAAAGCTTTTGCTTACAAGCATGAGATGAATTTAGCTTGCTTGAAGAAGTTGATGATTATGAAAAATTTTATAGTAAAATATGACATAAACGCTTGCTTGTTTACTGCGATAGTATACTAGCAATGCGGTGCACAGTGGAGCCAAACCCCATTTTTTTCGCTGATCAATTTATATCTCACAACTACAATACGGGGGTCACTAAATTTTATATGTGTTGCTGTTAGATTAAACTGCAAGTGATAACTAATTAACCCTATAGGAACTCAAACCCATTTGTAAGTAACTTCAAACTGGTTTTTTAATAACCACAACTGGTTTATTAAATGACTTTTTTCCTTGTCGCCGACTCACTATTTTAACATAGACATGTCATAGGCGGTAGTCAATTGGTCATCTCTGCATGACTTTAAAATTGACTACTAGCTACTTATTTTTCAACTAATTTGTAGTTAATTAATGTTATAGCAAAAAAAAGATATATGTATATTTATATTGCATATATTATATATACACATACATAAATATATGTGTATATTTATATATATCTATGTAAATATATAAATACATATACATATGCACATATATATACATAAATATTTATTACTATTTTATTCACTAAAAATAAAAGTACGAACAGCTCATAGAAAATATTTTACATATTAGGTATTGAAATTATTTAGTTTTTTTTCAACCCAACATTTTTTTATAGAAAAAACACCGAAGCAGGAAAAAAGAATGCATATAAACGCTGCTTAGTCCTAGTTTACACAATGCAAGTCTTATTGCTAAGCTGATTAGTTTGTTGGGGTGACGAGGGGAAAAGAAACGAGTACTCAGCTTCATGTACAGTCAATTCGTTTTGCGCTGCCATTCGTAATGTTAAAAAAGCACACATGCATACACAAAACTATGCATAAAAAACAAGACTTGAATTGTGTGGACGCCGATGAAAGTTGAAAGAAGAAAAAGCGATAAGCATAGCAATAATACTTGACTAGGGTGAATTGGGACTTAACTAACAAAACAAGCAAAACTTTATATATTTTTTAATCTCACACGCTCCTGATGAATTGCCTGCCATTGAATGAGTTCAGATATGATTATTTAACAAACTGAAAGTACACATCTGGCATTTCTTATGGTGCCATTCTCAAAATGTGTGCAATGCCGTTGACGTTATATATTTTTATATGTAAAGCAATGCCACACAACGAAAAATATCGAAAATGACAAACGTTGCCACTAGTACACACTCTTGCGATGTCACATAATGGCATCACTCACGTTAATTTTTTAAATCATTATTATATATTGATGAATGCAACTACGAGACACGCGCGACAAATGTGTAATTCACACGTGACTAAAGCCTTACTATCACGTGACTAATGTTTGACTCACACGTGACTAATTCATGACTTACATGTACCTCACGCATTATATATTTTCTAAATCATTATTATATACAGACAAATGCAACTACGAGCCAAGCGTGACTAATGTGTAACTACAAATGATTCAGACGTGACTAATGCGTGACTCACACCTGACTATTGAATGACTCACACGTGGTTAATGCGTGACTCACACGTGACTAATGCGTGACTCACGCTATAATCTGCTTGAGCCACCACAAAAAAATTTTATGAGTTCGAAAACAAATTAATTTTAGTTATGAACCACTTTTGAAAAAGTTTGATACAGAGTTTGGTCACTTAGGAAAAAGTTCCGTTATCACATGACATGACTATTTTTGAAGTCAATGCAGTCATGAGTTATTCAGTATTGTAATAAAGCCTTTATGTTTGCTGGGTTACTCCTGATGCAGGAGCCTTATTTGCATTTGAGAAAAATTATTTAAAAAAATTTACCTAATATTAAAACTTATTTAGGCCATTGTGATTCTAACTGATGAAAAAAAAGTTTGATAATTGGGAAAATATGTCTCCCACAACAATATGTATTACCAATGAATGAAAATTAAAAGGAGATTAATTATACATGGATTGCGATATAAATCCAATTGAATTGACAAAGTAGTTGCTGAAAATGTAATTTTGGTGATATGAAAATTGAGATAAAATTAAAAACAATTTGTAGCTATTGGAAGGACGTTTGTTTGTTTTTTTTTTTTTGTTTAATTATGGAAAATGCGATTTTAACAAACGATTTATTTGCAAATTTTTTTGCTGGCATTCAATTTGTCATTGTATTTTAATCACTGATCTACTGTACGAGTATTGATTATACTTTTCATATGGTTGTAATGTTTTTATTAAATCAAATTTTAGTTTTGTTTTAATGAAAGTGTAAGGAAAACTTAAAATAACACTAAAAAGTTAAAAATAATGTGGAGTCAGTTAAATTAAAAAAAATTTTAAAATAGTTTACATATTCATGCCTTCATCTAGCAACGTTGTTGGCACCGACTTCGAAATTTCAGTTTTTAAGTGTGAGTGAGTATTAAATCTCAAGTGGCATGTCCGTCCCGCCCCTCTTTTTTAAATACCAAATTCCATCATTGCAAGATCTTAGTTTCCTCAAAATCGCTTGATTAGAAGCGCATATTATATGCATGTGAATTTTAATGGACTTCGTCCCGCCCACTTCTATAAATAAAAGCGTGTGCCAAGTTTTGTAAGAATTGGTCATGTAGAATTATGTGAAATCTAAGACTAAATTTTAATAAGCGTGGCTCCGCCCCTTTTACGAAATGCAATATAGTGCCACTTTGAGAGGTGAGGGTGTGTGCCAAGTTTAGAAAAATTTTAAGTAAAAACACGTGAAATATAACACTAATATTTAATCCTAAAAGCACAAACTATGTATCAAGTTTCCTGGAATCATATAAAGAATTTAAGGGGCGTCATTCTACTCACTTTCAGTGCTCAAACTCTGTGCCAAGTTTCGTGAGATATGTCCTCACAAAGTTATTGTGTTAACGCTATGCAAATACAATTTTGAATACATATTTGCACTTGATATGAAAAATCTTCTTACAATCCGTAGACAGAAATCTTATATTAATAAATTTTTATTAAAATGTGGCATAGAAAAAAAATCACATTCTGTAATGCTACACATTGACGCCATTTTCCCACTGAACTGCTACAAAACGATTAAAATTATTAAAAGTTTTAAGTTACCGACTAGACAGATGCTTCGTATGCAAATTCACAATTAGAGACAATAGAGGTATTCACGTCAACTGTACCAAATTCGTAATTATACAAGTATATTCTGACGATGTGTGCCACCAACCTATTTTCTTCAGTTGGCTTTAAGGTCAAATATATGTAATATAAATTTCGCTGATTCGTTCCATTTCATAATATGCCAAGAGCCATAAATCTGGGATCCTAAAAGAAAAAATGTTATAACACATTTGAGCCATAAGTCTTTTGAAAATAACAAATTTATGTAGTTTTTTTTTTATTTTGAAAATTACTTTACAATGTCAATAAGTAAATAATTTCAATATAATAAATTTATATGAAAATCATTAAAAAAAAATTTGTTATTTTCAGTTATAAATTTTCTACTTAACTGGGTTGTGGAAACAGCCCAGCAAAAAAATCAAAAAAGGTAATCGGGTTTGAAATTAAGCATTTTTGGCAGAGGCTCTTCCCTACTGGATTACCAACTTAATGATTTTAACAAGGCGTGAGACCAAAATAATCGATTCTTGAGAAGTACTTACTTTTTTTATTTGGCAACTTGTTCACGTAATCTATTTAATCTAAAAACTATCATTCTCCTCATTTAGCAATTTGTACATAATTTTTTAAAATTTTAGGTAAAATGATTTGTACACGAGTAATGAAATTTAGTAATCAGAATAGTAAGTCATTATATGGCAAGTAGTTTTGATGATAATGTGTATTTTTTGCTGGGATATGAGTATTACCACCAGTAGAGAAGAGTTTCCATCAAAACATGCTTAATTCCAATCCCGATTACTTTTTCTAAAATTTTTTGCTTTGATATTATTTGAAGAACTCGTTTATTTTTAATGACTTCTAATTTTTTTTTATTACTACATTTTATACGTAGCCTATTCGCAAATAAAAATGATTTGCTTCTACATTTATGATTTGATTTTTAATCCAAATTACATTCTGATTAACACATACATAGTTGAACGGTGCAACTAAATGTTTTAGAAGCCACTAAACCTTCATCAACAGCGTTCTTTTGTGTTTGGTCCACTGTGTGTGGTATCAGTTGGTGTAGAGTTCTGCTTTATATACGTAACTGTTATGCAAATGGAATATGTGAATTGTTTTGATTCATCGTATTTAAATTTGCTGAAAGCTTTTTCGTAATGAAAGCTCGATTTTACCATCTCTAAATGTACAACAGTCTTGCCATTTTCGTTTGTTCTTTACTAATTATGCACATGTTAGTTGATTTGCTTATTTTTTGTTCTACTTAAGACAAACTCTTTTGGTTTGTTACTATCAGGCATGTTCTGTAAATCACTTTATACTAAAGTGATTTGAAATCACTGAAAAGGTGTTCTGCACGAGATCTCGTGATCTGAGACCGGTCAACCAACTGCCTGACGATATCAAATCACTTGATGGTTTTTAAGCATTTTACTTTGAATTCGGTAATAAAACGATTATATACACACAATATGATTTGTTCTTTATTTGTTTTTGTAATAAAATTAATTATTTTACACAAAAGAACAGTAAAATTTACAAATTTATATAAGTGCTATATTTTTTGTGGACTCTTTAACATTCTTCGTGATTTACTTTTCCTTTTCAGTAGTTAGCTGATATTGTTTATCAAAAAGGCATTTGCGGTTGCCACAGCAACAAAGTTTTAAAGTCGTGGGAGCATATGCCTAATTTATTCAATTAAATTAATCATTCAGAACAAAACTTGATCTAATTTGTTCAATAATAATTATAATTATGAAATTCGATTGGTTAATATTTAATATACAATCGTTAAAAATAAGTGCAAATGGCAAAAAAAAGTACTAAATGCTGTGGCAGCACAATAAAAGCTTTTTGCTCGTTATTTAGCACAATGAAAATCACTACTAAAAACTAAAAATCTCGTGATTTTCAGAACACCCAAAAATCAATTGCGTGATTTCAAAATCGTTAGTGATTTGAAATCACCGTGATTTCAGAACATGCCTTTATTAAGTATATTTTATTTAATTTTTGTCACAGGCCCATGGCTATTAATTTTTTGCAATTAACGGGTTGTATACCACTTTGAATGAGGAAAATGCTTTTTTACCCTTAAGTTTGCCGAAGCTAACAAAAAAGCTAAGATATTTCCGTATTAGACTGTTGTATCAGAAATGGTCCGAAATCGATTGGTATTGAAAATCAGTAAAATCGAAAAGACGGTTTCAGAGCTGGAAAATTTAAATAATTTCTTAGTATATAAAAGTAACGAACTAAAATGTATTTTATATTTCAGTAAGAATATAATAAGTATGCAAAATAAAAAAAGACGAGTCCAGAGTTGGAAAATGTAAGCTTTTTTGATTTATAAAAGTAAGTAAGTAAGTAAGTTATAATTTTTTCTTTTTCTCTATGAATTAAACATATTTTATACTTTTAAAAGAAATAAATGTGTATGTAAGAATGATTTCAGGGTTGGAAAATTTATTAATTTATTATTATTAATCAAATTAATTTTTTTTCATTGTTTCATTGGTGCTTTGCCAAATGATCAGTAGACTTCAACTACGCATTTTGAACAGTCACAAACCTCTTATCTTATGCACACACTTTCAAACACTATTTGAGAATTCAAAAATAATAATGTTTTTGAAAATCACAAAAAAGCGCAGTAGGCTTGAAACTTTAACAAAATGTGTATGTGGTTGAAGTCTACTGATGATTTGGCAAAGCACCAATGAATTATATACATATAGATAATGGTCAACCAGCAGCAAATAAATTTCAATTAATATGTTTTTACTGAATACTCGAGCTTGAGATCAATTTTTCAAATAAATATTTATGTATTTTTATTTTATTCTTTTGCAATACTTCGCCACTCCGTTGTGCGGCTTCTTCAGGTAGTATTTTATTTTTATTTAACGGAGTGGCGAAATATTGGAAATATAAAATAAAAACAAATATTTACTCAAAAAGTGACCTCGAGGTCGAATATTCAGCAAAAACATATATAAGATAAGGTCGAATAGAAGATAGATATTAAAATTTAAATTGATGATGATATGTCAAATAATAAATTTCTTAAATATTAATATCCTTATTTATAAAACTTAATAAGACTTTATAAAAGGTTTTTAAAAAAAATTTCATAAAAAATTTTTCTTAAAAAGCCTTAATAAGTTTTATTAACAAGGCTATAAATATATTTTGTGTCTTAGAAAGAAATAATTTGGCATAAAAAATTTAGAAAAATACAAAACATATCTCAAAAGCTGGAAAATTTAAACTTTTTTTGGTGTATAAAAGTAACTAAATAAGAAATATGTTTAAGATAGCTTAAGTCAGCTTAAGCAACTGTGCAGTTACATGTAAAACGTATGTGGCAAACTATAATGTACTTAAGTAAACTTTTCGTCAAGTTTCGTCAAATGACATTTGCTTAAGCAAATAGCCAAACTGAACGCACATTCCAAGCGGCAAACACTGTTTGTGCATTTTCTTAAACTTAAGCAAACAGCAGTAAAAAATTTTCATTGAGTAAAGTGATGCATGTAATTATTTGTGAATTTTTAGAAGATAAGGACATTCGAAGATGTAAATTTGATTGAGTTCCATTCATTTAGGAGTTATGAGAAGAAACATAATTACTGCAAAATTACGAACAAATACCTAGATGAGCAGCTATGGGTAAAGAATGGTTAAGTTCATGTAAGTGGAATTGCTGAATTGCTTAAACATTGACTGGCTTATAGTTCAATTCGGAAATTGACTTAAGTCAGCTTATGCATATTATGGCTGTTCTTTGCATACTCAGGAACATACACAGAAACTCATTTCCTGCTTCGCCCGGTAAAGCTCTCATCAAAATTATGGAGCATGTGCACAGATATATGTATATCAAAGTCCTCATTTAAAAAAAAGGAAAAATTAATAATGCAAAAGAATTTTAAAATCCATAGTGTAAAATAAAATATTCTCCTGCATTTATACAGAGTTGATTTTTTAAGCACTTTGCTTCCAATATTTCATTATTGACTTAGTTAGCAATGCCATTAAAATTTGATCAACTTTGCAAAATTTATTTTATTATAAATGTACCTGTTCTGGAAATCGAATCAATCTGAAGTCGAAAGATTTCGAAAAATTAATTATGGCCTTGCAGACGTTTTTAAAATCACATACGATATGAATGTGCCGAATTTAGTCTCATTTATGCAAAATAATTGTCCATGTGGTTGTGGTAACTTTTGACTTGAATACCTTTAATATTTATTTATTTTTTGCTTGATATAAAAAACAGATTAATCAACAGAAGCGTAAAATACAGAATGTCTATTTATATGACTTAATTATCAATTGCACTTTGGTTTTTAGCAGCTGCATGCTGCAATGTGTCCGCCGGCAAACACCTCGGCATTAGTTTAAATCGTCCAAGAGTTGGATGAACAAAAAAAATGTGTCTGACATAATTCGAGTGCGAAATATCAGACAGTGAAATTAGTGTCTGATATTTTCTGTTTCTTAATCAAGTATCTACTCGATCTATTTTTTGCTGATGTGAGCTTGTTTTTTTATATTATTTTTATTCACTCGCTGCTTATTTTGATTCTGTATATACGAGTACATATGTATACATATACATATGTATGTGTGTATATATTTTTGTTTATGCTTTAGATTGCAGTTTTGCTAGGAACACAATTGGGACGAGCGACGAATTTCGTCCACGTCTACGAATTCTTCAATAAGCATTCGCTGCGTAAATTCGTCGTGAGAAGCACAATAACGACGAATTTAATCGCCGAATTCCTCTCTTATATTTGATAAAAATGGTTGTTGTGTGTACAAAAACAGAGAGAGAGAGAGAATTGTCTCTCAATTTTATTTTTTCGTCGTTCGTCGGCGTACAAAATAGAAATAAATCTATATCAGAGTTCGTCACGCACGACGAATTTCGTTGTACGGCGGTGTTGTGTTCATTTTTATATGCACAAATGTGTTTTATTTTTTATGACGAAAGTTCGTACCGAAAAATTCGTCGTTCGTCCCAGTTGTGTTCCTAGCATTTCTTGTAGCGTTCATCCATATGTGTGTTTTACATCATACATGTTGGAGAACTTCGGCGTTATATTTAGTTTTTTAAAGGGTTTGTCAATTTCGTTGATAAATTATACTAACCAATATATGTGACAGCGCCTAGAGAAAGGGACCTAAGGGAAAAAAAATCAATTTAAATTTTTTTTTTATGTGGACAACATCTGAGCATCGAATGAGACTGATCCCATGCCCCAAAAAGTGTTCCCTCTCAGAGATATGCGCTTTTAATGAAATTGAAGTACACCAAAGATACACGTATTTAAATCTTTAAAATGGCTCTCCTGAACAAAACCGGTTTTTACCCTTAGGTCCCATTCTATTTCGCGCATCACATATACATTAGAAAGAAGCTGGAGGAATAAAGTCCGAGTCACATGGAGTCAGTCATATAAACTTCGCGTTTTTCAACTGACAACTAAGTAGAAATATAAGGTTTCGTATGAGGTCTGTCACATACAGTATGTCCTCGTCAATAAAAACTACAAAAGTTGGGCAACTTTTACTGTTAGCGTACGTTTGACACTATTAGTTGTTTTTTTTTATGGTTTTATTAAAATAAAACAAAAAAAAATTAAGTTTAATTCATAAAAGTGAGATTAAACCTATTGAAGCTGCGCAAATGTGAGTGACTTATAACTAACCTGACCATAAATCCCATCCCGCTTTAGGCGAGATTATCCCACTTTTCACACGACGACCCCGCCTCAAATTTCTATCCCACTATATCCCGCTTTTTAGAGTCTCTGAAATTGCAAATCTGTTATTCGATTTTTATTAAAATTTAACTGACAAAGATTCATTCCAAATATTTTAGTAAGGCTTTGTTGCCAAAACCGTGTGGGCTTCGCTATACCCCATATACTTTTTGAGATAAAAAGTAATATTTTTTATATTGAAATGCCATGCCTGAGGTTCAACTTTCTCTATTTTGTAGTAAATAATTTTCATTATTTACATAAATAGTCATAAAGAGTTTAAAAATTCTGACTGCATTAGTTTTTTTAAGTAAACATTTTCGCTATTTGACAGTAGTCACTTTCACTTGTTTAATCCAAATTACTTCAATATATATTGAAGTAAATTTTACTGCTCTGTGGAAAGTGCTCCTTCTAGTAATACAATGCAAGCAGATCAGCACGATCGATACTCTGGTATTATTTTTAAAGACAAACAAAAATATGCACTACATCAGGGGCACCAAGCTTAGATTCTTGTTAAATTCTAAAATTGTTACAATTACCGACTAATGACATTTGATTTTACGAAACTATGCATGGATATATGTGTATTAAAGTAATGCACAAGACCACTTATAAAAACTTTTAAGACATGAGGAATTTTTCAAATATTTTAATATAGCGAAATCTTCAAAAAGAAACGCTAAACAACACTGTTGCCAAGACATTTGTTTCAGTTATTGCAGTTACAGGAGTAAAGAAGAAAATACTTCGTGACTGGAAAATTTGTGATGCTTGCTTCTTCATACGCATGGGCGCTTATACAAACGGCATGCATGTTCATACGTTGTGTGTATGATCTTTTATTTTTAAGGCACAATGCATGTGTGTTTGACATTATTTATTTATTTATTTAACATATTAATGCAAAGTAAATTTGCATAATATAGTGTTGCACAAATATGGGCGGAGTAACGTAGACCATATGCCCAAGATGTTATTAACAGTATTTTAATAAGTTTTGTGATTGACTGTACACGACCTATGCCTTCACATAGGAAGTAGGCAACGTGGTTGTTAAGGAAATTCCACAAAATACCGCAAGATTATACGATAATCCATGGCAGATCACTCAACCAGTGCGAGTGAGACGAAAAACTCTCGAAGGCCAAACAACAAACACAAGCCTGACCGCACTTAAGAAATAATTACGATGACGCCAGAGATGTTGCCCAACCCAGAGCCAGTGTTCCCACTTACGGGGATTTGTCCCCAAATTGGGGATTTTATTTCGCGATTGGGGATGAAAATTTCGTATCGAGGATCTGGGAATTTGTTGGGGATGTAACCAAATTTGAGTGGATTTTTGGGGACTTTTTTATAACTGATGGTCAAACAAAAATGATTTTTGAACTAAGAAAAATGTGTCTGGCAAGTCTAAAAATGTGTGCTACTATTCATAGTGTATGCTTTATAATAAAGAAGAAGTATGAAGGCAGATTAACCAATAATGAACACTACCCAAACAAAAATACGCAACAAAATGCCAAACGACTTTTTTGAAGCACTTCTTAGAATAAACACACTCTTCAAAAATAATTCAATTTGTTGTGACAAATTTAAATCATCTGCTAAATGCTAAAGCTTTTTAAATAACAGTACTGTGTACAACAAAGTACATGCAGCAGATTTCGATTCTAAAGTTTTTGAAATGGTAAACTTTGGTTAAAAGTTTTTTATATTTGTGTATTTTTATTTTTCTAAGTACGAGTTAAATTTATATGAACGTAAATGTACTCGTAGCTAACGATATAAATTAACTTTATTGAATAAATATGTTGTTTATGTCATTATTTTTCAGATAAAACTAAAAAAAATTAAAAAATTTTTTTTTCACAAAAGAAAAAATTTTAATAAAAAAATCAATTTGGAGATTTTTGGCGATGAGAAATCAAAAATTGGGGATAAGTTATAGAAAAAAACTGGCAACACTGCCCAGAGCTGCTTAACGACCTGTTTGACATTAGTTGTGTGCGCTCAAACACATGAAAGTTTACCATCTAAATCTTACACACACACACACATTCAAACGTACAGTATGCAAAATAACAAGCACACGCGTCAACACTACGTCTTTTGATTGTTTGTAATGAACTAGAAGTCTTCGCGACATCGGTTGTTAACACTCATATACACGAAAACCAATGCATCCATCGTGCTTCGCTTATAATACGACAGCATTTATTATTGGTTTAGTATAATACATGCCACGAGAATACATTTAAAAAACATGACGTATTTACATTTCACATTCCGCTTTCTAAAACATATTTATTTTTAATCTCTTTTTTTGTATATTTTCTTCAAAATCCCCTTTTTGATCGATCATGTCCTGCTTTTTGCAAAAACTATATGGTCACGTTACTCATGACTACGGAAAGGATTTTCATGTAAATACATGTGTTCTGTCGGTGGTCGTAGATCAACGTAAATAAAATGTCTTTGCGATTTAACAAATTTGGGACAAAATGGGATCGATTTTTTAATGCATATTTTTGCATATTTTATAGTAAATACATATTTTTGGATATTCGATTATAAATGTATATTTTGAACACATTTTTTAGTTTTTTCATGCTATAAAACTAATTTTGGTTTTTTTGCTAGTATTAAAGTATTTAAGAGTTGCAGTTTTTATAACTGCGTAAGAACAAAACGAGAAGAAAACGAGAAAAATTTGCGATCCCTTTCGATATTCAAAAACATCGGCTCCTTCAAATTATTTGAAAAGTTCAATACCTTGACTTAAGTCAAGGATACCAATACCATTGAAAATTAAAAAAAAACAAAAGCAAATGTATAATAGCTCTTTTAAACCGCATTAATTTCATGTCGACATAAAGTGCGTTTCAAAGCTCCGTTGCGTGTTTCAGCCTTTAATGAAAAATATGAAGCTGTACGATACGGATACATTCTACAGTAACTAGTTGTGGGGACGTGGCTGTCGGAAACTATCGGCCCTATGTATAAGCAAAAATTGGCATGAAGTTAGCATAAGTGGCGAAATTGAACTTGTTCTGAAAGAGTTTTACGATGAAACTTCACATTAAAAATTATGCTAGGACTTAGAGGTGGGTTAAAATTAGGTAATGCTACCATTTTTAATGTCAAATTGCCTAGGGGAACTCGTTAACAACTAATTCATATGGTGTTGATAAAATAAACTCTGTGGCTCAATTTAAATTGGCTTGACGTTTAATTTCGAAGGAAAATTTCAATAAATCAAGTCTTTAATCAAAAATAAATTATTCAGAAAAAGTTATATTGTTTTGTGAGATTTTGGTTGATATTATGTTTTCCTCATACTCACTGGGCCAATCACCCAGTTTTCGGTGTGTTTTTCGTTTATTTAAAGATTGGTTTACTTTTTTTTTAATACGAAAAGAATGATTAAATTGGTTTGTAATATAATTTTAATCTCGAGTTAAATATTATTTCCTAAAAATGAGATTTGTTCATTTTATACTCGTATGTACATATGTATATACATATGTTTTTATTTTTAACATCTTAAAGTTTCACATTATACTACACGACCGCAATATGTCAATTTTTTATTTGCACTTTGCAAAGTGACGTTAGTTTCTTTTCGCTGTACATGTTTATATCGAAAAAAAACTCAACATAAATACCAGAGTACGTGTCGCATAGCTGTGTTAAAAATAATTTATTTTGATTCAATATCTTTCTTTATAAGTTTCAGAAAAACGCTGAAAATCCGTCAACTAATGAATTCTTCCACTAAAATTCCCGCTGGTGGTTTTTTAAATAGGCTTGCCGCTAATGACAACAAAATACCGTCATATATAGCGGGAAACCCGCCGATTTGGCAACACTGTTATTTGTAAATCTATTCATGGTTAAATTATAGACCAAACTGAACATGTTAAATAGTAACATGTTACACGTAAACAGCTGATCTGCCAAAAACAGTGTTGCCAAAAAGGAATTTGCTAAAAAAAATCCCCTCCAGTTTGGAAAAACAGTATTTTACGTTTAACTGTAGTTAATTAAATATTTTACTGGCTTAGCTAAAGTTAGACGGTTTAAAAAGCACAGTAACAATGAACTCTCGATAACTTCAAGATCATATTTTATTAAATTTTCAACTGACAAGGTGAGTGTTTCCAAGTTGGTGACCATTCAAAAGTGTCTGAAATGCTTTGTGCTCTAAAAAAGGCAGCCCTGCTGGCACTCAGCCGATCGTTGTGCTTGTGTTAAATTAAAAAAAACCGCTAAATGTTATTTTTTTTTCTAAATTTGAATTAAAATTTTCGTGCATATTTTTAGTTACAAATAAGATGCGTCGTGCATGCACGACTTGTAGAAACAAGCAAAAGCAATTAAAAATATTTAACATTTGATTCGAAAACTTTTCGAAATTTCGTTGCCTTTTTCTGTGAGGACGGCGAGGAATGAGAGTGTAGTGGTTGTGTGTGTTGTGTCTGCATGCATGTATTTCTTGTTTGTTTATATAAATTTATATAAAATTAATTCATTTATAAATATTTATTTTATAGCTGTAAATTACACGAATTAATCGCCATTTTTTTTGTGTTGTCTAGACGTTTTATTTCTGTGAATAAATGCCTTGAAATTATGCAATAATTGTTTTTTTCTGTGTTGTTAGGTTTTTTTTTTTTGCAATAAACAAAATAATTTCCGCAGTAAATAAACAAAAATAATAATTACATAAATAGTTAAACGTTAAGCTATTGAAGAGACCAGCAAACATATGCGGTAATGCTTTAAAGCTAAAATTCTATGAAGTCGTTGTAGCGTATGCAGTTTTGTAACGTGTAAAGCTGAGTTTGACAATATCGTGAAAATTTAATTCCGCTTTTATTCTTGAAAAAAATTTAAATATTATGAATTTTATGTTCTCTGAATAAACTTTGCAGCATAATCACAATAAAATATAATTGGTTGGTTGGTTGATATACTTGGCTGCTCATGAAGTGCGTGGTGGCAAAGAAAATTGCGACATTTCCATTTAAGTCTAGCTCAACTTTTCTCTTCTTCCTTAGAAATTCAAATACAATTAAATATTTTATTAATGAGAGTCAGCGCTTGCTGAAATCCTTATAAAACAATAAATTCCAAAATTTTGTTGATATTTTTGGGCATTTGAAGAGTTGGCTTATTAAAATTGCTGCTTAAATTTCTTGGTATCCAGAGTAGAAATTTTTATTGAGTGCTGACTTTAAAGTATATTGCAAATAATTTAAAGTTATTTACTTTGAACGACAATTAATGCATTTGTTGTTAATTAAACCGATAATATCTGAAAATCCCCAGTTTTATAATGACAACTTGAATTAGGGAAGGAAGTCTTTGGGGATTTTTTTTAACTGCAAACATTGAAAATTTTTTACTTTAAACTTTATTTAATGACTTCATAGCCCAGCAAACATTTACGCTTAAATTTCAATTGAAAATGCATTAAGAGTGTAAAATTAAAATAAAATTAAATTAAAATAAATTGTTAACTACACTAAAAAAAAAATGAACTAAAACTTTGGAAAATTTTCTAAATTTGAATAAAAAAAGTTGTCGTATGGCGCCAAAGCTGTTTTTTACTTGAAACCAGTAAAATATTTACTAAATTTCTAGTTCATTAATGAACTATTTTATAGTAATTATATTTTCATATTTAAGTAAAATTTTCCAATAAAATTCGGAGATTTGCAAAAAAATTTTTCGTCTTTGATCTGAAATTTAGTAAATTTTCCAAATTTTTTTTTGTCTTTAATTCTGGTACTTATTTTTATTTTTAATTAAATTCTATTATTTTATTTATCTTCATGTTATATTCTTAATTATATTATAATTCACCATACATACATATAAATTCCTTGAGAGGAGACAAGTATTGAACCAGCATCCGTCTGATTGATAGGCAAGCACTCTAACCAATTGCCTAACAAGGCAGCCTGAATAAGCATTGAAATAATTTAGTTTTAAAATTTTATTTTATTTACAAAAAATAAATTTCAAGTTCAAATATTCCTCGAAAATATGAAAAATTTACTTAGATTTTTTTATTAATGCAAACAAAATATATATTCTATAATTTAAAGAAAAAATACTTAAAACTGGTAAATATTTTTCTAAAATTCAGAATAACTTTTTATATCTTTTAAGTAAGTCAAATTTCATGAACTAATCAGGAATAATTTATTTCCTAAAGTTTATTTTTTGATTTAAGACGAAATTGACCAGTCCTGAGTATAAAATGTCCGTCAGTTTCTAACCATTTTCCTACTCTTAGTAAATATTTCCTTTAAGTAAGTAAACATTTCCTGGAATGTGAAAAATTTATTGTGTATTTTTATGAACTATTTTTGAGGATATGAACTTTTAATTTTTTACTCATATTAAGTAATTTTTACTAGATTTTTGTAAAAATTTACTTAAATTTAGAAAAAATTGCTAAAACTTCGAAATTTTTTTTACTTGAATTTAGGAAAAAAAAATTTCTTAATAATAGTACATGTCTTTTTTTTTAGTGTATTTATAGCCAAAACGCGCTATTTTCCTGCGCGCTAAATTAAGCTTTAATATAACTCGTTGTATTGTAATTCAGCTATAATAGATGCTAAATATGTATTATTTCCTTTTGTTCCTATAAGGAGCTTAGGGTCGTATTTTTTCTTCATTCTTTACGGTTTCATTAATCATTTAAGCTTCAGATGAATAGCTGATTTGGCTAAAGCACCCTAGTCTGGTGCTAGAGCTGCTAGCTAAGCCTACCAGACAGGCACGGATAACATAACATTCAACACATTTATATAGCGAACCGCTTGATGCAAGAACAGACGCCCGCTTGCAGACGTACCAAATCGGCAGCGCCCGTTAATAGCTTTTGATTTTGAATAGCGCCAATGACTCGCCATATCATTTCGAGTATCATTGACACTCAAAATTTAGGTGGAGATCGGCGCAACCCGAAATCCCTCTTAGACTCTCCTCTCGAAACCGCTGCTTTTCAGCGACTTCATATAGCAGCTACCCCGCATGTCTGCGGGACGTACCACTACAACATGTATACAAAAATATTTAAAAAAATATTGCACTGAAATAAAAATTATTGATTTTATTCAAAACACGCTAATTTAGAGCGCGGGTTGGGTATAATTAAAACGCTAAATCTAGCGCTAAACACGCTAAATTGACATTGCTGCCTTTTAGACAAGCAAAGCTTACTTTAAAAAATATTAATTTAGCTGGGAGAATAAGAAGGTATTTGTACCTCTGCCTCTCACCCAGCTGAATTAAGATTTTGTAAAGTGGATTTTGCGTGTCTAAAAAGGATTTTGCTCAAAATCAAAATAAAATGCTGTGTGTGAAAAAACTTTTACTGAGACACTTTTTAGACACACTGAAAGTTTACTTTGCGAAGTCTTAATTCAACTGGGAAAAACACAGAAAGAGTTAATATTCCTCCCTCTGTCTCTCACACAGCTGAAGTAAGACTTTGCAAAGTAAATTTTGCGTGTCTAAGAGAGAGAGAGAGAGATAGAGTTTACCTTCCAAAGTCATACAGCTGGTATGGAGAAAGACAGAGCAGACTTGGCAAAATTAACTTTCTGTGTGTAAAAGTGCTGTGACCTTTTATCAAAGATAATCAAAAATGATCTCCTGTATATTTATTTATTTGTGTGTAGGTATATTGAAAACTGAAACAAATTTGAGTATTTTGTGTTCGTCACTTGATTTGCATTGTTATTGACTTTAGTATTTATTTATGTGCACTGGTACTTGATTTTTTTTCGCTGTTAATTAGTTTACGCCTTTTTTTTTGCTCATCTGATTTATTTCAAACTAAAAACGGGGACTTTATTATTAAACAACATGTCTCTTATCGGTACTGACGGCAAGAAGACAAGTAAACAAAATTAATTTTAAATAAAAATTCTAAGAATTTTGAGTCGCACTTTATGATAAAATTTGAACAGTTATGTACTACATACCCACATATATACATATACACATAAATACAAATGTATATACATAAGTACATATGTATATACTCATACCAAAAGATAAAAATAGGTATAAGTTTCTTAACTTGTTTGTGAAATTAAATTTTGCAAAAAAAAAAAACAATGAAACGTCATTTTAAATTTATGATCAAATATTTGGTAGCTAAAAATTCTGGAAAATTGTGGTTTGTTTACGGCTATAAGTTTATTACAATTTCCGAACGAACGCTGAAATAAAAAATTTAAGTAGAGTTATAGAAAGGACCTTATCTACTTATGTATGCAAAGGGTGCTTTTTATAGAGTGTGACAAGTTTAAATCATAATAAACCAAGGAAATATACTTTTATTATCAATGAAACGGGCTTTATTGGAAAGAACATTTTATGAACTAAATGTTTAAATATGATTTCTGCAATGTGGCCGCCACGGCTGGCGCGTAGCAGGCGCAATCTGAAACACAAATTTTCAAAAACTTTTCGCAGAATTTGCGGCCGTATTTCGTCGATAACTCTTCGAATCTTGATTTACAGGTGTTCAATTGTTTGTGGCTTATCGACGTAGACAAAAGACTTAATATAACCCCCAAGAAAATAATCTAATGGGGTTAAATCACACCATCTTGGTGGCCAATTAATTGGGCAACTACGTGAAATAATTTTTTCATCAAAAGTTTCTTTGAGTAAATCAATTGTAGCGCCCGCTGTGTGGCTCCGTCCTGTTGGAACCACATATCAGCAGGATTAATGCTACGTAATTGAGGCACGAAAAATTAGGAATCATGATCCTATACCTTTCAAAACTGACAGTAACATTCTGACCTTCATCGTTTTTGAAGACGTATGGGCCAATGACTTGGCCCGTGCATAAATAGCTCCAAGCAGTAATTTTGTGTGTTTGGACAAATGCCTGTGGATTCAGTCACTCCAAATGCGACAATTCTGCTTATTTACGTACCCATTCAACCAGAAATGGGCTTCATCGGAAAATAAAATTTTGTATGGAAATTGAAAGTCAATATCAATTTGTGCTTCATTCAGCCCAAAGTCGATTCATAATGAAATTTCAAAGCAAACTAAATATAAAACAACTATCTATCAGCTGTTAAATGGGTGCTCAAATAAAGCAGTGATGCCAACTCAAAATTGTGACGCTCTAAATAAAACACGTTTTATATCCATATATAACGAGTTTTTATTTTTTTAATAAATCTCGCCTCTATTGGCGTTAAGATAAATTTTGAAATTTTTCGAAGTTAGGTTCGAATTTTCGAAAATACATTATAATGCTTGAATTCAGAAGGAATATTCGAAAATATGTACACACGTACTTTGAAGGCGGAATGCATAATAGAGGCCTGCGTAAGGATTCTTGAGATGTAAATACGTCTTGCTTTTTAAATTTAATGGCGCGGCATGTACTATACTAAACCAACAATAGAAACCTGTCGTATAATAAGCAGAGCACTATGGATGTGATGAGGTTCGTGTATATGAGTGTTTGCAAGTGATGTCTCGAACAGTTCTTGCTCGTAACAAAAGCTCCAAATACCACAAGCAGAAGTATTGTCTTCACTTGCAACTAGGATTCGTACGAATTTATATTATAAATATGGTGAAGAAAATATCGAGATTGTCAACTCTTACAAATACCTTGGACTGGAAATTACATATAACATGTCCTTTAGAAAGCACCTAAGTAATAAATTATCATCTGCCAAGTTGGCTATTAATTCTACATGGTCGAAATACATAAATAATCCACAAATATCTAATCAAAATAAGCTTAAAATATTTCATGCTGCGTCTAAATGAACATTGCTTTACGCCGCACTGGTTTGGGGCTTTGCTAAGTACGATGATGTCGAAAAACTATTCAGATCTGCTGCATCTTGAGACTGGTTTATATACATTATACATTTCATCATTGAAGTTGCACTTCTGCTATATTAGCAAGGTCTTGCAAATGAATGCGACAAGATTGCCACATATCCTGGCAAAATATATAATAGACAACAAAATATACTGGTATACAGAGTGGGAATCTATAAGTCAAAGTCTAGGTGTTCCACCTGGTAGCACAAGTTTACTTGCCACCTATAATTGGAATAATATATTGCAACAGGTAATGATCAAAAGGAGAGAGAGAACTTTATTTCCGAGGCAAAAAGGTAGCAGTTTCATGATCCCTACCCCCAAATGAACTTCAACCTAACACCAATTATTCAACGTAATTATACATCAAGGATGACTAGAGGCGGATTACTGGAAATAAACGGAAGAGTATTTTGCAATTGTATTTGTACAATATGTAACTTAGATGCGTCTGAAAATGTTATACATGTTATCGGTGTATGTCCTATATACAATGCATATAGATTAGAGTATTTCAATAAAATGCAACTCGATGGAAATGAGATCATTAGTATATTAAAAGCTTACATAAATATCTTGAGATTTGTCTTAAGTATAGAAAATTTATATTGAATGAATATTGTACTTAAATATTTCTTTTTATAAATAAACTTATAAATAAATAAGTATAAATGTATATCTCATAAACTACTTATAAGTACATACATACATATGTAGATTCTTGTAAAGTGCTAATCTGGCACATGTTATGTTATGCCATATATAAATGTGAATTATTTTATATATTGTTATTAAACAGATATATAAAATTTTTACGCGCCCATGCGTAGGAAAAAGCCAGCATCACAAATTCTTTTATCACAAAGTATTTGCTTCTTTACTTCTGTACCTACCAGAACTGAAACAAATATCTTGTAAACAGTGTTGTTCAGTCTTTATTTTTGAAGCATTTGAAAAGTCCCTCATGTCTTGAAAGTTCTTTTCAATGGTCTTATGCAGGGCTTTAATGCATAACGGTTGCAAAACGAAGACTCTTGCAAAACCAAATCAAATTTTTTCTGTAACAAGTTGAAGATTGGCCGATTTTTCTACAACATACATACAAAAATACATATGTACATACATATTTACATAAGTATACATACTAGCAGAATTCACGGTTGGTCTTGTAGATCTTTTACATATTGTAGCTGTGGTAAATTTAGAGCAAAGCAACAACAATTTTCCAAAGCTACAAGATGTAAAAGATCTACAAGGCCAATCGTGAATTCCGCTGCTATTTTTTTTTAATAAAATTTAAAAAAAAGGAAAATATTTATACAACACTACAGCTAAAGTTATTAATAATTTGGTTGTAAACTATAGTAGTAAGAAAACACTTACATAAATACAAATATGTACATACATACATAAATATGTAAATATGTAAATATGTACATATAATAATAGAAAAAGCTGTTCTTGCTACCTTCAGTGTCATTTAGAAAAACCTCCAAATGGAAAAAAAACAAACAAAGAGCAAAATTCAACGGCACGTGTTTCGCTCTTTAAGTTCTTTAACATTTCGAAAACGATTTTTTACTTAAAAAAATGTAACGGAGCAAAAGAAATTATAATACTATGAGAATTTTAGTTCGATGAGCGTACGTATGTACATACATACATACATATGTATGTATGGATGTACGTTGTACTATGTAAATTTGACTCAACTATTTAACCGTTCTCTTCTATAATTCTTTGGAGAGCCATAGGCCCTCGTATTATGACCTGCATTCGAATGTTCAATTATATTATGAGCATCAAAAATTTAGTTGAGCAACAAATTTTCTATCGAACAATATTTAGCGAAAATAGAATTTTTTCAAAATTTTAAATTAACTTAAATATAACTTTTGACTTAATTGTGATTTTGATACTAAATTTTTTTTAATGTTACAAATTTTATTCGTTATTCATAATGAGTTTTCGAAATCGAACAAGATTTGACATCTCCATTGGCTGAACAGTAGTGAATCAAGGTTGGTAGAAAACCCAAAATTTTAATTTTTTTTCCTCGAATATTTCCTAAACTTTAAGCGAAAAACCATAAATGTAGCAGACTTTTTTTTGGTTCTTGGATAGAAAAAAATATCCACTTGCAAAAAGTCTTTTTAGCAGGTTAAAAACATCAGTTTTAATATTTCATTGACTCTAGGTCTCCCAATTTGTGGGTCCGCCCCCTTTAAGCATATATAGTCCAAATTCCAGACTTAAGCTCTGTGACACCTTTTCAAATGCTGTATGAAATTCCATAACAACCGTACGGCTCGTTTACTATTTCCATTAAAAAAAAACCGCTTTAGGCCCCACTAGGCACCGTCGGATCGAGCTAAGAAATTAAGGCCGCATTTATGACAGCAAACCTCATATTTTAGACAGCTCACACATGTCACTTACAGAAAAATAATTATACCTATGTATGTATGCATAGATATATGTATGTATGTTTGTAAAGACGAATTAAACTCCTTTATATTCGCGTTTAGTGTCTTTATCGGATAGAGCTGTGCCAAATCGTTCATTCAAGTGACCGCTCATTTTCTAAAATAGAACGAGTTCGTTCATTTCGTTCATCCGCTCTTTTCAAGAAATAGAACGAAATAAAATCACAAACAGTTGATTCGTCAAATAAAAAGGGACAAATGGAATGAATTTGTTATGAATTTAAGAAACAAAAAAATCAGTAAAATTTTTTAAAATATAATAGTATTTTATGGGATTAAGAAATCATAATAATAATTATAATATGTACGTATGTACATATATGTTCATACATACTTAAAATTTGTTAAAAGAAAAACTTTTAATATGTTCTAAAAACTAAAGATATATTAATGGCAATTTTATTAATTTCATAATGGTCATACTGTTTCTAAAAGCAGACAAAAAGGCAATTGAAAACGAGAATGTGACAAAAAATTTCATATGAAAAATGAAAATGCAAAAAAAACCAAACAAAAACACCCTAGTGCGCTCGTTCGCTTATTCGGTTCAATTGTACTTTTTGTCAGTACTGCTGAGCCAAAACAGCTCAGTAAAGTGAACGGCTCACTTCGTTCATTTTACTGGTTCGTTCATTTGTACCCGTTCGTTCATGAACGACACAGCTATATTATCGGATCCCAAATACACGTTGCTAAAACTGCCCTCTTCAATAAATTTGCCAAAAATAAAATCAATTGATGATTTCTTTGCGCAGGTTGTGAAAAGTGCTTGGGTTCAATGTGTTTGATGTTGAGGCAGAAGAGGCAGAGGATATCGAGGAAGTTGACAAGGTATACGATACTAATGTTGTGGCGGCATTCTCCGGTTAATGAAAAAACATGGCTACTCCGATATCCTAGTGGGTACACACAGAAAAATTTCAACTTACAATTTACTTAAACATGGTTAATCTAATATTTTTCGGCAATGATTTAGCTTCATATGTGTTTCATATTAGTTTAACAAGATTTATGGTAATTGTCAAAGAAAATTTTTCCTTTTGAAATAACTAAAAATCAAAATGAAGAATCATGTTGAATCATTACGTGTGGTTGAAATAGACATCAGAAAATTTTTTTTATATAAATTAAATTGGTATCCCCGGCCAAGATTTGAACTCGGAACTCATAAATAATAACAACTCTAAATATTCCTAAGATACACATTAAATATGTACCATCTTGAATTAAATTATAATTTAACATTATTTCTTATCATTTAACATACAATTTATTTGAAAAGTTTTAGTTATAGTTAAAAAAAAACAAAATGCTTTGACTTAAAAAGTTTCAGTTAAAAAAATATTCAAAATACTTTGACTTGACTTCAGGATTCGAACCTGCGATCCTCCGAATGCAAGACTAGTACACTACCTATCAGGCGTCAGCAGTTTGTCGACTGTTTACAAACATAAGAAAACAGCAACAATACAAAAACAACCTACACGACTAAGCACAAATGTGTATTGCAGCTATCAATAAAGCCAATGAACACCAACACACTCAAACAACATATTATTTCTGTAAATTTAATGTGATTTGAATCAACCTTTTGGCATTTTGATTTTACATTGGAAGTTTTTTTCTGTGTGTAGTATGCTACGCTATCAGTTCGGGTTTCGTAAGTTCAATTCCTACTAAAGACTCTGGAATTTTTTACTACGACGAGTGGGGTCTTTGTTGCTGTGCTCTTCCAAATAAGTTACTGATGTGTGTTTGTAGTATTTAAAAAATAAAAAATTTAAAAAATTAATAACGAATTGATAAGCTCCTCCTTTTTTGAAGTCGGTTAAAAAAAAGATAAAGATCTGAAGCAAGTCGCAATAAAATAACTAAAAAAACATATGAAATAAAAAAATAAAAACAAGTAAGAGTGCTATATTCGGCTGTGCTCAATCTTATATACCCTTTACCGAAGTAAGTATGTACATATATGTAGTATACAGATACATACAAAAGTACATACATACATATTTATTTTTTAAAAAATTTATAGTTTTTTGTTATAGTGCAAATTTTAGTAAGTGGCCTCTCGATATTTTTCGACATTTTCTTTTCGATATTAGCAATAGTTGAATATTTTATTCTACACTCTATATTTAAGAAATAAGTTACATTAACCGTTATTCCAGTTATAAACATCGTCGCCACGTCAAAACAATACCAAAAAATTTGGGCTTGTTTATTCGCTCTCGAGATGTTCAAAAACAGTGCTACTATTTAATAATCCTAACATAATCTTAGTATACATAGTATCTCCATACCAAGTAAAGTAGCTTTTTTTATATTTTCCCACATTTAATAATCTTTGATGTTGCAGAACTGTTAAGTGATTGAAATATATCAGTCCATTCATATTCCTAAAGAATAGTTACGGTTTTGTTCAGCAGAAATGAACGTTTTTAGGGAAATGAAATGGAAAATTTGCTTTAATATTGTAAAATTATTATGAACTCGTTAGAAGCTGTACACGAAAGACCATCGATTTGACACAAAACTGTACAAAACATGGCACAAACTTACGTTTATACTCAAGTGAGATATCCATATAAAAATTTAACATAGATAAAAAACAGATAGTTTTTGGTTTATTTTAGCAAATTTTTTTTTTCAATTTCCAACCCTGGAACCATAATTTTGATTTTTCTGGTTTTTAATACTAATTTATTTCTTTCTTAAATAAGGAATATATTTATTTACCAAATAAATATCTAGTTTGATTTAATTAGTTTTATATGCCAGACAAAGTTTAAGTTTCCCAGGTCTGGAGCTGTGATTTTTATTTTTCTAATTTTTTATTCCAAACTATTTCTTTTTAAGACATAAATTACTTATAATTTGTTAGTAGTTACTTTTAGTAATAGTTACTTTTATATATGGTTTTTCCAACCCTGGAATCATCCTTTTATATTTTTCTGAGTTCTAACACCAATCTATTTCTTTAAAAAATCTATAAAATATGTTTAGTGAATAAAGAAAAAAATAAATAAGAAAAAAATTAGTTATAATTAGTTATTTTAATATCCAAGAAATGTTCAAATTTTCCAGCTTTGGAGCTGTGGTTCTTATTTTTCTAATTTTGTATACCAAACTTTTCATTCCATAACATAAAATATATCTAATTTGTAAAAAACAAGAAAAAATTAATTAGCCCCTCTAAGTTTTATTGTCACCAGAAGTGTTAGTTTCCCAAACCCTGGAATCCTCCTTTTATATTTTTCTGATTTATTTCACCAATATATATCTCTTAAGAATATCAGATATGTTTAATTTATATTGAAAAAGGAAAAATTTATTTTAGTAAGTTACTTTTGCATAAGAAAAACTAAAAATTAAAGTTTTCCAACCCAGGAAACGTTCTTATATTTTATTTAATTGTTTTTTATTTTTTAATACTATTTTATTCGTACCGAAGTATAAAATAAGTTTACTGAGCAAAAAAATAAAAATTAATTTTAGCTAATTGCTTTTATATGGCAAAATAAAGTTTAAGTTTTCCAGCTCTGAAACCGTCTGCTCGATTTTGCTGATTTTGAATACCAATCTAAGTTGGACTACTTCTGATACACCAATCCAAGACCGAAGTCTCTAAATTTTCTGGGAGCTTCACGTACATCAGACGGACGGAGGGACAAACGGACATCGCTTTTTCGTCTTTCCTATTTATAAGGACCCAGAATATATGTGCATGTATACTTTATGGGTCGCATATTGATATTGTGGAAATCACACACGGAATGACAAACCTATATATACCCTTTTCCATTTATGGTAAAGAGTATAAAAATAAAAATATTTACTAAGCTCAGCAAATTTTCGATGCACAAGAGAGGAAAAAACTTACACATAGTTAATTGTTCGAGGAAATAGTTCTTCAGCCCTGTCGGAGGCAATGCAGAAATAGTTTAGACAATGAAACCATTTTTAAAGGTTATTTTACTTGGCGATTCCTATTGTTAATTTAAATAAAAGGAAGTGTGTGTGTGTGTGAAATATCAGCAATATTTACTATTCTTTTTAAAGGATTATCAAAGCCAGTATACATGGAATATAATAATATAATATATAATAACATAATAATACATAATAATAATAAGCAATACCCTGCACAGTGGGATGGCTTCTACATGTTTTGGCAAAAACTACTAAAACAAGTGGTTCTACTTCATTGAAAGTTGGCCCCAATTATAAATCATTAACTAAATTAAGAAACAAAAAACAGTTTCAGCAAAATAGTCAAGGCCCAAATCACCGCCGCCTGGATATTCAATCCTAATCTATTTTTTCGCGAAAATGTTTTTATTCATAATTTGGTACAAACACTCTCTAGAATAAAAAAAAAATTAATTTGGTTTCAAAAACGTATGTATTTTTCAATAATTGCAAATATATATTTTTAAATGCAGAAAAGCACTCGTAAAAATTTAAAAAAATGTAATCGCACTGCTAAAAGTTAACAAATTAATTAATTTCTACGTAGAAAACTTCTTGAGTTATTATTTATTTTCAAATAACATGAATAATAGTGATCATCACACTTGATATGTACGTACATAAGCTTGCACTTACGTATGTACATAAATATGTATGTACGTAATCGTAAATATGTATGTTTTCAAAGCAACCACATTTCAAAGTTTATTATTATTAAATACAAAAAAGAAATTCATAAATGGCTTAAACTCAACAACCAAACTCTGATAAAGCGTTGAAGATTGCGTCAGAGAAACAGACGTCATAAGTCTTTTTTTATTAATTTATCAATATTGATATGCATACATATGTACATACATATATACATAATTTTTATTTATCTACAAAACAGCGTAAACGCATAAAAAGACAAATTTTTCTTGTTTTCTTTTATTCTATAAAAATTTATGAACATTAGGGGGACAAAAATAAAGTTAAAAAAATAAAAATCAAAACAAGAAAATAAATAAATTTAAATAAAATATCAAATATCATAATATAAAATAAAAAAAATTAAATTAAATTAAATTTAATTTAATTAAACTAAATTAAATTTGATTCGAACAAAACAGAGTGAAAACAAAATATCATAAGTTAAGGAAAAATAGTAGAAAATTTAAATAAAACAAGTTACAAGGAATAATAAAAAACTAAATAAAACACAGTAAAATACACTGAAGTAGAGTAAATCAAAACAAAACAAAATATGTATTATAAAACAAAATTAATAAAACAAAAAAATTTAAATAAAGTAACACTAGCCGATGGCCTTGGCAGCCAGTGCTGTCAATGTATACATTAATGTTATATTTTACATACTTTTAATATCAAGTAAATCAATAAATAAATAGAGTAAATTAAAATAATATTAATAATAAATACCTAAGTTTAATAAGATAAAAATAAATAAAATGCAAAAGAGCAAACTAAAATACTAAAAAAAGTAATGAAACATTAAATAAAACAAAATAAAAAAAATTCAGTGAAGTGCGACTTTGACCCGCGCACGAAGGGTTCCGTACGGGCACGAGATATGTAATTCAATACGAACAATATAAACTATAGTTTTGGGATTTTTTTCGTTTTTGGGTTTTTTCGGTTTTAAGCGATTTTTTTAGTTTCGGGGTTTTTTGAATTTAGTGGCACTTTCTGAGTTTTGGCACTTTTTTTCACGTTTTGGCGATTTTTTTTTTGGTTTTTGAAGTTTTTTTAATTTTGGCACTTTTTTATTATTTTGGCGTTTTTTTATTTTGGCGATTTTTTTATTTTGGCGATTTTTTTAATTTTGGCGTTTTTTTCATATAGGTGATTTTTTTTTTGGTTTTGGCGATTTTTTTTTAGTTTTGGCACTTTTTTTTCGTTTTGAGGACTTTTTTCGGTTTTTGGCGTTTATTTTAAATAAGTCGATTTTTTTCGTTTTGGCGATTTTTTTTTTAAATTTGGCGATTTTTTTTTAATTTTAGCGATTTTTTTTTCACATAAACAATTATTTTGGTTTTGGTGCATTTTTCGGGTTTTTGGCGATTTTTTTCGGTTTTTGGCGTTTTTTCATATTGGCGATTTTTTTCATTTAAACGATTTTTTCGAATTTGGCGATTTGTTTTAGAGCTAGAATTTTTTTTTTAATTTTTTCGATTTTTTTTCGATTTGGCGATTTTTTTCGGTTTGGCGATTTTATAATTTTCGGATTTTTTAGTTTAACCGTTTTTGAAAATTTCAAGAGTTTACCTCTTACAGTCTCCAAGATATAGGAAGTTGTCAAAATTACATAGTCAAAATTGCATTAACTGATGGACCACCCTTTAATTTAAATTTTTTAATATTTTAATGTTTATTGTTGTAGTCTTTATAAAAATACACTAATTTTACAAATTTCAAGTGTCAATATACATATGTACATACAATTGTATGTATATTACATGTGATTTTAACATTTTTCGTCGCTCGTTTTGGAGCACCCTTTAATTTATAATTCTCATGTATTTGTTGTTGTAGTGGCCAAGGTTCTTCGTACTCTGTCGAAATTTCAGGTCCATAGCTCTTACGGTTCCTGAGAAAATACCGTGTGACGGACAGACAGACAGACGGACAGCGTAGCGAAAACAATAGGGTTCCATTTTTCACCTTTGGTGAACGGAACCCTAATTAAACCAAATAAAAACTAGAATGCAACTCAATAAAATGGATAAAAATAAAATATAAAATTAAATTAAATAAAAGTATAAAAAATAGAATAAAATAAAATATAATAATATAAAATGAAGTAAAGTAAAATAAAATAAAATAAAAAAAATAAAATAAAATAAAATAAAATAAAATAAAATATAATAATATAAAACAAAATAAAATAATCTAAAATAAACTAGAATAAAATAAATTAAAATAAAATAAAATAAAAAATAAATCTAAAAATGCCTAAAGAAAAAGTAAATTAAATAAAATTAAATTAAATTAATTTAAATTAAATTAAATTAAACTAAATTAAATTAAATTAAATTAAACTAAATTAAATTAAATTAAATTAAATTAAATTAAATTAAATTAAATTAAATTAAAATAAATTAAATTAAATTAAATTAAATTAAATTAAATTAAATTAAATTAAATTAAATTAAATTAAATTAAATTAAATTAAATTAAATTAAATTAAATTAAATTAAATTAAATTAAATTAAATTAAATTAAATTAAATTAAATTAAATTAAATTAAATTAAATTAAATTAAATTAAATTAAATTAAATTAAATTAAATTAAATTAAATAGATCTAAATATAAAAGGTATAAGAAAATTAATTAAAATAAACCCAAAATTAAAATAAATAAAAAATAAAATAAAATAAAACTATATAAAATAAACTCAATAAAAAATAAATTAAAATAAAGTTAAATAAAATTTATTATTTGTTCCTCATGTTATGTCATTTTTAGAATGTTTGCAATGCCATTTACATTATGTTTTTTATATGGAAAGTAATGCCACACAACGAAAAATATCGGAAACTACAAGCGTTGCCAGTAGTACATGCTATTGCGATGTCACAAAATGCCATAGTTTGTATTCGGCCTTAGAAAGTGTCAGCAAAACTTTTACTGACGTTTTTGTATAAAATACATGTGTATATCTATTATATAAAAAAAACAATCTCTTTATAGAAATCTATTGTATAAATCTTTTATATATCCAAAATAAATATTTACTCTTTATCTACAATTTCATACTCTTTAATTATTTATTTTTTGTTGCTGTTATTTATTTTAACCAGAGCCACCTTATCGTGGAGTTTTTATATTAATGTCATATTCATATATTTTAATAAATAATAAAACGTGCCAGTACTCGTATTATTTATAACAAATTCAAACGGTTGTCTTAAGTGTCAAAATGTTTTAAAATTCTTGTTTGAAAGAAAAAACAAAATAAAAGCAAATAATATTTAAACAATTTAAAACATTATGACAAAATTGCTCTTAAGACTATCGTTTGAATCCCCCAATTATATCTTAGAAATGGGTTAACTTTTTCAAGTTTTTTTAAGGCATATATATTTTTTTTATAAAATTTAAGCAAAGTTTGAATTTGTTGATGTACAATACGGTCCCAAATTTTTAATAGTACAACATCGGTACAATATGTCTGAGACCGGTATTTGGGGTACGTCCCCTAAGGATGTTCCTGCTTGATGGGACTTACATATATTTGAATTAGGATAATATAGCTGCTGATGGCATATTGCACAATGGGTTGGAGTTAAAATATCATTTTGCTCGTTTAAAGGGAAAATTCGAAGCCCTGCCAATAAGCAATTTTGCTTGAAATCAAGTTTAAAACAATTGTTATTTAAGTCCCATATTCAATTGTCAAGGGTTGAATTATGCTTGATTTACACTTTTTTTCAATAGCATTCTCCAGTGAAATGGGTACTTGAATTCAATTCGAACATTTCAATTGTGATACAGTTCAATTCAAGCCTTGAATTATACTGTAATTCAACCTTGTATTACAATTGAACTCAAGTATATTTCAAGCTTCAAAAACAATGCGTTTAAAATAGAAAGGAAAATTCAATCGACAAGTTTTCTTATAATTACTTTATGCACATTTACCTTCACTATTGTTTTCACGATTTTGAACACCTTTTGTGTTTTAAAAAACCACTTTTTCTTATATATTTTTCATCATAATTTCAATTTTATTAAAAAATAAATTAGTTATTTGACAAGGTTTGAACATGTTGTATGTTGAATATTACTTGGAAAATTGTTTGAATTCAATTTTGTTTCCAGTTAAATTTCAAGTGCTGGAATTCCTCATGTTTTGTCATTAATTTTTGGACTGCTTATTGGGCTTGTATATGCCGTCTTTTTGATGCAGACTGAATCAATACTATACATAGACAAATCCAACTAATTAGTCCAATCAATATTGCAAATGTCAAGATTATAATAATTTGAAATATTTTCTGAATTGAGAAGGTTAATTTTTTGCAAAAGCAGGAACATAGATATATTTTTGTTAAAATAACTTAACTTGTTTTGAGTTATGATAATGGTATATGTTGATATTTTTTTAGAAAAAAAGGCAAACATATTACCATAAATTATTATTTTTTGCTATAAACGTCTATAAATGTTCTAAATTTAGTAAATTTTCTTAATTTCTTGTTTGATTAAGAATAAACAAAAAATTTTCAAAGAACAAAGTTAAATTATTACGGTTGATCATGTCGTTTAATATTGAAATTTAATGTTCTTTTGATAAAATAGTTAATAAAACCTAAAGGAACAAACTATTTTGGTGGGCTAATCTTATGAATTTTATTTGTAACTTTGTATTGTCATAACAAGATTCAACTGTTAATTTTACTGTAAATAAATGTAGGTTTTGCATTTCAAACTAATCAGTTTTATTTGTTAATTTGTTGCAAATATAAGTTATTTTTGTGATTATGTGGATAACTAAAACTTAATAAGATTTAATATTGCTTTTGGTTAACCTAAAAGTATTGCACAGTTGAAAAAACTGAAGCCAAGCACTAGTGTTGGTTAATACGATCAATTTTTGTTGTTAGTTTTACTACATATAAGTAAATGTTTTGCAATTCGGTCAAACAAAATATTTTTTTTGATGGTTTAAATTTAGTTGTTACTGTTGAAATAATTATTTGGTATTTTTAATGTACTCTCTTGTTAGTATAATAAAGACCTGCAAAAGACGTCTTATAAGAACTTTTAAGACATGAGGGCAATTTCAAATGCTTTACTACAGTGAAATCTTCTGAAACAAACGCTAAACAACGTGTTCGGCAATACATTTGTTTAACTTATTGCAGGTATAAGAATAAAGAAGAAAATAGTTCGTGACTGAAGAATTTGTGGTGCTTGTGCTTTTTTCTCTCATTGACGCGTATACAAACGTCATGCATGTACATACATACATACAAACCTATGTACATAATTTTTGTATGCTCTCTTATTTTTCTGCGCACATACAAACGCACACATGCATTTACATGAGTTGTGTGCGCTTGCTTCAAAAAACCTCCCTTAAACACAAACATAATAGCTTAACATCCCTGCAGTCAGACTGGGGCCAAGTGTTTTTATGTCAACACTAAATTTCCACTAGTAGTTACATTGTCTACAATTTCCCTTCTATTCATCAGTATAAAAGAGAGAGAGAAAACAGATGTGGTGTATTTCTGGTGGATTTTGCAACAACTTGTCAACATATATAAATTTGTATGTATGTACGTAAGGTATAGAAATGTACCAGTAAATGTCTGGTTGGTATGTCTCCTTGTTCCCATAAAAACTATGAATTCACTACCTAGTCAATTGTTTTAGTGTTACTAGTAGATTTTCAATGACAAGCACATGATAAATGTAAATAGCACAAAGTATTGTATGGGGGATAATTGTAGAGTAAAACTGGTGACAAAGTCAAAAGCGACTCAGTACATTTTCACCATCGACATTTCCTTCAGGGATCTAAATCTTACACACATATATCCAAACGTACAATATGCAAAATAACAAGCATACATGTATAAACAGTACTTATTTTTATTGTTTGTTTAAACAAGACGTCTTGGCGACATCGCTTGTTCACAGTCTTATACGCGTACACCAATACAACCATCGTGCTCCGTTTATAGTACGACAGCGTTTATTATTGGCTTAGTATAATACATGCCACGAGAATACATTTTAAAAACCGTGACGTATTTACATTTCAAGACTACTTACGCAGGCCACTATAGTATAAATATCTCTCTCCTTTACATGTACATACTTTATGGAGTTAAAAGTTTAAGGTAGTAAACACACTTTCTTACTAACATGAAATGAATTTAGGATTAATTTAAAGTTACCACAATAGACGCAAGCGGATTGTCTAGAGAAAATATATGAAAATGCTTTAAAATTTTTGCTTAACATAAATAAAATTTCACATTGAAATATCCGGACAGGTGAACAATTGCTATGATGAATAAAATGTGTGGGGAAAAGTTTCCAATGTTTGGATTTCCAAACTTCGAAAAAACTGCTTATGAACTTGTTTGCTTTCATAGGATTGCGAAATATTTGGACAATTTATGAAGAAAATTATTCACAAAGATTTTGTCTGTCGGAAAAAGTATTCAAAAGACGTTAACTCAAATTTGGTCAAAATGAGTTTCTGGTGGCAAATAAATTATTTTTACTCGTTTTATATAAATTTTTCTTATTCTGCTATCTCAAAGTATAGTTTCTTTTGGTGAAAATAAATGCTAACTCCCATGTAAATTTCCAATATTTTTAAAAATTTATATTCTATTATAAATCTACCGCATATCTTATTGCATTTGGCATGATGAACACGAATCTGGTAAGGATTTTGATATTCTATGCCTAGTTTTTGAGATATGGTCACTTTTAACATATTGTACACAGGGCTTCCGATAAAAAAAATATTGGTAATGTATATATAACTTTTAAGTTGTTATTCGAATAGAAACGATTATAGTCAATGATATTAGCTTTCGAAATTGATAATTTAGAGCAGTGGTGGGCGTATTAATTAATTTTATATGTGTTGAGGTTGGGGGGTAGCGCCAAACACAAAGCCAAGTGTTTGGATGCTGATGTGCATTATGTATTTATACATAATTGGACATATTTTTTATCTTGAAAAAAAATCCATTAAGTTAAAATATTAATTGAAAATAAAACTTTTTCTAAGTAAACAGCCAATTGAAAAAGAAAGGCAATAATTTCTTATGTTTTCCATTCAAGAAAAAATAAATAAATAAAAGAATGATTGCTTGGTGGAGCATAATGGAGTAAATTCAGCAAATGTATCAAACTTAATAGCATTGATTCAGCACGGAAAATCATTTTCATTTTCGGAAACATATTAAAAATATTTTTAATAAGATTTTGCAAAACTAAGCGTATTACTAAATTAGTTCATTTAATAGAATACGTTATAGGAGAAAAATTAATAAATTGCAAATTCGTTTTTTTTTGTTTTCGCATATCATTAAAAATTTGAAATGAAACACGTATGTTTGCTTTACAAATATTCTTGAAAAAAATATCAATAAATATGTAAGCATCCGCCTGATGTGCACTCGTCACTGTGTCTCAACGACGACACAAAACATACAGAAGTGTCACGAGACGGAAGATAATGTTATTTTTCTATTTGTCTCGTTTTCCCACAAATTTTGTCGTCGTTTTTGTTTGATACTTCTTTCTAGTGCAATAAATTTTTATTAGCTGTGTTAATTGGAAAATAGCAATACACTACATTATCAAATACACTTTTCTCTTTTTTCCACGAGTTTTAACAAAAACCTGATTGGAGATGTTTTAACCTGTCACTTTTTTCACTTCTGTGTATTCTGTGTCGACGACTAAATTAAAGAGGGTAAAGCTATGTACAGACGGTTGTCACATCTTACAATATTGCCAGTAAAATGTGCTCAAAATTTCTTACAACAGTGTGAAGTGACAAATTTTGTCAGACGTCGTTGTCAGAAAAAGCATTGTCAGTCCATTGCAAGACTACCAGCTGACAACAAATTGTCAGACATCTTACAATCGTGTGAACACATTGTAAAATTATTTCCAGATATTTGTCAGACATTTTAATATTGTCAGATGTGCAAAGTTTATGCATCTGACAACGGCGTCATTGTAAGAGAATTATTTCTAGTCGCAACACTGCACACGCTTGCTTTTAAATAAAACATTTATAATAAAATATATGCACACAAAATCATTGCAATTGCTTCTATATGGTCCATAATAATTTATACATTAGCTTTTTACATTTAACACAAACACAAATGATTGATATTTAGCAATTTCTAAAAAATGATTTGAGTCTGGCAACGCATAACAACAGATCTGACAATTTGTGCATATGACAACCGTGTGAACTGACAATTTTTCGACTGACGATTTTGTCAGATGAATTTATTGCCATACAACCGTCTGGCAATAAATTGTAAGATTTTCTTACAACCGTGTGAACTGACAAGGAATATTGTACTGGCAATTTTCGATTGCCAGTACATTGCCAGCACATTGACAGATCTGACAATATTGTAAGATCGGACAATCGTCTATACATAGCTTAAGAATATGTGTGAATGCTTTCTTCACAATTGTGCAAAGAAACGCCCGACTTTGATTTAGAGTGACCCTGTTATACTAGAGATTGAGTTACAGAGTGCTAAAGCTGACGAACTCGAGATGGTACAGGCTTTCAGTCATGCATTAAACACATTCACGACAGCAGGCTACAAGAACACACGACTTCAAATGCCGCTAGCAGCATTTGTCGCCTCGTAGCCAGCTACCTAATTATTTTGGAGACGGCATCAGCACCATCTGCTTCTCATATTTAAGTATAAATACATAGTTCAGTATTGCCAACTTCAAATATTTCGCATTTATAAAAATTAAATTACTGTTTTGAAATGTACTTATATGACGTAAAAGTATAAAAATCAACCAATTTATGCTTTACATCAATTTTTGGATATTGTTTCTGTTAAATAATATGAAGTAATTGTACGATATCATTCATTCAATATTTTGTATTGTACTGGCTACACTGAATTTTCTCATTGCAGCCAAGAAAATAGAAATTAGTTTAATTGTACTACAACGACAAAATCAGCATAGGCAACAACCTGCCGCCATGTTGACTTGCTGTCTTCAAAATAATCATTCTCATACAAACATGTGTATTCTATTTTTGACATTTCGTAGTCAGTAGCTTGGTGTGGTGAATGTGTTGAATGAATGCTTCAGGCTTAAGTTTTTTCTGGAACCTTTTCAATTCGTATATCTAGTATTGAGTAAAAGATTTCACAAATTGATTAAAAAATTAATTTATTAAAAAAATTTTTATTATTTTCTCCGACAAAATATGCTAACTTTTAAAAATTATTTGTTTTTTAATCGACTAAAATATGTTATCTCATCAAAATACGCAGACCAGTGCAAAATAAAATATTTTTTGTAGACCTATAAATTAGTAAGCATATTTAAACCATATTATGGAAGGCACATCATTTATTTTTACAACAATGAGCGAATTAAATAGTTTTTTTGCTCTATTGAAAAGTTTGCTTTTTTGAGCTGACATATTTTGAATATAGGCTTTCGATATATGAAAGTATGTACATATTTTATATTCTAACCGAAAACCGAACGTTGACATTCTATCCCATTGTGTCATTATACAAAAGCAATTAAGCGTAGTATAAAAATATGACAATTAAATACCATGAATTACTAAATTTAATATTACAACACGTTGCATAATTATCGTCTACACTGTCTCCTTTTATATGTACATACATACATACATACATATGTATGCATAAACTTGTGAATTATTCCATATATTTATTTTCCATTTTATAGGTAGTACGAGTATTATAATAAAGTCTCAATAGAAAAAAAAGACTTGCATTAAATTATTTCTTATTTTTTTTGTCTATTTACAATCACGTGATCATTAAACGTACTATGTCTGGAAATTTATACAGGGTTTTATAAGTATGTTATAAGTTTCATAATACATAGTACATACTCGTATATAGTGTGTACTATCACTATAGGTCTGCACAGATATACCTGTTTGCACCAGTTTAGCGTTTGTTGTTTCTGCACGCAAAGAAAAGATATGGTTGTAGAATGGTTGAGAAAACAATATTATGTTCTCAGAAACAAATCTGTGGTCGTTGAAAACAAGTTATTGTTATTTTAAACACTAATAGTGTTACGGTAAGCAAAGTAATGTTTGGATTTAATAATTACATTATTATATTCATAAAAAAGCGTGATATGGTTAGAGTTTAACAACATAGTTTTGTTAAAAATTTATGACTGCAACATAATTATTGTTAATATTTAAAAATAATATAATGTAAATAACAATATAATGTTATCCAAAACCATACTATTTTAAGTTTTTCAGAAACATCTGTCAGTTCAGTGTTTCGTTTGTAAGCTATCGGTATTGCACGCGTCGTGTTAAATAAATAAATAAAGCACAAACAAAAAAAATGGTAGATATGTTTATCTCTTTATACAGACGTGTCTGTATTTTGAGTATACACACATATGTAAGTATACGTTTCTATATATGCATTTAATTTCAACAATATTAATTTATTTTTATTTAGGATTTAACGCACAGCTGTTTTAAACAAGAGATCTACCGATAAATATATGATTGATAAACAAAATATTATTATTATATTAAATAATACTGTTGTCGTATTTAACAATATTATTATAATATAAGAACATGGTATGGTGAGTCTCAATTATATTTTAGTCACATCTAACAATAGTGTAGTCATATTTACAATAACAAGATTAGGTGTAACAAAGGTCATTGTTTTTGTTGATAATATTATTATTAACTCAGATAATAATATTATTAAAAGTTTAATTTCTTATTGACAATAATATGATTTAACTACAACCATATAATTCAACCATAGTATGTTGCTGTTTGATTATGGTTACCACAACCATATTTTTTCTTTGCGTATTCAGCATGTTTTAGACTCGATTGTTTTTCTTGAATCAAATCTGAGTTTATGGTAGTGAGAGGAAAGAAGAAAGAAGAGGGCTACTGATTTGCTTGTACTGATAAGTTATGACTAGTAATAGAAACACTGAATAACATATGTATGTATCTGTACATACCAGAACCAAGAAACGCAAAACTGATGCAAACAGATATGTATATCTGTGCAGACCTATAGTACACACGAGCACTGTTGCCAGAACTTCTAGAGGTGAAATCGTCAAAAACTACAGATTTCGTCGTTCGTCCCAGTTGTGTTCCTAGCATTTCTTGTACCGTTCATCCATATGTGTGTTTTACATCATACATGTTGGAGAACTTCGGCGTTATATTTAGTTTCTTAAAGGGTTTGTCAATTTCGTTGATAAATTATATTAATCAATATATGTGACAGCGCCTAGAGAAAGGGACCTAAGGGTAAAAAAATCAATTTAAATTTTTTTTTGATGTGGACAACATCTGAGCATCGAATGAGACCGATCCCATGCCCCAAAAGTGTTCCCTCCCAGAGATATGCCCGTTTTATGAAATTGAAGTACACCGTATTTAAATCTTTAAAATGGCTCTCCTGAACAATACCGGTTTTTACCCTTAGGTCCCATTCTATTTCGCGCATCACATATACATTAGAAACAAGCTGGAGGAATAAAGTCCGAGTCACATGGAGTCCGTCATATAAACTTCGCATTTTTCAACTGACAACTAAGTAGAAATATAAGGTTTCGTATGATGTCTGTCACATACAGTATGTCCTCGTCAATAAAAACTACAAAAGTTGGGCAACTTTTACTGTTAGCGTACGTTTGACACTATTAGTTGTTTTTTTATGGTTTTATTAAAATAAAACAAAAACAAAATAAGTTTAATTCATAAAAGTGAGATTAAACCTATTGAAGCTGCTCAAATGTGAGTGACTTATAACTAACCTGACCATAAATCCCATCCCGCTTTAGGCGAGATTATCCCACTTTTCACACGACGACCCCGCCTCAAATTTCGATCCCACTATATCCCGCTTTTTAGAGTCTCTGAAATTGCAAATCTGTTATTCGATTTTTATTAAAATTTAACTGACAAAGATTCATTCCAAATATTTTAGTAAGGCTTTGTTGCCAAAACCGTGTGGGCTTCGCTATACCCCATATACTTTTTGAGATAAAAAGTAATATTTTTTATATTGAAATGCCATGCCTGAGGTTCAACTTTCTCTATTTTGTAGTAAATAATTTTCATTATTTACATAAATAGTCATAAAGAGTTTAAAAATTCTGACTGCATTAGTTTTTTTAAGCAAACATTTTCGCTATTTGACAGTAGTCACTTTCACTTGTTTAATCCCAATTACTTCAATATATATTGCAGTAAATTTTACTTCTCTGCGGAAAGTGCTCCTTTTAGTAATACAATGTAAGCAGATCAGCACGATCGATACTCTGGTATTATTTTTAAAAACAAACACCAGGGGCACAAAGCTTAGATTCTTGTTTAATTCTAAAATTGTTACAATTACCGACTAATGACATTTGATTTTACGAAACTATGCATGGATATATGTGTATTAAAGTAATGCACAAGACCACTTATAAAAACTTTTAAGACATGAGGGATTTTTCAAATATTTTAATATAGCGAAATCTTCAAAAAGAAACGCTAAACAACACTGTTGCCAAGACATTTGTTTCAGTTATTGCAGTTACAGGAGTAAAGAAGAAAATACTTCGTGACTGGAAAATTTGTGATGCTTGCTTCTTCATACGCATGGGCGCTTATACGGCATTCATGTTCATACGTTGTGTGTATGATCTTTTATTTTTAAGGCACAATGCATGTGCGTTTGACATTATTTATTTATTTATTTAACATATTAATGCAAAGTAAATTTGCATAATATAGTTTTGCACAAATATGGGCGGAGTAACGTAGACCATATGCCCAAGATGTTATTAACAGTATTTTAAAAAGTTCTGTGATTGACTGTACACGACGTATGCCTTCACATAGGAAGTAGCAACGTGGTTGTTAAGGATATTCCACAAAATACCGCAAGATTATACGATAATCTGTGGCAGATCACTCAACCAGTGCGAGTGAGACGAAAAACTCTCGAAGACCAAACAACAAACACAAGCCTGACCGCACTTAAGAAATAATTACGATGACGCGAGCGATGTTCCCCAACCCAGAGCCAGTGTTCCCACTTACGGGGATTTGTCCCAAATTGGGGATTTGATTTCGCGATTGGGGATGAAAATTTCGTATTGGGGATCTGGGAATTTGTTGGAGATGTAACCAAATTTGGGGGGATTTTGGGGACTTTTTTATAACTGATAGTCAAAAAAAAATGATTTTTGAACTATGAAAAATGCGTCTGGCAAGTTTAAAAATGTGTGCTACTATTCATAGTGTATGCTTTATAATAAAGAAGAAGTATGAAGGCAGATTAACCAATAATGAACACTACCCAAACAAAAATACGCAACAAAATGCCAAACGACTTTTTTGAAGCACTTCTTAGAATAAACACACTCTTCAAAAATAATTCAATTTGTTGTGACAAATTTAAATCATCTGCTAAATGCTAAAGCTTTTTAAATACAAGTACTGTGTACAACAAAGTTTCTGAGGCTGATGAATAAGCAGATTTCGATTCAAAATTTTTTGAAATGGTAAACTTTAGTTAAAAATTTTTTTTATATTTGTGTATTTTTATTTTTTTAAGTACGAATTAAATTTATATGAACGTAAATGTACTCGTAGCTATCGATATTAATGAACTTTATTAAATAAATATGTTGTTTTTGTCATTATTTTTCAGATAAAACTAAAAACAATTAAAAAAATTTATTTTTTTCACAAAAGAAAAATTTTAAAAATTTAAAAGAAAATCAATTTGGAGATTTTTGGCGATGAGAAATCAAAAATTGGGGATAAGTTATAAAAAAAAAACTGGCAACACTGCCCAGAGCTGCTTAACGACCTGTTTGACATTAGTTGTGTGCGCTCAAACACATGAAAGTTTACCATCTAAATCTTACACACACACACACATTCAAACGTACAGTATGCAAAATAACAAGCACACGCGTCAACACTACGTCTTTTGATTGTTTGTTATGAACTAGAAGTGTTCGCAACATCGGTTGTTAACACTCATATACACGTACACCAATGCATCCATCGTGCTTCGCTTATAATACGACAGCATTTATTATTGGTTTAGTATAATACATGCCACGAGAATACATTTAAAAAACATGACGTATTTACATTTCACATTCCGCTTTCTAAAACATATTTATTTTTAATCTCTTTTTTTTGTATATTTTCTTCAAAATCCCCTTTTTGATCGATCATGTCCTGCTTTTTGCAAAAACTATATGGTCACGTTACTCATGACTACGGAAAGGATTTTCATGTAAATACATGTGTTCTGTCGGTGGTCGTAGATCAACGTAAATAAAATGTCTTTGCGATTTAACAAATTTGGGACAAAATGGGATCGATTTTTTAATGCATATTTTTGCATATTTTATAGTAAATACATATTTTTGGATATTCGATTATAAATGTATATTTTGAACACATTTTTTAGTTTTTTCATGCTATAAAACTAATTTTGGTTTTTTTGCTAGTATTAAAGTATTTAAGAGTTGCAGTTTTTATAACTGCGTAAGAACAAAACGAGAAGAAAACGAGAAAAATTTGCGATCCCTTTCGATATTCAAAAACATCGGCTCCTTCAAATTATTTGAAAAGTTCAATACCTTGACTTAAGTCAAGGATACCAATACCATTGAAAATTAAAAAAAAAAACAAAAGCAAATGTATAATAGCTCTTTTAAACCGCATTAATTTCATGTCGACATAAAGTGCGTTTCAAAGCTCCGTTGCGTGTTTCAGCCTTTAATGAAAAATATGAAGCTGTACGATACGGATACATTCTACAGTAACTAGTTGTGGGGACGTGGCTGTCGGATACTATCGGCCCTATGTATAAGCAAAAATTGGCATGAAGTGGCGAAATTGAACTTGTTCTGAAAGAGTTTTACGATGAAACTTCACATTAAAAATTATGCTAGGACTTAGAGGTGGGTTAAAATTAGGTAATGCTACCGTTTTTAATGTCAAATTGTATAGGGGAATTTGTTAACAACTAATTCATATGGTGTTGATAAAATAAACTCTGTGGCTCAATTCAAATTAGCTTGACGTTTAATTTCGAAGGAAAATTTCAATAAATCAAGTCTAATCAAAAATAAATTATTCAGAAAAAGTTATATTGTTTTGTGAGATTTTGGTTGATATTATGTTTTCCTCATACTCACTGGTCCAATCACCCAGTTTTCGGTGTGTTTTTCGTTTGTTTAAAGATTGGTTTACTTTTTTTTAATACGAAAAAAATGATTAAATTGGTTTGTAATATAATTTTAATCTCGAGTTAAATATTATTTCCTAAAAATGAGATTTGTTCATTTTATACTCGTATGTACATATGTATGTATATACATATGTTTTTATTTTTAACATCTTAAAGTTTCACATTATACTACACGACCGCAATATGTCAATTTTTTATTTGCAAAAAAGTGACGTTAGTTTCTTTTCGCTGTATAGCTATGTTTATCTCGATAAAAAAACTCAACATAAATACCAGAGTACGTGTCGCATAGCTGTGTTAAAAATAATTTATTTTGATTCAATATCTTTCTTTATAAGTTTCAGAAAAACGCTGAAAATCCGTCAACTAAGGAATACCGGCATATATAGCGGGAAACCCGCCGTTTTGGCAACACTGTTATTTGTAAATCTATTCATGGTTAAATTATAGACCAAACTGAACATGTTAGTTGGTAACATGTTACACGAAAACAGCTGATCTGCCAAAAACAGTGTTGCCAAAAAGAAATTTGCTAAAAAAAATCCCCTCCAGTTTGGAAAAACAGTATTTTACGTTTAACTATAGTTAATTAAATATTTTACTGGCTTAGCTAAAGTTAGACGGTTTAAAACGCGCAGTAACAATGATCTCTCGATAACTTCAAGATCATATTTTATTAAATTTTCAACTGACAAGGAGAGTGATTCCAAGTTTGTGACCATTCAAAAGTGTCTGAAATGCTTTGTGCTCTAAAAAAAGGCAGCCCTGCTGGCACTCAGCCGATCGTTGTGCTTGTGTTAAATTCAAAAAAAACCCTAAATGTTATTTTTTTTTTAATTTGAATTAAAATTTTCGTGCATATTTTTAGTTATAAATAAGATGCGTCGTGCATGCACGACTAATAGAAACAAGCAAAAGCAATTAAAAATATTTAGCATTTGATTTGAAAACTTTTCGAAATTTCATTGCCTTTTTCTGTGAGGACGGCGAGGAATGAGAGTGTAGTGGTTGTTTCTGTGAAATTAGAATTGAATTCTAAAATTTATGTATGCATGTATGCATGTATGCATGCATGTATTTCTTGTTTGTTTATATAAATTTATATAAAATTAATTCATTTATAAATATTTATTTTATAGCTGTAAATTACACGAATTAATCGCCATTTTTTTGTGTTGTCTAGACGTTTTATTTCTGTGAATAAATGCCTTGAAATTATGCAATAATTGTTTTTTTCTGTGTTGTTAGGTTTTTTTTTTTTGCAATAAACAAAATAATTTCCGCAGTAAATAAACAAAAATAATAATTACATAAATAGTTAAACGTTAAGCTATTGAAGAGACCAGCAAACACATGCGGTAATGCTTTAAAGCTAAAATTCTATGAAGTCGTTGTAGCGTATGTAGTTTTGTAACGTGTAAAGCTGAGTTTGACAATATCGTGAAAATTTAATTCCGCTTTTATTTTTGAAAAAAATTTAAATATTATGAATTTTATGTTCTCTGAATAAGCTTTGCAGCATAATCAGAATAAAATATACATATGTACTATGTAAGTGGAGGGGACACTTGGTTGGTTGGTTATTACACTTGGCTGCTCATGACGTGCGTGGTGGCAAAGAAAATTGCGACATTTCCATTTAAGTCTAGCTCAACTTTTCTCTTCTTCCTTAGAAATTCAAATAAAATTAAATATTTTATTAATGAGAGTCTTGAGAGCGCTTGCTGCAATCCATATAGAACAATAAATTCCAAAATTTTGTTGATATTTTTGGGCATTTGAAGAGTTGGCTTATTAAAAATGCTGCTTAAATTTCTTATCCAGAGTATCCAGAGTAGAAATTTTTATTGAGTGCTGACTTTAAAGTATATTGCAAATACTGTAAAGTTTTTGATGTGTAAACATACATATGTATATACGCTAGGGGATAAAAATCTTTTTGACAATACAATCATAAATTTTTAGTAAGATCGTAAAGCGTTATCCATTCGGTGTGAGCTATGTATGTATGAGTGTATTAGTGTAATCATACGAACAAGAAGTACAGAAAAACTTAACAACTGCATAGAAATACACTCAACCGAATTTTAAAGCATACATTCAGGAGCCATGTTAATTTTAATAGAAATTGCTTGTGAAGTGTAATAGTGTTGCCAGTGGGGATAATTTTGTTAAAAAGTTGAAAAATATAAAATAAATATAAACTTTTAAATAAAAGAGCGTTTTCAATGTTAAATATTTGTGTAAAAGATATATAGCAGTCTTTATAAAGAATGTATAATATTATATTATAAAATATCTTTATTACGTACTGTTTGTTGCCTTACACTGAAGCTGGTGCACGACAATTGGGTAACAATCTCCATATCATGCCAATTATTATTGGTGGAGATTTTAATAAAAATTTTGCAAACACACAGTGTCAAGCTTTATCAAAATTTTTATTTGAAGTTTTCCACTTACATATGAGCAATTCTTCACAAACCCCCTCAACTAATAATTCCACTACTATAGATGCAGTTCTCCATAGATTTTTAAATCCAGTAGAGTAAAAAATTTATATATCTTATTTTATTTGCTATAAGCCAATATTAAAAAAAATTTCATTACTAGATGTTTTCACATCTCCCCTGTAATCGGACTCACATTGCTTTTTTTCTTCGAACGACAGTTAATGCATTTATTTTTAAATTAACCGATAATATCTGAAAATCCCCTGTTTTAAAATGACAACTTGCATTTGAGAAGTCTTATGGGGATTTTTTTTAACTGCAAACAGTGAACATTTCTTACTTTAAACTTTATTTAATGACTTCATAGCCCAGCAAACATTTACACTTAATCTTCAACTGAAAATGAATTAAGAGAAAATGCATCAAACACATAACGAGAGAGCAAAACATGATGTTTCCCTTCTTTTCCTCTCTCTTTAATAAATTGAAGAGTTGGTCACCCTTTAGCAGCGATGCCAACTATTTATAACCCAAACGCGCTATTACCCTTCTCAAAACGTGCGAGAACACGCTAAGTTACAGCATTGTTAACTATTTATAGCCAAAACGCGCTACTTTCCTGCGTGCTAAATTTAATTTTAATAAAACTCGGTGCATTGTCATATATTCAACTATAATAGATTGATTTTATTCAAAGCGCACTAATTTAGCGCGCTTTTTATTAAACGCGTTAAGACGAAATAACGCGGGTTGGGTATAGTTAAAACGCGCTAAATCTAGCGCGAAACACCCTAAATTGACATCGTTGCCTTTTAGACAAGCAAAGCTTACTTTAAAAAATATTAGTTTAGCTGGGAGAATAAGAGGGTATTTGTACCTCTGCCTCTCACCCAGTTGAATTAAGATTTTGCAAAGTTGATTTTGGGTGTCTAAAAGGGGGTTTGCTCAAAATCAAAATAAAATGTTGTGTGTTAAAAAAACTTTTACTGAGACCCTTTTTAGACACACAAATACCCTTTTTAGACACTGAAAGTTTACTTTGCGAAGTCTTAATTCAGCTGGGAAAAACACAGAAAAAGTTAGTATTCCTCCCTCTGTCTCTCACACAGCTGAAGTAAGACTTTGCAAAGTAAATTTTGCGTGTCTAAAAGAGAGAGAGAGATAGAGTTTACCTTCCAAAGTCTTAATTCAGCTGTATGGAGAAAGACAGAGCAGACTTGGCAAAATAAACTTTCTGTGTGTAAAAGTGCTGTGACCTTTTATCAAAGATAATCAAAAATGATCTCCTATATATTTATTTATTTGTATGTAGGTGTATTGAAAACTGAAACAAATTTGAGTATTTTGTGTTCGTCACTTGATTTGCATTGTTATTGACTTTAGTATTTATTTATGTGCAATGGTACTTGATTTTTTTTTCGCTGTTAATTAGTTTACGCCTTTTTTTTTTTTGCTCATCTGATTTATTTCAAACTAAAAACGGGGACTTTATTATTAAACAACATGTCTCTTATCGGTACTGACGGCAAGAAGACAAGTAAACAAAATTAATTTTAAATGAAAATTCTAAGAATTTTGAGTCGCACTTTATGATAAAATTTCAACAGTTATGTACTACATACCCACATATATACATATACACATAAATACAAATGTATATACTCGTACATACAAAGTCTAAATACATACCAAAAGATAAAAATAGGTATAAGTTTCTTAACTTTTTTGTGAAATTAAATTTTGCAAAAAAAACAATGAAACGTCATTTTAAATTTATGATCAAATATTTGGTAGCTAAAAATTCTGGAAAATTGTGGTTTGTTTACGACTATAAGTTTATTACAACTTCCGAACGAACGCTGAAATAAAAAATTAAAGTAGAGTTATAGAAAGGACCTTATGTACTTATGCAAAGGGTGCTTTTTATAGATTGTGACAAGTTTAAATCATAATAAACCAAGGAAATATATTTTTATTATCTATAAAACGGGCTTTATTGGAAAGAATATTTTATGAACTTAATGTTTAAATATGATTTCTGCAATGTGGCCGCCACGTCTGGCGCGTAGCAGGCGCAATCTGAAACACTAACTTTCAAAAACTTTTCGCAGAATTTGCGGCCGTATTTCGCCGATAACTCTTCGAATCTTGATTTACAGGTGTTCAGTTGTTTGTGGCAAGAGACTTAATATAACCCCCAAGAAAATAATCTAATGGGATTAAATCACACCATCTTGGTGGCCAATTAATTGGGCCATTGCGTGAAATAATTTTTTCATCAAAAGTTGCTTTGAGTAAATCAATTGTAGCGCCCGCTGGTGGCTCCGTCCCTTTGGAATCACATATCAGCAGGATTAATGCCAAGTAATTGAGGCACGTAAAAATAGGAATCATTATCCTATACCTTTCAACATTGACAGTAACATTCTGCCCTTCATCGTTTTTGAAGACGTATGGGCCAATGACTTGGCCCGTGCATAAATAGCTCCAAGCAGTAATTTTGCGACAATTCTGCTTATTTACGTACCCATTCAACCAGAAATGGGCTTCATCGGAAAATAAAATTTTGTATGGAAATTGAAAATCAATATCAATTTGTGCTTCATTCAGCTCAAAGTCGATTCATAATGAAATTTCAAAGCAAACTAAATATAAAACAACTATCTATCAGCTGTTAAATGGGTGCTCAAATAAAGCAGTGATGCCAACTCAAAATTGTGACGCTCTAAATAAAACACGTTTTATATCCATATATAACGAGTTTTTATTTTTTTAATAAATTTCGCCTCTATTGGCGTTAAGATAAATTTTGAAATTTTTCGAAGTTAGGTTCGAATTTTCGAAATTACATAATAATGCTTGGAATATTCGAAAATATGTACACACGTACTTTGAAGGCGGAATGCATAATAGAGCTCTGCGTAAGGATTCTTGAGATGTAAATACGTCTTGCTTTTTAAATTTAATGGCGTGGCATGTACTATACTAAACCAACAATAAAAACCTGTAGTATAATAAGCAGAACACTATGGATGTGATGAGTTTCGTGTATATGAGTGTTTCCAAGTGATGTCTCCGAACAGTTCTTGCTCGTAACAAAAGCTCCAAATACCACAAGCAGAAGTATTGTCTTCACTTGGAACTAGGATTCGTACGAATTTATATTATAAATATGGTGAAGAAAATATCGAGATTGTCAACTCTTACAAATACCTTGGACTGGAAATTACATATAACATGTCCTTTAGAAAGCACCTAATTAATAAATTATCATCTGCCACATTAAATTATCATCCACAAATATCTAATCAAAATAAGCTTAAAATATTTTATGATACGTCTAAATGAATATTGCTTTACGCCGCGCTGGTTTGGGGCTTTGCTAAGTACGATGATATCGAAAAACTATTCAGATCTTTTATAAAAAAGATGCTGTATCTACCAAATAACACACCAAACTATATGCTGCATCTTGAGACTGGTTTATATACATTATACATTTCATCATTGAAGTTGCACTTCTGCTACATATATTATCAAGGTCTTGCAAATGAATGCGACAAGATTACCACATATCCTGGCAAAATATATAATAGACAACAAAATATACAGAGTGGGAATCTATAAGTCAAAGTCTAGGTATTCCACCTGGTAGCACAAGTTCACTTGCCACCTATAATTGGAATAATATATTGCAACAGTTAATGATCAAAGAGAGAGAGAACTTTATTTCCGAGGCAAAAAGGTCGCAGTTTCATGATCCCTACCCCCAACTAAACTTCAACCTAACACCAATTATTCAACGTAATTATACATCAAGGATGACTAGTCTCATAATAAAAGCTGGAGTCGGATTACTGGATATAAACGGAAGAGTATTTTGCAATAACACTGATGGTATTTGTACAATATGTAACTTAGATGCGTCTGAAAATGTTATACATGTTATCGGTGTATGTCCTATATACAATGCATATAGATTAGAGTATTTCAATAAAATGCAACTCGATGGAAATGAGGTCATTATTATATTAAAAGCTTACATAAATATCTTGAGATTTGTCTTAAGTATAGAAAATTTATATTGAATGAATATTCTACTTAAATATTTCTTTTTATAAATAAACTTATAAATAAATACCTATAAATGTATATCTCATAAACTACTTATAATTACATACATATGTAGATTCTTGTAAAGTGCTAATCTGGCACATGTTATGTTATGCCATATATAAATGTGAATTATTTTATATATTGTTATTAAACAAATATATAAAATTTTTACGCGCCCATGCGTAGGAAAAAGCCAGCATCATAAATTCTTTCATCAGAAAGTATTTGCTTCTTTACTTCTGTACCTACCAGAACTGAAACAAATATCTTGTAAACAGTGTTGTTTAGTCTTTATTTTTGAAGCCTTCACTATAGTAAAGCATTTGAAAAGTCCCTCATGTCTTGAAAGTTCTTTTAAATGATCTTATGCAGGGCTCTAATGCATAAAGATTGCAAAACGAAGACTCTTGCAAAACCAAATCAAATTTTTTCTGTAACAGATTGAAGATTGGCCGAATTTTCTACAACATACATACATACATACATATGTACATACATATTTACATAAGTATACATACATACTAGCGGAATTCACGGTTGGTCTTGTAGATCTTTTACATATTGTAGCTGTGGTAAATTTAGAGCAAAGCAACAACAATTTTCCAAAGCTACAAGATGTAAAAGATCTACAAGGCCAATCGTGAATTCCGCTGCTATTTTTTTTAAATAAAATTTATAAAAGGAAAATATTTATACAACACTACAGCTAAAGTTATTAATAATTTGGTTGTAAACTATAGTAGTAAGAAAACACTTACACAAATACAAATATGTACATACATACATAAATATGTAAATATGTAAATATGTAAATACATATGTATGTACATATAATAATAGAAAAAGCTGTTCTTGCTACTTTCAGTGTCATTTAGAAAAACCTCCAAATGGAAAAAAACAAACAAAGAGTAAAATTCAACGGCACGTGTTTCGCTCTTTAAGTTCTTTAACATTTCGAAAACGATTTTTCACTTAAAAAAAATGTAACGGAGCAAAAGAAATTATAATACTATGAGAATTTTAGTTCGATGAGCGTATGTACGTATGTATGTACATATGTACATACATACATATGTATGTATGTATGTACGTTGTAATATGTAAATTTGACTCAACTATTTAACCGTTCTCTTCTATAATTCTTTGGAGAGCCATATGCCCCCGTATTATGACCTGTATTCGAATGTTCAATTATATTATGAGCATTGAAAATTTAGTTGAGCAACAAATTTTCTATCGAAAAATATTTAGCGAAAATAGAATTTTTTCAAAATTTTAAATTAAATTGTTTATAACTTTTGACTTAATTGTGATTTTGATTTTTAAATTAAATTTTTGATGTTACAAATTTTGTTCGTTATTCATAATGAGTTTTCGAAATCGAACAATATTTGACATCTCCATTGGCTGAACAGTAGTGAATCAAGGTTGGTAGAAAACCCAAAATTTTAATTTTTTTTTCTCGAATATTTCCTAAACTGTAAGCGAAAAACCATAAATGTAGCAGACTTTTTTTTGGTTCTTGGATAGAAAAAAATATCCACTTGCCAAAAGTCTTTTTAGCTGGTCAAAAACATCAGTTTTAATATTTCATTGACTCTAGGTCTCCCAATTTGTGGCTCCGCCCCCTTTAAGCACATATAGTCCAAATTCCAGACTTAAGCCCTGTGACACCTTTTCAAATGCTGTATGAAATTCCATAACAACCGTACGGCTCGTTTATTATTTCCATTTAAAAAAAAACCCACTTTAGGCCCCATTGGGCACCGTCGGATCGAGCTAAGAAATTAAGGCCGCATTTATGACAGCAAACCTCATATTTTAGACAGCTCACACACGTCACTTAAAGAAAAATAATTGTACATATGTATGCATATTTGTATGTTTGTATACACGAATTAAACTCCTTCATATTCGCGTTTAGTGTCTTTATCGGATAGAGCTGTGCCAAATCGTTCATTCAAGTGACCGCTCATTTTCTAAAATAGAACGAGTTCGTTCATTTCGTTCATCCGCTCTTTTCAAGAAATAGAACGAAATAAAAACACAAACAGTTGATTCGTCAAATAAAAAGGGACAAATGGAATGAATTTGTTATGAATTTAAGAAAGAAAAAAATCAGTAAAATTTTTTAAAATATAATAGTATTTTATGGGATTAAGAAATCATAATAATATTAATAATATGTACGTATGTATATATATGTTCATACATACTTAAAATTTGTTAAAAGAAAAACTTTTAATATGTTCTAAAAACTAAAGATATATTAATGGCAATTTTATTAATTTCATAATGGTCATACTGTTTCTAAAAGCAGACAAAAAGGCAATTGAAAACGAGAATGTGGAAAAAAATTTCAATGAAAAATTAAAATCCAAAAAAAAACCAAACAAAAACAACCTAGTGCGCTCGTTCGCTTATTCCGTTCAATTGTACTTTTTGTCAGTACTGCTGAGCCAAAACAGCTCAGTAAAGTGAACGGCTCACTTCGTTCATTTTACTGGTTCGTTCATTTGTACCCGTTCGTTCATGAACGACACAGCTATATTATCGGATCCCAAATACACGTTGCTAAAACTGCCCTCTTCAATAAATTTACCAAAAATAAAATCAATTGATGATTTCTTTGTGCAGTGTGAGAAGTGCTTGGGTTCAATGTGTTTGATGTTGAGGCAGAAGAGGCAGAGGATATCGAGGAAGTTGACAAGGTATACGATAATAATGTTGTGGCGGCATTCTCCGGTTAATGAAACAACATGGCTACTCCGATATCCTAGTGGGTACACACAGAAAAATTTCAACTTACAATTTACTTAAACATGGTTAATCTAATACATACATATGATTTAGCTTCATATGTGTTTCATATTAGTTTAACAAGATTTATGGTAATTGTCAAAGAAAATTTTTCCTTTTGAAATAACTAAAAATCAAAATGAAGAATCATGTTGAATCAATACGTGTGGTTGAAATAGACATCAGAAAATTTTTTTTATATAAATTAAATTGGTATCCCCTGCCAAGATTTGAACTTGGAACTCATCGCGTGGTAATCAACGTGCTTACCCCTGCAGCCACAATAACTCTAAATATTCTTAAGATACACATTAAATATGTAGCATCTTGAATTAAATTATAATTTAACATTATTTCTTATCATTTAACATACAATTTATTTGAAAAGTTTTAGTTGTAGTTAAAAAAAACAAAATGCTTTGACTTAAAAAGTTTCAGTTAAAAAAATATTCAAAATACTTTGACTTGACTGCAGGATCAGGCGTCAGCAGTTTGTCGACTGTTTACAAACATAAAAAAACCACAACAACAATACAAAAACAACCTTCACAACTAAGCACAAACGTGTATTGCAGCTATGAACAAAGCCAATGAACACCAACACACTCAAACAACATATTATTTCTGTAAATTTAATGTGATTTGAATCAACCTTTTAACATGTTGATTTTATATTGGAAGTTTCTGTGTGGAGTATGCTACGCTATCAGTTCGGGTTTCGTAAGTTCAATTCCTACTAAAGACTCTGGAATTTTTTACTACAACGAGTGGGGGTCTTTGTTGCTGTGCTCTTCCAAATAAGTTACTGATGTGTGTTTGTAGTATTTAAAAAATAAAAAATTAGAAAAATTAATAACGAATTGATAAGCTCCTCCTTTTTTGAAGTCGGTTAAAAAAAAGATAAAGATCTGAAGCAAGTCCCAATAAAATAACTCAAAAAAAATATGAAATAAAAAAATAAAAACAAGTAACGAGTGCTATATTCGGCTGTGCCCAATCTTATATACCCTTTATCGAAGTAAGTATGTACATATATGTAGTATACAGATACATACATAAGTACATACATACATATTTATTTTGTAAAAAATTTATAGTTTTTTGTTATAGTGCAAAGTTTAGTAAGTGGCCTCTCGACATTTTTCGACATTTTATTTTCGATATTAGCAATAGTTGAATATTTTATTCTACACTCTATATTTAAGAAATAAGTTACATTCACCCTTATTACAGTTATAAACATCGTCGCCACGTCAAAACAATACCAAAAAATTTGGGCTTGTTTACTCGCTCTCGAGATGTTCAAAAACATTGCTACTATTTAATAATCCTAACATAGTCTTAGTATAAGTACATAGTATCTCCATACCAAGTAAAGTAACTTGTTTTATATTTTCCCACATTTAATAATCTTTGATGTTGCAGAACTGTTAAGTGATTGAAATATCCCAGTCCATTCATATTCCTAAAGAATAGTTACGGTTTTGTTCAGCAGAAACGAACGTTTTCAGGGAAATGAAATGGAAAATTTGCTTTAATATTGTAATATTATTAAGAACTCGTTAGAAGCTGTAGACGAAAGACCATCGATTTGACACAAAACTGTACAAAACATGGCACAAACCTACGTTTTTACTCAAGTGAGATATCCATATAAAACTTTAACATAGATAAAAAACAGATAGTTTTTGGTTTATTTTACCAAATTTTTTTTTTCAATTTCCAACCCTGGAACCATAATTTTGATTTTTCTGGTTTTTAATACTAATTTATTTCTTTCTTAAATAAAGGATATATTTATTTATCAAATAAATATCTAGTTTGATTTAATTAGTTTTATATGCCAGACAAAGTTTAAGTTTCCCAGGTCTGGAGCTGTGATTTTTATTTTTCTAATTTTTTATTCCAAACTATTTCTTTCTAAGACATAAATTACATTTAATTTGTTAGTAGTTACTTTTAGTAATAGTTACTTTTATGTATGGTTTTTCCAACCCTGGAATCATCCTTTTATATTTTTCTGAGTTCTAACACCAATCTATTTCTTTAAAAAATCTATAAAATATGTTTAGTGAATAAAGAAAAAAATAAATAAGAAAGAAATTAGTTATATTTAGTTATTTTAATATCCAAGAAAAGTTCAAATTTTCCAGCTTTGGAGCTGTGGTTCTTATTTCTCTAATTTTGTATACCAAACTTTTCTTTCCATAACATAAAATATATCTAATTTGTAAAAAACAAGAAAAAATTAATTAGCCCCTTTAAGTTTTATTGTCACCAGAAGTGTTAGTTTCCCAAACCCTGGAATCCTCCTTTTATATTTTTCTGATTTTTTTCACCAATATATATCTCTTAAGAATATCAGATATGTTTAATTTATATATTGAAAAAGGAAAAATTTATTTTAGTAAGTTACTTTTGTATAAGAAAAATTAAAAATTAAAGTTTTCCAACCCAGGAAACGTTCTTATATTTTATTTAATTGTTTTTTATTTTTTAATACTATTTTATTCGTACCGAAGTATAAAATAAGTTTACTGAGCAAAAAAATAAAAATTAATTTTAGTTAATTGCTTTTATATGGCAAAATAAAGTTTAAGTTTTCCAGCTCTGAAACCGTCTGCTCGATTTTGCTGATTTTCAATACCAATCTAAGTTGGACTACTTCTGATACACCAGTCCAAGACCGAAGTCTCTAACTTTTCCGGGAGCTTTACGTACATCAGACAGACGGAGGGACAAACGGGCATCGCTTTTTCGTCTTTAATGTTCATAAGGACCCAGAATATATGTACATGTATACTTTATGGGTCCCATATTGATAGTGTTGAAATTACACACGGAATGAGAAACCTGTATATACCCTTTTCATTTTTGGTAAAGAGTATAAAAATAAAAATCTTTACTAAGCTCAGCAAATTTTCGAAGGACAAGAGAGGAAAAAACGTACACATTGTTAGTTGTTCGAGGAAATAGTTCTTCAGCCCTGTCGAAGGCAATGCAGAAATAAAAAAATTTTTTAAAGGTTATTTTATTAGGCGATTCCTATTGTTAATTTAAATAAAAGGAAGTGTGTGTGTGTGTGTGAAATATCAGCAATATTTAATATTCTTTTTAGGGCCATTATTATAGCTTAAAGTTAGTTAAAAGTAGGATTTTATCGGACGTATAAAAAGTTTTACATCAGTAAAATTTTAGCGTAACCTAAAGTGAACGCTAAGTTAAAGTAAAATGTATACTTTTCCTGGTAAGTTAAATTAAATTTATAGCAATCCTACTTTTAACTATCTTTAAGTTGTAATAATGGCCCTTAAAGGAGTATCAAAGCCATTATACATGGAATATAATAATATAATATGTAATAACATAATACATAATAATAAAGGGCCACTCAGACTATAATACAAGTATTAATACTTTTGACGAAAATGCATCCCTGGTCTTATATATGTTTAAAAAATTTCAAAAAAACAATAACAACTCAACATGTCAGAGTTGCATTTTTCACAAAAGTATTAATACTTGAACGGGGCTTAAGCAATACCCTGCACAGTGGGATGGCTTCTATATGTTTGGGCAAAAACTACTAAAAGAAGTGGTTCTACATCATTGAAACTTGGCCCCAATTATAAATCATTAACTAAATTAAGTAACAAAAATCAGTTTCAGCAAAATAGTCAAGGCCCACCCCACCGCCGCCTGCATATTCAATCCTAATCTATTTTTTCGGGAAAATTTTTTTATTCAAAATTTGGTACAAACACTCTCTAGAATAAAAAAATTTAATTTGGTTTCAAAAACGTATGTATTTTTCAATAATTGCAAATATATGTATATTTTTAAATGCAGAAAAGCATTCGTAAAAATGTAAAAAAATGTAATCGCACTGCTAAAAGTTAACAAATTAATTAATTTCGTAAATAATACTCCACGTAGAAAACTTCTTGAGTTATTATTTATTTTCAAATAACATGAATAATAGTGATCATCACACTTAATATGTACGTACATAAGCTTGCACTTACGTACATACATATGTACATAAATATGAATGTACGTAATCGTAAATACATATGTATGTTTTCAAAGCAACCACATTTCAAAGTTTATTATTATTAAAAACAAAAAAGAAATTCATAAATGGCTTAAACTCAACAACCAAACTCTGATAAAGCGTTGAAGATTGCGTCAGAGAAACAGACGTCATAAGTCTTTACTATTAATTTACCAATATTGATGTGCATACATACATACATATACCTATACATAATTTTTATTTATCTACAAAACAGCGTAAACGAATGAAAAGACAACGAAATTCTATAAAATTTATGAATATTAGGGGGACAAAAATAAAGTTAAAAAAATAAAAATTAAAACAAGAAAATAAATTAATTTAAATAAAATATCAAATATCATAAAATAAAATGAAAAAAAAAATAATTAAACTAAATTAAATTTAATTTAATTAAACTAAATTAAATTTGATTCGAACAAAACAGATTGAAAACAAAATATCCTAAGTTAAGGAAAAATAGTAGAAAATTTAAATAAAACAAGTTACAAGGAATAATAAAAAACTAAATAAAACACAGTAAAATACACTAAAGTAGAATAAATCAAAACAAAACAAAATATGTATTATAAAACAAAATTAATAAAACAAAAAATTTTAAATATAGTAACACTAGCCGATGGCCTTGGCAGCCAGTGCTGTCAATGTGTACATTAATGTTTTATTTTATATACTTTTAATATCAAGTAAATCAATGAATAGAGTAAATTAAAATAATAGTAATAATAAATACCAAAGTTTAATAAGATAAAAATAAATAAAATGCAAAAGAGCAAACTAAAATACTAAAAAAAGTAATGAAACATTAAATAAAACAAAATAAAAAATTAAACAAAATAAAAACTAAAATGCAACTCAATAAAATGGATAAAAATAAAATATAAAATTAAATAAAATAAAACTATAAAAAATAGAATCAAATAAAATATAATAATATAAAATAATATAAAACAAAATAAAATAAACTAATCTAAAATAAACTAGAATAAAATAAATTAAAATAAAATAAAAAATAAATCTAAAAATGCCTAATAAAAAAGTAAATTAATAAAAATAAAATAAAATAAAATAAAATAAAATAAAATAAAATAAAATAAAATAAAATAAAATAAAATAAAATTAAATTAAATTAAATTAAATTAAATTAAATTAAATTAAAATAAATTAAGTTAAATTAAATTAAATTAAATTAAATTAAATTAAATTAAATTAAATTAAATTAAATTAAATTAAATTAAATTAAATTAAATTAAATTAAATTAAATTAAATTAAATTAAATTAAATTAAATTAAATTAAATTAAATTAAATTGAATTAAATTAAAATAAATTAAATTAAATTAAATTAAATTAAATTAAATTAAATTAAATTAAATTAAATTAAATTAAATTAAATTAAAATAAATTAAGTTAAACTAAATTAAAATTAATTAAATTAAATTAAATTAAATTAAATTAAATTAAATAAATTAAATAGGTATAAAAGTTATAAAAAAATTAATTAAAATAAAACCAAAATTAAATTAAATAAAAAATAAAATAAAATAAAACTATATTAAATAAACTCAATAAAAAATAAATTAAAATAAAGTTAAATAAAATTTATTATTTGTTCCTCATGTTATGTCATTTTTAGAATGTTTGCAATGCCATTTACATTACGTTTCTTATATGGAAAGTAATGCCACACAACGAAAAATATCGGAAACTACAAGCGTTGCCAGTTATTGCGATGTCACAAAATGCCACAGTTTGTACTCGGCATTAGAAACTGACAGCAAAACTTTTACTGACGTTTTTGTATAAAATACATGTGTATATCTATTATATAAAAAAACCAATTTCTGTATGGAAATCTGTTCTATAAATCTTTTATATATCCAAAATAAATATTTACTCTTTATCTACAATTTCATACTCTTTAATTATTTATTTTTTGGTGCTGTTATTTATTTTAACCAGAGCCACCTTATCGTGGAGTTTTTATATTAATGCCATATTCATATATTTTAATAAATAATAAAACGTGCCAGTACTCTTATTATTTATAACAAATTCAAACTGTTGTCTTAAGTGTCAAAATGTTTTAAAATTCTTGTTTGAAAGAAAAAACAAAACAAAAGCAAAAAATATTTAAACAATTTAAAACATTATGACAAAATTGCTCTTAAGACTATCGTTTGAATCCCCCAATTATATCTTAGAAATGGGTTAACTTTTTCAAGTTTTTTTTTATAAAATTTAAGCAAAGTTTGAATTTATTGATGTACAATACGGTCCCAAATTTTTAATAGTACAACATCGGTACAATATGTCTGAGACCGGTATTTGGGGTACGTCCCCTAAGGATGTTCCTGCTTGATGGGACTTACATATATTTGAATTAGGATAATATAGCTGCTGATGGCATATTGCACAATGGGTTGGAGTTAAAATATCATTTTGCTCGTTTAAAGGGAAAATTCGAAGCCCTGCCAATAAGCAATTTTGCTTGAAATCAAGTTTAAAACAATTGTTATTTAAGTCCCATATTCAATTGTCAAGGGTTGAATTATGCTTGATTTACACTTTTTTTCAATAGCATTCTCCAGTGAAATGGGTACTTGAATTCAATTCGAACATTTCAATTGTGATACAGTTCAATTCAAGCCTTGAATTATACTGTAATTCAACCTTGTATTACAATTGAACTCAAGTATATTTCAAGCTTCAAAAACAATGCGTTTAAAATAGAAAGGAAAATTCAATCGACAAGTTTTCTTATAATTACTTTATGCACATTTACCTTCACTATTGTTTTCACGATTTTGAACACCTTTTGTGTTTTAAAAAACCACTTTTTCTTATATATTTTTCATCATAATTTCAATTTTATTAAAAAATAAATTAGTTATTTGACAAGGTTTGAACATGTTGTATGTTGAATATTACTTGGAAAATTGTTTGAATTCAATTTTGTTTCCAGTTAAATTTCAAGTGCTGGAATTCCTCATGTTATGTCATTAATTTTTGGAGTGCTTATTGGGCTTGTATGTGCCGTGTTTTTGATGCAGACTGAATCAATACTATACATAGACAAATCCAACTAATTAGTCCAATCAATATTGCAAATGTCAAGATTATAATAATTTGAAATATTTTCTGAATTAAGAAGGTTAATTTTTTGCAAAAGCAGGAACATAGATAAATTTTTGTTAAAATAACTTAACTTGTTTTGAGTTATGATAATGGTCTATGTTGATATTTTTTTTTTATAAAAAAAGGCAAACATATTAACCACAAATTATTATTTTTTGCTATACACGTCTATAAATGTTCTAAGTTTAGGAAATTTTCTTAATTTTTTGTTTGATTTAACAAAACAAAAAATTTTCAAAGAACAAAGTTAAATTATTACGGTTGATCATGTCGTTTAATATTGAAATTTAATATTCTTTTGATAAAATAGTTAATAAAACCTAAAGGAACAAATTATTTTGGTGGGTTAATCTTATGAATTTTATTTGTAACATTGTATTGTCATAACAAGATTCAACTGTTAATTTTACTGTAAATAAATGTAGGTTTTGCATTTCAAACTAATCAGTTTTATTTGTTAATTTGTTGCAAATATAAGTTATTTTTGTGATTATGTGGATAACTAAAACTTAATAAGATTTAATATTGTTTTTGGTTAACCTAAAAGTATTGCACAGTTGAAAAAACTGAAGCCAAGCACTAGTGTTGGTTAATACAACCAATTTTTGTTGTTAGTTTTACTATAAGTAAATGTTTTTGCGACTCGGTCAAACAAAATGTTTTTTTGGTTTAAATTTAGTTGTAACTATTGAAATAAACATTTGGAATTTTTAATGTACTCTCTTGTTAGTATAATAAAGACCTGCAAAAGACGTCTTATAAGAACTTTTAAGACATGAGGGCAATTTCAAATGCTTTACTACAGTGAAATCTTCTGAAACAAACGCTAAACAACGTGTTCGGCAATACATTTGTTTAACTTATTGCAGGTATAAGAATAAAGAAGAAAATAGTTCGTGACTGAAGAATTTGTGGTGCTTGTGCTTTTTTCTCTCATTGACGCGTATACAAACGTCATGCATGTACATACATACATACAAACCTATGTACATAATTTTTGTATGCTCTCTTATTTTTCTGCGCACATACAAACGCACACATGCATTTACATGAGTTGTGTGCGCTTGCTTCAAAAAACCTCCCTTAAACACAAACATAATAGCTTAACATCCCTGCAGTCAGACTGGGGCCAAGTGTTTTTATGTCAACACTAAATTTCCACTAGTAGTTACATTGTCTACAATTTCCCTTCTATTCATCAGTATAAAAGAGAGAGAGAAAACAGATGTGGTGTATTTCTGGTGGATTTTGCAACAACTTGTCAACATATATAAATTTGTATGTATGTACGTAAGGTATAGAAATGTACCAGTAAATGTCTGGTTGGTATGTCTCCTTGTTCCCATAAAAACTATGAATTCACTACCTAGTCAATTGTTTTAGTGTTACTAGTAGATTTTCAATGACAAGCACATGATAAATGTAAATAGCACAAAGTATTGTATGGGGGATAATTGTAGAGTAAAACTGGTGACAAAGTCAAAAGCGACTCAGTACATTTTCACCATCGACATTTCCTTCAGGGATCTAAATCTTACACACATATATCCAAACGTACAATATGCAAAATAACAAGCATACATGTATAAACAGTACTTATTTTTATTGTTTGTTTAAACAAGACGTCTTGGCGACATCGCTTGTTCACAGTCTTATACGCGTACACCAATACAACCATCGTGCTCCGTTTATAGTACGACAGCGTTTATTATTGGCTTAGTATAATACATGCCACGAGAATACATTTTAAAAACCGTGACGTATTTACATTTCAAGACTACTTACGCAGGCCACTATAGTATAAATATCTCTCTCCTTTACATGTACATACTTTATGGAGTTAAAAGTTTAAGGTAGTAAACACACTTTCTTACTAACATGAAATGAATTTAGGATTAATTTAAAGTTACCACAATAGACGCAAGCGGATTGTCTAGAGAAAATATATGAAAATGCTTTAAAATTTTTGCTTAACATAAATAAAATTTCACATTGAAATATCCGGACAGGTGAACAATTGCTATGATGAATAAAATGTGTGGGGAAAAGTTTCCAATGTTTGGATTTCCAAACTTCGAAAAAACTGCTTATGAACTTGTTTGCTTTCATAGGATTGCGAAATATTTGGACAATTTATGAAGAAAATTATTCACAAAGATTTTGTCTGTCGGAAAAAGTATTCAAAAGACGTTAACTCAAATTTGGTCAAAATGAGTTTCTGGTGGCAAATAAATTATTTTTACTCGTTTTATATAAATTTTTCTTATTCTGCTATCTCAAAGTATAGTTTCTTTTGGTGAAAATAAATGCTAACTCCCATGTAAATTTCCAATATTTTTAAAAATTTATATTCTATTATAAATCTACCGCATATCTTATTGCATTTGGCATGATGAACACGAATCTGGTAAGGATTTTGATATTCTATGCCTAGTTTTTGAGATATGGTCACTTTTAACATATTGTACACAGGGCTTCCGATAAAAAAAATATTGGTAATGTATATATAACTTTTAAGTTGTTATTCGAATAGAAACGATTATAGTCAATGATATTAGCTTTCGAAATTGATAATTTAGAGCAGTGGTGGGCGTATTAATTAATTTTATATGTGTTGAGGTTGGGGGGTAGCGCCAAACACAAAGCCAAGTGTTTGGATGCTGATGTGCATTATGTATTTATACATAATTGGACATATTTTTTATCTTGAAAAAAAATCCATTAAGTTAAAATATTAATTGAAAATAAAACTTTTTCTAAGTAAACAGCCAATTGAAAAAGAAAGGCAATAATTTCTTATGTTTTCCATTCAAGAAAAAATAAATAAATAAAAGAATGATTGCTTGGTGGAGCATAATGGAGTAAATTCAGCAAATGTATCAAACTTAATAGCATTGATTCAGCACGGAAAATCATTTTCATTTTCGGAACCATATTAAAAATATTTTTAATAAGATTTTGCACAGACTAATTTGCAAAACTAAGCGTATTACTAAATTAGTTCATTTAATAGAATACGTTATAGGAGAAAAATTAATATATTGCAAATTCGTTTTTTTTGTTTTCGCATATCATTAAAAATTTGAAATGAAACACGTATGTTTGCTGGTCAAATATTCTTGAAAAAAATATAAATAAATATGTAAGCATCCACCTGATGTGCATTCGTCGATGTGTCTCAACGACGACACAAAACATACAGAAGTGTCACGAGACGGAAGATAATGTAATTTTTCTGTTTGTCTCGTTTTCCCACAAATTTTGTCGTCGTTTTTATTTGATACTTCTTTCTAGTGCAATAAATTTTTATTAGCTGTGTTAATTGGAAAATAGCAATACACTACATTATCAAATACACTTTTCTCTTTTTTCCAAGAGTTTTAACAAAAACCTGATTGGAGATGTTTTAACCTGTCACTTTTTTCACTTCTGTGTATTCTGTGTCGACGACTAAATTAAAGAGGGTTAGAATATGTGTGAATGCTTTCTTCACAATTGTGCAAAGAAACGCCCGACTTTGATTTAGAGTGACCCTGTTATACTAGAGATTGAGTTAGGCCCCTTTCACATTAGGCAGCTTTACTTGCGCAAGTATAATTTTCATTTTTATTTATTTTCTTTTGAACTTGCTTCTATGTTCACATTCAGTTCATTTGTTGAGCAAGTTTAATTTTCTTATACTCGAGTTTTCTTAATTTGTTGACGTTTTGTGGCAGAATTGCCAAGTTGTGGCAGAATTGCCAAGTTCAAGCAAATCTGTACTCAAATCTCGGCAATTCTTTCCCCTTCAACCGACCTTTCCTCTCACACCAGCAAACACAAGACTTGCACAAGTAAAGTTGCCTAATGTGAAAGGGGCCTTACAGAGTGCTAAAGCTGACCAACTCGAGATGGAACAGGCTTTCAGTCATGCATTAAACACATTCACGACAGCAGGCTACACGAACACACGACTTCAAATGCCGCTAGCCAGCTACCTAATTACTTTGGAGACAGCATCAGCACCATCTGCTTCTCATATTTAAGTATAAATTCATAGTTCAGTATTGCCACCTTCAAATATATCGCATTTATAAAAATTAAATTACTGTTTCGAAATCTACTTATATGACGTAAAAGTATAAAAATCAACCAATTTATGCTTTACATCAATTTTTGGATATTGTTTCTGTTAAATAATATGAAGTAATTGTACGATATCATTCATTCAATATTTTGTATTGTACTGGCTACACTGAATTTTCTCATTGCAGCCAAGAAAATAGAAATTAGTTTAATTGTACTACAACGACAAAATCAGCATAGACAACAACCTGCTGCCATGTTGCCTTGCTGTCTTCAAAATAATCATTCTCATACAAACATGTGTATTCTATTTTTGACATTTCGTAGTCAGTAGCTTGGTGTGGTGAATGTGTTGAATGAATGCTTCAGGCTTAAGTTTTTTCTGGAACCTTTTCAATTCGTATATCTAGTATTGAGTAAAAGATTTCACAAATTGATTAAAAAATTAATTTATTAAAAAAATTTTTATTATTTTCTCCGACAAAATATGCTAACTTTTAAAAATTATTTGTTTTTTAATCGACTAAAATATGTTATCTCATCAAAATACGCAGACCAGTGCAAAATAAAATATTTTTTGTAGACCTATAAATTAGTAAGCATATTTAAACCATATTATGGAAGGCACATCATTTATTTTTACAACAATGAGCGAATTAAATAGTTTTTTTGCTCTATTGAAAAGTTTGTTTTTTTGAGCTGACATATTTTGAATATAGGCTCTCGATATATGTAAGTATGTACATATTTTATATTCTAACCGAAAACCGAACGTTGACATTCTATCCCATTGTGTCATTATACAAAAGCAATTAAGCGTAGTATAAAAATATGACAATTAAATACCATGAATTACTAAATTTAATATTACAACACGTTGCATAATTATCGTCTACACTGTCTCCTTTTATATGTACATACATACATACATACATATGTACATATGTATGCATAAACTTGTGAATATTTCCATATATTTATTTTCCATTTTATAGTACGAGTATTATAATAAAGTCTTAATAGAAAAAAAAGACTTGCATTAAATTATTTCTTATTTTTTTGTCTATTTACAATCACGTGATCATTAAACGTACTATGTCTGGAAATTTATACAGGGTTTTATATGTTATAAGTTTCATAATACATAGTACATACTCGTATATATAGTACACACTATAGGTCTGCACAGATATACCTGTTTGCACCAGTTTAGCGTTTGTTGTTTCTGCACGCAAAGAAAAGATATGGTTGTAGAATGGTTAAGAAAACAATATTATGTTCTCAGAAACAAATCTGTGGTCGTTGAAAACAAGTTATTGTTATTTTAAACACTAATAGTGTTACGGTAAGCAAAGTAATGTTTGGATTTAATAATTACATTATTATATTCATAAAAAAGCGTGATATGGTTAGAGTTTAATAATATAGTTTTGTTAAAAATTTATGACTGCAACATAATTATTGTTAATATTTAAAAATAATATAATGTAAATAACAATATAATGTTATCCAAAGCCATACTATTTTAAGTTTTTCAGAAACATCTGTCAGTTCAGTGTTTCGTTTGTAAGCTATCGGTATTGCACGCGTCGTGTTAAATAAATAAATAAAGCACAAACAAACAAAATGGTAGATAAATAAAAACATATACACGCGTACATATGTTTATCTCTTTATACAGATGTGTCTGTATTTTGAGTATACACACATATGTAAGTATACGTTTCTATATATGCATTTAATTTCAACAATATTAATTTATCTTTATTTAGGATTTAAAGCACAGCTGTTTTAAACAAGAGATCTACCGATAAATATATGATTGATAAACAAAATATTATTATTATATTAAATAATACTGTTGTCGTATTTAACAATATTATTATAATATAAGAACATGGTATGGTGAGTCTCAATTATATTTTAGTCACATCTAACAATAGTGTTGTCATATTTACAATAACAAGATTAGGTGTAACAAGGGTCATTGTTTTTGTTGATAATATTATTATTAACTCAGATAATAACATTATTAAAAGTTTACTTTCCTATTGACAATAATATCATTTAACTACAACCATATAATTCAACCATAGTATGTTGCTGTTTGATTATGGTTACCCCAACCATATTTTTTCTTTGCGTGTGGTATGTACACATACATATGTTATTCAGCATTTCTGTTACTAGTCATGTTTTAGACTCGATTGTTTTTCTTTAATCAAATCTGAGTTTATGGGAGTGAGAGGAAAGAAGAAAGAAGAGGGGTACTGATTGGCTTGTACTGATAAGTTATGACTGGTAATAGAAACACTGAATAACATATGTATGTATGTATCTGTACATACTAGAACCAAGAAACGCAAAACTGATGCAAACAGATACATCTGTGCAGACCTATAGTACACACGAGTATTGATATTGAATTCTATCAATTATTACATCAAACAAAACAAGAAATCAATACGAGTACAACTTTAACAGCAGACTTTGTGTTTGTTTTACATATTTTGTAACTGCGTTATGGAATTGACCTTTATCACTTTTATTTTTGTTTTACAGAAAATAAAGTAAATACAGACTAAGAGACAACAACTAGGGTATTACTTGGGATTACACTTTGCTTTGTCTTATTAGCTAATATTTATTAATTTTTTTCTTAACAAATATTAAAAATAAATTAATTCTAATGTAAGATTTGATGTATTTTTGTTTTGATAAGATATTGATAAAACCATACCGAGGACAGAAACTAACACATATTATTTTATACATATGTCTGTATGTATGTATGTACTAGTGATGCACGATTATTCGTATTCGTATTCGAATTGTCGAATATTCGGCCATTTTCAGGCGAATACGAATGTATTTGTATTCGGTAAATTCAGGCGGATGCGAATACGAATACGAATATTTTTCCAAAGAAATTAAATAAATAAATGCATAAATCCTAAACGAAATTTAAATAAATGACTAAAAATTTTAGTTTGTACAAATTCATAAATTTTTTTATAGAAATTTGTGCTTTGTATCATTTTCAAATATTATTTAATGACGATCATTAAAATTTTGGGTACTTTTTATTAACTTTAAAGTACGCCAACAAGAGTGTGAAGTCCTTTTTTATAACAAGTTTTTAATATTTCATATTGCATGTAATATTCGTATTCGTTTTCGTATTCGCGAATATCGTTTCAAATATTCGCATTCGAAATATTCGTATTCGCGAATATCAAAAATTGACTTTCGTTACATCACTAGTATGTATACATACACATATGTATGTAAGACTGTCGGCTTATTAAAAGATTTCCGCTATCACTTTATGTGCACTTGCATTCCAGTATGTACGTACAATTTAGAAAGATATTTCGTTAGCGGTTTAGGGATTAATAAGGGTAATCACGATGAACATTAGGGGAGTTCAAAAAAACCTTTCTCATATCGACTTCTAATAGCGCAAATATGTTGTATTTTTGTCTGCCTTAGCCCTGGTAAAATATTAATAATTTATTTTTAGTGTAAGAGCCCCCGCTTTGATCTTAAATTTTTTACATTTTGCAGATATCGACCATATCTCTTTTTTAAAAAAACATAGCATTTAATTGCAGAGAAGAATATTATGCTTTAAACACATTCACCGCAGCAAGCTACTGACTACGAAATGTCAAAAATAGAATACACATGTTTATATGAGAATAATTATTTTGAAGACAGCAAGTCAACATGGCGGCATTTCTTTGGCTGCAATGAGAAAATTCAGTGTTGCCAGTGCAATACAAAATATTGAATGAATGATATCGTGCAATTATTTCATATTATTTAACAGAAACAATATCCAAAAATTGATTTAAAGCATAAATTGATTCATTTTTATACTTTTACGTCATATAAGTGCATTTTCAAAGAGTAATATAATATTTATAAGTGCGACATATTTGAAGGTGGCAATACTGAACTATGTATTTATACTCAAATATGAGGAACAGATGGTGCTGCTGCCGTCTCCAAAATAATTAAGTAGCTGGCTACGAGGCTACAAATGCTGCTAGCGGCATTTGAAGTCGTGTGTTCGTGTAGCCTGCTGTGGTGAATGTGTTTAATGCATTACTGTATCTTAATGACTTGTAAGTTCTCGACAATGAAAATTTGCAAGCAATTCATTAATTGAAACGCATATCTCCTTCCAGAAAATATTTTTGATAGAATACATATAAAATAATACATACATACATAATAATAATATCAGTTTTGTGATTTTATTGTTTTACGTTGTATAAGAACCAAAGTTTTATATTTTTTTTAAGTTTCTTTTTAAATATCAATTTTAAATAACAATAATTGTTGTTGATAGCAAATAAAATATTAAAATTTAAAAAATGGGTTTTTTTTAAAAAAATATTTAATTCTTATGAGCTCCGGCGCGGTCACAAGATTTGACTTTTTTGAACTTTTTTGTAGCAATTTTTATTTGTTTAAGCGTAAGAGAAAAAATATTGCTATAGTATATGCCCGCGAGGCCCCGGCCTAGAGCGGCATTGTTTTAGGGGCGGCAAAATTTTAAGAACAGCAAAAATTAACATTTTAAATAATTGAAAATTGGTAAGTTTTGTGTATTACCTTTGCTCTATACATATCAATGAAAAATTTAGAATATAATTCTGACCTTACACATTCATTTATCAGTGCAATGTAATATTTCTTTAGATTTATATGATAGTATTATAAAGCGCTTGAGTAGGCCAATGTGCATTTTTAATATTTAACTACAGGTCGAGTTAGTGTATTTTACATGTTTATTTACGAAACCAGAGCGTAATTTAGTTAGGAGTTATTAAGAAGCAGCGTTTAAAAATTCATGATTTGTGTGATTTCTTACTCAAAGTGAATGCTTAAAACGAAGAGCTATACACAACCGAGAGTTTCAGCATTTGACATGTTCAAATAGTTGACGGTTTGACTGACTGCTTCTTTAAATAAACTCAGTTGTTAAATTTTTGTTTTTTACTAGACTATACTTTATTTTTTGCAAAAAGTGTTAGTGAAACTCAACAGGAAAAAAATTTTAGCACGAAAATTTGTAAGTTAAAAAGTGATTTGTATGACCTATTAGGGTGGCTAGGCACGTTCAGATTATATTGTTATATTGTTATTCTAAATGAAATTAAAAAAATTACTTTTGCAAGAAGAGTGCCTGAAGAAATATTTTTTTTCGTCGTAAAATATTAATGAGATTTATTTAGTGGACTGTTAGCTACATTATTTCCATATATATTTTAAAGCGCTATTACTAAGTCCGAATTAGCTGTTGGCAAAAAAAATAGACCATCATTTTTTAAGATTCATAAAAACTAATTGGTGACCAAAATCGCCAAACTGAGTATAGGGATTTACTTCCCTTTGACAGTGCTATCGAACCTATATTGTCAGGACCATGCGGAGTTTTTACTTTTGCGTACTAAATAAATTGCTAAATTGCTTTAATTTCAAAAAGCTCTTTATAGAGCACAAAGGGCGGCATATATCACGGGGCCTAGGGCGACATCAACCATAAATCCGCCACTGTCTATTAGAATATAATTAGAGAACTTTTATATATGTCCACGATAATGGACATACTACACAACGATGCAAATCAATAATTCGGTATTTTGTATTTAAACTGGTGTAAAAAATTTCGTATAAATAGCTTTCTCTATCACCTCATGGGAGAAATATATTTTTTTCATATTTTCATTGAGTTGTATGTATATTGAAAACTTTAAAAGTTTTTTCTGCAAAACTACTTGTTTGAGTTGTAACACTATTAAAGTAAATGAGCGATTATATTTGAATAAAATTATTCAAAGAATATTATTCGAATGAAATTATTCGCTTGAAATTAATCAAATAATATTATTCGAATAATATTAATATGATTAAATATTTTTTGGCAGAAAAGAAACAAAAAATAATATGTTCTCCTTGCTTTATTTTATTACGAAGGGCAGTGTCAGTGTCATTCCATATTAAAACAAAACGAAAACAATGTTAAATTAAAAATTTTCAGTAATGATTTTGCTGCGCTGGACTACATGCAATAAAGTAATTTTCAAAGAAACATTTTTTTTAGAAATAACTTTATTTTTAGTTGATGTAGCATTCTTAAGTATAAATGAATAATGAATGAAATGCTGAATCAACTGAATCAATTTTATTTCGATTAAAGTGCTAGATATTTTTCTTTACCTGGGGCAACAAGCGTTTCCCAATTAAATTTTTTTAAACGTTTTGTTTTTTTCTTTCTAATTTTTCATTTATACTACCCACTGCTTCTGGTCTGGTAGTATTGAAAATAAAAATTTATTATATCTATAAATTTTAAGCCATGTCTTAATTTGATGGCGACGTTGTTATACTTTTACACTTTTGCATCGTAAATCATTTAAGACAAAACTATAAAAAAAAATTATGTGAAATTAAGAATAGAAGTAAGTATGTTAAGCTAAACAGAATTTTATATGCGCTTCAAGAAAAAGAAAAATATGTTTTTAAAAGTTTTTTTTAATTGATAAAGTCAATAAATTGAGGATACTTTTTTAGAGGCTCCATATAGTTTTTGGGTCTGCTTGAGTAGATCGCTTTGATATTCTCAGAAAATACGATTACACCCTCAAATTTAACGATAAACTACGATTTCATGAGACTTTATGAAAAAATATTTTTAAAATAAATTGTTTTTGCCTTATCGGTCCACATCACGAAGGGTTAAATTAAGACCCCTAAAATGCTTTCGATTCGTTATAAAATAAAACAAACTAAAACTAAACTAAAACTTTTCATTTGAGAAGAGGTATCAAAAAACTCAATTTTTCATTCGCATACAAGGTCAGCCGCTCTTCTAAACTTACAGTCAAACAGATAATAATACGTACACCCCTCAAAATGCTTTAATACGCCAAATTTGGTGAATTGAAAAAAAAATAATAATAACTAACTCTAGTGGAATATATAAAACAAATGCTACTTAAAATTAAAATAATAAAATTAAAGTTAAAAAAAAAAACTAAAAACTTATTAAACAAATTCTTAATCATTAATTTGGATCTTTGGATGCAGTGACTGATTATGCATAAAAAAATACATGGTCCTTGTTTTTTTCGGAAGATATTATGTTCCCTTCATGCTCCGAACCATACTTGAGTTATTGTATACTTTTATGCATTTTTACATGTGCATCGTCTTACTTGATCCCACAAATGCTCTATGAGTTTTAGATCACGTCAAGTAATTATTGGTTTCGTTAATCATGTGATTTCATGTGACAGATTAACCCTCTGCATCCAAGCTCACATTAGCTAGTAGCATAGCGGATGTTATATTACTATTGCCCGGAGTCTTCTTAGTTGGTTGCAAGAGCAAAGATTGGTTCTGGAACTAAAGAAGTTAAAGTCGGTTAGTTCCATTGTCTTGTATGTCCAACTCTGAATGTCATTTTCTGCACCTAGGAATCGCAGGATTTGTTATATATAATATAAATAATTTTTAATCAATTAATAAACATGATTTTTTTTTGTATAAAAAAATGTTGGTGAATTCGGCCGATTGAATTTAATTTATTGACGTGACTTTAGCTTAAACTAATTCAACTATAAAGTTTTTTTTCATTTGGTCTTTAAAAAAAAAATTTAAATGTCTACCTAGGATTATCTTCCAAACTTGAAATATTTAAGCTGAACATATTTAATTTTTTTTTATTTTTTTTAGGTTAGTATTACTGTAGTATATTAGGTTAGTATATTACTGTATTAATTAATTTTGGCTTAAAACCGAATTAAACGATCTAAAAAAGTAGTGTTGAAAAATTGTCACGCGTATACTCACGGCTGAACGTGAGTGAAAAATAGTTTTTAAGTTTTGCTTCAATATAAAAAGGATAACAAAGAAAACAGCTCTTTTTAAAATTTTTGGAAAATTTTGATTTATTGATTTAGCGATAGGCTATTTTTTTACCCGACAGTGCGATGCAAAGAAGGGTATTGTGTTTATCAGCCTATGAGTGTTCTTTTGCGGGTCTATATAAAAACCGAACACGTGGACCGAATTTGATGATACTTCAATTGATCAATTGATTTGTCTTAATCCTGAGATATATGACAGTAGTCAAAACTCAATATGGCGGCCAACAGAAGCCATTTTGTAAATACGAAAAAAATAAAAAGTCGGCGAACTATATCAACAGGACCAACAGTTCAAGGCGAAGTAGGGATGATTGTGGAGTCTCGAGGGATTTTTGGTCAAAACTTGACTCAGGAAGATCTAAACTACTACTGCCCTCGTATTCTGTAACTCGCTAAAGCTAAAGCTAAATGCAATCGCTAAAATGCTGAACGAATACAAAATTAAACATTTTTGGCGATGACATAAAACTGTAAAATTTTGGCCTGATTCGATTTCTAAGCCATTGCATGATTTATCAGTACACGTTTAACGTACCTTTTCACAATGTATGATTAAGAGCTAACGTGAAGTTTAACTGACAGTTTTTCATACAAAACTTATCGTTAAAGTCCCTGTTAGCTTTTAATCGCACATTGTGAAAAGGGCCGTAAAAATAATTTTCTTATCCGAAAATCGATTAATCGACCTTATAGATTTTTAGCGATAGAGACTTAGCTTTAGCAAGCTACATAATACGGGGGCAGGACATGAATATAATGGCGATGCTAGTCATGATAGGCGTGTTGACAGATCACTGCTCGGTCAGAGCAAGAACAATTATTTGGGAGACTGACACTCCAGATTTTTGAAGGATGTGCGAGGATGAAGAGGAACCAGAAACCATTGAACATATTTTCTGTCATTGCCCGAAGCTGAAACGTCAGAGGCTTAGATGGCTGAGCAGACGTTTCCATGAAAGCATTAGGGACTTTATCATTGGAATTCGGTGGCTTAGTGATGGATAATAGGGACACTTCTGGCTGCAAATGGGAGGGTAAACATTACTTTTTGGGAAACCGAAAGGAATCACAATGGACCCAATTGGGTCTCCGAGTGGTGGTGCGGTAAAGCAACACCCTTCCTAAGCCAACCTAACCTATATCAAAATGGGTGTCATTCGACAGGTATTTTAAAATCATCTTTAAATTTCTGTTATGATTTCTTATTTCATATGACCATTTAGGATATTTAACGGTTCAAAGTTGTCGCAGTCGGGTTTTTTAATTTTTTTTAATTACTACTTGTTCGGTGATTGTTATAATAAATTTTTAAGGATTTTTGGAGACAAGCGTTTGGATGTAATGCCCCCAATAATTAATTAAAAGTGCGATGTTGAAATTTTTGTTAGTTACATGGTTTTGCATTTCAGGTGACGATATTTATGTAGCTTAAAGAAGGCGAAATGAAAATTGAAAATAAAATGAAATTTTTCGAAAATGAAGAAAATCATCAAATTATCAAACCCTCGTATGTGATCAGATAGATCTATGCCATTTAAAAACGTTCTCAAGATTCAAAATAAAAACAAAATAAAAAATATATAAAAATAAACAAAAATATTGCCAAACTAGACAAACGTTTGTTGTAAATGCCAAAAAAAAAATAATTTTTGTGAGTAAAAACAATTCTTTAATTGGTTTATTGTCATGTTTATTCACCAAAATACATTTGTATTTTCTTAATTTATTTCACAATAAAATCGTATATTTTATGTTTATTATGTTTTACGATCTTGTACCGATAAATACACGCAAGGAAAACTATAATTTGGTCGTAAAAATAAATATTCCTTAATACATTTGTTTACGTTTAAAAGACACCGAAAACACTTTGGGAAATAGTTTTAATTTGCCTAAATTCCACAACATTCATACATAAAATTTCGTTTTTATTTGCTTGTAATATAATATAAGAGGAAAGGGGTTTACAAATTTGAATTTCTTGGTAGTTTTTAGTTTTATTCAAAAAAAATTTAAACATACGAATGAATATGCTCTATAATTTTTATGGTTTTAATGAATCTTTTCTTTTTAAGAAATTGTGCAAGAAAATTAAAAAAAATATAGAAAAGCAACTTGCCATTCGTAGGTTCAAATTCACAGTCTTTAGTTAGCTAATGTGAAGGTGATTTAATCAATGATTTTGGTGAGAAAAATTGTTAGTTAAACCACGGCCGTTAGTTAAATATGGGGGTCAGGCAAAACTTCTGATCGGTCCGATTTGGTGGACCCACAGTGATCCTTATTAATTGTACTTCAAGTCGACTCACGAACCTACTCGTGGTGGGCCCTGGGCGATGTTCTTGAAAATCGGCGAGTCGTGAGAGGCGATTACAGCGTCTGTTCTCCAAGTTGGAGCGGCTGCAAGCGGGCGTCTGTTCTAATAAAAAGTGCTTCGGTATATAAATGTGTTACTTACTTAGGCAATCTGTTGGCTTAGATGGCAGCCCCATTATCAGAATAGGATACAGTAGGCCAATCACCTGCTTATCTGAAGCTTAATTGATTAATGAAACCTCAAATAATTTGCATAAACAATTTGGTTAAACGTTGACGACCTTTAGCATGAGGCCCTATGCTCCTTGTAGGAACTATATATATATATATATAGTTAAATGCAGATTTGGACCTTAGAGTTATATTTTTTGTGCGGCTGTTAAATACATATCGCTCATTTACTTCACTAGTGTCCTAACTCAAGAAATTAGTTTTTTTGAGTTAATAATGCGCCATTTCGCTTTTTATCTTGTGGAACAATTTCATATAAATAGCTTCTGCCATCACCTCCTGACAGAAGGATATTTTTTCATTTCTTCATTTAGTTGTATGCAAATAGAAAACTTAAAACGCGTTTTCTGCAAAAGTGTTTTTTTTTAGTTGTAACACTATTGAAGTAAATGTGTAACCAGAGTGTTAAGATTTATGTTTTTTATAGCCTTTATCTCAACATGAGGTAATTCGAAACGAAAGAAAATGCTTTCAAATTTGCGTGTGATTAACTTACATACATTCGAAGGTAGTTGCTTTAGTTTCGGATAACATATTAGACCCTCCAGGTACTAGATGATGAAAGTTTCTTATACCTTGACAAGGACGCATAGATGGCGTCTCGCAGTAGTTTGAAAAAAAAAAATACTTTGGTGAAAAGTGGCAATCTTATAAAAAATACGTTTTAAGTTTCAGCGCGCCAAGTCAAATGTAAAGGCTGGGGCACAATGAATCCGTCGTACGTTAAAATTCGCCTTCTTCAACTGTCATTAACTCAACGCCGAAGAAGGTTGGCACAATGAGTGCTTTATTGACGGAAGTATTTGAACAGCTTCTCTATAGAAGCTGATTCTCCATTTTATTTATTAAATTAAACTTTTCTTAATGCGAATTGAATTCTTTTTATTATTTAGCTGGTTATGCCTATCTTGTCTTATATCAATAAAAACTCAATTTTTATTACATATTTTTCCCGACGTTTCGTGAATTTTATGTTCACTACTTCAAGGGATTTGTTAAAAACCGAGTTTTGTTGTTATTAAAACATCAAAAATAAAAAATATACAAGTTTACTTTAACCAAAACTTGTAATATTAAAAAAGATGGCTTTAGCTGTTTCTTATTATCACACTGTAAACTTTTTTTATTTATTTCGTTTATTTCTTTTGTTTAATTTTATTTTTGCGGCCACAAAACTCAAAAACCTAAATCAGATCATACCAACAAAAAAACAACCGATATCTGTCAAACTGCTCAACGTATGCAAAAAGTTAAAACTTGAAATATGTTTGTACTTTGCGTTGACGGATACGTACTGATTGTAACAGACCTCGATAAGATAATAAGTATTTCAACTTAGCTGTCAGTTGAAAAGGGCGAAGTTTAACGTATGCCGGATTCATTGTGCCCCGGCCTTAAAGCATCTCTGGGCTGAATAACAGCTGTTAGGTTAGGTGAGGTGAGGTTAGCAGGCTGCTGTTAAGGAAGGTTGTAATTAAGAGTCCAACTCACTTGGGTCCAATACAATGATCCCTTTGTGATACCTGTGAGTTGAAGAGCAGATAGTTATATGTAGGTGGTGATAGAGAAGGTATAGTGATAGAGGTGACAGGTCGTGAAGGAAGAGATAGAGGAAAGCTTCATTCTTTTACAACTCTGCTTTTTTTGTACGCTTTTTAATAATGCAGTGTTGCAGTGCCTTCTGGTGTCAAATGAGGCGTATTAAATTTTGAAGCTGTGCTTAATTTATTTCGCCGATGATTCTGCTAAACAATGAAGTAGAGCGCTCTGATGTTACATCAGGATTAGTTTCTGATGAAGTCGGTATACTTTTTAGTGACTGGCATAAGTCCGCCAGTGTTGTTAGTTTATTTTCTATAACTTATCCCCAATTTTTGATTTCTCATCCCCAAAAATCTCCAAATTGATTTTTTTATTAAATTTTTTTCTTTTGTGAAAAAAAGAAAATTTTTTAATTAATTTTTTAATTTTATCTGAAAAATAATGACAAAAATAACAAACTTATTCAATAAAATTCATTTATATCAATAGCTACGAGTATATTTTCGTTCATATAAATTTAATTCGTACTTATAAAACTTTTAAAGAAAAAAATACACATAATTTAATATACACAAGTATAAAAAAATTTTTAACCAAGGCTTACCATTTAAAAAACTTTAGAATCGAAATCTTCTGATTCATTAGCCTCAGAAAGTTTGTTGTACATAGTACTTGTATTAAAAAGCTTTAGCATTTGGCAGAAGGTTAAAATATGTCACAACAAATTTAATTATTTTTAAAGAAGTGCTTCAACAAAGTCGTTTAGCATTTTGTTGCGTATTTTTGTTTTGGTAGTGTTCGTTATTATTTAATCTGCCTTCATACTTCGTCTTTATTAGAAAACATGCGCTATGAATAGTAACTCACATTTTTAGACTTGCCAGACGCATATTTCTTAGTTCAAAAATCATTATTGTTTGACCATCACTTATAAAAAAAAATCCCCCAAAAATCCCTTCAAATTTGGTTACATCCCCAACAAATCCCCAGATCCTCAATAGGAAATTTTCATCCCCAATCGCAAAAAAAAATCTCCAATTTGGGGACAAATCCCTTAAACTGGGAACACTGACTTATGCTTGCATCACTAGATATTTTCCCACAACAAGTGATACAAAGGAAACTAATATACATCACAAAAATGTGTGGTGTTGTTATTTAATGATTGTCGGACTCCGAGCTCGAACCCAGGACCTTCGATTTTGTATTCAATGTGCTAACTACTTCAGCCAACTCCACAATCAACAACAGCTGTCGCGTCAAAGTGATTTATTTGTTCAGCGCGATTAGGCTCGTGTGTGTTGTATGGCCTTCGAGAGTTTTAAAATACAAATAATTTTATTGCACATTGTTATTGAACATATCAAATTTGTTTTATATACATATGTAGCCAAGCATCATAGCTCTAACCGGGTGTCCTAAAACACCTATCTCTCTTCCTTCTTTTCCCAAATGTGTTCCTCTTTATCATGGTTTGGCTATTTCTGCTTCGACTGCAGTGATGAAGTCGGAATACGACAATACCAGCCGTGCTTTGCCACTTTTAAATTACAATTGTGCATTTTTACATTTAAAAAAAACTTAAGGGGAAATTTAATAGATAGTTCAGCCAGTTGTTAAAAATACGAGTGCTGTTGGAAACGATTAACAACGCCAGTATTGTGATTGAGTGTTTATTTTTGGTCGTAAATCACAAAAAAAATTAAACTTCGTAGTATTTTTTGATAAGAGCAATTGAAAGCCTATTTGATAATGTATTTATATATAAATCAAAAAACATACATAATACGCAGTTATCTAGAAGTATTTTTGTTTATTACAAAATATGCTCTCAAGTTACACAAGTTATAAAAACTAAACTATCTTGATTTATAAATATAAATACTATGTACAGACACATACTTACATTCCTACTTTAGATTATGGGATTTTGTTTTGGGAAATTATTAGTTATTCAATTGCGCTTTTTCAATCAAAATAACAACATGTTTTTCAAATTACTATCTCGGATTTGGAAAAAGGTAAACAAATAATTTTCTCAATTTAATTTAATTAATTTCGAAACGTGTCTTTTTCATATGCGTAATTATTTTCACACTCATTCCTAAACGAACGACAAAAATTTTAAGTTAATTTTTTTAGTTACTGTTCGATTTGTTTAGTTGTTTGATTTAATTGGGGCAAAGTTCGTGTTTTGTTTAGCAAAACACGAAAAGAACGAAAGTGTTAGCTGTCAAACTAACTAGCATATTAAAGCGAATTCACATCAGGTGATATCAATTTACCAGCCGACAATCAGCTGATAACTTCTCTGCTGTCAAATCAAAGCAAAACGTTCGCAAATATTCTGAAAGCACGAAATTTTACATTAACAAATATACAAGGCGAATATGCAGAGTTACAAATTGAGACCACTTGGTATCAATTTTAGTGTTGTGCTTATCAGCTCTTTTGAGTGACCGCTCCTTTCAGCTCAGCTCACTTTACTGAAGTATTTCATTCAGTTAGCTCAGTAGCTCAGTTTATTTGTAGTGAAACATTTTTTTCAAGCATAAAGAAAGAGCGAAAACCGAAACATTAAAAGTGACAAATTTATATAGAGTGTGTTCGTGTAAGTCATACATTGCAAAACAAGGCAGATGAAGTATAAAAATAGATAAAACTAAAATAGTTTAATGAGTGGATTTTGTTAGTAAATATACATATCTACATATGTATGTATGTACATACATATGTATACTTTTTTATGTATGGACTTGTGCGACACAAAAAATTTGCTGAAAAAGCACAAGACTTGTACCGAACTCTTTCATTAGGTCGTTTTAGACACAAACCCTCTTAAATTACTTAGGTTTGTGTCTAAAACGAGCTGCTGAATAAGTCCACATGTTGTTTAAATGAGTTTGATTATAGGTTTGTGTCTAAAACGAGCTACTGGAAGTGTTCGATACAAATGTATAAACCACTCAGTACTGACCTGACAGCGCTCAGTGGATTGAAAGGCTCACAGCGCTCAGTTAAGTGAATCGTTCAATTGAACTAGTTCGATCATGAGCTACACAACTCTAATCAATTTGCTTCGTTTCATACTATGCTCAGCTTTTGACCTTTATGATAATTGCCCTACCCATATTCCATAGAGGAGGAGGAGGAGGAGGAGAGGTAGGGTTATATCTTGGCAAGACATCATGCATAAGTTGATGCTTGCTTAACGTTGCCAAATTAATCACCTTTAAATATTTATGATTTGATTAGGCCAAAATTCGCATCGCTCTGTAAGAAAAATTGCATGTGATAATTATTAATGAACAAATAACACCAAACAAACACTTATGCCCAATAATCGACTTCCCAATTATATGCCATTTAGCTAATAGCCACTTAAATTTAAGTGGCACTTAAATGTAGCTTCATTTTTTCAGTGGCTAATTAAAGTTCTTATTAAATTACGTTGAAAGTACGGCAGCACTACAAAATTGTCCAGTGTTATGGATGGCTTTTTAAACAACAGCTGCTTATTATCAATAAAAAAGTTAGGTTATCAAAATGAAGAAAACTAAAATTGAATAAAAAAGACATTCTATGAAACAAGAAGAGCATCAGAATTCTTTTTTCTATATATTTTTCCATGATATGAAACTATATATTGTATATGGTACATATATATTTATGAAAATTAGACGAAATTCTTTTTAATACATGTACATGTTTTCAATAAACACACACAAGCACAATAACATATGGTGTGCTCGTAAAACTTAAGTGTGATTTAAGTGCACAAGATTGGACATTTAAAGGTCTCTCAACTTTGTACTGAAAAAATGAATTCGGTAATTAAGTGGCAGTTAAAGATAAATGGCACATAATTGAGAAGTAAATTTCTGGGCCTTAGTAGAACGGAACAACTCCATAAATGTTTCTACTTTGAAAATCAGTTAGCGATTTGGGCAACTTATAGACGACTTCGAGGTGACAATTGTCCAGCTTTCGCCCAGCCTTGCCGGAAATTACCCACCTTAGAGAGGTATTGACTGGAATAGCTTGAGGGACTAAGTGAACGATACTTCCTACAAAGGTGGGGTTTGTTTGTTAATTTATATGAGAGCGCTCAACAGCCCTATTCTTGCTTATGTGTATGTCCCCGTACATGAGCGTAATAGCTGTTTTTTTAACCCTAACCTAACCTAACCTCGTGGTTTTTATGGCGCACATAAATCCATCTCGGCAAGCCATCTATTGAACTGTGGATAGAATTGATAATGCATACTCTCGAAAAAATATGAATATTGAACAGAATATCACCGCTGTAAATGAAACTTTGGAAGAACATCCAAATTAAGTGATTTGTTGCTGGTCGTGGATTCGAGCCCATTCTCCGACAGTCATTAAACAACAACACCACGCATTTTTCTGATGTGCTAAGTGTCCATTTCAGTGGTCAGTTTTTGTAGGAAAGTTCAAGCGATGAAGGCATAGACTCTGGTCACTGAACTACTCCTGCTTCAGCGGATACTAATCCTAATGTAGTACCAAAGCAACCTCCTCCATCAGTATTGTGTAGCAGAACTATTGGCTAAGTAAAATAAGCAATAAAATGGATATTTAACACAGTTTTGAAAATTTCAAACGTCTCATTGACACCAGAGGCGCTGCAACTCTGCATTATTAAAAACGTGCAAAAACCATAGTTGTAAAAGTATGAAATTTTCCTCTATCTTTACCTTCACCAACTGTCTTTTTTATTACTATTATGTTCGTTTTCTTAAAAAAGAAATATTGGAGGCCTGTCTGCCTATTACCTGGTGAATTTTATCCAAACATCGTGGCCTACGCTCATTTAAGAACCAGCTGATGCATGAATTAAAGCCGCTATACCATCATATGCTTTGTGCTTTCTCCTATTGGGTTCTAAGGTAATATAAAACTGATCCGAGTCTTATCGCAAAATAAATTATGTTCAGCAATGAGGTTCGTTTTCAGCTCAACGGGTTTGTTAATAAGCGAAATTGCTACATAGGCAATGAAACCAATCTACAATGGATCCTACAGATCACCGTTTGGTGCGGCCTACACACGCATCATCTTATGGTAATACAACCGCAAATGTGGGAATTGTTGGTGGAATATTTGCAAAAAAGAATATGGTCCTTCGAGCATAGCTTTGGAAGCCATTTGTTTTTAATTGTTAATGGCGTACCCTCGTCTTTATAATTAAATATTGATGGAAATTAAATAATCAATGTTGCAGGAATGCTTTACGGCAGTGGTTTGTTTTACAGTAATTTCCGCTTAATTAATTTTTGAAAAATTTATGATTTTTGATGCAATTGACTAGGTAAATTATTTAGGCAAAACTATGTTAAATGCTTTACTAATATACATATGTATGTGCATGATTTTTTGTTAAATGATTAATTTTAAATACATGAATTAGATATCTATTAAGCGACAACTACTGTAATCCAATAATCAAGCTTGTCTGCAAAGAAGCTGAGTAGTTATCGCAAAAAAATAAAAAAAATCATTTATATTAATTAACAACATTCATAATGAATTTCAAAAATGGGCTTGGACGTCATTTCAAGTGGGGAGCCCACTTACTGGCCTACGGACATACAAAAAATTCCGGATGTTATAGATTTTGGAGTCATGAAAAATATCACTAGGGAATTAATTCATGTTGAAGCTTCTGTAGATCTCTCCTCCGATCACTCTCCCACGATTGTTACAATTTGTAGCCCACTAAGAAGTGACTTCCCTGTCCCATATGTAAAGATGATCAACCGTGTTAATTGGCTGGGGTTCAAAAAATACCTCAGTAGCCATTGTACGGAAAATATTAACCTAAGAACACCAGGTGATATTGAATCTAACATTGAAAATCTTAACGAAAATATTAAACAGGCTGCTGAACATGCCACTACTTCCCATCCGCAGACTGGGTTTAATAGAATTTATTCTACAGACATTGAACGTCTTTTACGTGAAAAAAGGACAGCTAGAAGGGAATGGCAACAGCACAGATCACCCCAAAATAAAATTAGATTTAAAGAGTGCACTAGACGACTTCAAGAGCTGCTGGCATATGAAAAAACTGTATGTCTTAAAAATTATCTGGAAAATCTTGATGCAACACCTGCATCTAATTACTCCTTGTGGCGAGCTGCTAGAAAGCTTAAAACACCCGTTGAATATAGACCACCTCTGCGCACTTCTACCGGAGGTTGGGCCAGAAGCGATACTGAAAAAGGTAACATATTTGTTGAGCATTTAAAATCCGTATTTACCCCAAACACATGTACTGGTGTTGTTGATTTACCAAGTGTAGTTGCGCTACCCCCTCGAACCATAAAATTTAAGACGCGTGATGTTCAGAAACTAATTGCTGAACTCAACCCGAAGAAAGCTCCAGGTATTGATGGAATAAGTAACAATATGCTGATAAACTTGCCCCATATTGCAATTAGAATCCTGTTATTTATTTTTAACTCCATTTTACGACTGGAGTATTATCCACAAAGCTGGAAGCTTGCGAAGGTCAAAATGATTCCAAAGCCGGGCAAAGACCTTACCAAGGCTGAGTCATACAGGCCAATAAGTCTGCTATCAACAATGTCAAAACTCTTCGAAAAGCTGCTCATGACAAAATTGTCCCCAATTTTAACTGATAGTGGGTGCATCCCAGACCATCAATTTGGTTTTAGAAGTCAGCATAGCACCATTGAACAAACTCATAGATTGATGCAATTTATAAGAAGAACTTTTGAAGAAAAAATGTATTGTTCTGCCCTGTTTATTGACGTTTCTCAGGCCTTTGATAAAGTGTGGCATGAAGGTCTAATTCTAAAATTAAAATCATATCTACCAATAAATTTAGTGAATTTATTAGAAAGTTACATCACTACCCGGAAGTTCACGGTTGTGGAAGGAGAATTCATGAGTGTGCCCGAATCTATATCATCCGGTGTGCCACAGGGGAGCATACTGGGGCCAATTTTGTATTTGATCTATACTTGTGATATGCCTTTGAGCAGCAATATCCATACATCTACGTTTGCCGATGATACAGCCTGCCTTAGTATGCATGAAAACCCTCACGAGGCTTCCCGATATTTACAAGAACATATTACACAATTGGAAATGTGGTTGAACTTATGGAGAATTAAGGTAAATGAACAAAAGTGTGTCCATATAACGTTTACCCTAAGAAGAGATACTTGTTCCCCAATTCGAATCAATAATCAATAATAATAATAATATTCCTCAACACTCCCAAGTGAAATACCTTGGTATACACCTTGATCGAAGACTTACATGGAAACATCATATTGACTTTAAGCTAACTCAGATGAAACTTAAGTTATCTCAAATACACTGGTTGATTGGCAGAAATTCAATACTTAGCCTGGACTGTAAACTTTTATTATACAAGTCGCTTTTAAAGCCAATATGGTGTTACGGTATTCAGTTATGGGGCACTGCTTCAGCCTCCAATGTAGAGAGAATTCAACGAAGGCAAAACAAAATTTTAAGGTTAATAACATCTGTTCCATGGTATATTAAGAATTCAAATTTGCATCGTGATTTAAGAATGCCACTAGTGACTGAAGAAATTGCAAGATACGCAGGCAAATACTTAACAAAACTCGAGTCACATCCTAATCCGCTTGCTCGTAATATTTTGAATTTTAATGGTCACATCCGCCTAAAAAAGAGGGACACAAGGGCTCTTATACTCATCACTCTAGATGGGAATGCTTGAAAATACATTTAATTTTCCTTTTTGATTATCACTACTTTGTATTATTTAAATTATCACTAAGTTTTGGCCGACACTGGTCGGGCTAAACAATTATATTTTAGCTTTAAGATTTGATCACTTATTGTTAGTTCATATTTGAAGATACAATAAACAAATATATGTATTAAAAAAAAAAAAAAAAAAAAAATAATGAATGCCAGCTAATTTCCCTGCATAGGAAACAAAAGCATAGGGAGATTGTTTGATATGTGTAAAATATTAAAATTATATTTATTTCTTTTTGGACGATTTAAAAGGATTGCTTTCATCAAAAAATAAAAAATAAAATTTCTTCTTGGCGTCACAAATTCTTGCTGTCAATTTAAAATATTCCAAACACAAAATTGTTTCAAACTGTTCAAGAGTGATTTTTTTACTAAAAGGATTATTAGTCAATAACTTTTCTCACAAGTAACTTTTTTTCTTCTACATATCTAACAAGTATATATTTATTTATTTCATTTTTAATTTTATGTTTCTTGACATCTTTTTTTATGGATTTCAAGATGTATTAACAGTGTTTTGTAAAACATAAACATTTTAAACATATCGTCAACATTGTTGAGCTTGAGAACGCCATTAATTTTCCCCAAATTCAAAGGTTTCTTCAAATAATTTCAACGATAAATAAGCATACATACATTCAAACATACGTAGTATATTTTTTTCCACCAGCTATGTATATGTCGCAATTCTAAGCAGACGATTGTGGAACACAGTGGACCCGATGGTAAAATAAATGGGGGAAAATTTTCTTTCAACTTCTGAGCAGCCGAAAATTTTTTAATATTGTTTTATTACTCCTTGGTGATCTGAGAGATGGATTTGTCATGAGTTTTTGCAGTAATCGAAAATGCACTGCAAATTAAATAACAACACTACGCATTTTTCTGATGTGCATTAGTGTCTCTTTGTATCAGTTGTTGTAGGAAAGTCCAAGTGATGAAGGCATAGACACTGGTCAGTGAGGTACTCCTGCTTCAGCCAATACTAAACCTAATGTAACATCTTAGCGCCCTCATTGGTCGGTATTGTGCAACAGAATAATCGGGCAGGTAAAAGAACCAATAAAATGGCTGCTAAACAGAGCTGTGAAATTTAATACGCCTCATTGACACCAGAGGCGCTGCAATACAAAATTATTAATAAGTTCAGTGAAGTGCTACTTTGACCCGAGCTCGAAGGGTTCTGTATGGACACTGAAATTTAATTCAATACGAACTTTAGCCTATATAAAATATAGTTTTGGCACTTTTTTTGTTTTTGGGTTTCGTTTCGTTTTACATTTTATCGGTTTTTGGCGTTTTTTTACTTTTTGAACTTTTTTCTCGTTTTGGCAATTTTTTCGGTTTTTGACGTTTTATTTTGGCTTTTTAGTTTTAGTTTTGGCGTTTTTTTCATTTTGGCGATTTATTTCGTTTGTAGATTTTTTCGAGTTTGGCGATTTATTTTAGTGTTAGAAATTTTTTTTAATTTTTGGCGATTTTTTTAAATGTTTGACGATTTTTTTGGTTTGGCGATTTTATAATTTTGGGATTTTTTAGTTTTACCGTTTTTAAAAATTTCAAGAGTTTGCCCCTTAAGGTTTTCCAGATAGAGCAAGTTGTCAAATTGCATTAACTGATAGAACACCCTTTAATTTGAATTTTTTTAAAGGTTAGGGTTTTTAGGGTTATTTATTGCAGTGTGTATAAAAATGCATTAATTTTACAAATTACAAGCGTCAATATACATATGTACATAAAATTGTATGTATATATTACATTTGATTTTAAAATTTATCATTCCTCGTTTTTTAAAACCCTTTAATTTTTAACTCTCATGTATTTGTTGTTGTAGCGGTCAATTTTCTACACACTCTGTCCAAATTTCAGGTCCGTAGCTTTTACGGTTCCTGAGAAAATAGCCTGTGACGGACAGACGGACAGCGTATCGAAAACAATAGGGTTCCTTTTCACCTTTGGTGTACGGAACCCTAAAAAGGAGGGTGGGTTGTAAAGTAATGAAGCTTTCCTCTATCTATTCTTTCACTACCTGTCTTACCTTTCCTAAAGAAGGTGGCACCTAGTAATAATAGGCATTCATTGCCTGGGTGTTACTTCTCTTTAAAAAATATGTAAATGTCAGTGGTCTCACTTGGCAAATATTTGTCCAAAAAGCGTAACCACTATATACCAATCGAAAACCTTTTGATTCAAACATTCAGTTCAGAAATCGTATTATCACTATTTATCATGCGTTCCGCTCCACTGTGCAGTGCTTGAGTGTGTGTATGTGCGTGTTTTTCTTTACACATGTTAAACAAATTTTCTTTAACTTATGGACTGAATAAATAACTATGGCGAAAAAAAGATCAGCCATTGGGATGCGCAAAAAATAAACCCTTAAACAACAACAAATTTGCCAACACACATCCACTCACACTCAAGCGTCCAACGTCCAACCCCATGAAATCGCTAACAACCCTTCTTGTAAATGTTCTTATTTTTTTCTGTTGCAGCAATTGTATCTTAAGAACAAGTACGAGTAAGTAGTAAGTTGAATTTGAAGTTGAAAATAAGCAATAAATGTCTTAAAACAACTTTTGAATTGACGATAACTGAAATACGTAAGTACACGCTTACATGCACACATACACACACATACATATATTTTTATTGTTTATTTATTTATAAGACATTATGGGTGTTTCCCCGACTGTTTTAGGACAAAATAATATTACAGCTTTTGATAGTTCGCAAGGTTTACTTTATCAATAGTAAAAATTACTTAGTTTAATGCGAAAAAAAAATTACAACAGGCTTAAGCGTTTTATTCGGTTGTTGGCTATTAGAATTATGGAAATTTAGAATACAGGGTTTCTCGTTAAGGGGTAAGGGTTAAGGGCTTTAAATTTAAATTTCAATAACAAAGTATGTGTCAGATATCATCGAATTTTGTTATTCTTTTGAAAGATTTATTGATGCCACTGTGTGTGAAATATAACACCTTCTTTGGGTAGAGCGCATCCGAAATGTCAGATTTTCCATAACTCTGGCACACATGTATATCATGGTGAATTTGGCTTTGATGATCGCTTTGGTTTGCGGCGTATCCACATACACCTGCGCTTAATTAAAAGTCTAACAGGCTCAAATCGCATCATCTCGGTGGCCAGATGGCATCAACTCCATGTGATACTGGGATCTTGGCTTAAGACATTCCAAGTCCGGTAGATTGTCTGGTTATAAAATTTGCCTTCTTAGCTGACTGAACGCTGGAAACGGTACAGGAAGAATTCCAATGCTTTGTTCACCTTCCTAGAGGGTAATACCCAAGGGAAGAATGGCGGCGCACAGTGCAGGCAAAAGTCGAAAAAACCAGTTTATAGCTGGGGGTTTTTGGTCATTGGGTTGGCTAAAGGAATCTCCTAGAAGATGAAAAATGTTCATAGTAAAGTCCCTTGCTTCAAATGTCCTTCATAATTTTAAACGTTTTGTAATCAACCAAATTAATGGCAACAAAATTGGATCAACAGCTGATAGTGAGTACAAAAGTAAAATTAAAATCAGATAGTAAATTTGTAAATAGTAAATTGTTAGAAAGAGATATGTAAGGACTATTTTTTGGTTTTAAATTTTTCATACGAAAAGGACGTGATTAAGGGAACCTGCTCTCTAGGCTATTTTATTAGGCAACAAATATAATAAAATTCAGCTGGCATGTATTTTATACACGTTTATCTATAAAAGACTAATATTACACAGTAAAAAATGTTGGATTAATTTTAAGTATACCGAATGACTGACTGACATATCATCGCACAGTCCAAACGACTATTTCTACAGAGCTGAAATTTTGTGTTTAGGTTTCTCTTCCGATGTATAGATCCACTATGAAGAATTTTTTTTAAATTCGGCTGCTAAGAGGTAAGATGTAAATTGTAAAAGCATAGGAATGCTGCTAAACAAAAATAAACTGCAACGTGGTCGGTAATTTTTCAATATGTGTACTTTTAGGGCTTAAAGGGCGCACTGTGTTGCGGCTAGTGGAAAAGTAACTTTTTCCGATTATTTTTTTCAGTGTTTTTAATGATGCAATTTTGTCACAGACATTCCAAGTAAACAAAAAACACATAAAGCTTATTTTTATGTTGACCCGTTGATTTTTAATTGATTTTAGAAGTCAAATATAGAAAATTTTCACGAAAAGAGGGGATTTCAGGGCTGTATTCAAAATGATCTCATTTGATTTTGGTGACAGATATTTTGATTCGGAAAAAATCTGCCTTCGGACAAGTATCTTCTGAAAAAAAGGAATGTTGTTTGAGACATTTTCATATGCACCTTTTTTAGAGCGAAAACCCGACTAAAGGTCCATTTTTCCTTAAAATTTGGGTTAGGTAAGCAATATCTAAAAAGTCCCAGAGAGTCCCAGTTCCAAACCACTAGAGAAATGTTACATAATTTGTATTCAACGAACTGTGAACAAATCAGCTGCCCATACCTGCCCTCCTGGGAGTTATAGCGATTTTAGTATATAACTCTCAGTATTTATTCCATAGAAATAGAACGGAAATTCTCGGAATCACTTATTGAATAATTTAATCATATTGGTTTTCGGGTGACTTTCCGTCATCCCACGTCAAATTTTTATTATTTTCAGACCGGTTTCGGCTAATCGCCGCTAATCTTTTTTGTCACTAATCAGAAGAAGTGTTTATTTGCTCATTTATTACAATTCTGATCCCGCAATCACAAGTAGGAGAATACTGAAGGAGAAGAAACACCTGAAATTATCAGAGGAAGCAATGAACTTATTGGTAGATGACTGATAATTTGTAATTTTTCTGTAGAATGCAATAAAATATGCCTGTGTTATAAAATAGTATCTTCAAAGTTTTTTTTTGATTCTACATCTATTCTAGCACTCCACAAAAATGAGCATAACTCTCTTAAAACTGAAGCTACCGGTATCAAATTAAAGCTTTTATTGCCACCTTTCAAATAAGAAATGAAATAGATTTTGATTTTATATAAAATTTCAGAGTTTTTCAACAAATATCGAAAAATCATGAAAATTTGACGTTTATAATTCTTGTTCGGACCACCCTATAATTTATTTTAAAAACTAATCATAGGGTAGTTATCAGAAGTAAAAGAAGAATTAAAATAATTTTTTTTTAAGTTTTTCGAAATTTTTTTTTTTATTTTTGACTTTTGTTGAAAATTTGACCCAACAATTTTTTTCGGTGTAAATTTTTTTTCACTCATTCTGTTTGGGATTTCATTCTGACCAATCTGTAGAAGTTTCTCATCGATACAATTAAAATTACAGTTTAGGCAATATGATTTCCAAAAAATTCCGGTTTCGCAACACTGTGGGGCGGTTAAAACTGGATTTTTGAACTTTTTACGCTCGACACATCTTCTAAAGTATTGAACATGACTGAAAGCTCTTTGGCGCTTTTTTTTCTCCTTTACCAAAAATGGAAAATGGTATATACATATAGGTTTCTCATTCCGTGTGCAACTTCCATAATATGAATATACGACCTATAAATTATATATATTCTGGATCCTTACGAATAGGGAATACGAATAAGCGATGTCCGTCTGTTCATCCGTCCGTCTGATGTACGTGAAATTGGTTTCCGAAGCTCGCAGAAGAGCTAGAGACTTCGGTCTTGGACTGGTGTATCAAAAATAGTCCAACTTAGATTGGTATTGAAAATCAGCAAAATCGAACAGACGGTTTCAGAGCTGGAAAACTTAAACTTTATTTTGTCATATCAAAGTAACTACCGAAAATTAATTTTTATTTTGTTAATAAATAAACTTATTTTATACTTCAGTAGAAATAAATAAATAAAAAATTTAAAAAGACGTTTCCAGGGTTGGAAAACTTTAAATTTTTTCTTATACAAAAGTAACTTACTAAAACAAATTTTTCCTTTTTCTCTATAAACTAAGCATGTTTTATATTCTTAAAAGAAAGACATTGGTGTAAGAAACCAGAAAAGTCAAAAAGGATGATTCCAGGGTAGGGAAACTTACACTTGTTGTGATATATAAAAGTAACTCTGGCTAACTCATTTTTATTTATTTTTATTAAATAAACTTATTTTATACTTCAGTATGAATAAAATTGCTACACTTGTTGTGATATATAAAAGTAACTCTGGCTAACTCATTTTTATTTATTTTTATTAAATAAACTTATTTTATACTTCAGTATGAATAAAATTGCTATTTCAAATTAAAAAAAATTAAAAAGACGCTGTCAGGGTTGGAAAACATTAACTTTTTTTCTTATACAAAAGTAACTTACTAAAACAAATTTTACATTTTTCTCTATAAATTAAACATATCTTATCTTCTTAAAAGAAAGGGATTGATCTAAGGAATCAGAAAATCGAAACGGATGATTCCAGGGTTCGGAAACTTACACTTTTTGTGATATATAAAAGTAACTAGGTCATATTAATTCTTATTTTTTTTCTTTATAAATTATATATATTTTAAGTTTTGGAATGAAAAGTTCGGTGTAGAAAATTGTAAAAATAAAACCCACAGCTCCAGAGCAGGAAATTTTTTTACTTTTTTCTGGATAATAAAGTAACTAAATAAAACTATTTTTTTTTAATTTCCTTTTATTTTTGTTTATTTTATATTTTTTTCAGAAGTTCTAGATTGGCATAAGGAATCAGAAAAATTTAAAATATGATTAAAGGGTAGGAAAATTTATTTTTTTGTATATAAAAGTAAGTAGGTCAAATAATTTTTTTCTTTTTGTTTATAAATTATTTATGCTTTATGCTTTAGAAAGAAATAGTTTGGTATAAAAATTATAAAAAAAACATAGGACCAGACATGGGAAAGTTAAACTTTTTTGGTATACATACAAAACTAATTAAATAAAGCTAATTATTTCTTTGGTAATTAAATATATTGCATATTTTAAAAAGAAATAAATTAGTATTGAAAATTTATAAAAAATAAAAATTAATAATGGTTCCAAGGTTGTAAATATAAAAAGAAATTGTTGGTAAAACTATAACCAAAAACAATTAAACATATTTCATGTTTTAGAAAGATTTTACTATAGATTTTTTTTTTATTTTTAAATTTTAACTTGAGTATAAACGAAAGTTTTGTGTCATGTTGCTTATTATACTCTCAGTACAGTTATGATTCAAATCGATGGTTTTTCGATTACAGCTTGTAGCGAGTTCTTATTAACTTTTAGCAAATAGAGATACAAATAAAATTTATCGCTAAGGAACAGTCCTAACTATAAAATTAATTAAAGGACATGTTCAGTTTCATTTACCTGAAAACATTCCTTTGTACTGAACAAAGTTGATAAAATTATTGAGGAATAAACGTTTACATAATAAAGCTATATATACCTTTTGCAATAGGATGTTTAAATTGAGACACTAATTAGCAGCGCCACAAATCCCCATATAGCAATTGATGGATCATTTTCTGCATTTTTCGACTTTTGGCAGCATATAGAGCCTCTGGCCGCATACAGGGTCCTTTCGCCGCATACAGTTGCCTCTGCCCGTCTGTGTAGTGGTACCTACAGGCCTGTGGATAGGATAGGATATTAAATCTTCTTATAATGGCTTCTGTAGGAACTGTCGGGATGAAGAGGAGGAGAAAACTAATAAACATTTCATGTGTCAGTGCCCTCTACTCTAGCCGATAAAAGGGCATATTTATGGAGTTTAATTTTTTGCACGATTTCGGAATTATAGTACAATGCAATATAGAAAAAGTTATCTTTTTTAGAAAACAAAACTCAGTGCTGAGCAAATGAGACGCTGAAAAAGGTCTAGTCCATAACTTTTCGTCCGCTCTGGTAGAACAGTTCCTTCAATGAGTTGATTCTCAAGTACTAAAACCGATCCTTATGTTACATAAATGCCATATAACTGACTCAAAAACAGATAACTAAAATGTGAAGCTCGCAGCACCAGGGGTATAATCGTGGCTTTCGGTAGCGAGCTGATTCGATCACGGTTTTTAAGTTTGAGATTATAGCATAGGATATCGAACTACATGTATTATTACATTGTTCGATATCGAATGCCATAATCTCAAACTGAAAAACAAGATCGAATCAGCTCGTTATCGTTTCTCGGTCCATATGTATTTATGTATATATTTTTGCTTTGAATGTAAGTTATTTTATCTAAGGGAATATCCCATATACTTGTAATTAGGGTTTGCAAATAATCGCACATTTTCATAACCGCGATTACGATTAAAAAATATGCGATTAATCGCGATTATCGATTAAACGCGATTAATCAAGAAAATATACTATTATATTTTTATCTAAGACCAAAATAAGTTGCGTCATGAGTTTTAGTTGAACTGTATGGGTTTAGCCCATCTTACGTTCGCAATCAAATCATTTCAATCTTAATAGTCTGGTACATGCAAAAATTCTTGATTCAAGAATAAAATCTGAATTCCTTATAAAATCGCATTTACGATTCTAATCTTGAATGAAATCTCATTTTAAGATCGAATTCAAGATTTTTTTTCTCAATACAAGTCTTAAATTAAGATCGTATTCCTAAAAATTTAAGAATATAATCTTAAAATTAATACCACGTTCGTAATTTTAAGAATTCATTTATGCTTTAATTTGAGAATTTATGCTTACATTTGAGAACTTGTCGTTCTCCGAACCGAACAAATTTCAAGATTGAAATGTGAAAATTTCTACAATCTAAATTCACGATTTTTGTTCTTAAAATAAATCGTTAGTTTTCTATTAGTGTACGAATTGTGTTAAATCAATCTTTTGAGAGGAAACTTTTTCTAGGACAAAGTATATGTATGTATTTCTATTTTTTAATTAAGTTTTTATTTATTTATTTTTGTATCCACATCGGACGAGTTTATATCATAATGAATGAACAAGTTCATACAAAAACAGTATTATTTATATCTTTTTTTAAGAAGTTGTTCATTCATCATAATATAAATTCATCACGTGTGGACACTCAATTATAAGTATTATAACCTTTTTTAGTATTTCTATGTCTTTTGTAATAATGCGAGGTCTCAAGATAAAGCAAACTGCACCTATCTGTCAACTGAATGAAAAATATTTGTATCAATCGTAATGAAATTTTTGAGATGTTACGAAGCTTTTAAAATAAAATTGGAACAAAACAGTAAAATGAAATAATAAATTTAATAAGCGCTTAATTTGGATTTTAATTATCGTTTTGCTTTATAAATTTTTTTTATTATATTAAGGTGTAGGAAAATAAAATAGATGCACATCGAATTTAAATCGATTTTTGTGTTTTGTATAAGTTTCAGATCCTACTCGCTTATTCTATTGGAATTTCCAAAAAGCTTATGTAAAATTTTAAATGATTTTTGAAAGTTTGTGCATAAGATAAGAGGTTTGAAACATTTCAAAAGTATGGTTGAAGTCTAGTGATGACTTGTTAAAGCGACAATTAAATACAGGGTGGCCCAGAAAGACCGAAGTGGTGTGAAATCCTAATAACTTTTTATTTAAGACATATTTTTTTAGTTTTTTGTTTTTTAAATACATTAAATTTATAGGGAATATTTTAAGGTTAGTTATTAAAAATTATATCCCGTAAGTGGTGGCCATTTTCTGCTTCGCACAAATGTGCTCTTTCCAACACATTTTCCATGACCTTTCGCAAAACTTCCGGTGTTATGTTGTTAATTTCGTCTCGAATATTGGTTTTTAATTCCTCAATAGTCCTAGGCTTATTAACATAAACTTTCCCTTTTAAATAACTCCAAAGGAAACAGTCTGGAGCAGTTAAATCCGGGGAACGCGGAGGCAAATTAAAATTGCTTCTACGCGAAATTATTTTTTCACCAAATATGTCGAGTAAAAGAGCCATTGTGGCCCTCGAAGTGTGCGCTGTGGCTCCATCCTGTTGGAACCATATTTGCGGATGGTTTTCCACGGCTGGCCTTACAAAATTTTCCAACATGGCCTGATATCGATCACCATTGATGGAAATGGCGACACCTTGTTCATTTTCAAAAAAATATGGGCCCATGATCCTTTCTGAAGAAACACCGCATCAAACAGTATACTTAACTGGGTGTAATTGTCGTTGATGAAGTACTCTCGGGTTTTCAATATCCCATATCCTAAAGTTTTGTTTGTTAACGAGCTCATTTAATTGGAAATGGGCTTCGTCACTCAAAACTAAGTTATGAATAATGGAAATGGAAAGAACACATTTGTGCGAAGCAGAAAATGTCCACCACTTGCGGGATATCATTTTTAATAACTAATCTAAAAATATTCCCTATAAATTTACTGCATTTAAAAAACAAAAAATTAAAAAAATATGTCTTAAATAAAAAGTTATAAGGAATACACACAACTTCGGTCTTTCTGGGCCACCCTGTACTAACATATGAGTATACATACATACATATATTTTGTATTACAAATATTAATTTGAATTCTTTATGAGGTTGAATTTGAACTGTACGTAAATTTGGCATAAATTCTTTGCTTGAAAAAGGGACAAATTTTTAATCGTAATCGAGCGATTAATGGGTGCGATTACGATTGCGATTAAAAGTTGCGATTAATCGCGATTACGATTATAATCGCTGTGCAAACCCTACTCGTAATATGCGATATACATAAGTATATAACTGATATCCTTTACACAATATTAAACACAAAATATTTTCTTTTTTCGTTGATTCTCAAATTATATTTTTCACTTAAATGGAAGCGAATGAACACATATACATATGTATATACAAACACACATGCATGTATGTATGTACATATGTAGTCGTATATGTACAGTTACATGTAATATTATGTCTCGGCTATTTAAATTTTTTTTTAAACATTTATTTTTAAGGGTCAATTTTCAGTTATTTTCCATGTACAAAACAAAACTCTGCAAAAGGAAAAAAATTACAAGACGAAACATAATAAAATACTTTTATGTCTAAAAGCATGTATGTATTTATTGGGCATACGAGTAACATACGTACTCGTAAGTATGTATAAATAAATTTTTTATGGCAATAAAAACTTGTAAATAGCAAATTTGGGGTTTGTTATTTAATAAAATATTTTCAACGGGAAGTTATTTTCCTTCAACTATTACGAAAATTTAGATTATTTTAAAATTGAAAAGAAGTAACTCACAGTCCATTTGAATTGATGATATTAAATGTTTTTTTTTGTAGACCAAGGGATTTGAATAGAAAAAAGAAGGGTTAAGTAACCATGAAATTAGCTAAAGTTAAAGTATTAAATATTATAAGATCTTGGCGACATAGTCTGGAAGGCAAATTTAACTTCTCAATAAGTTCCAAGCACTCAATTGTGGCCTATACACAAAAAAATCACTAGAGCTAGTCTAACCAAGGAATATGTTAACTGTTGTTTTAATTGTAATTTACAAAATCATGTCTGGTTAATCTAACCAATATCGATTTGTTTTCTTATTTTCAGTGCAAATTGTTGCTGCGTTTTTCAATTAACAATTATCCGTTACAAAAACAAAACTCGATTTTAAATAGTTATTGAAACGATATTGTTAATTTTTTTTTGCAAAACAACAAAATAATATTGCAGACTTTGACATTGAATTTCAATATATTTTAACTGTAAACTTTTACATCCTTAGGCTTTTAAAAAATAGATTTCCATAAAAAATTTTGCTCACTAAAACCTCTATAAAATCTTAGTATTTGTTATAAACAGGGAAACCAGAAATATGCTCCAAAAAAAGTGTTTTATGCGCATTCAATATGCACTAAAAATTTCGAAATATGCACTAAAAACTCAAAAAATATGCTCTTATAAATAACATAAATTGGATTATTGGGATATGCAAATCTTATTTTAATTCAGCAATTCAATAAAATTTGCATATAAAAAAAGACAAAAATAAAATGAACAGAAGAAGGAAACTATAAAAAAATTATTTAGGATCCAAAATTGCACTTTTACTTCAAAAACGATCACGATATCATTATTAAAACTTTTCAACTGTATTTTGAAGAAAAAGACAAGTATTTTATTTATTATTGTTATTACAATAAACAAAAACTCAACACTTAGCTTTTTAAATAAAGATCGCCGCATCTAAAGAAACTTTTATACATACATTGAATATGTTCTTTTTGAACATCAATTGATGTAATCGGGGCAGCGTTCGTCACAATTGCCAAACCAAATTTTTGTTGAAATTAACGTTCAGAGAGGATATTAAAAAACATGTTACATCTGTTTAAGTTGAAATTTGTAAAATACAAATAAATAGTAAAGGTATTCATTTCAGTTTTTTCCTCGTTGGAAAAATTTAAAAATGTAATTTTTGACAACAAACACAGGGAAAAAAATTCAATAATTTTTTTCAAATTTTTTTCCTGTGTTTGTTGTAAAAAAAATCATTTTTCCATTTTTCCAACGAGGAAAAAAACTGAAATAAATACCTTTAATTTTTGTTCCAGCATTAAAATTTAGTAGAAAAAAATTGGAAATGGAGGATTTAAATTTTTTTTAATTAACTTGTTTCGTTTTTCTTTTACAAGACTGTTTACAAGTGAGTGAAAATTTAAATTTTAAATCGTGCAAAATATTGCTTGCCTGTACTACTATTTCTTTCACTACAAAATGAAATTTTAACGGAGAAAAGTAAAAATTTTTTCCAAATTTTTTTTTTTAATTATGAAACAAAAATTTTTTTAAGGCACCAAAATATGACCTAAAAACGCCAAATATGCTCTAAAAATTCGAAAAATGCTCAAAATATGCGTGTTAGACTGCAATATGCAAAAACATGATTTAAAGTGTAAAATATGCGAAAATATGCACTAACAAATCGATGCCAAAACTCATAAAAAGTTCTGAAACGGAAAAATATCTTAATTCCCCATTGATATATCAGACAAGAAAAAACATGCAATTGCATATTTGTGGTTTCCCTGGTTATAAATAAAGCCTGGTACTCTGTTCAACATTTCACGCGAAATGTTGCCATAATCCATATAAAAAACTTCACATGAAATATTTATGAAAAAATATTGCTAAACTTGTACTCTGTTCAAGTCGTGAACAATTTGTGAAATGTGTCTGGCAACATTTTCATGCCATCTGTGAAATAATGTGACTGGCATTTATTTCGGGCGACATATTGAATGATGATGTTTTTGTTTACAAAAGTCGATCAATGTTGTATACTTCTAAACAATAAAAGCGAAATTTTTTTCGGAAATAGTAATATGGGCATCACTTTTTGCGTGTCAAATTTTTCACGCGAAATAACCAATGTTGCTGAAAACTTTTCACAACTTCGAACAGAGTACTAGGCTTTAGTCACTTAATTGTTTGAGACTACTTTATTTCGTAATTTTTAGTTTTTTACATAAAATTTACTATTTACCTTGACTAATTTAACATGTGTTCACAGTTGAAAAAATTAAAATACAAAAAAATTAATAAATAAGATTTATCTAAGCAATTTTAACTGCATTTTATACTATAAATTAAACTTGTTGCGAGTTACATGATAAAACTGTTGTTGTTGGTTAATCTAACCAACTTTAGTTGTTAAAAAAAAGTAATAAATCAGATTTATGCAAGCAATTTTAGCTGCTCATTTTATTATAAACTAAGCTTGATGCAACTTAAATGAAGCATTTATTTTTGTTATTTAATCTCAAGCCGAGATCCCACTATCGCCACAGTGTACCGATTTTCGTCGGCTCACTGAAATAAAGTCATAAGTAATAAATAAGCTAATTTTGTCTTATTTTTCAACTGATTGAAATATAAGGACATAATTGCACCACACTGCATTGGTAATAGAGCCATAAAGATTTATCATGGAATCAATTGAGAAATAAGCCTATTTTGGTTTAATATTTATGACCTTATTGCAGTGAGCCTACGAAAATCGGTACATTGTGCCGATAGTGGGATCCCGGCTTAACCAACTTCAGTTGTTTATTTACTGTACTGAAAAGAAATGTAAGCTATTACTTCGATTTTGTCGATAGCTTAAATACAATTAAAATTACTATTTACTTTTTCTTAAATATGACGAAATTTGGAAATGTTTCATCGGTTTTTCGAGAAATTATGCAATTTTCTAAAAAAAAAGCTCATTAGTTCTGGCTGTGTTAAGATTTGTGGATTATTGGTCTAGATCTTATCGTTAACCTAGACCCAAAGAATAAAAGTGTAATGGTGTTAAATCACAATTTTAATCGCCTCTGCGAGAAATCACGCGGCCAGGATACTTCTCACGCGAAAGAGCGATCATATCGTTGCTTGCGTGACACGTAGCTCCGTCTTTTTTGAAATAAATATCATCCACATCAATACCTACCAATTCCGCACATTCGATCAATTTAGCTTAGCATTTGCTCCAGTCTTACTTTCGATAAAGTAAGATCCAATAACCCCGCCAGACCAAAAACTAAACCCAACAATCACTTCTTCAGTATGGAGAGGCTTTCCAACAATAAGTCTTGCTTTTAGTTAATTTTACTTATTATTTTTCGAACTTCATTTATTTCTATATTTTAAATATTCTGACTAACACATAGTTTAACGGAACAACTAGCTGTTTTCGAAGGCCACTAAACCTTCATCATCAGCGTTTTTTTGTATTTGGTCCACTGTATGGGATGTCAGTTCCTGCTTTTTATACGTAACTTTTATGCAAATGGAATATGTGAATTGTTTTGATTCATCGTATTTCAATTTGGCTATTCCCAAATGCAATAATTCTGCTTGTTTAAGTAACCTTCAAGGTGAAAGTATGTCACATCAATAAAAACATTTTTCTATTTAACTACGGATCAGTCCGATGCATTTCAAGGACCATATCAGCAAAGATGCGATATTGGTCACCAGATCTAAGTACTCGTCTTAACTGAACTTTAAACGCCTTAAGATCCAAGATTTTTGTACAAAGCAGTGGGTTAAGGAATATCAAATGGATGGAGACAAACATGGGGTTTCCTCAACTTTATGGGCTACAACAGCAATATTCTCAGTTACGTGCGCACAATTTTTTAGTGAATTTTAATCATTAACCGACCTCAAAAAAAGGAGGAGGTTAACAATTCGTCTCTATTTTTTTTTTTTTTTGGTGTGGAGCTTCATAATTCACTACATCTAAGACCGATTCCAAAAACTTTTTTGTCGTCTGAAAGGGTATAGCTTCCCATTGTTAACATTGAAAAAAGTGGGCGGAAAGACGCCCATAATTTTTTCAATTTGATTTTAAGATCTTTTACTCATTTGATTGCTGCAAAACCTAGCAAACACATTCGGTTCTTGTAATTACACAACTTTAAAGTTGCAAAAATGGGCGGCGCTACGCCCATTAAAATGTATTATAATATTTCACGTGGTTTCGCTTAGCCCATTTTTACGAAACATACTACCTTAACTTGAACTCTAAAATAGACACAATCTTCTTTTTAAAAAATGGATGGGGTCACGCCCATTAAAATTTAATAATATATTTCACAAGCTTCTATTTCAGCAATTTTTGCGAAACTTGGCAAACACCCTAAGCTTAAATTAAGGACAATCTTGCGTTAAAAGAGTGGGCGGAGCACGCATATTTAATTTTAGTATAATATTCTAGTGGTGCTGGTACTTAACCAATATTTAAAAAACTTGGCACACACCTTAAACTCTTAAAAATACACAATCTTGTTTTTAAAAAAGTGGGCGTAGCTACGCCCTATGAAAATTAATAGTATATTTCACTAAAAAGCTAAAAATAAAACTTTTTAAAAAAAAATTAAACCGACTTCAAAATTAAGCACTAAAAAGCTAAAAATAATATAGATCTAGTTAAATAAAATATTTTTACATACATATGTTACCTATAGTCTTGTTGGAAGTTGGTGCCAGCAATATTGGTAACTAAGCACATACTTAGATACATAGCTACATACATATATAAATGTATATAAAAAGTACTTGCAATTTTTTTTACCGGGCATTTTCCTATGTGTTTAGTTTCTGTATTACTGGCACCAATTTCAAACAAAATATATAGGTAACATATGTAAAAATATTTTATTTAACTAGATCTATATTATTTTTAGCTTTTTTGTGCTTATTTTTGAAGTAGGTTTAATTTTTTTTTAAGTAAGTTAAGTCATCATGACAACTTTTACATGGCGGTTTATACAAAATTAAACATCTTATTGGAACAGTCGTGTTGGAAGCCTTCATTTAGATTTTAGCGAAATGGATTAAGAAATTAAATATGTTGTTTCTATAGCATTTCCTTAATTCTTGGTGTTTTGATGTCTATTCCCACCAAAGGTTTTGGTCAACTTTACTAAAAGAAATCCATGTAAATACTTATAAAATAAACCCACCAATTGTATTTGTAACATTAAACAAATAAATAAACTAAATTCTGCGGTTCATATTAAAAACCATTCGCGGTCAAGGCGGATATATAAATTTTAGCACAGCAAAAAATAAATACATATTTATGTATGTATGTATGTATGTAAGTATATCATTCTGCCTTCTAATCAAAATTACCCACTTGCATATCTTCGAGTGTTGGTAATTCCGGAACATTTTGGTATTTCCGTATTACTGATTAATATTATTATTATCGTTAATAAATACTTTTGCCACAAAGCCGTCATATCTAATCCCCTTGTGGCAACTGCCCTTCCTTCTCACTTTATAAGAAACCAACGTTCAACAATGTACAGCCATAAATCATTAACCACGAATTACTCAGATATTATGAATTATCTACGAATGAACGATTCTAGCAAATACATACATACATACATACATATGAATAATAATGCTTTAAAGTTTAAACTAAATAAATATAAATAACATTATTAAGCGGAATTACTCGTATACATAAATAAATATCTACTTAATCGTATTTATACCAAGCCTTACTTTATAAATTATTGAATATTTTTTAATACAAAATGTATGTTTGATGTTATTGTATTTATTATTTTTTATTGTAATTATTTTACATGGAATTGGAAAACTTGTTGTCATTTAGTACATTACGCTGCTTGCTGGCTGCCGCGTGTTGTTGTATTTTAGTGTGTCACCCAACATTCATGAAATAACTTGAAGTACTCGTACGTACTACGTGATTTTCTTTAAATATAATTAGTGCCAGAGAATCCAATAGTAGAGGAAAGAAACTATCTAATAGGCTTTACTTAAGTTGTACAGGATTATCCATTTTTCGGTTTCAAAAGTAAAGTTAAATAAAGTGCACATAAAACTACTTGTATGATTTCAATGAAATTGTATTACAAATCAATTTCACTTAAATTACCGAATCTATATTGGTTGCAGTATGCGATCCTTTTTTTTTTTTTTATTAAAAGAGAAGTAACACTCAGGCAATGAATGTCTACTAATATTACTAGATGTAACCTTATTTTAGTAAAGGAATAGTGATAGAAAAGACAGTTGGTGAAGGAAGAGAGAGAGGAAAGCTTCATTATTTTACAACTATGGGGGAAAATCGCGGCAGTGTTGCAGCGCCTCTGGTGTTAAATGAGGTGTATTAAATTTTCTAAGCTGTACTTAGTAGCCGTTTTATTGGTTATTTTACTTACATTAGGATAAGTATCTGCTGAGGTCAGTATAGTTCAGTGACCAGTGACTATGCCTTCATCACTTGAACTTTCCTACAACAACAGATACAAATGGACACTAATGCATATCAGAAGAATGCGTGGTGTTGTTATTTTTTTAATGACTTTTGGATACCGGGCTCAAATTACTTCAGCTTCCGCCCAATTTTTTGCACATTTCGGGTGCCATCTTGGTGATAACTTAACGAATGTTGGTTTTGAAATGCTCCACTGTTAGGGGATTATAGGTGTACACAAGGTCTTTGGGTAAGTCTCACAAAACGGTGTGAAAGCTCATGATCTTGATGGACAATTGTCGTCACCGAAACTTGAAATTGCGCGTTCTTGAAAACTCCCATGCAATAAAGCCAAACTCGGTCATGTTGTGTGACCATGCCACGGGTCTTGTTGAAACCATATATCTTCCAGCTTATAGCCTTCAATTACAGGCCAGAAAAAGTAAGTTATCATACGCGCATAGGACTCTGATTTGACGGTAACAGTTCTTGGGACTATATGCCACACTTTCACTAACAGAAGCGGTATTTTCGGAGGCAGAGCGCACATTGCTATGATGTACATCCCTGAACACATCCTTAACGCTGCCAGTCTCTGCAAATTTGCTTACAATCTTGCCCATTCCTTTCAAATTAGGTCGATTATAACGACCATAATCACCCCCGTAACACTCGAAAAATTGCCCCTACTTTTTAACCAAAATTTTAACTATTTTTAACCGTTATTCGGCTATTTCCTTTATCTACATTCGTAAATGGCAAATCTTTCAGTAAATAAATGACACTTCAGATGCCAGATAGTTAACAGCTGATGGAGTTGCCAGACCAGCTTTTTTAAAAACTCTAAATCGATAACCATGTATTACTAACAGTTGTAAGCGGTCCAACCATTATACAATATTATTCCATATGTTGTTGTACATATTATTGTCGTTTTGACCTATACTATGCAATAAATCGCACAATATTTTCAAAGAAAATATTTCACAATTTTCCTGACACTGAAAGAGTAAACAATAGTGAACAATGTTGCCACCACATTACACAATTGTCTTGATTGTACAAAAAAATCAAGTCTTTTGATATTTGCCAATATATTGTACCACCTTCTAATATGACATACACATTGGCGGTATTATTGTACAATACGAAAAATTGCACAATAATATTGCAAATGGGCGGACCGCTGTAGGCAAGTTGTTGTGGAAATATTCAATGTTGTAAATACCTAATGAACATAACACAGCCCCGCAACCATCGATTTACACAACTTCAACATTCTCGATTAATAAAAATTATGTTTTTTTATTAAAAGCCACACAATTTCTTCCCTGACTTTATGTCTTCATTAAAGTAATTTTAACAAGTAAATTAAAGTTTCACCAAAAAAGCAATATTAAAAGTTATTCCCATCGTTGATAAGCAGGGGTCTGAATCAAATAGTTCTTCATTAGTATTTAGTGGTTAAACTTATTAGGGCAAATGTTTGCGGGATGTGACCTTACCTTAAAGGCCATGTCAGATAGAACTTCTGCTTAGCGTTGCGTTGAAGATTTGCTTTGACATCTAAGATGAAATGTACATGCTCATATGAAACATGTCACATAAAGTACTTTTAACACAAAGCGATGGAAAAACTTGGGCAACTCTCAACTTTTTGCGTGCTTTGAAAAATTTTGTTTGACTAAACTCGCATGTAACTATGAAATAAAAAACGAGTTAGTGGCATCAGAGTAATCGAATTGTGTCATGTTTTATGGATAAAACAAAATAGAGAAACAAACAGTGAGTGTTGTCAACATTTTTATTGTGTCATACAGATCTTGCTTCATGCTTTTTTTCCGGTGTATCTGACACCGCCTTTAACTCGATTAGAAATATCAGGATATATGCTGCTAATAATGCACTCTTATTTCCACAATATGGAGCGTTAAGTCCTGAATTAACTTTCTCCTAAATATGCATGGAAGCTTCAAAGCTTTCATTAATAAAATAATTAATGAAAGAGGTGCATATTAGCTCCGAATCTTCTTACTTAATAAACGTAAGAAAATTAACTAGACTTGCGAAATGCTGAAGCAGTCCCTGGGTAATGCTAGTCGAGTTATCGTGGGACCACAGTGGCCTGTCGTTGACAGTGGGCTGTCATTACGTCAAAATAAAAAACATACATATGTACTTGTGTACATATCTTTCTACTTCCAACAAATTAATCAAAGACAACATCAGATTGCTTATTTAACTATAAAATTCGATCACGTAAACGCGAATCATAGAGGCTTCTTTAAGCGTATTAAAAATAATGTCAACACTACTCGTAAGTAAACAACACCAAACCCCTTTTGAAGAATTCTCTACTTGCGCATTTGTTTATTTTAAAAACTGTGGGAACAAATAATTGGAAATATTTTCGCATACAAAAACACTTACATATGTACATACATACATACATACATATGGATACATACGTACAATAACTTCGATGATTTATTTACTTAAATATGGTTAAATGTAAATAAATATTTCTTAGCAACTTAAATGAAAAAAAAAACATGCGTTGGCCATACATAAAAATTATTGCAACTGCACTGTGGTCACAAAAGTATTTATTTTCAGTGGCTGAAGTTAAATATATTAAGTATTACACTGCGTTACACACATTCTGTCCTATGAACCAAATATACTTTTTCGGAAAGGGAAGAAAAAATAAAAATACACGTGTATCGGCGATTTTCATGTACACGTCAGAATTTTTTTGTATAAAATATAAAGCTCGTAGTGTCCGTCTTTCTGAAAAACTTTGGATAATTTTTAACCCTTTTTCCGTGATCCAATCGAGCTGAGTTTTTGCAGGCAGACTCGTGGAAATGTCTGTATCTTGTCAAATTTAAAAATAAATAGATTTTTATCAATTCTCAGATTTTTTTTGAAAAATTGGTTATCGGTTTCAGCTCCTTAAAAAACGATTTTTTATTAATTTTGTTATATTAACATTGAAAATTGTGACATTAAAAATGTTAATGCTTTTAAAGAAACTTCGGCATTTTATTCTTGAGTTGGTTAGCATTTGTGTCACCATCACGACAAATAGACCAACAGTATTCGCCAAGCATATGCGTAATATCTTTTCCTTTAAAGCGCTTTTCAATAGCCGCAATTTCCTGATGGAACCTTTCGCCATGCTCATCGCTACAAGCTCCTAAATCATCAGGGAAAAAATCTAAATGATTGTGAAGGAAATGGATCTTTAGCGACATTCACACAAAACATACAGAAGTGTTACGAGACGGAAGATAAGGGTTTTTTCTGTTTGTCTCGTTTTCCCTCAAATTTTGTCGGCGTTTTTGTTTTGATACTTCTTTCTAGTGCAATAAATTTTTATTAGCTGTGTTAATTGGTAAGTAGTAATACACTACAGTACAAATACACTATAGTTTTCTCTTTTTTCCACGAGTTTTAACAAAAACGTGATTGGAGCTGTTTTTACCTGTCACTTTCTTCACTTCTGTGTATTCTGTGACATTAATATGCCCATTTCGCCATATGCCGAAATCATTTCTGCGACAATATTTTTATAATTGGCAGCGCGTTTGTTGCCAAGAAACTGCTCAATAACGGAAACTGTGCCTTTCCATGCACGTTGTTCGATAGCATTCAATTTAGACGAAAATTCATAGCTTACAACTATTTTTTTTATCTGCGGACTTCGCCGCTCAATTTTGGAAAAATTTTGCGCAAACTTGCAATCGCCTCGCCCTCACGATCCAGTTTTTTAATAAAATTTGATACGAGACCGAGCTTAATGTGTAGTGGTGGCAAAATGATTTGAGATGGCTGCACCAATGGTAGATGCTCTATACTTTCTACGCCTACTTTGTAGCATGTTCGCTGCTTCCACTTAAATTCAGTGTAATGCTGATCTCTTTTGCGACCTTCCCATGTACACAAAAAGCACTGGTGAGTTGGAAATCCACTCTTTACACCCATGAGCTATCCGACTACTATCAGATCGCAGCATATTTTCCAATTATGCTCTTGGTACTTTATCAGCTGTAATACTAATTCCATGCCTTCGTATGTTTCTTTGAGGTTTGTGACAGATGTGCAATAGCTTTCCGTGAGCACCTGCCTTGACGGCCTAATCTCACGGGTGCCAAAGCACCGATCGCCCCCATGCACCCTTTTTAGAATGAACCTATGCCCACTCCTCAAAGGCACATAGGTTGCAATCTTTGTATATAGTTATCCCTGTACTATATTCAAGTATGTACCTTGCTTAGGTACTTTTAGCTATCTAAACTCTGCTGCTATGTCGAAGTCATAGCTTCTGCTATGTCTATGCCCATAGCAGCTTCTGTTGAATGGCAACAGCACCTAGAATAGTGTCTGGCTGACCGCGTCACGCCAATCACTAGCATTGATTTAACACTGGGAAGCCAAGACAATTCTCCCAGTGATTTTGGTAGCAACCACAGCCACCACGTTAATTCTCCGGCTTCCACGCTAAGGTGTTGTGTATACACTAATAGTGAGGTCCCCAAGAGAATTCCTCAACCATTGCCGGCACAGCTCAAACACTCATCCGAAATGAATGCATTCCTGTGTCGCCAAATATCCAGTGCCTACTCCACACATACCAAAATCATCCCATCTAGGACGAACTCGGCATTTTAGCAAAGAACACTGACGACCACTACATGCACTCAATAACTTCAAAGCAGCTCGGCTGTCGGGCCACCGGCACCCGTGGAACCAGAAGTAGCCTCTGGTCAGACCTCGAAGTTCCACCACAAGGGCTTCACCTTTATCGTCTTTTGAATTCAGGGGCAGCTCTAGGTGACGCTGCACCTAACTGACATCAACAGTACCTGTCTTCCGTTTATAAATATGTGCACATCCTTTGCTCTGTTATTTCAGAGATCGGGTAGTAACAACATAAGTTCTATGGGTAATGCACCAAAGGTACGTCAATGGAAAAAGCCACATTACCCCAGCTGGGGCCCCGGGCTTGCCACACCCGTAGTCGAAATCGACTCCCCTGGGGGGAGGTTTGTGACATATGCGATCGGGACAGATGGATGTTTGATACCTATATGAAGCAGCACGACTTTAAGGCTGTTGACCGATGCATCGATGAAAAGCCGCTACTCCTCTGAAATATGAGGGTAACCAATTTTTGCAAACATCGAACCAAAATCATAACAATAAGCCAGGTTTTTTTCACGATCTTCGTGCAATTTAAAAAATTCGTCATATGGAATAGTGCTACCTCGATCACGAGCGGCTGTTATTTTAAAATCAGCCGCCATAATATTCCACTGCTTAAAGTGTGATGCAAAGAGTTCCGCTGTTCTCCTCGACAAATTTCCGTCTCGTACAAGGTCATTGAAGTCGGCTTGTGTTATTTAGTGCGGCACTGCAGTCCCAAGTTCACTGGATGTTGGTACATATTCCGATACTTCTGAACTCTCGCATCTCGCATTCGATGCAAGAAATGTTGATAGCATTGTTGGAACTACTGTTGATTTTCCATCGCTTATTTGGGGAACATCATCAAAAATCTCCACTGAAGCCACTATACGTTCTTCTGGTGAGTACAGAACCGCTGGAATAACCGATTCCACATTAGCGTAGCGAACTTTTTTGCGGCGAAAGTATTGGTATGGTACCCTTTAGTTTGAGGAAAGGTTACGCAAAAGTAGCACAATTTATTTCAGTGCTCCGTACGTAGTAGCCAAATTGTTGGTACAGCGTACTTTATTGTTGACCTTCTATCAGTAAACTTGCATAAATTTCTATAGCAATAGTAGCACATGACTTAAGGAGTATACCATAAGTAAGGAACATAAGCAGTCTTGAATATTTTCTGAAACGAATTAACCACTGTTTTCGTAATATTTCTCAAATTTTTACTTGGTGCGAATAAGCCACAAACGTAACAAAAGTTATTTCGAGTCGGGCACTGCATTGATAAACTGCAAATACATGGAGTAGGATGGGTCGAAAAACAAATCTCTTTTTTTCCCGGAACGCCTTAGAAGTTTAAAAATTTGGAGTCCCTTCAAGTTATGCTGAAAGAAGAGAAAAAATATTTAAAAAAAAATCTGAGAATTGATAAATATCTATTTTTTTTTAAATTTGACATGATACAGACATTTCCACGAGTCTGCCTGCAAAAACTCAGCTCGATTGGATCACGGAAAAAGGCTTAAAAACTTACCCAAAGTTTTTCAGACAGACGGACACTACGAGCTTTATATTTTATACAAAAAAAATTCTGACGTGTACATGAAAATCGCCGATACACGTGTATTTTTATTTTTTCTCCCCTTTCCGAAAAAGTATATTTGGTTCATAGGACAGAAAAAAGTTCGTTTTTGTAACGCGGTGAGCTTTCGATGAATTATTTTAGTATAAAAAATTATTATAAACGATTGTTTTTTATTTTTAGGCAAAGTTGTTGAAAATTTTAAAAATCACTTTGAGTGATAATCACAATAAGGACATTCTTTGCCGATAATGCCAAATGAAAATTCGTTTGAACAGTACTTTCGACTACAGTCGAAGATCGAAAGTTGTTCATTATTTTGCCATGTTCACACATTGCCCATATTATTGTGCAATAATTGATATTGTACAATATGGGCTTATTTAAAAAAAAAAATTCACGGTTAATAAATATTTTCAACGCTGTTTTTTTTTTAATTTAAAATAAAATATATACATATGTATACATTAGACTGGTCACAGCCAAGGTTGCCAGATTTTTTCTGGCCTATTAAGACAAATTGATTTTAAAAATTCGCCAAAAGTCGACAAAAATCAGTTTTATACAGTTTTTCTTAGTGAATATTTTATAATAAATCTGTTTTTATATAATACTTTTTATATAAATTTTTATAAAATTATCGTATCAAAATTTATCAGAAAATCGCCATAAATAATTTTATGTAAATTTTTCTCATCCAAATTCAAAACGCAGTAATGTCTATAATTAATGTAAGAAAAATCATTTAAATCAAATTGTTTTAACTTCTTGCAGACGAGTTTTGGTAGGATTTATTTTTGAGACTACCACTTTAACAAACTAATATTCCTGAATTTCAAAAATTTTTAAGTTCAAGTTTTTTGTTAAAAAAAATGCCTTATTAATCGCTAACAAATTTATTTATTATTTATTTATTTATTTATTAGAATAACCCCCGTATCGCCAAACTAACTCCAAACAAGTTGAAAAATCGCCACGTTTGGCGAGAAATTGCCATATCTGACATCCCTGGTCACAGCTTGTATGAATTTTTTTTAATTCTTATTATATCCAGTGTCTAAAATATGAGGTTTGTTGTCATAAATACGGTCTTAACTTAATAGCTCGATCCTAGGGTTCCTTCTGGTGCCTAGCGGGGTCTAAAGTACCCGATACACAGTGAGGGATTTTGTTTAAAAAAAATTAAATAATTCTGCAGTTTCTAAACAATACATTCGACTGTTATGAAATTTCATACAGCAGTCGAGTTTAAATCTGGAATTTGGACTACACCGAAAGAATTTTACTTCATAAGTCCAACGAAACAATTTCATTAGATTTCTTCACAGATCTAATGAAAATTTCACGAATATTGTGAAAGAATTTCATAGGAATTGCTTCGTTGGTATTCTAGTTACGTAACAATATTTCATTGGACTTATGACAACAATATTTTCTAATTATTAAGAAACCCCCTTATATTTAAGAAACATTTACAGTTGTTGCTTGAAATAAAGATATATACATAGATAAATACATACCTTAAAGCAATTAAGTTAAATATTAAATTCTTTAAAACTAAAAAATATAATAAAATATACAGCAATTTAGAATTTCATTATAGCTATAAAATGTCTTCGTTGTCCCAATGAAAATTTCAATGTAGTCATGAAAGTCTGATAAATTAAACGTATTTAAACAGTTGTCAACCAAAAGCATGCATCAACGGTAGTTCTGTATGATTATTCTTGTACTCTTTGTGCGCTTATTTACACATACTGTTTCAGTTAAGTTATTTCGTTGTTATAATTAAGTTATTTAATTGTTTTGATGAAATTATTTCGTTATTTTGATGAAATTATTTCGTTGGAAATTACCTCGTTGTTTTAATGAAATTATTTCGTGGTCTTAGTGAAATTATTCGACGTTGGTTGAATTTTAATGAATTTTTTCATTAGGTTAATGTCGAAATTTATAGAACTTATAAACAAAATTCTTTCAGTGCATATATCCTTAAAGGGGGTGGGTGTAGCCACAAAACCCCAAAGTGGGAGACCAAGAGTTAATAAAAAATTAAAACTTATGTCAAGCAGATGTTCTTGATTTGATAAAAAAATATTTTTTGCAAGTGGATCTTCTTTTCTATCCAAGAGCTAAAAAAAGTCTGCTACATTTATAGGTGTTCGCTTACAGTTTAGGAAATAATGGCGAAAAAAATTTTAATTTTGGCTTTTCTACCAACCTTGGTCCACTCTACTGTTAATGGAGAAGTCAAATCTTGCTCGATTTAGAAAAGGAAATTCACTAACTAAGGAACAAAATGTGTAACATTCAAAAAAAATCGGTATTAAAATCACGTCTAATTCTAAAGTTATGCGCAATTTATCTAAAAATAAAAAAATAGATTTTCGACGTTTTTTTTGCAGAAAAAAGTGGGTTAATTACTTCGCTATTATAAAAAAAAATTGTTGTAAAAATACCAACCCCATATTTTTACTTATTTAAAAGATCTTACAATTAGAAATATTACAAAGAAATTTTTTGTTAAAAATTATCGTTATTGAAGCAAGCACATCGTTTCGAAATAGGCCTATTTCTGTTATAAATATCAATTTTAAGGCTTTTTTTTAATTCCAAAGCTGTACACAGAAAAAAAGTACTTTTCTACATTTAGACAAAATATGTTTTTAAATATTTCCAAAAATATCTGTACTTGGCTAAAAATAAGAAGAATATAGCAAAAAATACTGAAAAATTCCATGTTTGGGATTTTGCGAATTATTTTGGGAATTACCGGGAACTCAAAAGCTCTTACTTTGTGTGTATTAACTGCATAATTTTCCCTCTAAGAGAGCCTTTTCAGTCACTAAACATTTTTTTAATTACTTAATAGAAAATAATTTAATTTGTTTAGTATTATTAAAATTATTTTTGTGTATCGAAAAACCAAAATTAAAATTTCTTAAACGTAAATAAGCAATTTTCATAAAAAAACGAGGTCCCAAAATGTGTTAGCTTATGGGTTAATATATTGTTTGAAAATTTGCGCCATATTTTCTTATCTTATTCTTTCAATAAGAAAAATATTCAAATATATTAAAATTTTTTTTAATGAAAATTTTTTCCACACTTTCTCCATGCTTTTCCTTTGAATGACATTAATTACGAGTAAATTAATTTTAAACGTAAATAAATCAATTAAAATATATATATGTATATATATATATATATATATATATATATATATATATATGTATATGTATATGTATATGTATGTATGTATTTCTTTAAAATAATATCTTAATAATTTTTTAAAAGCTAAATTCATCATTAAAAATTATTTATTTATAAATCGTTTGCCAATTTTTCTTACATATTTCATACATTCACGAAACAAATGGCCGGCCATTCATGCTAATAATATGGTAATAAAAATTTTACGCCACAGTCAAGCTATTTATTTAGACAAATATTTATTTTCTGCGTACTATCAAATTATGTTTATGTATTTAGAATTTCTGTCTATCAATTAATTGAAGAATTTAATAAAATCGCATAAAGTTATTATATTCCAGGTATAATATAATAAGCAACAACTATTATTATAACAAAATATTTGTTTAAAAATTTCCACGGAAAACTTCAACTGCTGCTACCCACATACCTTGTTGTTACGCATTTGTATTTTATTCAGAAAAAATTACTTTACAAAAAAATGGCTTTTAAAAAATAAATTTTAGATAAAAATCCCGTAAAGCAAAAAGTACAACTTATAAAAAAGCTTTTGGAATAAAGTACATTTTGAAAGAAAAAGTACCTTTTTTAGAAAAGTATCTTTTGCCAGGAAAACTACCTCTAAAAAAGTACGGTTAAGGAAATACTAAATTTCGAACTAAAATTCATTTTGGAGAATATTCTATTACGTACCTTTTGAAAAAAAAATATTTTTTAGAAAAAAGAATTTTTATAAAAAATTACCTTTTGGTAGAATGTAGCTTTTGAAAAATGTACCCAAGAAAAAGTACCATTTAAAATAAAAAATTGGAAAATAATACCTATAAAAAAAATAAGTTTTAGCAAATTTCCCTTAAAAAAAGAAAAAGTACTTAAGTAAATAATTGCGAAAAAATGCCTTTTACCTAAAAGAAATACCCTTTACCCCTGCTAAAAAGTATATTTTTAAAGAAAGGATACCTTTTATGAAAAGTACCACTCAGAATAAATAAATACTTTTAAGTACCTATTACAATGAGAAACTGCTTAGTAAAAACGAACCTTTTAGTAAAAAGTACTTTTTTTATATATATTTTTGAAAAAACATGTATGAAAAAGTACCTATAAAAAAAGAACGTTTTAGTAGAACGTACTTTTTTCCTAAATAAATTTTTTAACATACATTTAAAAAAAAGTACCTTTTAGAAACAAGAACCTTTTTGAAAAAAGACTTTTCAATAGTACCTTATACAAAAAAAACTTACCTTGGAAAAAAATATATTTTAAAAGAGAATAGATTTGCGAAAAAGTACATTATTTTAAGTTAGTTTTTGGATCAAGAAGCTTTTACTAAAAAATACAAGTTTTTTTTAAAGAACCTATGAGAATAAAGTACATTTCAAAGAAAATGACCTCTTATTAAAAATTAACTATTAAAAAGTAATATTATTTAAGTAAAAGTACCTTCTAGAAAAAAGAATCCTTGAATTAAAACTGCCTTGTACATAAAAATGCGCCCTCAAAAATTACCTTTTGAAAATAGAGTACCTTTTAGAACAAAGTACTTTTAAAAAAAAAAGTAATTTTAAAGTACCTTTTAGAAAAATTAAATATTAGATTAAAATACCTTTGTGCAAAAAATACCTTATGTAAAAAGTACCTTATAGAAAAGTAACTTTTATAAAAAGTATGTTATAGAAAAAATATAGAAAGTAAGAGCACTTTACTTTTTTTAATAGAAAAGTGCAGACCTCTACGAAAAAGTACCTTAAACAAGAAAAGATCCCCTCAAAAAAGTACGCCTTAAAAAACAATGCCTTTGGAGAAAACAAACCCCCTAGAAAAAGTATCTTTAAGAAAAAATTATATATTAGAAAAAAATTATTTATAAGAAAAAAGTACTTTTTATAAAAAACTGTCTTATAAAGAAGTATGTGCGTTTAAAAACACTTTAATCTTTTTTTAGCAGAAAAAAAAAGTACATTCTTAGAAGAGGTACTATTTAAAAGAAATACAATTTAGTAAAAAAATACTGTATAGAAAAATGTTTTGAAAAACACTATTTTAGAAAATAGTACCTTTTGTAAAAAAGGAGTTTTCAGTAAGAAGCACCCTTAAGCAAAAAGTACATTCTATTATTTCATAAAAACTACCTTTTGAATAAAAAAGTACCTTTCAATAAAAAGTACCTTTTTAATAAAAAGTATCTTTTTTATAAAAATTTCTTTTTATAATTAATTACCTTTTAACAAAACGTACCTTTTAATAAAAAGTAACTTTGAATAAAAAGTGCCTTGTGATAAAAAGTACCTTTAAATAAGAAGTACCTTTTAAAACTAAGTACCTTTTAATAAAAAGTACCTTTCAATAAAAAGTAAATTTTAATAAAAAGTACCTTTCAATAAAAAGTACCTTTAAATTAAAAGTAAATTTTAATAAAAAGTACCGTTCAAAAAAAAGTACTTTTTAATATAGAAAAAGTTCCGTTTAATATAAAGTACCTTTCAATATAAAGTACCTTTTAATAAGAAGTCCTTTCTAAAAATATTTTAGAAAAAGTTCCTTTAAAAACAATTTCCTTGAAAAGAAAGTTATTTTCAGAAAAGTACTTTAATTTCTTTAAATAATGTTTGGGATTTTTTTTATATTTTTATAAATACTTAGTACAGTTGATTGCGATATGAACGTCAACAGTGGGCACAAGGCAATTAGTTTAGTTCACTACAGTGTGGTTGTTTGTTTTCTTTTAAACATTGAAATGTAATTCACTGAAATTTGCATAACATAGTATTTATAGTTTTGTATTCTGATACATATGTATGTACATATTAACAGCTTTTTAGAAATTTTTATTGAATTATCACTAAGAAATAATTAATTTTTTACTATCTTAATTGAATTTTTAAGTTGAATATACATACATATTTCTTAGTACGAGTTGGAAATAGAAAAATATCGTAACAATTTCTTCGAATTACGTATCGCATTGATAAATGTATATACATATTTACATGTACATATGTACATATGTACATATATAAATATCTTTTCCGTTAAACATTTCAAAATAAATTTGTGCGAATTTATAAAATTCCACTTAAACATGTTTAATGGTACAGAAAAAACAATACAAGTTAATTTATTACCTTTTTCTTGAAATTCACAACAAAAATTGTTATCAAAATAAATGCTCTCCAGACCTAATCAAATGTTGCAGTAATTTTATACTTTTGAAGTTTATACCCAGCAAACATAACATCATTGGCCAGAACTATATATATATGTACTTATGTATGTATGTTTTTTTATTCTTTCTTGTTGAAGAAAATTAAAGTAATTTTAATTTATTTGAATAAAAAATTATGAAATTGAAACGGAAACCAGGATTGTGTTTATCTACAAAAATCAACAAAATTCAGAACTTAATCCCAGCATTGACTATTTTCCATATTGTTTTTTTTATTAATCAGTGCAAAGTAACTAAAATAATAATAAAAAAAGTAAAAGTAAATTCTGTATGACGACAATGTCTTACTTAATTACGTTGAAAAGGGGGACTTTGCCTTTGTTTTCTTTATTTTTATAAAATTGTTTCTATTTAATTTTAATTTTACGTCTAAACTTTATACATTTACTTAATAAATCATAAGAGTCAAACAAATGTTATTGTCGTCACATTTGAAATGTAATAATTCATTCATTATTCAGAATTTAATTAAAATTAAAATGCTTTTGGAGAATAAATAATTCTTAAAAAAATAAAAATATTTTTTTGGGTAATTTTTTTTTTTTCACTAACCAACGAAATTTCTTAAGGGAACACTATTTTGTATACAGTGAAGCACAGCTTTAATGGACTGAAAGAGATATAAAGTATTTGTTCCTTGTAAAGAACATTAGCACTAATAATAATACAAAAAATCTTGGAAATTGTGTTATAATAAATAAATTCTTACTGACTTTGGGACTTTTAGTCGTACTATACGAAGTTTAGCCTATGTAATTGAATATCTTAACTGATTTAGAATTTTTTTGGTGCCTTTTTTGTTTAGGCGCTTTTTTTTTTGTTTCTTGGCATTTTTTTTTGTTTTAGCGACTTTTTAGTTTTCTGCAATTGTTTCGGTTTTTAGCGTCTTGTTTTAAATTTAGCGATTTATTTTAGTCTTGGCGTTTTTTTTTTAATTTTTGCGACTTATTTTAGTTTTGGGGTTTTTAACAATTCTTGCGATTTTTTCGGGTCTTGGCAATTTTTTCGTTTCGATGATTTTTTTTTCTTTTTTCTTTTTTAATAAGGAGAAGTAACACTCAGGCAATGAATGCCTACTAGTACTTATAGGTGTTACCATCTTTAGGAAAGGGATAGTGATAGAGAAGACAGGCGGTGAAGGAAGAGATAGAGGAAAGCTTCTTTCTTTTACAACTCTACGTTTTGCACGTTATAAAGCAGAGTTGCAGCGCCTATGGTTTCAAGGAGGTGCATTAAATTTTTGAAGCTGTGCTTAGTAGCCATTTTTATTCGTTATTTTACTTCTGACTGATGATTTTGCGTCGCACACAAAGGTTTCTGTACGGACACAACATTTGTATGTAATACTCGCACCATCCGAAGTTTAGCCCATGTAATTGAATATCTTAAATGATTTAGACTTTTTTTTTTCAAATTAAGTACCCGGTTTTGGCGCTTTTTTCATTTAGGCGATTTTTTTATTTTTTTGGTTTTTTTTTGTCTAAGCGATTCTTTTAGTTTTTTGCAACTGTTTTGGTTTTTGGACACTTATTTTAAATTTAGCGATTTATTTTAGTCTTGGCGTTTTTTTATTTTTGCCGTTTATTTTAGTTTCGGGTTTTTTTATATTTTTGCGATTTTTTCGGGTTTTGGCAATTTTTTCGTTTTTGGGGATTTTTTTATTTTAAAATTTTTTAGCTTTAGCGTTTTTGAAAATTTCAAGAGTTTGCCTCTTACGGCTTCCAAGACACAGCAAGTTGTCACAGTCTCATAGTCAAAATTACATTAACTGATTGAATTAGAATTTTTAAAATTTTAGTATTAATTGGTGCATAAAAATACATTAACTATAAAAATTTCAAGTGTTTATATATAATAGTCTGTACACAGAGAAAAAACTGCCTAATAGAATCAAGAAGATTTTCTTTATGAAACGTTTTTAGGCTAAGGGGTATCCCAGCAGAAAGAAGCGAAGATTTTTTGATAGAGATTCCTTATTGTTTTCATATGGTAGATCTTGTTAATTTTATCAAGAAGAAAACCACATAAAATCAAGAAGAAATCTTATTATTCACAACTTTTTTTACTCAATTTCCGTTATTTTTTGCAGCAAAAACACAATCCGTAGAGAAAATCTTCTTGATTCTATTAGATTTTCTTATAAATTGTAAACTATAGGGATTTCTTATTGATTTTATTAGGTTGCCTTATTGATTTTTTCAAAAAGTGTTTCCTTATTAATTTCATTAGGTTGACTTATTGAGTTTTTCAATAAGGTATTCCTTATTGTTTTCATTAGGTTCATATATGATTATGTGTAAGGCATCTTATTAATTTTTTTAATAAGGGAATCTTCTTTTTATTAGGTTTCTTGTTATTTCATATCTATAAATAAACATAGAGACATTTTTTTCATAATCCTTTTCGTTCTTGTATAAGCATGTTTGTACAATAATTTCAGTTCGGATGCAGGCTGCTTGTTAGCATATTGGTTAGAGTTCTTGTCTATCAGTCAGAAGGTTGCTGGTTCAATACTTGTCTCCTCCCAAGTAATAAATATGTATTTATGGTGAGTTAGGTAATTGAGAATGTAATATAATATGTATGTATAAATAAATAGCATCTAAATATACTACATACATACATACAAATATCGTACAGAATTTAAATGAAAATATATAAGTAGAAATTTTTTTTTTATTTTTTATTAGGTTGCCTAATGAAATCAAAAAGAAAACCTTTATAAAAAAATCAATAAGATAATCTAATAAAAAACAAAAGATCTCTTCTTAATTTTTTCAAAAAGGTTTTCTCTATGAAATTAATAAGATTTCCTTTTTGAAAAAAAACCATAGAGATATCTTATTAATTTTGTTTTATTTTTTGAGGTATTTATTAGGCACTGTTTTCTCTGTGTATATAAAATTAGGATTTACACATGTTTCGTTGCTCGCTTTTGTTATATAATTTGTTGCCAAAGCTCTACATATTCTGTAAAAATTTAAGGTCCGTAGCTCTTGTAGTTTTCGAGAGAACAGCCTGTTGGGGACAGACGTACATACGAGACGGACATTGTAGAAGAAACAATTGAAGACGCTATTGGTTTTAACCGGATTCCACTGCACTTTAAAGTGAATTATGTACTTACGTTCAAATTGTTTAAATATGTAATGACCACTTAAAGCTTACACGCATTAATTGACAAGTGTACTAGTTTTTTTTTTAAATTTATTTTTGACGTAGTTGACCCTTTCAGGTCGCATTTAGTTATTGAAGAAAAAGAAATACATAATTTGGAAGGGTGCAACAAAAGTTGTACCATCACACAAAAATCGATTATAACATGTTAACAGTAATAATAACATAAGTCTGTGTGTCTATAATTATGCAAGGGGTCCGGGTCTAAATTATAAAAAAAAATATTATTTACTTCATATCACACTATTTTTAACTAAATTTATTCAATTTAATTTTGGAAACAAAAATACATGAATTATAAATTTTTTTCTGAAAAAAAGTTGCAAGCTATTTATTTTTTTGCTTTTTTAGTCAAAAGCATTATTTAGCAACCTCATTTTAGTAATTGGTAGACCTTTAAATGCTTGAGCACTTCCTCCTAATAAATTTTTATTTGCCAATAAACGCTAAACTTATTTCTTTCTTTATTTTGCATTAGACAACTTTTATAAAAACGCACAGGTTTATCTTTTATATATATTATTTTTCTTTTAATCTTAACATGAATTGAATTCAATTTTATTAAAAAACATCTTGCTTTTTTTCATTAAACATAAAACTTTGAACTTCAAAAAAATCACAGAGAAGAAACCGTACTTTTCTAAAAACAATTTATTTAATTTTTAGTTTCTTTATTTTTAATTTTTTTATTATTATTGAGGGTATTCATTTCAGTTTTTTCCTCATTGGAAAAATGTAATTTTTTACAACAAACAACGGGAAAAAAATTTTAAAAAAATTTTTGAATTTTTTTTCCTTGTGTTTGTTGTCAAAAATTAAATTTTTCCATTTTTCCAACGAGGAAAAAAACTGAAATGAATACCCTCATTATGTATTTTAATGTAATTTATTACTTCATTTTCACATAACTCAAAAAATTTAATGAAACCCCATTTCGTTCTTCATATTGTAGTACACATCTGACATTTTTTGTGTTCTCATTTTGTGGTGTCATTTTCAAAATGTGTACAACGCCGTTCACATTACAATGTGTACAACGCCGTTCACATTAGAGGTGGAAAACTATCGATAGTGTCATTATGGGAAGTTTTCGATAGTTTAAAAAACTTTATCGATGTATCGATTCAAGACTATCGAAAATTATAAAAACTATCGATATATCGACGATACTATCGTGATAGTATCGAAGTTGTATGGTTCTCGTATAATGTACACATTTATTTACACTAAAAATTTAAAAACACAATAAGGGTTTTCATGAGAACTCTTAAAATTACCATTTGTGCAATTGGGCAAACTTGCGAGACTTGCTTCATGAAGCCCCTTTTAACATTTTGTGCAAACAACTTATGTAAATTTGAAACAAACGTCAAAAAATTAATTAAATAAATATAAAATAATAAAATTTAAAGCAGTTTTTAATTAAAAAACATATTTATAAAAATAAAAGAGTGTGTGTGTGTGTGTCTAAAAGTGTCTAAAGAAGTCCAACAAAGCAAGAAGTTTATGTTTATGCACAATTGCACAGCTTAAGTTTACGAGTCAAAATTATTGGGCAAACTTAACAGGTTTGTGCAAATAAATTTCTATACAATTTTTGACATTTTATTTACGAGAGTGTAAAAATGCACAATTGCACAGTTTGCGAGACTTTTGAACAGTCTCATGAAAACCCTTAATATTTTTAAATAAAACAAAACAAAATAAAATAGAATTATATTTGTCAGTTCAATAAATAACACAAGTAAAATAATTGTGTGAAAAAAATAAGTGAGATCAGCGAATGAAATTTTCCGTCATTCAGTTATTTTTGTTTATTAAATGCAACATATTTACATTTTTTGGTCTTAGTGGTGTATCATTTACTATCGATATTGACTAAAAAATATCGATTGTTTTAGGGTATTAATCGATGGCAGAATTAAAACATCGATAGTCGCAAAAAAAATGTGCTATCGATAGTGCATAGATAATGTGAACAGCGTGACCGTTAGACCGACTAAAGTGGCAAATTGCCACTTTTTCGACTGCCTTGCCACTTTTTCGAGTGCTTTTGCCACTTTTTGTCTCCCTTTTTTTAGAGTGAATTATAAAAAAATACATTAAAAATAAAAAGTTTTGTGTAGTTTTCTCGTATTTTTTTAATTTTGCCCCTTTTTTTGATAAATCTCCTTTTTGGGGCCACTTTTGTCATCGGTCACCCTGAATGTGAACTTTATGTTTTTTATATGGAAAGCAATGCCACACAATTAAAAATATCGGCAAAGAAAAACGTTGTCAATAGTACACGCTATTGCGATATCACAAAATGCCATAAAGTGTAATTCGCATAAGAACGAAGTTTCCAATAAATTCAAACCACAAAAATATAATTCATGTGTATTTATGAGAGTGACAGTTTGTGCAACTTAAATGTAAGAGTTCCTGGTGGTACTGAGTTCTGCTTGAAGCATACGCAGAATTCAGTACGAGGGTTTATTACGTTAATAAGTTGCGGGCCTATGTATAAGCAAAAATTGGAATGAAGTTAGCATAAGTGACGAAATTGAATTATGTGTTAACGAGCTCCTCCATAAAATTTGACATTAAAAACAGTATCATTTCCTAATTTTAACCCACCTCTAAGTCCGAGCATGATTTTTAATGTGAACTTTCATCGCAAAACTCTTTAAGATCATTTTCTATTTTGCCACTTAGGCTAACTTCATGCCAATTTTTGCTTATACATTGGGCCTTTATTATATAAAAAAGTTTTATAACAAAAGCATGAACTTTATTTTAGATTTCTCTTTTTGAATATAATATATCCTTAATTTATCACAATTACAACAACTCAACATATACCCAATAAAAAAGAGACTCCAAAAAAGTCATGAAAATGTAGAGTTTGCGATCTGGAAGTAGTGCAAATTTCGATCCGATCTAATGATTTTTACATAGGGTTGTCATTGCAAGAAGTTCTCTTTTTCGATGCCTGGTCACTGAATTGGAAGCGATATTAAGAAAAATTCCCTTTTTTGTGTTCTATGATAATATTTTCATCTAGGAAAAATGGTAAATAGTTACGTATTTTAACAATTCGCTTCTTTTTATACGAATTTAAGCCCGAAACAGTGTTTTCATGTAAATTGAAGCAAATAGCTTTTAAACTTTAGACTAAAATTAGTTCATAAATTTCTTTACATTTTTTTTTTAATTCTGGTGAGTATTTTCCAACACTATGGAAGAGTTACAAGTTTTTGTATAACTAAAATAAGCTTCTACATGGTTTTTTGCTCACTCTCGGCAAATTAAAAATATCGATTTTTTGGAAGCAATGAAAATGTAGTTCCACTAGAATGACTTCCATTTTTTTCACTGGGATAACATTAGGCATTCCCTGTTCTTTCATAATATTGCTTGTTTAATTTAAATTTTAACCTCGCCCTATTGAATAGTTAAAAAGGTCAATTTAATAAAACAAACGTGCTAGAAAATGCAAATCAATGGGATTACATTTATTATTTCCTCACCCTACACCTTGTAGTTAAAAAAAAACTTTGTTTACTTGATTAAAATTTTTCAAAATATAAACAGAATAAATATAATGTAAATATCTTAATATACATACATAAAAATCAAAAACACGTTTATTTGTTAGGGGTAAACTCTTCAATGCCCCAACAGATTTTCGCCTTCCACCCCATAAAATATTTGTAAAAGACCGGCGCGTGTTTTTATACATATTCTCTATGGGGCGTGAGGAGTGTTTCTGTGTAGTTTGCGCAATATTTAGTTTTTTCGTGGGCAAAATCCCATTTTCATATTGTACCACCAATGCCATATACAACAGTAATGTTTGCTCAGGGCCAGCAACGCGGACCGGGGTTAGCTAGTAATAGTATATACGTATAAAGTTTATATTAGTTATAAACGGGGAAACCGCAAATATGCAATTGCATGTTTTTTTCTTATCTGATATATCAATGTGGAATTAAGATATCTATCCGTTTTAGAACGTTTTTATGAATTTTGGCATTTATTTGTTAGTGCATATTTTTGCATATTTTACCCTTTAAAGCATGTTTTTGCATATTTCAGTCTAACGCGCATATTTTGAAAATTTCTCGAGTTTTCACAGCATATTTGGCGTTTTAGAGCATATTTTGGTTCAATTATTAAGTTAAGCTACGGTCACACTTGTCAAACATTTGCCCAAAAAAGCGTAACCAACAAACACTAACGAAAAAAAATTTTGATCCAAACACTTGTTTATCAAATTAAACAGTTTCGAACACAACTAATAGATAATGTCATAGAATCCAACATTATTGGCTACTCTTCTAACTTGTCAAACTTTTCTCTGAATTGAAAGATTTTACATTAGCATTTAGTGGTTACGCTTTTTGGGCAATTCTTTAAAAAAGGCCATTGTGTCTTTTCTGGCTTCCGAATTGATTTAACACGTTTTCTTGTGAGAATATATTAATTATTAGTATATGTTCTAACATCCAACCTTATAAGAAAAACAACTTAAAATTAACGATTTAAAATTTTTTAATTTATTTATTTTCACTCACTTGTAAACAGTCTTGAGAAAGAAAAACGAATCAAGAAAATTAAAAAATTTTAAATCGTCCATTTCCAATATTTTTTCCTACTATTGTTTTGTATTTTCCAAATTTAATATTAAACAGAAGTAACATGTGTTTTAACATCTTCACTGAACGTTAATTTCAATAAAAACTTGGTTTAGTAATTGTGACGAACGCTGCCCCGATTACATCAGTTTATACATTTTCAATATAAAAAAGTTTCTTTAGATTTGACAGGCGGCGATTTTTATTTAAAAACTTAGCTTTTTATATAATACCCAGTAAAAAAAGACACTCCGAAAAAGTCATGAAAATGTAGAGTTTGCGATCTGGAAGTAGTGCAAATTTCGATCCGATCTAATGATTTTTACATAGGGTTGTCATTGCAAGAAGTTCTCTTTTTCGATGCCTGGTCACTGAATTGGAAGCGATATTAAGAAAAATTCCCTTTTTTGTGTTCTATGATAATATTTTCACCATGAAAAATTGTAAATAGTTACCTATTTTAACAATCCGTTTCTTTTTATACGAATTTAAGCCCGAAACAGTGTTTTCATTTAAATTGAAGCAAATAACTTTTAAAGTTTAGACTAAAATTAGTTCATAAATTTCTTTAATTTTTTTTTTTTAATTCTGGTGAGTATTTTCCAACACTATGGAAGAGTTACAAAGTTTTGTATGACCAAAGTAAGCTTCTACATGGTTTTTGCTCACTCTCGTCAAATTAAAAATATCGATTTTTTGGAAGCAATGAAAATGTAGTTCCACTAGAATGACTTCCATTTTTTTTCACTAGGTAGTTTTGGTTCATTGCAATAACTATTAAATAAAAAGCTTGTCTTATTCCTCAAAATACAGTTCCAAAGTTTTAATTCTGATCTAGTGATCGCTTTTGAAGTAAAAGCTAAATTTTTGTTCTTATTTAATTTTTTTATTGTTTCCTTCTTCTGTTTATTTTATTTTTGTCTTGTTTAATATGCAAATTTTATTGAATTGCTGAATTAATATTAGATTTTCATTTCCAAATAATCAAATTTATGTTATTTTTAAGAGCATATTTTTTGAGTTTTAAGTGCATATTTCGAAGTTTTTAGTGCATATTGATTACGCATAAAACACTTTTCTGGAGCATATTTCTGGTTTCCCTGGTTATAAAGCTAACCTAAGCTAATTACTCTCTACTTTGCCATATATCCTCTTTTTAATATAATATGGATTATTTGCAAATTATTACGAAAGTGGTGTAAAACATTTTTTTTTGCAAAGTCATAAAGAATTTTTAAAAATCTACTTAATAATTTGTAATTAATTTTAAACATTAGTATAAAACTTATATATAATATATACTCAGGGAAAAGCGGCAACTTAAAAATAAGAACGTGGTACATTAATTCAATAATTTTAAATATAATAGAAAATATACATATGTATATTGAGATACTTCAAAATAAATAAAATTAATAAATAAATACTGTAAATTAATATTTTTTCATATTAAGCTAAGAAATTTCGTAGTGTAGTTAATAATAAATACTAATTTTGCCCAAACTTTTCAATTCATATATGTACATACATACATATATAGTAGGGGCAACAACTAACCAAGCTCTCTGAAAGATATCGTTCAATCATTAATTTTACTTTTCCTTTTTAATACAAATTCATCATTTGCTTTTCTTGTTTTAAGTGCTCAAGTTTATACAGCGAAGTTCACATTTTTTGATGAAACCCACAAATAAAACTTACTACTCGTTACACATATTTTATTTATTTATATTTTTTCATATTTATCGTCTTATTAAAAACCAACCAGACCAGACAAAAGCAAAAAGGTGTGAAACGTGACTGCTTAGCAAAAATGTTCTAGATAGTTAATGCATATCGTTATATGAGAACATGTGATATGAGATAAGTTTTATTACATTTAGGCAAATGATGCAATATTGAAATAATTTAAAGAGATATCTATTAACCACAAGATAAAAACAAAACAAAACAGACTCGGTGAATTTAAAAAAAAATTAAATTTGTTTTATATGTCTCGTGAAATGCTGGTCAACGAATACCTCTACTTAAACATCAACAAATTGCCTTACTTTGCGGGCTGTGTCTCATAATCCTAGAAGTTATCCATGCATTAAAATATTTCAGCTTTCATGAAGCACATTTAAACCAGTAATGGCGAGTATACACGATACTACAAATCGTACGATTATACGATAAATCGTGCAAGTATGAAATTAGTAACGTCTATCATGCTGTCGTACTTATAAAGTATACTTTGTAGTATGAAAATCAAAAATTTTTGATTTTTGCGGGCTGAGCTTCGCTAAGTACGATAATAAGTATTGTGTATCATGCTGTTGTTCAGCAAAATTTGATTTGTGAGCAGCTGATTTAGAAAACGCAATATTTCTGCGGCTCAATTTTAAAATAAGATATTTAAATTAAAAAAAATAATGTTTTATTTATTTTAACCATTCTCTACAACATGCCCCTTTAGTTTTTGCATTATTATCTTATTTTTTCCAAATGCATAATTCCTTTATCCGCGTGTATATTGCTTGAAAAATATTTTTTCGAATGAATTATGCTAGGAACACAACTGGGACGAACGACGAATTTTTCTGTGCGAACTTTCGTCATAAAAAATAAATCACATTTGTGCATATGAAAATGAACACAACACCGCCGTACAACAAAATTCGTCGTGCGTGACGAAAGGCCCAACTATAATAGGAATAAGCGAACTTAAGCAACTGTGCCGTTACATATAAAACGTATGTGGCAAACTTTAATGTACTTCTGGAACTTTTCGTTAAGTTTCGTCAAATGTCATTTGCTTAAGTTAAGTGCCCAACTGAACGCACATTCCGTACGGAAAACACGGTTTGTGTATTTTTTTTAAACTCAAGCAAACAGCATCAGAAAATATTCAGTGATTTTAAATATCTTTCTTATTTTAAACTCAGAAAAGAAAGCAAAACTTTTATTTTCATTCTTTGTTTTACAACACACCTATACACTCATACACATGAGTTTATTTATGTATGATCATTGTTGTACTTTTTAGTAGGCAAAACAAATAAAACAAGTAATAAAGTGGAGGATATAATTATACGTGAATTTTTAATAGATTAGGACATTCCAACAAGTTAATTTGATTGAATTGCATTTATTTATTAGTTTTAAGAAGAAACAAAATTACTAAAAAATTGTGAACAGTACATATATGTGCAGCTGTGGCTAAAGAATACTTAAGTACATTGTGGCCACCTAAAAGTCACATCTTAATTGCTTAAGTATTTGACAGACTTATCGTTCAATTCTGGCATTAGCTTAAGCCAGCTTATTCATATTATAGTTGGGCCTTTACTCTGTGCTTTTATTATTCATATAACATGATGTGGCAGTTCAGTTCAACTTTGGCTGAAAATTTTAAATAGTTGGCAGCTCAGTTCGATTTTGCCCGGGCGAAAATTAAAATTAAACCAATTCAAACAGAAAATGCAGCGATGCCAACTTAGCTATTTTAGAGCTAAATTTAGCTCTTTTTGATTGCTTCTAACTCGAAATTTTTCGCTTTAGCTCTTTTTTAATAAAAAGAGCTAACAAAGCTCTTTTCAATTGTGGAAACGGCACGTTTGGCACTTTTTGATCTTTTAGTAAATTTTCCCGCTTTAACTTTGGCAACTATGTTTTCGCAAATGCAGATACTTTTTTTCGCAATTATGTAAGATACATATATTTATGTATTTAGGTATTTCTAATTGTAAAACCCTGTTTTTATTATAAAGTGTTCGTTTCTGAGTAATTAGAAAATTTTCCACAAATTATTGAAATGGATTCTTACTGCCAAAAATATAGGAAATCAAATCACGCGTTTAAAAATATGGATTAAACCAACAAAAGATCCTTCTAAAGCTAACTCTTTTTGAAAATGATTGTTCTTATTTTGTAACTTAACGTATATACAAGTATATGTAAATGTGTATGGTTAAATTGTTAATGCAGATAAATATTTGCATCAATTGCTGTGAAATGATTTTATTTTAAATTATTTTTTATTTTTTCTTACTATTATTTTTATTAATGTAAAAAAATCTTGAAGTGCAAATTGAATAATAAATATGTCCATTCATAGATTTAAAACGGGAATATCTTGAGTTTTTAAATTTAGCTCTTTTTAGCTCTTTTTGGCTACTCAGTTGGCTCGTTTTGCCTTTGAATTGTTGGCATCACTGAGAAAATGTTCAGAACAAAATGTTTTCTCTTCTCCTCTCTTCATCTCTCTCAAGAAGAGAAACGTCAAAATCCATAATATGGGGTCCATATACATAGAAACCATTTCTTCCGGACCAAAATTTTGTTGTCAAAGTCGCATTTTACTAAATTTATTTAATTTTAATTTTGTCCGATTTTAGTATGTGAATTTTTCTGTAGTTTTTTGCGCTAAAATTAAATTGTAGTATTGCCCTCGTACTACCTACCATTGATATTCTTTGCTTGTCTTTTTAAGCGTTAGAGTTTAAATACTTCTACTGTGAAATAAAATAATTGATTGTCTTCGTGTGTTCGTATAAAAAAAACTTTAATATTTTGTGGGAAAGTCTTGAAATATGCGTTTGAATTTGCATCTTAATGCAAATGAACAATAAATATTTCTAAAAAAAAATTATTATAAATGTGTTTAAATATTTGCATTTTACATTCATTCCAAATTATTACAATTCAATTGGCTCCTTCCTTCTCTTTTCTCTTTCTGAACATTCGTGTGAAAATTTATTGAATATCAGAAATATGCAAATTTAATTGCCAACTTCAGGAGTTAATATTCAATTCTTCGGGGAAATTATGAACTTAATAACTTATTTGTGTAAAGAAATCGTTTGGATGTTGATTTTTTGAAATTAAATTTTATATGCATCAAATTACGTATGTTAGAAAATATAATTTAAGGGTAACAAATGTTACAGAAAAAAATTAACAAAATGGTGCAGCAGACTTTATAAATTTTAATTTGAAATTTATTTGCTGGTGGTTCAGCTTGGTCTATATGCATTTCATTGTTGCTGTAACAAATCATCAGTAGACTTCAAAATGTGTGGTTGATTGCATATAGACCAAGCTGAACAACCAGCAAATAAATTTCAAATTAAAATATAATTATGACAATACGTCGAATAATAAATTTCTCAAGCCTTTATAAATTTATTAGCTGGTTTTTAGCATTAGGCGATCTTATGCGGCCCTGAGTCTTAGTCCTAATTTACACTATGCAAGTCTTATTGCTAAGCTGATTAGTTTGTTAGGAGAGAGAGAGAGAGACGAGGGGAACATAAACGTTTATTTTCTCCTCGTCTCTCTCTTCCACAAACTAATCAGCTTAGCAATAAGACTTGCATAGTGCAAATTTCGACTTACCGTAGCTCAATTGGTATCGTATACTTATTAATTGTTAACGACAATTGGAACTGATTTTTTAAAATCCCAACCCGGGATTTCGGGAAGATCTAAATCCCCAATAGAAAGTCAATTTTTTATTTATAATTATTTATAAATATGTAAAGGGTGTTTTTTATAGAGTGACACAAGTTTAAATCATAATAAAACAAGCAAATATACTTTTAATATCAATGAAATTGCCTTTATTGGAAAGAAAACTTTATGAAATTAATGTATAAAATATGATTCTGACATGTGGCCGCCACGACTGGAGCGCAGAAAGCACAATCTGGAACACAAATTTTCAAAAACTTTTCATAGCATTTGCGCCCGTATTTAGCCGATAACTCTTCGAATGTTGATTTCCAGGTGTTCAATTATTTGTGGTTTATCGACTTAACATAACCTCAAAGAAAATAATCTAATGGGGTTAAATCATACGATCTTGGTGGCCAATTAATTGGGCCATTCGTGAAATTAGTTTTTCATCAAAACTTTCTTTGAGTAAATCAATTTTAGCGTCCGCTGTGTGGCATGTGGCTCCGTCGTGTTGGAACCACACTTCATCGCAAATTTAAGAAGTGCACAATAATTTTGATTAAAAGTTTCAATAATTTGGACGTGTTGCTCTGGTGTAAGTCGATTCATAATAAAATTTCAAAGCAAACTAAACAAAAAGCAACTATCAGCTGTTAAATGGTTGCTCAAATTAAGCAGTGATGCCAATTCAAAAGTAGTGACACTAAAAAAACACGCTTTATATACAGGGTTGCCGTTGAAAATTTAAACAAGTAAGAGTGCTATATTCGGCTGTGCCGAATCTTATATACCCTTTACCAAAGTGCGTTTATGTAGTATAGAGATACATACATAAGCACAGAGATATGTAGGTACATATTAATTTTGTGAAAAAATTCATACTTTTTTCTCTAGTGCAATTTGTAGGTTTTTGGCATTATGTTTAATTTGGTGCTTTTTAAATTTTGGCGATTTATTTTATTTTGCTGATTTTTTTAGTTTTAGCGATTTTTTTCATATAGGCAATTTTTTTAGCTTTGGCAATTTTTTCGGTTTTTGACGTTTTTTTAATTTTGGCGACTTTTTTCCTTCTGGCAATTTTTTTGATTTTGACAATTTTTTTTCATTTAAGCGATTTTTTTATTTTTTGGCGATTTTTTTTCATATAGGCATTTTATTTTTTGTTTTGGCGATTTTTTCGGTTTTTGGCGTTTCTATTTCTTTAGGCAATTTTTTTAGTTTTGACACTTTTTTCTCGTTTTGGCGATTTTTTTCGGTTTTTGGTGTTTTTTTAATTTTGGCAATTTTATTTCGTATTGGCGGATTTTTTTGATTTTGACGATTTTTTTTCATTTAAGCGATTTTTTTAATTTTTGGCGATTTTTTTCATATAGGCAATTTTTTTGTTTTGGTGATTTTTTTCGGTTTTTGGCGTTTTTTTAATTTTGACGATTTATTTTCGTTTTGGCGGATTTTTTTGATTTTGACGATTTTTTCTCATTTAAGCGATTTTTTTAATTTTTGGCGATTTTTCTTCACATAGGCAATTTTTTTTTGTTTAAGCGATTTTTTTCGGTTTTTGGCGTTTTTTTTAATTTTAGTGATTTATTTTCGTTTATGCGATTTTTTTAGTTTTGGCGAATTTTTTTCATTTAGGCGATTTTTTTTAATTTTTGACGATTTTTGTTCATATAAGCATTTTTTTTGTTTTGGCTATTTTTGCGGATTTTTGTCATTGTGGGAATTTTTTTTGTTTTGACACTTTTTTCTCGTTTTGGCGATTTTTTCAGTTTTTGGCGTTTTTTTAATTTTGGGGATTTTTTTTCGTTTTGGCGATTTTTTTTTTTGATTTTGCTGATTGTTTTTTCATATAAGCGATATTTTTAATTTTTGGCGATTTTTTTTTCTTATAGACAATTTTTTTGATTTGGCGATTTTTTTTCGGTTTTTGGCCTTTTTTTTAAATTTTGGCTATTTATTTTCGTTTTGGCGATTTATTTTGATTTTGGCGATTTTTTTCATTTAGGCGATTTTTTTTTTTAATTTTGGCGATTTTTGTTCACATAAGCATTTTTTTTGTTTTGGCAATTTTTTCGGTTTTGGTGTTTTTTTTATAATTTTAGCGTTTTTTTTCATTTTTGCGATTTTTTTCGTTTTGGCGATTTTTTTAAATTTTTGGTGATTTTATAATTTTCGGATTTTTAGTTTGACCGTTTTTGAAAATTTCAAGAGTTTAACTCTTACAGTTTCCAAGATATAGCAATTTGTCAAAATTACATAGTCAAAATTTCATTAACTGAGGGACCACCCTTTAATTTAAATTTTTTAATTTTAGTGTTAATTGTTGTAGCCTATATAAAAATACACTAATTTTGATTTTGAGATTTTAAAAGTTTTCGTCACTTGTTTTGGAACACCCTTTAATTTTTAGCTTTTATATATTTGTTGTTGTAGCGACCAAAGTTCTACATACACAGTCCAAATTTCAGACCCGTAGCTTTTACCGTTCCTGAGAAAATAGCATTCTTCCTAAAACATATGTTTAATATATGTTTAATTATTAGAAAAAAAGTTAAAGCTTTCCAACCCTGCAAACGTTTTTTTAATTTGTTAAATTTTTATTTTTTTTTTTAATTATAAATACCAATTTTATTTATACCGAAGTATAAAATAAGTTAATTTAATAAGAAAGTAATAAAAACTTGTTTTCGGTAGTTATTTTCAATGGGAAAATAGAGTTTGAGTTTTCCAGCTCTGACACCGTCTGCTCGATTTTGCTGATTTTAATAGCAAAATTTTTCGGAAAATTTCTGACACACCAGTCCAAGAACGAAGTCTCTAGCTCTTCTGTGAGCTTGGGAAAACCGATTTCACGTACAGACAGACGGACAGACGGACATCGCTTGTTCGTCTTCCCTATGCATAAGGATCCAGAATATACTTACATATATACTTTATGTGTCGCTTATTAATATTGTAGAAATTACAAACGGAATGACAAACCTATATATACCCTTTTACCATTTTTTGGTAAAGGGTATAAAAAAGCATCATAAAAAGGGTCTTTAAGAAAAAAAGGGTCAAAAAAAGGTACTTTAAAATAAAATAGGGTAAATTTTTTTGTGAACAAGTAAATAACAGTTGATTCAATTAAAAAAACAAAAACGAATTTTAACAATTAATTAAATACGTGATAGTTAAATAAAATTAACTAACATACTTTAATTATAAATCAATGTTAACCCTCCAACTGGCCAGATCGTAAAAAAGATCGAATGAAGATAATAATTTTTTTAAGTGCATATAGTCAAAAGAACCGTAAGTTATAATTAACAGGTTAAAAACGTTAGTAACAAACGCCAGGTTAAGAATAGTGAAGACCGTCTACTTGCTGGTTTGCAAGTAATGAAAAATCACATTTATGGCCTATTTCCCGACTGCGAAAGAAAACGTTACGTCTTACAATTTATATTGAAAACAAAAACAAATTTTAAAATTTTATTGTTGTTTTCAATATAAATTGTAAAGCGAACGTTTTCTTTCGCAGTTGGGAAATAGGCCATTAAATTTTATTTATAAAAAGTTTTATTAAGAGTAAAGATGGAAGCAATTTAAAATAATTTTTTTTTAATTGTGATAATTCCTAGAAATGATTTCACTTGCAATCAGGGATTTAGGTGTTAGATTTTTTGCTATATTTTTAACAATTATAGGCCCTTCTATCGACTAAAACAGTAAAATTATCGACACCATCGAACGGAATATCGCCAAATGAACGCTCTTTTTCCAATACCTGATATGCTAAACTGTGTTTTGTCCAATTATTACGGCATACATTTTGTTAAAATGATACAAATTAGAAAAAGGGTCATAAAAAGTGTCATTGGCATGAAAAAGTGTCAAAAGTGATACTTTAGTGTCACAACGGCAACGCTGTTTATGTATTTAGTACATTAAAATATTTTATCAAAATAAAAATATAATTCGTAAATAAATTACATTTAATTGCAATAATATACACGAATGATGTAACTTTCGTTCAGAGGACCTAAGAGTTCTTTTGTAGAACCGCCATTAGTTTTTAAAATTATTTTGTTTACACTTGGACTCTACTAAAAAATTACTCCAAACCTGACATTTGTCTTTCTTTATTATTTACGAAAATCCCGGGTTTTGATATTAAAAAATCACGGGATGCGAAGAAACGCGATTCCCCATTTGGCATCTCTAGACGCAATTCATTAACAGTAATCCCCGCTCAATTGATTTTTTTTAATCACAGCTTTGGTTGCAATTAATTCGATAAATCATTATTAACCGAATTTTCAAAATATATAGGAGATTCAAAGTAGAAAACACCACTTAAAGTTATAGATAGATATAAATTGGGAGCAGCTTAAAATTTCTGACGACTGCAGTTGCCAGTGAAAAAAAAATTAAGTATCATAATCACATTTCACTACTAAGTGTTTCCGAAAAGTTGTAGGCAAGAATTTTATATCTGAAGTAGAACAGTAGCTCGTGCAAGAACAGTATGGGCATACAACCAAACGTGGTACTCAAGACCCCATCATTGCAATACGTGAATAATCCAAGAAAGCCATAACAAAAAAATTCATACTCGCTTTTAATTTTAAATTTCCCATTAAATCCATTTCCCTTTTCTTACAAACAAACATCATTAATTTACACCCAACAATCTCTTGTGAATAGAAGAAAAAAAGTCTTAATGAACATATCAAGTAACTCAATCTATGATTGATTTTATATCATTCGTCCATTATGGCTGCAGAAAATTTGACTTTTATTTTGCGCCAGATGTCTGAGATTAAAAAGTTTATGGACAGAAACCAGGTTGAATAACTCGCTACGATATTAGCCGAATGGAAAGCAACATTTTAATAAATTAATTTAAAATAATAAATTGTCATTTTAGAAAAAACCAAACTGTTGTACATTCAAAGAAAACCAAGCAATAAAATAAAAGATGAAAATTAAACTTTTATGGCAGGCGGGCGGGCCAGCAGAAGTCAGCCATATCTATTGCAACAGCCAGCCAGCTGCACTCTCCCAAAACACTCCATCCACTCAACTGGGCGCAAATGATATGAAACCATTAGTAAATACTTAGCAGCAACAACAAATGCAAACGTAACACCAAAACTAAACTTAAATAAATAAAAATAATAAATAAATGTTGCATATTCAGGCACACACATTAAACGACACGGTGTAGTTTTTGGATGTACAGTCATTTAAGTTTATTGTGAAGTTGTAAAAAAATCTCAATATGCCACTTTTTGTGGCACCCCCTGACTGCATGCGCCGTTTGCTTGTTTAATGCTTTCAGGCGGCAAACATCTAAAAATTAGGAAAAGCTGAAGAAAATAAATAGAAACTAACAACTCCCACGCTTCACACATTCGACGAAACTCAGTCAGTCAGTTTGTTCACAATTTTCGTATGGAAATTGCTAAATTTTCGTTATACTCGTAACTCCACTTTCTGCCTGCTGGTCCGTCTGCAGTAACAAATTTTAGTGGTTTTTTTCTATTTAGCCAGAAATCAGACAACAACATCAAGCAAATAAAATGAAATCACTTTAAGGCGCCCAAAGTGCACCTCCACAAAAATTAATACAATAAAAACCAAATTTACCAAAAAATTTTAAAAGACCATGAGGACTATAGGAAATCGGTATAGACGTTGAAAATTTATAATCTTATATTAAAAAAAAATTTTAAATGTCAATTCAAAGCTTAGATTTTTTAGAATCTTCTTTGATTTCTTAGAAAATTTTTATAAAACACACACAACGTACCTGGGGGTTATTTTGGATAGTAAGTTGCCGTGGAGTCCTAGTATAGAAGATAGAATTAAAAAGGCCACCATTGCTCTATATGTATGTAGAAAGATGCTGAGCAGCATGTGGGGCCTTTCGCCTACTCTTACGTGCTGGATCTACACAGCGGTAGCTAGACCAATTCTATTCTACGGAATACAGCGTGGCTGATGAATTTCGCTACATTAAGAAACTGGAATAACTTTTTTTGTAGTGCATGAAATTTATTCAATCTTTTTTCATTTCAAAGCCCATTGAAATTGTATTAAAATTAATTGAATTATTCTTAAAGATAATTGAATTTAAATGCACGCCCTGCTCGTTTATGAAGGTGGAGCATTATAGCAAGACGTTTTTTTATCACTGCCCGCAAAGTTGAGGTCGGAATTGCACCTATTGTCGCAGTTGAACAATTTTGTTGAAACCACACAGAGTTGAAAGGAATTCTCTTTCGGAACTACAGGGTGGCCCAGAAAGACCGAAGTGGTGTGAATTCCTTATAACTTTTTATTTAAGACATATTTTTTTAATTTTTTGTTTTTTAAATACAGTAAATTTATAGGGAATATTTTTAGATTAGTTATTAAAAATTGTATCCCGCAAGTGGTGGCCATTTTCTGCTTCGCACAAATGTGCTCTTTCCATTTCCATTATTCATAACTTATTTATGAGTGACGAAGCACATTTCCAATTAAATGGGTTTGTTAACAAGCAAAACTTTAGGATATGGGCTAAGGAAAACGCGAGAGTACTTCATCAACGACAATTACACCCAGTTAAGTGTACTGTTTGGTGCGGTGTTTCTTCAGAAAGGATCATTGGTCCATATTTTTTGGAAAATGAAAGAGATGTCGCCATTTCCATCAATGGTGATCGATATCGGGCCATGTTGGAAAATTTTGTAAGGCCAGCCGTGGAAAACCATCCGCAAATATGGTTCCAACAGGATGGAGCCACAGCGCACACTCCGAGGGCCACAATGGCTATTTTACGCGACATCTTTGGGGAAAGAATAAATTCGCGTAGAAGCAATTTTAATTGGCCTCCGCGTTCCCCGGATTTAACCGCTCCAGACTGTTTCCTTTGGAGTTATTTAAAAGGGAAAGTTTATGTTAATAAGCCTAGGACTATTGAGGAATTAAAAACCAATATTCCAGACGAAATTAACAACATAACACCGGAAGTTTTGCGAAAGGTCATGGAAAATGTGTTGAAAAGAGATCATTTGTGCGAAGCAGAAAATGGCCTCCACTTGCGGGATATCATTTCTAACAACTAATCTAAAAATATTCCCTATAAATTTACTGTATTTAAAAAACAAAAAATTAAAAAAATATGTCTTAAATAAAAAGTTATAAGGAATTTACACCACTTCGGTCTTTCTGGGCCACCCTGTATTTGCTAAAAAAAACATATAAAAAACAACATTAAAATGCTTAAGGAACGGTCTCCATCAACCGTAATGTTTTGTCCGTTTTGTTAAAAATGGTATAGATCCACAATACAGCGTGAATCAACTGCACACAACACTGTGACGCGAATTGGATAAAATTCCCTCTCATGCAGTTGGAACCACTCCATATACGACACTTTTGTTGGCTTACATTACCGTTCAGATCGAAATGAGCTTCATCAGACATGAAAAGACAATTTAGTTTTCTCTTGGTAGCGGCTTTCATCAGCCACCCTGTACTTGTCTGGTGGAGGGCGACAAAGGCATACAGGAAAAATTTAGAAAGTATCCAGAGACTAGCAGAGCACTGCATCAATAAAGCTCTAAAAAGCACACCTACTGCAGCTTTAGACGTTATATTTGACCTCAAACCAAAAAAAAAGTAACTGCAATAAACGCAGCATGCAAATCTGTTATCTGACTCAGGACAACAGGACAGATGTCGTATAGATTATTTGGTCACAAGGAGACATGGAGTGGAGTAGCTCGGACTACATCATTCCAGTAATGAACTTTTGTTTGCCAAACCACAGATCTCTATAAGGGAAGAAGGCTATCTTGAAAGTCTTAACCATAGTGTTTCTAGTTTCAACTTTTTCACTGATGGTTCAAAGATGGATGGAAGGGTGGGAGCCACGGTTTGCTGTCTGGAGCTCGGTATAGAGGAATCTTATAAACTTCCTGATTGCTGTAGCATCTTCCAAGCGGAAGCCAAAATGGCATCAGCTATTAAAGCAATTTCAGCTTACTGTAACTACTCCTCGGTTGCATTCATGTGCAGGAATGCCCTAAATGTGGTACGTGCTAGTAGACAAGTATATAAATACATTCTGGGTCCGGGCACATATGGGAATTGAGGGAAATGAATTGGCCTATACACTGGCCATAAGAGGGGTTCAAGTACCGCCTGAGGAAACTGTATATGTCCGAAAACCAATTCAACACCTGAAAGGGATAATAGACTCTAATTTGAGGGAAGAAGCGGATTAATGTGGGCGAGCGACGAAAACCTGCAAAACTTCTAAAATCATGTGGAGCTCCTATGATCCCAAATCGACGAAATTCTTTTCATCATTAACCAGAAGCAACTGCAAACTTCTAGTGGGGGTATTAACTGGACACTGCTGGACGGCTTCGTGTGCTGTCAAAGTAGGATGAATACTTGATGGTACCTGCAGGAAATGTAAGGAACTCGGGGCAATTGAAATAAAACTGTAACACTGTCGAGCTCTAAGTCGCACTATATATAACTGTCTTGGTGCTTAAGCTTTTCGTAGTTTTGAACTTGTATCGAGAGTGGAACCGTGTAGATTGCTAAAGTTTTTTGGCGTTGGCTGAAGTAGTTAGCACGTTGACTACAAATCCGAAGGTACTGGGTTCAATCCCTACCTTAATTAAATAATCCAATCCCAACCTTAATTAAAAAACAACACCACGCATTTTTATGATGTGCATTAGCGTTCCTTTGTCTCAATTAGTGTAGGAAAGTTCAAGTGGTAGCCACTGGTCACTGAACTACACCGGCTTCAGCAGATACTAATGTAACATCAGAGTGCCCTCCTTTGTTATGTAGCAGAATCATCCGTAAAGTAAAATAACTGATAAAATGTCTACTACATACAGCTTAAAAATATTTAATACCAGAGGCGCTGCAACACTGCATTATTAAAAAAAAGAGTTGTAAAAGAATGAAGCTTTCCTCTATCTCTTCCTTCACCACCTGTATTCTCTGTCACTATCCCTTTCCTAAAGAAGGTAAAACCTAGTAATAGTAGTAGGCATTTGTCTATGTGTTACTTGTCTTTAAAAAAAAGTATTTGTGGGAATCATTCGATACAGGCACCACGAACTAGGCTGCCATACGTACAGGTTCTGTTCTCATCTGCTGGTATCGCTAAGGATCAATCCCGGTCTATGTGAGATCTTTGACCACTCAGGTTAACCTAACCTAACATATGCGGAAACTACTGTAGTGCAATTAAAGATAGATTTATCATTAATGTACTATAGTCATTCCATTCACTGTAAATTTAATTTTAAAAATATTTTCCAAACATTAGTGATTATAAGATTATTGACACGCCTCACATTTATGTACATACGGTAAGGCCTCTACAGGGATCATTCTGGATAATCGGTTTCTTATTTTTTTATTTCATAAATGTGTACTTTTCAAAATAAATTTTTGCGCGAAAATAGGCAGCTCTGAGCTGAAAAACGGCTCTCGCTTCATCGTAATTTTTTCTTAAGTGCGGTTAGGGATGAAACGATAGCACTAAGGTATTGATACTTTTACTTGATACGGCATCGGTTCAGAAGTATCGATACATACTCAGTATCGAATAAAAAGCATCGATACATACTTGTATCCGGCCAAGCTTTACACATGATTTAAAGTAGTGAAAACAAAATTAAATACCCACCAAACCCAATGGTCCTAATTCGTAAAGAATTCTTAACGAATAATCGACTAAATCTTCCGATTTCGGAAGCGATTACTATAAGAAAAAAATAACTGCTTAAATTTCTTGCAGACAAGTTTTTGTAGAAATTATTTATGAAAATACTCCTTCAACAAACTAATTTTCCTGAATTACAAAAATGTTTAAGTTCAATTTTGTTAAAAATAAAAAATTGCCAATAAATTCATTTATCGCCAGCAAAATTGACATGTCGCCAAATCGAAAACTTACACACCAAACAAAGGGGAAAAATCGCCAACTTTGGGCTGGACTGGAACAGAAGATATAGTCGAGATGACATTTTAAATGTTTGTGCAATTTCGTTTTGTTCCCGCAATAACGCACTCCTTTAAAACAATTTTTGCAGCTCGCAATTTTATGGTCTTTTTTATAAAATATTTGATTTGGGTGTTCCCGTTTTCACGAACTTTCTCTAAAATACATTCTAGATAAAAATTTACATTTAACACGAACAAATAAAATTGTGTTTAACTGGCGTCATGTTCAACTTTTTTGTAGCCAATAAGAAATGAGTATATTTGACCGATACGAGTACTTTTTACCGATATCTACTTGGTACTCGGTAGTAGAGTATCGATACCAAAAGTACTTGGTTTCTAAGAAAAAGTATCGAGTATTTACTTGTATTTACTCGTATCGTTTCATCCCTAAGTGCGGTCAGGCTTGTGTTTGTTGTTTGTCTTTCGGGAGTTTTTCGTCTCGCTCGTACTGGTTGATTGATCTGCCACCGATAACCGTATATTCTTGCGGTACTTTTGTGGAATTTCGTAGACAACCACTTTGCTACTTCCTATGTGAAGGCATAGGTCATGGTTAATCAATGTTTCCGGTTAATAAAGTAACATCTTTTAGTGTATAGATAAATATGTACTCCAGGAAAAAAATATTTTGGCAGAAAACAGTTGATTGCTTCCAATTCCGGATAATAGCGGTAATCACGATTGATCGATGCAAAAAACAAATAAATGGATGGACACAAAGAAAACAACTAAAATTTTTTCCCCGGTTAATCCACTTTGCTGATTAATCAAATCAGTGAAAAGCGAAGTCCTACTGTAAGTACAAAATTTTCCATACAGACTTAAAATAAATTTAGTATAGTGCAACTTTGATTGATTTGACACTACATATCGTTGGTCTCAAGTACAAAATTTAATTTTTCAGTGATTCCAATAGATTTTGCACAAATACGCCGCGTCATAAGAATTTATTACAATAGTGTAAAAAATAACACTTTTACAAGCAGTTGTACAAAAAAAGTTACATTGTGAATATAACAATGCTAATAACTTTCTCTACCCAATTATGTAGATAGACTAGGGTGCTGATGAAGTGCGTGGCCAGCTATAAAGTCTAGTTTATTTTTTTTTTTCTTCTTTAGAAACTCACATTAATTAATAAAAATATTTCATTCAATAAGAATGGAACTTAAGCCCTAATAAGAAATTATTTCTGATTATAAAAATTTCTATTATATTTTTACCTTCTACTGTAAAGTTATAATTATTTCTACTTGACACAAACTACATGTAATATTATACGATCTTTAGCCTATATCTTACCTATCTTACCTGATATTTTGGCTTTTTTTTTGTATTAAAGCTTTTTTCGTTTTGCCGATTTTCTCGATATTTTTGAAGACTTTTTTACTTTTGGTGATTTTTTTTTGCATTTTAGCGTTTTATTTTATTTTTGGTGATATTTTTCCTTTAGGGACTATTTTTATTTTGGCGATTTTTCGTTTTGGGATTTTTTTATTTTAGTTTCTATGCGATTTTTTTGTTGGTTTTAGTCTTAGCGATTTGAGCTTTTGTTTTCGTTTTGGTGCATTTTTTTCGTTTTTTGCCGATTTTCTACTTTTTTGTCGACCATTTTACATTTGATGATTTTTAAGGTTCCGTACACCAAAGGTGAAAAAAGGAACCCTATTGTTTTCGCTACGCTGTCCGTCTGTCCGTCACACGGTATTTTCTCAGGAACCGTAAGAGCTACGGACCTGAAATTTGGACAGAGTATGTAGAACCTTGGCCACTACAACAACAAATACATGAGAATTATTATTATATTATTACATATGTATATTGACACTTGAAATTTGTAAAATTAGTGTATTTTTATATAGACTACAACAATAAACATTAAAATATTAAAAAATTTAAATTAAAGGGTGGTCCATCAGTTAATGAAATTTTGACTATGTAATTTTGACAACTTGCTATATCTTGCAGAGGTAAGGTAAGAGGTTAACTCTTGAAATTTTCAGAAACGGTAAAACTAAAAAATCCGAAAATTATAAAATCGCCAAACCGAAAAAAATCGCCAGAACCTGAAAAAAATCGCCAAAAATTTAAAAAAAAATCGCCAAATCGAAAAAAATCGACAAAACTAATAAAAATTCTAGCACAAAAATAAATCGCCAAATTCGAAAAAATCGTTAAATGAAAAAAAATCGCCAATATGAAAAAAACGCCAAAAACCGAAAAAAATCGTAAAAACGCGAAAAATGCGCCAAAACCAAAATAATTGTTTATGTGAAAAAAAAATCGCCAAAAAGAAAAAAAATTTGACAAAATTAAAATAAAATTGCCAAATTTAAAAAAAATCGCCAAAACGAAAAAAATCGCCAAAATTTAAAATAAACGCCAAAAACCGAAAAAAATCCCCAAAATAAAAAAAAGTGCCAAACCAAAAAAATCACCTATTTCAATTAACAAAAATCGCAAAAAAATAACTCCAAAATAATAAAAATTGCCAAAATCAAAAAAACTTCAAAAACCAAAAAAAAAATCGCCAAACTTGAAAAAAAGTGCCAAAACTCAGAAAGCGCCAATAAATTCAAAAAACCCCAAACTAAAAAAACGCTTAAGACCGCAAAAACCCAAAAACGAAAAAAATGCCAAAACTATAGTTTATATTGTTCGTATTGAATTACATATCTCGTGCCCGTACGGAACCCTTCGTGCGCGGGTCAAAGTCGCACTTCACTGAATTTATTTGCATTTTAGCGATTTATTTTATTTTTGGTGATATTTTTCTCTTTTCTGAACTTTATTATTTTGACGATTTTTCGTTTCGGCATTTTTTTTATTTGAGGAGTTTTAGTTTATACGGTGTAAAAGGTACAGCAAGTGGTAAAAATTTGTAACTTTATTTGTTTCTATATTTATGAATTGATTAGGCAAAAGTTCATTTCGCTTTGTAAGCAAAATTACATGTAATAATTATTAATGAACAAATAAAACCAAAGTTAATTGTAAATATTCTGACAAACACTAGCAGAACGAAACAACTAGCTATATTTGAAGGTCGCTGCACCTTCTTCAGCAGCGTTCTTTGTGTTTGTTTCACTGTGTGAGTTGTCAGTTGATGTAGATTTCTGCTTTATATTCTCAGCTTTTTAGTGCAAATGGAATATGTGAATTGTTGTGATTCATTGTGTTACAATTTACTGAGAACTTTTTTGGAATTAAAGCTTGAATTTTACCATTTCTAAGTTTACAACAGTCTTGCCATTGTCAAGTGACCCTATGGCCCTATTCTTCTTGTAGGAATTATGAGAAATTTTATGTACATTATATATATATATATATTTACAGAAAAAGTCTAATTAAATCTTTAATCGAAAATACAGTATTTTTAAATCAAATTTTAATTGACTCAATCAAATGTTTAGTTATTTAATTTTTTTAATTAAACGTGGTAATTTAAAAAAAAATATTAAAAATCAACAAAAAAAACTCCTTGAAATGTTGTTATTAAATAATTGTATGTCTGCACGCGAATTTTCGAACGAAAACGTTAACGTTTACTGTTGTAACAGCTCCGTAATGGACAATAAAAAAAATTCCGTGCACGTTTTATTTGAAGTCAGAAAAGTTGCTGGAGAAATTTATTAAACGGAATTTTTGCAATTTTTTTACACTGAAACTGAAATTCATATTTGACAAAACTAATTTGAATCAGCAATTATTAGCCAATTAAAAAGTTTTAGCCGATACGCCGCTTGGTGGGGCCGACACTATAAATAAATTTTTTTATAAAATGAATATCATAATTATGACAAACTCAAGGTGAGCCAGTCACTACCGGTACACCCTACTTAAATATTGTTTACTGATCGTTTGTAACATCTTGTGGTTGAATGAATTCATGCAAAACAAACAAAAAAACAATCTTGAAAATTTGCATTTAAAAAATAAACTTTTATTATATGGTTGTTATTTGAGAGCACGAACGAACGAACCAACGAACAGTCGTCATCCGTACATTCATTCATTCAGCACAGCGATTTAGACATTCATCTGGCCAGGCGTGCAGGCAGTCAAACGGCCAGACAGACATGATTTTTTCATTCATACATTCAATATCTCGAGATATACATACATATAATAGAGCTGCGGTGTGGCCGCATGCAAAAGCTCTTTACTACATACAATAGCAACTTGCAACAACAATAAATGAATTTTCATTTTTCACTATTTAATTGACGCCGCTCATTTTATGACATAATCACAATTTCCAGCAAAAAAAAATTGTTTTTATTTTTTTATTTTTGTTGTTATTGTTTTTGTCCCAACTTCCTGTGTGTACAAATGAATTTTAAAGATTGTGGGTTTTAGATCTTTTTTTTTTGCTCATATTGGATTGTTGTTTGCAAGTTTTGTCTATGGCACACGTATACACACACACACACAGTGTGCAACAAACACTGCAGCTGTTTTGCTATTGACTATTTTCTTTCTTTCTTTCGCCGTTTTACTTTCCTTGAGGTAAGTACAAATGTACGTACGGTTTTTCTTTTTAATTCCACAAAATAAATGAATTGCTTTCGTTAGTAAAATGAGAAATAAACTTTTTACTCCAACTCTAATTTTTCTTGTCTTTCAATGACTTTTTTAATGATGTGAATAAATTTTGGTAAAGGCAACATAATTTTTTTTTTTTTGCAATGTTTGGAGGATGCTAGCAAGCAGCTGTTAAAGCCATTGAATCTGTCGTTTGGAGAGGTTCTTTAAGGTTTTGTAAGTGGTGTTTTGTTGTGTTGTCTAAATTATCAGAGTCAAGTACTTCATTTGGCGTTGTTATATTAATCGAAGCAGAAATTGTTAGAATTTAAATTAATGACTTTGTGGTTGGTTGCTAAATAAAATGCAAACTTGGAAGAAACTTAATTTTAAGGAATTATGTTTAAATACTGAATGATTTGTCAACCAGGAAACCCAATCAGATTAGAAAGGTTACCAAAAGAGATTGACAATATGCCAATTTAATATGCATGTCAAAAAATTTTTTAAAATAAAAACATCTTGAATAACTTGGGGCCACACGCTCAATTTGTTCCTTTCAATTCCATTCAATTTGAAATACACTCACACTCTTTAACCTACTTCAAAAAAAGGAGTAGGTTAACCAATTCGTCTCAATTTTTTTTTTTTAGGTGTGGAGCTTCATAACTCGGTGCATTTTAGACCGATTGTAAAATTTTTTTGTTGTCTGAGAGGGTATAGCTTGCCATTGGTCCCATTGTAAAAAAAGTGGGCGGGGACACGCACAAAATCTTTTTAACTTGATTTTACAATCTTCTACTCATTCTTTTAATTATACAATTTTAAATTTTAAAAGATGGGCGGGTCTACGCCTATTAAAATGTATTATAATATTTCACGTTGTTCTACTTAACCGATTTTTACGAAACTTACCACACACCTTGAGATCTAAAATAGACAAATCTTCTTTTAAAAAAATGGGCAGGATTACGCCCATTAAAACTTTATATTATATTTCCCAAGCTTCTATTTCACCGATTTTTACGAAACTTGGCACACACCCTAAGCTTTAAAGGCACAATCTTGCTTTCAAAAAAGTGGGCGGATCACGCCTATTAAATTTTAGTATAATATTTCACGTGCTTGTACTTAACCAATATTTACGAAACTTGGCACACACCTTGAACTCTTAAAAATACACAATCTTGTTTAAAATAAAATGGGCGTAGTCACGCCCCTTGAAATTTAATTCTATTTTTGGCAAAAAAAGTTAAAAATAAAACTTAAAAAAAATTAAACCTACTTCAAAAATAAGCACTAAAAAATTAAACTAATATAAATCTAGTTAAATTAAATTATTTTTACATACATATGTTACCTACAAATTTGAGTTGTTTTCTTTGTCGGTAGCATTTATAAAATTAAATTGACTATCAATTTGTGTCACAGCTATCAATTTCAAGGAATTTCGAAACACAGTATGTGCAATGAAATTGAAAGAGATTTATTGAACGTGTGGCTGCAGTGTAAAGTAAGAATTTTGAAGTTTCTAAATTAGCCAGGCATTGAGTCATTCACCATCAAGATGAAATATATGACCAGTGTTGCCAACTTTTTTCCAACAAATATCGCTAAAGTAGACAAGAAAATAGCTAGAAAATAGCTAAATTTCAAAAACATATGAAAAAAACTAAAAACAAACTTATTTTTAAATTTTTTCAAAAATTTTACGATAACTTGTTAACTTCATCTTCCCGAATTTCTCTAAAAATTTTATCAAATACCAAATAGATGTGATAGGGTAATAAAAGGTTCATTTTATTGAGAAACATATACATGCATACATACATATCCATGTATTCATTATATACATATTTATTATGTTTATACAAAATATTATAACTACTGCTCAGGACTTTCCCAGTTGAAAAAAATTTTTTTCAAATATAGAAGGCTTCTGTTATTATACAGTAAAAGTAGCGCTGACGCCTGCTGATTTTTATATGCCGATTTCCTGGTTTGGAATACTACATTTCTGCTCACAAAAGCCCTTCTTTGAATCTAATAAAACATGTAAACAAAGCAGTTATCTGAAGTGCTATTTAAAGGATTAATGACATAAACGTTTTTGCTTATGTATGAAAGCGCTTCTCCAGATGGAGGGGTACATTAGCTAACTTTTTTTTAGTTTGCCTCTTATACGTTCACTGCATCTTAACAAGCTCACATTTTAAAACGAATTATGATGCAAAAAAAAAATCGCTAGAATTCTAAATCATAATTTTTCCCGCAAAATGTACTTAAAAATCGCTAGATTTGACGAGAAAATAGCTGAATTGGCAACCGTGAAACTGACATCAGTGATTCAGAAAGAGGCTCTCTGAGAGAATTTGTATGCAGCTTATTCTTCTTTTTTTATTAAAAATACACAATACATACACTACACAGGGGCAGAGACCTGCGCTGATTCGGCTAAAGCCGGCTAAGCCTAGCGGCCGATGAGTTTTGATAGCCGCCGCTGCCGCCGAAAATTTGACGACTAAAATCGGCTTAAAACTAGCCGCCGATTTATTTTTATTTTCCCTTTTTTCTACAAGAATTTCTAATATTTTTTATTTTGACATTTTCTATGATTTTTTGAAGGTAATTTTAAGGTTGTATACCTGTAACTGGCAACACTGATAGATTCCGTTGTTAGTGATAGAAGAATAGGAGTGATGGTAGTCTAGTGATTTTTCCTTCGAATCTAGCGATTTTGATACTTTATAGTTTGCAGAGTACATACTATTGATTTTGTTTAACTCTCAAACCGCCATTCAAGAAAGAAATTTGACATAAAGATGCGAAGTACGAAAACTGGATACGCTTAATTGATAACAAAATTGTTTATAATAAAGTAAAATAACTTTTTTTTAAATTAATTTTAATTATTATTTCTCGAACTTAATTTGTTTCTATATTTATGTTTTGAACGGGTTAAAGTTCGTAACGCTTTTTAAGCCAAATTACATGTGATAATTATTAATGAACAAATAACATCAAAGTTAGTTGTAAGTATTCTGGCTTTCGAAAACGGCTGGCTGTTCCGTTCAGCTATGTGTTGTCAGAATATTTACAACTAACTTTGATGTTATTTGTTCATTAATAATTATCACATGTAATTTGGATTAAAAAGCGTTACGAACTTTAGCCCGTTCAAAAAAAACAAAATTTTTTAGAAAACTATACATAAATCTATGTATTTATATGTACATATGAAAATGTATATAAATGAACATGTACAATCAAATTAATCAATTCAACATTTATTTATTCCTGAGAAATGAAACTTATATTGCGGAATATACATGTATTTTTAATTACTTGAAATTATTCGAATTAGTGCGACAAAATATTATTTCTTGAATCGCACTACTGAAAGCAGTTCTAGAGTAATCGTAATTATTTCTTGATTTACTTTGTGTAAAATGTATCAATAAATAAGTAATAATAATTTTTATTAACCATTTAAAAAAGTAAACCCATTTTTAGTATAAAGTAATATAAATGCATTTATATGAATGTATTAATACATATCCATATATACAAACATGCACGCACTTGCAAATGTATCTATATACATACATATATGTATAGATTTTGTAAAACGAGATCTATACGAATTTATCAACTTAAAATATTTAAATAATTTTTATTGAAAATCTTGAAAATAACTGAATTCAAGCCGATTTTTTTGTATGAGCTGAACATAAAACGGCTAGCTAATCCATTGTCGGCTACAGCCGGTTTTGAGCCGCCGCCGATCTATTTTCGTATAGCCGCCGCCGCCGATGAAAATGCTCGGCGCAGGTCTCTGCACAGGGGTGTTCACAATTAAAAAAAGTGTATTTGATACACAAATATACGATAAAAGTTTTTGTGAGTTAAGCATATATTTTTGATAGTTACATCTTTTTGAATTTTAGCTAACGTTATATGTATGTCATTATCTTTATATTACATGTTGTTGTTTCGTTGCTCGCTTTAGAACACCCTTTAATTTTTATCTGTCATATATTTGTTGTTATATCCGCCAAAGTTTTACCCTTCTATGGTTTTCTAGAAAACAGCTTGTGGCAAACAAAACTACATATAAAAAAATTTTGTAAGGACGACACAAATTTTGTCCGAAAAAAATGGATGAGGACAGCTTTAAATATCATTTTCTTCAATATTTTTTTTTAATATTTCAAAGCTTTAAAGGATTGAATTTATTACAAAATTTTTTACGTTTAATTATATTTATATTACATCAAAGAAGACTATTTAATGCACCTTGAAAAAGAAAACAGTGTGTCAAAAATAAATCCTGGAGGATTCCTTTAAAATGATGGGCATAAAAAAAGAGTTGTGAAAAAGTTGTCAAAAGAACCAATGTTACATTTACTGAAGATAAAATGTCTAGGCAGTAATAAATATTTAGACGCTTAACCTGTTTTTTTTTCAAACGATTTTTTTCATAAATTTCAAAGGACATTATTGAAAGATTAATTTCTGTAAACACTGATTTCTCACCCCCTTTTCCTTTTGTGGTCAGGAAAAATTTCATAAAACTTTCTTGATTTATCCCACATCAAATAATCATATTCTTTTTTTTTTTTAATATAATCCTTTAAATCTTAGAAATCTTTTAAAAAAAAGGTACCACAAACACAAAGTGTTAAGCGGTAAATACAGTTTAACGTCCTTATGCAAAAACGATTGTTAACGTTAATGTTGGTTTAACAAACTCATTTTGTTTGCCAAACCCGATTTTAACGAATACTTTAATTTGAACAATCGTTTTTGCACAAGATGATATGATTTTTAAAGGATTTGATTGTAATATGACATTTAAAAATGTTGTCATATTCATATTATTCTATTTTTCTTTCTATTGATTTTCCACAGAACTTTCTTTAATAACACCTGCCTTAAAGTTACAGCATTGAAGTCACTGACAATTAGGATATTATTTATTGACATACTCACATACATATATGTACATATACTAGGGTATTCATTTAATCGGGTTTTTGCTTTAATCGGTTAATCGCTCGACTAATTAACCGAGGTTTTTGCTTAATCGGTTAATAATCGGTTAATTTTGGTAATAACCGGTTAACCGATTACTAAAGTTTTTCCATAAACCAAGTGTTTTCAACAAATAAAAGTGCATTAAATATTTATTAATTTTAGTTTATTAGTAAAACCAAAAACACACATAATAATTCTTAAACTAATTCGGTTAATTTCTTTAGAACATTTCTTGTATTACAATCGATAGTTCCTTCTGTTGGCTTGTCATCATCTGACTCATAATGACAGAGCTCAGCGACGAATATTCTGCAAAAAAGTTAATTTCTGAATTTCTTAGCTTTCGTTTTTGTACTGTCTCTCATTAAATCTAATCCTTAATTAAATCGTTGGCAACAGTACTATTGGCTTTTATTAAATTATTAAATAAAAACTTAATAATTCCCTCTAGTTAGAGTACCAGAGTCTCTAGTTAAACTCGTTTATAGCCATATCCAAAGATTTTGAAGTTTTACTTAAGTTAGGATCAGTGAACATACTTCTTTGTTTGTGTGAAAAATAATTTCTAAAAAGTCACGTTTTGTAAATGACATGAAACAAATAATTATTTATACAAAAAATAGGTTGTAATACTAAAAAATATAAAAAAAATTTATTACGTCGGTTAATCGACTGAAATTAACAGGTTTAACCGTTAACCGAAAAAAGCTGATTTTAAATTAACCGATCAGTTAATCGGGTAGCAATCAACCGGTTAACCGATTGAATACCCTAATATATACATACATACATATCGTTACCTTAATATAGAAAAGCCCTAACTCATTATTTGTTTGAAATTTAGTTATTTGTGTATTTCGATAGAAGAACATCTAAAGTCGAAAAATTTAAAAATCTCGATTTCAAAAAAAAATATTTAAGGCCTTTCTATATTAAGGTAACGATATGTATGTATGTATTATATTATAAGAAATTTTACATATTTCTCGCGAAAGGTGGCTGTCAACATAAATTCCTGAAATTTGTTCTTTGATGTAAAGGTTATCTCCCCTTTTCCTTTCAATTTGTAGCGCTTTTGCAGCATTTTAACTTTTTTTTAGGGTTCCCAGTACACCAAAGGTGAAAGGGAAGCCTATTGTTTTTGCTACGATGTCCCCCTGTCTGTCACAGGCTGTTTTTTCGAAAACCATAAGAGCTATGAACCTAAAATTTTCTAAAGCGAGCAATAAAAAGTATTGAAAAACAGGCAATTTCATAAAGACCCTTGAAATTTACCAAGTTAGTGTAGTTTTATGCAGACTATACCAATCAACACATACACAAATTTAAAAAATCAAAATGAGAAGGTATTATACCAATTAATGCAATTTTAAAAACTTGCTGTGAAACCGTAAGACGCAAACTCTTGAAATATTCAAAAACGCTAAAACCAAAAACTCCCAAAAGAAACAAACGCTATAAATGAAAAAATCGCTTAAAATAAAATAAATCGCCAAAAGCCGAAAAATAGCCAAAAACGCCTAAACTAAACAAAGCCAAAACAAACAAAAAATATAACGAAAAAGTTTTGCTTAAAAACGAAAAACCAAAAAAAAACCTTAAACCTAAAAACAATAGCCAAAAACAAAAAACCGCAAAAAAATCGCGAAAAACCGAAAAAATCGCCAACAACCCAAAAAATAGCCACAAGTGAAATACACGCCATACCTAAAAATCGCTTGAACTAAAATAAATCTCTAAAAACCGAAAATATCGCCAAAACTAAAAACACCAAACCTTAATAAATCGCCAAAACTAAGATAAATCTCCAGAAAACAGAAAAAGTTGCCATAAACACCAAACCTAAAGTACGCCAAAAATCATCATAACGAAAAAGTCACTAAAACCGAAAAAATCGCCAAAAAAAAATAAAAGCACGCCTTAACTAAAAAATCGCCAAAACTAAAAAAAAAGCACCAAAAACCGAAAAATTCGCCAAAAACAAACAAGAAGCCAAAACTAAAGAAAACCTAAAGCCGCGAAAATCGCTATTACAAAAAAGGCGATAAAAACCGAAAAAAACCGCTAATAACTAAAAAAATTGTCATAAATTAAAATATAAATCGCCAAAAATCGAAAAAATCGCGACAATGAAAAAACGCCAAACCTAAAAAAGTCGCCAAAGTAAATAAGCGTCAAAAATCTAAAAAAAATGCCAAAAACAAAAAAACGCCATAACTAAAGAACGCCAAAAAACCGCTATAAAGTAAATTGCTTAAAACCAAAACAAATCGTAATAACGAAAAAATCGCTACATATCGTCAAATTGAAAAACCGTCAGAACTAAAAAACAACTCAAGTTAAAAAAAACGTCAAAAAAACGAAAATAACTAAAATATTTACCTTGTACTTGAATTTTTTTAAAAATGTGTATATCAGGTAAGATATCTAATTATATAGGCCAAAGTTCGTAAAGTATTACATATGTATGTATTTGTCCGTAAGGATCACTTCGTGTGCGAGTTAAAGTATAACTTAATTGAATTTGTTTAAACTGTGGTTAAAGCCTACTGGTGAGTTGCTTAAGGAACAAGGAAATACATCTTGAAGTGCCTAACCAGCAACAAAAATTTCTTCTAATTCACTTCAATAATGGCTTAAGGACCTGTGGCGCTATTTATTAAGTCGGGAGCATTATCCGTATCAAAATTGGTTGGTTTTTATTCAGCGGATACTAATCTTAATGTAACATCGGAGTGCCCGCCTTCGTCGGTATTGTTTAGCAGAATCATCGGCGAAGTAAAATTATGAATAAAATGGCTTCTAAACACAGCTTTGAACATTTAATACGCCTCATTAGCACCAGAGGCATAGCTATCATCATAACTGGTAAGTTCCTCGATACAATTAGCTCCCTAATAGAATCCTCGTTGAGGGACATTCATAGATGGGCAACGCGGGTAGGTTTAAACTTAAACCCAGGAAAAACTGACCTTGTGCTTTTTACTAATAGGAAAGTCAAGGAATGGAGAACACCAAAATTAGACGGTATATCGCTCTCGCCCAAAACACGTACAAAGTACCTGGGGGTTATTTTGGATAGTAGGCTGACGTGGAGGTACAATATAGAAGATAGAGTTAAAAAGGCCACCATTGCTCTATATGCATGTAAAACAATGCTGGGCAAGACATGGGGCGTTTCACCATCTCTTATGTATTGGACATACACAGCGGTGGCTAGACCAATTTTACTCTACGGAATACTTGTATGGTGGAGGGCGACTGAGACAAAATCATACCTGAAAAAGTTGGAAAGTGTTCAGAGGCTAGCAGAGCTCTGCATCACTGGAGCTTTAAAGAGTACACCTACTGCAGCTCTAGACGTTATATTGGACGTAAAACCAATAAAACTAATTGCAGTGAACGCGGCGTGCGGATCAGCTATCCGACTTAGGACAACAGGTCAGATGTCGTACAGATCATTTGGTCACAGCAAATTACTGGAAAACATGGAGTGTAGCTCGGACTACATCATTCCAGTGACGAACTTTTTTACCAAACCACAAATCACTATAAGTGAAGAAGGCTATCTGGAAAGTCTTAATCATAGTGGTTCTGGTTTTAACTTTTTCACTGATGGTTCAAAGATGGATAGAGGGGTAGGAGCTGCGGTTTACTGTCAGGAGCTCGGTATAGAGGAATCTTATAAACTTCCTAATCATTGTAGCATTTTCCAGGCGGAAATCTATGCTGTCAAAATGGTAGCAGAGTTAGCCTTCACCTCTATAACTATGAATGCGCGTGTAAATCTGTATATAGACAGTCAAGCAGCTATAAAAGCAATTTCAGCTGACTGTAATTATTCCTCGGTTGTGCTCCTGTGTAGAAAGGCCCTGGATATGTTATGTACTGGTAGACAAGTACATATATTCTGGATCCGGGGACACATGGGGATTGTGGGAAATGAAATGGCCGATACACTGGCCAAAAGGGGAATTCAATTACCGGCTGAGGTAAAGGTAAATATCCGCAAACCAATTCAATACCTTAAAGAGATCATACATTCCAATATGAGGGAATAAGCGGAGAAATGTTGGCGCGCGACGAAAACTTGCAAAACTTCTAAAATCTTGTGGAGCTCTTATGATCCCAAATTGACTAAGCTCCTTTTATCATTAACTAGAAGCAACTGTAAACTTCTAGTGGGAGTAGTAACTGGGCACTGCTGGACGGCTTCGTACGCTGTCAAAATAGGACGAATAACCGACGGTACCTGCAGGAAATGTAAGGAACCCGGAGAAATGGAAACAATGGAACTGCTACTATGTCACTGCCCGGCTTTAAGCCGTAATAGATTAACTACCTTGGTGCTTACACTTTTCGTAGTCTTGAGATTGTATCGAGGGTAGAAATGTGTAGGTTGCTAAAATTTGTTAAATCTGTGTGGGAGTCATTCGATACAGGCACCACGAACTAGGCTGCCATACTAACAGGTTCTTATTTCATCTGCTGTTATCGTTAAGGATCAATCCCGGTCTATGCGAGGTCTTGGACCAACCAGATAAACCTAACCTAACATAACCTAGCACCAGAGGCGCTGCAATACTGCATTAATAGAAATGTGCAAAAAGCAGAGTTGTAAAAGAATGAAGCTTTCCTCTGCATCTTGCTTCACCACCTTCCTTTTCTATCACTATGCCTTTCCTAAAGAAAGTAACACCTAGTAATATTAGCAGAAATGTATTACCTGACTGAGTGCTATGAGTCTCATTTATCTTGCTTACGATTGTTACGTATGACTGGCATCATATGCCGCAAATTTTAGTTGAGCAACTTTTGAGTTTATGGAAGAAACTGAAGGAGATAATGAAGAGAGAATGGAATCCATTATGTGTTCCTGTCTCGCCCATGAAATAAAAAGTTGCTCAGTTAGAATTGCCTTGAGTTACAGATCTACACGCAAAGAAAAAATATGGTTGAGGTAACCATAATCAAACAGCAACATACTATGATTGAATTATATGGTTGTATTTAAATCATATTATTGTCAACAGAAAAGCAAACTTTTAATAATATTATTATCTGAGTTAATAATAATATTATCCACAAAAACAAGGAACTTTGTTACACCTAATCTTATTATTTTAAATATGACAACACTATTGTTAGATGTGACTAAAATATGATTGAGACTCACCATACCATGTTCTTATATTATAATAATATTGTTAAATACGACAACAGTATGATTTAATATAATAAAAATATTTTGTTTTTCAATCATATATTTATTGGTAGATCTCATGTTTAAAACAGCTGTGCGTTAAAATCGAAATAAAAATAAATTAATATTGTTGAAATCAAATGTATGTATAGAAACGTACACTTACATACATATGTGTGTATACTCGAAATACAGACACGTCTGTACCCAGTATACCATTATCGGAGCGCTCTTATATATGAGCTCATATATGAGCGATTTTATGAGCTTCTGTGAGTGTTTCCTGCGTGCATATTTCTGAGCTCATAAACGATAGATTTTATGTGATTTTTATGAGTAATTTCTGCACGCTGCCAGATAACTGTAAATTCCAGCTAAGCAGAAGAAAGAAGTTACCCAATTTGATTCAGTAGTGAATAATTTTGGAAGCGTAAAGACAAAATTGTGAGTTATTTTATAATAAATACAAAAATAATACATAATTAAAATAATGAAAATAGCAAGCTTAAAAGAAAGCAAATTAATAATAAGTGAACTTCGTTCAAATAAATTAAGAAAAGAAAATCCAGCATGTATGTAGTATTAAAAATAAAAAGAGTCATAAAATACTCTTTTATGGATAAAATTTAGAGCTCTTTCATGAGTGACCAGTTTATTGGAAAAAGCCACTCAAATATGAGCGTTTTATGACTGTTTATGATTATTTTATGAACTTATTTTGAGCGTCAGCGCTCCGACAAAAGAGTCATTATGAGCTCATTTAGAGCGCATATGGTAAGCTGGGAAACTACTCTTTTATGCATAAAATTTAGAGCTCTATCATGAGTGACCACTTTAGTGGAAAAAGCCACTCAAATATGAGCGTTTTATGACTGTTTATGATTATTTTATGAACTCATTATGAGCGTCAGCGTTCCGACAAAAGAGTATTTATGAGCTCATTTAGAGCGCATATGGTATGCTGGGTATAAAGAGATAAACATATGTACGTATATGTTTTTATTTATTTACCCTTTTGTTTGTTTGTACTTTATTTATTTATTTAACACGACGCGTGCAATACCGATAGCTTACAAACGAAACACTGAACTGACAGAAGATGTTCCTGAAAAAAAAATTTTTAAAAACTTAACATAGTATTGTTTTTTATAACATTATATTGTTATTTACATTTTAAATAACCACATCACACTTTTTTATGAATATAATAATGTAATTATTAAATTCAAATATTACTTTGCTTGCCGTAACAAAATTAATGTTTAAAATAACAATAACTTGTTTTTAACGACCACACATTTGTTTCTGAAAACATAATATTGTTTTCTCAACCATTCTACAACCATATCTTTTCTTTGCGTGTACTGATTGTGTAACTCAAATCTACTTCGTTTCAGCTACATACTCTTATTTCGTTATTCTTATTCGTTGACTGATACCTAAAATATAATAAATGCAATACAATGTTGGCGCTTGAAATTTTTACTGAAAAACAAGGAATTATTTTTTCTTTCGAACCTTGAATTTTTGTTTAGAAATATGAATACATATTCGAAAAGATCATCTCGACAAAAATCTAATAAAATCGTTTAATTTAAATGTTATCACTTTTTCACGGGATGTCTGTCTGCAACAACATCCCTTTGAAAATTATTAATTTCTCTTGCCTATTTATAGCCAAACAGCGACAAAAGAAAAAAGAAAAAACAAATGTCTTCACAAATACACATGGCGTTATAATAAAATTTACAAGATTTTTATCTTTTATTATCTTCTTCTTGTTCTCATTTACATATGTACATATGTATGTATATGTATTTGGATATTGTTATACGTTTTATCTGTATATTAGAGATGTGTTTTGGTTCAATGGCGTATTTTATTTCATTTGGCTCTCTGATACATATGTATATACATACATACATATGTGTATACCTATGTACCTATTTATGTATATACAGAAATATGTCTATAAGTATGTGTATATATTTTTATCTAATAATTTCAAATATTTGCAATAAAATGTCAGACAAAAAAAAACAACAACTGACACAATCATTTCCTGACACACAAACACACATTTAAATTTAACTCTACAGTTTTGATTAGTAATGAAAACAAAAAATCAAATGAAATTTTATTTAAAAAAATTCAAAAGATGTTCAAATGAAAACGAACCCAGTTTACTTTTTTAACTGACTATGAAAATGAAATGTACAAAAATCCATATACATACATACATACATATGTACATATATAAATGCGAATACCTAAGGGTGCCAAGGAGTCAAGAAGTCAGTCGCAGATCGTCTCAGGAATCATATGAGCTCGTAATGACTTGCCTCTTTTTCTTGTTTATTGTTATTTGCACTAAATTTAATTTGCGAGTACATAAAGCAAATAAACATGTAATAAAAATTGTAGCACAGCAATAGGGCCTTTCACTACAAAAACGATAGAAAAGTTGCATGTGAAAATTTAAAAACAAGTTTATGGAAATAACTTTTCTAATAAAATTTGTCTATGTGTTATAAAATTTTTATGCATACATACGCATTTATATATAATTTTTTTCCTTAAACTTTTATTTGTATCTCTTTAGTGCCCATATTAAATTTTAAAATTTATTTATATCTATTTAGTGTCAATATTAAATTTAAAGGGACTTGACGTCTTCAACTTTTGCAAATTTTTGTGGGAATCGGTTGAGTATAAGTACTTATGATATACTACAACATTTTAATGGGCGTTTTCCCGTCCACCCATTCATGAGATTGTGTCATTAGAAGATATCAATTTGTGTGCCAAATTACATAATAATCAGGTAAGTAAAAGTACATAAAATCAAAGAGAGTTGCAGCAGAATTTTATTGCAAATATTTTTGTAATCCGATAAGTGTACTTTTTTACTAATTTTTCCGGAAAAATAAGACCAATATGGGTTACTGTTAGAAGGTTGAAATTGTACCATAGAAATGTTTCTCGTCAAATTTTAAATAAAGCTTAAGAAAAATAAAATCGACTTCAAAAATAAGCAATAAAAAAAATTTTAAAACACAGTACGAGCTCGATTTGCAGTACCCCGATTAGCGCAACAAGTAATTTTTTACATTCCAGTATTTATAAGTGTAACTTAAAAAAAGTATCGATAAGCGCAACTTTTTCTCTTTTCGTAAATTTAAAACGTTTTTCTCGCTAAATTTTCTGAATTTAAAACGTAGTATTAACATGTACTTTCAGTTTCACAATAGAACACATCCCAAAAAGTTTCTTGCACGCCTGTGCTAATACTTTTTATAAATTTGTTTGTCTTTACTCGTCGTGCGTAAATATAATATTTTTGTATGAACAGAAAAATATGTTTCATTTACACTGAATTTACCATGACTGGATAAGAGAAGACTATTCAGATGAAAGTGAAGCTATAGATTTTTCTGACAAATATACACACAAATGGTTAAATTAGATGATGTCATTAATGCACTTAACATTTGTATGAAGTAGGCAACTGAGAATAATATTCCTCACGAAAATTTAGTTCCCATTCAAAAAATTAAAGAGCCGGCAATATTACAAATAAATTCAGTAAAGTAAGACTGTAACTCGCACACGAAAGGCTCCCTAAACAAAGAACACAGTGCCTAATAAATACCTCATAAAATAGAACAAAATCAATAAGATATTTCTATGGTTTTTTCAATAAGGAAATCTTATTAATTTCATAGAGAAAAACTTTTTGAAAAAATTAAGAAGAAATCTTGTTGTTTTTATTAGGTTAGGTTATCTTATTGATTTTTTTTAAAAGGTTTTCTTCTTGATTTTATTAGGGCACCTAATATAATCTCATAGTTTTTTTACGATCTGTTACTGGGGGTAGCGGGGGTCAAAAATCGGAGAAAACAGCGTTACGTAATATATGAACAGCCCCATACGAACTTTATATAATCAAATATCCTATCTAATGTAGAAACTAAAAAAAAATTAAGTATCTGGTAAATTTTTTTGTTACACCTTGTTATTGTTTTTAGGACATATTCGTAATATTTTTTTTTTAACAAAATAAGCTTTAATGATTTATTTCAACTACCATTTGCTAACTGCAGTGAATGCCCTTATTGTATTTAATTTGTTATTTAATTTAAAAGAAAAAATCTACAATCTTAGTCGTATAAGCACACATGTACATATTTGTAACTGACAATGAATAACAAGGCTAAGAGATAAAGTGGATGATATTCAAAGGAATGCATCAAGCGAATGCAATGTGCGCCATAAACAGCTGATGGTAATGACGCACTTTGAATGAGCTACGCATGAAATTCGTTTGGATATAGAAATTATTATTATTAATCCTGAAGATTTTTTGAAAATTTCATCAAAATCGGCCCAGCCGTTTTGGAGTCCATACATTACATACATACAAACACACATCCTAGATGTTTTATATATACCCTGTCGGAAATTTGGCTAACTTTGAACTAACTTTAAGCTAACTATTTCGCAAGTAGTACTGACTACACTTGGATTACTTCGCAATGTAATCAACTGACTACTTTAACATTGCGATGTCCTAGGCGGTAGTCAATTGGCTCACTCTGCATTACTTTCAGCTAACTTAAAGTTGACTTTAAGTCAGTAAATTAAAAAAAAATTCTAGGGTCCGAACATGTATCATCACAATTTGCGTATTCAACGCGCTACCACTCAGCTAAGCTACCATCTAAAATAACAACAGCAAAATGTTAACATAAACCTGAAATGAGTTTCAAAGTAGTTAAGAATAAGTTTGTTGGGTCTCATCAAATTCGACTACTTACTCAACTTAGGAATTAATTTTGGGTTTGTTATGGATGACATTGCAGTTAGCTCTTAGTCAGTCTAAGAAAAGTTAACTATAAGTTAACTATTTTTGTAGTCAACTACACATTCTCCGATAGGGTATAGATGTATGTATGTATGTATGTGTGTTCCTTTATATATTAACCGAACGCTTGGACCGATTTTGATGATTCTTGCATCAATCGATTTGTCTTAATCCTGGATATGGCAGTAATCAAAAGTCAATATGGCACCATTTTGTAAATACGAAAAAATAAAAAGTCTGCATATCCGTATATGTGCTTATCTGTGTGTCTGTACTAGTACTCATACATACCAAACGGCTGGACCGATTTTGATTTGATTGTTTCTGTTTGAAAGGTGACTTGATGTTTGAAGAAAATTGGTCCAGCCGCCTAAAAGGTATCACATCTTTTCTGGATATATCGGGGGTTTTTTAAATTTTTAATTTTTAGTCATAAATGAAGGACCAGGTATACAGTCGTACAGTAGAACCAAGCTCGACTTTATTATTGTTAAGCGTGAATCAGACGTGCCATAGCCATAACCAAACCAAAATTCAATTGGTTTATATGGTAATGGCTTTGACGTTAAGGCGAGTCACCTATAATCAAATACAGTGTTGTCCCTAAGTTTCGTTCGAACAGCTGTTTTCTATGGTAATGGTTATGTCACGTCTAATTTAAGCTTGCAAATATACGTATTGATTTACAGAACGGTGTCCGATTTTTCCATGCTTACAAATTCATTGAGATGGTTTATTTTTGATGGCTGCACAAACAAAATACTAATCAATGTGGCATCTTTAAAACATATGTTTTATAAGGTTGCCACTTTTGACCAAAGTAATTTTTTCTCCAAACTACTGCCGCCATGTATAGGTCAAGTCGGATAGTATCTGTTTCTTTTTATTTCAATTTAAAGTTGTATATACATTTCTAAAAAAATCATACATTACCCAGCAGGAACTAGAAGGAGTAGTTATACCTTCTGGAAGGCCTCTTTACGCCTTCTTTTGGATGTAGAAGGCCTGCTCGCTCCATTCCATAATCATATCTTTTTTATACGCGTTGCTTCTTTTGCCAGAGATTCTGGAAGGCCTTCAAACTAATAGATTTTTTTTTAATTTGGTAAAAAAAAAACAAAACAACACATGTTGCTCCTTCTCTTCTCCCTTCTCATAGAAGCGAGTGTGGAATGTGTATCGTATATTTTATGCGAAAGATTTCTTTAATAAGGCCTGCACCAAGAAGGTCTTCTGAGTTTTACCGCTGGGTAGCTATGCACATATATATACTTGTACACACATAAGCAAATACTAAAATATGTATTATGTATGTATGTACAAATGTACTTAAACTTAAATATTACATATATGCAGACGTGAGTACAATGAATGGGTGGTGGCGTGGTCTGTCCTAGTCTAGCCTAGTGTGCTTAAGGTTGGGGTATGGTTTTCTTTATGGGTGTGAGTGCTCATGTGATATAATGAGAATGATGATGATGATAAGCTTTTTTACAAACTACAATTGCACTCTAATTAACGTCATTGCAACTGCGCCATAAAAGTGCGATGAAAAAGCAAAAGCAAAATTACAACAATATCTATTTATATATGTATGTATATATTTGTGCATTCGTAACTACAGGCATAAATACAGTACCAGCTCGATTTGCGCAACCGAAAGAAAATCGAGGTTGTTGCTCTTACCTAAAAGTTGCAACAATCGCCCACAAAATACTTCATATAAACCAAACTATAATTTAACATAAAATAATTGATTCTTATTAGTTAAACATAAAAAATGCATACATGTGATTAAAAAATTTATAAAATAATATTTAGTGTTGAAACTTAAAAGCAGTCTTCATACATATTTTCTACTTGCGTGTACTTGAGTTCTACTCATGTTAATTTTTTTTTATAAACACAATCAAGTTTGATGAAAAGTATATTGAAATTTTTTTTTTAAATTTTAGGATTCTTAATTTTTTGTGTTATTGCCAACTCTTTAATTTTTTTAATAGCCACTAATTTTTCATAAGGAATATTATTCTTTGCTGCCCACTCCATACAAAGACTGTTTATAAGACCTTTCAAGACATGAGAGATTTTTCAAATTCTTTACTACAACAAACAAACGCTAAACAACACTGTTAGTAAGACCTTTCTTTCAGTTGTTTGTCTTACTAACAGTGTTGTTTAGCGTTTGTTTTAGTATATTTCGCTGTAGTAAAGCATTTGAAAAATCTCTCACACCTCGAAAGGTCTTGTAAAAAACTGCAGTCGAAATAACAAAAGTCGTAAAATTGTGCTTTTTCATTGACCTTACTATTGTTTGACTGTCCAATCCAAACCTTTTGCTAATAGTTCTTCTACTGAATTTCAAAGTGTCGTAGTTGAAGTTAACACAATAAACGAATAACTATACAAAACGAAGAGCTTCAACTCTCGACATGTTCGAAAAGTTTTCGGTTTGAGTGACGGCTGCTTTAAATAAATACAAAGTTACCCTGCAGGAAATGTCAATAGTAAAATTATACTGATTACCTATTGACGATGTCACCAGTACTGTTGACAAATTATACCCCAACTAATGCTATTTACTATTGACATTAAACACAGGCTTGTCCTACGAAATCTACCAGTAGACTACGTCAACACTGACTAGGTAGTTCTTGTGGGACCATATGTGGAAAATGTCAATAGTAAGATTGTACTGACTTACTAGTGGCGATATCACCACTCTGTGGGAAATGTCCGCTGTAAAACCGTTCTGATTAATTTAAATTTGCGCTGAATTTGTAAAGTCAAACACTTACGTATGGATCTGAAAGTGTGAAAAATCTTAACTGATGGCACAAAATCTTCCACAGGCTAAAAAAACTTCAATAATTGGCACTTTCACTAAAAAAATTTTAGTTTTCACATTTTTATATTTTTATACAATATGAATTTGAATTGTTCAATACATTTATAGGTATTAACCTTTCAATTTTATTTATTAAACAAATTTTTATAAACACTTAAATTTTGCATGACGCCACTTTTATTTTCAACAAACCAATAAAACAATAAGAAGCATAGTTGTGTGTATCTGAAAATATATTTTCTACGCATCAAAAACAATATTAATATGTAGACGCTCCTTTGACAATGTTACCAAAATAGTCGACAAAAGTGGTGACTTGGGGACACTTAACCCCACGTTTCCTTCAGGGTAACGTTGCAGAAATGTTTGTGTGTATGTGTTTGTGTATGTATGAGTGTTTTTTCCTATATGTACAAATATAATAATAATAATAATAATAATAATAATAATAATAATAATAATAATAATAATAATAATAATAATAATAATAATAATAATAATAATAATAATAATAATAATAATAATAATAATAATAATAATAATAATAATAATAATAATAATAATAATAATAATAAACAACAACAATTCTTCCAGCAAGCAATGAAATGCGCAATTGAAACTGCAAAATCAAAAGAAAATAAATAAATTCAGTGAAGTGCGACTTTGACCCGCGCACGAAGGGTTCCGTACGGGCACGAGATATGTAATTCAATACGAACAATATAAACTATAGTTTTAGGATTTTTTCGTTTTTGGGTTTTTTCGGTTTTAAGCGTTTTTTTTAGTTTGGGGGTTTTTTGAATTTAGTGGCGCTTTCTGAGTTTTGGCACTTTTTTTCACGTTTTGGCGATTTTTGTAGGTTTTTGGCGTTTTTTTCATATTAGCGATTTTTTTCATTTAAACGATTTTTTCGAATTTGGCGATTTATTTTAGTGCTAGAATTTTTTTTAATTTTGTAGATTTTTTTCGATTTGGCGATTTTTTTTAATTTTTGGCGATTTTTTCAGGTTTTGGTGATTTTTTTCGGTTCGGTGATTTTATAATTTTCGGATTTTTTAGTTTAACCGTTTTTGAAAATTTCAAGAGTTTACCTCCTACGGTCTCCAAGATATAGCAATTTGTCAAAATTACATAGTCAAAATTACATTAACTGATGGACCACGCTTTAATTTAAATTTTTTAATATTTTAATGTTTATTGTTGTAGTCTATATAAAAATACACTAATTTTACAAATTTCAAGTGTCAATATACATATGTACATACGATTGTATGTATGATTGTATTACATGGGATTTTAATATTTTTCGTCGCTCGTTTTGGAGCACTCTTTAATTTCTAATTCTCATGTATTTGTTGTTGTAGTGGCCAAGGTTCTACGTACTCTGTCCAAACTTCAGGTCCGTAGCTCTTACGGTTCCTGAGAAAATACCGTGTGACGGACAGACGGACAGCGTAGCGAAAACAATAGGGTTCCATTTTTCACCTTTGGTGAACGGAACCCTAAAAACACACAACATCTCTACTAACGATAACTTCAGAATTTATTTAAAACAGCGCGCCGACAAACAGAAAACTTTTCGAACATGTCGAATTTCATCGTTTTGTATAACTATTCGTTTATTGTGTTAAATTCGACAACGACAGTTGAATTTTCAGAAGCAGTAGTATGAGCAGAAGCAAAAGAAAATACACAAATGGAAAGTTTTTAAACGCTGTTATAAATGGTCTTGTGCAGGACACTATTTAAGTACATTAATGTCATTATCTACTTTAACCTTTTTGTGTATTTTTAATTTGTATACATATTATCTGAAGTTTCTTCGTCTGAAAAATCTATTGCTTCGCTCTCATCTGAAAAGTCTTCTCTGATCCATTCATTGTAAATTTAGGGTAAATAAAAAAATATTCTACTGTTACAAATTTTCATACTAATGCACCAAGAGTAAATGTAGTGTTAGCACTGGCGCGCAATGGGATGGGTCCTTTTTTGAAACTGAAAGTACTTGTTAAAAACACGTTTTAAATGAAGTAAATTCAGAGTGAAAAACGTTTTAAATTTACTACAAGTGATAAAGTTGCGCTTACCGAGACTTTTTTTTTGAAAAAAGTTGCACTGATAAAGACTGTATTGCAAAAAATTACTTGTTGCGCTAAGTTGCAATAATCGGTGATTGCGCCAATCGAGCTCGTACTGTATATACATATTGCTCGTTTACTACAACAACATCATAACTCAAACAATAAGAGTTTTGAGTTAATAAATCAGATCTTAGACAACGTTATTCATATTGTGTTAAAATTTCATTTAAATATCTTGTCTACACAAGTCCTGAGAGAAAAAAGTAATTTCCTTGCCCCCTTAGGAGTCTGAACACAATGTAACGATTATTTATTGCGATGCGGTTTTCCATATGATTTTGAAGTAAATAAAATTAAAATCTATTTTATTTTCATTGCGAACTTTCTTATTCTCTCAATTTTTGATACTCTTTTTCTTGCTGACGTTGCCTTTAGGTTTTGAATAATTGGATATGTTCACAACATTATTGTAAAAAAACATGATTTTTAAGTTCAAACACTTTTGTCATAGAGTAAAAAATTTTAAAAAATATAGCAAATATATCTGCGAATGTATAAAATGTTAATCATTTTTTGTTTTTAGTTATAAAAATGTATGCACAAAAAAATTAATAACAATCTAAACAAACAATGACAAGTATTGCCGTCGCCGTCGCCGTCTTCCGTCGTATTATGTTTATTTTTCTCTTTCGCAGCGAGAAATCGCACCGCACCGCAAACATTGTGTTTAGACTCTAAAGCAGATAAACCAGAAATATCCTCTCAAAAAATATGCACTAAAACTCAAAAAATGTGCTTTTAAAAATAAAATAAATTGGTTTTTTTGTAAATGAAAATATGTTTTTAGCATAAAAATTCAACAAAACTTCCATATAAAATAAGATACAAATAAAATAAAGAGAAAAAGGAAACATTTAACAAATTATAACTGCCGCATTAAAAAAATAATTTGGGGTTTGCAGTGCACATTAAAACAAAATTTTCACACAAAATTTTACTAAAGCAAATAATACAAAGTAATTTTTTTGGACATTCTGGTACGAGTTTAACTTCAATTTCAAAAAAATCACGATATCAGAATTGAAAGTTTGGAACTGTATTTTGGATAATTTTTTTTTCTATAATTTTTATTGTAATAAGTCTTAGTTTACACTATTAAAGTATTATTGCTAAACTGATTAGAATCTTAGGAGAGAGAGAGACGAGGGGAAAATAAATATTCTTGTTTCCGTCGTCCCTCTCTCCAACAAACTAATCATCTTAGCAATAAGACTTAGATTTTCAAATAAAAATCGTTGTCTGTCTACTCGGGGCAGATTCCGTCCCAAATGCTAACACCGAATTTTTATTAAAACTAATGTCCGTAATAACTGCGTAATATATATAAGTATGTACATATAAGAAAAATGTATACACTACATGCAACATTGGAAATGAGACTTAGGTTGCAAAAAATAAAAATAAAAAAGAAGAGAGGTGTCTTACGACACCCGGTTATAGCTATGCTGCTTACTTATATAAAACAAATTTCATGTGTGAAACAACAATTCAATAAAATTATATACATATATAAGTCGATTAACTAAATGATGATGTTAAATTCTCTGCAAATATTTTAAAACGTTTCCATTTATTTCCCATTATGTTCTTTTCTAGTTGCGCACAGAGGAGTATTTGAGCCAAAAAACTGGCCAATACTGTTTTTTTAGTTAAGGTTGCATGTGCAAAGCTATTGACTGCCCCTAGACCAATGACACTTGGCAGTCTTATAGTTCTATGCTTTTAAGCTTTTAAAATAAGAAAAATCGGACAAAGGGGGAAAAAGTTCCCCTTAGAGAAACTAATCCCACCTATCAAAAATTAAATTTTTTTCTTAACTTTTTTCATACTTTTGCCTAGAAAATACAACTTTTAACTTCGACGAAAGTTAAAACCCCTAAATTTTTACCCAGGATATCGTAAGATTAAATTTTCGTCCCCGCTTCCTTTTGTGGGCGGTGACAAAAATTTTATTTGCAAAAATAATGTAAATACTAAAACAAATTTACTACTTATGCCTTAAAATCATTAAAATTAAAGTTATGATCTTCTATGGGCAGGGAGGAGTATCCTTCCCCTCAAACAAAAACATTTTATGACTAACAAAAAGGTTTCTTACTCATATTATTTATCCATGCAAGATGAGCAAAAACAGAAAAAAGGTGAATTTTTTTTTAAAAATCACCAAAGAAAATGGGGCAAACTTGCGCAAACTTTTTTCATGCTTCTAAAATTAGAGATTTTAATTGAATTTAATTTAATTCTAAATGTAACTACCTTCACTTTTAAAAACCTTTTTCTTGTTTTTTGTCTGCAAAAAAAAAATTGTGTAAAAATTTTTCTTTTTAATTTTTAAACGAATTGTTTCAACATAAATATTCGAGATAATTTTTTTAGTTTTAATGCTAAAAATATTTATTCGTTTAGCCACAAAAATAATATATGAACATGTTAAAACCAAACAACACATTTAAAACCAATCTAATTTTCTTCACATGCCTGACTTTAGTAGTGTTTCAAAGCTGCAAATCGCAACTTAATTCTACTAAATTTACAATATTGTGCAAAATTTTGCTGTGTATCGAACTGCGTACTTAATTCTTAAGATATATTTAAAAACATTTTTGCCTTTTTGGCCAGCTTTTTGGGTCAATTACTCCTCTGTGCGGCGTATGATTAAACTAATGTTTTGCTTGTGGCCGGTGGCAGCTGTTAGCCAGCTTACAGATGATTTACTTTGTTCTCTGATTTTTGCTCAAGTTATAAATAGCATAGCTATAAAAATTGTGAGGAGCATGTAAACTTGTAAGCATATTAAAAAAAAATCTACAAAGTATCAAAATATGCCCTAAAAGCGTAAATTTTGCTCTCAAAATTATAAAATATTTTTTTCTCAATGTATTTATATGCAATCCATTTTACAATAATAAGTAAATTTGATAAAAATGAAAACTAATTTACAGATGTTACTAAGTTTCAGCAAGCTTAATAAGCTAAACCTACACGGATAAAAAAGATATATTTGTAGAATGGTTGAGAAAACAATATTATGTTCTCAGAAACAAATGTGTGGTCGTTGAAAACAAGTTATTGTTATTTTAAACATTAATTTTGTTACGGTAAGCAAAGCAATGTTCGAATTTAAAAATTACATTATTATATTCATAAAAAAGAGTGATATGGTTAGAGTTTAACAACATAGTTTTGTTAAAAGTTTATGACTGCAACATAATTTTTGTTATTTTTTAGAAATAGTATAATGAAAATAACAATATAATGTTATCCAAAACCATAGTATGTTAAGTTTTTAAAAAAATCTTTTTCAGAAACCGCTTCTGTCAGTTCAGTGTTTCATTTGTTAGCTATCGGTATTGCACGCGTCGTGTTAAATAAATAAATAAAGTACAAACAAACAAAAGCGTAGATAAATAAAAACATATATGTACGTGCATATGTATGTATGTTTATCTCTTTATACAGATTGTCTGTGTTTCGTGCATACACACATTTGCTAATATACATTTCTATATATACATATATTTTATTTCAATAATATTAATTTATTTTTATATCAAATTTAAAGCACAGCTGTTTTAGTTAATAAATATATGATTGAAAAAGAAAATATTAATATTATATTAAATAATACTGTTGTCGTATTTAACAATATTATTAATTAAAAGATGAGAACATGGTATAGGGAGTCTCAATAATATTTTCGTCACATCTAACAATAGTGTTGTCATATTTACAACAATGAGATAAGGTGTAACAAAGTTTATTGCTTTCGTTGATAATATTATTATTAACTCAGATAATAATATTATTAAAAGTTTGCTTTTCTATTGACAACAATATGATTTAACTGCAACCATATAATTCAATCATAATATGTTGATGTTTAATTATGGTTACCTCAACCATATTTTTTCTTTGCGTGTAATATTATATTTACATACATATATAAATATTAATACTATTATTACTATTTCCTATTTCCTAAGGTAAAATTATAAAATATTCTAAAAAATTATAAAAATTATAAAATGTGCTAAAAATATGGGTGTAAGACTGTTATATGCAAAAACATGCTTTAAAGGGTAAAATATGAAAAAATATACACCAACAAATCGATGCCAAAAATCATTAAAAGTTCTGAAACTGATTCTTATCTTCTTCGCATTAAAATGCCACACAAGAAAAAACATGCAATTGCATACATATTTGCGGTTTCCCTGGTTATGAGTAAATAAAAAACTTTCAACTTGTTTGCTGGCAAACTAGTTCTTTTGAGTTATGACACTGTGTAAATAAATGAACATTATATATATATATATATATATATATATATATATATATATATATGTCTATATTGTATGTAAGTTTGCTTATGAATTTTTTCCAATAAAAATTGAGGCATCTTCTCTTACCCTCAACCTTGTTCAAAATACTACAATATTTATAACGACGCAATATATTACATGTTTTCTGGGATTTTTTTTCTACTTCGTAAAAAAAATTGCATGTGACCAAAACAGAAAAACAATTTACAAAAAAGAAAACACATGTACTGTAAAAATAAATATACATATGTATGTATGTATGTATATACATATGTAAATAAAAAAAGGAAAACAGATTGGAACAGATGTAAAAACCTTAAATTGGACAGGTCGGTGTACGAGCGAGTGCTGCTCATTCGTATTGTGTAAAATTTAATTGAATCAACGATTAATCATGAATGAAATTTTTGTGTTGTCCCATTTATTTTTAACACAAAACCAAAACAAATTTAAAACGTAAAATTCTAGTGCAATTGTTATAAAAATACACCATGAATCAATTATCATCATCTGTGTGTCATTATGGAGATTTGTTTACAAAACAATATCAAAAGTGTGATAGTTGTGTTATTATTATTCGTTGGAATTTCACAATAGAAAATCTAACTATTTCACAATATTGTGTTAAAAATAAATTACATTCATACGTAAATATGTACGTAAATATACATACATATATACATACATACATACCTATGTATGTATACGTACATACATACTACATACGTCCATACATAAGTATATTCATTCATATTTATAAATGTTTTCGTTTCAATTCCTACAAAACGTAATAACATTTGACGTTCAATGTAGGCTGAATTGTGACAATAATTATAATTTTATTGAAGTGCCCACATCTATTGCAATACACACAATATACATATGTATGTAAGTATTTATGTTGTCCTGCAGGTGCTTCCACTCTCCTCTGCAGAAAACAAAACTTTTATGTCATCCCACATATGTATGTATGTATGTATGTATGCCCATTTTTCATCTAAAAATGCATCTCGTTGCAACACACGCAACACAAATCAAGCTTTCGGTAACAAAGAGACTTCGGCAGAACTGTATGTATCAGATTATGACACGTAATCTTTGGCCATTACGTACATTTAAAAATTAAAACCATAACCACATCCACACATACTCATCAAGTTTAAACTGAATACGTTTAACTATAAGCAATCAAGTACTATGTTTGTTTATATATTTTTCTTAAATTATGCTGTATAAACGACTATAAATAAAATGTATGAACTGTTATCGGCTACATTCATATTCGTAAGTAAGAAAATACTCTGAATATTTATTCGACTCCATATGAGTATATACTGTAGTATATTATGTGCACACACTTTAAAAATCAGTGTTGCCAGAAAAGCGAATTTTTGAAATGCCAAACTGGCAACGATGTTCAACTGTTTGCATCAAAGTACTAGAAAGAGCGATTTAATAATTATCGACCGTGCTAAATACGTTTCTAACTAACGTGTGCTTGAATTATAAGTGAAAACAAAATTTGCATACAAAAATCGGTTTTATCATACAGTTGAAGCACACGTTATTTTTTGTCATATTTACTAGAAATACATTAAGGGTCTTATGCAAAAAAAAACTTAAGAAAGCTTTGCAAAGCAATGTTAAGTAAAGTTGTATTCTAAAAAAATTATTATAAAAAAATCCTCAAGTAGGCACCCATGTTTGTTAAGACTACTTTAAGTTGATATTTTCAAGATGTGCATTTTGTACCTCAAATATTTCTGTTAATGTAACACATATTGATTCATGTTACTTCTGAAAATGAAGCTAGAAGTGCTACCTTTTATCTTAAATTTATTATTTCTGTAATGTGATAGAAAATATCACCAGAATATTATCCAACTCATTCAAAATACATGGTAAAATCCATAAAAATAAATTAAAATAAATACAATTGTACAAAAATGTCTTAGTGATGTACATTCAATCAAAACCAATCGAAAAAGCTGGATTTCAAATACTCATTTCATTCGAATATAAGAAATTGTGATAATTCAATTATTCTTTGTTCCTCATATTTTTTTTTACGTATACTTTATAGAAATGTTTATCTGCTTTCCTACCATGTCAGAAGCTCATAATTGAAACAAAATTACGTTGCTTTACTTCAAGAAAATTAAAATTTATTTAATAATATATAAAAATATTTGAATACCCGAATGAAATTGTATTCGATTTTGTACATCATGGGCTGTGTTACCAGTAATTATTATTAAATCTCAAAATAATTAAAGTTGGGTTTTGCATACAATTTCTTAACAAAGCAATGTTAGCTTTAAAGTGCTTGGCAACTACTATGAACTTTAAAGCTAAAGTAAAATATTTTTTTGCATAAGGGGATAAATGTTTAAAAAATTTCGTTTGCAAGCTTGCGAAGAACAATTTTAAGAGCAATATTAGTTGTTTAAAGGTTAGACTTATTCTAAATTTTACCTCCTAATTATCTTATTAAGATTTTCAAAAAGTCCAACCCTTTTTTCCATTCCATTTCATGCGCACAAGTGCATACGACCCGAATAAATATCCATACTCTGAGTATACGTATGACCGATACTCAATACGCATGTACCTTTCTATTTACATATATTGATGTAGAAATATTCTTATGTATTGGAATCCGCTATGCTACAATTATGAATTACTAAAATTAAGTTTAAAACACCCGTTGAGTTTAAGCCACCTCTGCGCACATCTACCGGAGGTTGGGCAAGAAGCGATACTGAAAAAGGTAACATATTTGCTGAGCATTTAAAATCCGTATTTACACCAAATACATGTACCGGTGTTGCTGATTTGCCGAGTGTAGTTGCTCTACCCCCCCGACACTTAAAATTTACGATGTGTGATGTACAAAAACTAATTGCCGAACTCAACCCGAAAAAAGCTCCCGGTATGGATGGAATTAGTAACCAGATGCTGATTAAGTTACCTCGTACTGCAATTAGAATCCTGTTATTCATTTTTAATGCCATTTTACGACTGGAGTATTATCCAGACTGCTGGAAGCTTGCCAAGGTTAAAATGATTCCAAGGTTAAATGATTCCAGGTAAAGATCTTTCCAAGGCTGAGTCATATAGGCCAATAAGTTTGCTGTCAACTATGTCAAAACTCTTCGAAAAGCTGCTCATGACAAAATTGTCTTCAATTTTAACTGATAATGGGTGCATCCCGGACCATCAATTTGGTTTTAGGAGCCAGCATAGCACCATTGAGCAAACGCATAGATTGGTTCAATTTATCAGAAAAACATTTGAGGAAAAGAAGTATTGTTCTGCCGTGTTTATTGATGTTTCTCAGGCATTTGATAAAGTGTGGCATGAAGGCCTGATTTTGAAATTGAAGACATATTTACCAGTAAACATTCTAAATCTTTTGGAAAGTTACATTGTTGCACGAAAATTTACAGTTGTGGAAGGACACTTTATGAGTATGCCTGAATCTATCTCATCCGGTGTGCCACAGGGGAGTATACTGGGGCCATTTTTATATTTGATTTATACTTGTGATATGCCTGTGAGCAGAAGTATCCACACTTCTACATTTGCCGACGATACCGCCTGCCTTAGTATGCACGAAAACCCTGATGAGGCATCCAGAAAACTCCAGGAACACATTAGCCAGATGGAACTATGGTTAAACTTATGGAGAATTAAGGTAAATGAACAAAAGTGTGTCCATATAACATTTACCTTACGAAGAGATACTTGTTCCCCCATTCGGATTAATAATCAAGTTGTTCCTCAACATTCACATGTGAAATATCTTGGTATACACCTCGATCGACGGCTTACATGGAAACATCACATTGACTATAAGTTAACTCAAATGAAACTAAAATTAACTCAGGTACATTGGCTGATTGGCAGAAATTCAACACTCAGCCTAGACTGCAAACTTTTAATATACAAGTCGCTTTTAAAGCCAATATGGTGTTACGGTATCCAGTTATGGGGCACTGCTTCAGCTTCCAATGTAGAGAGAATTCAACGAAGACAAAACAAAATTTTAAGGTTAATAACATCTGCTCCATGGTACATTAAGAATTCAAATATACATCGTGATTTAAATATGCCACTAGTGACTGAAGAAATTGCAAAATACGCAGGCAAATATCTAACTAAACTCGTGTCACATCCTAATCCGCTTGCTCGTAACATCTTGAACTTTACTGGACACATCCGCTTAAAAAAGAGAGATACAAGGGCTCTAATACTAAACACTCCGAATGAAGTTGCTTGAAAAAAAATTTTTTTTTTTTTGCTTATCACCACTTATGTATTATTTACAACTATCACTTAGTTATGTCTGGCATTGGTCGGGCCTATTAATTATATGTTAGATTTAAGATTTGAATACTTATTGTTAGTTCATATATGAAGATACAATAAATAAAAAAACATGCATTTAAAAAAAAAAAAAAAAAAAACTAAAATTAAGAGTAAATACTTAAGTAAATATATTTTTTTTTTAATACTTATTGCCATTCTCTGATCTGTAGTGGTCAAATAGGCGAGCTTTTATGCACACTTAATAATTTCCTCATTGTTTTATTCCATTATTTCAAATCTATTTCTATAATTTTTTTTACTGTTTTTCATTGGTTATTAAATAATAAACCGCTTAAGCCTGATGCCCTGTTCAAACATTCACGTGACACGCTGTGAAAATACATATAAAAAATAAAACAGAAGTATAAATTAGTCTGTGCATCTTGAGGAAAACATATGAAATTTATGTTTAACATTTTAAGTTTTCATGCGTAATAATAATGCAAATATTAAATGCTTGTGCTGAAAAGCGATCGCATTCGATGACAATCGAAATTTCAATTGAACTTCATATATGTAATTAATTTTTTCAGAACACACCTCACAAATGTACTACCGCTGCCTACCAAAGTTCAAACTACTATCCGCCCAAGTGTACAAATTAGTACACACTGTTTGAGAGTGTCATATCCCAGTTGATAGACAATCATGCACTCAGCTGTTCACGTATGTACATTAGAGTGGCCCTTATTTATTTTATTTTATTTTTTTTATTCTCACTCCCCCCCCCCCAAACGGTTCAGTGTTATGTAAGAAAATACAAAAAAAAATCATAGCAATAAGTTGTGTTTTAGGGGGTGCGTCCCCCCCCCCTCAAAGTTGGCCTTCCAGCCCATTTTTCAATGTAATTTTTTGCATATGAAGCATTTGATATACGGCAATATTTTAGTTTTTCAAGTCAACAACATTAGTCTCAAAGAAAGTTTTTTGCTTAAAGCCTGGTACTCTGTTCGAAGTTGCGAATAAGAATAAGACATGTACTGAATGTAGCCCAACTCGCGGATTTTTTTATAAATTGCTCGCTTTTATTGCTTGAAAGTACTCAACATTGTTAAAATTCCGTGCGAAAAAAGCAGCTAAACTAAAATGATGCCAGACTAATTTTGCATGGAAAGACATGACTTTACGTGTTTTCACAACAAGAACAGAGTACTACTTTTGCGAATTTATTTCGCAAATATTTCATAACAAACACTTTTATATGTAGTTTGACAGCATTTCGCACGAAATTGTGAACAGAGTACCAGGCTTAAATTAATATTTTAGAAAATAATGAATCAAATAACCAACACAATATCAAAAATTTAATATACCAAAATTATATTTATATGAAAATTATTTATATTAAGGATGTACAATAAGAGCTTATATCTTTTAAATTATTTGATACGTATATGTACATATAGTCAAAAAAGAAACTAAACAAAAAATCTGGAAATCCAAGTAAAAACTGTAGAATGCAACAACAAGTAACATAAAGCCACTACAATAATACTTACATGCATGTACCGATGGTACATCGAATAAGTAAAAATAATTAATGTGATGATCGTAAAAGATAAGCAAGAATGACTAAACATACTTAGGTAGAGTAATATAATTTCGTGCTAACCTAAATAGAAAAATGAAAAAAATGGAAAACAGAAAATTAATAGTGATACTTATAAATGTGTTTACCAAAGGTAAATCAATTGTATACACAACAATCGTTTCTCATATTCGGTTTCATTGAAAATTTAAATTAAATAGCTGATGTTAACAAGAATCTCTACCCAAGTAGATAGACTAGGGTGCTGATGAAGTGCGTGGCTGCACAGAAAAGTATCGGTATTTCCCCCAGCTTAAAGTCTAAGTTTAATTTTTCTACTCACATTAATTAATAAAAATATTTCATTCAATAAGAATTGATATTACTGAACTTAAGCCTGACTAAAAATTATTTCTGATTAAAAAAAATTACATTGAATAAATTTGCTTGAGGGCCAACTTTGAGGGGCGGACGCACCCCCTAAAACACAACTTATCGCTATGATTTTTTTTTATGAAACAACCGATTTTGGGGGGAGAGAATATAAGAAATCAAACAAAAAAAATCTCCATACAACTAACGGCCACTCTACTGTACATACATATGTAGATAGTGTTAGTGGGTGGATAGATACATACATACATATGTACATACGTAGATGTTTGTTTACACACTTCTAACAGAAGGCGGTTTGTTAGTTTTGCAACAAATAGGATGTTTAAATCGCTAAATGCGGCTTGTTTTTGTGTGGGCTTAGTAGTAAAATATTTTATGGATTAGCATCGTTGGCTTTATGTAGTTGTTTTTATTTAAACATCCTCTTGTGAAAAGCGTCTAGAATATCTCTTGCAAAGTCTTATGCAACGTATAATTGAGTGGGGGCGAAATAAATCCAATTGAAGTTTGATTACAGAGATGTGTATGAATAAGTAGTTGTAACAAATTATTATTTTTTGTCAGTAATGTTATGGATGTTGGGAACTTATGCAAGAGGGCATAAGGTCAAAAAAGCTGGCAGAGGTAAATTATTAAAAAAAAATTGTCTTACAATATAAATATTCGCCGGGATAGAATGATAAACTACCTCGAAAATAAAAAAATTCCCTAAGAAATGTTTAACGGTGGTTTTCAAGGCAATATACCATTGCCTACATTCAGTAACTTTTATTGCGATTATCGTATGGTTAGAGTAAATATAACGAAAATTTATCGACTTTTCTATTCAGTAACATATTTTAACGATATTCAGTAATGTTTGAAGTAAAACAAGTAAGAGTGCTATATTCGGCTGTACCGAATCTTATATACCCTTCACAAAGTGCGTGTGTACTAGTATATACATACATACATTCATACGTAAAATTCTGATGGGAATTTATTCACCCACATCTAAAGTTAAAAGTTAAAAATTTTGTCAGCCTTTATATATTATATATTGATGCCGACATCCAAAACTGAATTAAGTACTTATTCATACAATAATAATAACTATTCACTTTAACTAATTACACACCTGCATTTGTGCATAATACTCCACATATCACAAAGCTTTGTAAAACTAATAACTGCCAATGTTTATGCTTAAATTAGATTTTCATATAAAAATGGATTAAAGGTGTTTCTAATATCTAAGTTATGTTTAATTAAAATGAAACAAAATAGTTTTATTTAGTTGTTTTATATACAAAAAAAAATTAAGTTTTTCAACCCTGGAACTATATTTTTTTAGTTTTTATAATTTTTAATACTAATGTCTTTTTTTTCTTTAATATAGAATATGTGTGTTTAATTAACAAAGAAACAAATTAGTTATTTTCAGTTAATTTTATGTACCAAAAAAAGTTAAAGTTTTCCAGCTCTGGAGCTGGGCTTTTTATTTTTCTAATTTTATATATCGAATATTTTTGTCTAAAACATCAATTCTTTTTAATTTCTAAAGAAAAATTAAATTATATAAAAAAAATTAAATTTTTCCAACCCTGGAATCAATCTTTTAGTTTTTTCCGATTTCTTTTAGCAAAATATTTCTTAACAAATACAAAATATGTTTATAGAGACAAAGAATAATTTTGTTTTAGTAGGTTACTGTTATATAGAGAAAAAATTAAATTTTCCAACCCTGGAATAGTCTCTTCGATTTATTTTGATTTTTTAATAATAATTCATTTCCAACTAATATATCAAGTTAAAAAAAATAGTTTCAGCTGGTTATTTTTTTATATTGAGAAAAAAGTTTAAGCTTTCCAGCTCTGAAACAGTAATTTCTATTATTCAAATTTTCAATGCCAATCCACTTTGGACCATATCTGATACACTAATTCAAGACCGAAGTCTCTAACTTTTCCGGGATCTTCGGAAAACTGATTTCACTTATGCACTGACAGACGGACATCGCTTATTCGTCTTCCCTATTCGTAAGGATCAAGAATACTTTATCTATCGCATGTTAATATTGTGGAAGTTACACACGAAATGACAAACCTTTATATACTCTTTACCATTTTTGGCGAAGGGTATAAAAATTCGGTAAAGTGCGACTTTGACTCGCACACAAAGGGTTCCGTACGGCACTACTACTTTTTATTTTTGGCGATTGTTTCTTTTTGGCAAATTTTTTCGGTGATTTTATTTCTTTTTTGCAATGCATATTTTTAGTTTTAGCGATTTTGTTCGGTTTTCGGCGATATTTTTACATGTTTGTCGACCTTTTATATATTGTAATTTTAATGCATTTTACCAATTTATTTTATTTTTGTTGATATTTTCCATTTCTTATTTTTTTTTTTAATTTGGGATATTTTAGTTTAAGCTTTTATGAAAATTTCAAAAGTTTGTCTGTCCAATAAATAATAAATATGTATATATTTATTTGGTTTATGTAGCTATAAGTTTCCCTTAGGAGTGTGTATACATTTGCATCTCTATTCTGGAAATTTCATATAACAGCAATTGTCAAGTTAATTTAAATACATGCATATGTATGTATGTACATATGTATGTATATATGCATGTATTTATGTATGTATTTTCATAAGGCACTGTTTCTGATTGAAATATGTACATATGTATGTATGCTCCTCCTCTTGCATTCATGCATTTCTTTAGTCATAATTCTATTTCATTTCATTTTATTTAGTCATAGTTCTATTTTTGAAATTCATTTGTAAGTTTTCCTGCAATTCTACACAAGCTTCACATTCATCATCATCATCCTCCTTCACATCATCATCATCATCTTATAAATCATACGATGTGGCTGATCTATTGTTTTCGTCAATTTTTTTTCCCTCGTCGACATTTTGAAGGCTGTGTTTGTTGTGTGTGTGTCCCTCTATGTACATCTACATACGTACATACATACATATACATATGTATATTGCAGTGCAAAATTGTTAACTAACGGAACTGTAGTAAAACTTTTTGACGTCATAGTTCGTGTGGGTGTGTGTTTAACGAAGCTTTAGTAATGCAGGCACACGTAAAACAACAAACCACATTATAAAAAATACATAAAAACGAGTTTACTCGAATGCTCCCGATAGTGAAATGTGCAAAATTGGAATGAGAAATAAAATCGATAAAATGATTGCAAAACCAAAAGTTTCACACACACTCACTGTAGGACGAGAACATTCCCACCGATTTTAGTCCGAAAAACCTATAAAGGACAAAGACACAAAAATACCAGGAAGCGCTTAAGTGAAATGAAATTGTAGTTTGTACAAATACACATGCATGTACATACATACATACACGCCTACATACATATGTACATGCATAGAAATGGTGCACGGTAGTCCGGGTGAAAAATAAAAACATTTTGTAGCATTTATGCATATTTTCTTGTTCACAAAAAGAAAAGTAAAACATTACACACATTCACCACAGCAAGCTACCGACTACGAAATGTCAAAAATAGAATACACATGTTTATATGAGAATGATTATTTTGAAGACAGCAAGGCAACATGGCGGCAGGTTGTTGCATATGCTGACTTTGTCGTTGTAGTCCAATCATTCGATTGTTCGATTTAACAACGAATGTGTTGTCAATATTTCGTTGTCTGATGGACAACGGTGTGTATAAATTGATCACAAACGTTATTGATACACTTTTGACACCGAATGTGATCAGTTTGAGCACGTATGGTGTAATTTTTTCTCTGGGTGTATTCATTATTCGTTGTAGTGCACTGCACTCTCGTTATGTAAAATTTTAATGTGAAATATAATTCTCATTTGAATTACATCAAAATTGAAATAGTGAAATTCGGTTATAACGAACTCCGAAAGACCTAAATATCACACTCAGTATAGGCGAACTGCATTGTAACTGTAAAAACGTTCATTTAATCTTTAAAGAAAAATAAATTTTTTCAGAGTGTAGATTTTGAGAATTTTCGAAATAAATTTTTTGTTTAAATAAAGTACATAATTTTCAAATATATTCGAATTCAAAATCTTATCACCGTAATATAATATCATTCATTAAAATTTAGGAAAAATTTGGAATTTAATAATATTAAAAATTCTTGTCCAATCGATTTTCAGAATTCATTTGATGTCGAAAAAATTTGTATACAATTTTAATTGTGTTTGTATGGAAATTTCGATCAATATCTAATGCAGTAATTTTCCCCCAGTTATTTTTTTTATTTGGAAAACTGTGGCAAGTGCCGATTTGAGAGATGCGGTTGTCCGAAATGGATTTTCCAGCGCTCATCTGTATATTTTAATGTCTGCTACTTCATAGCTCAGTAACTTTTAAACCGCTTTTAAAGACTGTTTGTTTGTATGAGTTCGAATTTGGTTCGTAACGTCAATTCGCCTTGATTGTTCAAAAATTAATTTTATTATGAATTTTCGTTTTGAAACTTTAAAAGAACATATAAATTTTTTGACGAAAATTCATGAAAGTTTTTCTTTCTCTAATTTTATTTTTGAAATTCCTTTTACATTTTTAATATTTGTGTGACGCAAACACAACGTTTTGGCTTGTGCGCCTGTGGGAAAAGTGTGACAAGTGGGCGTTTTATAGTTTTTTCATTATATTTTACTATTGCGGTTGTTGCTTAACTTTTACAACTCACAATTGTATGATTTTATATATAGTTTTTTTCCCTAGAAATGCATTATCATTTTCATATCGTAACATAACCGCCAAAAAAGCTTAAGCGTCATAATTTTCGAGCTTAATTTTTTTGACTATAATCGATTATTTAAGAAAGTAGGTAGGTAATAAATAGATTTTCGTAAAAAGAGACAAAGTTAAAAAAGTATGACGTTTAAGCATTTTTGGCGGTTATGGCTCGATATGGAAGTGCAAGGAGGAAAGGGAAATAAACAAAAGCTTCGACAACAACAAAAACATTGTTGCTTTGTTTTAGTTTGTTCACACATACACACACATGTTTGTATATGTATTTAAGTACATACATATGTATATATATATATATATACATATCTAGGTCGTGAGTTTGAAAGGTAGGGATTTAAGTAGTCTCCCACTGCCCAATGGCTGGAAGAGTAGAGTGGTATTTGAACAACACAGACTTTTATACAAAACCCACTGACATACATACACACACACAAACTCACATACATACCTGTCATATACCACATGTTATTACGTCATTAACGTACTACAGTTACAACTTTTGTAACGTTATCAGTTATTTTGTTTTGCTCTGTTTTTGTTTTCTTTATTTTATTTTATTTTGTACTCATTTCGTATCGTAGTAGGCAAACTTAACGTAAATGTTTGACTTTGTTTATGAACCACTTTGCTGTTTGTTGTTTGTATATGAAACCGTTGAGGGAGTGGGAACTATTATTAAATTTAGTTTTCTTTTGTTTACTTTACAGGCATGAAATCTATTATTAATGCAAAACAGTGGTAATGTGTTTCAATTAAACCAGTTAATTGAAATATGCATACTATATACTCGTACATACAATCTATGTACGTAATCAGAACAAAGAAAAAAAATGTGTGACGTTATGAAATAGTACGTGGAGTTCTAAGAATAGTTATAATTTCGCACAGTCATATAATTTTGTTATAATAGGAATAAATAATATTACGAGTATCTAACTAATGCCGAATGCATATTTGAAATTTTCTTTGCTGCCATTTTCAAAATGTGTGGAATGGCGTTTACATTAGGTTTTTTGTTTGGTACGCAATGCCACACAACGAAAAATATTGGAAATCACCAACGTTGCCAGTAGTACACATTATGCCACAAAATGCCATAATGTGTGCTCAGCATAGCTAGTGCCGAGCTTACATCGGAAATTTCATGTGTTGTCATTTCGTGGTGTCATTTTTATATGTGTGCAGTGCCGTTCCCATCAAATTTTTCGATGACACACAATTCTGTTGTGTCATTGTAACAGAAAAGAGTCCCATCCCTAAATAATGGCAATACGGTGTGATTGTCTACATCAAGAACTAGTGTTGACATAATGACATTTATTGTTGCTTGCTTTATCAATGTGAAACTTTGTTTTTCGTATTGTTTGTTAATTAATATTTATACAAATGTATAGTCGCAAAATTATTTAATTGGCTACTTCAACTGTGTGTTTATCAATAATAAGAAAAAAATTAAGAAAATCTAAAAAAACGGCAAAGAAAGTGGTGGGATGGAAAAGACCAGTGCTTAATATGCGTACCACGAAAGGATTATATTGTACTCTCCATTCTAGTTTACGAAAGCAGGATGCAAGTTGGTTTACAAATTTCGTGTACATGAAGACCTAACTTCACTGAAATTCCTGCCCTTTCTATCCCTATAAATGCTACTTATACATACATATGTTTCCATACAGCCTCACGAGTCTCCATAAGCTGAGTTAAAGGCCCAACTATAATAGGAATAAGCGAACTTAAGCAACTGTGCGGTTACATATAAAACGTATGTGACAAACTATAATGTACTTATGGAACTTTTCGTCAAGTTTCGTCAAATCTCATTTGCTTAAGTTAAGTGCCAAACTGAACGCAGATTCCGTACGGAAAACTCTGTTTTTGGATTTTTTAAACTCAAGCAAACAGCAGCAGAAAATATTCATTGATTTTAAATATTTTCTTACTTTAAACTCAGAAAAAAGCAAAAAATTTTATTTTCATTCTTTGATTTACAATACACATATACAGACATACATTTGAGATTATTTATGTATGTTCACTGTTGTACTTTTTGGTAGGCAAAACAAATAAAACAAGTAATAAAGTGGTGGATATAATTATATGTGAATTTTTAATGGATTAGGACATTCCAACAAGTTAATTTGATTGAATTGCATTCCTTTAGTAGTTATAAGAAGAAAGAAAATTATAAAAAAAAATTGTGAACAATACCTATATGTGCAGCTGTGGCTAAAAAATACTTAAGTGCATGTAAGTATATTGTGGCCACCTAAAAGTAACATCTGAATTGCTTAAGTATTTGACAGACTTAAGGCCCAACTATAATATGAATAAGCTGGCTTAAGCTAATGCCAGACTTGAACGATAAGTCTGTCAAATACTTAAGCAATTCATATGTGACTTTTAGGTGGCCACAATGAACTTACATGCACTTAAGTATTCTTTAGCCACAGCTGCACATATAGGTATTGTTCATAATTATTTAGTAATTTTGTTTCTTCTTATAACTACGAAATGAATGCAACTCAATAAAATTAACTTGTTGGAATGTTCTAATCTATTAAAAATTCACGTCTAATTATATCCACCACTTTATTACTTGTTTTATTTGTTTTGCCTACCAAAAAGTACAACAGTGAACATACATAAATAATCTCAAGTGTATGTGTATATGTGTATTGCAAAACAAAGAATGAAAATAAAATGTTTGCTTTTTTTCTGAGTTCAAAATAAGAAACAATAAAAAAAATATTTAAAATCAATGAATATTTTCTGATGCTGTTTGCTTGAGTTTAAAAAAATGCAAAAACAGTGTTTTCCGTACGGAATGTGCGTTCAGTTTGGCACTTAACTTAAGCAAATGACATTTGACGAAACTTGACGAAAAGTTCCATAAGTACATTATAGTTTGCCACATACGTTTTATATGTAACCGCACAGTTGCTTAATTTCGCTTATTCCTATTATAGTTGGGCCTTTATCGTTCAATTCTGGCATTAGCTTAAGCCAGCTCATTCATATTATAGTTGGGCCTTAACTGTGTCATCATGTCATGCGTCCAGAGCGCTTAAATTTCTCTCACACTCTTATATGCCTTTCCACTTTCTTTTACGTTTTCCATACTTTTAAATATTTATACACGCACACATTTAAAATTCTTTCGGTATTTTCTCATTCTCAAAATGTCAACACGCTTACATTTTCTTTTTGTGTTTGCAATGCAGCTAACTTATTCTCACAGCTGTTTACATCAGATGCGTAAAATCTTTGTTTGGTAATGCCACACAACCAAAAATATCAGAAATGACAAACGTTGCCAATAGTTCCTACTGTTATTTTTGCCATATTTGTCCCAAAATTTTACAGTGTGTACTCAGTGTGTACGCCTAACATGCACATGCAAGATTTTCTTTTTTTCTTGCACTCGCGAACCGTCACGTTAGCGTAAACAAAAATTAATCGCGCTCACGATAGTAACGAAACTAACTTCCTTTTTTACTCGTACTATCCAGCTGTCACTATCGACATCACTTCAATATAATACCCAAAAATTATGGCTCTTGAAAATAATTTAATGCTGTTGACAGTCTATTTATGTTCCCTAATATCTAGAAAGTTGCATGCGCCTGTCAATAGCAGTCAGTTATTTTCGACAATGAATAGCCAATCTATAAGTTTTTGGTATTATATTGACGTGACGTCGATGTTGACAACTGGAACAAGGGTGTGACTAAATCATTTTTAAGAATAGCAAAAATTTTTATGCATATTCTGGGATTTTGTAATTTTATTATAATTGTAATAATCACATAAGCAGTTCATTGCTAAATTGTTACTCACTTTGTGCTGACGCTCATGTGCCATGCCCACCTGAATTAAACAAGAAGTTTTCCATGATCCACTATTATTCATGCAAAGACTGGGTTCACACACTGGCGATTTTTTGTTGAGCACTTTTTGAACGTGTTCACGGCCGGCCTCTTTATTATCTTCATCTCTGTTCCCAATTCCCAAGAAACTGAAAATTTTCTCAACAAAAGTTGCTGTGTGTGATTCCATCCAAGCAGTTTTAGAATTTTCGCTGCTAAGTTTAGCATATTTTCTTCGTAGAAGAGCATTCAAGTTCTTCTAAAAAACTGCTAAGAAATCTATGTAAATTTAAAAAATCTATAATGTATTTTTTTTTTCTTCTGTAGAGCATTTTAGCAGAAATTTTTAAACGATTTAGCATTTTCTCATTATCATTTTCTGGCAACACTGATCGCCAGTTAACAGATCTTCTCAAACAAAAAGTCTTTAATGATTGAAGGGCTGGCTGACAGTCAAAAGCGCACAAAATTAAAACATAAAATAATTTAAAAATCTGAATAATTGATAAAATGCTCAATTAATCCAGTTTAACCATTTAAAAGCTCCACCGGTCAATAGAAGTCTTGGATTTTAATCGATTGATTTTTGAATTTCATAGATGATTTATTGATCGTTTAATAAAAACTTTACCTAAATTATTTTAGTTTCATTTAAAATTAATTCAGTAAAGTGCGACTTTAACTTGCGCACGAAGGGCTCCGCACGGCTCTTTTTTTCTTTTTGGCGATTTTTTTAATATTGACTTTTTTTTAATTTTGCGTTTTTTTTTGTTTAGGCGTTTTTTCAGTTTCTTGCGATTTTTTAATACATATTTTAAGTTTAAGCATTTTTCAATTTCAATGTATTTTTAATGAAAAATAATTTACTGAATAAAATAATAATTTGGGATTATTAGTGCGTTAACAATTTAAATTGTAAAAATTTCCAAAAAAAAACTGAATTTTTTTACATATTTTTAGTTTTAGTAATTTTTTTCGTTTCTGCGATTTTTTTTTGGTCTTGGCTATTTTTTAGGTTTTAGCGATTTATTTTGTTTGTTTTTTTGGCGTTCTTTTAACTTTTGATGATTTTTTTTGCATTCCACCAATTTATTTTATTTTATTAATAATTTCCATTTAAGCGCTTTTTTGAATTTGGCGATTTTTGATTTCATCATTTTTTTAGTTCTGTGATTTTTTAGTTTTTTTTAGCATTTTTTGTTGGTTTTCTTTAAAACATATTTTAACCGTTAAAACATTTTTAACGTTTTTTTTTTGTTTTGGCGCTTTTTTCGTTTCGACAGTTTAATTCCGTTTTACATAATCTGTGAAAGTTTTAGGTGCGTAGCTCTTACTGTTCTCGAGAAAACACCCTGTGACAGACATACAGATGGACGGTAAGATATCGTAGCGAAAACAATAGGGTATCTTCTCACCCTAATTGGTTAAGTATCATCTGTGTTATGAGTATAATTCGTTTCTGCTTAAGAAAATCATCAGTAGACTTTAAGCAAAACATTCATGAAAATGCTAATGAATGTTATAGAAGACCCTGTTAAAACGTTATTGAGAATTACAAACATAATAGTTAAAAAGTCTCAAACAAAAAATTGACAGCAAAAATCTTTAGTAAAGAACAAACAATACAACATTTAACCGAGCTGTAAATTAGTGATGTTATAATTTACAATGAAGAGAATGTACCAGAATAGATCTGGTACAAGGACCGGCACTACAACACCTGATGGATCTTTTGTCTTAAGTACAATTTGTTCTTTAAAAATTATCACGTCTAATTTGGCTTAGACGCACATTTTCGACACGGAAAGTTTCCTTTACAAAGTCTAACATTAGCCGGGAGAAAGACAAAAAAATAAAGTGTTCCTTCCTCAGTCTTTCTCCCAGGTGAGTTAAGACTTTGCAATGTAAACTCTGCGTGTCTAAAAGGGGTGTAACAGAGGCATAAAAACTTTAGCTTAATCGAATCATAAACAAGGAACATTCATTCTAGCTTTTTTAATTTAGCGGCAATCGGTTAACCGATTATTAGTTCATCTTTTAGGTACATAAAACTTACTTAATTAATTACATACGTATTTATATACATATATAAACACATATTTCTATTACATACAGACATATTTACACGAGTACTTGCTTGTACATACTTATTTTATTTCCATACATGTGTTATTAAAAAGTAAAAAGCAAATAAACAAGTCAAAATACTTATTACAAAATTACATCTCGTCTTGGGCTATTGCTATCTCTCGCTCTCTCTCTCTTGTCTTCTCTTCTCTTTTGCATGCAACCTGGCACAGTTTTGTAACCGGAGCAGCTACAGCGACCCACATTTTGTTGGTGCAAGCAAATGAAATTCATTACAACTGCGTTGTAAAATTACAGCCTTGTAACAGTTTGATTAAAGTGGAAGAAAAATGAAAATGAATAGAAAGGGTTTTTGTGTCAGAAAACAAAACTGAAGAAGACCCTTGTACTTGTGCAAGCACCAGGAATTAGAACGCAGCTGAGAAATGCCATCGGTAGAAGAGAAAAAAAGGAAGGCGTAGAAAAATGCAAGTGCATAACTTAAATAATGTGTATTGGTGAGAGGATGTTTTGCAGTTTGTATTTTCATGCAACACATGTACGTTCAACTAATTTAACATTAAAAAGCATTATGATTAAAAATTATTTCACATTTGCTTTTAAACGGACTAAAGGAAATATTTTAAAAAAATATATCAAAAATTGGGAGTTAGCCATTGAATAAAGTCTTCGGAGACTTTTTGTTCAAAAATATTTTGAAATGAGTCGTTTTCTATTTTTAAAATATATCTTTTTGTCGTTATACAGAGAAACTCAAATCATTCAATTTATTTTGGCTGATGTAGTTAAAGCGTCGACTAAGAGCAAATAACGTTATGCAAGAGCCCGGGTTCGATCTCTATCCTATTACATCATAAAATTTTCTGATATCCAATAGTGCCTATAACTTTGCAAATATCAGTGCCTTCCTTTCTCCATATTTGTTGCAATTAATCGCCGGCGAAGAAAAATAAATAAAATTGCTACTCAACACTAGAGGCGCTGCAAGGTAATAAAAGGCGAAACGAACAAATTAAATGGCCTCCTCTTCTCTATCTTCCTGTCACTACGCCATCTGTTCTTGATTTTTCCCTTTCCTACCCTCATATAGCACAAAGGGTCCCTTTCTTATTTGGACCCAGATGAGCTGAAAACTTTTTTGTGTTATCGTGAAACAACTTCTCGGCTAACAATTTGTGAAACTAGTAGAAAAATTTAATCTGTTAGGATAAGTTAGTGATGTAAAAAATGTAACTCTTGTACGTCGCTAAAGCTGATAAGATTGCTGTTGCCACCTATAGTGTTGAGAAACGAAACGAAAGGAAGTACTTTCAAATTATAATATTAATAACATACATTTTCGAAAACATTTTCTTTGCTCATTGTTGGTACATTTCTCGTAGATGCTTGGATTCCGGCATTTTACAAACGTCATTACATCGTATTTTGCCTTAGGCTGTTCAATATCAAAAAACTCATCATCACAAGAACTCACGCTTGCCGACCATCAACAATGTCGTTTGTTTGCTGTTTCGAAATTTCATAGAAAAATAATCTTGAGGGAGTAGAAAATGGGTCTACTATCGCAGATTGCGTTAACAAGCAGAACTGTCGCATTGGCATCGAAAAGCCAAGGAGTTATTATTGAAAATCCTCTTTAACCTTAATATGTGACTGTTTGATGTGGTTTTTGGTCTGACGAGATAATTAAACCTTATTCTTTCGAAAATGAGGCTGGAGACAGCAGCCAACACAGTTGGTCGCCGAGATCTTTTGATTTAATACCTTAAGACTTTTTTCTTAGGGCCAAAATGACAGATAAAATCTAGACCAATGGCCTACAATCGATTCAACACCTGAAAAATGTAATTCTTGAATTTATCGAGGACATGCAGCCACAAAAGTTCGAATTAGCGATGGACAATTTCATGAAACGAATATGGTTCGGCAAGCGTAGCCGTGGCGACCATTTGCTTCATATTTTTTTAATTTTTAATGTCATACTTTCCTTTTTACAATTAAATGAACATCTGATGATTTCGCTTAAAAATATTAATTTGTTACATGATTAAATGAAACCTCTTATTTTGAGACCCTTTACTAAATTTTGTGTGTTCGTATCTATACCTGTGCGGAATATTTATGTTACCAATGCTACATTTTAGCCAGTGTCGGAAAATGCTCACGAAATGATTAACGAAATGGATAAGTTCTTATCATGTCAATTTGAAATGGCTAAGTAAAAGTCTTATTTGAGTTGACTAGCGCTTATTCGCGATTTAGATGCTTAACACAACAATTTTTTTATTTCTTTGTGTTTTGTTACTCTCTTTGAGTAGTAGAAAATAAATGTATGTTCTGTGCCAGGTTTCTGTAAGACTGGCACAGACACACACTGAAATTTTAGCTGAGCAACTTCTGAGCTTATGGAAGAGAGAGAAGAATATAATAATTAGGAGAGCCATCAGAATTTTCCCTCTCGCTCGTGAACTAAAAAGTTGCTCAGCTAAAATTGCCGTGCATGGGAACCTTGTTTAGAGAATGTAACTTAACTTAGCGCTTAAACGTGCAAGTCAAAGTTGGAAAATTTAATACTAATTTTTCACTAATTCATGTTTTATGCACATAAGTTGTTCTTGCAGCAAGTCTCTTGAATTCTCTTTTACAACTGCTTTTTTGTTTGCACTAGAGATGGGCGCGTGTCGAATTTTCCAGCGTGTTTGACGATACAACATAAGATATTTTACACCTACAATCGTTTCTTATGTTATCGTATAAATTTTTGTTCAATTCGATATGAACCGAACACGCACGAAATCAGATTTTCTGTCACGATCAATTTGTGTTGAACCGTGCGTGTTCGTGTCAGGAGATAAATACGACACGCGCCCATCTCTAGTTTACATGCATACATTCTGTTTAATTTAAATATTTTTTTTTGTGCAGCGAATGAAATAACAAAAGTTAATTTGAATAATTTTTCAGTACAAGAAAGCCTTTATCCCTTTTTCATAAACTCAGACTTGCTTTAAGAAAACCTGCTGTGTCTAAAACGTGAGTAACACACTTACACTTTCTTCATTCTTTTGCTGCCAATCGTGCATTTTTTTTCGAGCTTACATGCAAGTAACTGCATGTCTAAACGAGTCAAAAAAATCTTTATCAACTTGTGCAACAAAGGATGAGTACAAAAAAACTATTTTTGTTGATATTTTTTTTGTACGTTTATTTAAGTTTTTATAGGAATAATAATGTAAAAAATAGGACAACCAATACAATTCCATTGAATTTACAGGAACGAGGAACTTGTTATAACGAACAAAGTTCTATATTATATTTCCACTATTTTTCTTCGTAAATGCAAACAAACAAAAAGATTGCAGAACAATCGCATTATGCAGCAGTATGATGCCAACAAATCCATATTTTCTAAAGTACGAAATGAAATGAACTGCTCTCATGTGTTTGAAAAATTTAGTTCTCAATTCCTTGTGCTTGTTTCATAAGATTATCTAACGATTCTTTTTTTTTTGCATTATCCAAGCATCTCTGCATACTTTCCATTTAAAACAACTGCCAAACCAGACGACGACGACAACTGTTTGACGTAATATATGTATGTATGTATGTTTGTTAGGTTTATTTTGCCAGTCTGAGTGGCCACTAGTTGTTGTAAAATATTCTACTACAAATCTTTATCTAGTATAAAAATATAGTAACTACAGTAGTAAAAAATATGAAATTGTCGGAGAGCCCAGTTATGCACACAAAAATCGATGATGGTTCGGGAAAGTGCTACAGAGCATGCACTTGCACATGCAGAGGAAATAAAATGGCACAAGCAATACCAACAAAATCCGCATGTACAAATAAAACAGCAAAAGCAAACATGAAAAAAAATATAACTGCCCACCATTAGAAAAAGTATGTATGTATGTGCGTATATATGTATGTGTAAAACTGTAGCCTAGTTTATGGAACAGAACAACAACAACAACAACAACGGAATATAAAATTGCGACGTAGTAGTAGAAAATTTATTACGAGAATATTCTAGTGTAATACTGCATATTGTGCAGTTTTCCGCAGTCATAATATTTGAGTAAAAGCCTTAACCTCCATGTTTTAATTTTGTTTTTATGTATCTAAGTATGTACATACATATGTATGTACATATGTATGTATGTATAGCTGTTGTTCTTGTGTTCGTAAATTCGGGCCAAGAGTGATTATTGAGTCTTAGACAGGGTCAATTTCATGGCAATGCATGTTTTTGCATTAATCAAGTTTTGCAAAACGTTCTTTCTTTAATAAAACCATCATTTTTTTTGTTTGTTTTCTTCTTTAAAAAAATTTCAAATTATTTTTGATTATATATTCACATACATACATACATACTTATTTTATTTAATTTTCAAAAATGTTTTTAAAATAAATTTTCTCGGGAAACGCTTGAAATTTTCGGATATTCCTGCAACTTCCCATTAAGCTCAACTCCAAAAATCTAATATTTGTAAGCTGTCCATCATTTATTTTTTATAGTTCAAAAACGTAAATCAGCCCAGAAAAGCGACTAACACAAACATATACATATGTATATTAAAAAACACTATATTTGATTTTTTCGACATCGATATCTTGCGAACCATTTAAACGATTTTGATGAAATGTGCAACACTGAAGGCACTTTTTGGAATTAAGAATTAATAATTTACAAGGATTACTAAATATATAATATTTTCGAAAACGATATCTCTCGAACCAATTAAACGATTTTGATCAAATTTGCAGCACTTCAGGCGCTTTTAGAAGTTTACTATAAAATTAACCAAAAATTATTTGGTTTTACAAGTCATTTTAGAGATATTAAAAAGAACTATTTTCGAATTTTTTTTTTTTTTGAAAACGATTGCTTTCAAACCAATTAACCGATTTTGGTCAAATTTGCGGCACCCAAAGGGATATTCAAAAATTATACATTCCATCAAATTTAAAGCACTCAAGACACTTGTTAAAGTTTGAAATTATAAATTTACTACAAAAAAACGGTTTTACAAGCTATACATATGTAAAATACAATATTTTCGAATTTTTTCGGAAACATTATCTCTCGAATTATTTCAGAAAATTTTGTCAAATTTGCAGCACTCAAGACACTTTTTCAAGTTTTTTTAAAATACAAACTTACCAAAAAATTTGTTTTACTATGGGATATTAAAAAACACTATTTTCGAATTTGTTCGAAAACGATATCTTTCGACCTATTTCACCAATTCCGACACTTGAGCAAGTTTAAAAATATAAAATAATCGATTTTGCAAAAAATTTTCGATTTTCGAATTTTTTTCGAAAAGGAAAGATTAACCATTTAAACGATTTCGAACAAATTTGCATCACTCAAGGCATTTTTCAGTTTTAAATTATAAATTTACCAAAAAAAATTTCCCTTTCAAAAACCATTGGGGATATTAGAAAAACGCTATTTTTACTTTTTTCGAAAATGATATCTTTCGACTTATGTCATCAATTTCGACACTTTCAGTTTCAAAATAAATATTTACCAACAAATTTGTTTTCCAAAAATTTTTGGTGATATTAATAAAAAAAAGCGATTTTCGAATTTTTTTCGAAAACTATATCCTTCGGCCCATTTCACCAATTTCGGCACTTTCTCAAGTTTCAAAATAAACATTTACCAAAAAATGTGTTTTCCAAAAAAATTTTGGGGACATTAATAAAAAAGCGCAATTTTCGAATTTTTCCAAAAACGATATCTCTCGAGTTATTTCACAAATTTTTATAAAATTTACAGCACTCAAGGTACTTTTTGAATTTTATAAATATACATACATTTAACAAACAAAATTGGTTATATAAAAAAAATCACGGTTTTCGAATTTTTTCGAAAACAAAACATGAACGATTTAAATGATTTTCATAAAATATTTGGCCACTCAAGGCACTTTTTTAAGTTTAAAAATATAAACTTTTAAAAAAAAATTTTATTTTTCAAAGACTTTTGGGCATATTAAAATACATTATTTTCGAATTTTTCGAAAACGATAACTCCCTACATATTTCATCTATTTTGATCACATTTGCAGCACTCAAGGCACTTTTTCAAGCTTCAAACAAATATGTGAGTATATATTTACCAAAAAAAATCTGGGTTTCAAGGACTCTTGGGGATATAAAAAAACCTTATTTCAGACAACGAAACAAAAAAAAGTATTTTCGAATTTTCTCCGAAAACGATATCTCTCGAATCATTTAAACAATTTTTATTTGATTTGGTTCATTCGACACAGTTCAAAAATCACAAATAATTCCTAAAAATCGATTTAATAAAATGAAAACATTTTTCACTAAGTCCGTGACGTTTTAAATGCAACACCAGGCTTTTGGATAAAAAGTAATTTTATTTTGCCACGCAAACTCCTTTGAGCTCTATATAATTTCTTCGAAGTTTATTAATTTTGTTTATCCGTTCCAAAAAATAAGATTTGTCTAGGTCATGAAAATAGTTATTTACTCGTATTTGTGAGATGATCTCATCGTTGGAGTCAAATATCTTTCAGCCGAATCCATTTCTTCAGGCTTGGGAACAAGAAATAGTCACTCGGTTCTAAGTCCGGCAAAAAGGGTGCATAAGGGAAAAAGTAGTAGCCCAGTTCAAAGATTTTTGACATGGGAACAGCACATGTGTGCATCCTTGTATGAACTGGGTTCCATTTCTCAAAGCTTCAAGTTACAAATTTACAAGTAAAATACACACAAAACAATAACACTTTTACAATTTTTATTGTTGTTTTGTGTGTATTTTATTACTTTATTTGGAACTTGTCGTTTTGAGAAGCGTGCCCCTGGTGTTAAAAAACTTTTTTTTTTGGCCAAATGCTTTCGGTTTTTTTTCTTAAATCTTCATTAAATCGATAATAATAACGTTTTATATAAAATATTCGCCAATTTTACCCTTGTGAAGGTGGTCAATGTAGATGTCAAAAAAACAGTTTCCCACCTTTGCCTTTTTTGGCGACGATTCACTTCGAGAAACCAACTGTTTTCACTACCATTTTGTCATTTTTGTGTTGTGGTAGATACACTTTTCGTTCAAGGTTATGAATTGGCTCAAAAAGTTTCTTGTTCACATCAAGGGCCAGGCTGTTAATTTTGAAAACCAACGTCATCCCACAGATAAACCGTAATAATTTATTTTAGTTATTTTAACTGAGAAAAAATAGTAAATTGTAATTTCGCATTAAATAATTCACCAATAAACACATTTTCAAATAATAAAAATGTACAGTTACAAATCAGCAACAATAACAATTTAACTTGGTTGTTTTAACCAAAAAAAAATGTTCGCTCTTGCAACAATAATTTACACTTTTCTGCAACTAAATCAGAAACAACTATAATTTTCATTAATAATAAAATAAAAAATTCATATTGGTTAGATTAACCAGACAATTTTTGTTGAATTAAAATTCTAATAATTGTATTAATTTTGAACTTGAGAGCAGGATTTTTTTGTAAGTATGAGAAAATATCTGAAGATTTATGGTTGACCTCTTCCGGTAAATTTTTTTGAGTACTAGTGCTTGCAACACTTACTCTTCACCCCTCTTTATTGCTATTTTTTTTCTTTTTTGACTACTTAATTATTATTTAATATGGACTTGAGTGTTCTCCCACACGTACGGTTTGTTGTCGTTGTAGCACGTTTTGACTACAACAAAAATCAAGTGCATTGTAGTTCTTTTTTTTTATTACCAGCCTACAAAAGCTTTAAGCTAAAAAAAATATGACTGTAGAAGCACTTTTGTTTTTTTTTTGTGGTGGTGTTTTGGGTGCAATTCTTTCTGCAAACATTTTCCCACCATAAAATAAAACCAAACTAAACCAACAACAAGTTGACTTTATTGGGAAATGTCTGCCGTAGATATTGTTTTCCCTGCAAGTGTAGTTGTTGTTGTTGTTTGTTTTTTGCAATGGTGCTAGTGCTTCTGTTTGTGTTTGTTGCCTTTTCTTTTGGTTTTGTTTTGTTTTTCATTCTTTTTTTTAATATATTTAAGTTGTTTAAACTACGACAAACCGCTTCAGTCGTTCGTTAGTAGTTTAACGCAGCTCTTGAACTTGAAAAAGAAATAAATGAAAAATACATATGTACAACAAACTTTCGAACTCTAAAAAAATTAAAACAAATTAACAAAATAAAAATAATAATTATTATTATAATAACAATTTAAACAAACACAACTGCAAAAAGCAAAACAAACTAAACCAAACATTTCAACAAAAAAAAAACAAAAAGAATTACTAAACAAAATATTTTTATATAATTTGTGTGCTAAAAAGAAGCATTAAATGTTTAAAATAAACAAACAAACAATCAGTCAGATAACAAAAAGTGTGTTAGTTTTCTTTCCTCTCGCACTGCAAAATTTTTATATAATTCTGTATTGAGATTTTTAGTTAAAAAGGTCAACAGTGCTTGCAACAGCGGCTAAAAAGTTAAATAGTTAAATAAAAAGTAAAAGTATTAAAATAAACGAATTTTCACGAAACTGTTATGGATTCAAATGTCATGTTTAAGGCAAGAAGTTTTCTTACAAATTCTGTAGATAATGTAGTTTGTGAACTTGTGGAGCATATTTAAATATGTAATAATTAGTTGTAGTGTGTATGTTTGATATTTGTATTCAAGATTGCGTATACGTTGCATGTTCTTTCTATTGCCAGAATTTGTTGTAAATGTTGTTGTTATTGGCAAAATTTACAAAAATAAAACTTTTCTTTATTCAATATGTTTCCCTAAAATATATTTTTTTTATGGAAAAAGGTAATAAGAAAAAAATTATTGAATGCAGAATGCACTAATAAGACGATATTATGTCCTTCATTAGAATTGATGCGCCTATTCCAAAATAACTATTTAATTTAATTAATATAACCGCTGATGAGAAAAGCAAAGCTTTTTATATTTTAAACAAAATTTTCGGTGTATTATATTAGAGAAGATTTTAGTTTTAAAAATGTTTAGCAAACTGTAATTTTTAAAATTTCAATTTTATAATAAACTAGCATCTTCATCCCTCTACTCTACTCTTGCTACCAAATTTTAAAACTTTTAGCTAAATTTTTTAATTTTTTTTTAAATTGTATTATTTACGAAATTAAATTTTTCTCCAGATTCCGATCGCTTCTGTTCATTCCGAAAACAAAAAATCGGCAATTTGATTGTTTTCAATTTAAGGGCCTGTCACACAATATCGACAGCGTTGTACTTGACGCACAGTTACATTGGAAACAACAACAAAGTTTTAAAATTTGTTTTTGTTTTGAATGTAAGTGTGCGACAAGTCGAGCGCTGTCAACAGGCCCTAAATGTGAGAATATTGGGCAATACAAAACAAAAAATAAATACAGTACGGACACTACCAGCCGTATTCATAAAAAAAAGTTAATTGAGCTTTAAAAAACATATTAGTTAAAAAACATTTTAAGACTAAATAAGGATTTTTAAATATTGGTATTCATAATCAGTGTTTTAACTAAAAATGAATTAACTTGCTTTTTTAAAAATATCGTGGCAATACTGTATTATCTATTTGTCACTTGCATCCTAGTTCTGCTAAACAACGATTATTAATTCACAAAGTACTCGTATCTGTATTTATTTTTTGTCCATTTTTTGGAAAAATATTGTTTTTATACAATAAAAAATGTGTTACATCTCGTCCAAATTTAAAAAAATAAAAATGTATTACAGCGAATCTTTCTTAAAAGTGCTTTTTATATGATTTTTTTTATTGCAGATTAAGAAGCACTAGAATAACGAGTTTTATTTTATTTGTTGTGAGTTTTTATACATCACTATAATTATTATTTTTATTTTTCTTTACACCTACATTGAGAAAAGATGAAATGGGAATGGAAAGCTTATTGCTCCTTCTCTGATAAATATTTATTTGGAGTTCATTTGAAATTTCATCATGAGTTTCTAAAAAAATACAATTTTATTTTCTTCTTCTAAATAGCATTCACATGTACTTATCTACGTACATAAGTACACACATACATACATAAATACATACATACATACATACATACATACATACATACAGGCAAAACTAAAAACGCAAAAAAAACACAAAGCAAAAATACAACAACGTCATCTTAAAATTGGTTTAAACATGGGGGCAGTCAATTTTAAAATTTGCTAATTTACGCAAGGTTTAAAAAACGGTTTTTAAGCTAAAATTCTATTATGAATACACTTTTAGCGAATATTGCTTAAACAACTTATGAAACGCTGTTTAAAATTTTTATGAATACGGCTGTACATATATAACACTATATAACCAAATATCTTACCTGTACCAGGATGCTGTAATTTTAGTTCGATAATCGAAATACAGTGGAATTTCTCTTGAGCGGACACCGAAGGGACCATTGAAATGTGTCCGCACAAGGGGACTGTCCGCTCAAGAGAAAGCAATGCTTTGCTTATGGAGCTGTCAAAAGTGTCCGTCTAAGGGGGGGTGTCCGCTTAAAGGAAGTAACAATTAAGGGAGATTCCACTGTATAACGAAAATTTATCAACTTTGCTATTGAGCAGCAAATTTTAACGATATTCGCTGTCGGTTGAAGTAAAAAAAGTTAAATTACAAGATCAATATCATTTAGTTTTTCTTTAATCCATCTTTGTGGTTTTCGTTTAATTTGACATTTTGTACGCAGAGATGCCACATGAACATTATGGTAAAAAAGAAATTATAGAATGAAATTATCATTATTGCAAGCGAATAAATATGTAGATAAATACTACGATTTTCAATTCGTAAAAATTTACTGAATCCAGGTACTGCTGTGAAAATTTTTTTTAAAACAATATTTCCTTACGCGTTTTTTTTGTTGTTTTAGCGCTTTCTTTTATTTTCCGATTTTTTGTTTCTTGACAAATTTCTTTTAGTTTTAGCGATTTCTTATTTCTGGCACTTTTTTCGTTTCGTTGATTTTTATTTTCAGCTTTCTACAAATTTTTTTAATGCATATTTTTAGTTTTAGAGATTTTTTTGTTGGTGATTTTTACAACTTTGATGATTTTTTTTTTAATTTAAGCGATTTATTTTGTTTTTGGTGATAGTTTTAATTTCAGCATTTTGTTTTATTGTGGCGAATTTTCATTTTGGATACTTTTTTAGTTTTTGACGGGTTTTTTGTTTTGGTGATTTTTCGGTTTTTGGCGTTTTTTTATTTTGCATGATTTTTAATTCTTGACGATTTTTTTTATTTTTTGGCAATTTTTTTGCAATACATATATGTAGTTTTAGAGATTTTTTTAGGTATTTTTTTACTTTTTTTACTTTTAACGATTTTTTTTTACTTTTAACGATTTATTTTATTTTTGGAGATAGTTTTTCATATCAGCTTTTTTTTTACTTTGGCGATTTTTCGTTTTGGCTTTTTTTACTTTATGCTGTTTTTTTTCGTTCTGGTAATTTTTTTGTCGGTTTTTGCGATATTTTTAGTTTTATATATATTTTTTTATTAGTTTTGACGTTTTTTAGCTGAGGAGATTTTTTAGCTTTGGCAATTTTTTATACAATACATATTCTTAGTTTTAATATTTTTTTTGCATTTAAACGATTTATTTTATTTTTTGGTGATTTTTTTATTTCAGCTTTTTATTTGGCGATTTTTCATTTTGAAATTTTTAGTCTATGGTGTTTTTTTTTTAATTTTGTTAATTTTTCTTCGGTTTTGGAGATTTTTTAGTTTTAGCGATATTTTAATTTGGCGTTTTTTTCATTTTGGCGATTTATTTCATTTTTTGTCCATTTGTTTTGATATACTTTTGGCGTTTTGCCTCTTTATTTCATTTATGGCGCTTTTTTCGTTTTGTTGATTTTTTTTTTGGTTTCTCCCGATTTTTTTAGATTCAGCGATTTTTTAGTTTTGACGTTTTTTTCATTTTGGCGAATTTTTCATTTTTTTGTGATTTTTGTTTTCATTTCTTGGCGACATTTTATTTTAGTGTTTTTTGTGTTATAAAGATCTATTTTATTTTTGGAGATATTTTTTTCATTTCATCGTTTTTTTATTGCCGATTTTTCATTTTGGCGGTATTTTTTCTTATTTTGCACATTTTTTTAAGGAAGTAACACTCAGACAATGAATGTCTACTACTGGTGTCAATGAGGTCTAATAATATTTCCGAAGCTGTGTTTAGTAGCCATTTTATTTGTTATTTTATCTCGCCGATGATTCAGCTGTACAATATCGAGGAAAAGCATAAATACCAGTTAAGCTTAGGTTAATATCTATCTATAGTCACGGGACTGGTTCCGACGTGGCTTGTCGACCTCATTGGAGGGAACAATTAGCATTATATCCAAGCACATCGAACTTTTTCAGTGCCGTTAACTTTAATACTAGGCCGAGTGCCAACTTTTGATAATACTGCCATTTTCAGAAGCTATAGTGCGAGTACGTTGGGATCAATTGTCATCGAATTTCCTGCAGGAATATTTATTTGACGGTTGAATCTGTAATGTACTTATATTAACAAGAAAAATTTTTTGGTTCAGCCAAAAAAAATCATATGTTTGTATGATAGAGAAAACACCCTCTGTGAGTGAAGTTCACCTTCTTACGTATTGAAAGACTTTGAACAACATTTCTCAAGATGAGATAATTGGTACTTTGTCGAATTTGGGGGTCAATGTTGGCAAGCGCATGTAAAGCTTTTTAAGTTATCGCGATATTCTAGGATCAGCTGCTTTGTAAATAGAATAATTTTAAGAAATCTGGCTCTAAGAATTGTTCTCTCTTATTACATGGCTTCAAACTCATAATTTATGCTGATGATGTGGCAAAAGCTATTAGAAAGAAATTCATCTCTTCTCCCGGTCTCTCTTATGTATCAAGATGAGCGGATAGTCGAAGGCTGTCATTAATTCCAATAAAATTAAACTAATTTTATTTCTCTAATTTTTAACCCTTAACAACACGGAGATAATAGTGTGTAATACTGCAAAATATATCCGTGTTATTATGGACTTTAAGTTGAGTTTTAAGATAAATATTCTAGAGAAATTGAAGAAAACAACAATTAGACTTTATTTCTGCAAGAAATGCATTGGAAACAATCGTTCACTGGATCTCTACAGCCATATTCCCATATTTGGGTTTGTCGTATGGTAAACTTCCCCGGACAAGAAGACGCATGTGTTGAACAAGGTTCAAAGACTTGCTTTACTATATATAAAACTAGTGCTCTTTGCACTACTCCTACGGATGCCTTGGGTATGCCTATACAACTGCTACATTTGGATCCAGTAGGGGAGGAGTAAGCAACAATATTTGCAATCCTTTTTGGTTGTATTTCGCTGTAGAGCAGAAACGTCATCGGTTACTGCAGAATTGTGGGCCCCGAAAATGACAATGGAGGATTTACCAAACCTCTACTGCACTAATTCATGAACATTTCTTCAGGAGCTGGATGCTGGATGACATCTTGCCATCTCGCGAAGCGTGGAATACGATAATGGTACTCCAGGTAGAAGAAGAGATGTTGAATTTTATACGAATGATTTCGAAACTCAATTAGATGTGTTTCAAGGAGTTCACTCAGGTGCGTTAGGTCTTTGACTTCCTACCTGGCAGAGATTTTTGCTATCAAGAAATGTTGGAGATTGCGTGTTGAGAGTGAATTTTACTTCGGCAACCGAAATCGTTTCAAAAAAGCCTTAAGGGACACAATTTTCGAACTTAATTTGTTGACCAAAATCGATCATTTGCTATCGTTAATAATCGGGTTTCATGAAAAAACGAGGTTCAAAATATGTGTCGGTTAAGCTTTTTTGGCAGTTATGCTCGATATACGCTACTACTATACCTAGAACAACCACAGCCCTCAACTGTAGATCATCTTTATAAGCGACATGACGGAACAGTTTAATGTTATGATCATCTAGATCGTGGGACATAAAGGTTTTAAGGAAAACCCTAGATCTTATAAATTTGCGAGGATTGGGATAACCTCACGAATTCCGTTTGATAGGGATTGTGTAGGTTTATCTTTGCTCTCGATTAAGCTCAGACCTATGCTGAGACCTCTAGATTGAGAAAGCAAGAAATAGAAAGTAGACCACAAGAAATGACCAGGACTTGATCACTAGGCAGTTATGAACTCCACTAAATAAGAAATTCATGGTTTCTTTGACTTCAAGTAATAGGAAGCAAATCCCGGTTTTAGTGTCCTTATTGAGCAGGCACTGTCTCATAGGCAGGCGGGTACAGAGTTTAAGAATTGTATATAATAATTTTTGCCGCAACTGCCAAGATATCCACACGAAAAAGGGAATATAGAAAATTTTCTGTGGCATTGCCTTGCATTAGCAAGAATGAGAAGAGCCAACGTGGGAGATCTGGACATCTGGGAACTATCTGACGTTTCCAGTGTTGCACTGCAGCTTTATATTGAGCTCTCGTTGGTTCAACGGTGGTGATACTACGCTTAAGCACAGTCTAGATTGTACCAGCTAACCTAACCTAACCTTAATCAGAAAATTAATTTCCAGCAAAACTAAAATAATAAATCCAGTTTGATTACAACAACTAGAGTAAAAAACATATGACAATCCAAATAGAGAATGTGGGAAAGATAGTTTTTAAAAGTTTACAATTTGAGGTTCTATCGGCTTAAAAAAAACACCCTTAACTTCAATTTAAGTATTTCTACAATAAATTAATAGAAATTTTAACAGCAACGAACAGTAACTTGACAATTTAAATTCGTTAGATTAACCTACAAAGACTTTTTTCTGTGCAGTAAAGGGGTATCTATCGATCAGTTCTTTATAAAAAAACAATAGTAATAGAATTGGGGACTACAAGTAACCTAAAAAAATTTTGGGAACAAATCAAACAGAATTGCGATGATATTTTCTTCTTCTACTTAGAGAAAGGGGGCATGGAAATTTTCCAAACATTTAGATTCATTATTATTTCTTGACTTAATTTTGGTTTGATGTTTGTTTGATTTAATTTTTGTTTTAATCGTTTTCATAATGAGTTCTTATTTCTTGTTTTTAAATTTTATTTGTGACTCTTCCTTGACATTTCAGGCAGGAAGATTTGTTTCCGTACTTAAAAACGACGACGTAATTTAATACATACGCGGTTATTCATGAAAGGTTAGTTATAACAATTCATAAATTAAATACTTTTGCTAGTTTAATAGGAAACCACTTAACTTTATTTGTTTTTATATAACCAACTCAAACAAATATTTGACGTCAAAGGTATTTTTTTCGTACTCTTTTCTTTCGCAGTCACTGCCAGCAAAATGTCTTGTGTCATCTTCTTTTGATGTGCAAATTTTTTGTTTAACACTTAATGAATGCGAAGACAATCATGAGGGTCACTAATGTATTACAAATTATATATTTTAATTTTATTTTTTTTTTAAGAAATAATACACCTAATCCTGGATTAGCGCGGCACGGCTGCTGCTGCAGCTGATTAAGAATCCCGAATTATAGCCTTCACCAAAAATGGTAAAAGGTATATATAGGTTTGTCATTTAGTGTATAATTTCCACATATGTATGTTCATTCTTGGTCGTTATGAATAGGCAAGACGAATAATCGATATCTGTCTGTCCGCCCGTTCGTCTGTCTGCACTTGAAATCAGTTTTCCGTAGCTTCCAGAAAATAGACTTCGGTTTTGAACTGGTGTATCAGAAATGGTCCAAAAGAAAATATGGTTTCAGAGCTGGAAGTTTAAACTTTTTTTTTTAAGTATACAGCTGAAACTAATTTTTTTTATTTAAATTTCAAATAATATACAAATTAATATCAAAAAGACGATTCCAGGGTTGGAAAATTAATTTTGTATGATATATAACAGTAAACTATTAAAAGAAATTGTTTCTTTTTCTTTATAAATGAAACATTTTTATATTTAGCAAGATATATTTTAAAAAAGGAAATCAGAAAAAATGTTGATGCTAGAGTTGGAAAATTTAATTTTTTTTGTATATAAAAGTTTAATTTAATTTAATAAGTTAATTTATTTTTTTCCTTTAAAAATTAAAAATAATTGAGGTCTTAGAAAGAAAAGTTCGATACATAAAATTAGAAAAATAAAAAGCACAGTCCCAGAGCTGGAAAACTGAAACTTTTTTTGGTACATAAAAGTAACTAAATAAAACAAATTTTCTTATTATTTAATAAAATAAATGTTTTCTGCATTAAGTAAAGAAAAGCTAGACTTTAGTATCAAAAATGGGAAAAAAAAATTTAAAATATTCCATTGTTGGAAATTTAAAAATTTTTTTTATTATTAAAAAAACTAAATTAAACTAATTCCAAATTCAGGCGAATACGAATACATTCGAATTATTTTGTATTTTCTTGTCTTCAAACAACTTGTCAAAAAAGGGTTAGCTGTACGTACACATATGTCCATTTCATCTACTTTGGCTTAATATTAAACAGTTGTTTTCTTTGATTTGAAATTTAAATTTGTTTAAAGAATTTTAAACAATAATTTATAAGATTTAGCAGCAGCCAATACTTGCCAACAACAGGTTCCACCAGCATTAATTAGTTTTTTTCTGTGCTTTGATTTTGGTCTTAAACTTTTTCAAAAGTAAAACGTTTGGAATATACTTACTTTTAAAACTCACTGATCATCAAACAAGTTTCTATCGTTCATTTATTTGATTTGTATGTACATATGTATGTACTCGTATATGCTGGTTTTTATTTTATTGGAAAGTAAAATATTTTTGTTATTTTTAACTTTTTTTTAAATATTTATTCACTTGTGTTGTATGTTTGGTTTTGCTTTTTATTTATTAAACATTTTTGCACAACTTATAAAAATAAACGTTTAGGCTTTTTGTAAAACAAAACTAGTTTTTTGCTTTAATTTTAAATTTGAATAATATTTCAGTGAGTTATTTTTTTTCTCTTCTACTAAAACGTTGAACGAGACATTTTGGAGCCTGAATTTTAGTACCAGACAACAAGAAATTTTTGTTTATTTTTTTATCACAGAAATTATGAGAAGGAGAAGAAGGGGATTTTTGTCAATAATAACGTGTTACACACACACACAAAATTTTATTTTATCTATCTTTGTTACATGACAAATCCGATTTATTGCGTTCCATTACAGAAATATTTTTAGGCCTCTAATATTATAGCGAACTTTGTTTGCTTCCGCCTCATAATTACAAGCAGCTACATATGTATGTAGTTTGCTGCTTTGTTAACGCGAAACCTGATTTTTTGGGTCATTTGTAAGAAGAAGAAAAAACAATGTATTGTAAATTAATACAAAATAAATATTTATTAAGATAATGATTTGTTAAAAAGGTATTTGCCGTTTATAGCATTTACATACAAATTACTTACAAATTTAGTTAAGCGAGGCCCACTTTTGTTACTCTCCTTGACATTCCACTTAAATACGCTCATGCTGATTTTCTACATTGTAAGGGGGAAAAGGAAAACTAAGCACCAAGACAACAGATCCTTTGCAACACCCATCAACAAATATTTTTTCTGCAATTAAGTTTGATAATATTTAATCATAATGGGCTTATTCCCACCCAATTTTTTAAAAATCCCATTTTATCATTACAAGGGCCAAATTTCGTGGGAAGCGGTTGAGTAAAAATACATAAGGCCTTATTCAGAAAAAAATTATTTAGGTTTGAGAAACGTTTAATAAACAAGTTTCCATACAAAATTTGTTCTGTAAACTTTTTGTAAAGTAAAATAATTTTTTCTGAATGCGGTAGATAGAATAAAAGACTAAATGTTAATGAGTGGGGCTACCACTCTTTTTAATAAATTCGATACTAACTTTTGTTAGAATCGTTTAACTAGAAGACCGTAGAATGTACGAGTAATGCTAAATTGTAATGGGCGTGGTCGTGCCTATTATCTCCTTTTGTAAGTGTAAAATCTTGTCACTTTTAAAGCTCACAGTGTGCAATAAGTTTCATAAAAATCACTTAAATAGAATCACCTAAAAAATAATAAAGGCTTTCATGAGACTGTTCAAAAGTCTCGCAAAGTGTGCAATTGTGCATTTTTACACTCTCGTAAATAAAATGTCAAAAATTGTATATAAATTTAATTACACAAACCTGTTAAGTTTGCCCAATAATTTTGTCGCGTAAACTTAAGCTGTGCAATTGTGCATTTTGTTAACATCAACTTCTTGCTTTTTTGGACTTCTTTAGGCACTTTTAGACACACACACATACTTTTTTATTTTTATAAATATGTTTTTTAATTAAAAACTGCTTTAAATTTTATTATTTTATTTTTATTTAATTAATTTTTTGACGTTTGTTTCAAATTTACATAAGTTGTTTGCACAAAAGGTTAAAAGGGGCTTCATGAAACAAGTCTCGCAAGTTTGCCCAATTGCACAAATGGTAATTTTAAGAGTTCTCATGAAAACCCTTAATATGTTAAATTAAACTATTTTTTAGAGGTTTAAGTCAGTTTATATTTTCATTTTATTAGTTCAATATTTCGTTATTTGATAAAAAATATTATTAAACTTTAATCGGCTTTTTTCCATACAAAATACCAAATTTTCACGTGGACAAACTGTTCACCTTTTTTCCCGATAAGGGCCAATATTTTGCTCTTATCTCAATATGAGAAAAGTGCTCAAACTTTAATTGAAAAAACAACAAATTTCTCTCAGTGTTTAACAAGCTTTTTCAAATACTTAACATACGTATGAGAAAGAACTTTATTAAAAATTATACCTGATGTGAGATCGAGAGTGCAATGGAATTTGTACAGTAATGGCATGCAATGAGAGTATTCGAATATGTTCACTCATATACATACATACACACATAAACATTTAGCGATATACAAACATAACCAGTTTATTATGACCTTGAGTCAATCAAATAAAATAAACCGTTTTGTAGGTGTAAAATTAAACCCTTTTTATGAAACACAATAATTTTTTGCAGTGTACTTACATACTTACATACATACATACATACATACATACATACGAGTATGTATGTACCGTTAAGCGTTATTTTCTGATACTTGTATTAATTAAGAGAAAACTATGTACATATATCAGCTGTTTAAATATTTTTCATTAAAAATTTTCTATAAAAACAATTCTGTTGAGACTTTTCAAAAATGCATACATATAAAATAGAGTTTTATTATTCAAATGTAGAATAATATTTAAAAAGACTTAAGTTTGTTTTTGTTTTGTTTTCAACGCTAAGCCGGAAATGTTTTTCCTAATCGTTACATATTCGTTTAGTTTATTAACATTTTATTTAAATTATTTTATTCTGGTAAATAAAATTAAAACTTTTTATATATGTATGTAGGTATTTACTCTGAATTTTGAGATATGACGGGCAAGAGAGAGATTGCATAAAAATACTATTCTGGTGGAGTATTTCCTCCCCCCCCCCCAACACACCAGAATTAAAAATTATAAATTTAGTCATGTAATCACCAGTCATAATCCCCCTCCCAACCTAGAAAAAGTTTCTAGCTACGACCATGTACAAAAAGTCATATAAAACACTGATAGATGAGTTTAACATCTGTGGCTTGTAAGATTAAAGACATATTTCGTGTAAATTTCTTTTTTCATACAAAATTTTTAAGGCGTACAAAAATTTATACATTTGTATTAGAAGTGTAACACTGGTGCACAGTGGGGACTTTAAAAAAATAAATGGTAATAAATCTGTAACTTCTTCGTCTGAACATCTTTAGAAGAGGACTAAGGCTTTATAACACAGCCTTCTGGCTTAAACTGGAGAGTAGTTACAGTGGGACAAACTTGACCACCTGGAACTCAAAAAAAATTCTGAGGCTTATTACTTTTTATAAAACTATACAATTGTTATCGTATAAAGCATTTTGAACTAAGCTAAAAATTCTTAAGAAATAATCTCCTTAGATGTCTTTCCGTATCTCTCATAACTTAGAAGATATTTGACTCAAGCTACAAAATAAATCTTTTTCACCTTGACTTTTTTAGTATTTCGTCCCTAACTTTGTTTATTGGGGGACTGTGTGGTGTTCATATCAAAATACTCTCCTGTCCCTGGATGTCGTAGATTTTATTACAATAATCGCATCGTTTTCATAAATATGTATGTACATTTTGATTTCTTATATTCTCTCCCCGCAAATCGGTTCAGTTTTATGTAAAAAAATTTAAAAAAAATAACATCGATAAGTTAATGTTTTAGGAGGTGAGTCCGCCCCTCAAAGTTGGTCTTCAAGCCCATTTATTCAACATAATTTTTAATTTTTTTTATTTTAGTTTTCTGTTGACTATATGTATATGTATGAAATAATTTAGCTCTTAGGTTTATGCTGAATATAAACAATTTCCGTATATGTAAATATAATATTGTTACATAAAATTTTTGGTATTTTTAGCCGAATTCAAAAAAAGGAGGAGGTTAACTATTCGATTCTAAAAATTCTGTTTTTGTCTGAGAGGGTATAGCTTCCCATTGGTCCCATTGTAAAAAAAAAAGTGGAGACGCCCAAATTTTTTTTAATTAATTTTATGATATTCTACTTATTGATTACTGCGAAACCTATAAAACACCTTTGGTTCTTGTAATTACACTATTGGAAAGTTGCAAATATGGGCGGGGTTACGCCCATTAAAATTTATTATAATATTTCACGCGGTTCTACTTAACCGATTTTTACGAAAGTAACCATAGACATTGAGATCTAAAAAAGACACAATCAGCCATTTAAGTGCTTCTGCTTTAGCGATGTTTACAAGACTTAACACGCACCCTGAGCTCTGAAAAATACATAATCTTGCATTTAAAAAATGGGCGGAGGCACGCCCATTAAACTTTAATTTTATATTTCACATAATTCTTTTTATCTTCTTCTATCAGATCTTTGCATTCAAGTTGGTTTTTTTTTTGGCAGAAAGAATTATTTTATTCTTTGTGCTTTTCGCTTATTTTGACTGAGATGCCACCTGATATAAAATTAAATGGTGCGTAAAACGCAGCTGTACATTATGGTCAGCGTTGTCAACTCGGTGCTTTTCGCACCGTTTTTAGTGCTTATTGAAATTTTCGACGCGAAAAATTTTAAAGTTAGTGCTCAGTGATTTTTTAAATTCATTTCGGTGCTTTTTGTTTCGAGTCGGTGGCACTAAACCCAAAATTCGAAGAAAAATTTCCTCACCTATTTTTTTCTTTCGAGGAAATGTACATATATGTATATAAAAAAATAAGCTCTGAACTTAAATGGAGCATTTAAAAAAATTCTACCAAGTTTGTACAAGGCTTGGTGGAAGAAATAAGCGCCATGTTTCCCTTAAACTTTAACATTTAAATCATAATTAATATAAAAAATGTTTTGCCACGCAACAAAGAAGACATAATAGAAGTATTTACCCAAGTATAGTTTAATATCGAAATTTTGTCTAGTCTAGCGAAAATATAACTAGTCCACTATCGAGTTTTCAGTTGAGAATTATCGGATATTTATAAATTGATTGAATTCGAAAAATACGTTTGTTTCCTGACGAAAAATGATTAAACATAAAATTTTTTATAATAACTACAAAAGGCTTCGTCAAACTGATTTGAGAATTCACTGATTCTTATACAATTAAAATGTGTATCGGATGCCTCAAATTTATACCTTTAAAAATGTATTGCAAAGGCAACCGGTTATTATATTTTTTATATGCATTTTTGTATATAACATTTTTTTTTAATATATTATAATAATTAAAAATTTAGTGCTTTTTTACTTAAACTAAGCGCTTTTTTAGTGGTTTCAGTGCTTTTCGAAATTTAAAAGTTGACAACGCTGATTATGGTAAAAAATAAATTGTAGAATGATACTATCGTTAGCGCAAACGATTAAATATATTGATAAATAAATATTAGGATTTACGGAATGCAGGTACTAGGCTGTTGAGACCACCTAATATGTCTTCCCCTTGGCTATGTAAATATGAAAATCTTTATGCTTGAGGCGGAGTCACATAGTTTGTATGTTTGTACCATTAATTATGAAAGTGGTCTAAGTCATATGAATTTTTGCATCGAAATGTTAAATAAATCTTAAAAAAAACTGCGATAAATATTTTATAAATATTAAATAAATTTATGTTAATCGTGGCTAGGGCAAGTCTAAAAAATATTTTTGATTTGTTTACAAGTAATCTATTAAATATCTCATTACAAAACATATTTGACTTATACTACTTTCATAATTAAGGGCACATACATACCTGTGTAATACTATACTAACTTTAGCCTATATAATCGGATATCTTGTAGACATTTTTTTAATTTATAGTACAACTTTGATTTTTCAGCTTTTGGTTCTCATTTTAGTTTTGGGTTTTTTTTCGGTTGTTGGCGATTTATTTTAGTTTTAGATATTTTTTTAGTTTTCAGCGATTTTTTTTTATTTTTTTGTTTTCTTTCGCTTATCCGATTTTTTCGTTTTGGCAATATTTTTACTTTTTTCCCCGTTTTCTATCAAATGCGAGAAGAAAGCATTTTCCGGGAAAAAATCAACTTGTCTTTGAAGTGCGGTGATGCCACTTATGTCTTACTAGGTATATAACGATAACGTTTTGCCGATCCGATACCAATACTGAAAAAGAAATATCATCGATACCTATTACGCCGATATCAATATATCGGCGATATACTTACTACTTATTACTCTGTTTTATTCCCAAGGAATTTATGGTTGAAGAAATTTTTTTATCGGGAAAATTATTTTCCATGATAAATAAATTCCGAGGGATTCATGGTCTAAAAGAATTTTAGCAATTTTTAGATGTGCATGTGTATTTTTTACATTAAAAGACAACTCGTGCTGAAAGTTTTGAGAGAAAATATAACTCCTATAGGTTTACATTTTTTTTCAAAACAAAAATCAATGTTAATTTAACATGATAAAATTTTAATATCCATTCCATTAATTTGAAATCGCTAATACCAGAAAATGAATGTTTTTTTAATAGAAATTTATTGCTGCTTTGAATGTTTTTTTTTAATATGAATTTATTATGCAATTGAAATTTAAAATTATTGTTCTCTACTTTTTCGCAATGACAAGTTTTTAAACAAAACTTGTTTGTACTTTTTAAATTCATTCGAACATCTGTTTTCAGTCAATTAAATAACATGTTGTTTCCTTTTTGTGAAAATTAATCAGAAAGCGAAAAAAGAAGAAATTAAATCACTTTTAATGAATGAATGCAATTTATGAATGAAAAACAAGACAGCAAAAAAACAACTAAAAAATATAGAAATGATTGTGTAATTATTTGAAAAAAACATATTTGTTTTTTAAGTTCATAAAATCGCAAATAAGCGACGTTGCCATTGACATGTTGCCATTGCAGTGCTTTTCATTTATTTTTTATTCGAGTTTTTTTCAATATTTTATTTATATTTAGCGCGTGTCAAAATGAATACGAGTTAAAAAAATTTATTCACTGATGTATTGATTTGCAGCACTGAAATGCGTCTAGACGTGCTAAACCAAAAACAAATAAATTTTTTTAGTATTTTGTGTTTTTTGTTTCCATATGCAGACCATTTAAAATTTTATTAACTTTTTGTAAACTCCTTTTTAATACTCTTCTTATAATTACTATCGGTCTTCATTCTATCACAATTTTTTCCAGAATTGTTTTTATAGCTATGCTATTTATTGCGCGATACAGGAGTTAGGAAGTGATTTTCTTAACAGAAATAATTGATACTATTACAGTTATAAATTTATTTTTATTTTGATTTCTTTGTTCTTAAAAGCAAAGCACGAAAATAAACGAAACAAATTGTTTGATTTTGTTTAGTTCCGTTCTTTGAAGCGAGTGAAACAATGAGAACGATTGCCAATCGGCTGTACGCCGGCTATGGCCACCGGCCACAAACAATACATTAATTTAATCGTACGCCGCTAGAAGAGAAAATATAAGGAAATAAATGGAAACGTTTTGAAATATTTGCGTCGAATTTGACATCATCATATAATATAATTTTATTGTATTGTTATTTAACACATTCAGTTTGTTTTGTACAGCTAAGCAGCAGAGCTATAATCAGGTGTCCTAAGTTATCTCTCTTTTTTTATTTAATCGATTTTTACTGTTTGGTTTGGTGATTTAATTAGGTTCGTACTCGTATTATATGTGATAATTTCTATTTTTTATTGCATTCTTGCTATTTCCCCTACCTTTTTTTAGGTTCTTGACTTGCTATTTGTTATTTCTTCAATAAAAACACGCTTTTTACCTAGCTTTGAATTATGAAGCACCATAGCTTTTATTATTTTAACAGTAGGCAACACCGCATGATTGTGAGTAGCAAATAGAACATGCATGAAATAATTTTTTTTCTAATGCAAACGAACATTGAGACTGATAAGAATAAATTCGTAGAATTTGAACATTTAAAAAAGCAATTTAAAAATTTACTCATAAAAAATATTATTAATAATAAGTTATCGAAAATGTCTAATTAAATCGTACAGAAGAGAATGTTTTAAAAACACAATTTAAGAATGTGAGATTTCTTGAGAAATTGGAAACAAGTTAAACTAAAAATACATAATATTTACTTATTGTAGCTGCAAGTATAATTATTAGTTGTGCAAGAACTCTTATGAAATTTGACTGGTTTTGCTTTAATTTATCAATATGTTGAATGGGACAACCACAGGTTTTTTCAATAGTCTTCAAAGAGAATCATCTTCTCCATTCAGTTATGTTTTATGTTCGTTACTTAATAACTCCCGATATCAAAAAAACAAAATCTCTTTGTGCCGGAGAAAGTGAAGCTATGCTGTCATTTCCGAACAGTGTATGTGATTAGACTTGAGTCGAAGTGGTTCACTATTTGGGCAAAAACCTCTGATCAAACCCATTTAAATTATATGGATGTTATCATAAGCATAAGAACCCAACTAAAAACTTTATTGATTCAATTAAATTTTTAGTTAAACTAACAGACTGTTTTTGTAACAAAAGTTTTTTATATTGTACGTCAAATAACGAATGAATTGAACTTTTGGTTTTTGTTCATTTTATTTTGAGTAAAACAAATAAGCTTTTATCTTTCGTTTGAAAAATTGGTTCACGTATGTACGACACAAACAAAATCAACTGTCAAATACAACAATCAGGAAAAATTGAACGTGTTGGTGAATTTTTTGAATTTTTACAATTAAAATTTAAAATAATGGATGTTTTTACCAAGAAAATTTAAATATTTTTCAGCATAAAAAAAACTAATCCTTGGCAATTTAAAGTTTTGGTCCAATCAAGTCAATTACCACCTCCGAAAGTTTTGATTTCGACATGTATGAAATACATTCCTTTCCGGCACAAAACTGGTAACCACCAGATGCGAGAAATTTTAGGAATGTTTTCACTTTAATTATAGCGAGAACGCTAGTGATTCTAGTGTTTTGCTTCATTGCAGATTCCATTTTCTCCAGCAGTATTCGAAAAACTTTCTTGTTGGAAGTGCTATATAATCATTTCATTTATTGATAAAAAATCCAAGTGCAACGGATCAAATCATTGTTTTTTTCAATAAACGCGTATTTTTTGTATACTTTAAACAAACAATTTTTGAAAACTTTACTTTTTATTTATTTTTACAATTGATTGATAGGGTTGCTTCCATTTCAATTTTAAAGAAACTTTTAATTTTCTATGAAAAAAGCTCTAAGAATTACAACTAAATGGGTAATGGAAACATTGTTCTTAGACGTTTAATTACAAATAAAAAGAGCTTTTATTATCAAACGAAAAAAGAAAATGAACTCAATTTCCAACTCGATCGTTTGCCTAGTAATCGCTCGCCTTCTAACGTAAGGCAGTTCGATGAACAGGCTGTAAATTTTTAAACAAAAGTTTAATAGACCCAATTACGTTTTTAATTGATTTTTTTTATTAAATGTGTTTATTGTAAGAATTTTTTTTCTGTGTAGGTTTGTATAAAAATGAACTAGAATCTTCAACTATAAAAACACTGCACTTGTCGATGATCAAAAATGTTCTGCATGAGATTCTACAATATAAAGTGCTAGCTGGAAAGATACATAAATTCATATAAACATAGATATTTATGTATGTTTATGTCGACAGCTTTAATGAAAAATCATGTAGTAACCAACAAAAAGCTTCAAACGTTCGGATAATTGGTAACAATACAAAATATATTTCACTGAACATAACAAGGAGATAAGGAACAGCGTTGTCGACTTGGTGCGTTTCGCACCATTTTGGTTGCTTTTTGAATTTTTTTTTGTGCGAAAAATTCCCTATTTGGTGCGTGGTGCGCTTTTTTTAAATTTTGGTGCGTTTTTCAATTTTTGGTGGCAACAACGCAAATTGAACACGACAGTGGGTTAAAACGGGAAAATTCTTGTTGTGAAACTTTTACCAACTTCCTGATAGTGTTAATTACCGTATTAATAGCAATGATTATTAATTTTGAATCTCTTTTTAAAAACTTTTAAGCAGAATTTATAAAATTAATGTACAAAAATGTATATATTTTTTTTTAAATTAGTGTGTGTGTCCTTAATTATGAAACTTGTATAAGTCATATATTTCTTTGCTCGAGATATTTCGTAGGTTACATAGGGAACAAATACAAAAATATCTTTTTATTGGGCCTAATTCTTCATTCCGTCCAGCGATTGCGGAAAGCATTTTTGTTGCGGAAGCGAAATTTGCAATCATTCATTCCGCTGCTGCGCTATTTTTCCGCAGTTGCGGTATTACCAGATTATTGATTCCGCAATATACACATTTTTCTCTATTTTGCTTACGCTCACATTTTATGACGGACAGCATACGGAAAGAACAAAATGGCATGAAAAATATACAAATTTGGAAAATTAAAGTTTATTTTATTTACATTAATTTGTTTGTTTTATTTTTATAACAATATAAAAAAAAGCAATTGTTAATTTAATTTAACTTATATTAAAATTTATTTATTCCAACTTACTCTATGATCAATCTGTAACTCCACTTTCTATATTTTGTTGTTTTTACGTTTCAAAAATACTGTCATACATATGCATGCATGTATGTATTTACATATGCTTGTATGTATGTACATATGTATATCTTTTAAAATGCTTTTTAAAGAACAGCCGACACTACACCACGTTAAAATTAAAAACAACGGGGACGTTAAATCAATTTCACGGAAAACATTTACCGCAGGAATTAAGAATTGCAATACGCATATCGATCGATAGTTCTTTCCGTCGAATTTTCCTTTCCGTGCGGAATCAATAATAAATACCACACATTATCCGACAGTTTAATTTAGAGTTGCTTAATTCACAAAACCTCTTGTATCTCTGTATCGATCGTATTATCATATTAAATACAAGAGTGTAACATTTGTTGTATGAAATTTTCATATAAAAATGATATAGACTATTACAATTTTATTTCATATGTTTTTAAAATGTTGTATTCAGAGAGAGGCTCTCTGAGATAATTTGTATGTAGCTTGTTCTTCTTTTTTCGTTAAAAATACAAAATATATTAATACACTATACAGAGGGCGTTCACAATTAAAAAACAAAAAGTGTATTTGATACACAAATTCACGATTCAAATGTTGTGAATTAAGCAAGTATCAATAATTGCATACACAACAATTCTCATATTCCGTTTCATTAAAAATTTACGTTAAATAGCTGATGTTAATAACAAGCTCTACCCAAGTAGATAGACTAGGGTGCTGATGAAGTGCGTGGCTGCACAGAGAAATGTCGGTACTTCCCCCAGCTCAATAAAAGTCTAGTTTAATTTTTCTTCTCTTATTTAGAAACTTAAATTAATTAATAAAAAATATTTCATTCAATAAGAATTTAAATTTCTGATCTTAAGCCCGTATAAGAAATATTTTCTGATTAAAATCCACTACAGCTCAATTAATCTAAAAAAATTCTGATTTACAAAAAATAACATTTTACTTATGCAAAATTAATTCAATAAACGTTTAAAAAAAATTCTAAGCTTGGTGCTTTTTTTTGGTAAATGGAGCGTTTTTCTCCATTTTGGTGCGTTTTAAAATTTCAAAGTTGACAGCGCTGATAAGGAGAACAGCGGTGAGACTTTGTAGGGCCCTCTACCGCTCTCTCGGGTTAGGGAAATTTATATCTCAATCGGACCGGATGGCACAAGCACAAAGAACCAAAGAGAAGGACTGGATACATATAACTCTACTAAAAATTATCTAGGGGAAGATTACCTAACTGATTACACTCGCGCTTTTTACATTAGGGTGACAAGAAATATTTTTCATACAGACATGATGAAATGTGCTCTTGTTTTCTTTCAGCCTTTTAAGGCTTTGGAGGGGATAGCGTTTTATCCGCTTGCTTGACAAAAGTTCATTGCTATCGTGTTCTATTCTCTATTCGTCTCTCTATTTAGAACCAACTTGGTCATATTCCTATATGGAATATGGAGGATGGTAAATGTTCCATTTATTTCAATTACTTCAACATCCTTTTTGCTGAAAACGACAACAGTCATGAATATGCGCTACATCATCTTGTAGCAAAAATTTTAAGGGCACATCAGCCCTGCGGACTTGCTCTGAGAACCTTTTTGCACATTAAGATAGATTAGAAATCGATAGAAAACTATCTTAGGTTAAGGAGTATCGATAACTATTCTCTGTGATGGATTAGATTCCCTGCAGAAAATTTATTCCCTCGAATTTGACTCTGTAGCCAGTCCTGTAACTATACCTAGATATTAACCTAAGCTTAACTAGTATTTATACTTTTGAAATATGAGTGGCCCTGTGGTTGGGTGGGTAGTGTGCAATCCTATGATGCCGGAGGTTGTCGGTTCAAATCTCAAAAAAATTCTGATTACAAATTTGAATTTGTAATAATAAAAAAATTTTTAAGTGTTCATTGTTACTGTTAAAAGTCGGAATGGCATTTATATATAATTTATATGATTCCACACCGAATAGGTCCGTATGGGATAGTTCAGTGATAAGTCACAAGGGTCCGCTGCATAGGAAGTATTATAACACGAACTGGCCCATATCCTTTGGCGACCGATCATATGACTGGTCTTGTATCAGTTCCTTTGCCTGCAGGTGCTCCTTTATGTGGTTACGGTGAATGCCGTAGAGTTCTATATCAATTTCTTTGCTCTTAGCTAGACTTATCCACGTTATTTGTTAACATGTATACGAAGTCATACGATTTACTGATGACTTAGTATTTATAGTAACCGGGATTCAGTAGTACTCTCTCAGATATCATGAATGCTGCACCATTATGAAATTGGATGGGTAACTTGGCCTTTCGATGAATCCGGATGAAACCATTATGAAAGGATATGACATCCCCTGATCCAATGGAATAAAATACTTAGTTGTTGTTCTTGATAACAGTTGACTCGGAACCATTGTATTGAAACTGTAGCACGAGAACTACTAGGCCGAACTGGGTGGTGAAGAGTTGTGCTGGACGTACATAGGGGTTAATCCTTAAATATTTAAAAAGATCTATAAGATGACAGTCAGACCGCTTATTCCGCATGGCGTGAGTGAGTGGTGGTCTGGAACTCTTCAAGCTACGGCGACCACCAGATTATGCGAGTTCCTAAATATATACATACATGCCCACTCGCTACTGGCATTATGTATACCTGCACAGAGAAAACAGTGCCTAATAAATACCTCATAAAATAGAACAAAATTAATAAGATATCTCTATGGGTTTTTTTTTCAATAAGGAAATATCAGGGGTCGCGTTGCCGGTGCTGATCCAAACACTGGTATCTAGAAAAATTTCAAACCCTATTCTCATTGTTATGTGTATAAAAAAACACAAGTTTTAAACTTTGCTTTAAAAAAATATTGCGACATTATAAACAAGAATCAAAATACCCGACTAGTACATATATAGGGCTTGTCCCACGATGTCGACAATATTTGAGTTGTCGCACACATACATTTATGTAATTTCTAAAATTTTAGTTAAAATAAAATTAAAAGTTTTATTTTTTTTTCAAATATACATACATATGTATGTATGTGTGCGTCAAGTCGAACGTTGTCGACATTGCGGGACAGGCCCTTAGTTACAGCTTTTGTACGCCATGGGTTAGCATCTGACATCGAAGTTTCCACTGTAATCTTGCATTTCTTGAGTTTTCATTTTGTGATGTCATTTTCCAAATGTGTACAGAGCCGTTCAGATTATGTCTTTTATATGGAAAGCAATGTCACACAATTAAAAATAGCGGGAATAACAAACGTTGCCACTAGTACACACCATTGCGATGTCACAAAATGAACTCGGCATAAGAAACTTTTCAAAAATCCATATGACAATCACCCGTATTTCGTATGTCACGTCGAATATTCGTCTACGAGAATTTCCTACTAGATTAAAGATAATGTGTAAAAGGTTTGTTTAATCTAGGACAAAATTCTCGTAGTCGAATATTCGACGTGACATACTCAATACGGATGAATATCTGCTTACAAAATTTCAATAATAAGAGCCTTCTGTGTATTTCAATCGAAACCATCATCTGACATCAGTTACGACTGATTGGCAAGTCAGAGGAAAAAAATTTATTGTGTATGTACCAGTGATTCACTTTCGCTGTCCACTCACTTTTACAATGCTTTTGTATTATTCTTTAACATCAATATGTACTAAGGAAGGCTTTGAGAATTTTAAAATTGTACCAACTACTTTAAAAAATTTTACTTTTTTGACCGAATGTATTAGTATTCGCCAAATTCAGGCAAATACGAATACGAATATTTTTCCAAAGAAGTTAAATAAATAAATGCAGAAATCCTAAACGAAATTTAAATAAATTACTAAAAATTTTAGTTTGTACAAATACATCACTTTTTTCATAGAAATTGTGCTTTGTATCATTTTCAAATATTATTCAATGACGATCATTAAAATTTTGGGTCCTTTTTATTAACTTTAAAGTACGCCAACAAGAGTGTGAAGTCCTTTTTCATAACAATCTTTTAATATTTCATATTGCATATAATATTCGTATTCGCGAATATCGTTTCAAATATTCGTATTCGTATTCGCATTCGCATTTGCGAATATCAAAAATTGACATTCGTTACATCCCTAGTAGGTGGGTCACAAGAAATGATTGCGTGATCACAAGGCAGTTATGGAATCACATAAATAGAGAAAGTACGGATTCCCTAATTTCAAAGAATAGGAAACAAATCTCGATTCTAGTGTCCGTGTTAACCGGACACTGTCTCATAGGTTGGCATGCACAAAGGCTAAGGGTTGAACACAACTACTTTTGCCGTAGCTGCCAAGATATTGATGAAGAGGAAAGCATAGAACATTTTCTTTGTCACTGTCCTGGGCTTGCAGGAAAGAGAATGGCCACAATGGGCGCTCTTGAATTCAGGGAACTTTCTGACGTTGCTGGTGGTAAACTTCAACGTATTAGCAGCTTTAAGGCAGAATTAGTTTGTACGTGCTGTTCTGTTCTGATTCAGCTGTTTAGTTTCTGTTTAGTTGAAAATCTGTACTTGCGGTTAGTTTTTCCTTGTTCGTTCTGTTCTGTTGCGAACAGATCTGTAGAAAATAGAATTCAACGTTAAGTGACAGCCAAAAGTGTGTATGTATAAGTGTGTTGTGATACTTTGTGTACAAGTGTAAACAATTCTATAGGTTACCAGCTGATTTTTTTTCACAGAAGAAGTAATTGCAAAATATTTTATACGGAAAAGAACGGCACAGAACAGCAACAGAAAGTAAAGACTAATGAAGCCTTTATACTGAGCTCGGGATGGTTCGACGGTGGGCACTCCGCATAAGCTGAGTCTCCGTGGTATCACAAGGGATCAAAACGGTCTAAGTGAGTCCGGGTTTCTGACTGCCACCCCTACCTAACCTAACCTACATCACTAGTAGCCATCAAATAACTCACAAAAGCATGTTGACTAGATGAAGTCTTAAGTTAATATAACATGGCGTATTAATTAATAGTTTTTCTCGTATTAAAACAATTTATAAAATAAAATGGGGCTAGCTATTTTATTTTATAATATTACATAAAACTGTATTTGTCAGAAGGGGTTTTAAGAAGTATTCAAAACAATCATACTGATTCATTGCTGTAGTGAATCATATGAATGAATAGAGATTGCAAGCAGTGACATGCATTTATTAACAACAGTCTCATTGATATACATACATAAATCATGCAATAGCATCATTCATTATTTTTATAGCCCCATTCACAGTCTTGCGCGAATGGCCTTGGATCGTTGCATGTGCAAAATAGTATAGTATATTCAACTCAGCACTTAACAATTCTTAAGTGCTAGCTCAATATTCATTTTAGAAAATGCAATATTATGCCGTTTGATTCGTAATCATGCAGATCACTGGTATGTACATATATATGTACATAAGCATGTACATATGTGGACATTCATTATAGTGTAAAAAGGCTTAACGATTTGAAAAGGTCGACTAAAAATCGATGAGAAAAACCACCATTAAATTTTAATGTGCAGCTATTTGTGGCGTATAATACATTATGCTAAACAATAGAAATGAATAGCAAATTCATTTTAATGATTTTTTATTTACATACATAAGTAAGTATATTTATGTACACGTGTAAGTTTTGTTTTGCTTTTTATTGGACTTTTGTAACAATGATTTATATTTTAATGCCAACACTTTCTAACATAAAGATACCTACAAACATATTTACATACATAAGACAATACAAATTGCTACCCAGCAAACACTTAAGCGTAATCTTAATTTAGGAATGATATGAAATGAAATTATTTTGTCAAAGACTTTTAAGGTAGAATTAGAAAAATCGTATCGTGAAGTTGCGTGTCAGCTGACAAAAACCGTATCATATGCATGCAATCCATGTTACTAGTCATAAAATATGTATGTGGTGGTAGGAAATCTACAGAAAACAGACTTTTCTGTAGTGAATGTCAAAAAAGCCGCATTAATACAAAAACAACAATAATGTGCTGTGCAAACTGTTACATTTTCTATAACTTGTACACAAAGTCGAACTATACGATTTTACTGATTTTACCTTTACACTGGGTAAAAGTAAAAGTTCATTGCTGACAAGCAATAATGTATAATTTAATTTTTTTTTGCTTCTTGCTTGAGGCGGAGAAGACGTATGGCAATTTTTTCCACTAATATTACACATTCATAGGGCAGGTATTGACTAAAATATACATATGTATATGTATATTTCCAATGCAAAAGTACGAAAAATTTATGTTTAGTTTTTCTTTTATGATGTTTTCGGATGATGTCTCGAATTCTCGTTTTGCAAAAATTAATGAAAAATCAAGGTTGGCAAACGGTACAGTAAAAATACCGATACCGAATCAAATACCGCTATAATTAGATACCGGTATCGATACCGATACCGAAATCTATTTCGGTTAGAAAATACCGGTATCAGGAATACCGGTTAGGTCTATACCGGTATGTACCGGTATACCGATTCCCACCAAAAATAAAATTTCAAAAATTTATTTCAATAACTTTCTTTTATAAACACGTTTTTGTTCTCCTTTACACATTCTAGACATATAAATGCTTTAAATTGGTGAAGAGAGCAAAGCCACTGTAAGCGAAATTTATTGTATATGAAATCGCGAAAATTAGTATATTGGCTGTTATCGATACACAAGCTAATGCGAAGATTTAAAGTTTTAAAGAGTGCTTTTTTAATATATTGCACATTAAACTGGTCCCAAACATATTTTTCTTTAATTAATATACTACATATGTGCTCTGTATAAAATATGAGGTTTGCTGCCATAAATGCCTAGCGGGGCCTAAAGTACCCGATACACAGTGAGGATTTTGTATAAATATTGGAAATAAATTTCTAAATTATCTGTTCTATTGTTATGAAATCTAACACAGCATTGAGGAAGAGTCACAGAGCTTAAGGGGCTGTTTCTCTAAATGCGAACGATAAATTCGATCGAACATTTATATCAAAAACAAAAAACTGAAATTTGTTTTTGTTTCCAATATTAATATTCGATCGAATATATCGGTGGCATTTAGAGAAACAGGGGTAAGTCTGGAATTTAGACTATATATCTTTAAAGGGGGCGGAGCCACAAAGCACCAAAGTAGGCAACCTTGGGTTAATGAAAAATTAAAATCCATGCCAAGCTCCTGTTTTTGATCAGATAAAAAGGATTTTTTGCAATTGTCTTTTTTATCCAAGAGCTAAAAAAAAGTCTACTACATTTATGGGGTTTCGCAACAGTTTAGGAAATATTACAGAAAAATATTAAAATTTTGACTTTATTACCAACCTTTGTCCACGTTTCTGCTAATGGAGAAGTCAAATGTTGTTAGATTAAAAAAATTAAACTCATTATGAATAAGGGAGAAAATTTGTAATATTAAAAAAAAAATTGGTATCAAAATCACAATTAAGTCAAAAGTTATACTCAATTTAAACTAAAATTTTGAACAAAAGTCGATTTTCGCCGTTTTTTAAGAAACAAGTGTGTTAATTATCTCGCTATTATAAAATAATTTCGCCAATCAATATTTTCGTCTGAAAAGTCTCCCTTAGGTAGAAAATTATGCAATCAATATGCAGTTTGCTTTTGAGTTCCCGGCAATTTCCAAGAAAATGCAATTAAAAATGGGACTTTTAAGTATTTTTACATTACTCTTCTTATTTTTCGCTGGACGCTGATTAAATTTTTGGGTATACATATTTAAAAAGAAATCTTGTTTTAAAGTGGCCTAATACATTTTTTGTTTACAACTTTGGATTTTCATATTTATAACAAAAAATAGGTCTAATTCAAATATAGGGTTAATGGGTTGATAGAGATAATGGAGAAAAATGTTCGAAACTTTTATATCTGAAGTTAAAGATTGCGATTGTTACAACTTAAAATTAGTTAAATGTAGGATTTTATCGGACGTATAAAAAGTTGTCCATCAGTACAATTTTAACTTAACCTAAAGTGAGCGTTAAGTTAAAGGCATTGTATCCTTCCTGGTAAGTTAAATTAAATTTATAATAATGAATAGCCTAAAGTAGCGTTTTATACGTCCGACAAAATCCTACTTATAAATATATTTAAGTTGTAATAATTGCCCTTAATGTTAATTGTACGAGAAATTTGTTTTGTTTGTTTTTAAGTTGGCTACAAGAATATTGTTTATTGCTTGATATCAAATATTCAAATATTCGTTTCGTCTGAATTTGGCGAGTACGAATACGAATATCGAAAAAAGACGAATATACGAATACGAATATTCGCACATCACTAAGTGCATACAATTCTACATGTACTTCGTGTATAATGTACATACACTGTATGTATTTATTTTTATTACTTTGATTAATTGACCAAAATGTATACTTTATACTTTTAATAATAGTATAAAAACGTATATAGAAACATATAAGTTTAAATGTTTTTATATGTTAATGTAAAAATACTCCCTTTTCGAAGTAATTTAATAAAAAAAGAGATTTTTTTCTATATCCACTGTCTGAACTAATAATTTAGCAGTCATATCGGTATACCGGTATTATAAACTCAATAACGGTATGTACCGGTAATACCGATACCGAAATAAAAAAAATACCGATACCGTTACCGATACCGAAATTTAAAAAATAGATGTACCGGTATCAATACCGATACCGTTATTTGTTTCGGTTTCCAACCTTGTGAAAAATACAACAAAAGTTAAAGCTGATTGCTCGAGCAATCATTGCGCAATTAATTGACACTTATGGCAATCGCTGCCCACACGCTGGAACATTGAGTATATGGGCTTGAGGGCCAACTTTGAAGGCTCGACGCACCTCCTAAAACACAACTTATCGGTATGAAATTTTTTTGTATTTTTTTACATAAAACTCAACCGCTTTGGGGGATGAGAGTAGAAGAATTAAAAAAAAGTAAAATAACGGCCACCCTAATGTACATACTTGCCGAATAATACGGACTTATCACTTATTTTTTCGTACTCACAAAATGGCATCTGTTGGCTGCCATATTGTATTTTGACTAGTATCATACTTTTTTTGTTGTTTTTGGTTTGTATAGTGCCGCACAAAACACACATACATACATACATACATTTTGTTACATTTTTCTCTGTTTAAAAACGCTTTCTCGTGGACCCGAAGATTTGCAAATCAATGCAAGACTCTGTGTAGTAATTAGGGTTAAGAATCCCTGTCGGAAATTTGGCTAACTTTAAGCTAACTATTTCGCAAGTAGTACTGACTACACTTGGATTACTTCGCAATGTAATCAACTGACTACTTCAACATTGCGATGTCCTAGGCGGTAGTCAAATGGCTCACTCTGCATTACTTTCAGCTAACTTAAAGTTGAATTTTTTAAACCAACTTGTAGTCAGTAAATAAAAAAAAATTTCTGGGGTTCGAACATGTATCATCACAATTTGTGTACTCAACGCGCTACCACTCAGCTAAGCTACCATCTAAAATAACAACAGCAAAATGTTAACATAAAACTGAAATGAGTTTCAAAGTAGTTGAGAATAAGTTTGTTGGCACATCAAATTCGACTACGTACTCAACTTAAGAATTCATTTTGGGTTTGTTCTGGATGACATTGCAGTTAGCTTTTAGTCAGTCTAAGAAAAGTTAACTATTTTTGTAGTCAACTACACATTCTCCGACAGGGATGATACAAGTTTTATTTACAAACACTTAAACTAAACTTATCAAGAGCTAATACACTAATACAGCTTAAATTACTCAAATATTCACAACTGGTTACCAATGCGCCTTCCTTGCTGTTGTTTACGCATGTCTCTTAAGCGGCCCATACACTACAACAGCATGCACGCACAATCTAGCGATTGAGCATTCATGCTCGAAGCACACATTATACCAACAAGCTGGTACAATATTCATTTTTTACAAAATTGCGATAAGGGTGGTTATGAATAGTGACACAGTTTTTGCTACAATTTATTTATTTTTTTCAGTCTATGGACAAAAAATTCTTACAATTACTATTGGTATGTTGTTAAAATTAGCAGCTATGTATAACTAAAGAGCTAAAATTCTCTTTTCCATTGAAAAAAATTATATTTCAATAAATTATATTTTTTAAATGCATGTTTACTCCATGAAAACTTTGCTCAACTGAGCTAATTTCACCATATACTACACCAGCAAGTTTGTACCATCAGCAAAATATCAAACTCTATTTGACATCACTACAGCAACACGTACAATCACACAAAATGCCCATACAAGACCCAACCGCTGGCACAAACACTTGATTGCGCATGCATGCTGTTGTAGTGTATGGGCCGCTTTAGCTGGCTGCAAAAGTATTCACGTGACACCTCTTTGTCTGCTGCTCGTCACACAGGAGACTCACTCTGCCGACGCGCACCGTTGATACACCAATAACAACTCTCTGGCCGACACTCACAGTTGATACACCAATAAAGACTCACTGGCTTTACTTCAGTGTTAAGCAAACACATACATACATATATAATATGAAAGAGAGTAAAATGCATGCTTTTACGAATGTACGTGAAAGTAAGAGCATAACGAAGTGCCCACGGGCGTCCTTTTGATGATCTCTGCTTTACTTACACTCTTACACACGTCTGTTCGCTGCGCTGTCCCCTTTACTCCAGTCGGCACGACAGATTCCACAATAATCACAATTCCACGACAGACTTTGCTGTCACCATAGACTGTTTTTTTGACAATGAAGTCGACGAATTGTTTTTTGTTACATAAAATAGTGTTTTATTTCTACTATGATACATATATTAGTTGTTTAATAAAACGTATAATTCTTGTATGACGATTTTTCGACGATTTTTGTGGAAAAATTTGAACATTTTGACGATTTTATTCTTAAATTTTGGCAATTTTTAGACAAAATTTCCTAACAACACTGCTTCAGACTGTAATACAAGTATTAATACTTTTGTGGAAAATGCAGCTGTGACATGTTGAGTTGTTATTGTTTTTTTTAAATTTTTGAAACAAATACCTATAAGACCAGGGATACATTTTCGTCAAAAGTATTAATACTTTTATTATAGTCGGAAACAGCCTTTAGCAATAATGAAATGCGCATATAATCAGCTAAACCCCTCAATAATCAATTTCAACACTTAACAATTCTTAGTGGTGAGTATCAAAATATTTCACCATTTTGCAAGACCATTTGCACAAGATTGTGAATTGGGTTAATGTATTTTTAATATAAAATTATTTTACTAAATAACTAAAATAATTTGGGATTATTATTAGTGCTTTAATAAATGTTAAACTTTATTATTTTTTGTTTGTTTAATGTCATTGCTGAAATGTAATGTGATCTTTTTATTTAATACAAATTAGTTATAGGTACCAACATATTTAAAAAAAATGTGAAAAATTTAATATTTTTCCTTGGGAAACTAAAATTTTATTAAAATATTAAGTCGTCGGTAGAGTTTTGCGACTGAGTGTACATAAATAAATAGCATAAGTTATAATCAGCGTTGCCGCAACCAAAATATTTTCGTAAACAAAATATGATAAGAAAGTAACCAAAGGCGAAAAAAGTAACCAACATTTTTTGGTATTTAAGGCTCAATCAGACGTGATATAACCATAGCCATAGAAAACAGCCGTTCGAACCAAACTAATGAGCAACACGTCTAATTTAAGCTTTACTATACTGTCTTATTTGTACTTCAGTTGAAAAATACATATATCTGTGATAGTATGGAATAATCACATAAGTCCTCTTAAACAATTGATTTTCGGACGTTTTACGGACTTTAAACTGGTGCGTAATATAACGTAATAAAGCCTAATTTGCTCAAGCATGCTCAAGCAATTATTTCATATTGCCACCGATATAATCATTATAAAATTATATAATATAAATTAAATTATTACATTTATGGCTTATTTCTCACCTGCGAAAGAAAACGTTCGAATTACAATTTATTTTGAAAACAACAATAAAATATGAAAATTTGTTTTTGTTTTTAATATAAATTGTAAGTCGAACGTTTTCTTTCGCAGGTGAGAAAAAGTCCATTAGATTTGAGATTTCCTAATTTTATATAGCCTTATTTTCGATTTTACCGTAAGCGACATGTAATCGAAAATATACTTTTTTATTTGAATTAAAATTTTATTTGCTTCCCCATAGTTTAGAATTATCAAAAAGCCAAAATTTTGATAACTTTTAAGATAAGAGACGTAAATTTTTATCTTAAGCAACAATTTACGTATGTATGTAAAACAAATTTGAATATTAAAAAAAACCTTCTCCTGAAAACTCTAATTTTTGTCTCTTACGATTAAATCGAAAACAAAAATAAATAATAAAAAAAATTAAAATTTAAAAAACCCCCGAATATATCTAGAGAAGATGCGATATCTTGTAAGCGGCTGGACCGATTTTCTTAAAACATGGCTAAGAACCCTCTCGATCAAGTCGCCTTTCAAACAGAAAAAACTAAATCAATACCGGTCCAGCCGGTTGGTCTGTACGTGGACACGGACAGACACACAGATACACAGACCCACACTACAAACTTATAACAACCCGTTTTTAGTCGGGGGGTTAAAAATAATATCAAATAAAACACAATAATAAAAGAAATAAATTTCTTTGCAATAAAAAAATTTCATTTTATTACGTTCGTTGTCCAAATAGATGAATGAATAGATAAAGTATTAAAAAAAATACATATGCATTATAGAGTTGGTTTTAACATTCAGCTCCCTGCATTAGTTTTGATTAAGCTTAGCTACGAAAATGTCCTTTCAGAAACCTATGATCCGTAAGGCAATCAATTCATTTGTATGTTTGGAAAATTTGTTTCAAAATACCTATGTATATCCACATCAATTCTTTTTATTTCCAATTGGGAAAATCTGAGTAATTGTACTAAATTTTGAAAACACATCCACATTAGTTTTTTAGTTATCAAATTCATTTAAAAATGTGGTAGTGCATCATGATATGCAAATTTAAATGCCATATAAAAATTGTTATTTTTGTGTTACAAAAAAGTAACCAAAATACAAAAAAAGTACATAAGTACACATTGGAAAAATAAGTAACCAAGTTTGGTTAAAAGTAACCAAACCGGCAACGCTGGTTATAATATTTGGCTGGACTATCTGGCAACTCTATTTATTGTTTTTGCTTTTGTTGTTGATCGAAAAGTGGCGAACGCGTAGATACGAAACCGAAGCGCCACAAAATACGTATAAACAAAAAAATCAAAACAACATAAAGATAACAAGTCAAAACCAATAAAATAAACTACCGTTGAAGATGAATATTATTATATACATATGTACATACATACTTATGTACATAAAATGAAATCAAACAACATCACTAAAAAAATATGAAAAAAAAAACAGCGCGCCAGAGAGTACAACAAGTAGATGGGAAAAACAAATAAACAATAATATCAAGATGTCGACCAAACAAAAAGCCTGCAACAAAAACAATAGTTTTATATATTTATGTATATAAGTATATATGTATTTATTTGCATACAAACATGGATTCATATACAAATATACATACATACATATCTATATATGTACAATGTATTTGCATATGTAAGTATGTATGTACATGTGTATGTATGTTTGTGTTCAATGGAAAATGAATTGTGGACTTTGTTTTCAAAACTACATTGAAACCAAAATTTGTTTTTATTACTCCCATGCTTGTGTTGAAAAACATGTATTGGGGTCATGATTCACATTTTTAGGGTTTTTGCTGTTATTTTACTTTTACATACATACATACATATACATATGTATAACACAATTCTATTTACATATTATTTTATATTATATACATATATGTATACATACTTAGTTACATATGTACATACATATGTAAGTATGTTTGTCGATACAGATTTAGAATTAAAATGGTTATTAATTGTAAATTAATTATGCGTTTAAGATTTCTTCAATGATAAATAGGTAACTATATACATAAGTACCCTGTCGGAAATTTGGCTAATTTTAAACTAACTTTAAGCTAACTATTTCGCAAGTAGTACTGACTACACTTGGATTACTCCGCAATGTAATCAACTGACTACTTTAACATTGCGATGTCCTAGGCGGTAGCCAATTGGATCACTCTGCATTACTTTCAGCTAACTTAAAGTTGACTTTTTTAAACCAACTTGTAGTCAGTAAATTAAAAAAAATTTTCTGCGGTTCGAACATGTATCATCACAATTTGTGTACTCAACGCGCTGCCACTCAGCTAAGCTAACATCTAAAATAACAACAGCAAAATGTTAACATAAAACTGAAATGAGCTTCAAAGTAGCTGAGAATAAGTTTTTTGGCTCTCATCAAATTCGACTACGTATGTAGGTACTCAACTCAAGAATTAATTTTGGGTTTGTTCTGGATGACATTGCAGTTAGCTTTTAGTCAGTCTAAGAAAAGTTAACTATTTTTGTAGTCAATAACAAATTCTCCGACAGGGCACATACAGATGTGTGTATGTGAGTATGTAAATTTTTTAGACGATTTTCATACTACATATGCACATACATACATACATATGTACATACTTATATTGGTAAATCCTTACATATGTATGTATGTATGTAAATCATTTTATTCGGCACACGTTTGCCTTTAAGGAAAATGGTCAAAAGTTCAATATTTTTGTGACAAAAAGGAAAAAGTGCTTAAGTCGAGATAAGCTAGATTTGAGTTAATGGTATCTCCGTAATCTGCATATTCTAAAGTACCCCTGGTTAAAATCTCAATGAATTTGTGTGATTTTTCAGGAAGTTATAGCACTATGACTTGCGACTTATCTTTTTTTGACTTCTAATCTCATTTGGAATAACAGCTTAATTTAGGCTATAGGTACTTTGGTATATTTTAACTTAAATGCAATACATACTCCTAGTGTGTAGAACGAAGTTATCTTAAAAAAAAGTAAAGGTTAACGGAGAATTTCCCAATTTAACTGTAAAAAAAATTAATTTCTGAAAATCGACTTGAACGCTTAAAAGTGCTCTCCTGCAAAACAGTAGAATATGACTTAAGCACTTTTTCCTTATTGCCACAGATTTTACAGTTTTTAATTTTTTGGGAGCTTTTAGAAATAATCTTTTTAAATTGTTTTAGAAAAAAAATTTTATTTTATTTTACGAATACTTACATACATATGTATGTACATACTTATGTAATTACGAAATCATTGATTTTTTAGCTAACCACCGTTGGAATGAATGTTTGAACGAGGAAACAGAAAGTTGTAAGTACATACATATGTACATATGTATGTACATACATACATAATTCATACTTTTGATGAAGAATAGAAAAGAAAATACATATGTATGTATGTATGTGTGTCAGTACTTTAGTCAAACGGACTTTAAATAATATACGAAAAATACCAAATACCTATGTACATATCATATAGGTATGTAGGTACTTAAAAATCTTATTTTTAACAAAGAAATGTTTTAGTATTTTTAACATACCGAAAAACTTTGAACATAAGATAAATCTTCACATATGATAACGTTTGCTAGAAATACTAGCTACTACGGTCATCGGCAAATTTATATTTATGTACATATTACATACATACATATGTAAGTATGTATGTACCTACTTATCAATGAGAATAAATAAAAAGTTTTCTTTTTGAAACTACAGGTTTGAGGTATGTACATATTTAAACTTTAGTCTCTGACTGTATGTAATCCAAATAAAATTCCACACCAAGCAATAATTCGCATAAAATGTAAACAAATTAGCTATGCAGCCAAACGTATAACACAAAAAAAATAACGGTATTAAGATTTTTAGTATGCATGTAAATATGTATGTATGTATGTACAATTGTAAATACATACATATATATGTACATATATATGTATGTATAAATATGTATAAGTTTTTATGTAAACATGCACATTGATCTCTGTATAGAACTGATGCACTTGTTAATTTCTATCCATGGTAGAATATTATTATTTTACCATGTTTTTATCATTGTGATAACAGCACTCAAACATATGTATGTATGTATATACATACATACATACATACGTATGTACATATAAAGAGCATTAACATTTTTATGCATCTTATAGATGTGTACATACATACTTACATACATAAATGCATATAAACAAAACGTTGTAAATACGGTAACAGAAACGTTATTATGCTTGTTTTTTATTATAAATATGCGCTTGTGCTTATATTTCTTCTTTACTATTGCGCGCCCTTTTTATTTACCATTAGCTGTGTTTCATTTCATTGTACTTGGGGAACAAATGAAACTGAAACATATTTAAATTCTCTTTTTAAACATATCAGCTCTTCGTACATATGTTTTGTTGGTGTTACACAGAAATAAATATACTCGATTGCTCTTTGTTTTGTTCATTGATGTTCGCATATTTTCTTTTAGTAAATCATTAGCACTTCTTGTGTGTTTGGAATATTTTCAAAATGACAGTTTATTTTTAAACTTGGTGCGCTTCAGACGTTGTAAACGGAAAATAACAAATGATAAATATTTCAGTGTAATATGATAAATAAAATTTACAAAATAAAAAACAAGTCAACGCACAAATGCAGTTTACAAAATTTAAGCAAAACAGAAAAACTCAATATAGACAAGAAATGTAATTGAGAAAAACAAGTGTGTATAAGAAATACGTAAAGGCATTTATTTATTTGTTTTCTGGAATAATAAAAGGAATTCTAAATTAGATATAATAAACATTTCTAGAGATAAAAATGGGCTTTCACTAAACAAAGTGTTTTTATTAGCATGAAAATAAGTGCAATAAAATATTTATTTGCTTACTTATACTAAATTCACAAAGAAATTATTTTGAATGTGAAAAAGGTTAAAAACCTTAACTTTTAACAAAACAACAACCAACGACGTTGCTTGATAAAAAAACAATAAAAACAAAGATCAAAACAAAATATTTATATGTTTACAAAAACAACAAAGATTCTACAATTTCAAAATAATCATAAACAAATGAGAGCACAAAATTTTTTGAAACTCGTTACAAAGTTGTGAAATTCAAATAAAAACAAGAAGTGGAAAAATAAAAAAAAAAAACTAAAAGGACGACTACTATTTCTAATAATTTAAATGTGTGCGTATAGGTATGTGTGAGTAGCTGGTTTATTTCCTGTTTCCCATCGTCGTGTTTTTATCGCTTGATTTATTAATTTTCATCGCCAATCCACAACAAAACAAAAAGGCCTCCTCATGAAATGTAAAAGTTGGTCTAATAAAATCAACAATTTTGTTGTGCGCCGATTAAAGTCCATTAAGGTAATTTAAATTAAATTAATTAAATACCTATTTGTTTTTTATGTAGATACCCAAATATGTACATACATACGTATTTAGATATTTGAATCTATTGGAATTTTAAGTAAATTTTTTTATACCTATTTATTTATGTTTTTTGACTTTATTTATGTACATATTTAATATATTTATGTAGGTACTTACTTACATTTATACTTGGGTATTTATGTATGTATGTACATTTAAAAAAAATGGGTAAAGCAAAAGACATTCAAAATCTTCTTTTTGCTTCGATTATCATGCCTAATTTAAGAAAATTTTCATCCGTTTACCTACATATGTAAAAAAAATTAAATTTCTTAACGAAAATCAAAAAAGTAAAATTTATAATCAGGAAACCGAAAATATGCAATTGCATGTTTTTTCTTGTGTAACGTATTAATACGGGGACAAGATATTTATCCGTTTCAGAACTTTTTGTGAATTTTTGCATCGATTTTTTGTGCATATTTTTGCATGTTTTACCCCTTAAATAATGTTTTTGAATATACATAGGTATCTATCAGTCCTATACGCATATTTTTATAATATTTTTTAGAGCTTAATTTAAGCTTTTAGTGGCACATTGTGATACCTACTTTATATAATTATTTTTATTTTAATATACTTGCAAGCTTATTTGTTGGTCATTTCCAATTTTCCATGTAGGTACCTAGTGTATATAATTTTTCTTAGTTTTTTATAATATGTATATTACGCAGTTATTACGGACGTTAGTTGCAATTAAAATTCGGTTTTGCTATTTGTGACTAGCTGAATATTTTGTTGTTTATTGCAATAAAAATTATTAATAAAATTCGTGTCTTATTTATCCAAAATACAGTCCCAATGTTTTATTTCAAATATCGTGACATCTTTTACGAGAGTATCCAAAAAATATTTATGTATGTACATACATACATACATATGTATTATTATTATTTGATTCCGTCAAAATTTGTATGGCAATTTTGTTTTAACGTGCACTTCAAACCTAAATTATTTTTTTTAATACGGCAGTTATTTTTTGTTGATTTTTTTATTGTTTCGATTTTTTTTGCTTATTTATTTTTTGTTTTATTTTATATGCAAATGATGTTAAATATTTTAATTAAAAATAGGTATATTTACATACTTACATATGCTTAGCTAAAATGCAAAATGTCGTAACCAAATAAAAATTCAAAGACAAGTTTTTGATTGATTCTTATGAACGTCATTAAACTACATGTCTTGACAAAATTTTACAAAATTCTGTGACCAAAAATTACTCTTTAATTAACAAAAAAAACAAGGCCACTTTAACTACAACTTTAGTTTTTTGCATCTTCTGTAAAATTATATTTTTGTTAGTTACGCCTTTTTGCTTTTAGATAACGATATTTTCATTTACATTTATTTTATTTTTAAGAGCAACAAAATAGGGTTTTTAGTGCATACACACTTTCAAGTTTTCAGCGCATATTAGGTCCATAATTACAATTTAAAATTACATAGTTAAAATTAAAATTTTATCGGACGTTTAAAAAGTTTATCATAAGAACATTTTTACTTTAACCTAAAGATAAGTTTATTCTCCTTGCCCCCTTATGTTGTACTTCACTAAATGTCAATCGAACACATATGTGCATACATGCATATTTAGGTATAAAATTAAACATTTCTTGCATTAACAAAAATTAAACACAAAAATTTCAGTGGATGCCATTTTTTATAAAAAATTGCTTAATTTAATAACAAACGTTTGAAAATTGTATTCGTAGCCGAAAATCGATAAACCGACTTTATAAATTTTTACCGATAGAACTTTAGCTTTAAGCAACTTACAGAATAACTAATAATGAAAAATTTTACAAAATTCTATTTTTAACTAACTTTAAGTTGAAATAATGGCCGTTTAAGGGCTCTGGAGACAATCAAATAAAAGCGTCAAGCAGTAAATGTATATTAGTGTCGTTTAACTGACGCTTTTTCGGAGACGTTCCAAATTAAATCCTCAATCAGCATTTTAATTTTGTATTCGTTGTATGCGGATGCAAGTATGTATGTATGTATGTATATACCTATTATGTATTTTTTGTTATTAGCGGCAAGTGCAGTTTTGTTAACAATAAATAAATAAAATACATTAAACAAATATTATTCACAGTTATATAATAATTTTCTACCTTCAACTCTTCAGTTTTCTTCTATTATTATGCATACAAAATAAATTTGAACCATCAAATAATGAGCAGTCAAATTAAAAATATGCATCAAAATTTTTTAATTCTAATCAATCACTGCCATCAACGCACAGAGGTACGTGTAGTCGAAAAATACGACTGCACCCACAAAAATAAGTGATTGATGCTTTTATTTGATCGTGTGCTGGACAATGAAAAGGATCATTGTGCATACTCTCATTTAATCATTTTACAGTTAACATTTTATGTATGTAAATCTAAAAATTATTTTTATACCTATTAAAAACATTAAGATTCCTTTACCCGGAAAGTACCTATTTCTTTTGATGCATAGCATCTAGTTTAATTTAAAAATTAAATTATAGCTTATGAAATAAACTTTAAATGTTAACACTTCTTAAAACTAGTTTTTATATTAATGTTTATCCAATTTAATTTAATTTAATTTAATTTATTTATTCAATGGATGTAATACATATGTCCTCAAGGCCAATAAAAAAATTGTTTTTAGGCATATCGAGCCATATTTTCCATAGAATCGTAAGCAACATGCAGTAAAAAATTAACTTTTTTTATTTAAATTAAAATTGTATGGCTGTACCCATAGTTTGGAATTATCGAAATACCAAAATTGTTGATAACCTTACAGATACAAGCTGTAAATATATAAAACATGTTTAAATTTTATAAAAAACATTCTCTTGAAAACTTTAATATGTGTCGCTAAACGATTAAATCAAAAATAATGCTCAATATGTATTATTAGATCCATCTATTTATAACAATAGAAATATTCGTAGGTAGGTATATCCTTTGCAAATATTGTACATACATATGTATATTTGTTAAGTTCACATGAATTTTCTTTACATAGAAGATACGATAAATAAGCAAATAAAAGACTTCTAATATAAGGGAAGTGAAAACTTTAGTATGTAAAATTGAACTTGTTAGATTAGATTTATTTATTATTAGTTTATAAGGTAAAGCACAAGTGATCGGTCTGTCTCCCTAACAAAAATTATGGAAGATTATTCTAGAATTTATGAATTCTTTAATCGTGTTTTAATGGAACTTGGATTAATAGATTAATATCTACCTTATATATTATTACATTTCATAAGAAAAATTAAAAATTTTAAAAACTTCTGAATATTTCTACAAAAAGTGTGATATCTTCTAAGCGGCTAAACTGATTTTCTTAAAACATAGCTAAGAACCTTCTCGATCAATTCACCTTTCACACAGAAAAAAAAACTAAATCAAAATCGGTCTAGCCGTTTGGTCTGTAAGTGGTCTCGTACAGAAACACTGATACGCAGACACACACTACAAACTTATAGCAGAGTTTTAAGAGTTTAGAAAAAACACGGACTGGTACTGCAAGCAAAGAGTAATGAATCCCTACACTGAGTTTGTCGATTTTGGCGAGCAATTTTTTATGGGCCCCCAAATATTTCGAAAATCAGTGTGCCCTCAAAAAAAGCTGTCATCAGTTTTTGGCCAACAGATAATTCGGACTTGATGATGTATTTTTTATATTTTGCAAAAGTAAAGGAAAAAGTTTTTTTTTGCACTATTTTCGAAGAACTTATAGGGACTCGTAATTTTGTTGCTAACAATAGGTAGATACCTATTTGGCAAAGTTGTAGCTACGGCAAAGCTGAACAACATTTGTTAACACACGACTATAATAATATACATAATATAATAATTAAGACCCTAACTCACTATCCTACGCAATCGAGAGATTTACTAAAAAATGCAACCCTGATTTGATGAATTGCATTTTCATAGAAAATACTTTCGAATTTGTATGCATTTAATTTGAAAATTCGATAGAAGTCTCTTTCGTTTCGAATTACGGGGTAGACCCCTGCAAATACGTACGCTGGTGATTGAGCAAAGGCTTGACGCTCTAATTTAGATTTGTCTGTTCTGTATCGATTTTTAATGTCAAATTGTTTGGTGGAACTCGTCAAAACCTTACATAGTTAAATATTGTCACTTAGTCGTGTTTTAGGTTTGGCAGTTTTACTTGAAGCAGTTTTCTTCAATTCTCTCTTAAAACTGCTCGATCGTTTACACCCGGACGGTTTGTTGTTCAATTTTCCTATTGTTTTACTAAAGCGAACGAAATAACAAAAGATAACTGAAGTAACTTTTCTGTAAAAGCAAGTCAGTACCCCTCTTCTTTCTTCTTTCCCTCTCTTTCATAAACTCAGGCCTAGGTTAGGTTAGGTTAGCAAGTTGCTGGTAAGGAAAGGTGAAATTTAGAGTCCAGCTCACTTGGGTCCAATACAATGGTCCCTTTGTGCTACCTGTTAGTTGATGAGAAGATAGTGAGAGAGGGTGATAAGGAAGGGATAGAGATAGAGCAAACAGTTTTTTGAAGACGAAAGCTTCATTCTTGTACAACTCTGCTCTTTGCACGCTTTTTTGATAATGCAGTGTTGCAGCGCCTTCTGGTGTCAAATGAGGCGAATTAAATTTTGAAGCTTTGCCTTTTATTAGTTATTTTACTTCGCCGATGATTCTGCTACACAACGAAGGAGGGCGCAACATTATTACATTAGGATTAGTATTTGATAAAGTCGGTATAGTTTTTAGTGACCAGTGCCTTATGCCTGCATCACTAGAACTTTTCTTACAACAAATGATACAAAGGACACTACTGCACATCAAAAAACGCTAACTACTTCAGCCAACGCCACTATCAGACCTGCTTCAAGAAAAACTGCCGAGTCAAAAACATGAGTTATGCTAACTTCATGCCAGTTTTTCATTATGAATAAGGCATACATGAGGTCTTATAAAAATTTTTATAGGTACTGAGGGGTTCTACTAATAAAAAAAACATACTTCAATTATTTATTTATAAAAAATATTCACACCAATAGTATGTGTGATACTATTTTTGGTAAACAAACCCACACAACCACATAAATTGAAAATGAATTTTGATGTGTCTGGCACCCGCTTTAGAAATTTCTATTCCATTGGAATGAATAATATTTCGCAAATTAGGAACCCCTATTCATTTTTTAAATTTAACAATATCTATAAGAGAAATCTTTTAAATGGATCTTAAGAGTACAGAATCATATAAACAATATTGAAGCATTTATTAAGAGCAAATTGTTATTAATTATCTCTTAATTAAAAAAAATAACATCATTTTTTATGGTACCTGCCATGATACAATAATAATTATTATTATTGTATCATGCATGGTACCTGCAATAAAAATAATAATAATAATAAGTTTGCATTACATTTTAAATATAAATAAATCACACGGAGAGAAATATAATTAAATATCAAGCAAATATCTATTAAATTAAGGAAGGAAATAGGTACGTACCCTAATATAATAAGAAATGTAAAAACGACTACTTGCATTGCAACAACAAAAAAAACATTGTACAGTGTTACTACAACCAGAACAATAAAATAATACCTAGGTACAAAAGTAAAAAAGATTTATCTCGACAACACTGCTAGACAGTTAAATCGTATGGAAACGAGTACACAACTAGAAAAAAATTACAAAAGGAAAATTCAAAACAAAAACACACATACACACACTAAATTAGTTTAACAACATTAGAAGTGCAAAAACTCTAGCAAAACAAAATAAATAAATCAAAAGGAAACAACAGAAAAAACTAAAACCAAAATAAACAGAGAATTCAAAGAATATGCTGTGAGCAGCGTTACCATATATGTATGTATGTTGTGTAAAAAACTTTTTACAACTTTCTACAAAAGTACGAACATTTTAAAAGAAAACATATGTTTATTTGGAACTCATTTTATTTAAAAATATAAAAACGATTAAAATCAAAAACAAAATAAAATTCATATTTAGAGATCTTTAAAAAAACACAAAAATACGAATGTATTCGTATTCGCCAAATTCAGGCGAATTAAAATTTTGGGTAATTTTTATTATATTTAAAGTTCGCCAACAAGAGTGTTAAATCCTTTTTCATAAAAATTTGTACAGAAAAGTTACTTCAATTCTCTTTTGTTATTTCATTCGCTGCATTAAAATAATAGGTAAATTGAACAAGAAACCGTCCGAGTGTAAACAATCGAGCAGTTTTAAAAGAGAATTGAAGAGAACTGCTTTAAGAAAACTGCCAAGTCTAAAACATGACATACAAACATCACTTAAGACCGTGATACACTATCATACAAAGTCGTGCGATCTACGAAAAAATATAACCCTGGTATGATGGAGTTTAAGAAAATTTTCAAAAGACAATAACAATTGTATTTTTTCGAAGATCGCATGACTTTGTATGATAGTGAGTCATAGCCTTTAATATTTTCATTCAATATACAGAAAAAGTTAAACTACAGAACTTTATATATTTTCAAAAACTTTTTGGCATCTCAAAAAAATTCTAAAAAAGGGAAATAATAGCACTGTGCTAGTTCAAAAATGTAACAAACGGGGGAACTGAATTCAATGGTGCTAACCATTTTTTTTAGGTTAGATCTTGTTTAAAAAATAATTAAGATTGAAAACTTGGTTAAAAGCACCTAAAAACCGCAATTTTCCAGTTTTCTACTATTCATTAATTTTTCTATCAACTAAAAGAACATATTATGATTGAACATGCGTCCTAAAAGACATTTTTGAAAAAATAACCCACCTCTTGTCAAAACACGCTAGAGAGCGCTTACTTACAGCATTGTCAACTAGTTATAGCCAAAACGCTCTTTTTCCTACGCGCTAAATTAAAATTATCAATTAAATTTAATAAAAGTCGATGTACCTATGTATGTATTAGTTTTATTTTGACGCGCAGTTTGATTTAGACGAATATATATATACATCGGCTTTCAATATACATATATATATATATATATATATATATATATATATATATATATATATATATATATATATATATATATATATATATATATATATATGAGTTAGTGATGTAACGAATGTCAATTTTTGATATTCCCGAATACGAATATTTCAAACGATATTCGCGAATACGAATATTATATGCAATATGAAATATTAAAAAAAAATTTATGAAAAAGGACTTCAAACTCTTGTTGGCGTACTTTAAAGTTAATAAAAAGTACCCAAAATTTAAATGATCATCATTAAATAATATTTGAAAATTATACAAAGCACAAATTTCTATAAAAAAAAATCAATGTATTTGTACAAACTAAAATTTTTCGTCATTTATTTAAATTTCGTTTAGGATTTATGCATTTATTTATTTAATTTCTTTGGAAAAATATTCGTATTCGCCTGAATTTGGCATTGCTGCTCACAACCAATATTTTGCACCTATCCTGTGTCCTTATTTTGTTTTAAACAAATGCATATTCTAGAATCTAGATTCTGTTTTCCCCTGTTAGTCCTAATTTACACTATGCAAATCTTATTGCTAAGCTGATTATTTTATGGAAGAGAGAGACTAGGGGAACAGAACAATTTCTTTTTCCCTCGTCTCTCTCTCTCTCCTAAAAAACTAATCAGCTTAGCAATAAGACTTGCATGGTGTAAATTAGGACTTTGCAATTTGCTTATTAATTTTCTATTCGGTAATGGTTGATTCTCATGGTACATACTAAAGTCGTGCACAAGACCATTTATAATACATTTCAAGACATGAGATACCTATTTTTCAAATGCTTTAGTACAGCGAAATATTCTACAACAACATTATTGTTTAGAGTTTGTTTTAGAATATTTCGATGTAGTAAAGTATTTGAAAAATCTCTCATGTCCTAAAAGGTCTTATAAATGCTCTTGTGCAGGACACTAGTACATACATATCGCTCATTTACTTCAATAGTGGCACAACTCAAAGAAACCAGTTTTTCAGAAAACGCGTTTTAAGTTTTCAATTTGCATACAACTCAATGGAGAAAGGAAAAAAATCTTCTCTCAGGAGGTGATGAAATTTTTACACAAGATAAAATACGAAATGCCGCATCTTTCTGCATTATTAATTCAAAAAACCTATTTTTTGAGTTATGCCACTATTGAAGTAAATGAGCGATATGTACATTGTATGTATGTATGTATGTGCTCAAAATATACTTTTTCACATTTTATCGTTTTTGGTCTGTTTTATTGGTCTTCTTTTATAACCATTTCTTTTTCCCCCTTGTTTGTTGTACCTAAAATAAAATGTTTTTTTTAAGGTTTGTTATTGTTGTATAGTATTGTTGTACTCTTCTCCGCTTCTCCTTGAACAACAAAAAACTTAAAAGAAAACAATAACAAGCCATAACTATTAAAGCGCCACACACAGTTATTTTCAAAACAACAAATGCTTCAACGACTGTGTTATGCTCTCACTCTCAGGAATATTTATCGTCAGTGCTGCCAGATCCTTCTTTTGGCTTTCCATAATGGTAGAATTACCTTGCATTTACACATGTAAAGGCTTCATTAAGGCTCAGTTAACCGACTGTAAAGTAATGTAACTGTAACGTAGAAACAGCTGATTGATATATTTATATGAAAATTAGATTACGTTACATTACATCTCAACAACCATTTTCATTACTTTTCACATAACAATATTGATCAGCTGCTTATTACTCTTGCAGTAACTTTACATTAGAGTCGGCTAACTGAGCCCTTAGTCCTTATTCTCTGTTGCTGTTCTGTGCTGTGCCGTTCGGCTTCTAAATTTTAGTACTTACTTTTTCTGTAGTAACTTATCAGCCGTTTTTGATCAGAAAGGTCACAGTTTTGCATCGTACATTGTTCAGTTTCAATATAATTGTACGTTTTTTCTTTAAAAAATTAATATTCTTAATTCTACAAGCACAGTCACATTTTATTTCAAATATTTTTATTTAATTTATCACTTACAATTACTTAAGAATTTTTTGATTTTCATAGGTCGAACAGAACGAAAGTCAGTTGTAAGTTTAATTTCAAAACGTTCTCGAAGCGTGCGTTTTAATAAATTTGGCTCATTTTATTTATAACATACGAATGTATCAAAATTACAGCCCCTTTCACAATGTACAATTAAAATTTAACAGGGACTTTAACGGCAAGTTTTGTATGAAGAACTGTCAGTTAAAGTTCACGTTAACTCTAAATCGTACATTGTGAAAAGGGACGTTAATAATAAAATATAAAATTTGCTTTAGTTTAAAATTTTAGTGAGTCTTTTAAAAAACAATTTTCTTAATTTTTTTGAAAAAAAATTTTTTTTATAAAACTTTCTGAATGTCTCCGAAACTATAAGACTGTTAAAAAATTAAATAGGAAGTAATTTAAAGGTCAATTTGTTATCTAGCCTTCTGTGTATTTTTTTATTTAATCAAAGAACTGGTTCTCGAGTAAATGCAAATTATGTGATGCAGCATCCTCTTTTTTCTTAATAACGGAAAATCTCGAGATACAGAGCCAATTCATAATTTAGAGGGATTGGTACACAGTACTTAGTGTACACAAATTTACTACGAAACCTTTGACCTTACACAATAAATTTCATTTTGTTTACCTGTGTAATCAATCTCTAACAAAAATTTATCGACTTTGCTGACATGATTTGTTTTAAATAGTTGTCAACACTGTGTTGAAAAGTACGAGAGCAAGAAACTGTTATTTTTATACTCAATGAGCATGTTTTGGGAGTATTCGTATGATGTATAAATAAGTAAGCGTGTATGTATATCATTGGATTTAGTGTTATGTGTTTGTTGTTTTTTTTTATTATTATTTGTATGTGTATATGTTTAAACATGTATATATGTATATGCTTATATATATATATTTTCGGGGGAGCATATTTTTTATAATAAACTTTAGATGGTGGCAGTGATGCCAATTTAGTGCCTTCGCACTAGATTTAGTGCTTTTTAAGTCATAAAAGTGCGCATTTTTTGTACTTTTTTTAAGTCACTAAATTGGTGCTTTTTAACTTTGTTCTTAGTGCGATTTGCAATTTGACTAAAATATTTATTTGTGATAGTCTACTAGCTTCATAAAAAACGTGAAATAGGAATTTTCTACATCTTTGGAACTCTAAATTTAAAGAAATACATACTTACTCAATGAAAATCTAACAAGTTGACTGCATTAGCGTCTTTGACTATATATGTATGTATGTATGTACATATGTGCAAAAATACTGACATACATACATATGTACATAGTATATAAACATAATTATTCGCACCCTAAATATTGGCCACTCCAGAAGAAATACAAAATTCTATAAAAAATTTTACAAAAATGTCTCACGAAAAAATCAATTGATTTTAGATTTAGCTACATAATATCAAAATTGTAAACAAAAACCTTTTCTTAGCGTTGAGGAGATATTTCTAGAAATTACAGAGAAAAAGGGATTTTATAACAATAACGGCGAAGTTGAAGAAATACAGAAGAACGAAGCATTAGAAATTTAAGACTATATACATATGTACATATGTAAATAGAAAAATTTGCTCAGAACTGGTCAATTTTGAATTAAAATTCATAATTATAGAAATTTAACTAATGATAACTCATTTGCAAAACTAAATTTTTGCTTTAATGCTATTAAAATTACCATATTCAAATGATGAGGGGGAAAGAAGATTTAGCGCTATGTATTATTTTGAAAGTACATATGTATAAAGCACTCGATAAGGACAAAAATGTCAAAATATTTCCACATAAATTCTATTCAAGTGTTTTGTTATTTCGACTACCTATACCGGATGATTTAATTTAATACATAAAAGAGTGAAAATTAAATTTGAATTTAAATCTGTATCCTGTACATACATACATATGTACATACGTCCTATACCACTATACCACTTTTGTGGTACATATACTCTTGGGTATCTCCCTCAATTTTACAACTTTTGGAGAAAAATCTACCACATTTTTAGTTTTTCAATATTAATGCTTAAGCAAAGTTAATGCTAAAGTAAAGTTAATGCTAAAGTAAAGTTTAAGTTGTTTTTATGTAATCCAAGCTAGAAGTTCAACTGAAATATATTTTAAGCAATTCATGTAAGCAATGTTGCGTTGATTACACTATTTAAAACCTGCTACATGCCCAAATATCTCTTAGTGGTCCAGTTTTTGAGAAAATTGCTCGTTGTTCTACATACATACATAGATATATAGTTCGAATGTAGAAATTTAATTTGTTGAAAAGTGTTACCTAATACTCTGCAAGGAGTGCTATACACTAGACAATGTATCAGCGCTAGCGCATATAAACTTACGCCTGCAGAGGAGTTTTACAAATTATTTCATAAAATACTTATTCCTTTAAATATGAGAACATTTGTATGTAATTGTTTCTTCTGAACTCAAATTATTTCAAATTAATTAAGGAACGATGGCATAATTGAATTCTTAAATTTTTTTAGTTATTTTTTGTGTTTAAATTTTCTTTATAAAATATTTTTTATCGCAACGAAAGGTTAACTAACGTTAAAAAAATACGTTAAAAATAAAAGTGTTAGATCTACCTCTTTTCAAAATAAAATTTGTTACATATTTTTTACATCGAATCTACATCTAAGAAAGATTTTGGGTTGGCATCGCTGCTACATACACAGTTATTGCATTTAGTACTTTTTTAGAGTACGAACAGTGCTTTTTGCTCTGAAAAAGTTGGCATCACTGTATGGTGGTGTATAAATAATTATCGTTGTGTGTGTATTGCTATTTTTTGCGTTTGTAAATATGGCTGTGTATTGCTTTTCGTACATTATTGTATATACACACAGGTCGTCATCGTCAAAGTCGGTATATACAACATTCATTCTAAAAAAGTTTTTTGTGGCGCTTACATTGAAATACGGACATAAACACTGAAAGCAGAAAATAATATAAATTACTTAATTAATTACTGTTTAAAGGAAAAAAGAAAATTGTTACAGCTTAAATTATTAAAATTACTGAAAGAAATTGTGGTGTTCATTTTTACATATAAATTAGTCAAAATTTTTGGTGTTTTTATGATAAAAGATATGTTTGTGATAATAAAAGAATGTTTTATATAAAAAAAATCGATTTTATGCATACCATCTAAATCGTTTTTAATACTTGGTGCCAACAAATAGGTACCTACATATTAACAAAAAAATACCTCTAAAGAAAATTTTCGAAAAATATGTATTACATCCATTCAATAAATAAATTGAAATTAAAAAATTATACCTACCTATTTTATGTACAATTTATTTTCTGTGAGCAGAAAAAAAGTGTGAAAATCTAAATATGATAAAGGCAAATTCCTTAAAATAAAAGTTAAAATACGAAGCAAAATACCGATTATATGTAAGTGTTATTTAACAAGAGAGTGAGTGATGTTATTCTTAATCTCTATACATATATACACACATAACTACATATGTACATAAGTATGTACATATAATAAAAAAAGAGAGCGTTACATACATATAATAGAGATTAAAAGAGACAATGAATTCATACATACATACTTATGTATGTACATGCATGCTAGAAAGTCCAAAACAGCAGAGAAAATAGGCCCCTATTTACTATTAATAATACTACTTGTACTACTGTTTTGACGCATTGCAGTTTTAGTGTTATGTATTATAAGGAAGGTGGACCATAAATTTAAAACAACTCCCCTATACAAAAATTTTATAACCTTGAGCAACAAAAAACCACAACATACCTAGTACCTATTACGATACAAAATCACTAATGCATTGATACTACAAACAGCCCTGAAGGAAATGTCGATGGTGAAAATGTACCGAGTCGCTTTTGACTTTGTCAGCAGTACTACTCTACAATTATCCCCCATACAATACTTTGTGCTATATACATTTAGCCTGTGCTTGTCATCGAAAATCTACTAGTAACACTAAAACGATTGACTTGGTAGTGACTACATAGGTACTTAGTTCTTATGGGAACATGGAGACAAAAATTTACTGGTACATTTCTATAACTTAAGTACATACAAATTTACTTGTTTTGACAAGTTGTTGAAAAATCCATCAGAAATACCTACACCACATCTGTTTCCTCTCTCTCTCTCTCTCTCTTTTATACTGATGAATAGAAGATAAATTGTAGACAATTTAACTACTAGTAGAATTTTAGTGTTGACATAGAGACATTTGGCCCCAGTCTGACTGCAGGGAGCCTAGAAAAAAAATTCATTCATAAAATTATGTAAAATAGAAAAATACATACCTACCTACATATGTATGTATATGAAGAAACCTGGAAAAAAATTAAAAAAAAGCAAAATTATCCATTCCTATGTATGTATGTAGTTACCTATTTACAAACAGATGAATGTACAGGTACATATGCATACTCGCATACGTAGAGGTAAATACCTAATTAATTTCTTGTGATTAAATAATAGACCGTTAATTTCGTAGGTATTACCATTTTTTGGTACATTTTCACTTGCATAAGTATGTACATACATATGTCCATAGGTATGTATGTAAATAAATAATTGCAAAAAAATAAAGAAGCAACAATCCATCCCAAGCTATAATTAAATATATGTACATACATATGTATGTACCATTGTAGGTATCAGTGCACTAGTCATACAATTTTATATTAATGAAATTAATTCCTCGGTTGTTTTCGTCGAAAAAAAAAAAAAAAATCTAATAATTGTGTACACATGTACATTTGTACATACATAATATATACATGTAGATATGTATGTATACATACGTAAACAAAATATCAAAATATAACAATAACAACAACAGCCGAAAAATATACGCGTGTTAACCATAAAAAAGAGCAGACAACAACAAATCTAACAAATTTAATTTTTATGAGTGCTTATATACATACATCCATTCATACATATGTGCTTCGTATAATTGTAGAGTTGTATTGAAAACAAAACAAAAAAAAAATAAACCAACCTTGCTTAATTCTAGCTAAACTTGTTTGCAATTTTATAGGTATATACATACATAGATATTTATGTACTTATACTGTTATTGTTTTTAATGAAAATATTGTGTAGGTCTGTACTAAAAAAACATAAATATTTAGTAATGTTATAACAACAGCAGCAACAAGAAAAATAATTTTTTGCCCTTCGCGCCGCAAATCTGAAAAAGAATTATTACTATCTGGCAACACGTTTGATTTCAAAGGAAAAATTACAAATATTAGAGGTAAAAAACAATAATTATACATAATACATAGAAGGTTGAGTTAAATTAAGTGATTGTAAATTAAATTTAGTATTTTATAGACTTCACACATTAAATTTTATTTTGCATGTTGTGAAATTGCATGTATATTTTCGAAAAAATTTCGACAGAACATTTAGTGCTGAGTATACAGGTACGTACGTTGGTACAAACCGTACGAAATTAGTAGCGTGCATGCAACGCAGCCGACCTGGTTTGCCCACCAGCGGCGGCTGAACAAATTATTCTACGGCGGCGGCTGAAAGCCGACTGAAGCCCAAAAATTTCGGCTAAAGTCTAGTAAGTCCCGGCTCACACGTTTCAACTTTTGTTGCTCCACTCGTAATTCAGCTGTAAGAAAAAAAGAGATATTTGTATTTCCGTCTCCATCTTTCGAACAGCTGAATTGCGAGTTGAGCAACAAAAGTTGAAACGTATGGACCGGCATTAAAGGCTCAGTTAGCCGACTGTAATGTAAAGTAACTGCAATAGTAGGAAACAGCTGATCGATATTGTTATGTAAAATGAAATGAAAATGGTTATAGAGATGTAATGTAACGTAACCTACTTTTCATACAAAAATCTCGATCAGCTGTTTCCTACGTTGCAGTTACAATACATTACAGTCAGCTAACTGAACCTTATCTCTGTTCAAAGTTGTGAAAAATTTTCAGCAGCATTGATTATTTGGCGTGAAAAATTTGACACGTAACAACTGATGCCGATATTAATTTTTCACAAAAAAATTTCGTATTTATTGGTTAGAAGTATGCAACATTGACATCAGCTGTCAATATTTCGAGCGAAATAAATGCCAGTCACATTATTTCACAGATGACAAGAAAATGTTCCCAGATACATTTCACAAATCGCTCTTTTACTTCAATAGTGTCACAACTCAAAAAACTAGTTTTGAGGAAAACGCGTTTAAAGTTTTTAATTTACATACAACGCAATGAAGATATGAGAAAATATTCTTCTCTCTTGAGGTGGTAATACAACCTATGTATATATGAAATTTTTACACAGCATAAAATACGAAATGCCGAATTATTTTGCATCATTAACTCAAAAAACGCATTTTTTTTAGTTATGACACTTGAAGAAAATGAGCGAAATGTTTCACTACTTGAACAGAATACAAGTTTTGCAGCATTTTTTCATAAATATTTCATGTACACTTTTTTGATATGGATTATGTCAACATAACATAACATAACATAGTACCATGCTTAAGAAATAAAACCTAGGGCGGCGGTTTAATCGGCTAAAAAAGCACGTTTTATTTATCATTTATTTCTTTTGAGCAAATAAGATGGATACATTTTCTTTCTGTTATTTTTTTAAAGTTTAAATCGCTAAATAATTGCACTTCTTAATATGAAACTACCGGCTCAGCCGGTGTCGTCGACTGAAAATTTTAGTCAATGCAAGCCGTATGCATCGGCGGCGGCTCCTGGTGCTCAATATTTATCTGCGGCGGCTCGAAGCCTGGTTTTGAGCCGATCGGTTTCGTTTTCTGGTAGCGTGTCGTAACACACTACCCTGTCGAAGAATGTGTGGTTGACTACAAAAATAGTTAACTTATAGTTAACTTTTCTTACACTTACTAAAAGCTAACAGCAATGTCATACAGAACAAACCCAAAATTAATTCTTAAGTTGAGTACGTAATTGAATTTGATGAGAGCCAACAAAGTAAATTTGCAGAATATGGTTGCACAAAAATGGACGGGTGACTAAGACCATATGTCCATGATTTTATTAAGAGTATTCTTAAAAATGTTTTTGAAACTGACTGTACACGACCTATGCCTTCACATAGGAAGTAGCAACGTGGTTATTAAGGAAATTCCACGAAAGAACCGCAAGATTATACGGTAATCCGTTGCAAATCAGTCAACCAGTGCGAGTGAAACGCAAAACTCTCGAAGGCGAATAAACAACAGTGGCTTAGTTGCACTTCAGAAATAATTGCCAACGACGCGTGATGTTGACTCGCCCAGAGCTGCATTACGACTCTCGAATTTATGGTATTACAAATAAAATTATGTAGTACAAATGAAAACAAACAAGTCTGGTTAGTTTTTTTTTTTGTTAGTGTTAAGTTTTATTATTTTTATTTATTCTAAAAACCCTGAATCCTGTAAAATTCTTTTTGTGTAAGATTAATTCATTAAACATTTGAAATGAAAATTCTAAAGTTGGTGCGATTTTTATTAAATGACGCGCTTTTTTTTTTGTCCATTTCGGTGCTTTTTGAAATTTCAAAGTTGACAACGCTGTCTGCTACTCATATTTTCATTATTTTATTTCAAAGCAAATCGAACAGATACGAGTACACAAAAGAAACAAATCAATCTTAAATACGCATTTAAAACTATTTATTATTTATTTATTTTCGCTTGTCGCATAAACAAAAGAAACTGAATCAAAACCCCCATAAATCCGATTGCTATGATAAAGGTTTGAATTTTAAAAATGTTCAACTTAAACTTGGTTGGACAGTATTCTAAAAGAAATCATTTCCATTAAGGATATACATACGTATGTATGTATGTAAGTGATATAGCAGACGTTTGTCCAAATGTAGCGCTTTTGCCCAGGCAATCGCACAAAGCAGCTCTCAGAATTTCACCAGTGATGCCAACTTTTTTGGATATAAAAGCACATCAAAATTAAAAAAACACTTAAACCACGTAAAAAGCAATAACGTGAAAAACGAGTGAATATTCAAACGAGTGAAGTTTAATAATGTTTAAAATTTTCTAAGCTATTGTCTATTTCGGCAATAATATCATCTTTAATGAAATATATCAGACGGAAAAACGTATGCTTTACGCTGAAAAAATAAATACACCAAGATTTTATTAAAGTAATTTTAAGAAATACAAAATATTCTTAAAAGTAGTAAGTGCTTTTCTTAGTTTGGCACTAACGCTCAAAACTTTGCGTTTTGAGTCTTCAAAAAGCACTAACAATAGTGCCAAAAGCAACAAGTTATCATCGCAGGATTTCACTCATCCATTTTTAATAAATATGTAATTAGTTTTAGTTTTCAAAAATTCCATATATATTTACTTTTTGTAATAAATTTTAAAATTATTTTTTCTAAGTGAATGATCATTTCACATTCTGCATCCAAGTCTTTAGTAGATAATTTATTTCATTTTCATTTATTTACTGACGTCCATAACTGTCTAGACACATAAATTTATTTTAATAAATTTAATTTAAAATTGAAACTGTCAAGTTTGAAATGTTTTATAAAAAACACACTTTTTCTGCTTTGTTTTTGTTTTATTTTGTTTACTAGAAAATATTTAAACAATTTTATTTAATTTTCTTTCACATTTTCGATGCCGTATTCATGATTTCAATATTCTAAAATAAAAATTTCAAATACATGCCAAGTGTATTTGAAGAAAAAAAAATACACATACATATGTCTATTAATTTAAACAGCAAGGTGGTTGGTTGGTTGGTATTAAATGCTCTTTCAAATACTGTGATGCAATAAGATTTATTATCTATTTACATATACATTCCGGATCAGATGATTAGAACCATTGAAATTTAGATTTTTAATATGCAATACCTTTTTCAAGTTTTTGTCGACAACTAAAAACTGAAATTTAAGTGATTCTGATCAGTTGACACTAAGAGTATATACAATTTTTTTTTTTAATTGTTTATCGCATTTTTTAAACATTATCAAAACATTCATATTTTTGCAAAATATCAGATCAACGCGAGTGGAGACTTTGGAACATGCAGATATGTATCTACTAGTGATGTAACGAATGTCAAATTTTGATTATTCGCGAATACGAATACTTGAAACGATATTCGCGAATACGAATATTATATGTGGAATTTATAGATAAAAAATTTATTTATTTATTTATTATTACAGTTCATTATGAACCTAATTTAAAGCTATCTAATAGGTATGTTCTTTACAATGTTGGTATAACAATTTCTTAAATTTGTTTATATTATTAAATTTTTAATTGGAGTTCTCTTTACTCCTGTTGGTGTACTTTAAAGTTAATAAAGACTAGCTAAAATTTTAATGATCGTCATTACCATAGCATTTAAAAATGTTAAAAAACACAAATTTAACTAAAATAACGAAATTTTTTTTATAGCAATTTATTTAAATTTCGTTTAGACTTTATGCATTTATTTATTTAATTTTTTTTTGAAAAATATTCCAAATTCAGGCGAATACGAATATCTAAAAATGACTGATTATTTCGCAATTCGAATACGAATACGAATATTCGTGCATCACTAGTATCTATGTACATATCTGTGCCAATATGAAATAATCCCTTAAGTCAGTCGATTTAACAAAATTTAGCTTTACTGTACTGTATTATGCCCCAGTTGAAAGTTGCAGCAGTTACAGTGCAAAGTATGCAAAGAAAGGATCGATACGAAAGCAGAATCATGCGTTAGACATCTTAAATTTTTTAGCAGTAGCTTCACAACTTTCGAAAAACTCCGATTTGCGATTATTCCACATTGTCACAGATACATACATATATGTACATATGTATATATCTGTGGCAATAAGGAAAAAGTGCTTAAGTCATATTTTACTGTTTTGCAGGAGAGCACTTTTAAGCGTTCAAGTCGATTTTCATAAATTTATTTCTGTTGCAGTTAAATTGGGAAATTCTCTGTTAACCTTTATTTCACTGCGCAAACATCGTTTTACACATTATGAGTAATACATTTCAGTTGAAATATACCAAAGTATAACCTCAATTAAGCTATTATTCAAATAAGATTAGAAGTCTAAAAAAGATAAGTCGCAAGTCATAGTGTTATAACTTCCTGAAAAATCAAACAAATTCATTGATATTTTGACCAGGGATGCTTTCAAATGTGTAGATTACGGAGGCCCTAACTCAAATAATTGCAACTTTACAGGTAAACACATAATAGAAACTGTAATATTCATAATACATATAACTTTTTTTGTACAAAAGCTTGGAAAAGCTTTATTTTTTACACTATTGCAATAAATTTTTGTGACGAGGAGTATTTGTGTGAAATGTGTGAAAAACTCAATTTCGTAAAAAGAAAAATACCAATTAGGGCCTTTCTACTTGAGGCCATCGATATTTGTGCCCTTAATTATGGGGCATGTTCTGACACTCGCAAATCGCATAATATTTGCGGTTGTGACTTGAACTCGCAACAGAGGTGTTCTGCAACTCGCAATCGCAAGACTTTTGGCGAGTTCAAATCGCAAGAGTATACTGAAGTAAACTGATGAATTTAGCCCAAACATAACTTTAAAGAAACACTAAAATGATTAATTAATGAAATTTAATATGTTTTCTTTTCATTTTAGTCGAAAATATTAATAGTTTCGCAAAATTTTTATTATAAAATTGAAATTTATAAAATGTTCTTTTATTTTGTTAATTTTGTCTTCGCAATGTTTACTTATACACTGACGATTTTAACACACAGCTGATCTAAATCAATATGGCAAGTCGCAAGCAAAACGCACGAGTTGCAGAACATGTAGAAACAAGTTTGGCGATTTGCAACTCGCATGCGATTTGAAAACGATGCGAGTGTCAGAACATACCTATATGAAAGTGGTCTAAGTCATTTGCATTTTTTCTTCAAAATATGAAATAAATCTTAAAAAATCTTCAATAAATATCTAAGAATGTTAAATAAATTTATATTAATCGAAACCTGTACATATTTTAATTAAAATGTTGCATTATATAAAAATATTTATCGATTTGTTCAAATGTAATCTACTAATTATCTCGAAGAAAGAAATATATGACTCAGACCACTTTCATAATTAAGGGCACATTTATGTTCATACATACATTTGACTTATTATTCAATATTCATTCTTTCATTGTTATTTAATACTTTTTGTTTGTTTTGTTTTTTAAAATACGTCAGTCAGTCAGTGTTAAGTTTGAAAAAATAACAAAAAGTGGGTGTAGTTTAATCGCTAATTACTCTTGCAATATTGAAGCAAGTTTCCTTTCTATTATAAAGTTTTTATATTTCATATTGTGCGTGTGTACGTATGTAGATATGTATTTTGTATTCCAAACAATTTATAGAATTTATTAAAAGAAATCGCCCCATTAATTGCAATCTATATAAAGGCGTCAGCCAGGCACAGCTAATAATCATGGTGATGTGATGATAATAACAATAAAAAGTACATTTTATAGTTGTACATTATATGTATAATAAATGCAAAAAAAAAATATATAAAAAATCTAAATGCAACATTAGTAGCCAAAATCTAAAGGTGCAAATGGCGACGAAGAGCCTCTGTGCCAGATTTGTTATTTGTTTTTATTTTACAGCCACTCAGCCAGCCAACTAACAAACTAACAAAACCAACCATCCAAGCAAACAAACAACAACCGTTCAAAATACTTAATCTGTTTGTGTGTTGGATCTGCCGGCAGACTGGCTGACTGACTACTTCTATTGCTGCACTCCCTGGCTGCCTGCATGCCTGTCTAACTGCCTTCTACCTACCTACCTTTACTATTATAGATAATGATTCTTTCTAGCTTTTGGTTGATTATAGCAGACCTTTATTTATATTTTTATTTCATTTCTTACTTTAACGTTTTTTATTTATGTACATTTATATTTATGCAATTGCATAAAATTAGCTAAAAATAAATTTAAAAGTACAGCAAACTATTGTAGCAAACAAAATAGCAAACGGCAAAAGATGAATATAAAAAACACCCACGTAAAATCCATTAAAAATAGCCAAGGAAATGTTTGTTGAAAGTATTATTGGCCACAAAAAGGTATAGACCAATAATAAAACAGATCATTATTTGCAACAAACAACACTTTCA